>BSBM01000938.1:3893000-5296000 GCA_027924585.1 Larix kaempferi
TAGAAGGAAGGCATTAGATAAGGGTGGTACTGATCCAGCCTCTGATTTTACCTCACTCTCTTCTAGATTAGCAACCCCTGATGTTGTTGCTGACGTTAACAACACATCTAACTGTATTGAGGCTCTTAGAGAAGATATGCCTCCTTTGACGGTTCCTTAATGCTCTTTCTCACATTGAATGTTCGGGGATTGGGAAAAGCTACTAGGGCTAGGGCTTTATCCCATCTTTTCATGACTACTAGGCCTCATATTATTTTGTTTCAAGAAACTATGTGGTCGGAGTTGGATGCTATCCGTAAACTTGCCCCTATTTTGCTTGGTTGGGAATTCTCAGCCATAGATGCTGAGGGACATTCGGGGGGGCTTCTTGCGGGGTGGAACCCTGTTTTTTTCAATTTCCTTGCATACAAAACTCAATGGGGTTTACTTTTGAAAGGTTCTTGCTTGAGTTTAAATCTCCCGCTTACAGTTTTCAATATTTATGGACCATATAGAGACTGTGGTAGGTTTTGGAATACTTTGTGGGCATCAGGTATTTTTAATACCCCTAATCTTCTTATTGCAGGTGATTTGAATTTCACCCGGGGTGCTGGTGACATTTGGGGCACTCATGCACAGTTAGATGATATGGAAGGTTTTTTCAATGATATGTTGGATTCGTGTGAGCTTATTGATGTCCTTCCTAGTGTTCCTGGCCCTACCTGGACAAATGAAAGGGTGGGGTCAGCTGGGATCCACAAAAGTCTGGACAAATTTATGGTTAAATCGGGTCTTATCAATAGGTGGGAAAGGCATAGATCCTGGGTTGATGACAATAAGTTTTTGGACCATTGGCCAGTTTTTTTCCAAATTGATACTGGTATCAGCAAAATACACTATCCTTTTAAATTTAATTGCTCCTGGTTAAGTGATGAAGACCTCTGTGGTATTATCAAGGATTTCTGGACTAATTATCATTCTGAGAATGAACTAAATCCTATTGATGATATTGTCCAGAAGCTATTTCAGCTTAAGGGTATTGTTTCTAAGTGGATTCATAACAAGAAATTGGAAGAGGTATCAGAACTTACATCACTGGAGGCTCTTTTACGAGATTTACATCGGCAAAATTTGGATGAATATTTACTGGATGAGGAGTTTGATATTATCAAACTTATCGAAGGAAATAAAGAAGATATTTTAATGCAAGAAACCAAGGAATGGAGACTCAAAATCCGTGCCATCTGGATCAGCCATGGGGATGGCAACACAAATTTTTTTCATAACTATGCTTTGCACAGAAGGAATGTTAATGCTGTCTGGGACCTTTTAGACGCTGGGGGAAATCAGATTTCAGGTCAAGATGCACTTCATACTACTGCTATGGATTTCTTTGGCAATCTGTACACTGATACGGGTCAGATTGATTTACTTCAACAAATTAATGTTGCTCGACTATATCCTTCTTTCATTACTGAACAAGACGCAAATATTTTAGGGAAAGATGTCACTCTTAGTGAAGTTGAAGATGCACTTAAGAGTTTTGCTAAGGACAAAAGTCAAGGCCCGGATGGATGGACTGTCGAGTTATTTCTGCACTTTTTTGAGGTTATGGGCCCTGACCTATTGACGATGGTGGATTTATCCCGTTCAGAGGGGTACATGTCTGGTGGATTAAATTCTACTTTCCTTACCCTTATTCCAAAGAAGGGGAAGCCCAAAATTTTTGGGGATTTCCGTCCGATTGCTTTATGCGATTTGGCGTATAAACTCATCACCAAAATTATCTCTACTCGGTTGAAACCTATACTTTCTGCCCACTTATCAGCTGAACAATTTGGTTTCTTACAAGATAGACAGATTCTTGATGCTATCGGAATAACACAGGAAGTTATTCATACTGTTAAATCGAGGAAATTGAAGGCTATGTTACTGAAGGTGGGCCTTGAAAAATCATATGATAGAGTTTACTGGTCTTTTCTCAGGTTGGTTCTCATCCAAATTGGTATCCCACCATTGGTCATAAGGTGGATTATGGCATGTGTAACTTCGGCCAACATCTCTGTCTTAATCAATGGAGCACCCTATGGTTTTTTCAGGATGAGTAGGGGACTTCGCCAGGGATTCCCCCTATCCCCATTACTCTTTTTACTTATCATTGAAGGACTGAGCAGATTGGTGACTGCTACAAAATTGGATTGAAGAATATCGAGTATCAAGCTGACTAGGGAGCTGGTCTTCGCTCACCTTTTATTCGTTGATGATGTTTTATTTACTGGGATAGACAATGACTTAGAATGGCAAAGCTACATGGATATTTTTTCTACTTTCTGTGTGGCTTCAGGTATGAAGATTAGCCTAAACAAATATTCTGTCTACCACTTTAGATTCTCAGACCAACGGATTGAGACTCTAAAAGCCTTAGTTCCATATAACTTTCAGTAGCTTGAGGATGGTTTTATGTATCTTGGTTTTTTTCTTAAGCCCAACGATTATAGGTGTATGGACTGGATGTGGCTAGTCAGGAAAGTTGAAAAAAGAATATCTCATTGGATTTACAGATTGCTGTCCATAGGGGGTCGTTTGATTTTGGCGAAGGTCGTTCTTACTGGCATTCCAGTTTATTGGCTTTCTCTACATCCTATCCCTGCATCTATTCTCACAAAATGAAGAAGGTTATATTTCAATTTCCTTTGGACCGGTGGCTCAGATTGTAGAAAGATGGTTCTGACCAAGTGGGAATCTATTGCTTTTCCGACCAGTTATGGTGGATGGGGCATCCGAAATCTTACTTATTTCAGTATTGCATTGAGAATGAAAAGTCTTTGGAGACCACTGTTTGGAAACACACTTTGCTCAAAGGTAATCCGGCTTAAATATTTGAAGGGAGACATTATTAGCTGGCTGAGGAACCTCGCGAAGAGGAACTACAACTCTTCCATAATTTGGATAGGTTTCATGAATATTTTTAGCTGGGTGGCAAAGGACCTTGCGTGGAAGGTTGGTGATGGACAAGATATTTTAGTAGGTATTGATCCAATCCTTGGATTGGAGGCAGATTATAGGCTGCCTATGGATTTGTTGATTTCCATTCATCAACAGGGTTACAAGACACTAAATAAGATCAAGAATACAAATACTAATCAACTTCAGGGTTATTGGTTAAACGCCTCGGAACTGGGCATTGTGGGAGATCGTGCTCATGTTTGGAATCTTTACATCAAAAAGCTAAACGATATTGGCTGTAGGCTTTCATCGAAGGTTGACAAAGTCATTTGGATGCACAATACCAAAGCTGGTACGATCACGGCAAGTCCGGCCTATCAAGCAGTTATTAGTACACAATGTAACTTTCCTGCTAACTGGTGGTACAAAGCTCTTTGGAATTGGAAAATTCCTCTTAAAATTAAATGCTTTATGTGGAGGGCACTCAAAGGTGAGCTTCCAACCTGGAACATTTTAGCCAAAAGAGGGTGGGAAGGAACAAATTTATGCTATCTCTATTTACATAATTCCGAATTTGTCATTCATATCTTTGTTGACTGTTTATTTTCCAAGGAGCTCTGGCTTCTACTAAAACATCATTATAATTTTACTCATATGTGGGGGGAAGATTCATTTGCTCAAAATTCTCTTGAGTGGTACAGAAACACAGAAACATTACCCTTTCTGCCTGCAGTTACAGCTTGGTCTATTTGGTTGTCCCGCAACCAAGGTATTTTTGAAGATCGCAGACCCTGCATTGACCGGACTTTCAAATGCATAGTTAAGCTGACATCGGAGCAATGCTCGGATGTTTGCAAACAGAGAACAAAGGTTATATCCCCGTTCTGTCTACCTCAACTTCAAGCTGTTATTTTCTTTGATTGGTGCTGTGACTGATGGTAGATGCGCTTCCGGTGGGATCATTTACATCAACCCCGAACATTATTTTACTCTTAAGCTGAATTGTGGTGAAGGGACCAATATGAAAGCGGAAATCCTCGGTCTTTGGTGTGTCCTGATGGTTGCATACTACTTTGGACTATCTGATGTGACAATCTTTGGTGATTCTAGGGTGACTATTAAATGGGCACGAGGAGAATTTATGTTGAATAATCTGCCTCTTCACCATTGGTGTAATAGGATAAAGAAATTATTGCAGCATTTTGTGCACATCACCCTTGAAAATATCTACAGGCAGTTTAATACTATGGCTGATTCACTCTCAAAGGAGGCATATGTTGGTGATGAGGGTGTTATATGCTGGGAGGAGTTTTTCGAGTCATCAATGATAGATTCGGGCATGCTATAGATCTACAAGATCTGAACGCACCCCTTTTTGGCATTAGCTTTTTTGGTCGCTAGAGATTTGCTGTATGTACTTAGTATATTGGGGATGCTATTTGGACCTTTTTTTTATGTGTTTTTTATGCATATATCAGTCTACTGGACAGTCTGATAAGTCTATTTTATGGACTTATGAATATTTGTACTATTTGATTCACTATGAATAGCAATAGTATGGTTTTTTTCGCTGAAAAAAATAACTGCCAACTCTTTGAATATTAATCTTTTTCTCCAAAAATTGATAGTTCATCCACTAGTTGCGGCCTCCCCCTTCACGTTTCCATGGTTGATTTTTTTAGATTTTTCAGATTTAATTTAGTGTAGCAGAATAGTCTTCCTTTGCTAATTAAATGCTTTTCCTTTGAGACGTGCTGTATGTCTTTAATATCTTTATAACTCTATTTGAACTGCCAATTAATTTATGTTGACTATTATTTTCCCTTTCGTATCTGTCAATGAAACGTTGCGTTGGCAGAGAAATCGTGGCACTTCTCTTTAATAATTGTTAGTAAAGAATTTGCAAAACACCTTCTAACATTTCCTAGGAATGGCGGCCCAGGTTATTTATGGGTTCGATTTTTTTTGAAACGACAGCTATCTTGAAGTCCAAATCTCTGTGAAGATCTTAGATGATTTTTCTGTCTCTCGCTTCTAGTTCGCGAAGATCTTAGATGATTTTTTTGTCTCTCGTTTCTAGTTCGTGATGACCGATCCAACTTAAATAATTTCCCAGTCACAATATTGAGCTTTTGTGAATATATCTCGATAGTGATATTTGGCAGCGGAGTATTTTTTTTTTCCTTTTTTTTGGCAGCGGAATAGTTTCCTTCACTTTGGAGTGGAAAGATTTGTCTTCAACTTTTGGTCGGGATAACCCTTGATCTTGTATCTTTTTTTTAGATTTCTTTTGCAGCAAAAATTACTGAATCTAAATGGCCAAAACCTGATTTGGTCAAAGACCTAAAAATCCAGAGAAACGATGGGAATTTTGGGTGTAGCCAAAAGCCAGGTCAAACCAAATCTGATAAGTGTTGTGGCCAAAGGCCTGGACGAGAAAACGAGGCTCTGATACCAAATGAGACGAACAAAGTTCGTTCTGAAGAAATATCCATTGTAGATAAGACAGAATAAAAATCCATATAGGAAAATATATATTAAATGTAAATTGATAAGATATGAGATGAGATATTTACAAGTAAGAATGAGGGATCATATATATACCCATGCAGGGGTGCCCCTTCGTAAAGAGACATGACCTTTTGTCAGGAATATGTCTCTTCATCACCTATTAGTTTACTAAATATTAATTATTGATTTAATATATATATATATATATATATATATTTTGTTTATTACAGGTGTCAAGGTTGATAACCTGGTTTAGCAGGAAATAATAAATATTTGCATTGATTTTAGCAAAGGTACAATACATACCATCATGTTCAATGAGTTCCTAGGAAATATGGCTTCACAAGATGGTGGATGAGTTTAGGGATATGGAGTTGGAGCTGAAAGTTGTGTATTGTGATAATCAATGTTGCATCAGACTCTCTATGAATCAAGTGTTTCATGACCACCCCAAGCATATTGATATTTGGTATCACTTCTTGAGATACATAATTCGAAAGGGTGCTATAGATTTAGATTGCATATTACAAAGGTACAAGTTGTTGACATTTTGACAAAGCCATTAGCCAAAGGGAAATTTGAGTAGAAGACAAATGCCGATGTACACAATTTCTTTGTAAAGAGGGAGTGTAAACTTTTGGGTTACCATGAAAGTGTTTACTCCATGTTTGGGGGTGCTTCATGAGATTTGGGTTACATGGTATATGTTCAGCCCTTTGATGGTTCAAGATGGATTGAAACGTGGGATATGGTCCACGATGGATTTTCACATTGGAGATAACTTGCTCAATTGTTGCTTGACCTTATTTGGGTGCTTGGTTGACATTCTTATCAAGGGTGTTGGAGTTCTCTTGAAATGTTGGGGGACGTCCATCATTATGGTAACATGAATAGGTTCACTTGATTGGATAATTACCTATTTGGGAGGATGAGTGTTATGCATCTTGGAGGAGAGCATCAGGCTCTAGACAACACGAGGTAGCTTGGATTCATGGATGGATGCTTGGAGTTGGATTGGGGATATTTGGATTGTGATAATGTTCATGTATGGGGAGTGGACCTAGTGGAGCACATGGATTATGAGGAGTGATGGAGTTTGTGTAGCATCACCTTATTTTCCTTTCCTCATTTTCCCAAATCGATTCCCTTAGTGACCATTTTATTCCATTTTTAATCCTCAGAAAATCACCTATAAAGTAATAAAATGCTTGTATCTCTCTTCCTGGTTCCTTGGGAACAAATATGACTATACCAAAGTGTCTGGGGGTATGGTAATATGGTAATAACAAGTGGCTGGACTGCATACTCCCTCTGTAGAACCCTAGGAGAACCAAATAAATATCCATGTGTGCTGTCAAGCCATTTTATAATGGCAAATCTGCAGTAAAGTGACAATCTGAGTGAAATCTCATCCGGAAGTGCATGTAACTGAAATATGAGTGTGCCAATGGAATTAGAAGGTCCAAATGTACTAGAGATGAGTATTCATAAACCCTGTGGCTACCTGGATAATTATCTATAGTCTTAACCATGCCCAGGCAAATAAAAATAATGGTCTGTAAAAATAATAACTATAAAAATCCATCAAACCATCATGTGAAACCTGTGCCTACTTCATGGAACCATCAAATGGGAATCAAAGGACCATAACTCATCAACCTCGAACATCACTAGTCCAACTCATCTCAGATCCTATGGTTGACCAAGTCAAACTGGGTTTGACCAGGTCAAAATTGATCAAAATATGACCCAGGCTTAAAATGCCTGATGTTGCAAGTGAAAATGGATAAGGTATGCTCTTTTAATCATTCTAATAGCAAGACTTAAAGTATGAAGTATCATTTCAATGACAGTTAAGCAATAATCATATCAAATATATGTCCAAAAATAACCACTTACTCAAAACAGAACCTCAAGAATATACTCATTTCATGGACGTGATCATTTTGCTAGAAATGGGTGAAGGTGAAAAATGCAAGGCTAGGATAAGGAGATGAATTTGCTGACTCAACACTGTGATACTTTGGATAAGGGATAAGGAATACACACTTAAGTATATGCTGGATAATATACACACAGGTAATGGCAGTGTCTCACAAATGGAATGAGTAGTTTTGAGAGGTGCTTATTCAACATTAGCAGATGTCTACAGGCTCACATCCAAGATGAAACCAACTCTGTGAGGATATTTACTAGAACTTCCGTAACTAGGTGCACATCTAAACGTAATTTGAGGTTCTGGGGGACACTTAGAATTAGTTGTCCCTTACACCATCTCACATCCCAACCCATAGGCTCCGTGAGGTATTAATAATTACATTTAATCATGGCCAATAGTATTTGGATTTAGCATACATTTAACCACTACTTTTTAGGCCTTAGGACCCTTTGGATTTTGCATGTACTTAGAAGCACAACTAATCACATCTTTCTTCCAGGGTGCTTTCACATTTCAATTTCCATAGCCCTCTTTCATTGTGCTGAGAAGCACAATTTTAATTTATTTCCATGGGATTGCACAAAAGATATAGTAATAGTTAACATATGCATGTAATGATGGTAGTACAGTTTGCTTCAGGTCTAGCCAACACAACTCAGGAAACTAGGGGGATCATCCACAATCAGGACCAAACATCCAGGGCAACCGACCAGAGAGGTCAAGGCATCAAATCCAACTCACCTAAGCTCAGGAACCAACACCAATGGGTTCTCCTGGCCCAACAGGATCAAGGCTTTGGTAAGTTCTGTTGCCAAATCAGATCCGAGACAGAAATCGACAGGGATGCTATCCAACACAGAGGCAAAAGTGGGGAGGTCCTCCATATCACAAGCTGAGGTGTAAGTCAAGGTAATACCAATGATGGAAGAGAAGATATGGATGGGGAAAGTGAAAAGTGGTGCCAAAGCTAGCAAGCCATAAGTGGTGGGAATGATCACGTCCATTCTACTAAAGAGGGTAAAACCAATGAGTATAAAAAAGAACTTCTTATTATGAATAATTAGACCATTTAAATAATCATTAAACAACCATGTCCAAGTAACACACACACACACACACACACACACACACACATACTATCGGATCATGACCACTAGATACCAAGTCAAGCTACTAAGATGAGAAAAAGAGAAAAAAAATCATAACCAATGCACATACATATACCTGCTAGGACATATACCTGTATCTGCCATCTGGATCATCAACTAGTCACTGGAAACACTGCTGCTTTAAAAAATATGGGGACTATATTAAACAACCATGTCCAAGTAACACACACACACACACACACACACACACACACATACTATCGGATCATGACCACTAGATACCAAGTCAAGCTACTAAGATGAGAAAAAGAGAAAAAAAATCATAACCAATGCACATACATATACCTGCTAGGACATATACCTGTATCTGCCATCTGGATCATCAACTAGTCACTGGAAACACTGCTGCTTTAAAAAATATGGGGACTATATTGCTCAGTATGAAACAAAATTGGTCACCTCGGTCATCAAACCTAAGGTCATGAGGCTCAGTCTTGGCATAAGGTTCATCATATATGATCCGAGGCTGCTCTGATATGTGAGTGATCATCAAAAGGTACTGCTCATCATAGGCTAATCTCATAAAAAATGTGTAAAGGCCTGGCTCAAAAATATACAAGCAACTGCTCTGCAATCATGGTAGCCCGACTACTATGGATGTGATAACACCATCAATGTAACATGGATTGAGGCATTCTCCATAGTGATTGGAAGAGTAACCTATCATATGAGTTAAAGCTCAGAATCATGGTACAACTCCTAAGACAATACAAAGACCCAAATATAGAGAATTGACATAAGACATGTGCTTTTTTTCTAGGGTAACATGACTTTATTGCTGGCAAATATACAAATATTATAGAGATATGATTCCTCCCACCCCTCCTCTTTTTATAAATATTAGGTTTTTTGACTTTTTCATGTTATAAAATCCTAAAAAAGAATAAGATAATGCTATAATACGATGGAGGAGATGAGTGTTGACAGATAATTCCAAGTGCATAGAACATGCCTATGAAAAAGAGAGAAATTCAATGTGTAGGATGTGGACACTCATAAATATGTCTCCTTTGGGGTAGAGTTTGTCTAAAATGTAGAAGCAAGTAATGAAAAAGCAATTGATAGTTAAGAATGCAAAGGCAGTAAGCTTGATGCAACAAATTGCAACAAGGCATTGGACATAACAACGTGTGCAAGAATAAGCACAAAAAATCACATATAAAGGTGGGAGCTCCTAATATGGGAATTACCAGAAGTAGATAAGAAAGATGAACACCATTCATAATGCAATCTCAAAATACAAGATCTCTCGGTCCTACCATAAAAGAACATAATGGGTTCCAGATGGAAAAATGATTCTACATTAGGAAAACCCATCATAGGAAATCTCTTCCATAGAAGTAGTGCAAGCTGAAGATAGAAAAGGATTATGCACCAACATTTAATGGGTCCTTCCTACAACAATATTGGGTGGAAAAATGTTTAAATGCATCATAAACAAAGGGGAACGTGAAACCAATATGTAAGCTTCATAATATACTTGACTGGATCCAACAATGCATAAAGCATGATCCCTAAGAAACTCAAAATCCAACTCAAAATATTGCATCCAAGAAGCAACAATACCAAGATTACATCTCCAAAATAAAAAAATAAGAGATATGCTGAGAGTTAGAAGGACGATAATATTTTCAACTTTGATGTATTCAGCAATATCCATCTCGACAATGGAGTCTATCCATAGAGACTCAACAATGTAAAAGTCTAAGGGTATACCAAAGAGATTGGGACTAGAATGGAAATAAAAGATGGAATTACTAGTAGAGTCTTTGGAAGTAGATTCAATGTACCAAGAGTATAATGATACACAAAAGATATCAAACTCAAAAGGGAAACTTAGGGATCTATAGCCAGAATAATAAAAATAAAAAATAAAATTTAAGTAGTTATAACCAGGAAATCAAAACTCTGAAGAATGATTGACTTGCAGCTTGATGACAAACTCCAAAAACTTAGAAATTCCATCATCCAAGGATCTAAAATACAAAGGATTAGATTTATAGGGAAAACTAGAGCTAGATTCGATTGTAAATTGGTCAAATCTAGGGAGGTTGTCTTTGGAAAGAACAAAAATATCTGAAGGGATGTTAAGACTGATCATAGCCTCCAAGAGAGCTTCATTCGAGGGAAGAGCACCATCCTAAGAGAATGCATGTCAGATAATTCACTTGGACCAATAGTGGGGAGAACATGCTCTAATGTATGCATTGGATAAAACACATGGTCAAATACCAAAACCAAGTCCTAAGAAGGTGAGCATGAATGCAAAGGCCCCTTTCTTACTAGAAATTGAACACATGGGATACGAGGCCACATAATTTACCCATGGTAGGTTAGTGTCTATTGAAACACTATAAATAGACAAAAGGGAAAAATGGTTTGAAGTTGGATGGGGATAAAAATCACTAAAGGCAAGTTGATCAATAATTACAATGCTTCCATTGTGATGAAAATGCATCACGTGAAAGAACATAGACACCATACAATTCGTAACATATACATAATTGCACCTAAGGATCCTATTGAAGTCTAATGGGTCTTCCATAACATAACATCGACTAAGACAATATTCCCACCAAAAAAAATAGGCAATTGAGGAAGAATCCCCTAGGGTTCAATAGGTCTTCCATTGAAAGCCAACAATTGATTGAAAGATCCTACAAGGTTGGGAGAAAAAAAGCCTTTCCAAGAACATGATGATAAAATAGTAACAAAGGATCCTTTATCTATAACCCTTATTTGGACTAACTTCAACCCTTATTCGGAAGGGTGTAGAATAAGGAAGGCAATGCCCAACTAGACAATTCCGATCAAAGGAAATTATCCTAGAGCTTGGAGGGAGAAAAATCGAGCTGAATGGAATGCCCCCTTATCTAGAAGGTTCTAAACTAGTAGTTAAAAAAACTTGAGCGACAATACCAACACTCTTTAGGGGAAGAGCAAGATCGAGCAAAGATTGCATCATCTCGGCCAATCCACTAATAGCTGAGTTGGAAGAGGTGATTGAAGAACTGTAGATTGTTTAGGCATAGATAATACTTGAGTCAAGGACCATACTCTCTGTACCTATAGAATTGCAATTCATAGATGATTAAGATGATCTCCCTTGCAAATCTTACAAGGAAAACTAGGCTTGTGTCCTATTCATCTATGTTTCTAAACAATATCAATATCCCTGACATCATCCAGATTGACTGGTTTTTTTCCTGTAACATGACTTGCAATTGCTGGTGACTTTCCCCTAACATGACTTGCATTGGTTTGTGGTTTACCCCCATGGCTTCACTTATTCTTCATGTTCTTCCTCTTCTTTTTCCTATTATACTTCTAGGTACTAGTCGGGCTAGGGGGGATATTTTCACCAAATGAGGTAGAAGAAGAAGGAGCTGATTTCACTTTCGAAGAAAGCAAGGGGTCTAAATTGGTTTGATGCTTTTGACATAAGGTTCTTAATTGGGAAGCATCATGAGCATTCATGACATTCATAGTGGAAAACAACAAAATTGATAGTGCCATGGCGAATCCAAGAAGATTCAAGGTAGCCATCAAAGGGTCACCAATGTTTCCAAACAAAATAAAATCATAAGGCTCCCTTTGGTTGGTACCTCTAGAAATATCGCCCATAAACTCTGATTCAGATAATGAAAATATTTAAGGCCTTCTATGGGATTGGAAATTACAATAAAAAAAATCCTATAAAAACTGTCTAAGATTCAACCAAGAAAACACACTTTTCAAAAATCCAACTTGGGTTGATTAAATCCCGAGTTCAACTTGTAAAGAGCCAAAAATAGTGCCTTCCAAAATTCAACATGGAATGATGAGGGTTGAGGTCCAACTAATGAATGTGCGAGAGACGATTATGGTAAATTTCATGCAACAATCACCCAAGGACCAAATACTTGTGTGAAAACATACACCCTCCAAGAGAGCTAAAGTAGATGTTATATGTTTGTGTGCCATATCGAAAGCAATTCCCACTTGAAATCACCTATGTGAAACCTAGGAAAATCAACTATAACTATCACATCATAATCAATATCGAAGCAGAGCAACCATGGGTCAGGTGCGTGCATATGGGTAGTACAAGACTTCATCCTATACCCAAAACTTTAGAGAAAATATGTCACCTTGAGGACTTGCCAATTCTACCAAAGTTCCCTATCTCGCATAGCTTGATAAACAAGCAAGAGGTGATAATCTATATACTTGTGTAGCCTGCTTTGTGTCTGAGGTGTGCTTTCCCAACAAATGCCTTTTGCTACTAATGGATTTTTCACTCTTTAATAGTTATAGTTTCAATTTTCATGACCCTGGAGAATTGACTCTCCAAACCTACACCAAGGCCATAAAATCTTAGTCTACTGCATATTTTTTTTTATCAAAGTAAAATAAATTTATTTCATTTTATGAAGCATTGCTTTTAATCGTTGTTTTTGTTTTTGCTCAGAGGGATGGAGAAGTGAGAAAAAAATGTTCTCAAATGAAAAGATACAAAAAGAGAAAGATATGATAAATGGAAACATTGCTTTAACTTTGTAAAAGATGCCTGGATTAAAAACACCTTAAGAATAGTACACAAACCAAGCAAATCTTCAAAACTTAAATGCAATGCAAATTTTATAGAAAACTATTTCAAACAAAAAAAAGTAATCCTTTTCGATTCATGAGAACATGCTAATCAATATGATTTTTTCCTTTAAATGCAAAAACTTCCAAAATGCATATTACTTAAGTGATTCCTAAATGAACCAATATTAGGGTTACAAGAGAAATTCCATATTGATTAGGGTTAGATCAATGATATAGTGATAAAATAAAAACTATCCATAATCAATCAGTTACACTGCCCAAATCAATAGGATGAAGAGAGGAAGAATACGTGTGATCATCTAGATTGCTGACCCCTGGTTGAATTTTGTGTACAATTTAGACAATATTCTCACATTTCCAAGCCTTTCTATATATTTGAATACAAATAGAAAGACAACCTTCCTCAAATCCCAATGAGCATATAAAAGTACAATTTAATAGGTTTGCAAAGTGATAGCTCAAACTCATAGTAAACTGATTCTAACTAAAATTTGGTAATTCTTTCAAACTTAAATCATCAAACTAAAAGAAAGTAATTAAACACATTGCACAATCAATTGGTGGGGGTTGGTGTGGGGGGTAAGAAGATATATTCGATAAATTAATCAAAATGTGAGCAACAATGAAACTATATACCTCATTGATGCTACTAATACCTTTGTCATTTGATTCAGGGTTCCTCTAGCCTGGACCACTTATCAATTTCTACGCCACCTACTATTTCTAACTTTACTATAGATGGGAAACTTAGAGAAAGTTTAAATCCAACTAAAAGTTGGAAAATAAACTTAGAATGAGGAAGCTTTGATTGGTTAAAAGCAATAAAAATCCAAGGGAATTCATCCAACATATACTTGTTCTAATTGGTAGTACCCCTTCTCCCAACATAAAAATCCTATTTATACCATGATAAGGTAGCTGAGTTAGTTGGGTATGGAGATTAGGCCTGTATAGGTGTACGACTTCGTCATCCCCACTAAAGAGCACATTTCACATATTTATTACATTTTTTTGGGCCATTTTGGATGCATTCATGGGTTGCATGAAGGAGACCAATGAGCACCACATGGGTTGATTTAAGGAAAGACCATTGCATCTATTTATAGGCTCAAAAACTATATAAAATAATTGAAAAGATGATGAAATTATTGTGAGTAAATGGGAAATTAAGCATCACTAATTAAGGGTGACCAAATGAAGCTTTAGTAATTCATGCAACATAATTGCAAGGGAGGTAATGTTATTCATGATGATGATATAAAGAGAAAAGTATGCCACATAGCCCAATCTTAGACAAAATCCTTCAACTGAATTCCTAAGGTGATCTTCAAATCCATTGCTGTAATAAATCTGAATCATGATAGGTTATGCATCATAAAAAAGGTTTCAAAACTCCACAAGAATGGAAAAATTATCACATTGTGGCCAAAACATTACTTTGCATTGCCTAGTGCCACTCAAATACCATGTAGAACTCCGCACCCATGTACAATCACTTAAATAATACAAAAAGCCAAAGTTAAATAGTCAAAACTTGTTCAACCAATGTTCTAATAGCATGCTATGACATACCATGACTATTTAAAAAAACCAACATCAATGTTAACATTATTATTATTTGCAAGGTTACACATGATTGGTATATTTTCATGCAAGTGTAGTGATAAGAGATTCTACAATTATTGCATAGGGAAGAAACATTATAGTATGCAACTACTAATCATTAAACCAAAATGAGATTGTTCACTTAGGACTCCATCTTGATCTTAATATATAATTCTAAGAACCACAAATCATCTCATGCAAGTTAGATTAAGAATCACCATTTCCACAAGATATAGAGCCATGTACTCATATGCTATATCATATAAAATTCACTAGTCACATGCTGATCGCATAGGCTGAATCAAGGTCATGAAAATGTTTCCTCATTAATATAATAATTGGAACATAAAGCATTTTGTCTTAAACATGATATGTGTGAGAGTTCATCAATAATTGGAACCATCACAAGAATCAATTCCAATCTAGTTGTGACCAATGCTAGTTCATTCCAAGTGCATGCTAGGTGGTGGGCCCTTAGACTGCTTGTTAGGAGAAATGAAAAAGAGGTAGCTATAATGATGAAATTGGACAATGTCACTATCAATTCAAACATGTTGGGGTATAGTGAAATAATGATTCAACACTTCAAATATTTTGCGATAGATAGTGAAAATTTACAATCAAATACCTATGAACCATATAGGGGGTCAACATCTTCTTTTTTGTAAGAGAGACATGATTTGAAACCTGCAAGGTATTTGCAACTGAGAAAATGAACTTTTCCTTGAGCAATATTTCAAGCTCAACCTTGATGATGGTGCCATGGTCAGATGGATATGATTTTGCTTCTACCTAACTAGTTGAATATCATGCCAAGTGTCTATATGATGTTCCGTGATATTAGGGTCTAGGCCTATAATTTATTTGTAAGACTAATCATAAACATCATATTTCTTAGCAATGCAAGTTGTAATAATGATTTCTTTACAAACACCAAGTTTAGTGGAGATCACAGTGGTTATTGTTTTGGAAATATTAGCCAAGTTATCTTCTTCACATGCATTGGGAATACAAATAAGAGATTTAAACCAATCAAATTATGAGGAGGAACAAAATTCTTATATTCAATGACATATATCCATGAGAGAATAACATCTTTAGGAACAATATAATATCTATGATGGAGATTGTCACAAACACCAAGTTTAGTGGAGACGTCAATGGTTATTGTTTTGGAAATATTATCCAAGTTACCTTCTTTGCATGGATTGGGAATAAGGATAAGAGGTTTAAACCAATCAAATTATGAGGAGGAACGCAATTCTTAGATTCAATGAAATATCCATGGGAGAATAAAATCCGTAGGAACAAAATAATATCTATGATGGAGATTGTCACAATCAATATCTAGATTATGTATGACCTTGATGATTTCTTCATCATGGTTGAAGACTCGATATAGAACAAGAGGTAGATACGTGGAAACCCTTAAGACAAGGGGGTTAAACGTTGAATGGGTGGGGTGGTGAAATATATTCCCCACAACCATGGAAAGAGGCTTCAGTGATGATCGATGCCCAACTAAAGAAAAATAGGAGATAGTGTAGATGGGGGACAAAGGCATATAATTCACTTGCAATCGGGGACTGTGTTACTCCTTGAGTAATGAAACGTCCTTGGAAAGACCACGGGAAATACAAGTGATAGCGATAATGGATTGTGCGCCACCCACAAAAGGTAATTCATTTTAAGGATTCAAAGTTAGGTCAGGTTCATATTATGTACACTAGTTGATGGTGGCCACCTTTTCTTCAAGTAGAAATTGCATAATGTGGAATATTGATGAGGCAACTGCCTTCATGGGATACATATAGTTTGTACCCAACAACATGTTATAATACAAGAGTGCATCTACGAATTTGACATTAATTAAAATGGCCTTACTTTCCAACTCAATGTGAAGGTTGTGTAGAAGCCCTTGTGGTTCAAAAATATGACTACCAAACGTGTGTAAGGTAATAATTCATGTAATGAGGTAAGGGGATCCTAAATTATTCCAATTAACTATAAAGATTATGCATGATGACTCTCCCTCATCTATGTTACAAGATGAATAATCAAATTCTTGATAGTGATATGAATATGTAAGACAACACCACGAGGTAGACATGGTTCAACATTGTCTAAATCAAAAGTAATTAAATGACAACCAATATAATCGATACTGCAAATAGCATTCATCAACACCTTCTTTGGGAAGGATATATTGGAGGACCTATAGTGTGTCATATATGGATGGGTTTGGGATACATATTCAACAATACTACGATTATTGGAATCCTTAAGTAGGGTCAATAGAAAGTCTATTTAGTTGCAAATGACCACTATAAGAGGGATGCATACTTTCCTTTACATGAGACCCCTTTTGTGATGATTCATAACAATTATGAGTTAATAGGTTCACCTCTTCATTTTTAATGTAAATGTGATAATAAGAGGGTTTACCCCCTCGAGGAGGGGACATAGAGTTTGAATTGGATGGATTCACACTCTCCTTAGAAACAAAGTTATTTCAAGGGAACAAATTATGCAACACATCAAGTGTATCTTGATAGGTTTGATTACATTGGTTCCATAAATTATGAAATTCTTGGACCAACTACCCCCCATGCCCTTCATTCTCAATATTATTGTTTTGATTGATTGTTGTTGTTGTTCTTCCTACCTTGATTTTGGTGTTGGTTATTATTTGGACTTGGATGGGTTGTTGAGCCAAATTTTGACCAACAATGGGAGAAGGTTGAACCAAATTATTAGTGGAAGGAGGAAAGGCATTAGAATTGAATGATCATGCTTGACATGGAGTAAATGATTGAGGATAATTTTGGGCGTAAGGTATTGGTGGTCTATAAGGTGGAGACGCCCCATAAGAAAGATTGGTTCTCCATGTTGGCTAGGACCTCCAAATAAAGAGATATTACCAAATTGATTGGTAGTATAGGCTACACATGCACAATTGGTCGATCCTATAAGTCCATTAGTTGCATGATTTCCTTGGAATAGGGGGAGGAGAAGAGGCACTTGAACAAGATCTGGGAGCATTGGGTATAATGGAATATAGGGAATTGACGTGAGAGTAGACTAGGTTCAACTCTTGGGATTTTAAAATAGTGTCCTCCTCATTTATGGGTTGATGTATAGAAACATATTTTGAGTTTGAGGAAGATAATATTGAAAAAGCCAATCCAATACAAGATTATTGTTCAAAGGAATCTTACATAAACTATGTCAATGCCTCCACTCTTGGACATGCTTTGTTATATGTGTAGATGTAGATGGTTGAAATGTAGTTAATAAGTCAACATTATGCTCATATTGAATATGTAATTGGAAGCGTTTTAGAAAAGTTTGTATCTATGGTTGTAAAGTTGGAAGATGTACTAAAAAGGACGTATACGTACCACTTAGTATTCACACATGTGAAAAATCCTTGGAAAATCTAAGTCTAACAGAATCTTCAGTGCCACTATTAGATTAAGATTACAAATGAAATGCCATAATATGATTACTAGATTCCTCTCTAGGTTTACTTTCATACTTCGTATATTTGAAGGAATCTTGGCATGCACAATCAATCAAGTCACACCTCGAAAAATGGGGTCAATAGTTAACTTAGATAAACCTAAAAGTTTCAAGGTAGCTACAAATAGTAAACTAGGGATGTGATTCCCCAATAGCAGAGGATTATTTTGGTTTCCTCTAAGTGGAGTTGTTCTAATTCCATCTAGGTGGAGGATTACTTTGGTTTCCTCCAAAATTTCCTAACATGGTGGATGTGCCACTAAGCCTATGAGATGGAGTATGTTCTCCAAACAAAGGGATTTTCCTAAAAGTCTAAGGAAATGCATAGGATTTGGTGGATACAATGTGCCATTTAAGTCCTTAACTTTTAAAAATCTAAATCAACTAATAATTGACTAGAACATTCCTTTATTTTGAAACACACCCATAGGAAATTATATCAAAATCTCAAGAAAACTAGTTTAGGAAAATGGACATTCTCAACATGCATTCACCAAAGGTGATGAAACCCAATGGAGTAAGGTACATAAGTGGAGGTTTGAAGATACATTCAACAATTGCAAGTATGGTGCTAGAGGTGAGGAAATATAATCAAGGTCCTTATTTCTTTCCAAATGATACCTCATCACAAGCCCACAAGCAAATACATTGGGTGGAAAACCTAGAAGACAAGTTAGTAAGGCTGCCAATTCACATCTATGTGTGAGTGGGGATATAGTTACCAAGCCCTTAGAAATGAATGACATTGACAATCTAGTTAACTTATGGAGTTCTTAATAACTCATTTAACATTGGGTCAGCTTTGCAATCTCTTCTCAATGTTTATATTCCACTATGCAGGGATACCATTGTAATGTAGGTTCCCAATCCACAACAATTTAGGCATTTCCCTTGTTACACATAGATGGTACTATGCAATTTATCTCAATTATTCAATTATAAGTTTCCAAATTTCATATCTTTGGGGAATTTAAAACCACCATCCCAATATAATCCCAAGGCCCTTCTAAGAGTTCGTGTACAAGAAAGAGAAAATGTTGGGTTTAATTTAACCCGTTTATGAGGCTAGATTTTAGAGTTGTAGCTTAATTTAGGTGTGCTCTATGTGCTAGAGTAATCATAGAAAAGTAAATGTTGGGAGAAGAAACTACTTGAAAATAAAATCTCTCTTTCTTTTTCTTTTGATTCTCCTAAACTATGATAAACACAAACAACACACAACCATGGCCAAGAAGAAGCAACTGAAACATGGATGGAAATGCTACTAAAAGTACAAATGAAAAAGAGTACTTATCAACAATTGGGAAAATCCTTCCTATTTGGATATTTGTGCTCTAATAGCTGAGAAAATAGACACTAGAATGTGTTTATTGATACTTTAATAGAAAATAAAAACTACTTAGAAAAACTATTTATTGTTTTTCTAAACATTTCCACCCTAAATGAAAAACCACACTGAAAAGTAGTCACATAGGTGCTACAACACTAGAAAAAGGTTACAACATAGCACCTCAGTGCACTCAAGAGATAGGGATACATAACTAAAAAATGAAAATTACACAACTTTTAGGTTGTAAGGGGCACACTTTTGCATAAAAATTGCAAACAATCGAGCAATTGAGAGAAAACATTGAAAAATAATAAAGATAGAAGCATAAAACAAACAAAGAAGTGGACTAGTGTGGATCTTCAAATGAATAGTCACAAACCACAAATAGAGAGAAAGCAAGCTGCCCAAAACCCAAACCAATCAACTAAGGACAAAACCTTGAGACAATACAGTTCACCCTCGTTGAAGTCACCATTTAGTGTATGAGATAATCTAGCATGGGGTGAGTAAACAAATCCAACAAGTGGATTGCTTAAGTAATGTACAAACATAAACACTACCATGATCTATCCTTCCCAAGAAAATAAACATTCAATTAAAAACTAAACTAAAACTTGGGTTTTATGAAAAAGTAAATCACTCGAAAAAATTCTTCAAATGATTGGTGGTTGAACTAGAGCAATAGTAGGAGGAGAGGGAATTCAAAGCCACAATGGGTCTCCAGTACAACCTACAAACAAGGTGCCAACGAAAACCTTTCTTCCTTTTAGAATGATAAAACCCTAATTATAGTTACTTTAAATATTTGGAATCCCTAAACCTATCAACGATTCAATAAAACATAAACATAGTATTAACTTTAATCACAACACAACATATTTTGGGGGGGGTGAGGGCGTGGGTGGGAAGAAAGATATTTCATAAATAAAAAAGAGATCATTATATTATTTCCTTATACATATGTAGGAGTGGATTCTAAGTTCTCTTCTCTCCCCGACTCTCTAAGGATATTTACTTCTTCAAAGTATGAGCACAACGGTTGTACTCGCTATAAATTCTAGGAACATAATATTAGCTTTCAATCGAAAGATACTAGTCCCATGCAAAGGAGATTTTTTAAAAGAATTTTTGTTCTCGAGAGGGTTTTTTGAAGATATTAATAATCCATCACTTAAGAATCCCAATATATTTTGGCATTACAACATCTCTATGATCAATATTGAATTTGTCAACTATATGTTTGCTAGGCATGTTTCATTTACTTCTTCAAAGTATGAGGACAATGTTGGTACTCGCTATAAATTCCAGCAACATAATCTTAGCTTTCAATCCAAAGATACTAGTCCCATGCAAAGGAATTTTTTTCCATAGGGTTTTTTGAAGATATTAATGATCCATCACTTAAGCTTCCCAATATATTTTTGGCTTTACGACTTCTCTATGATCAATATTAAATTTGTCAACCATTCGTTTGCTAGCCATGTTTTCTAAAATAATTTTTGATTAGATCAAAGGAGCCAAACTTCTTTTATCATTGAATGTGCACAAGTGCATGTATTTCAAAGAGAAAACTGATGCATCAAAGGGAAAGTTCATCTTCTAGTTCATATATGTGATATATTGTACTACGGGCATAATATGATGCGTGTTTGCAACTAAAAATATAGAAAGTAATGGACACAAAAACAAATGCACAAGAAACACATTTTTGCTACGTGTACAATTGTACACTCTTCTATAATAGGGTGCATATATAAATGTAAAATGGGTACATACATAGCATCTATAAAGGACCACAAATTGGCATGCAAAAATTAGTACAAGTGAGATGCATAACTTGCACACTTGGCCTCTAAATAAAACTTGTGCCATCAAAGAAAATAAGATTACAATAAATAATCTATCTAAAAGACATTTACTACCACTTTGCTATTTTAGATTACAAGGTCTGACTAGTGGTTTATGCCAACAAGACTTTGCAATGTAATCATATTTGTAGAAATTTGACTTTAATTATTTAATTACAAAACGTGAGAGCTTCCTTCATTCTTTGCACAATCATTACAAATCTTCAACAACTTAATTAAAAGGCCACCTTATTACATTATGCATCTTAATATAATGGTTAGAGCATGAAGGGATCCTTTTCCCTCGAAAGCACTTTTTGTACAACAAATATTCCACCAAAATACTCCCTTGACTATTAGTCCACGAAGTAGATTCATATAATATCCTAACTATTGAACTTGTAATACCTTTACTTAAATGATGACTAGAAAACTCTTCTAAGAGCAAGTGGTTTAACAACGTGTGGTTCAAAGTACCATATACATGTCTTGAGGTACGTCTTTGTTAACTCTCATGTCGTCCTTCATATCTATCTTGTTGTCCGATTGTCAATTTGTAGACTAACTACTACTTATATTTCATGCATATGCTCTCTACTATAAGCTAGGTACTTTGTTGTTTCCACCTCAAGCCTTACCATGGGAAAATAACTAGATACGTGGTAATTGCACCCAGGGGTGCTATTTAATTTAAAAAGACTTTCATTGGAAAAAAATGAAAAACAAGAATCTCGGTGAACCAATGATACTAATAAGCAATGTAATAATGTGGTATTCTATTCTTCCATGCAATGTAAAATATTAACATTAAAAACACACACTGAAAATGTTTCTTATAAATTCTATTAAAAAAACTATTTTACCAAAAAGGTTGTAGAAAAAGAAAACATCCACAAACACAAACAAACATGCCTAGAACCTATAATGATAAACCTCAACAGACATATATAGAAGAGGAGGCTACAGGGGTTGAGACTATACCTTTACAAAACATTGGCACTAAGAATGAGAATATCATGGCTTTGTGGAGAAGCTATCCCCCTATCTCTTTACAAATCATTGGCACCAAGCATGGGAGTAACATGGCTCTATGGGGAAACTGTCCCCCATAAGTTGCCGATGAAGTATATGAGGAAGGGACAAAATTAGAGATCTCCAAAGTTTACAGAGACCCCCGGTAACATGTAAGGAGGCAACATGTTCCATGCTCAATTCAACTAGAACCAACATCGTAGAGGGTTTAAGTGTTAAAGAAATGTAACTGCAGAAGATATTCTAAATGTACTTGTCGATTATATTATTGTATTCCTCCTTCGGGAGATTTCATTGATGTAATTAATAATGTAAGATTCATTGAAAGGGTCAATGTAAACCCTATGACTTGTGTCGGCCTAGAATATTCCAGAAAAGAATATTTTATTATGTACTTGACAAGTCAGCCCAGTCAATTAAGACAAGTTAGCCTTGTTGGGGAAAAGTCACCTCAACAAAAGAATATAAATAGGAGGGTTGAGTTCCTCATTTGTATCACTCATCTCACTCACAAAAAGTTCGCTGGTGAAGGAGAGAAGCTGTTTTGTCTTGGGGTTTTATCTTGTACATGGTGAATTCTATATTGAGGAATTTTTGTGGGGTTTTCTCCCTTGTGGTTTTCCTGAGAGAAATTTTGTGTTATTTGTGATTGTTGTGCTTGTGTTTCTTTTAGTGGTTATATTGTTTAATGTTATTATGCTAAACAAGTAAAAACTTAACAAGGTTTCAGAGGAGGCTTGAAAGAAAACATTGTGTAGCCACTGCAACTACAGAAACTAGGGCTTCTTGTTCCAGGAGCTCTCCACAGATAAGCTGAAAAATAGGGTGCATCTAACTCGCCTCACTAGGGAACATCTTTCAGTCAAAGAAGAATTCAATTCCAAGAATTTTCATTTCTGGCTCCACCACTACAGCCCGAAGAACTAGGGCATCAAGTTTTTGGAAGATATGCTCACAGATTTGGGAGAAAGAGCACATTACTCAAATCGCCTTGAGGAGGTGCATCTTTTCATCCAGTTAGTTTTCCAAGATCCCAAAGTTGGAAATTAGGGTTTCTCTATCAAACCCTAGGTCAAGGTAGAAGCAGTTTTCAAAAGGACAACTCTATTGGTAAGTTCAGTCTCTATTATATTTCCATTTGAGGTTCTCATATTATCAAATGAAAAGCACTACTAGGATTGATCAGAAGCTTGAAGGAGCCGATAAATTCAGGGCATGGAAATATAGAGTCATGCTCATTCTTGAAGAACATGACCTAGAAGACTTTGTAAAGGAAGAAGTTGCAGAACCAAAAGGAGATGAGGCCAAATCTAGACACAAGAAGAGTATGATCAAGGCTAAAAGGATCATAGCTGACTCTATGAAATATCACTTGATCCATCAAGTATCATTAAAGAAGACTCCAAAAGAAATGTTTGATGCTTTGACTAGTCTATTTGAAGGAAATAACATCAATAGGAAGTGACCTTGAGAAATCAACTCAAGGGTGTGAAGGTTCACATGTCAGAGACTATGCATTCATATTTCACCAAAGTATCCCAGATCAAAGAACAATTAGAAGCTATTGGAGACATGATAGAAGAAGCTGAAGTTGTGATGACCACCTTGAATGGTCTTCCAAGAGATTGGGAACCCTTCATTCATGGCATATGCTCTAGGAAAATATTGATCAAGTTTAGACAACTATGGGAAGAGTGTGTGAAAGAAGAAGAAAAGATAACAGTAAGAGAAGAGAAACTAAATGATAATGAAGATCAAGCTTTGGAAACCCATGCCAAAGGAAGAAACAAAAGAAATAATGATATATGTTCTCATGATCACTCTCTGAGAAGACTTAAAAGATATGAAAGGAACAAAAGGGTAAAGAGAGACTTCTCCTCCTTTGAATGTTTCTCTTATCACAATATGGGACACATTGCAAGAAATTGTCCTCTCAGAGATAAACAATTCAAGAAGCATAATAGAGGATTTCATTCCCGTGCAGCCGAGGACGATGAACATGATGATGGAATCAAGAACATAGAAGATGAAGATTCCAATGAAGAATATGTTCTAATTTCAGCGCTGACTGGTTTAGTATCTCATGGAAGTGACACTTGGTTAGTAGACAATGGAGCTTCCAAACACATGACATGGTACAAAGAATCCCTCTCACATCTTGTGCAGAAAGACTCTCCACACAATGTAAATATTGGAGATGATTACCAATATCCTATCAAAGGAATGGGAGATGCTTCTTACAAGTTGGACTCTGGAAATTCCATGAAAATGAAGGAAATCCTATATGTTCTAGGTTTGAAAAGAACCTTCTTTCTATCTCAACATTAGATAAGAAAGGTGTTATATTTGCATTTGTAGATGGTGAAGTCCTTATGTGGCCAAAGGGGAAAACAATAAATGATGTTGTTGTTATTGGAGTTGAGGAAGGAGAACTCTATAAACTCAAGGGACATGCAGATTCAACACTAATGGCTAGTACCTTGAGTCCTTGTGAGTTATGGCATATAAGACTAGCTCATGTACACTACAAAGCATTACCAATAGTGAGTAAAGTGGTGACCTGATTACTAGAAATCCAAGTTGATCATGAAGGAGTGTGCAAAGGATGTGCACAAGGAAAAAGTACAAAGAACCCATTTCCAAGCAATCATATCAAAGAAAAAGGCATATTGGACATTGTTCACTCCGACATTTGTGGACTAATGTCAACTACCTCATTAAGCGATATGTTTACTATGATTCTTTTATTGATGATTATTCCCGCAAAACATGGATTTATTTCTTAAGGAATAAAAGTGAAGTATTTGAAAAGTTCAAAGATTTTAAGGCTCTTGTGGAAAACCTCTCTGAAAATAAGATCAAAATACTAAGGTCAGATAATGGAGGAGAATACACTTCAGGTGATTTCAAAGGATTCTGTAAACAAGCAAGGATTAAGAGGGAGCTTACCATCCCCTATAATCCACAACAAAATGGTGTAGCAAGAAGGAAGAATAGATCCATCATGGAAGCAGTGAAGGCCATGATCCATGATCAAGACCTACCCATGCATCTATTTTTTGAAGCAGCTAGAACCACAATTTATGTGCAGAATAGAATCTCCCACAGTGATCTTGGAAACAAGACTCTAGAAGAGATGTTTACTAGTGAGAGAGCCCGAAGTCCGTCATCTAAATATATTTGGGTGTCCAGTATTCATACACATTCCAAAAGAGAAGAGATCAAAGTTGGAACCTTCAGGAAGGAAGGGGATATTTGTGGGTTACAGTGAGCAATCAAAGGCTTACCGTATCTACATCCCAGGATATCGCTAGATTGAACTTAGAAGGGACATTACATTTGATGAAGACACAACTTTCAACAATTCTAAGAGGACTCATGAGGATGAATAGGAGCATTAAGCTCCTAGAGTTACAGAAACTAACAATGCTCCAAATAGGAATATTGAAGAAGAGCATATACGAGAGGATCATGATATGATAGAACCTCACAGACCTGAAGAACCATCTCATGAGATAAATCCACAGAATAGAAGACCAGCTTGGGCATGAGAAATATGGTGCCCCAAAAGGAACAAGTAGAGAAAGCAAGAGACCAAGGCCATACTCTAGTTATGTAGCCTTGATGTGTAACCTTGTTGAAGAAGAACCCACATGTTTCGAAGAAGAAACAAAGAAGAAGGAATGGTTGGATGCTATGATTGAAGAGTACCAATCCATCATAAATAATGATGTTTGGGATGTGGTACCAAGACTTAAGGACAATTCAATAGTTTCGTCAAAATGGATTTTCAAAACAAAACATTCGGGAGATGGAAGCATTGAAAAGTATAAGGCAATATTTGTAGCTTGGGGGTTCTCTCAAAAGGAAGGAATTGATTATGAGGAGAATTTTTCTCCCGTGGCTAGATATACTTCAATTAGAACCACCCTTGCCTTGGAAACTAAGATGAAATGGAAGTTACCTCAGATGGATATAAAGACAAGTTTACTGAATGGAAAGATAGAAGAGGAAGTATACATCGAGAAACCATAAGGATTTGAAACCGATGACAGGAAAACACATGTATGTAAATTGAAGCAAGTACCCAGAGCATGGTATGGAAGAATTGATGGTTTCTTGGTGAGCTTGGGATTTACCAAGATTAAAGAAGATTCCAACCTCTACTATAAGGTTGTTGATGATGAACCCATGATATTATTATTGTATGTGGATGATCTATTCTTGACAGGTGAAGATAAGCCCATCGATGAATGTAAAAAGAAGCTTGCTGCAGAATTTGAGATGAAAGGCCTTGGGATGATGCACTATTTTCTAGGTCTTGAGATGTGGTAGTTTCTAGATGAGATTTTCCTAAATCAAGGAAAATATACCATTGAGATCCTAAAGAGATTTGGGATGTTGGACTGTAAGTCCATGACTACTCCGATGGTGACAAACCTGAAGCTCTTGAATGGTGCTTCATCATAGACAATAGATGTTACTGTACATACAAATTATTGGATCATTAATGTATTTGACCAACACTAGGAATATATATGTTTTGTTGTGAACACCTTGATCTAGTATATGGTAGAGCCTATACATGTTCACCTAATTGCAGCAAAACATGTGATGATATACCTAAAAGGTACATTGGACTAGGGACTCAGGTATGCATCAGATAGTGAGTTCAAATTATACGGATATACAGTCAGATTGGGATGGAAGTGCCGAGGACAGAAAGAGAACTTCAAGATGTTGTTTTAGTTGGGATCAAGTATGATCTCATAGCTCAGTAGAAAGAATCCCTGTGTTTCTCTCTGTACAACAGAAGCTAAATACGTTGCAAAATTTTCACGTTGCAGTGAAGCAGTTTGGCTTTGCAAGAAGTTGGTAGAATTGTTTGATGCAGAAATAGATTTGACTGATATTCTTTGCGATAATCAGAGTTATATCAAGATGTCATAAAATACGGTGTTTCATGATAGATCGAACCACATCGAGATCAATTATCACTATATTCAGGATATGGTGCAGAAGGGATATGTAAATCTCAAGTATGTTCCTACAGAGGAACAAGTTGCTAGTGTGTTGACTAAGCCTCTGGCTCGTATAAAGTTTGAATACTTTAGAGAAAAGCTTGGTGTGGTCCTTAAGGAACTCCCTTGAAAGAGGGAGTGAAGATGACGATGGTCTGATAAGACCTCCTTCGAAAGAAGGAGTGAAGATGATGATGGTCTAATAACACCTCCTTCGAAAGAAGGAGTGAAGATGATAATGGCCTGCTAAGACCTCCTTCGAAAGAAGGAGTGAAGATGGGTCTGTAAAGAGGGAGTAGTTTCCTGGAGCCTTGGTATGGAAACTCAGTCTAGGATTGGTACGTCATCCTGACATGGCCTGGTTGATCTGAAAGGATTCGTATGTGAGCACTGGATAGATCCTAGGGGGATTGGTATGTCTGTCTAGGCTTGTTTGGTCTGAAAGGATTAGTAATCCAGACAAGGCCTGTTTGATCCCTAAGTAGATTGGTATGTATGGCTAGGCTTGTTTGGTCCGAAAGGATTAGTAAGTCAACATCGTCTACTAGATTTCCCACCATAGTGCATATTCCATATGATGATGTTGTTCCAGTATTCATATACTGATGGTTGATGATGTTCCAGCATTCATATGCTGATGATTATGTTGTTACAGTATTCATATATTGATGGTTGATGATGTTCCAACATTCACATGATGATGATGATGTTGTTCCAGTATTCATATACTGATGGTTGATGATGTTCCAACATTCACATGTTGCTGGTGATGATGTTTCAGTATTTCTATACTGATGGTTGATGATGATGTTCCGGTATTTACTTACTAATGATTGATGTTGTTGTTGTTCCAGTATTTACTTACTGATGATTGATGTTGTTGTTGTTCCAGTATTTACATACTGATAGTTGATATTGTTGTTGATTTTAGTATCCTTGTACTAATGACTGATGATGTTGCAGTTCCAGTATTTACATACTGATGATGATTATGATGATGTTTCAGCAGTTACTTGCCGACGATGATGATGTTGATGCTCCAACAGTTCCTTGCTGATGATGACGATGATGTTGATGCTCTAGCAGTTCCTTGCTGATGATGATGTTGATGCTCCAACAGTTCCATGATGATGATGCTGATGATGATATTCCAACAGATGATGTTGATGATGACATTGATGTTGATGATTCCCAAGACATATGATGTTCCAAAAACTTCCTACGACACATAGAGTCTCACCAGTCAGTTTGCAACAGAAAAACTAGGACACGAAATCCATATTGAATAAAAAGATATATTATTGAATTGATAAGATAAAAGATGATGTCTTTTACAAGATAGACTTTCCAGTATTTATAATTGTTTAAAGGGTGTCTAATGCAACTCTTCATAAAGAGTTACACCATTTCACTAATTAATTATATTATTATATTATTCTTGTTTATTGTTATTATATCTATATATCTCTATATATATATATATATATGTTGATGCTTATTTTATTATTATTTTATTCATAGCATTGCCACTCTCTTAGAAAGGCTTTGTCCTCAAAGCCTTATAATTTTGTCACACCTGTTCCTTATGACGTCGTAGCTAACAAAACATGTCGGTACGAACTTCTAAGTGTAGAACATAACTTCCGATATGTTGACGGATCAATCCAACCAAAATTGATTTGTTGCCGACTGTTGGGATTCTCTATTGATATGTTGTCAGGTGCTTTGAGCACATTAGTACCATTATCTTTCAACAATTCCCACTTTTTAGGATACTGGTTTATATGGTTGGGGTGTCGATAGGGAGTTATTGTTGTTTGTTTTTTTACAAGATTGTCTTCTTTCTAAACTGTGACAAGGACTGAATTTGTATTTGCTTCTTTTTTCTCAACGTAGATTTTTTAGTCCAATGGCTTTGATGTCCTCTTCTGAGTTTGCTCCAACTTATTGTCTAACGAGTCTTTTTCTTTTTTAAGATTTCGAGTCATTTCTTCTTGCGCTTTCTTATCATCTTTAAGCTTCTGAATTTGATCCATTAGATCTTGTTTGTGCTTCTTGTGGTGACCATTTTCGTCAATGTTTTCTAATAGTTTCTTCTGAAGATCTCGATTCTCCTCTTCTAGCTTTTGATTCTGTTGTGCTTTATCCTTCGTCTTTTTTATTTGAAGAAGCAATTTCTGATTATGATCTCTTAAACGAGAGATCTCTTCTTCTTTATCTGTGACAATTTTATCGAATTCTGACTGCATCTTTTGATCTGACTTCTGATTACCCTGTGAAATCATCTTTGATATATCTTTGAAGTCTTTAGATGTTGGAGCTTCTAAATCTGACTTTATTGTAATATCTTGAAATGTGATTCTCTTTTGCTTATAGGAAAAAGTAAGAAATTTCTTTTCAACATTTAAAATGAAGGTCCCCAATGTTTTAATCCAAGGTAACCCCAAAACTATGTCACCACTAGAACTCCATAAGGAACTAACAGTGAATTGAGATATGACCATATAATCTCCAACATTCAATTCTAATCCACTTATTTCAAATTGCTTCCTATCCCAAAAGTCGAGCCTTTCACTTATATTTGATCCAGGAATCACTAAATGGTTAGCAAATTCAGCACTAATATAATTATTTCTTTCACAAGGGGCAATAGAAATGGTGACATCCTTCCCTGCAAGTGTCCCTTTAACTTTAAATAGTATTGAGACAGTCATCCATGAGGTGTTAAGAAACCTTCCCTTGTTTTCAACATTAAAACCCATCTTCTTGAGTTTTCTTTGAAATTTATTCAATATCTCTTTTTTTATAATAAACAATATTCAATATGATTCTTCTTCTAATATTATTTTCCCCTTAATATATGTAAAATGGTGTAGATTGGGTGGTTGGGAGGAGTGGTTGTTACCTTCCCCACTTAGGTTCAAATCTCACTTTTGGATTGTTGTTAGGGAATAAAACCAAACCCACTTCTCACAAAACCATGTGCACCTTAAAACCATGTGCGGTTTTACTTCTTACTTTTACTTTTTACTTCTACTCACTTCTAAACTTTACTTTTACTTTTTTCCTTTTTCTTTTCTTTTTTTTAATTTTATTTTACTTTTGCCTTTTTCTTTCTTTCTCTTTTTTTCTTTTTTACTTCTTTGGGCGGTTTTGGACAAGGTCCTAGATTGGTGGCTACAAGCTCTAACATTGATTTCAATTTGGGAAATAAAGGCATAAAAAGATATATTATTGAATTGATAAGATAAAAGATGATGTCTTTTACAAGATAGACTTTCCCGTATTTATAATTGTTTAAAGGGTGTCTAATGCAACTCTTCATAAAGAGTTACACCATTTCACTAATTAATTATATTATTATATTATTCTTGTTTATTGTTATTATTATTATTATATATATATATATATGTTGATGTTGATGTTTATTATTATTTTATTCATAGCACAGTTGTACAAATTTTGATGATGATGATGATGATGTCCGTAGAATACCTTCCTAGTTAAGAGGGAGTGCTAAAGAAATGTAACTGCGGAAGATATTCTAAATGTACTTGTCTATTATATTATTATATTCTTCCTTCAGGATATGTCATTGATGTAATTAATAATGTAAGAGTCATTGAAAGAGTCAATGTAAACCCTAGGACTTGTGTCGACCTAGAAGATTCTAGAAAAGAATATTTTATTATGTACTTGACAAGTCGGCCCAGTTAGTTAGGATAAGTCGGCCCTGTTGGGGAAAAGTCACCTCAATAGAAGAATATAAATAGGAGGGTTGAGTTCCTCATTTGTATCACTTATCTCACTCACTCAAGTTCGCATAGGAGAGAGAGAGAGAAGTTCACTGGTGAAGGAGAGAAACTGTTTTGTCTTGGGGTTTTATCTTGTATTTGGTGAATTCTAATTGATGAAGTTTTGTTGAGGTTTTCTCCCTTGTGGTTTCCCCGGGAGTAATTTTGTGTTCTTTGTGATTATTGTGCTTGTCTTTCTTTCAGTGGTTATATTGTTTAATGTTATTATGCTAAAAAAGTAAAAACTTAACATAGATGTGATTCATGTTTAAATAAAGCAAGGCCAAGGTACTTGAAATAGATGAAGAGAACATGAAATAAGTGAAATCCATATGCATAGAAAGAAAGATAAATACCATTTGAGTTTGGATATTTTTAATAGTAACTCGAAATAATAATAAAGTATAGAACAAAGGTGACAATTCGAATGTACAAGGAATGGGATAACCAAAACTCAATAGAATGAAGTGAACAACTATCTCCATTTGTATTTTAAATTATTTTTTAAACATCCAAGGAAAACACAAGGTTTGAACAGAGTTAGCTAGACCACAAAAATGATACTGACCAAGCGATCTATGCGACTTTAGGCCTTTCTTTAAAAATAATAATACAATCAGGAAAACATCAATTATAATTATGATTGGAGGTTGAACACAAGTAAACAAGGGTTCAAAATTATGCATATATGAGGCATACAAAGCTCATAGAATTTGTTTTTTTAATTTCTTTCACTCAATACACTAAACTAGAAGGATCAAGTAGCTACAATAGAAACCAAAACTATAACAGTGAATCCTGATCATCATAGAGAGAAACCATTTGTAAATAATATAAAATGAAAGTGTTAGTTTTTCATCATTTAATTCAATAGATCTAGGATCTTAACTGAAAGAACAACATGTACAACATATCAATCATAAGAGACAAGAGACAATAGACACAAAACATTTCACTGGGGAAAACCAAGAAGGTGAAAAACCCCACAACTTCCTTAGAGATAGAATAAGAATCAATACAAGGATCACAATGATCAAACCCAAGAGATAGATATCTTTAGCAGCATGCTCCTCCTTCACTTGTGCACATTCCTCCTCTCTCTCACTAATGCGAAGTGAGTGAATAATAGAATGTGTAAAATGAGATAGACACACTCTCTATTTATACACTAACTTGACATGACCTTTACTCAACTAGGTTGACCACAACTTAACCACTTAACATAATGCTGACTGGGCCGAACCCTCTAGGTTGGTATTATAACCCTTTGACCCACATGACTCATACAGAGCCGACACCATCAAGGTGGTCTAATAACCCATCAAGTATAAGTTACGACACTTACAATATAACTTGCGACACATGCACGTACAACTGACGACACTTCCAATCGGAGGAATAATACATCTCCATTGGGGATACAATAAAGTACAAATGTAATACATACAATATACAAGTGAATATATTTCGAAGTTAAAAATACATCAACACTCCCTCTTAACTAGGAAGGTATTCTCTTGACACAAGTCATCAATACATATAGGCACAAGTATTCAATTTTGGAGCTGGATCATTGTCACTGGATCACGGAGCATCATCAACATCACTGCTGCTGTACTTGACATCTCGATCACTGGGCTATCTCTGAAATATTCTCGTCATAGGAAGTTCTACAGAGCCAGCCCTTTTTCATGCTGGATGTAGGTCCACCACCTGTAGGTCTTCATCAACACTGGACATATTGTGGATCCTAGGACTAATTACGTGCGTCAACAAAACCTCGAAAGAGCATCCTAGGACTGATTACGAGCTTACTGCTCAACCTATCGGATCTCCCAGGATCTTTTACATGTTGACTGTCACAAAACCTTAAAAGAGTGTCTTGCATCCTGCAAGAACTCTAAAGAGCATCCCAAGACTGATTACGAGCTTACTGCTCAACCTATCGGATCTCCAGGACTGATTATATGTGACCCCCACACCACAAAACCTTTAAAGAGCATCTTGCAACCTGCAAGTACTCTAAAGAGCATCCCAGGACTGATTACGAGCTTACTGCTCAACCTATCGAATCTCTAGGGTTGATTACATGTGGTTAGGAAAAACCTTTAAAGAGTGTCTTGCAACTTGCAAGTACTCTAAAGAGCATCCCAGGACTGATTACGAGCTTACTGCTCAACCTATCGGATCTCTAGGGCTTATTACATGCCATAGGACAAAGCCTTGAAAGAGTATCCCAGGATCCTTTATGTGCCGCAGCACGACCGACAAGATCTCCTAGGTCTAGTTACATGTCCTCCCATAGCAATGCCTCAAAAGAGTATCCCAGTATCCTTTATGTGCCGTAGCACGACCGACAAGATCTCCTAGGTCAACTTACATGCTCATCTGTACAACCTGTCCACGACCACAGAGTATCAACCTGATACTCACCATACATCATCCTTATGTACATGATCATCCTGATCATCATCACTGCATCATATTGATGCATGTCATCCAGAGCATCGTCCTGATACTCATCACACATGATCATCCTAATCATCGTCACTGCATCGTCCTGATGCATGTCATCATACATGATCCAACTGATCATACAAAGCATCCACCTGATGCATATACATATACATGATCCAACTGATCATACAAAGCATCCAACTGATGCATATACATATACATGATCCAATTGATCATACAAAGCATCCAAATGATGCATATCCAGAGCATTAACTGGAGCATCATCCTTATGCTCATCACACATCGCTCACATCCACAGCCATGGGAAGGATCCTCCTCTCACCATGCTTGGAATGGATCCTGCAGATGTGTCCCATCACTTCTTCCTAGAAGTATATTCAATCTGAAGAACACCAAGTCTCTCTCTGAAGTACTCAAACTTCACTTTGGCTAGTGGTTTCGTCAACACATCTGCAACCTGCTCATCCATCACAACATACAGGAGCTTCACTGCTCCTCTCTGCACCATATCCCTGATATAGTGATATTTGATCTCAATGTGCTTCGACCTGTCATGAAACACCGGGTTCTCAGACAACTTCACACAACTCTGGTTGTCACAAAAGATACTAGTAGCATCCAATGGGAGATCAAATAACTCAGACAGTAGCTTCCTCAACCATATTGCCTCACAACTAGCCAAACAAGCTGCAACATACTCTGCTTTGGCTGTACTCAGTGATACGCAGGACTGCTTCTTGCTAAATCAAGAGATCACACCTGATCCCATACTGAAGCAGCACCCAGAAGTGCTCTTCCTATCTGCAACACTACTTGCCCAATCTGAATCAACATAACCCTCTAGGTTAAACTTTTGATTCGCATCATACTTGAGCCCATAATCAACCGTACCCTTCAGGTACCTCAGAATATGCTTTACAACAACCAGGTGAACACTTCTCGGATCCGTCAGGAACTGGCTCAATGTGTTCACCGCAAAGCAAATATCTGGTCTCGTGTTCATCAGGTACATCAAGGACCCAATCATCTGACGATACACCGTGACATCAACCGGATCAGATGAAGCATCACACAGAAGCTTCAGGTTCGATGCCATAGGTGTGGCCATGGCCTTGCAGTCCATCATCCCGAACCGCTTCAGGATCTCTACTGCATACTTCCCTTGTCCAAGGAAGATTCCATCTGCACTCTGCCACACCTCCATGCCTAGAAAGTAGTGCATCATCCCCAAGTCCTTCATCTCAAACTCGGCAGCAAGTTTCCTCTTTGTGTCCGAAATTAATCTATCCTCACCTGTAACAAACATGTCATCCACATATAAAAGTAGTATCACTGGATTTCCTTCCTCAACCTTGTAGTAAAGGTTGGAATCCGCTTTACTCTTGGTAAAGACCAAACTGGATAGGAAACTGTCCATCCTACCATACCAAGTCCAGGAGCTTGCTTCAAGCCATACAAGGCTTCTTTAACCGACACACATATGACTCCATGTCATGTGTCTCAAAACCGAGTGGCTGCTCCACATACACTTCCTTTTCAACTACACCATTCAAGAAAGATGTCTTGACATCCATCTGGTGTATCTTCCACTTCATCACTGCAGCCAGAGCAAGTACTATTCTGATGGAAGTGTATCTGGCTACAGGTGCAAAAGTCTATTCCCTCTTTTTGGGAGAAGCCACGAGCTACAAACCTCGCCTTGTATTTCTCCATGCTACCATTTGCAACATGCTTGATCTTATAGATCCACTTGAAAGTCACAACAGACTTCCCTTCAGGTCTTGGGACCACATTCCAAACACCATTCTTCATGATCGGCTGGTATTCCTCAATCATGGCATTCTTCCATTACTGGGAACTTCAGATTCTTCAATAGATAGTTTTCTTTGAATTTCGTTTGCTGGAACAAATGTTGTAGTCCTTCTTTTGTAGGTGATTGTACACGATCTTTCCTACAAGTCGAATTCAATTGCATGATTAGAAAATTCTCATAGTTTTTCAAAAACAAAATAAGTACATATGTCATACAGTCATGCAATTATTTTAGCCAATGCTTCAATACAACATTTATCCATATCTCGTATTCACACGGTAACTTTCTAGATGCCTTCCATCTCTACCAGAACATTTGTTAAGAGTGTGCACAACTCCCAACATGTTAGCAAAGAGGTTTCATTCTAGATAAGTAGCAATGGAATGTTGTACAGTACCATCGGCCACTTACCCATTACTTGCATATTAGTAGTATCTTGTTCATTAATGCAACTTTTCTAATATGCATAATATACATCCTAAATCTAGGAATATATGTATGTACATGAATGAACAACATCATTTAAGTAATCATACATATAATAAATGACAATTCAAATAATTATCTTTGTTTGGTTGTTAGGTGGACTCCTTCTTGATCTTTGCTTCCTGGAGTGATCCCTCTTGATATTTGCTTCCTTGCAGGAACTTTTGGAGTGTGCTCCCTCTTGATCTTTGCTTCTTGGATTACCTGTCTTTGAACTTATATCCATCTTGGATCACTATGCATGCTTAAGTGTGCACTAGTGTCATGATTGTGTTATCCTCAAGATCTCATACATAACCACACATACATTAGTATAATCTCAATATCATCAAAACATTATAATCTTAACATGTATGGTCATGATCATTTCACACACAGGTAATTTATCACAAGCATTAGTATTCAAGGTTTCAGGGAGGACTTCTATTACTCATGCAAATTCTTATTTGACCATAGGAGTCTTCTAGTTAGTCATATCATCAATCAAAGTAAGAAACATAATATGCATCAACTGTTGATTACTTAAACTTCTAACTTCAAGAATAATCATTCATACAAAAGTATAAGATCCTAACATAAGGTAGGATTCTAACTTGATATAGGAAAAACATACATGGTTATCATTTTTGTTAGTTATGTCTAACATACCCAAACAATTTGAAGAACCTACAATAATTAATTAATGAAAACACATGAGATAACAGAAATAACAGAACTCAGAATCACTTTTATATTGATTGCAGGCCACTTTGAGGGGGCAACCTCCTTTGAGCAAGCTCAATACAAATAAATTCACGGTACCTTCATTGGTCTCAACACAAACTTATATACTAAGTCGAGGCACCAATACCATGGGTCAATACCATGTATCAATACAAACCATGGGCCAATACAAAATATGGATCAACAATTACTACGGGACGACTTACAAAGCATATGTGTCCAACAACAATAATTCAAACTATGGATCAACAAATACTACGGGACGAATTACAAAGCATATGCGTCCAACAACAATATACTAATAAAGTAAATAGAAGGGTTGACATGGGTTCCTAACATCCCCTCTCCCTTAGAAAAATCTTTGTCCTCAAAGCTTTAGACGTGAAAATTGATGCAGAATCTGAAGGAGTGGCTTCCCTGTAGCATCCTCAGGTTGCATTCCGGCCCACTTACGCCTTTTGAGTTTCAGGGAGGATTGCTTGGAAGGCTGTAGACGAAGAAGGACCATATCAGATGTGTGAAAAGTGTGCTCAGAACGGTGTTGATTGGCTTGTTGTTTCAATTGAATTCTTTCCATGTGAAGATTGTCCTGCAGAATGAGAAGAATATGATCGCGGTTTCAAAGAACTGAGTCAATTGCCTGAACTGGGGAGCTACTGAGCGTGTATGGAAGAAGAACTGGTAGTGCTTGTCCATAAAATGATTCATATGGTGTCCTTTTAGATGGGGTATTGTACCACTGGAGCGCTTCTAGGAAATCCATAGAAATAGCTGTCCACATCTGTGTAGGGATGGGCAAGGGTTTGAGCAGTCCCAAAAGGAGTGTCGTTTCACCCTTGTTGACCTGGAAAGTATCACACTCAACCACCATCTGGTGAATTTTCATTTTCAGTCCCTTCCAAAAGAAGTTACATTGTTCCTGGTCATAGGTTTTGAGGAACCCAGAGTGCCCTGCCGATGAAGAAGCATGGAGTTCATAGAAGAGATAGCCCTGTTGAACAGATTGCAACCAATTTGGAACAAGCAGAGAAATAGCTGTAAGAGAAACTGGGTCATCAAATTTGCGAGAAGGAGCATCTGCCAGCATATTATCTTTACCCTTCTTGTAAGTGATCGCATAGTCATAACCCATGAGTTGGATAACCCATTTTCAGTGTGCTGGGGAGGAGACCCATTGTTCCAGAAAATGTTCCAGACTCTGGAGATTAGTCTTGATGCTGTGAAAATCCTCACAGCAGATCTAAGAGATGATGTATACCTCACAAGAGTAATTATGATTAAGCAGGAAAATAGAAGAATAGTGGTCAATGCAGTATAATGAGCAACAAAATAATAATACAGTAGAACTCGGATATAAGCAAAAATACTTCACACACACTAATTAATTAATCACAATATGGACAAATAAATAGTACAATCGTAGAGAGGATTCGAATTCCCAAGGTGGAAATTTGAATTAGCCTCTTAGAGTGATCATAAGATCAATAGAGTGTCATCAGAGGACAACTAGGTGTCCTCATGATCATCGGAGCACAACTGGAAGTCTTCATCATCATCAGTGGAGTCATCAATGCTCAAGTAACTGTCAACCATTAGTCAAACTGAGTTTGGTAGGTGTAACTGACTGTAACTGAGTGACAACTGGACTGGCAGGTGAAGAAGGGCGAGTTGCTTCCTAAAATAAAGGAAGAAGGGCACATTAAGCAACTGGAGGGCTAAAAATGAATAGTGAGAAGCTCCTGGGGGCTGTCTAACTGAGGGCTAGGTGCTGGACTGATGACTGGGATGCATGCAACCCCTATAATGCATGCAAAACCTAAAAGTGCATGGATGACTGAAAATGTAAATGATCAAAATACTGGTGGGACTAGGATGGAGTATAGGAATATCCTAACAGATGCAGAAATAATTCCCTAATAGGGATGGCTGCCACTTCTATACTGCATGCAAAATAGCCATCATTTCATGCTGAGATGTAGATGCGGCTAAATGCTTACCAGAAAGGTCTCTTGAAGGCGGCAAGCCCACTGGTGCAACAAAGACACCTACATATCTATCCAAGGAAGAAGTGGAGACCATTGGTGGTTGCGTCTGAATGGAATGGAGCTGAGCGATGACACCATGTGAATTCTTCTTAAGGATTTTTTCCAAGCGATGTGAACTGATGATGCGGAGAGACCCTGGTTGTAAGCCCATAAATTTGTGTTGTGTCCCATTGAATGAAAACTGCATCCAAAGTTCAACAAAATCCCATAAGATGGGGCCAAGTGTGTGTAACCATTGAATGTCCAAAACCACATCACATCCGCCTAAGGACAAGGAAAACATGTCAGAGCGCAGGTTATAATCTTCCAGAGAGATACACACATTGTGACACTTTTTCTTGCAAGGTAAGGTGCCCCCATTGGCAACCATGACTTCAAAGTTGGAGCAAGGATGGACAAAACAATCAGCATTTTTGGCGATTCGAGGGTCAATGAAGTTATGAGTGATACCATAATCAATGAGTATTGTAAGAGGAAGCTTCTTGAAGTAACCCCTAACCCGCATTGTTTGGGGGGTGGTGACGCTAGATAAAGCATGGAGAGATATCTCTGGGTGGTCTTCCTAAGATGGGAAGTCAATAGGTGGCTCCTGAATGTTGACCTGATCATCCGGTGTATCTGGAGCTTCTTCACCAACTTCAGAGGCGGGTGGAGAATCCATATCCAAGAGATAGAGCTTTTGTTGAACACATCTATGTCCCCGAGTGAATTTTTCATCACAATTATAACAAATCCCTTTTTCTCTGTGTGCTTGCATCTCTGTTTCAGAAAAATGCTTGATAGGAGTTGGTCGAGGAGCTGGCGGGATGGGAGGTCATTGAGAACCCATATTTTGGAAGGGAACAAAAGTGGGTTTGGAGCACTGTTGGGGGACAATTTTGTCTTCTGCCAACTTAGCCAACCCCAGGGCTTCCATCATTGTGTTGGGACAGAACATTTTGACCTCTGGGCGGATTTCATCCTTAAGACCACTGATAAAACAACTCCTGTAGAAGTCATCAAAAAATCCTTCTATGTGGTTGGCTAGTTTCTCAAATTCCGTCTGATACTCTCTCACAGTGCCAATTTGGCGAAGTTTAGTGAGTGCTCTGGTGAAGTCATCAAAAGCACTAGGACCAAATTGTTGCAAAAGGAGTTGGCAAAAATCTGTCCATTTTGGCTCGTCATGAGCCTTGATGTACCAACGGTACCATTGAAGGAATTCCTGTTCCAAATGAAAGGATGCAAGTGGAACTTTTTGGACATCAAAAGTATTATGCAGACTGAAGTACTGTTCTGCACGATAGATCCATCCAGTTGGATAAGTACCATTAAAGCGAGGAAATTCAAGCTTCAGACCACGGAAAGTGCTGGAAGAAGAGAACCCATTGGCTGTAGAAGATTCTTGCTGTCGGTTATTGTTCATGGCTGAATGCTGAAGATGGAGGCTGAGAAATTTTTCATCTAGATCTTGGAGTTTGGTTTGGATGGCTGCAAGTGCTTCCTCAATGGTTTTTTGCTCCTGCGCAGGTGACAACCATAACCAATATTTTTTTTTGGGGAATGGATAGAAAAACACAAACAAAAGATTATTTAGTAAAAGGAAATTTGGATTTGGGAAAAACTCGGATGGTTAATTGGGGTTTGACTAGGTTTTGGACACTTTCTGATGGATAGGGAAGCAAAAAATGGGGATTTCAGAAGCGGGGTGAAAGAATGAGAAATTTTTTCAAAGAGGGACAAAGAAGCTGAAAAATTTGGAGGTGAGTGGGTGAAAATTGAAGAATTTATGGCAAACCCAAAAAATAGACAAATGTGAGATTTCTGGCTTTGGGAAGTAGAATTTGGGATAGGGTCCTTAGGAATGAAATATGCAGAATGGGATTGCAGGGGTGTCCGGGAAGTTTCAAGGGAAACAAAGTTAAAACAAGGGAGATATGGCGAAAAAATGGTTTTTTTTTTTTTGCAGTAATGGATCTGCAATGGCGTGGAAGGGATCGACAATAGATGGATCTAAAACGGCGTCGAATGGATAAGAAACAGATGGATCTAAAACGACTTTCAAAATAGATCTGAAACGGCTGGATCTGGAACGACTGTCAGAATGGATCTGAAACGGCGCAGAAGTGATCGACAACAGTTCAGATGAAAATAGATATGGACCCCAGGTATGTGCGGCTTCCTATCGGTTCAGGGGATTCACTCGGCCACCAATGCTGTCTGACATCTTGCGTATTGGGGCAGTACCCCTCACTCCACGGCTCAGGTAAAACTGATAACTGCTTTGCCACAAACGACAGCTCTTGGTTTACCTCATGGGTGGGAACTAGTCAATCAGGTAGGGGTCGTTGCTCTTTTCGCTGGCAGGTCCTCTCAATGGGCCAACTACTTCGGGGTTCTCGTGGTACTCCTCACAATGATTTTTAGGGCTTATGCCCAAGTACTTCCCACAGTTAAGCGGATAGGGATTATTCCCAGATCCGAAGCTGCGACAGATGCAAATTGTTTTTGTTGGCAGACACCCAGCGAGCCCAAGAAAGTGCTCTGATACCAGATGTGAAGAACCTGCAATAATTAATTAATGAAAACACATGAGATAGCAGAAATAGCAAAACTCGGAATCACTTTTATATTGATCACAGGCCATTTCGAGGGGGCAACCTCCTTTGAGCAAGCTCAATACAAATAACTTCACGGTACCTTCATTGGTCTCAACACAAACTTATATATTAAGTCTAGGCGCCAATACCATGGGTCAATACCATGTGTCAATACAAACCATGGGCCAATACAAAATATGGATCAACAATTACTACGGGACGACTTCCAAAGCATATGTGTCCAACAACAATAATACAAACTATGGATCAACAAATACTACGAGACGACTTACAAAGCATATGCGTCCAACAACAATATACTAACAAAGTAAATAGAAGGGTTGACATAGGTTCCTAACAAACAATGTCTTCTTGTTCTCTTCAATGACTTGTGCTTAGTAACTTGCATAACTCATAAGTTAACCATTGTAGAACCAAATTATACATACCTCGTAAGTGGAGCTTCCATGTGATCCATGAGTCTATGTCTTCATGTCACCATGGTCATATGTTGTTGATCTAGAACTTGATTTGTACCTTTCATGTTAGCGGACAACATCAACCTCATACAACACCATAGTGCATTAGTATAATCATAAGTGTCATAACCCTAATCAATGAATGTCTTCTATCATCCACATGCATTCATACTTTTACTAGGGTGATGAGAAAAGTCTAATATTAATCAAGATTGTACTAACCTCAATAATATGAAGACAAACATATCATAAACTCAATCATGAACAAATTTCAAAACATACCTGTATCTCTTCAAGTCATACCTGTTGGGATTGCTTGTATCCTTCTCATGTAAAGCCTCAACCTCATCTCCCTTTGGAACTGGAACTTCTTCATTTATGCAGGTGTCCAATTTATTCTTTTCTAGGATTAACCAAATCCACTTTGATTTGCTGAAACTGGATTAGGGTTTGTTAGAGAAACCCTAAAAATTCAAACTTCTGAATGGATGGAAATATGTGGCTTGCTGAGCTGATCAAGCTGGTATACTTCAATTTTGAAAACTGCAAAATTTGACCCCTCAAAATTGCCTTTGAATCTTCTGGATTCACTAGACAGGACCCCGAACTAGGTTCGATAAATCCCACCCTTCTTCCCAACCAAAAGGTTCGATCCAAATCTCTAAACTTCGATTTTTCTGAGGAGCTTCCAGCCGTGGTCACAGACTTAAAAAATTCCAACTTTTGCAGAAGCCCTAATTTTCCATCTTTCCGATCAAAATCCCAAACTAGGGTTTGATCAAGCCCGACCTTCTGCCCAACCAAAAAATTTGATCTTCGTCTCTAAATTTTGATTTTTCTGAGGAGCATTCATCCGTGGTCTCCGATTCCAAGAATTCCAACTTTCTCCAAAGCCCTAAATTCCCGCAGTAGTGATAAGCCAAGAATGAAGGTGCTCAGAATCCAATTATGATTTGATAGAAATATGCACCGTATTGTTTCTGATACATATCTGAAATTACGAATCCACAGGGTTTGAAACTTCGGCTTGTGGTAGCCTGACCTGTCTTCTTTCCATCCCCACAGTTCTAACCTCAATTGGATTCTCTGAGAGAGAGTTATGCCAAGTGTCGCAATGTGACTTGTTTATGGGATAAAAAAGGAGAGCGAATTTGTACAGCGTGCCACGTGTCAATGGTTCAACTTCAGCCTCTGAAAAACTTACCTGAGAAAGTACAGTCTGTGCCCTACCTGTCACTTTTTACGAAATTTCATTTGGATCTTCCTAGCCCAAGTTGTGACCTTTTTTCCTAGGTCACCTGTTTATGATTGAGATCTGGAAGAGGTAGAAACGCTAGATTGTACTGATCATAAAACACAAAGTACAACGAATTAAATGCTGTTCTTCAGACACAAGGTACATGGGGATGTTATATATGACCTGTAAAATTTTTAGATCCTGCACCTTCGCAAAAATGGATTTATAGTGAAAGTGATATGGTGACTGGTTTTTGTTATATCAAGCCCTAGCTTGTAATTTGTCGCAAGTGCAACAAGTCTCATAAATGCCATAGCATGCCTTCCTTCAGGCTAGCTCTGATACCATGTTAGTTTTTCATCATTTAATTCAATATATCTAGGATCTTAACTGAAAGAACAACATGTACAACATATCAAGCATAAGAGACAAGAGACACAAAACATTTCACCGGGGAAAACCAAGAAGGTGAAAAACCCTGCAACTTCCTCAGAGATAGAATAAGCATCAATACAAGGATCACAATGATAAATCCCAAGAAATAGATATCATCAACAACATGCTCCTCCTCCACTTCTGTGCATTCCTCCTCTCTCTCACTAATGCGAAGTGAGTGAATAATAGAATGTGTAAAATGAGAGAGACACACTCTCTATTTATACACTAACTTGACATGACCTTTACTCAACTAGGTCGGCCCCAACTTAACCACTTAACGTAATGTTGACTGGGACGAACCCTCTAGGGTGGTCTAATAAACATTTGACCCACATGACTCATACAGGGCCGATCCCATCAAGGTGGTCTAATAACCCATCAAGTATAAGTTACGACACTTACAATATAACTTGCGACACATGCAAGTACAACTGACGACACTTCCAATCGAAGGAATAATACATCTCCGTTGGGGATACAATAAAGTACAAATGTAATACATACAATATACAAGTGAATATCTTTCTAAGTTACAAATACATCAACATAAAGGAGAATAGTTGAGCCTACTTCTCAAGAAGAAAAGTTGACACTGTAATGCCAAACCAAGCACACCATCTGATTGCAAATCAAGATCTAGACACAACAAAATAATCTCCAAGATTGATGCTTTAAAGTTAATGTTGTAAACTTGATCGTTAGGGTTTGGCATATTATGTAATATTATTATTACTATTCACGTGAAGAATGATAGGTAGGAAGAGTAATCAATGAGTCTTAGAAACATCTGGAAATATGAAACCAAACGCCACATCTGAATGTATTAATATGTGTATCATCTTAATGAAATGCCATCTCATACTTATATTTATTCTCTCCAAGCAATGTATTTATATGTGTATCATCTTAATGAAATGCCATCTCATACTTAAGCTCAAAGTATCTCCCCCACTGCTCTTCTTCTTGCACAATCCTGAGAGCGATTTATGAGATGTAGAAGCTTCGACATAGGTTGCGTTTATCGAAACTAGGGCTGACCAGTTGAAGAAGCCATTTTTATGTGTAAAAACGTTATGAAGAAAGGCCTCACAAGAGAATTCCAAATGACACTGCAATCACGATATGGCCACTTGTTGGACTGTAATCCATTCGTACAACTAAAGGAGAATAGTTTTTTCTTTCCCATGATGATGGTATTTATATAATGTTGAATATGTATTTTGTATGGGTACATTTGTTTGGGATTCATCATTTCTAGGGACAATGAGAGCCAATAGGAAATCATGGGGTAAAATTCAAACTAATTCTCCTTTTTTGAGCGTCGACTTATATTGTAGATGAAAGGGATTGGGAACTCGAACACACAACTCATGGATGCCCAAGTCACAATGCTCACATAGGTATTGAAACCATCTCTTCATATATTCCTGTTATCACACAAATTTTAGTTGTCCCAAAAGGTGATCCTATCCAGGATGGTAGAGGCGTTGGACAACTAAAGAGGTGACCCAAAAGATGCCACGATTCCCATTGCATTTGATTGTCACGCTAACCAAGGAAATATTCACTTTAGATCTAGCCTAATCAAGACCAAGGGGGAGACCCTAGCTAACCAATGAAGGCTAGTGAACCTACTCAAGACCTCCTAGGGAAATGTGAAACATGAAATAGGAAGAGGTCAAGAGTGAATAGATCTAGATCTAGGATTGATAAGTGGACCTAAGGAGTTAGGGCTTGGTCGAAGAGGCTTAGGGGATGGAAAAATGTTCAAACAAGGAAATATTAGTCCACTTAGGGGTTTACATTAGTGTATCTAGACAGATCTAATGCCAAGTAGAAAGACCCAAGTGGGGCCCACCCTTAAAATATGGAAAATGGTCAAAATGGGGCCCACAAGGTAAAGATCAAAGTGAAATGGCACTAGGGGGTTTTCTAATCAATGGATCTATGGATTTGAGAAGGAACAAGCAATACACACGATGTAGATCTAGCAAAATCCCACCTACCAAACAAGTGCGACCTCCCTTGGAGAGGCCCAGTGCCTTAGATGAGGGGGTAAATGGAGTCAGATTCCCACCAAACTTTAGATACAATATTTATTAATTATTATCTAGGTGGGTTTTAATTATTAAGCCCAAGCAATTGCTGTATCTCAATGGATCTAAAAAATAAAAAAAATGAGGGTTTTGAGATATGAGGGTTTGAAGTGACCAATGGGTGAAATACATGAAAATGGATACGTACCTTGTAGATATTACCTCAAATGCTTGAGACTACCTTGCACATCGATGATCCTTGCATTTAGTTACAATTCCAAGTTTGATCCAAGTGATTCCAAGCTAAACGACCAAGCCCAAGGAGGAAAAACGTCCTACTTCACCTACAAAACAAACTACATAATGTGAGATTTGATTCACAGGTAAGCAAGATCTAAGCATGGCATATCAAAAGAAGTAAATTAGTGTACAAAGCACAATTGAAAAAATCCCTTCAAGATGAAAACGTCTTGCCCAAGGGGTATGTGATAAACCCCAACAATCTTCCCTTCAAGCAATTCGCACCCCTGCAACAGTCCAATTCGACCTCCCTTTGTAACTGTCAAAATCACCTGTGAAAAACAAGGATTCCAAGAGAAAAGGATGTATAATCATGTACAATAGCATCCCATCAAAGCAAGATAAGAAAATACACAAAAGTAGTATTTTATTCCAGTATTTCCAGAGCCCCAAAGGTGCCTTTACAATAGGGGGGTCTCTTCCTTAAATAGGAGGAGAGAGACCAAAACCCTAACCACTTTATGAATGAGTGGTTGAGATCAAAAGATAAAAATAATACAATCAACGACTAAGATGAGGTGGTACAATATAACATGGATCACTCACATGAGGGGGGTGTGCACTCACTAAAAGATGCCCTAGGGGGGTGCACACCACATAAAAGTGACTAGATAAAAAGTCTGCCATATAGGATGACAAGGACAAGTGACTAGGAGCACATGGTGGGGCTAGGAGGATTTATTATCCTTCACTAGAATCACCCCATGGAACAATAATCTAACATATGACTCAATAACGTGTCCAAGTGAACAAATGATCAAATCCTACCCCCCTCAACTGAGAGAAGAATTCACCAAATGAAAACCCAAAGACTGTGTGGACCCCACTGAATGCTTCAAGCTGATATGGAAGGAGTGAGATACATCACAGGTGACCTCTGAACATACCTCATGCCAAAACCTTTCCTCAATATCCCAAATCGATTTCCTAAATGACCTTTTTATTCCACCTGAAAAACCATCAAAATTCCTGAAACCCACTGCCGGATGCCCGGGCACAAAATATGACTGTACCATCATGTCTGGAGAGGGGGTAATATGGTAATAAAAAGTGGCTGGACCACCCCTCTCCTTTGTAGTGCCATAGGAAAACAAGTAAGCTCAAGGAAACTGTTGGACATGCCAATCTTGCATGGCAAAACTGACCAAAAGTGGAAATATGCCAATATCATCTCTGAGAGTGCCTAAAAATGATAACTGAGTATCTAAATAGACTTAGAAGGTCCAAATATACTAGATATGAGTACCCATACACAATGTGGCAACCTGTAAGATCATCTGTAGCTTCAACCATACCCGGACAATAATAATGTGATGGTCTGGAAATAATAATAATCAACAAAAAAGTGCATTAACCATCATTTGAACTTGTGTCCACTGTATGGAGCCATCAAAGGTGTATCAAAGGACCATAAATCATCATCATACATCATCTCTGGTCCAACTCATCATGGATCCCAAGGTTGACCAGGTCAAGACTAATCAAAATATGACACAGGATGAAAAATCCTACTGTTGTAAGTGCAAATGGTTAAGACATGCTCTTTTAATCATTCTCATAGAGAGAATTAAAGTATTAAACATCATTTGAATGGTAGTTTAAATAATATTATAAAGCATAAGTTCAAATAATTTTTTACTTTACAAAAGAAACTCAAGGATATACTCACTTTGCAGACATGATCATCCAACTAGCAAAGGGTGAAGGTGAAAAATACAAGGCTAGGAAAAGGGGATGACTCAACTGACTCAACATTGTGATACTTTGGAAGAGGGAAAGGGAATACACACTTAAGCATATGTCAGATAAAATATACACACGGAATGACAGTGTCTCACAGATGGAATAAGTTGTTTAGAGAAGTGTTTATTCATCCTTGGAAAATGTCTACAAATCACATCATTTCATTTAATTTCCTTGGCCAACAGTCTTTGGATTTAGAATATATTTAATCAATACTTTCATTAGGCCTATACAACCCTTTTGGGGATTTCACCTATGCTTAGAAGCACACCTACTAAAGCTTTCATCCAGGGTGCTTTTAGTTTCCACAATATTTCATTTGACGACCCTTTTGGGGATTTCACCCGTGCTTAGAAGCACAACTAATAAAGCTTTCATCCAGGGTGCTTTTAGATTCCACAATATTTCATTTGACAACCCTTTTGGGGATTTCACCTGTGCTTAGAAGCACAACTACTAAAGCTTTCATCCAGGGTGTTTTAAGTTTCCACTTTATTCAATTTCACAACCCTTTTGGGGATATTGCATGTGCTTAGCAACACAACTACTCAAGCTTTCATCCAGGGTGTTTATTCATTTCAGTTTCCATAAATGATGGTGGTATAATTTGCTTCAGGTTTTAGCCAACACAAATTAGGAAACTAGGGGGACTCTCTACAATCAATACCAAACATTGGGGCAACCGACTAGAGTGATCAAGGTATCAAATCCAACTCACCAAAGGGTAAGTTCTGTTGCCAAATCAGATCCGAGAAGCAAACTAAGAGGGATGCTATCCAACACAGAGGAAAAAGTTGGGAAGTCCTCCATATCACAGGCTGAGGTGTAAGTCAGGGTAAAAACCAAAAGTGGGTAAGACAACGGATGGATGGGGAGAGTGAAGGTGATGCCTAAGCTAGCAAGCCATAAACGGTGGGAATGATCATGTCCACACTCCTAAGAGGGTAAAAACCAATGAGTATAAAACAAGATCTTCTACATGTAAGTAATACAACCATTTAGACAATCAATAAAAACCATTTTCATTTTATATAGACACACTGCCAGATCATGATCGCTATATACTAAGTCAAGCTATCAAAATGACCAAAATAACAAGATAATAAAACCAATTCACATCATATACCTGCTAGGCCATATACCTATATCTGCTATCTAGATAACCTGTAACCACTGAAACATTGCTGCTGATACTCTGGGCACTGCACTACTCTGTATGGAATAAAAGGTCATCTCAGTCATCAAATATTAGGTCAAGAGGCTCAATTGTGGCATAAGGTATATTGCATGTTTGATTTGGGGATGCTCTGATGTGTGAGTGATCATAAGTAATACTGCTCATCATAGCTGATCTCAATGAAATTGTGTAAAGGCAAAGCTCAAAAATATATACTGAACTGTTCTACAATTATGGTATCCCGGCTACTATGGATGTGATAACAATTCCCAATTCTCACTTTTTTCATGCGTTGCTTCCTTTCCTTCCTCCTCCATCATACTATTTTTGTTCTCCATCATTTCCAATGTCTGGTGGGCTGCTTCTCCCATATATGGTGCAACGGTGAAGAAATTATCTCACCGTCATCTAGGACCAGGGTCTTGCATGGAATTAAATTTTGAAGTTGGGTCAGCCTTATTTCTTGGATGAACTTATTAAACAAGGTTTAAATTGAGAAAGTTTGGAAGCGATTTCCATGGAAAAAATAATGTTCCCCCAAGTTTCTGGGACAGGGGGATGTAGGAGCGGGGAAACACACATTCATGACACGTTGAGACCACCCCAAATTTTTGGGAAATTCCGGGTGGGGGGGGGGGACGTACCAAAAATTATAAAAATAAAATAACATACCAAAAATAATATTTCATTTGACGTATATTCATGATTGTTCAATGTAAATACAAAATATATTGATTTATTTTCTAAGTAGTACTAAGTAGGGATTGTAAAAAGTGAAAATAAAGGAAAACATAAAAAATATTCTTAGGGGCATGGGTGAGGGAAAAGTTTCGTCAGGAGTCCCTGGGACCCAGGAAACGCGTCCCCGTGGAACACTGGGAAAAACTGAGCTGTTGATACAAAGATCAACTTTGACAACAATAACTTTGCTGAAATCCTCGAATAACCTCATCGTTTTTTCCAACTTATTTGAATAGAGGATTTTTGAGTTGTAGGCACTAAGACAGATTGAGGGCTTTCAATAAGCACCCTGCAGCAGAGAATTTAATGTTGCTATTGTGGGGATCTGAACGGTTAGATTTGAACCAACTATCAATCCAACAGTTCACAATCTGATAACAACAACATTAAATGCTCTGCTCCGGGATGCTTATTGAGAACCAATATTGAGCTGTAGATAGAACAATTTTCCAGGAATATGGTTTTGAGCACTAGAGGAATGGAACACTGTCCAATATTATTTTAATTTCCTTGGAAAATATGGATTCTTGACATCCCAATGAGGGCATGATATGCTCAATTCTGCCACAAATTGAGAAAGTTATGATTTACTAAATCTGGTAATGTAAATTCCCAAATTTGATTGCTGAAAAATGTCCCTGATATCTTCTTTCGAGTGCTGCCACTAAAGTTTAATTTTGGAATTGAAGTTGGTTTCATTGAAAAGCACACATTTTATAGATGCTTTGATATGTTGAATCACCCAATTTTGTTGAAAAATGATGGAGTTATAGCTTGTTGACTTGGTCCTTTTTATTTTTGGCAATTGTTGACCTTCATCACATATTTTGGAAGAAAATTGCGAAACATACAAGGAATTTGTAGGGTTGAGAGGAATTGAAATCCATTTTGTGGGATGTTGCGGGTTTGAGATGATTGTCAACCCCCTTTGCAGGGTCGTAAGAAAGTTGTGGGGTTTAGAGGGCTGGTGATGATAGTGTCCCTCTTCTGATATTGTAAGAGTTGCAGGTTGGAAGAAGTCTCAAAGAGATTCCAACACGGAAATTGAATTAGAATACACTAGTATTTTCCAATGAGCATTGGCCTTGGCACTGCAACAAATAAGATAAAAGATTATCCAAGTATTGAACCTAGAGCATTCAAGTCTAGATAGCAGTTAAAGAGGCATAATATCAACCTATTTATGATTTCAGAGACATACATTATTTCCGTAGAGGTAAAGCATTCAGTTTTGAATATCAATTCAAGTTCAACATCAACATCAAATTGTAACTTGCAAACAATCATATTTGTAATTTTACTTGTACTTTGGTACTTGCAATAGTTATTTTTGTGAGTGTCAAATCAAATTAAGTTGAATTCTATTGGGTGAATTCTCGATAGAAACTAACACCCTTCATTTTCTAAGTTTGAATTTCAGTTGTTGAGTCATATTGTGAAAAGGTGGAGTTGAAAGAAACCCTCTAAGGTGTCAGTTAGTATTTCAAATGGATTGAACTAAAGAATTATTAGAGTTACTGAACACTTGACTAATACTCAATATTGTTGACAATCTAATCACAATTAACAAATAAAATCTCCAATCTATGCTAACTTGTTTACATGATTCACAAGCTAAAGTAGAACTTCTCCAGACTCAATCATAGCTCTAGCATAATGAAATACAATGAATGAATCAACATTATGAACTACTTCTTGTTTATAACAACCCTATTTTTGAATTTGATAAGGATTCCTATAAGTTGTTAGCACATGATCAACTCACTGAAACAATTTGAAATGCATATTCAAATAAAGATGAAGTTTATCATTAACATGTTCAACTTATTCTTTCCAAGCCAATCTTTAGACCTTGAGAAAATTTCAAGAAACAAACACATAACATGACTCAGATATGATAAGGAAGTTACCTTTCACAACAAAGATGTTGGCTGTTAAAGAATACATCAGGGATCTTAGCCCAATCCTCAAAGCAAAGAAACAATTCCTAGATGGAAACAAGGTCTAAGGTATGAAAATGGATTTAATGGTTATTGTTTTTCTTGTTCTAACTTTGGTCACAAGGCAATGGATTGTGTAGATGGAAGAAAGAATGTTGGAAGACATAATGACAAGGTTAGATGCTGGACATGCAACCAAGATGGACATGTTGCTGCCACATGTCATACATCAAGATGCTACATATGTAGTGGTTTTGGTCACAAAGCCCAAGAGTGTGCAAATCAAAGGAATAAATCAAGGAGGAGTCCCTTGTACACATCAACAAGAATATTTGAAGATCAAAAGACAAGAACCTACAGTCAGGCACATTCTCTAAGATGGAGAAAAGAAGTCGATCAGAGAAGTGTTGGAAGTTCCAACAACTCAGTTAGGTGCTAGACATGCAACTGATTTGGTCACATTGCTGCACATTGTCGAACTATGAGATGTCATGATTGCAATGGATTTGGGCACAAAGCTCAAGACTGTTGGAATACAATGAGAAAATTAACATACAACTAAGCTAGGAAAACCAATGAAGATAATGGAGAAAAAGATGAAAAGACAAATGTCAAAAAGCAAGTGTGGATAAAGAAAAATATCTTGCTAAATCTAAATGAAGTTGATGATCAGTTAAAAAATGAAGGTGGCTGCCATTTGGCAAGCCAAGACTGAGGTCTTGCAAAAACCTCAGTACACCTTGAGTTCATGGTGTTTGGGGGATGAAATCAAAGCTAAGAGAAGGCTGCTCCAAACGGGTCCAAGGATCGTGATTTAGAAGCCGAGCTAATGCAATGCAGAGATGAAGTGTGGTGTTACAATTTGGCAGTAGCACTGAAATGTTGTCATTGATGCTTACCTTTTTATGAATTTGAAAAAGGAAGTATTCAGAAAATACTTGTTATTGATTGTATGACCTATATTGTGGAATCATTTAATAGAAGTTAATAGAGGAAGAAGGAAACACCTAAAAGTCAAATTAGTGAAGCTCAACCACAGGTACATCAAATTCATTTTCTGAGTATATTTATGTAAAAGAAAGACATTCTTCTACCATTCAAAGTCTGGAGGTTTGCACAGACATAAGAAAGATTCACTACTGAAGACACATAATTTTCTAACCTTGGGATATGCACATAGCCAAAAGATAGGAGCCTTGCCCTTGACATAATCAAGAAGAGGATAATATGGTAGAGATAGTAGTTGAAGCAAATGAAGTATACACATGAAAAGGAGAATCATTATATTTATGAGATCGTGGATGCAACACTGAATTTTGTGATGTTTGAAGACATTTTGAGGACATCATGAAGACATGTATATGAACAGGTCGATTACATGACTATGAAAAATGCTGAAGGATATTATGGAAAAGCTCGGTCTTGTTTGAAGAACATCAAGCATTATGGATGCAAGGAAGATTTTTTCAAATTGAAGAAGACAATTCGCGGTTTACAAGGCAGTGCAAATTCAAGTGAAACCTTTCAACAACTGAATAGATTGGAAGATAGAATCAATTAAAACAAAGTTTGTTTTTGTGCTTTAGTAAAATATGAAGCATGAACGTGATATAAAATTTCCTTGGGATGCTTGACATATTGATAGGGGGAGTATGATTGGTAAACAAAATGAAGCGACCTGGTGATGTCTTGAAGACTTGATGCATGCTTACTGTTGACGGACAATCCACTCGACTGGAGGCGAGCCGGATATCCCTAGCTCAATGCGAGTCTAGAAAAAATAAAACAAACTACAAATGTGTTTCCTAGATCTACTTAAGGATCAAGTACTAGATGTCTTAACTCTTTGATTCACTATCCTTTCTCCCGCTATGTTGCTCCACGTCCCACGGTCGTCAGATCCAAGCTGCAAGACCTATCAAGACACAAAAAAGAGAAACGAGTAAAGAGCATCTATACAATAAGAGATCTATGTAAACAATTAAGCATGTAAACAACACAACATCATCATACATAAGAGACAATATTGGTGGAAAGCATTTGTATTGCTACAAATAGAGGAGTACATGATAGAGATATAGAACCACAACCAATGACTTGACGTAGTAGCCCTTCTCCACACAATCCAATTTCCAATCCCTTCCAAGGAAGCATGAATTCTCCAAGAGGTGAGTGAAGGTGTCCCAAGAGAGATTTCACCAGTATGTAGATACCATAGTCTTCCTCCCTTTGGTATGGGAGTGAGCCTCACATATATAGGACTAAGTGGATGATATTATGGATAGGATAGGTTGAGAGATGGTACGAGAGAGATAGGGGATCTTCCCAATGAGTTAGGGGTCGAGTACCAGCTCTCCAAGAGATCAGGGATAAGCCCCCAAATGGGAAAGCTTCGAGAAAGATCTCGAAATGGCTATTTTGCCCATTAACAGACCTCGTCGCACCTTGCTATAGAGCAGACTGCGACGTCGCATGTTGCTAGTGTGCAACCTGCGACGACCTCTCAAAAGGTTGTACAAACTGAGTACAAATCCTCTCAAATGAATACTTGGTCCAGATGACTTCAGGGATGTATACACAATGATCAAGACAACGACATTATCACAATGGTCATGATGACAACACTTGGTCATAATGACGGTACTTGCAACGGTCATGATGACGACACTAGGTCATGATGACAACACTTGCAACACTTGCGACACTTGCACAAGGGTGACGACATTTTGGTGTAACAGAATGCCCCCTTAAGCATGAAGCTGACGGAATGAGATAGGTGAAATGATTTGATAGAAAAAATGGAAAAAGACTTGTTGGATGAAGGACGCTTCTGCAGTACAACTGACTCTGAACTAACAATCTCATATGTAGTACAACATGGCGGCCGACCAATACATTGCACATCCATGGGATTAATGACTGACTGAACACAATCATGGCTACTAGACACAAGTGTAGATCCATGATGAGATGATAACACAGCCACGACCAATACAAAAGTGGATCCGAGTAATATGACTCAATACAAACTCCATCGCAACCTGGGTAAAACATGACTCCCCACGGTCTTCAAGCTGAACCCGCAATGATACGAATCTATCCATGTAATTACAAATGTTTTGACGTCGAACATGGTAGAAACCACTTGATTACCAGTCATTGCTGTAAACTGTTAACAAGTGCGAGGGAGATCACCATTAATGTCAATGATTCCCAAGGTATCACAGTACATATCATCAAGCGTGAATAAATGAGTTGAAGTCGAATGCAAGATGAAATCTTTCAATCAAGAGTCAATGATGTAAACTCATGACGAAAGTGAGATAACCTGCCATTGAGGCATGCAGGACCAAGGTACTTGAATGGTTTCTAGATTCAATCCTTGGATGATGAGTTGAAGTCGACAAGGATGAATCCGTCGAAGGAGGGCATGATGAATCCCCCATCAATCCACACGAAACACGACAAAAGATGGGTAGAGTGGATCGGATCGTACAATAATATGTGAGACTGACTCAAAGTGATAACGGCATGATGATGTGTGTACTGATTGAAAATAATGAGTGACGAATGTGTTCTTGAACATGGGCATGGCATGACTTGGCGGTATTGACATGAGAATGATGCAAACTCCTAATGCAATTGATAGTGGAAGCTTTCTCCGAATGACTCAGAGGAGTAATAGGACTTAGAAAGTAAGCGGGGACTCATAGACAAATAGATGACCCAAGTGTCGGTATGCAAATGTAGACGAGTGCCATGTTCAAGAGCGACTATATACTGCCACTAAAGTATGCAACACAAACAATTTCCTTTTTCCCCATCATGAATGATGAGTGCCTCATGTGTTTTTTAACGATCTTGATGAGGGTAACCAGATGCTCGGTATAGCTCATCTCATAGATGATTCCAATCCCAAATTTTTTATGAACCTAGGAAAGGAGGGGTTCGTCCCATAATGGGCCCTTCAATGTTTAAAATTTAACGAGTCCAGAGAAGGAAAACTTGGTGTCATTTCATGTTTAGAGAGTATGAAAAGAAATAAAGGAGACTCCAAAAGGTCCTTTTTCGTAAAGTTAGCCTCATTGCCCGAAAAAGGGTAAAACAACGCAGGAGAGGACTCTTCCAGCCATGGTTGGTTGGAGTACTCCTTTTTCGTAAATAGTGCTTCTTGGTCCGAAAAAGGGGTAAACTATCACCAGAAAGACGATCATTCAAATGCTTTTACAAGCGTGAAAGCATCAAGTTCGCTTGGCAATATTTTCCTATTTAGGGAGTCTGAAAAGAGCTTAAAAAGGACTCCATGAACAACTTTGTCATGGTTGATGACCGAGTATGACAAAGAAAAAAGTAAACTCGACACAGTTCCTTTTCCATAAATAGTCTAGCGAGGCCGGATAAAGTGATAAACCTATACTCATTAGACACACCTTTTTAACTCAAATTTTTAACAAGCACGAGAATGGTATCAAAAGCACTCGGAATCTTTTTCATGTTTGAACCAGAGCACGAAAAAGTAAAAACTAAGCTCAAACCACTTTTCATGTTTCAACCAGAGCACGAAAAAAGGTGAAAAGTAATCTCAACACCATCTTATCGTTTTTAACGAGCTCGAAGATAGGTTAGAAGAATGCTCATGATGTCTACTTCATTTTTTAATGAGCTTGTAACAGAAAATGAACTATGCTCAGTATAATTTTCATGGTTTGATGAGCTCGAAACCTAAGAAAGGAAAGTATGCTCGAAAGTGTTCCCAGTGGTGAACTTTTCCCCAACATGGCATCCAGAGGTTGATGTGTGCCCCCAGCATGATTGCTGGAAGTAAGTGACCTAGCTCCAACGTGGTGTGGAGAGGCAATCGAGTTGACTTCAACATAACTTTTAGAGGTTGAAGACATGCCCCCAAGGTTCATTTCATCCGCCTAAGGCATAGGCGGGTGAAAAGAAGGTTCAGGTACTAAGTCTATGAGGAGACTCGACTCAAAGGGAAAGGATATGTTTCATTTTTTAACGAGCTTGACACAAGAAGGGAACTATGCTCATAGGCTAAGGACCATTGACGGGTTCCTTCCCAACATGATGCCCAGAGGTTGGTAAATGCCCCCAGCGTGATTGCTAGCGGCTTAACATGGTAGTGTTCCTTCAACATGATTGTTGACGGTACGACATGTGACATGCCCCCCAAGATTCATTTCGTCTAAAAATGATGCTTGCTAACCCAACTACCAACCTGGCTACTAATATGAAAAGTGTTCACCAAGGGGGGAAAACGAGAATCATATGAAATGAAGGTTCAAGTTCTAACTCTAGCGAGAGACTCAAACCGATGAGAGGGTGATCTATTTCATTTTTACACAAGCTTGAAATAGATAATAACTACGCTTGAGAGGGCCCATCTTATTTTTTAACGAGCTTGAAATGGAATAAAACTATGCTCGAGGGGGCCCATCTTATTTTTTAACGAGCTTGAAATGGAATAAAACTATGCTCGAGTGGATGGTTTCATTTTTGTGCAAGCTTGAAACCAAAGATAAACTATGCTAGAGGGGTCTATCTCATTTTTTAACGAGCTTTAAATAGAATAAAACTATGCTCCAAGTGGATTGGTTTCATTTTTATGCAAGCTTGAAACCAAATGTAAACTATGCTAGGGTGGTTGGTTTCATTTTTTAATGAGCTTGAAACATAACATAAACCGTGCTCGTGGGAACCTATTTCATTTTTTAACGAGCTTGATATAGAATGGGAACTATGCTCATGTGAAATGGTTTCATTTTTATGCAAGCTTGAAATCAAAGAGAAACTTTGCTTGAAGGTTGGTTTCATTTTTTAACGAGCTTGAAACAAAACATAAACTATGCTCGTACCCCCATCCTTAGGGGGAAGAAACCACTAAAACATGTGAAACATTCAGGTAAGTCTGATGACTAGGAGTCATATGATGAGTGGGTGTCAAGAAGGAAAGCTGATCAACGGTCATAATCCTCCCATCATAGGGAAAATACATCACTCGAAAGAGTGTGGACACTACAGCTTTCATAACATAGACATAATCACGTCCAAGGAGTAGATTGAAATCTAAAGGACCTTGGACAACCATGACATCAACATAGATAGTTTTACCTCTCAATGTGATAGGTAACTGCGGGAGAATCCCTAAAGGTCCAGTAGGCCTTCTATTAAAAGCCAAAATCTGGTCAGTTACTGGCACAAGATGAGGAGAACCTATAGCTTGCCATGCGGTTGAGGATAAAATACTAACAGAAGCTCCCTCATCAACTATCGTACGAAAGATTTATTTATCGAAAACTCCTACAGATATTTGAAAAGGAATACTCAAAGGAAGACGAGATTCTGTTAGACCATTCCAATCAAAGGAGATGACCTTAGTACTTGGAGGGGGTCCTGTAGAAATGGACAGGGTTTCCCCTTGCCTAGGACATTCTGAACTGACTAGGAAAACATCAGCGGTTTCCAATTCACTCTCACTTGGAAGATAAGAATGAGACAAAGATTGTGTCATGGTGACTGCTTAAGTCTGGACTTTCTCCAATGAAAGAGTGGGATAGAGTGGAGATGAGATCGACTCAATCACTTCACTCTCCGAAGGAAGAGTGGGATCAATTACAGATGAAACTGAATTTATCACTTGATTAACTAGTGGGGGGTCGAGGGACAACTTACTATCGCTTGTTGGAAGCACCTGTTGAGAACTAGTAATATCTTCCAACCAGCGGGGGGTCGAGGGACAACTTACTATCGCTTGTTGGAAGCACCTGTTGAGAACTAGTAATATCTTCCAACCACCGTGAAGCTTCAACCATGCTTGGACAAAGGTAAGTACGATGCAATCCCTTGCATATCCAGCAAGGGTCTGCAGCTCTACCCTTCCGACCCTTCACAAATGGGTCACTGGTCGAGGGAGTATCATCAACATGATGGTCAGAGGTTGACGATACAAGCGGTTTGGGGTTTTTAGACCACACTTCTAACACACGGGAAAGACCGGGACAATTCTTGAGAAGGTGATCACCCTTGCAAAGTTTGCAAGGGAACTTTGGCTTACGAGGTGTTCTCATAGAATGAGTGCCATCAGAGGCAGATGGTTGACGCTTGGTCTCTTTCGTATCTTTCTTCTTCTTAATCTTCCCTTTCTTCTTCTTCACACCAGCCTTCTTACTAACATCAGATTTTTCAGTAGGAGAAGAAGAAGAGATGGAAGCCGATTCAACTTTCGACGAAGAAGGAGAATGGTCACCATGAGATTGATGCTCATGTGATGAAGGACCTAGGTTCGACACAATTGGTGCACTTGGTGTAACTGGATCGGAGAATAACCATACTGGTAATCCTATCGTCAATCCAGGAAGACTCAACGTAGCCATAAAGGGAGGACCAACAGTTCCACAAGGGGGAATAACAAATGGCATACCCTAGAAAGGGGCCTCTTGGTTGGTAGTCTCGGAAGAATATTTCATATCTAAACTTCCTAAGAGTCTCTAAAGGACCACACAAGTCAAGCACTACTCAAGTCTAAAAGCAACAAGCAAACTGTGTGAATAGGAGTGGATTCGAAGTTTGGAACCTCACGGGATTATCAAGGCATCGCAAACCGCTATATACTGCAGGGTCCAACAATATGACACAAAAAGGAGGATTGGGACCGTACCCTTGCTTGCATACCCGATTACCTGGACAATACGGGCATGCTAGTCTCCCCCAGTGCTGTTCTCGGTGTATTGCTTTGCCAAGACGACCAAATGGTTAACTCGGTTGGTTTCAGGAATCCTGATGGTGTCTCCCGATATATGCAAGGTACGTGGGAGCTCAAATCCGTAGTCGTGCTGTCTAATGCACAGCCATTGGCATGAGACCTTCCGATATACGTGTCGAGTACGTGATACACCCTTCGATATACGCCAAGTACGGATTATGGTACTTGGTGGGTAGGTGAAGGAGCTCGATATACCCATGTACGTGGAAGACTACAATACCCCCAGACTATAGTGCTGGAAAATAACGACACCTGCCATGCTTAACGACGCCGGAACACGTCTCTAACTTACACACGGTTACTAAATGATTTTAACCTAAGCTAGCGTTAATTTTATCTTGTACGGTTAGGTGGATGCATGAGGTGAGTACATAAATGTAAACATAATGCAATCCTCAACTACATGATAATGCACATTTTCTTTTCCTTTTCAATGAAAACTACTTAAGGTAAGGAGAGATATTTTTTCTTTCAAACCAAAAGTACTTAAGTAGTAGCGAAAAGAAGAATTCCTTCCTAGAGTGCAATAATTCTAACTTTATGCAATAATCATCCAAAAAGCGTAAAGAAAATGAAAGATGCAACTAATCTTAACAATGTGTAAGACAAAATGATGAAGCACTTTTCAATTTTCAAATGCATGTACCAAAAATGGAATTTGATAACTCAATGCTTTTCATATCTATATGCAGAAAGTGAGAAGATATCTACAACACTCTAATCTTTCAGAAATTCCCAAAGAAAAATGGCAAGCACCCAAACAACTCAAAGGCACTCAAGAAAGGCTCAAAATCTACCAAATGCAATAATTATAACTCATTTCCTATCTTTTTACACTTGAAAAAGACACATCTAAGCTACGGAAAGAAGGATTCCATACACGTTTCCAATCAAATGCAAGACAAAGATAAGCACTTAACAATCTTATCTAACTCCAATACACACAAATATGAAACAAATCTTTCTTCTTCTCATGAGTGTGAGACCAAGAATTTCAAATGATCAGATTAAAGCAAGAAGAACACTTATGTTTTCCAATTTCATGAATATAGTAAAAGAGTGACAAAATCAAGCTTTTCTTTGAACTAAAGTGGAGACAAAGAATCAATCTTTCCCAAAAATGATTGAATAGCTCAGCATGTAAGGGAAACAAGATGCATAACCCAAGAAAGAGAGGCTAAAAAAGACATGGATATCCCACACTTTTCAAGTCTTTAAAACAAGCTAGTCACGCCAAACCAAAAATGATCTCAAAAACCTTGAGATGGGTCAGAACGACTAAAGGATGTACGATTCATGGCCCCCCCTGGCCATGAGGGAGAATTTTTTTTCAAAAATAGAACCCATTTCGCTTAAAAATGCAAGCAAAACACTAGTTTTGACTCAAAGGGCCAAACATGAATCCAAATCTCAAAAAGACCCCAAAACCAATACAAACAAGCCAAACAAAACACTGCTGGACAAAAGGGTCTCTTCCTGGAAGGTATAGTGTAGAGGAGTCTGCACACAAACCAAAACTCAAATCAGAAATGGAGAAAAGGTGCCTGTATGGCAAAAAATGGCAGATCGACGCACTCTGTGCTTATGCACAGTGCGATGTCGCAGTTCACCAGTGTGGGAAGTGCGACGATGTCGCAGTATATCAATGGAAGGGATGCGACGATAGACTAACAGGCTAAGAATAGAGATAAAAAAACACATAGTGTCACTCACTGACCAGGTGCGACAAGTGAGATCTAAGTTAAAAAATGAACCAATTCTCCAGATAATGAGCATAAAAAGGTCTGCAAATGGGAAGTACAAACTCAAAGGAAGGCAATCAGACTCTTCAAAGCGAAGATCTGATGGTGAAAGGGCTTAAGAAGCAAATGGCCAAAGAGATGGCTTGGAAAAGCAATCAACCGAAACTGACATTCAGATTGAAAACTAAAACAATGTTCATCCCCAGTATGGTCGCCAGATTTGTTGACGGACAATCCACTCGACCGGAGGCAAGCCGGATCTCCCTAGCTCAATGCGAGTCTAGAACAAATAAAACAGACTACAAATGTGTTTCCTAGATCTACTTAAGGATCAAGTACTATATGTCTTACCTCTTTGATTCGCTATCCTTTCTCCCGCTATGTTGCTCCACGTCCCATGGTCGTCAGATCCAAGCTGCAAGACCTGTCAAGACACAGAAAAGAGACGCGAGTAAAAAACATCTATACAATAAGAGATCTATGTAAATAGTTAAGCAGGTAAACAACACAACATCATCATACATAAGAGACAATATTGGTGGAAAGCATTTGTATTACTGCAAATAGAGGAGTACATGATAGAGATATAGAACCACAACCAATGATTTAACGTAGCAGCCCTTCTCCACACAAGCCAATTGCCAAGCCCTTCCAAGGAAACATGAATTCTCCAAGAGGTGAGTGAAGGTGTCCCAAGAGAGATTTCACCAGCATGTAGATACCATAGTCTTCCTCCCTTTGGTATGGGAGTGAGCCTCACATATATAGGACTAAGTGGATGAGATTATGGATAGGATAGGTTGAGAGATGGTAGGAGAGAGATAGGGGATCTTCCCAATGAGTTAGGGGTCGAGTATCAGCTCTCCAAGAGATCAGGGATAAGCCCCCAAATGGGAAAGCTTCGAGAAAGATCTCGAAATGGCTGTTTTTTCCCATTAACAGACCTCGTCGCACCTTGCTATAGAGCAGACTGCGATGTCGCATGTTGCTAGTGTGCAACCTGCAACGACCTCTCAAAAGGTTGTACAAACTGAGTACAAATCCTTTCAAATGAATACTTGGTCCAAATGACTTCATGGATGTATACACAATGGTCAAGATGACGACATTATCACAATGGTCATGATGACAACACTTGGTCATAATGACGGTACTTGCAACGGTCATGATGACGACACTAGGTCAGGACGACGACACTTGCAACACTTGCGACACTTGTGACACTTGCGACACTTGCACAAAGGTGACGACATTTTGGTGTAACACTTACCTTTTATGAATTTACTAATGCATTTAGTTTTGAATGTGATTGGAAAGATTGCTATTTGGTTATGATCTTTGAAGAACAACCGACAACATTTTTTTCATGATGAAGCAATACAGGTTTTTATCTCTCTTTTAGCCATGGCATTCTCCACAATGAAGCTTAAGGATCCGAACTCAGGTGACATGGCAATATGTAATTTGAAGGAAAAAGTTGAAGGACTAAATCATTGATGATTTAAGTAATCAGATAAGAAATGACAGAGTTAAGATGACAAGGAAATGAAATTTTTCAAGGACAAGTTGTTTCAAAATTGAAGTTGAGGACATAAGCTCAGGGGGAGCAATTTGGCATTGAAAACCAACAGTAAAAATTCTGATGGGGTATGTACACTTCTCAACAATTGGTACGAAAGTCAGAGTTATGATAAAGTTTTAATGATAAAGATGGACAAATCTCAGGAGGAGCAATTTGATAAACATAAACAAATATATGGTAAATGGACAGTTTGTGGCAAGGTACAAGAATGATCTCAGTCAAAGGGGGAGCTTGTTCAAAACAGTTACAACAGTACACCTGATAGGTTGAACATCTCTCAACAAGGATAAGTATGTATATTTATGAGAAATTTGAAAATGGCAAGCTCAGACAAATGGGAGATCAACAAATGAAAGGTTGACATGGTATGACTCAAGGATACAATTTATTTTTGGTATTTTGAAGTATAATCTCAACAGTTTGTTAGGGGGAGCAAACAAACCCAGGAAGATAAAACTTAGCAAATGATTTCATGAAGTTTTTAAAGATATATTTTCTTTGGGTATTGTGAAGCCTTTAAATGGCTAATTGACCCTTTGTCAATAATGTCAAAGGGGGAGAGAAATTGTAGTTAGTTTCCATCAATGACAAAGGGGGAGATTGATGAATATGGTTGTCATTGATGACAACACATTAATGACAAAGACTATGGTACATGAAGACATGGCACAATCATGGATACAACTACAAATGATGATATGGAAGACAATGGACAAAGGAGGATGATGACATGGCAAGAAGGACATTGGATGTGGGCCTTGGATCCTTTCGAACACCTAATAATCCAAATGACCCATTATGTGGTCATTTGTGCCTTGATGAGCAATGAAGTCCACATACTTGGTAATAAAGGTAATCAGATGATGTGGATGGCTTGAAAGGCATGGAGGACATGACAAGTGACATGGAAAAGGCAAGGGACAATACAAAGTTTGAATTGATGACTAAGAACATGCATTGGCAAGCATGAAGTTGACATGGCAAGCATAATGATCCCTTGCGGGCATATTCAAGGCCAACGGCAGGCATGTTGATATGGACTTGTGGGCATATTGCGTGCATATGAACAAGTACTTTGCGGGCATTTGTAGAGGCTACCTGCGGGCATCTTAAAGAGGCCCATGCGGGCATCTTGTTGGAGGTATGCGGGCATCTCAATGTAACCCTTGTTGCTGGAATTTTTAATGCCTCCTGCGGGCATTTTGCTGGAGGAGCATGAGGCCTTGTGTGGGCATATTTATAGTCCTTGCGGGCATCCTATAAGAACAAGCATTATCAATGAAGGCTGTGGGAATTTTGGAAGAGGTCATGCGGGCATTTTAAGAGCCCTTGCAGACATTTTGAAATGGCCCTTGTGAGAATTTCAATTGGAGCCTGTGGGAATTTGTGTTGGATGATGTGGCAACAATTTTGAGGGAGATAAAAATGGAAATTATTTGATGGGGTTAGCCATCCTTAAGAAAATCATTTAAGGATAAAATAAATCAAGTTGGTTTATTTAATTAATGGTAAGGGAGTGAATGATGTGGAAAAATGATTGTAAAATGAAAATGACATGGCATGGTTGGGTTATCTCCTTAAATGAAGGATGGTTACATCAAATAAATCATTTTTGATTTATTTAATTATTTCAATGATAACAATAAAACTAAAAGGACAAGTCAGCTTCCAGAATTAGAGGGAAGGAAAAGTATAAATAGAAGACAAATCGCTGATTCAAAAAGTGTGTGTAGTGTGTGGAATAATTTAGAGGGATTGTAGCTCTGATTTCGGGTTTGTGAGGAGATGGCTGAGGAAGGTTCGGTGAGGTAGCAGCAACAATAGGAGCAGCATGAAGAATTTATTTTGTATCTTTGAATTTTAGGGCTTCACTGGATATGATGGTGGACATAATTATATGAAGATGTGTTTTGACAAAGTGATAGGGCAGCAGTGTGAAAATCCTCACAACAGATCTAAGAGATGATGTATACCTCACAAGTGTTAGGATATTCCTATACTCCATCCTAGTCCCACCAGTATTTTGATCATTTACATTTTCAGTCATGCATGCAATTTTAGGGTTTACATGCATCATTTAGGGTTTGCATGCATTCCAGTCATCAGTCCCAGCACCTAGCCCTCAGTTAGCTAGCCCCCAGAGCTTCCTTCCACTCAGTTTCAGCCCTCCTAGCCTGTCATGCGCCCTCCTTTCACCTACTGCATGAGAAGGGCGCCTTTCTCACCTACCAGTCCAGTTTACTTCAGTTATCCACCAGTATTTCCTTGATTTGAGGCCAGATTGACTCCTCACTGCTGTTATCACTCCGATTGACCTCCGATGAGACATGACTACTTGTTTTGACTCTAGTTAGCTCCTCATGCGCCCTCCACTGATCCTCCTTTATTCAGTTAGTGTCTCCATGTTCCAGTTACAATCAGTTACACCTACCACACTCAGTTAGACTCAGTTTGACTGACAGTTGATAGTTACTTGTGCATTGATGACTCCACCGATGATGAGATAGACTACTAGTTGTGCTCCGATGACACTCCAATGATCTTTTGATCACTCCATGAAGGCTAATTCGAATTGCCACCTTGGCATTCGAATCCTCATGCATTGTACTACTTATTTGTCCATATTGTGATTAATTAATTAGTGTGTGTGAAGTATTTTTGCTTCTATCCGAGTTCTACTGTATTATTATTCTGTTGCTCATTATACTGCATTGACCACTCTTCTTCTATTTTCTTGCTTAATCAATTAATTTCTTGTGATGTATACATCATCTCTTAGATCTGCTGTGAGGATTTTCACATGGTATCAGAGCATGTTGAGAGTATTGTTTATCTCCATTCCAAATAATTTTTTGCAGGTTATTATCAAGATTTTGAGTGCAGCAGTAGCAGTTGCAGATATTCTCTATTTTTTTTGCAGGTCTTCTACAGCTTCAATGAATTCAGAAGAAATCCATCCTCTTTCTCCACTCAACTATGATGAATGGAAACAAAAAATGATAGCATATTTGAAGAGCCATGATCTCATTGACTGTTGTTTTGAAAGAGAGTTCGAATCTTCTGAAGAGGAGATTGATTGGTTAAATAAAGGTGACGGAGCCTTTGGATCAATGATGCTTGCTATGTCTAAATACATGATATACCAATACCTTGATGTTGTTGAAACTCCAAAAGAGCTATGGGCCCATCTAGATGAAAGATATGGAAGACAGAATAAAGGGATTGGTCCAAACCCTTTCGAGAGAAAGCAAAGTGATGCATTCGCCCTCCTTGATGATCTCATTGATCATGAACCCGTATCAAACACATCTCATATTGAAGTTGTCCACAAAGAAGAAGAACTTGCAGATTCTACACTCATGCTCCAACTTTCTTCTCTTTCTGTGCTAGCTCACACTCTAGATATTGCAGAAGGTCCTAAATCCTCTCTTGCACCAGAGTCTGTTGGATTGCATCATGATCACATGATTATTTCGGAGGGAAAATTAGCTATTGGAGGTAATGCATTCTCTCTCCTCAAGCAATCGCCTCTTATTTACTACTATATGATCATTATTCCATGCTTTCAGAAGGTTATTGAAGAATATGGCCATTGCCACCCGCTTGGGATAATTTCTCATGCATCCACTGGTTTTGATCTCACCTCTTATGGTTCAAAGGAGATCTCAAGAAACCATTGCCATTCGCTTGAGATAATCTCTCATGCATTTACTGGTTTTGAGGGGGGGGGGTATTTTTCCCATGAAATTTTCCCCACTTCCTTGGGTTATTGACTGTTATTATTCATTGTATTGGGTGACCTTTGGTCTTAGTTACCAAGGCCCAGGATGGATTAAGGGGGGGGTGTTAGGATATTCCTATACTCCATCCTAATCCCACCAATATTTTGATCATTTACATTTTTAGTCATGCATGCACTTTTAGGGTTTGCATGCATTCCAGTCATCAATCCCAGCACCTAGCCCTCATTTAGCTATCCCCCAGAGCTTCCTTCCACTCAGTTTCAGCCCTCCTAGCCTGTCATGCACCCTCCTTTCACCTACTGCATGATAAGGGTGCCTTTCTCACCTACCAGTGCAGTTTACTTCAGTTATCCACCAGTCTTTCCTTGACTTGAGGCCAAACTGACTCCTCACTGCTGTAATCACTCCGATTGACCTCCGATGAGACATGACTACTTGTTTTGACTCCAGTTAGCTCCTCATGCACCCTCCACCGATCCTCCTTCATTCAGTTAGTGTCTCCATGTGCCAGTTACAATCAGTTACACCTACCACACTCAGTTAGACTCAGTTTGGCTGACGGTTGATAGTTACTTGTGCATTGATGACTCCACCGATGATGAGATAGACTACTAGTTGTGCTCCGATGACACTCCAGTGATCTTTTGATCACTCCATGAAGGCTAATTCGAATTTCCACCTTGGAATTCGAATCCTCATGCATTGTACTACTTATTTGTCCATATTGTGATTAATTAATTAGTGTGTGTGAAGTATTTTTGCTTCTATCCGAGTTCTACTGTATTATTATTCTGTTGCTCATTATACTGCATTGACCACTCTTCTTCTATTTTCTTGCTTAATCAATTACTTTCTTGTGAGGTATACATCATCTCTTAGATCTGCTGTGAGGATTTTCACAACAAGAGTAATTATGATTAAGCAGGAAGATATAAGAAGAGTGGTCAATGCAGTGTAATGAGCAACATAATAATAATACAGTAGAACTCAGATAGAAGCAAAAATACTTCACACACACTAATTAATTAATCACAATATGGACAAATAAATAGTACAATGCATGAGGATTCGAATGCCTAAGGTGGCAATTCGAATTAGCCTTCATGGAGTGATCAAAGGATCATTGGAGTGTCATTGGAGCACAACTAGTAGTCTATCTCATCATCAGTGGAGTCATCAATGCTCAAGTAACTGTCAATCATCAGTCAAACTGAGTCTAACTGAGTGTGGTAGGTGTAACTGAATGAAGGAGGCTCAATGGAGGGAACATGAGGAGCTAACTGGAGTCAGAATGGGTAGTCTAGTCTCACTGGAGATCCATCTGAGTGATACAGTTAGTTGAGAGTCAGTCTATCCTTAAATCAAGGAAAGAATTGATGATAACTCAATTAACTGAAGTGCAATTGAGTGGTAGGTGAGAGAGGGCGCATGAGATGCATGCAATTGCATGAAGGGGTGCACTAAGCACTAGGAGGGCTAAAAATGATCTGAGAGAAGCTCCTGGGGGTTGGATAACTGAGGGCTAGGTGTTGGACTGATGATTGGGATGCATGCAAACCCTAAATAATGCATGCAAACCCTAAAAGTGCATGCATGACTGAAAATGCAAAGGATGAAAATGCTAGTAGGACTAGGATGGAGTATAGGAATATCCTAACATGGAGTGATCAAAGGATCACTGAGATGCATGCAATTGCATGAAGGGGCGCACTAAGCACTAGGAGCACTAAAACTGATCTGAGAGAAGTTCCCGGGGGCTGGCTAACTGAGGGCTAGGTGCTGGACTGATGACTGGGATGCATGCAAATGCATGCAAACCCTAAAAGTGCATGCATAACTGAAAATGATAGTAGGACTAGGATGGAGTATAGGAATATCCTAACACCCCCCCTTAATCCATCCTGGGCCCTGGTAACTTCATGGAGTGATCAAAGGATCACTGAGATGCATGCAATTGCATGAAGGGGCGCACTAAGCACCAGGAGGGATAAAAATGATCCGAGAGAAGCTCCCGGGGGCTGGGTAACTGAGGGCTAGGTGCTGGACTGATGCCTAGGATGCATGCAAACCCTAAAAGTGCATGCATGACTGAAAATTCAAAGGATGAAAATGCTAGTAGGACTAGGATGGAGTATAGGAATATCCTAACACCCCCCCTTAATCCATCTTGGGCCCTGGTAATTAAGACCAAAGGTCACCCAATACAATGAATAATAACAGTCAATAAACTGAGGAAATGGGGAAAACCTCATGGTAAAAATACCCCCCCTCAAAATAGACTGTAAGGCACACACAAAAATAAATGCTCCAAACTCAAGCAGGTGTGATGCTTGGTCATATGTCTGGAGGTATCTTCTTCTTGTGAAGAAGTGCAAAATGCTCAGAAAGCATGTGCTGGTACTTGCTCTTCAGATCGAATGTGATGAGAAGAAATCCAAAAGTATGAGGATGATCGTTGAACCTGTGATTCGAATCAGCCGAGGTAGGATCAAATCTATGAATGTGCAGATAGTCTTTTGTCTTCTCCTTCGAACCATCATGGGTGAGATTATGCCAAAAAGAACCATCAAATAATAATGATTGCTTGGAATCCAATTCAACTCCAAGACTTGATAAATGGTTTCTTGAGATCTCCTTTGAACCAACAAGGGTGAGATCAAAACCATCATATGCATGCGAAATTATCCCAAGTAGTAATTGCTTAGAATCCAAATTAGATCCAAGACTTGAATCATGGTTTCTTGAGATCTCCTTTGAACCATAAGAGGTGAGATCAAAACCAGTAAATGCATGAGAAATTACCCCAAGCGAATGGCCATGGTTTCTTGAGATCTCCTTTGAACCAGTAGGGGTGAGATCAAAACCATGGTGTGCATGAGAAATTATCCCAAGCGAATGGCAATGGCCATATTCTTCAATAACCTTCTGAAAGCATGGAATAATGATCATATAGTAGTAAATAAGAGGTGATTGCTTGAGGAGAGCGAATGCATTACCTCCAATAGCTGATTTGACCTTAGAAACATTCAATAGATCATGATGCAGACCAACAGACTCTAGTGCAAGAGAGGATTTAGGACCTTATGCAATATCTAGAGTGTGAGATGGAACATAAAGAGAAGAAATTTGGAGCATGAGTGTAGAATCCGCAAGTTCTTCTTCTTTGTGGACAACTTCAATATGAGATGTGTTTGATACTGGTTCATGATCAATGAGATCATCAAGGAGGGCGAATGCATCACTTTGCTTTCTCTCAAAGGGGTTTGGACCAATCCCTTCATTCTGTCTGCCAAATCTTTCATCCAGGTAGGCCCATAGATCTTTTGGAGATGAAAAATCAGGGAGGTGATATAACATGCATCGAGACATAGCATACATCATGGATGCACAAGCTATTTCTCCTTCATTTAACCAGTCATACTCTTCTTCAGAGGATTCGAACTCTCTTTCAAAACAATAATCAAAGAGACCATGTCTCTTCAAATGTACTATCATTGGTGGTTTCCATTCATCATAGTTGAATGGAGAAAGAGGAGTAATTCCCGATGAATACATTGAAGCTATAGAAGACCTGCAAAAACAATAGAAAATTCTGCAACTACTACTGCTGCAAAAGATGCAGAAACTGCTGCACTCAAAATATTGGTAATAACCTGCAAAAAACTCTCAGGAATGGAGATAAACAATACTCTCAACATGCTCTAATACCATGTGAAAATCCTCACAGTAGATCTAAGAGATGATGTATACCTCACAAGAGTAATTATGATTAAGCAGGAAGATAGAAGAAGAGTGGTCAATGCAGTGTAATGAGCAACAGAATAATAATACAGTAGAATTCGGATAGAAGCAAAAATACTTCACACACACTAATTAATTAATCACAATATGGACAAATAAATAGTACAATGCATGAGGATTCGAATGCCTAAGGTGGAAATTTGAATTAGCCTTCATGGAGTGATCAAAGGATCACCGGAGTGTCATTGGAGCACAACTAGTAGTCTATCTCATCATCAGTGGAGTCATCAATGCTCAAGTAATTGTCAACCATCAGTCAAACTGAGTCTAACTGAGTGTGGTAGGTGTAACTGAATGAAGGAGGCTCAGTGGGGGGCACATGAGGAGCTAACTGGAGTCATAATGGGAATTCTAGTCTCATTGGAGATCCATCAGAGTGATACAGTCAGTTGAGAGTCAGTCTAGCCCTAAATCAAGGAAAGAACTGATGATAACTCTATTAACTGAAGTGCAACTGAGTGGTAGGTGAGAGAGGGTCATGAGATGCATGCAATTGCATGAAGGGGCACACTAAGCACTAGGAGGGATAAAATTGATCTAAGAGAAGCTCCCAGGCTGGGGGCTGGCTAATTGAGGGCTAGGTGCTGGACTGATGACTGGGATGCATGCAAATGCATGCAAACCCTAAATAATGCATGCAAACCCTAAAAGTGCATGCATGACTGAAAATGCAAAGGATGAAAATGCTAGTAGGACTAACAAGTAGTGCTTGTGATGAACATATTGATATGATGTATGTACACCAATAAGGAATGATGACAATGGACATATGAAGACATGATGTTGATTGATGGACATATTGATTTATTTATGTATATGCTGGTTATGGACATAAGATGTTCTATGGACATAATGCTCTTGGACAAAATACTATTGCTGATATACTCATGAACATAATGAAGAACAAATTGTTGATGGGTTAATGTGATATGACAACTGAAGATATTTTTATTTATGGGCATGATAAATTTAGATCTGTGTAATCCTAGATAACAACAGATTGTGAAGGCATGGGAAGCATGATGAGATGACAGTGACAATGATTGATGTGGACAGCTTTGGACAAGGCAGGGACAAGTTGGTGATGATGACAGTGATATGTATGAGATTGGTTGAGATAGATTGGATGTTGATGATGTGATCTGACAGTGGATGAAGATATGTGTGTGTGTGATGATATGAGTATGTATACTGTATAGTAAATGCAAGCTTGTATTGCATCTGGGATTTGGAAACCTCAACTCTTGTTAGGCGGGTCTAAGAAAACTAGGCTGGGTCCTGGATGAGGAGTTGGTGCTCTTTGTATTAGTAGGTGCTGATTTACCTTAACGGTTGCAGCCGGTCCAAAACAAATACAAAAATATTACAAAGATTAAATTGTCTTGTGTTTCTTGTGCTATGATACTTGTTATGATTCAATGAGGTAAATTTTTTATATTCATAGATGATTAGTGATAAATGTCAATACAACAAAGATGTAAATGGAAGTATAATACATTGATGAACTGTTAGTTGATTGGTAGAAGTTTAAAAGGATTGAAAATTGGCCTCACACTGATTCAACCCCCTCTCAGTGTGAACATTGTGTCCAATAGAGTTTGTCAAAAATGTAGAAGCAAGTAATGCAAAAGCAATTGATAGTTAAGAATGCAAAGGAAGTAATCCTGATGCAACAAATTGCAACAAGGCATTGGACAGAATGTGTGCAAGAATAAGCACAACAAATCACATATAAATGTGGGAGATCCTATGGGAATTTCTAGAAGTAGATGAGAAAGATGAACAACGTTCACAATGCAATCTCAAAGTACAATATCTCCCGGTTCTACCATAAAAGAACATGATGGGTTCCAGATGGAAAAATGATTCTACATTAGGAAAATCCATCATAGGAAATATCTTCCATAGAAGTAGTGCAAGCTGAAGATAGAAAAGGATTATGCACCAACATTTAATGGGGTCCTCCCTACAACAATATTGGGTGGAAGAAGGTTTAAATGCATCATAAAAAAAGAGGAACGTGAAACCAATATGTAAGCTTCATAATATGCTTGACTGGATCCAACAATGCATAAAGCATGATCCCTAAGAAACTCGAAATCCAACTCAAAGTATTGCATCCAAGAAGAAACAATACCAAGATTACATCTCCAAAATACAAAATAAGAGATATGCTGAGAGTTAGAAGGACAATAATATTTTCAACTTTGATGTATTCAACAATATCCATCTCGACAATGGAGTCTGTCCATAGAGACTCAACAATGTAAAAGTCTAAGGGTATACCAAAAAGATCGGGATTAGAATGGAAATAAAAGATAGAATTACTAGTAGAGTCTTTGGAAGTAGATTCAATGTACCAAGAGTATAATGATACACAAAATATATCAAACTCAAAAGGGAAACTTTGGGATCTATAGCCAGAATAATCAAAATAAAAAATAAAATTTAAGTAGTTATATCCAGGAAATCAAAACTCTGAAGAATGATTGACTTGCAACTTGATGACAAAGTCCAAAAACTTAGAAATGTCATCATCCAAGGTTCTAAAATACAAAGGATTAGATTTAGAGGGAAAACTAGAGCTAGATTCGATTGTAAATTGGTCAAATCTAGGGAGGCTGTATTTGGAAAGAACAAAAATATCTGAAGGGATGTTAAGACTGCTCATAGCCTCCAAGAGAGCTTCATTCGAGGGAAGAACACCATCCTAGGAGAATGCATGTCAGAGAATTCACTTGGACCAATAGTGGGGAGAACGGGCTCTAATGTATGCATTGGATAAAACACATGGTCAACTACCAAAACCAAGTCCCAAGAAGGTGAGCATGAATGTAAAGGCCCCTTTCTTACTATAAATTGAACACATGGGATATGAGGACACATAATTCACCCATGGTAGGTTAGTGTCTATTGAAACACTAGAAATAGACAAAAGGGAAAAATGGTTTGAAGTTGGATGGGGATAAAAATCACTAAAGGCAAGTTGATCAATAATTACAATGCTTCCATTGTGAGGAAAATGCATCACATGAAATAACATAGACACCATATGATTCATAACATATACATAATTGCACCTAAGTATAATATTGAAGTCTAATGGGTCTTCCATAACATAACATCGACTAAGACAATCTTCCCACCTAACAAAATAGGCAATTGAGGAAGAATCCCCTAGTGTTCAATAGGTCTTCCATTGAAAGCTAACAATTGATTGAAAGCTCCTACAAGGTTGGGAGAAAAAAATCCTTTCCAAGCACATGATGATAAAATAGTAACAAAGGCTCCTTTATCTACAACCCTTATTTGGACTAACTTCAACCCTAATTCGGAAGGGGGTAGAAGAAGGAAGGAAATGCTCAACTAGACAATTCCAATCAAAGGAAATTATCCTAGAGCATGGAGGGAGAACAATCGAGCTGAATGGAATGCCTCCTTATCTAGAAGGTTCTAAACTAGTAGTTAGCAAAACTTGAGCGACAGTCCCAATGCTCTTTAGGGGAAGAGCAGGATCGAGCAAAGATTGTATCATCTCGACCACTCCACCAATAGCTGAGTTGGAAGAGGTGATTGAAGAACTGTAGATTGTTTAGGCATAGAAGATCCTTGAGTCAAGGACCATACTCTTTGTACCTATAGAATGGAAAGTCATAGATGAGTAAGATGGTCACCCTTGCAACTATTGCAAGGAAAATTAGGCTTGTGTCCTATTCATCTAGGTTTCTCAACAATATCAATATCCCTGACATTATCCACATTGACTGGTTTTTTTCCCGTAACATGACTTGCAATTGCTGGTGAATTTCCCCTAACATGACTTGCATTGGTTGGTAGTTTACCCACATGGCTTCACTTATTCTTCATGTTCTTCCTATTCTTTTTCCTATTATACTTCTAGGTACTAGTCGAGCTAGGGGGGATATTTTCACCAAATGAGGTAGAAGAAGAACGAACTTATTTCACTTTTGAAGAAAGCAAGGGGGCTAAATTGGTTTGATGCTTTTGACATAAGGTTCTTAATTGGGAAGCATGAGGAGCATTCATGACATTCATAGTGGAAAACAACAAAATCGATAGTGCCATGGCGAATCCAAGAAGATTCAAGGTAGCCATCAAAGGGTCACCAATGTTTCCAAACAAAAGAAAATCATAAGGGTCCCTTTGGTTGGTACCTCTAGAAACATCGCCCATAAATTCTGATTCAAATAATAAAAATATTTAAGGCCTTCTGTGGGATTGGAAATTACAATCCTATAAAAACTGTCTAAGATTCAACCAAGAAAACACACTTTTCAAAAATCCAACTTGGGTTGATTAAATCCCGAGTTCAACTTGTAACGAGCGGAAAATAATGCCTTCCAAAAGTCAATGTGGAATGATGAGGGTTGAGCCTCCAACTAATGAATGTGCGAGAGACAATTATGGTAACTTTCATGCAACAACCACCCAAGGACCAAGTACTTGTGTGAAAACATACACCATGCAAGAGAGCTAAAGTATATGTTATACGTTTGTGTGCCATATCGAAAGCACTTCCCACTTGAAATCACCTATGTGAAACCTAGGAAAATCAACTATAACTATCACTTCATAATAAATATCGAAGTAGAAAAACCAAGGGTCAGGTGCTTGCATATGGGTAATACAAGACTTCATCCTATACCCAAAACTTAGAGAAAATATGTTACCTTGAGGACTTTCCAATTCTACCAAAGTTCCCTATCTTGCATAGCTTTCTAAACAAGAAAGAAGTGATAATATATGTACTTGTGTAGCCTGACCTTGTGTCTGAGGTGTGCTTTCCCAACAAATGCCTTTTGCTACTAATGGATTTTTCACTCTTTAGTAGTTTTAGTTTCAATTTTCATGGCCCTGAAGAATTGACTCTCCAAACCTACACCAATGCCATAAAATCTTAGTCTACTGCATATTTTTTTATCAAAGTAAAATAAATTTAATTCATTTTATTAAGCATTGATTTTAATTGTTGTTTTTTATCAGATGGATGGAGAAGTGAGAAAAAAATGTTCTCAAATGAAAAAGATACAAAAAGAGAAAGATATGACAAATGGAAACATTGCTTTAACTTTGTAAAAGATGCCTGAATTAAAAAAACTTAAGAATAGTACACAAACCAAGCAAATCTCCAAAACCTAAATGCAATGCAAATTTTATAGAAAACTATTTCAAACAAAAAAAAACAATCCTTTTCAATTCATGAGAATATGCCAATCAATATGATCTTTTCCTTTAAATGAAAAAACTTCCAAAATGCATATTACTTAAGTGGTTCCTAAATGAACCAAAATAAAATATTTTATATTTTGCAATATTCAATTTTTCATTTTCACTATAAGTAAAATGAAAACAATGGAAAACGTTGAAGCATTGCTAAATTTCCAACTTGAGATCAAGCTTTTCAGTTGTAAAGAAAAATCCAAGACTAGAAGAGCATAGTCCCAACTTGTAACAAATTGATTTTCTACTAGAGATGCTCAAAAGTTACCATAAGGAAAACAATGTGCTTTTTGTAGGTTGCTCTAAGGAAAATCACATGTGCTCATGGGTTTGTTTAAGGAAAGGTGCGAGTGCTCACTATTATATGCAAATACAATTGCGTGCAACAAACTTCACAAGCGAAAATGCAGAAAAAGAAGTCACAAATTTTCTTAATCCTACAACAACAAAAAGGAAATCGAGAATAGATAACAATTAGAATAATATAGAAGGTTGGAAAATATAGAGGGAGGAAACCCTAATAGGAAGAACTCAAAATTATCCCCAATGGAGTTTCCATTTTGGTTACAGGAGAAATTCCGTATTGATTAGGGTTAGATCAATGATATAGTGACAAAATAAAAAATATCCATAATCAATCAGTTACATTGCCCAAATCAATAGGATGAAGAGAGGAAGAATACGTGTGATCGGATTGCTAACCTCTTGTTGAATTTTTTGTACAATTTAGAAAATATTCTCACATTTCCAAGCCTTTCTATATATTTGCATACAAATAGAAAGACAACCTTCCTCAAATCCCAATGAGCATATAAAAGTAAAATTTAATAGGTTTGCAAAGTGATAGCTCAAACTCATAGTAAGCTGATTCTAACTAACATTTGGTAATTATTTCAACCTCAAATCATCAAACTAAAAGAAAGTAATTAAACACATTGCACAATCATTTGGTGGGGGTTGGTGTGGGGGGTAATAAGATATATTCCATAAATTAATTAAAATGTGAGCAACAATGAAACAATATACCTAATTGATGCTACTAAGACATTTGTCATTTGAGTCAGGGTTCCTCTAGCCTAGACCACTTATCGATTTCTACGCCACCTACTATTTCTAACTTTACTATAGATGGGAAACTTAGAGAAAGTTTAAATCCAACTAAAAGTTGGAAAATAAACTTAGAACGAGGAAGCTTTGATTGGGGAAAAGCAATAAAAATCCAAGGGAATTCATCCAACATATACTTGTTCTAATTGGTAGTGCCCCTTCTCCCAATGTAAAAATCCTATTTATACCATGATAAGGTAGCTAAGTTAGTTGGGGATGGATATTAGGCCTATATAGGTGTACGACTTCGTAATCCCCACTCAAGAGTACATTTCACGTATTTATTACATTTTTTGGGGCCATTTTGGATGCATTCATGGGTTTCATGAAGGAGACCAATGAGCACCACATGGGTTGTTTTAAGGGAAGACCATTGCATCTAATTATAGGATCAAAAAATATATAAAATAATTGAAAGGATGATGAAATTATTGTGAGTAAATGGCCAATTAAGCATCACTAATTAAGGGTGACCAAATGAAGCCTTAATAATTCATGCAACATAATTGCAAGGGAGGTAATGTTATTCATGATGATGATATAAATAGAAAAGTATGCCACATAGCGCACTCTTAGAAAAAATCCTTCAACTGAATTCCTAAGATGATCTTCAAATCCATTGTTGTAATTAAACTGAATCATGATGGGTTATGCATCGTAAAAAAAGGTTTCAAAACTCCACAAGAATGGAAAAATTATCACATTGTGGCCAAAACATTACTTTGCATTGCCTAGTGCCACTCACATACCATGTAGAACTCTGCACCCATGTACAATCACTTAAATAATACAGAAAGCCAAGGTTAAATAGTCAAAACTTCTTCAACTAATGTTCTAATAGCATACTATAACATACCATGACTATTTAAAAAAACAACATCAATGTTAACATTATTATCATTTGCAAGGTTACACATGATTGGTATATTTTCATGCAAGTGAAGTGATAAGAGATTCTACAATTATTGCATAGGGAAGAAACATTATAGTATGCAACTACTAATCATTAAACCAAAATGAGATTGTTCACTTAAGACTCCATCCTCATCTTAATATATAATTCTAAGAACCACAAATCATCTCATGCAAGTTAGATTAAGAAACATCATTGCCACAAGATATAGCACCATGTCCTCATATGCTATATCATATAAAATTCACTAGTCATATGCTGATCGCATAGGATGAATCAAGGTCATGACAATGTTTTCTCATTAATAAATAATTGGAGCATAATACATTTTGTCTTAAAGATGATATGTGTGAGTTCATCAATAATTGGAACGATCACAAGAATCAACTCCAATTTAGTTGTAACCAATGCTAGTTCATTCCAAGTGCATGCTAGGTGGTGGACCCTTAGGCTGCTTGTTAGGAGAAATGAAAAAGAGGTAGCTATAATGATGAAATTGGACAATGTCACCATCAATTCAAACAAGTTAGGGTATATTGAAATAATGATTCAACACTTCAAATATTTTGCGATAGATAGTGAACATTTACAATCGAATACATATGAACCATATAGGTGGTCAACATCTTCTTTTTAGTAAGGGAGACATGATTTGAAACCTGCAAGGTATTTGCAACTGAGAAAATGAACTTTTCCTTGAGCAATATTTCAATCTCAACCTTGATGATGGTGCCATGGTCAGATGGATATGATTTTGCTTCTACCTAACTAGTTGAATATCATGCCAAGTGTCTATATGATGTTTCATGATATTAGGGTCTAGGCCAATAATTTATTTGTAAGACTAAGCATAAACATCATATTTCTTAGCAATGCAAGTTGTAATAATTATTTCTTTACAAACACCAAGTTTAGTGGAGATCACACTGGTTATTTTTTTGGAAATATTAGCCAAGTTACCTTCTTCGCATGCATTGGGAATAAGAATAAGAGGTTTAAACCAATCAAATTACAAGGAGGAACACGATTCTTAGATTCAATGACATATATCCATGAGAGAATAACATTGGTAGGAACAAAATAATATCTATGATGGAGATTGTCACAAACACCAAGTTTAGTGGAGACCTCAATGGTTATTGTTTTGGAAATATTAGCCAAGTTACCTTCTTCGCATGGATTGGGAATACGGATAAGAGGTTTAAACCAATTAAATTATGAGGAGGAACACAATTCTTAGATTCAATGACATATCCATGGGAGAATAAAATATGTAGGAACAAAATAATATCTATGATGGAGATTGTCACAATCAATATCGAGATTATGTATGACCTTGATGATTTCTTCATCATGGTTGAAGACTCGATATAGAACAAGATCTAGATCCGTGGAAACCCTTAAGCCAAGAGGGTTAAACGTTGAATGGGTGGAGTGGTGAAAGATATTCCGCACAACCATGGTAAGAGGCTTCAATGATGATCGATGCCCAACTATAGAAAAATAGGAGATAGTGTAGATGGGGGAGAAAAGCCATATAATTCACTTGCAATGGGGGACTGTGTTTCTCCTTGAGTAATGACACGTCCTTGGAAATACCATAGGAAATACAAGTGAGAGCGATAATGGATAATGCGCCACCCACAAAAGGTAATTCATTTTAAGGATTCAAAGTTAGGTCAAGTTCATATTATGTACACTAGTTAGTGGTGGCCACCTTTTCTTCATGTAGAAATTGCATAATGTGGAAGATCGATGAGGCAACTACCTTCATGGGATACATATAGTTTGTACCCAACAACATGTTATAATACAAGAGTGCATCTACGAATTTGACATTAATTAAAATGGCCTTACTTCCAACTCAATGTGAAGGTTGCGTAGAAACCCTTGTGGTTCAAAAATCTGACTACCAAAGGTGTGTAAGGTAATAATTGATGTAATGAGGTAAGGGGATCCTAAATTATTCCAATCAACTATAGATATGATGCACGATGAATCTCCCTCATCTATGTTACAAGATGAATAATCAAATTCTCTATAGTGACATGAATATGTAAGACAACACCACGAGGTAGACATGGTTCGACATTGACTAAATCAAAAGTAATTAGATGACATCCAATAGAATCAATACTCCAAATAACATTCATCAACACCTTCTTTGGGAAGGATATGTTGGAGGACCTATAGTGTGTCATAAATGGATGGGTTTGGGATACATATTCAACAATACTACGATTATTGGAATCCTTAAGTAGGGTCAATAAAAATTCTATTTATTTGCAAATGTCCACTATAAGAGGGATGCATACTTTCCTTTACATGAGACCCCTTTTGTGATGACTCATACAAATTATGAGTTAAGAGGTTCACCTCTTTATTTTTCATGTAAATGTGATAATAAGAGGGTTTACCCCCTTGAGGAGGGGCCATAGAGTTTGAAGTGGATGGATTCACACTCTCCTTAGAAACAAAGTTATTTCAAGGGAACAAATTATGTAACAAAACACGTGTATCTTGATTGGTTTGATTACATTGGTTCCATAAATTATGAAATTCTTGGATCTTTAGACACTAATGAGTAAAGACCAACTACTTCGCAAATGGTGTAAGGAGCAATTGCCTTATCTTAGTTTTCCTGTCTTTGCTATTGTTACATTTAGTTTTCTTAGTTTTGATTGGGATTTTTACCACCCCTAGAATTATTAGCATTATTTTGGCCATTACCCCCATGCCCTTCATTCTCAATATTATTGTTTTGATTGATTGTTGTTGCTGTTCTTCCTACCTTGATTTTGTTGTTGGTTATTATTTGGACTTGGATGGGTTGTTGAGCCAAATTTTGACCAACAATGGGAGAAGGTTGAACCAAATTAATAGTGGAAGGAGGAAAGGCATTAGAATTGAATGATCATGCTTGAGAGGAAGTAAATGATTGAGGATACTTTTGGGCATAAGGTATTGGTGGTCTATAAGGTGGAGACGCCCCATAAGAAATATTTGTTCTCCATGTTGGCTAGGACCTCCAAATAAAGAGATTACCAAATTGATTGGTAGTATAGGCTACACATGCATAATTGGCCGATCCTATAAGTCCATTAGTTGCATGATTTCCTTTGCATAGGGGGAGGAAAAGAGCTAATTGAATAAGATCTGGGAGCATTGGGTATAATGGAATATAGGGAATCGACGTGAGAGTAGACTAGGCTCAACTCTTGGGATTTTAAAATAGTGTCCTCCTCATTTATGGGTTGATGTATAGAAACATATTTTGAGTTTGAGGAGAGAATATTGAAAAAACCAATCCAATACAAGATGATTGTTCAAAGGAATCTTACATAAACTATGTCAATGCCTCCACTCTTGGACATGTTCTGTTATATGTGTAGATGTAGATGGTTGAAACGTAGTTAATAAGTTGACGTTGTGCTCATATTGAATAGGTAATTGAAAGTGTTTTAGAAAAGTTTGTATCTATGGTTGTAAAGTTGGAAGATGTACTAACAAGGAGGTATATGTACCACTTAGTATTCACACATGTGAAAACTCCTTGGAAAATCTAAGTCTAACAGAATCTTCAGTGCCACTATTAGATTAAGATTACAAATGAAATACCGTAATATGATTACTAGAGTCCTCTCTAGGTTTACTTTCATACTTAGAATATTTGAAGGAATCTTGGAATGCACAATCAATCAAGTCACACCTCGAAAAATGGGCTCAATAATTAAATTAGATAAACCTGAAAGTTTCAAGGTAGATACAAATAGTAAACTAGGTATGTGATTCCCCAATAGTGGAGGATTATTTTGGTTTCCTCTAAGTGGAGTTGTTCTAATTCCCTCTAGGTGGAGGATTACTTTGGTTTCCTCCAAAATTTCCTAACATGGTGGATGTGCTACTAAGCCTATGAGATGGAGTTTCTCCAAAAAAAGGGATTGTCCTAAAAGTCTAAGGCAATGCCTAGGATTTGGTGGATACAATGGGCCAATTAATTATTTAACTTTTAAAAATATAAATAAACTAATAATTGACCACAACATTACTTTATTTTGAAACACACCTAGAGGACATTATATCAAAATCTCAAGAAAACTAGTTTAGGAAAATGGACATTCTCAACATGCATTCACCAAAGGTGATGAAACCCAATGGAGGAAGGTACATAAGTGAAGGTTTGAAGATAGCTTCAACAATTGCAAGTATACTGCTAGAGGTGAGGAAATATAATCAAGGTCAATATTGCTTTCCAAATGAGACCTCATCACAAGCCCATAAGCAAATACATTGGGTGGAAAACCTAGAAGACAAGTTAGTAAGGTTTCCAATTCACATCTATGTGTGAGTGGGGATATAGTTATCAAGCCCTTAGAAATGAATGACATTGAAAATCTAGTTAACTTTTGGAGTTCATAATAACTCATTTAACATTGGGTTAGCTTTGTAATCTCTTCTCAATGTTTATAGACCACTATGTGGGGATGCCATTGTAATGTAGGTTCCCAATCCACAACAATTTAGGCATTTCCCTTGTTACACATAGATGGTACCATGAAATTTATCTCAATTATACATCTATAAGTTTCTAAATTTCATATCTTTGGGGAATTTAAAACCACCATCCCAATATAATCCCAAGGCCCTTCTAAGAGTTCATGTACAAGAAAGAGCAAATGGTGGGTTTAATTTAACCTATTTATGAGGCTAGATTTTAGAGTTGTAGCTTAATTTAGGTGTGCTCTATGTGTTAGTGTAATCAGAGAAAAACAAATGTTGGGAGAAGAAACTACTTGAAAACAAAATATCTCTTTCGTTTTCTTTTGATTCTCCTAAACTATGATAAACACAAACAACACACAACCATGACCAAGAAGAAGCAACATAAACATGGATGGAAATGCTACTAAAAGTACAAATGCAAAAAGAGTACTTATCAACAATTGGGAAAATCCTTCCTATTTGGATATTTGTGCTCTAATAGTTGAGAAAATAGACACTAACACGTGTTTAGTGATATTGTAATAGAAGATAAAAAATACTTAGAAAAACTATTTATTGTTTTTCCAAAAATTTTCCACCCTAAATGAAAAACCACACTGAAAAGTAGTCACAGGTGCTACAACACTAGAAAAAGGTTACAACATAGCACCTCAGTGCACTCAAGAGATAGGGATAGATTAACTAAAAATTGAAAATTACACAACTTTTAGGTTGTAAGGCGCACACTTTTGCATAAAATTGCAAACAATCAAGCAACTGAGAGAAAATATTGAAAAATAATAAAGATAGAAGCATAAAACAAACAAAGAAGTGGACATTTACTACCACTTTGCTATTTTAGATTACAAGGTCTCACTAGTGGTTTATGCCAACAAGAATTTCCAATGTAATCATACTTGTAGAAAATTGACTTTAATTATTTAGTTACAAAACGCGAGAGCTTCCTTCATTCTTTGCACAATCATTACAAATATTTAACAACTTCATTAAAAGGACAACTTATTACATTATGCATCAAACTATACTGGTTAGAGCAAGCATGAAGGGATCCTTTTCCCTGGAAAGTACTTTTTGTACAACAAATATTCCACCAAAATACTCCCCATTAGCCTTGACTATTAGTCCACCAAGTAGATTCATATAATATCCTAACTATTGAACATGTAATACCTTTACTTTAATGATGACTAGAAAACTCTTGTAAGAGCAAGTGGTTTAACAACGTGGTTCAAAGTACCATATACATGTCTTGAGGTCCGTCTTTGTTAACTCTCATGTGGTCCTTCATATCTATCTTGTTGTCCGATTGTCAATTTGTAGGCTAACTACTACATACATTTCATGCATATGCTCTCTACTATAAGCTAGGTACTTTGTTGTTTCCACCTCAAGCCTTGCCATGGGAAAATAGCTAGATACGTGGTAATTGCACCAAGGGGTGCTATCTAATTTAAAAAAACTTTCATTGGAAAAAAATGAAAAAACAAGAATCTTGGTGAACCAGTGGTACTAATACACAATGTAATAATGTGGTATTCTATTCTTCCATGCAATGTAAAATATTAACATTAAAAACACACACACATAAAATGTTTCTTATAAACTCTATTAAAAAACCTATTTTACCAAAAAGGTTGTAGAAAAAAAAACATCCACAAACACAAACAAACATGCCTGGAACCTATAACGATAAACCTCAACAGACATATCTAGAAGAGGAGGCTACAGGGGTTGAGAATATCATGGCTTCGTGGAGAAACTATCCCCCTATCTCTTTACAAATCATTGGCACCAAGCATGGGAGTAACATGGCTCTATGGGGAAACTGTCCCCCATAAGTTGCCGATGAAGTATATGAGGAAGGCACAAAATTAGAGATCTCCAACTTTTACAGAGACCACGGTAACATGTAAGGAGGCAACATGTTCCATGCTCAAATCAACTAGAACCAACATCGTATAGGGTTTAAGTGGTAAAGAAATGTAACTACGGAAGATATTCTAAATGTACTTGTCTATTATATTATTGTATTCCTCCTTCGGGAGATGTCATTGATGTAATTAATAATGTAAGAGTCATTGAAAGAGTCAATGTAAACCCTAGGACTTGTGTTGGCCTAGAAGATTCTAGAAAACAATATTTTATTATGTACTTGACAAGTCGGCCCAGTCAGTTAGGAAAAGTCGGACCTGTTGGTGAAAATTCACCTCAACAGAAGAATATAAATAGGAGGCTTGTGTTCCTCATGTGTATCACTCATCTCACTCACTCAATTTCACATAGGAGAGAGAGATAGAAGTTTGTTGGTGAAGGAGAGAAGTTGTTTTGTCTTGGGGTTTTATCTTGTACTTGGTGAATTCTGTATTGAGGAAGTTTTGCCGAGGTTTTCTCCCTTGTGGTTTCCCCGAGAGAAATTTTGTATTTTTTGTGATTGTTGTGCTTGTCTTTCTTTTAGTGGTTATATTGTTTAATGTTATTATGCTAAACAAGTAAAAATTTAACATTAAGGAGCATTAGAATCAATCGATCTTGTTAATTTTTCGATAATTTCATTCCATTATCATTAGGATATCTAAGAGAATAACATGTATAGCATATCTCTACAACATATCAATCATAGACACAAAAGCAATCACACAAAAGACACAGAGTTTCACCAAGGAAAACCAAGAAGGTAAAAAACCCCGCAACTTCCTCAGAGATAAGGTAAGCCACAAAACAAGATCACAAGGATCAAACCCAATAAGATGTCTCTAGAATATGCTCCTCCTCCTCCACTAGTGCGCCACTTTCTCTCTTAGCTATGTGAGCTTGAGAAGTGAGTGAATGAGATAAATGAGAGACACAATCTCTCTATTTATACACTGACTTGACCTATCAATAATCCATTGGGGCTGACTTGCTAATCAAGCCTAATAACCCAACCACATGACCTAATCAAGGCCGACCCCACATTGGTGGTCTAATAACCCATCAATACAAATGACGACACTAACAATGTAACTTGTGACACTTACAAATACAAATGATGACACTTCCAATTAGAGGAATAATACAGCTCTGTGGGACATACAATAAAGTACAAAAGTAATACATAGAAGAATATCTTCCGAAGTTACAAATACATCAACACTCCCTCTTAACTAGGAAGGTATTCTGTCGACACAGGTCATCAATACATATTGGCACAAGTCTTCAATTCTGGAGTTGGATCATCATCACTAGATCACGGAACATCATCATCAACACTGCTGCTATACTCGACATCTCGATCACTAGGCTATCTCAGAATTCTGCTCGTCATAGGAAGTTCTACAGAGCCAACCCTTTTTCATGCTGGGTGTAGGCCCACAACTTGTAGGTCTTCATCATCTATGGCCATATTGTGGATCCCAGGACTTATTACGTGCGTCAACAAAACCTAGCTCAAACTATAGGATCTTTTACATATTGACTGTCACAAAACCTTAAAAGAGTGTCTTGCGACCTGCAAGAACTCTAAAGAGTATCCTAGCTCAGACTATAGGATCTCCAGGGATGATTACATGTGACCTCTACCACAAAACCTTAAAAGAGTGTTTTGCAACTTGCAAGAACTCTACAGAGCATCCCAGGACTGATTACGAGCTTACTGCTCAACCTATCGGATCTCCAGGGATGATTACATGTGGTTAGGAAAAAACTTTAAAGAGTGTCTTGCAACCTGCAAGAACCCTACAGAGCATCCCAAGACTAATTACGAGCTTACTGCTCAACCTATCGAATCTCTAGGGCTGATTACATGCCTCTCGTAGCAAAACCTTGAAAGAGCATCCTAGCTCAGACTATAGGATCTCCCAGGATCTTTTCTATGCTACATGCACAACCTATCCACGACCACAGAGTATCAACCTGACACTCACCATACATCATCCTGATGTACATGATCATCCTGATCATCAGCATAGCATCGTCCTGATGCATATCATCTAGAGCATCGTCCTGATACTCATCTCATATGATCATCCTGATCATCGTCACTACATCGTCCTGATGCATGTCATACAGAGCATTGTCCTGATACTCATCACACATGATCATCCTGATCATCGTCACTGCATCGTCCTAATGCATATCATCTGGAGCAACATCCTGAAGCTCGTCATCCATGATCATCCTGATCATACAATGCATCCACCTGATGCATACCAAGTATCTACCTGACACATACATAAATACATGATCCACCTGATCATACCAAGCATCCAACATGATGCATATACAAATACATGATCCAACTGATCATACAAGGCAGTAACTGGAGCATCGTCCTGATGCTCATCACACATCGCTTACATCCACAGCCATGGGAAGGATCCTCCTCTCACCATGCTTGGAATGGATTCTGCAAATGTGTCCCATCACTTCTTCCTTGAAGTATCTTCAATCTGAAGAACACCAAGATTCTCTCTGAAGTACTCAAACTTCACTCTGGCTAGTGGTTTCGTCAACACATCTGCAACTTGCTCATCTGTCGCAACATACAGGAGCTTCACTGCTCCTCTCTGCACCATATCCATGATATAGTGATATTTGATCTCAATGTGCTTCGACCTGTCATGGAACATAGGGTTCTCAGACAGCTTCACACAACTTTGGTTGTCACAAAAGATACCAGTAGCATCCAATGGGAGATCAAATAACTCAGACAGTAGCTTCCTCAGCCATACTTCCTCACAAGCTGCAACATAATCTGCTTCGGCTGTACTCAGTGCTACACAGGACTGCTTCCTGCTAAACCAAGAGATCACACCCGATCCCATACTGAAGCAACACCCAGAAGTGCTCTTCCTATCTGCAGCATTGTTTGCCCAATCTGAATCAACTTAACCCTCCAAGTTAAACTTCTGATTCGCATCATACTTGAGCCCATAATCAACCATACCCTTCAAGTACCTCAGGATATGCTTTACAGCAACCAAGTGAACACCTCTGGGATCCGTCAGGAACTAGCTCAATGTGTTCACCACAAAGCAAATATCTGGTCTCGTGTTCGTCAGGTACATCAAGGACCCAATCATCTGATGATACACTGTGACATCAACCGGATCAGATGAAGCATCAGACAGAAGCTTCAGGTTTGATACCATAGGTGTGGCCATGGCCTTGCAGTCCATCATCCCAAACCTCTTCAGGATCTCTACTGCATACTTCCCTTGTCCAAGAAAGATCCCATCTGCACTCTGCCACACCTCCATGCCTAGAAAATAGTGCATCATCCCCAAGTCCTTCATCTGGAACTCGACAGCAAGCTTCCTCTTCGTATCGACAATCAATCTATCCTTACCTATAACAAACAGATCATCCACATACAAAAGTAGTATCACTGGATTTCCTTCCTCAACCTTGTAGTAAAGGTTGGAATTTACTTTTGTTAGGAACCCGTGTCAACCCTTCTCTTTACTATGTTAGTATATTGTTGTTGGACGCATATGCTTTGTAAGTCGTCCTGTAGTATTTGTTGATCCATATTTTATATTAGCCTATAGTATTGACCCATAGTATTGGACGCATATGTTTTGTAATTCATCCCGTAGTATTTGTTGATCCATAGTTTATATTAGCCCATAGTATTGACCCATAGTATTGGACACATATGCTTTGTAAGTCATCCCGTAGTATTATATGTCCCATGGTTTTGATTCATAGTATTGGGCATAGACTTAGTATATAAGTGTGTGTTGAGGTCATTGAAGGCACCGTGAAATTAATTGTATTGAGCTTGCTCAAAGGAGGTTGCCCCCTCGAAGTGGCCCGTGATCAATATAAAAGTGATTTTGAGTTCTATTATTTCTGATATCTCGTGTATTTGCATTAATTAATTATTGCAGGCTCTTCACATCTGGTATCAGAGCACTTTCTTGGGCTCGTTGGGTGGAATTTCTGCCAAATTTGTTTTTTCGCATCTGTTGCAAGTTCGGATTTGGGGATAACCCCTATCTGCTTAACTGTGGGAAGTACTTGGGCATAATCCCTAAAACTCATTGTGAGGAGTACCTCAAGAACCCCATAGTAGTTGGCCCATTGAGAGGACTTGCCAGCGAAAAGGGCAACGACTCCTACTTGATTGACTAGTTCCCACCCGTGAGGTAAACCAAGAGCTGTCATTTGTGGCAAAGCGGTTATTAGTTTTACCTGAGCCGTGGAGTGAGGGGTACTGCCCCAATACGCAAGCTGTCAGACAACATTGGTGGCCGAGTGAATCCCCTGAACCGATAGGAAGCCGCACATACTTGGGGTCCATATCTATTTTCAGCTGAACTGTTTCTGATCACTTCCGCTCCAGGTCCAGCCGTTTCAGATCTATTCTGAAAGTCGTTCCAGATCCAGTCGTTTCAGATCATTTCCGCACTATTGCAGATCCATCTGTTGCGGATCCCTTCCGCGCCGCTGTTGCCGATCCATTTTTGGAAAAAAAAAGGAGAGAGAGAGAAACTGCCATATCTCCCTTGTTTCAACTCTGTTTTCCCTGAAAATTCACTGACATCCCTGCAATCCCATTCTGCATATTTCATTCCTGAAGACCCTATCCCAAATTCCACTTCCCAAGACCAGAAATCTCACATTTGTCTATTTTTAGGGTTTGCCATAACTCCTTCAATTTTCACCCAAACGCCGTCAAATTTTGCCACCGTGTTCCTTTCCTAATTCTGCTTCTTTGTCCCTCTTTACCAAATTTTCTCATTCTTTCACCCCGCTTCTGAAATCCCCATTTTTTGCTTCCCTGTCCATTAGAAAGTGTCCAAAACCTAGTCAAACCCCAATTACCCATCCGAGTTTTTCCCAAATCCAAATCTTCCTTTACTAAATAAGCTTTTGTTTGTGTTTTTCTATCCATTTCCAAAAAAAAAAAAAAAAACACCATGGAGGAAGCACTTGCAGCCATCCAAACCAAACTCCAAGATCTGGATGAAAAATTTCTCAGCCTCCATCTTCGGCATTCGGCCATGAACAATAACCGACAGCCAGAATCTTTTGCAGCCACCGGGTTCTCTTCTTCCAGCAATTTTCGCAGGCCGAAGCTTGATTTTCCTCGCTTCAATGGTATTGATCCGACTGGATGGATATACCGAGCAGAACAATATTTCAGCCTGCATAATACTTTTGATGTCCAGAAAGTTCCACTTGCATCCTTTCATTTGGAACAATAAGCCCTTCAATGGTACCGTTGGTACATCAAAGCTCATCCCGAGCCAAACTGGACAGATTTTTGCCAACTCTTTTTGCCACGATTTGGTCCTAGTGCTTTTGATGACTTCACAGGAGCACTCACTAAACTTCACCAAATTGGCACAATGAGAGAGTATCAGACAGAATTTGAGAAACTGGTCAATCACACAGAAGGATTGTTTGATGAATTCTACAGGAGTTGTTTTATCAGTGGTCTCAAGGATGAAATCCGCTCAGAGGTCAAAATGTTCTGTCCCAACACAATGATGGAAGTTCTAGGGTTGGCTAAGTTGGCAGAGGACAAGATTGCAGCTCAACAACGCTCCAAACCCACCTTTGTTCCCTTCAGAAATATGGGTTCCCAACGACCTCCCATCACGCCTGCCCTGCAACCAACTCCTATCAAGCATTTGTCTGAAACAGAGATGCAGGCACGCCGAGAAAAAAGGCTTTGTTATAATTGTGATGAGAAATTCACTCGGGGACATAGATGTGTTCAACAAAAGCTCTATCTCTTGGATGTGGATTCTTCGCCTGCCTCAGAATTTGATGAAGAAGCTCCAGATACAATAGATGATCAGGTCGACATTCAACACCCGCCTGTTGACACCCCATCTCAGGACGACCCACTCAAGCTCTCTCTCCATGCTGTAACCGGCGTCACCACCCCACACACAATGCGAGTCAGGGGACACTTCAAGAAGCTTCCTCTTCCCATACTCATTGATTCTGGCAGCACTTATAACTTCATTGACCCTCGGATTGCCAAACAGGTTGATTGTTTTGTCGATCCTTGCTCCCACTTTGAAGTCATGGTTGCCAATGGGGGCACCTTACCTTGCAAGGGGAAGTGTCACAATGTGCGTATCTCTATGGAAGATTATAACTTGTGCTCTGACATGTTTTCCTTATCCTTAGGCGGATGTGATGTGGTTTTGGGTGTTCAATGGTTATGCACACTTGGCCCCATCTTATGGGATTTTTCGGAACTTTGGATGCAGTTTTCAGTAAATGGGGCACAACACAAATTAATGGGCTTACAACCAGGGTCTCTCTGCATCATCAGTTCACATCGCCTGGAAAAAATCCTTAAGAAGAATTCACATGGTATCATTGCTCAACTCCATTCCCTTCAGATGCACCCATCAACGGTCTCCACTACTTCCTTGGATAGATATGAAGGTGTCTTTGTTGAACCAATGAGCTTTCCGCCTTCAAGAGACCTTTCCCGTAAGAATTTAGTCGCATCTACCTCTCAGCAGGAACTGATGGCTATTTTGCATGCAGTACAAAAGTGGCAGCCATACCTATTAGGGAATTATTTCAGCATCAACACTGATCTCCAGAGTCTGGAAATTTTTTTGGAACAATGGGTCTCCTCCCCAACACACCTGAAATGGGTTATCCAACTCATGGGTTATCCCTATGCGATCACTTACATGAAGGGTAAGGACAATATGGTGGCAGATGCTCCTTCTCGCACAATTGCTGACCCAGTTTCTCTTACAGCTCTTTCTCTACTTGTTCCAAATTGGTTGCAATATGTTCAACAGGGCTATCTCTTTTATGAACTCCATGCTTCTTCATCAGCAGGGCACTCTAGGTTCTTCAAAATGTATGACCGGGAACAATGTAACTTCTTTTGGCAGGGATTGAAAATGACAATTCAACAGATGGTGGCTGACTGTGATACTTTCCAGGTCAACAAGGGTGAAACGACACTCCTTTCGGGATTGCCCAAATCCTTGCCCATCCCTACACAGATTTGGCCAACTATTTCTATGGATCTCCTAGCAGTGCTCTATTGGTACAATACCACATCTCAAAGGACACCATATGAAGCAGTCTATGGACAGACACCGCTAGTTCTTCTTCCATACACCCTTAGCAGCTCCCCAGTTCAAGAAATTGACTCAGTTCTTCGAAACCGCGATCAGATTCTTCTCATTCTGCGGGAAAATCTTCACATAGCCAGAATTTGCCTGAAACAACAAGCCGATCAACACCGTTCTGAGCGCATTTTCCACGCAGCTGATGGGGTCTTCTTCGTTTACAACCTTCCAAGCAATCCTCCCTAACACTCCAAAGGCGTCAGTGGCCCGAAATGCAACCTGAGGATGCTACCGGGGAACCACTTCTTCAGATTCTGCAGCAATTTCTCCAACCAAAGCTTTGAGGACAAAGCTTTTTCTAAGGGAGAGGGGATGTTAGGAACCCGTGTCAACCCTTCTCTTTACTATGTTAGTATATTATTGTTGGACGCATATGTATATTATTGTTGGACGCATATGCTTTGTAAGTCGTCCCGTAGTATTTATTGATCCATAGTTTATATTAGCCCATAGTATTGACTCATAGTATTGGACGCATATGCTTTGTAAGTAATCCCGTAGTATTTGTTGATCCATAGTTTATATTAGCCCATAGTATTGACCCATAGTATTGGACGCATATGCTTTATAAGTCGTTCTGTAGTATTATATGTACCATGGTTTTGACTCATAGTATTGGGCATAGACTTAGTATATAAGTGTGTGTTGAGGTCATTGAAGGCACCATGAAGTTAATTGTATTGAGCTTGCTCAAAGGACGTTGCCCCCTCGAAGTGGCCCGTGATCAATATAAAAGTGATTATGAGTTATATTATTTCTGATATCTCGTGTATTTGCATTAATTAATTATTGCAGGCTCTTCACAGCTTTACTCTTGGTAAAGCCCAAACTGGATAGGAAACTGTCCATCCTACCATACCAAGTCCTAGGAGCTTGCTTCAAGCCATACAAGGATTTCTTCAACTTGCACACATATGACTCTCTGGCATGTGTCTCAAAACCAAGTGGCTGCTCCACATACACTTCCTCTTCGACTACACCATTCAAGAAAGCCATCTTGACATCCATTTGGTGTATCTTCCATTTCATCACTGCAACCAGAGCAAGTACTGTTCTGATGGAAGTGTATTTGGCTACAGGAGCAAAAGTTTCCTCATAGTCTATTCTCTCTTTCTGGGAGAAGCCATGAGCTACAAATCTCGCCTTGTATTTCTCTATGCTACCATCTACAGCATGCTTGATCTTATAGATCCACTTGGAAGTCACAACAGAGTTCCCTTTAGGTCTTGGGATTACATCCCAAACATCATTCTTCATGATCGACTGGTATTCCTCGACCATGGCATCCTCTCATTCTTTCTTTTCCACTGCTTCTTCATAACAGAAGGTTCTTTGTTCATAATATCACAGAGTAAGGCAACATAACTAGTGTGTAATATAGTCCTCTTCTTTTCTCTGTGTTCTTCTTCTGGAATGCCATACCTTTCTGTATCTTGAATGAGCTCTCTAGCCCATGCAGGTTTCCTCTTGTGAGAATTCTTCTTGAGTCCACGTACATATAGAACATCTTGCATCTTCAAAGAATTCATAGAGTCTAACTTGTAGGAGGCTTCACCACTTCCTTTTATAGGATATTGATAGTCATCTCCAAGTTTTACCTTATGGGGTGACTCATGTTAAGATAGGTCTACAAAGGGTTCTTTAAATCCAGTCATGTGTTTGGAAGCCCCACTATCAATAAGCCAATCATAACATCCATGAGAGATAGTACCCGTGAGAGCAGATATTAGAACATATTCATCTTCACTTGATGAGCCATCACTATCTTCTCTAGCCTTCTTCTTGGGTGGTTCATCATCCTCAGCAACATGAGCATGGTGCCTCTTCTTGATGTTCTTCTTCTTGTAATATTTTCTCTTATTGGGACAATATGAAGCAAAGTGTCCTTTCTCATCACAATTGAAGCATCGAATTTGAGAGAGATCTTTTTTCTTATGATGGAAGTGAGAGTTTTTCTTGTTGTGAGATTTCTCCCTCTTAAACTTACTTCGTTAGTGCGGGTTGTGAGGGCTTGATCTTCACTTCCCATCTTTTCTTCTCGGCCACAAGCCTAGCTTCTTCTTGTGAATATACCTCCCACACTCTACTGAAAGAGATCAATTTATTTCTTGCACAGATTCCTTGGATGAAGGAGTCCCATGACCTAGGTAGGCCATTCAAAGTGGTCATTACAATTTCTACATTCTCCACTACTTCATCCACAACTTCAAGTTTTTCCTTGATTTGAGAGACCTTAGAAAAGTAGGATTGGATGGTCTCTCCATTCTGGATCTTTACCCTTTCAATTGGTTCCGCAGAGTCATCTTTTGATTTCTGTTCTTTCCTTTAAACAACTAGGTCAATGAGACAAACATATCCTTAGGTGTCTTTAGGGAAGACACATGAAGTATGAGATGGTCTTTGATGGAATCAACAATGATTCTCTTGGATTTGACCAAGTTCTTCTTGTGTGAGGCCTTAGCCTCTTCTCCCTCTGGAACTAGAACCTCATCACTTATGTAAGTGTCCAACTCATTCTCTGTTAGGATATTCCTATACTCCATCCTAGACCGATCAACATTTTCATTATTTTCATTTTAGGTCATGCATGCATTTTTAGGGTTTGCATGCATTATTTAGGGTTTGCATGCATCCCAGTCACCAGTCCCAGCACCTAGCCCTCAGTTAGCTAGCCCCCAGAGCTTCTTTCCACTCATTTTCAGCCCTCCTAGTGCTTAGTGCGCCCTCCTTTCACCTACTGCATGAGAAAGGTGCCCTTACTTACCTACCATTCAGTTATCTTCAATTATCTTTAGTTCTTTCCTTGATTTAATGCTAGACTGACTCTCAACTGACTGTATCACTCCGATGGACCTCCAGTGAGACTTGACTGCCCATTCTGACTCCAGTTATCTCCTCATGCGCCCTCCACTGAGCCTCCTTCATTCAGATAGTGTCTCCATGTGCCAACTACACTCACTTACACCTACCACACCCAGTTAGACTCAGTTTGACTGATGGTTGACAGTTACTTGTGCATTGATGACTCCACCGATGATGAGATAGACTTCTAGTTGTGCTCCGATGACACTCCAGTGATCTTTTGATCACTCCATGAAGGCTAATTCAAATTGCCATCTTGGAATTCGAATCCTCATGCATTGTACTACTTATTTGTCCACATTGTGATTAATTAATTAGTGTTTGTGAAGTATTTTTGCTTCTATCCGAGTTCTACTGTATTATTATTCTGTTTCTCATTACACTACAATGACCACTCTTCTTCTATCTTCCTACTTAATCATAATTACTCTTGTGAGGTATACATCATCTCTTAGATCTGCGGTGAGGATTTTCACATGGTATCAGAGCATGTTGAGAGTATTGTTTATCTCCATTCCTGAGAGTTTTTTGCAGGTTATTATCAAGATTTCAAGTGCAGCAGTTTCTGCACTTTTGCAGCAGTAGCAATTGCAGATATTTTCTATTGTTTTTGTAGGTCTTCTACAGCTTCCATGTATTCAGAAGAAATCCCTCCTCTTTCTCCATTCAACTATGATCTTCTTTCTTCATTCAACTATGATGAATGGAAACCGAAAATGATAGCACATTTGAAGAGAAATGGTCTCTTTGATTATTGTTTTGAAAGAGAGTTTGAATCCTCTGAAGAAGAGTATGACTGGTTAAATGAAGGTGAAAGAGTCAGTGCAGCCATGTTGTTCGCTATGTCTCGATGCATGGTAAACCACTTCCTTGATTTTGATGATTATTATTATCCAAAAGAGCTATGGGCCCATCTGGATGAAAGATTCGGCAAGCAGAATGAAGGAATTGGTCCAAACCCTTTCGAGAGCAAGAAAAGTGACGCATTCGCCCTCCTTGATGATCTCATTGATAATGAATCAGTATCAAACATATCTCATATTGAAGTTGTCCACAAAGAAGAAGAACTTGCAGATTCTACCCTCATGCTCCAAATTTCTTCTATTTCAAATTCTGTGCCAGCTCACACTCTAGAAATTGCAGAAGGTCCTAAATCCTCTCTTGCACCAGAGTTTGTTGGTTTGCATCATGATTTATTGAATGTTTTGGAGGTCAAATCAACCATTGGAGGTAATGCATTTGCTCTCCTTGATCACTCACCTCTTATGTACTACAATATGATCATTATTTCATGCTTTCAGAAGGTTATTGAAGATAATGGCCATTGCCATTCGCTTGGGATAATTTCTCATGCACTTACTGGTTTTGATCTCACCTCTAATGGTTCAAAGGAGATCTCAAGAAACCATGATTCAAGTCTTGGATCTAATTTGGATTCTAAGCAATCACTACTTGGGATAATTTATCATGCATATGATGGTTTTGATCTCACCCCTACTGGTTCAAATGAGATCTCAAGAAACTATTTTTCAAGTCTTAAATTTGATTTGGATTTCAAGCAATCATATGATGGTTCTTTTTGGCATAATTTCACCCATGATGGTTCGAAGGAGAAGACAAAAGACTATCTGCACATTCATAGATTTGATCATACCTCAGCTGATTCGAATCACAGGTTCAAGGATCATCCTCATACTTTTGGATTTGTTCTCATCACATTCGATCTGAAGAGCAAGTACAAGCACATGCTTTCTGAGCATGATCCACTTCTTCCCAAGAAGAAGATACCTCCAGACATATGACCAAGCATCACACCTGCTTGAGTTTGGAGCATTTATTTTTGTGTGTGCCTTACAGTCTATTTTGAGGGGGGGTATTTTTCCCGTGAGGTTTTCCCCATTTCCTCGGTTTATTGACTATTATTATTATTCATTGTATTGGGTGACCTTTGGTCTCAGTTACCAGGGCCCATGATAGATTAAGGGGGGGTGTTAAGATATTCCTATACTCCATCCTAGACCTATCAGCATTACCATTATTTGCATTTTAGGTCATGCATGCATTTTTAGGGTTTGCATGCATTATTTAGGGTTTGCATGCATCCCAGTCATCAGTCCCAGCACCTAGCCCTTAGTTAGCTAGCCCCCGGAGCTTCTCTCTACTTAGTTTCAGCCCTCCTAGTGCTTAGTGCGCCCTCCTTTCACCTACTGCATGAGAAAGGCGCCCTTACTTACCTACCATTCAATTATCTTCAATTTTTTCCTTGATTTAAGACTAGACTGACTCTCAACTGACTGTATCACTCCGATGGACCTCCGGTGAGACTTGACTACTCATTCTGATTCCAGTTAGCTCCTCATGCGCCCTCCACTGAGCCTCCTTCATTCAGTTAGTGTCTCCATGTGCCAGTTACACTCAATTACACCTACCACACTTAGTTAGATTCAGTTTGACTGATGGTTGACAGTTACTTGTGCATTGATGACTCCACCAATGATGAGATAGACTTCTAGTTGTGCTCCGATGACACTCCAGTGATCTTTTGATCACTCCATGAAGGCTAATTCGAATTTCCACCTTCGCATTCGAATCCTCATGCATTGTACTACTTATTTGTCCATATTGTGATTAATTAATTAGTGTGTGTGAAGTATTTTTGCTTCTATCCGAGTTCTACTATATTATTATTTTGTTGCTCATTACACTGCATTGACCACTCTTCTTCTATCTTCCTGCTTAATCATAATTACTCTTGTGAGGTATACATCATCTCTTAGATCTGCTGTGAGGCTTTTCACATTCTCTTCTAGAATTAACCCAATCCTATACTTCCATGCTCAGAAGTTATCAGCCCCTTCAAGATTATCCTCAAGCTTGGTGTGGTGAGACATTTTAATGAGAAACTTCAAATGGAAATAAAATATTTAGGTCTTACCACTTGATTTGCTGAAAATTGGATCTGGAGCTGGATAGGGTTTGTCAAAGAAACCCTAAAAATTCAAAATTTGAATTTCAAACTTCTGAAAGGATAGAAAGATGCGCCTTGCTGAGCTGGTCAAGCTGGTATACTCAGAATTTGAAAACTGCAAATTTTCACCCCTCAAAATTGCTTTTGAAACTTCTAGATTCACTAGGTAGGACCCTGAATTAGGGTTTGAGTTTCCAGGAGCTTCACCCAACCAAAAAGTTCGATCCAAAGCTCTAAACTTCGATTTTTCCAAGGAGCTTCCAGCTATGGTCTCAGATTTCAAAAAATCCACTTTTTGTAGAAACCCTAATTTTTAGGGTCAAAACTGAAAAAGCTCAGAATTGAATTCTGTCTCGACAGAAAGATGCGCCCTTGCTAGGAGAATCAATCTAGCCTCCTGCCTTTGATGATCTGTGGAGAGAAACCCAAATATTAAGAAGCCCTAGCTTCCGCAGCTGCATAGTGCCTTCTTAGGTCAGCTCTAATACCATGTTAATTTTTCGATAATTTCATTCCATTATCATTAGGATCTCTAAGAGAATAACATGTACAACATATCTCTACAACATATCAATCATAGACACAAAAGCAATCACACAAGAGACAGAGTTTCACCGAGGAAAACCAAGAAGGTGAAAAACCCCGCAACTTCCTCAGAGATAAGATAAGCCACAAAACAAGATCACAAGGATCAAACCCAATAAGATGTCTCTAACAGATGCTCCTCCTCCACTAGTGTGCCACTTTCTCTCCTAGCTATGTGAGCTTGAGAAGTGAGTGAATGAAATAAATGAGAGACACAACCTCTCTATTTATACACTGACTTGACCTGCCAATAATCCATTGGGGCCGACTTGCTAATCAAGCCTAATAACCCAACCACATGAGCTAATAAGGGCCGACCCCACACTGGTGTTCTAATAACCCATCAATACAAATGACGACACTAACAATGTAATTTGCGACACTTACAAATACAAATGAGGACACATCCAATCAGAGGAATAATACATCTCTGTGGGACATACAATAAAGTACAAAAGTAATACATAGAAGAATATCTTCCTAAGTTACAAATACATCAACAAATCTTATTACCAAACCATGCATAAACCTCAAATCTATCATGAAACAATCAAACTTGAGCTAGGTCACATCATTGGGCCACCACAACACCACATTTGTTGCTAGTTCCATGGAAAACCACTACGATCCTTCAATTGTTCCATTTCCTCCAACACCCATGTAAGAGGTGGCCTTCTCATTAATCCATGGCCAACAAACCAACGCCCACAACCCTACCATAAACTACATTCTTAGTGAAGCACACCTCCAACAACAAGAACATCAAGCATCACAACTCTCTCTCTCTCTCTGTGTATATATATAGACATAGAGAGAGAGAGAGAGAGAGAGAGAGAGAGAGAGAGAGAGTGCCATGCATTCTATGTCTTGATTAGGTACCACATGCAGATATTTGTAAGCCCAACACCACAACTGTAGAGAGAAATGATTCACATGTCATGAGCCATAGATTCAACTGCCATATAAAACACAATAATTAGTAACATCCACATGATTCACTAAAGGCATCTTTCTTCCACCCTCAACCTAGCCCAAAAGCCTTGTTGCACATGTTAACCACCATCATGCACCTCACTGCTTCTTGATGGTGAAAACTTGATAGGTCTAGAGGTTGGTGCTTAGGAGGTAAAACGAAGGTGAGAGGCACCTCTCCATCCAACTCCATTGACTAGCGCCTCACTATTCATTACCAACATTTCAAACATATTAACAATCAAGAATTCTCTCTTTTATATCTAAAAGTGATAAGTACTTCAAAAGTCTCTTGAATTTATGCATCCAATACCACTAAACAAAATGATAAATAACCAATATATAAATGAGAAATTGCTTATATGCCTATCCTAGTATGTTGCAAACATGAATATTTAAAATAATTGGTATAAAATAACTAAATGAAGTTTTAAAACTAATTTAAAATAAATTAAGTTTTGGTTTACATTTTAACACTACAATTTATGATCTTCAAATCAAAACATTTTAAATCTAATATATTTTATAACATATTTTTCAATATAGAGGAACACAATATTAACTTTGAATTCTATAGATTGATGATAATTTGATTTAAATTTTACAAAATAAAACTATTAAATTTGGTCAATGGTAAAATTGCTTATTCATGAAAAACCCCAAACATGTGTTTATGCAATATCAGAAAATTGTGACAATATGCTACATTATTATACATGTTGCAATATGTTCAATGAACAAGAGAGGATATCCACTAATACCAATATATAACATTCCAATCATTGCTCTCGAAATATCTTTAAAAGTTTTGGAAACTCTTAAATAATTCAATGTAAGTTCTTACAAGGGCCCTGCTCCCAAAAGGATACACTAGAATAGAAAGGCCTAAGCTAAGTTTTTTTCACAGAAAAATTTAACTTACTATTAATATACGAAATAGTAAATAACACCAGCTGTCAGAATCATACATGCCTGCTCACAAGCCCAGTAATATGGACATGCCAGACAAATGCCAGATGAGTCAGCATCAAACACAGAAAAATCCAGAAATATAGCACCATATGTCCACAATAAGTGTCAAGAATCCCTCCGGAAGGAGAAACGGATCCAAATATCGCAGAATAACAATAAGTCTATGACCATAAAAGTATATCTAATATGTCAACAGCAACAGCTGTCAAAAACCAAGTGCATCATATAAAAATCAAAACATATTATAATATGCCAAAATACAGCCATATCGACTGTCATATCTGCCGCAATAAGTATATAGTGTGAACATAGATGTCCAACAAGTAGTTGGACCCAGGCTCTAGGATGGATCTGCACATATAGCTAACAAATATGTAAGTATAATACCCGCAATATAAAGGGCATAAATAACAAAATCAGTCAGATATAAATAGCATCAAAGTATCAAGACCAATGAAGATGATAAGAACCCTGTGAAAAAAGAGTATCCTCCCGCCATTCTTGCCACATGATGACCCCAGCCTGAGAATGAAGAGCACGCTTAGATAGCATATCCGCCTCCATATTAGCCTCCCGAAAGACATGCTCAAAATGGAGATGTTCAAAATCCCGAATAAGAGTCTGGGCTGCTTCCATCCAGTGTTTGAGGAGCAGAACATTGAGAGATGTCTTGCCACACGCCCAAGAAATAATTGATAAAGAGTCACCAAAAACTACAAGTGAGGAAATCTTTCTCAACCGTGCCTAAGCTAAGTTACATTAACTAAAGCACAATCTTTCTTAATTCCTAAAAAGAATATGAATATTTGAGTTATCAAATGTGATGAAAAAATAAACCCGATCATGGGATCTTATTAATCTTGATCAAACATAGTTCTTTCCTTTGAATAAAGATACGTAAGTTTCCTTGACCCAAATTGGTTTTGGGCCATTAACTAATATACTATTAACACCCTAGTATTAACGTGTGGAGTGAGTGATTAGGGTTACTTTGCAGCCTATTTTCACCACGAATACATTAATCCAATTCCAATGCTTTAGGCTTATTGGAATTGTTTATTAACACCCTAGGATTAACTTGTGGAGTGAGTGCTTAGGGTTTACTTTGCAGCCTATTTTCACCGTGAATACATTAATCCAATTCCAATGCTTTAGGCTTTTAAAACTTAGGTGAGGTTTCTTTTTTATTTCTTTAGCCTTTGTTTTAGAAGTGGTTGTATGTTGACTTAGTTTGAATTGGAATTGTTTTAAACTCTCCTATTTAGGTGATGTTTATTTTTTTAATTTTATTTTAGCCTTTGTTTTAGAATGATTGTATGTTGACTTAGTTTGAAATAGTAAATGACAATAACAAATTTTATATTTGCAATACGTATTCTTTTGTATAAAACTTCTTTGTCATATGCTTGTGGATATGGTGCACTTGGATGCCACTAAGTTCCAACACCACAAACATAAGTAGAAGGTCATGTCTTGTTAAAACTTTCATAATGCTTTTAACCATTAATAGCATTAGCATTTTGCCTTTTTATATAAGTCCATGTTAATACATGGAAGCACAATACTTTAATTACATAGAAATTTGCTTTCAAATCTTCTTTTATGAAATTTGTATAGTTTACAACACTTATCATATTTCTCGTAGGTAGAAATTTTCTTTAAAATCTTCTTTTATGAAATTTGTATAGTTTACAAAACTTATCATATTTTTCATAGGTGATGGATATGGTTCATTTGGATGCCACTAGGTTCCAACACCACAAACATAAGAAGAAGGTCATGTCTCGTTGTAACTTTCATAATGCTTTTAACAATTAATAACATTTTGCATTTTGCAAAGAAATTCTCACTTTTATATAGTTTCATGTTAATACATCAAAGCAGAATACTTTAATTACATAGAAATTTACTTTCAGATCTTCATTCATAGAATTTGTATAATTTACAACACTTCTCATAGGTGATTTTGCATGTCCTTTTACTATTGTAGGCCCTTTGTCCTAGATGCATTAGACACTCATGCAGCAATCATGCTTTGTCATTGTCGCTTGATTTTAGTCCCATTGACCTATTTGAATTACTAATGGACATTAATATAAGTTTTTTTTACGTAAAGTCCATGCCAAATTAATGTCCAAAGATCTTCAACAACAGTGCAATATACTTCGCAGATTGGATCGATAAGCTATTGTGTCAAATCATAACGTTCCACTCTACATGAGAAAATGTATTGATGCAGAAGGCTGTTTGGATTATTCAGAGGATTTGCAAGATGTCCAAAGGGAAGAATATTCTGGTAAACATGTAATAATTTACAGATTTCAAATAATAGTGAAGAATGTGTTAGAATAATTCTTTTGTAATTAATCTATAATTTGGGCCACACATGTAAATAATTAAAATGTGTGTGCTATCATTTAATTAAGCCTAAATATAGTGATCTAATTAATAACTGATTAATTGGCTTAAGGGTATAATTGTCATGAGATTATTGTGTAGATACCAGATAATTATTATTTCTATGAGAGGCGGAAATATAATTATGATGAAGTTAAAACTGCCCTAGCGGTTATTGTGAACTGCCCTAGCGGTTTATAAATAAGGTTATGGTCCCCATTCTACCACGACGTATTCCAATTTCTGAAAATCCTCTCAAGAGAAGTTGACGCAGAATCTAGTGGCTAGAATTGGAAGATCATCTCAAAGGGTTCTCTTCCTGTAAGGTTTCTCCTTCAATGGATTCAGGTATGCTTCCGCTATTAATTTTCTACTCATTGTTTTAATCAGAAGATTCCAGTATATATTAACAGAATGACCATGGAAATCATGTCAGTCCTTATTTCACTCTAATAAGGGGCCATCATGTTTGAATATCCCTCAACAAAATGTCTGTAATAGTTGAGCAATATAAGCATAGGATAGAACACAGAAAAGACAAATGACAGCATACTTAATTTTCATAATGTACTAATGACTTAGAGATCTCATCATATCAATGAACACACATAATTTGATTAAGCTTCAAGGAAAGTAGTAAGCCTTCTCGGTATATGCTCAGAGATTCATATTATTTACAGCTCTGTACAAAATGTAAACCGAATTATCTATTGGTTGTCTTCAACTTTTGACAACAGAATCCACAGATCAATTTCATTCTTTGCTTGCACGAGCTTCAAACAGAACACAGCTATGGGGCCGCATCTGGTGAGTGGAAAAGCTGTGGCAAAATAGCTAACATCATTAGAAATACATACAATGCGTACCTTACTGAAAAAATACTCTTAAACAAAAAGCCTAAATGAAACGAAACAGATAATCATACTATTCTGAATGGAAAGAAAACACTGTGGGGAACTAACACGGAAATCCAACTATATAACACTAAATAGAGTCACTTCCAACCCAAGAAAATTAAAGGGCACATAAATGTGTTGAAATTCTTGAATTTTGCTAATCGTATGCTGCTTTGGAGACATTAAGAACGTGACAAGTTCTGTTTCCCATTATACTTTCACTAAAAGCATATTTTCGCTAGTATATCATATACTATTTAGTATATAATACTTGGCTAGAAGCAATTTATTTATGGTAATATGGTATATATACTTATAGTAATACTGGAAACCACATTTGTTGGATATTCATATAAGTGATGGTAGTCATAAGTTCAGTCTTGGACATTGGTGCAGTCATTGCTTAGACTTGTTAGAGTTTAGTAATTTGCCTCGTAATTGCAACGCCACATATGAGAGCACTATTTTTGTTGTTGTTGTTGAAAAATACGTCTTATAAGCTGGCTATGTTATCATGAGCGCACTACTCACTTGGAAACCAATCATAAGCCAGCTATGTTATCGTGACCACACTATTCACACTGGCTTAAACGAAAGATAGTATTTATATAAGAGGCCGACCTCACCACTCAGAATCTTACTCTTGTATATTTATACATCCTCTCTTTCAGCATTACAGTGGCATCACAATCTTTGCATTGTGATCCCCTGATGATGGATTCACCTTGAAGTCTGAAACGTTGAGCTAAAAACTCTTAACAGGTTTTCCGTTCTCTCAAATACGTCTTATATTTACAATCAGAAAACCAATAATTGGAAGGGTATATGCAATGATCATCATAACCTCTTCTGAAGAGCTAACAATGCAAAAATAAGAGCAGAATACTCAAAAAGATCCAAAGATTGGGCATCTTTGATTAGCAAAATTCCTTTTGCCAACCACTTTTGACGAACCTCATCCTTCCATACCGAACTGAAGGCAGACAAGGAGCTAAGATCATGATCAAAAACAAATTTACACCACAATTTCCACAAGACAAAAAGCACCACTATCCTCAACCATTGTCAAATCCCATAAAAGTAGCATGAACAAGAGCATGGCCCTTACCAAACAATGTTGTTTGCCATGAACCCTGCCTTAGAAAACCATAAATTGGAAGAGTAATGCAATGAGCAATGAGCATTGGTACTCAAAATAGAAGCAAAGTACTCAAAATGATCCAAAGATCGGGCATCTTTGATCAGCAAAATTCCTTATGCCAACCATTATTGATGAACCTCATCTCTCCATACCGAACTGTTGAGTCACATGGTTCGAATTTGAATTCAAGTTCGACAACCATTTGATTCGATTCGAATTCAAATTTTTGGATGAGGTTCATTTGAGATTCGTTTTTAGATTCGAATATATATATATAACTGAAATATACTAAAAAATAATATAAATTTACATCAACTCTAACCTTGAAGCTTGAAGCCTGAAGCGTCTCAACTCTTGACTCGGTCACTCGAGTGGTCACTCACCAATGCGTTTAATGTAGATTCGATAGCGGAACTGTGCACAACTGTAGCCGCAGGCAGACTACACTTGTGATTGGTAGAGCTGGATCGGTGGAGCTGGAAACGGTGGAGCTAGAAACGTGACCAACCCAAAGGTCCCAAACAGTAACGTGAGTCTTCTATCCTGGAATCTGTCCCGAGATTAACTCCAATATTCAATAGAGGCAGAGCAAAATCGCAGGTCCATCTGTTGTTGATGGGTCGTGACTATGAGCACTAAGTAGTGAGCACTGCAAACTAGCAATGATTAACAACGAACATAGATTGAAACTTCAGTGGCGGTGGAGTCATGTGCTGAGCATGAGGTTTCTTTGCTGAGCGGCGTGGAGATGAGAGGGAAAATTACATAGCAAGCGAGTTGAGAGTCGAGATTGAGATGGGTAGGCATAGGGTTAAGACTAGGGTTTTTGTCTTGAGATTTGGCCTTTAGATTCGACAAACTTGAAACCGATTTTTTCCCTTGCTTGAGATTCGACGAATTTCGAAAATCAAGGTTCAAATTTGCCAAATCTTGTGACTTAGGCCGAACGGAAGCAGACAAGGAGCTAGGCTCATGATAAAAAACAAATTTGCACCACAATTTCCAAAAGACAAAAAACACCACTATCCTTAAACAATGTAAAAGCCCATAAAAGTAGCACAAACAAGAGCCTAGCCCTCACCAAACAATATTGCCTGCCAGTGAACCTTGCCTTAGAGAAATGAAAATTGGAAGGATATATACAATGATCATCATAACCTCTTCTGAAGAGCTACCAATGCAAAAATAAAGCAAAGTACTCAAAATGATCCAAAGATTGGGAATCTTTGTTTCAACAAAATTCCTTTTTCCAACCACTTTTGATGAACCTCATCCTTCCATACTGAACTAAACTAAAGGAAGACAAGGAGCTAGGGCCATGATCACAAACGAATTTACACCACAATTTCCATAAGACAAAAAGCACCACTATCCTCAAACAATGTCAAAGCCCATAAAAGCAACACGAACAAGAGCATGGTTCTCACCAAATAACGATGCTTAGTAGTGAACCATGCCTTGAAGTTCCATGTGAAAATCCTCAAACCAACTCCAACAATGCTTGGTGTTGCCGCCTAATACACACCTGGGGGGAACGCGGCAAAAGAAACCTTCAAGCCGCTTGGTGTGTCCTTGGGGGCAAGTGAGAGTCAAGTGCTGTCACTTGATTACTCGACTCCTTCGTCTAGGCTAATCCTAGCGAAGCCAAAGGGGGTGGTCCCTATAAAATGTAAATCTATGGCTTTTAAACTACAAAAGGTAAAAAGACTAATCTACGAGTAAATGATGGATGTAAAATCACTGAACAAAGAGAGCATCTGCATATAACTTAAATGAGCAACATTTGTATAGAGATTGCATTCATGACATGATGATAAATTGATTTAAAACCATAAAATAGTATAGTAGACCAGTGCCGAAAATGTATGAATTGTTGTTGTGTCGGGGATGCTGCTGATTTCTTGTTTGTTAGTTTTAAATTATTAAAGATGAGTGATTATGGGAGTGGGTTTATTCTTTGTTTGGCCCAACTCTGACTCACTCCTTTGAGCTAATCATAGTGACAGCTATACCAAGGGTCCAACCGGACAAGGCATAACCTGCTTAAAGTAGCCCGGTGACTCTATAGTTAGCTTCACTCGACCTCCCGAGTTCTATTGATTGAGTTTCACTAGATTTTCCTATTACACTAGTCACTCAAAGTTCCTTTCTGATTGGCCAACTGTTCGGACTTAGCTGCAGCGATCAAGAGCATACTTGGAACTTCAAGCCTTGGTAAATTTTATTAGATGTAAAGGGTGAGTTGCTTAACTAAACTAAAACCCAAGAATCTCTTTTCCATACACCATTGAATGATGCAGTACTTCAGGAAAGCAAGGGTGCAAATCTAAGTCACCTGACATGAAGACACGGGACACGAAGGACACGAAAACACAAGTGTCCGACACATACATGGTGACCCCCAGAATCAGGACACGTTTTATATACATATATATATTTTTTTAAAATATATTAAAAATTAAAAATATAGACATATAGATCCAAAAATCTTTAGAAACTAGAACATTTACAAATATTCAATAGAAATTAGAATCAAAACACATTAATGATTACACATTTGTCATTCACAAATCACGATTCACAACACATTTGTCATTCACAAATCACAATGAGACACACAGATGCACGTCGGAACCATATTTCTCATTAAGTCATCAAAATCAAAATGTATACATATATGTCGAAATGCCACTAGGCACTGGCTAATGCCAAATAGACTTAATAGTAAATACAAAAAGGGGTGGATCAAGATGGAAGAGTCCCATATGTCAAGACTCAATAGTCCTCCTCCATGCCTGAATCAACAAACTCATCACTGGCACTGCCCTGATCCTCCTCCTCCTCCTCCTCTCTGCCCATCTGACGATCTGCATCTGCTGCTATGGAGGATGACCCCTCTATATGATCACCATCATCAAAAGTGACTGGCTCTACCACTAGATCATTAAGATCCATGTTGGCTAATGCCAACTCAGTACTGCTGTCCAAACACATATCATCAGGAAAGACATCCCACATCTTTGTCTTTCCCTTCACCCACTCCTCCCTCTTCCTGTAAATAAGACGAAGGTTGGAGTGCACATACACCATCGACTCTGCCCTGGACTACTCAAGCCTACTCTTCTTCACACTGTACAAGTTCCCATATGTGCTCCAATTCCTCTCACAAGAGGATGAAGATGACCCTCAAGGCTAACTTCTGTAGAATAGGGCATGTTGCCCCATGAGTTTCCCACCAAACATAGGGTTTCTTAACCCCCTGTCTCTAAGCACATCATAGCCTCCAAATCTCCCAGTGCCAGTGGAAAAATCTACAAATCCCTCCTCCACCTCCTCAAGTAGGTCTCTATCCTGAAATAACCGTCTAAGTGCTATCTTCCTCCCATGTGCAATCTCTGCATCCATGCGAGGAGGGACTCTGTGTGAGGGCCCCGATCCACTAGTGAGCCACTCCTGAGTGTAGAACTTGGGGTTCAAGGAGTGGGCCAAGCAATGCAAAGATGTGCAATTCTTATCCCACCCGGAGATAAGAATATCCTGAATCATGGTCCATAAGTTCTCTGCCGATGTCCCATACTCGAGACACTCATTCTCCATGACAATGGACCTCATGGACTCAATCATGGAATCCCACCCCTCATAAACATCTGCTAGGATGGGTTGGTCTGTGTCTGCAAACTGCAACAAAGAAATGATTGGCTCCATGATCTTAATGCTAAGATCTACTGTGTCCCACCAACCATCATCTAACACCGTGTCCTTCACCTTTTGTGAAGCAATTTGATCCGTCTTTCTCCAAAAAGACCAAAACTATGAAATCACCATGGACCCAAGAGCGGTTTTGACCTCCCTCAACCTCTTCAACATGATGAATGAGGAAGCAAACCGAGTATCTGCAATCTTCAGCAATGAAAGCTCTGTGTACTCTTTGTAGATGGTGAGGGCATTTGTGTGGGTTTGTACAAAGTTATGGATATGGTGTGCATTCTTAATAAGGTTGCCAATGCATGTCACATCTGAAGCAATGGATTTCAGTGCTAAATTCAAGGAATGGACAATGCAAGGTGTCCAAAAAACCCGTAAGAGCAATAAAAGCATGTATAAATGACTCTACAACACTAACATTGCAATGACCAAATTCAAACAATGAACAAATTAGAAATGAAAGGTGTCCAAAATGAACATACCTGTGGATATTTAGCTTCCACAATCATGCCAGCAATCTTGCAAACAGGTACATTGTCCGTGATGATTTGTACACAAGAATCAACACCTACTTCTTCAATGGTTTTGATGAATAAATCACCCATATACTGTGCATCCTTGTATTTCCCAAGAGCATCCACCGCTTTCAAGAACATCGGTCCATTTTGGGAAGATACCATGAAATTGATGAGTGGATGGCCATGTTGTTCTAATTGGCTCAAGAATTTTATCTACCTCCTTCTTTGCTTTAACCAACAATGTGGTTCTAAGCTTCTCTGAACCAGGAGGCACATAACCACTTGGAGCTCGTTCCAGGATACTTTTACACATCTCAATAAACAATGGTGACCGTGTAACATTGAATGAGATGAAGTTGAGGTAGAAGAAAAATGCAATGGTAAGGTCCACCTCTTCTCGCACCTCTTGTTGGAAAATCCATTGGACCACTTGTAGATTGCCTCTTTCTTGTTTGATAAGTATCCCCACTCCCATGAATGCTGGGTGGAGGCTTGGTGCTAGGGGATTTCCTCAAGAATGGAAGAGGATCATCCTCTTTTTTCTTGCTTGCTGCTGCCACCTTCCCTAAGCCAACATGATCCTCTCTTTCCATATCCCTCCTTTGGTTAACACTCACCGCTTTGCATGAAGAAATCCCATAAGAAGGAAGGGCCAACAAATGGCCCTTAACCCGAAAATATGTGCTCTTGAACTCATTCTTGCAAAAATTGCATCTCCAAGACACATTGCCTCCCCCACCAAGCTTTGCCCCAAGCCCATCTTTCCTCGTCACATACTTCCACAAAGGGTATTTTTTTCTTGGGCTTGTTGTCTTGCTAAATAGGGTTAAATGGAGCATGAGCTCCACTAGCAGTAGATGGAGCACTTCAAAGAGGAGGAGAACCGCTTGTGCTTGGAGGAATAGGAGGGGAGGCACTAGATGGTGCATTTCTCCCTTTCCTTCGCCCCTTAGCTCCTGCCCTAGCTGATTGAGACATTCCCTTTCTTGTTTGATGGTTGCACTTGGATTCCCTTGGATAGCCTTCAAATCTCCTTCAAATCTCCTTCACCTGCACATAAAAGCCACTCTCAACCTTCTCCTTACTTGCAAATGACAAAAAGAAAGTGAAAAATCGTTTAAACCCAACTCGGATTTACTTTTCCGCGGAAATCGTGTCTTGTTTTTGGGACACGAATCCGACAATCAGGGACACTCCCTTGGTAGTAGTAGAAGTAATGAATAACATATTGTGCCATCTCCCTTGGAAGAAGACACTGAAGAAGTTGTTAGAGATTTTGTGACTATGGGAGAAACACCCAAGTATGTCATTCATCCCCAGAGTGATGAGCCAAATGATAATCAAATAAGGAGAAGAGTGATTCAGGAAGTTCTTATTGGTAGAGTAGCCATTTATTTAGATGGTGGTCCTCCCAGATTTGATGCAGTTCCTCCTTGAAGGAACTCGAGAATAGTTACCCTGCAATCGCAAGACCGTGCTGATGTTCATCTTATTCCTATTCGTAACATTAAAGTCATTCCTAAATCTGTGAATCGCCGTAGATTTTCTAGTGGTGATAGAGTCATAGTGCCTAACCATACATTTCACACAAGATCCAGGGGATCCGATGATATTTGGGTTGGACCATTTACGATAGAGCATTGCAGTGGAAACTTGTGCTTTCTTGCCACTAGGAGTGGACAGTAGATTTTGCTTCCTATCAATCAAAGAGAGTTATGGGAATACATCCCTGTCTTGAATTAGTTGAACTTCCTTTCCCTGTATAGCTTAGAGTAGGTAGGAAACCGAATAAGCTCACTTGAGCAATAGTTAGCCACTTGTGTCATTGAGTCTAGCACCTTTATTTTGGTCATTGAGTCTGGCCTTCTTTCTTTCCTTTTCTTTTAGTCTTGTCAGTCTTCTTTATTTTCTGCAGTCAAATAAAATTTGTTGGTTAGTAGACTAGCATTATTTTCAGCACTTTACTTTCAATACTTTTATTTATGCAGTATTTTATATTTATATGAGGATAGTGACGATCGGTCTATGAGATTGGTATAGTGCTTTGCATTGTGCAAATATTAGGTACATATTTTGAAGATGATGCAGAGCTAGAGTGCAGGATCTTGGATTGATTCAATGAATGTTGTGGACCAGAGATTTATGAGGTTCTGAAGCACTATCTCTCTTAGACCACTTGTCCCAGCTGGAGCCAGATGTTATCACATCCATAGTAGCTGGGTTACCATGATTGCAGATCAGTTTACAATATATTTTTGAGCCAGTCCTTTGCACATTTTGGTTGAGATCAGTTGATGATGAGCAACATATTGATGATCACTCTCATGTATTTAGTGGATCCAGAGCTTGTACATTTGACAGTCTCATGCTAGGACTGAGCCCCATGACCCCAGGTCGGTAACTGAGTTAGCCATTTCCTATCATCCAGAGCAGATTGTTGACAGTGCCCATGATGATTTCTTTAGCTGCAGTGTTTCAGTATGGTTCAGATGATCAGATCATTGCTTCAGGTATATATGATCTAGCAGGTATATCTTGTGCATTTGGATTCTTGAGTTGCTCTTTCCTTTATCTAGGTAGCTTTGATTGGGTATATGATGATTGTTTACTGGCGATATTATATATACTATGCTTACTTTTGGTTTAGAGTAGAAGTGGTCAGTTACTATGAGTAGGAGATTCTTGTGTATACTCGTTGCTCATGCCCTTACCTTATAAGTATAGACTTGATCTTTCCCTTTTATAGGGCTTTTGCAATCCATGGCATCATCAGTCACTTCCCCCATCCATCCGTTATCTTCCAGTTTTGATTTTATCCCGACTTACACCTTAACTAGTGATCATGAGGACTTCCCCCACATAGACCTTTGTGTTGGATAGATTCCTTGTTTACATTGTGTCTCGGCTCTGGAGTGTGTGATTCTAGTCACAGTGATTGCTCTCCTCTAGTCCTTGAAACCAAGTATGCCTACCAAGAGTGTTGCTAAACACTAAAGCATCGGAACTTAAATGCTATATCTAAAGGAATGCTAAGTCAGCAAAAACAATGTTGCTAAACACTACCGTACATATCTATGTTAGCTAGTCAGTGGCCAAAGGACGAGCACTCATCCTTGTTAGATGTAAGGCCGTTTGTCCCCAAAGGGAAACAGGGTGGTCACACCATCGCATCTATGAAAGGTGACGGGCAATGGAGGTCATACTGAGTCATATCTGAAGCCCGAAAGGCTTTCAGGGCACTTGCTTTTGGAGGCTAGCTAGTGAAAATCTTTAAATGGAATTAAATGCAGCAAAATCTCAAAGTGTGAAAAGCTGACAATAATTTGCTAAAAGGTCGCTTGTCTAGAGTTTATTGGAAGCAGTCCCATTACTCTACCCATTTGTGAGACACCTCCATCCCCTATGTTTTTCTCTATCCAAATATGTGTAGGTGGTTTCCCTGGTTCCTTTATCTGAGAGATTGCAATGTTGAGGTTGTCAAGTCTTTCCCTTTTTCCTAGCCTTGTTTCACCACCCTCACCCATGGTTAGCAAATTGGCCCAGTCTATAAATGAGTATACACTTGAGGTTCCTGTTTATAGTGGTTGGTTACTTCGATCTAAGCTTATTATTATTTTTATATTTACATGATCATGCTAGTTAAACATCATTCTATTCTTTAGTCTCTCTACTGATATAATCGAAGGAGCATATCTCATCATTTGTACTTGCAGCAACAGTTATTTATGATCTGGATCATCATTTTGATCATTCTTGACCTGGTCAACCTAGTTTGACCAAGTCAACTACAAAGTCCAGGATGAGTTTGGGCAGACAGTGTTCGAGATGTATTATTCATGGCCTATATGTGTCCATTAGATGGTTCCATGCTTTAGACGACAATTTCAGATGATGGTTTGATGGATTTTTATTATTATTATGGTTTACAGGCCATTATTTTATTATTCCGAGCATGGATGAGCTTAGAGAGGTATCACTTGATGGTCACATGGTGTATGAGTACTCATTCATAGTGGATTTGAGCATTCTGAGTCCATTGGTGCACTCAGTTATCAGTTCCGGGCAGTTATAGATGATGATATGGTCATATTACCACTTTTTCTCAGTTTTCCATACAGAAATGGCCTGTCCAACACTTTTATTAATTATTTTGATTCTCCTAGGGCACTCTTGAGGGGATATGGGGTCCAACCAGTCGTTATTACCATATTACCCCATCCCCAGACATTATGGTGCAGTCGGTTTGGTGCCCCGAGCATGTGGCAGAGAGTTACATGCATTTTTGTACTTTCAGAGGTGGTCTTTTGGCAGTGAAATGGCTAATAAAGGAAATCATTTTGGCTCGGTGGGGTGAGGAAATGGCATGATATTGGTCCAAGACTTCATGATGATACTTTCCACACTTTCCATCTTGGTCTCCGGCATCAGTGGGGTCCACACGTCATTTGGGCACACGTCCTAGTGTCTTTTGACACTTTATCACATATATTATTTTGATGTAGGTGGGACATTAGTCTAGTGAAGATGTGATCTCCTAGACCCCCCACCATGTTATGACATTATGTTGTGTCCCTAGTCATGTTATGAGGTTCACGTCCCCCCCTACGGCGTCATTGAGGGAGGACATCCCCCTTATTTTGAGTGATCCATGTTGTATTATTCCGGCTCATCTTAGCCGTTGATTATCATTATTGTATCTTATGATCTCAACCACTCATTTAGGAAGTGGTTAGGGTATTGGTCTCTCTCATCCCTATTTAAAGAAGAGACCCCCTCATTTGTAAAGGGACTTTTGGCTCTTGGCTATTGGAATAGAAAAATATTCTTGTGATCTTGGTTTGGATGTTGGTTATGGTGATTGAAACTACTTTTCCATTGCACTGAAAGATCTTGGTGAGTATCTTGCATATTTTGGATCCACATTTTTATTTGCAGGTGAAGAAGGCAATTTCGAAGAGGGGCGCACTGGTTGGGGAGGCCCACCTTGTCTCTCTCTCTCAAATCCAGTTTATTCAGGGAGTGATTTTGTCTTTGTACCAATTATTCCCTTCATTTTATTTCTTGCTTACTGATTGAGTTTTTCTCCTTGGTTCTGCAGGAAGAGAGGTGCGCACTTGTGGTCTTGGGCAAATCGTGGGAGCAAGAGAAAACACCAATACTTTCCTTTGATCTTTGCGGGAGTACTCCTCATCAATGTTGCACGAATCGGACTCGACAAAGACTCGGCTGGCATGTGACTCGTCGACTCGGGAAAGACTCGGCAAATAAGAAAAACTTAAATATTGTAAATTTTGGGCAAAAAAAAGAGGTTAACGGCATTTCCAATCCATATAAGTTATAAAACTACAATCTGTGCAATAAATCATAACATTATCTCAAATATATTTTTATATTCTATATATATTATATAATAAATGACATTAAATGTATTTACATATAAAAACGTTTATATTTAATGCATCTATAATTAATATTTAAATGATAAAAAATATTCAATATATAATATAATAACCCGAAAAGCTAGTATATGATAATCTATATGATCATTTATGTATTTAATAAATACATCAAAGATACAGCCTCAAAGATGTATTTTAAAAATTAAACTTTAATAAATACATCAAAGATAAAGCCTTAAAAAGATGTATTTTAAAAATTAACCTTAAAAATTAAACTTTAATAATACATCAAAGATAAAGCCTTAAAGATGTATTTTAAAAATTAACAAAATTAAACCTAGCCAGCAGTTTTTTAAAATTTGGTCCATACTTCATCAAAGTTTTGGCCTCTATATCTAACACTAACCACTTTGATGCTGCTCAATGATAATCCGTCTTATAAACTGAGCTTAGCGTTAACTTTATAATAGCAGTTGATAACATACAATCCACAACTTTAAAAAAATATTTTTTTATAACTCACTATTGTTTCAATCGACACCTTCTTGGACGTGTCTCTTCAAAAATTATATTAGAAATCGATTTTTTCAAGGGTTTTTTTTGTTGTCACGATTTTTGGTTGAACAATCAGTCCCGGTAATCTGTTCTAAACTCTTGACTATATTGTAGCGCTCGCCTTAGTTTATCTTTGAAGATTCCTAGGCGCTAGCACCTCCTTCGCTGATTAATCTCTTATTGTATCCTTTAATTCCCCAAGCGACCAGTTAATCTCGTGCAATTTAGCAACGAACTATTTGCGCTTGGGCAGGAAGGGACTGAACCAAGTTCAGCAGGAATCTCGTATTTGCACTTGGGAAAAACGAAGGGACTGAAAACCAAACCGAATCCCTGAAAACCTTAGCATCTGCTCTCATTTCCGCGGGGATGTGATTTTGCTTTGACGGGCGAGTCCGACTGAGTACCAGCAAGTTAGGGCCGAGTATGCATGAGTTACGACGAGTGGGCGAGCCGCTGCGAGTTGGACGAGTCCCCCGACGAGTTGACCGCGAGTACGCGGCGTGAAGGTTGACTCGTGATTACTCGCGAGTATGCACGAGTACTCGGTGAATCGTGCTTCACTGATCCTCATCATTCTGGCATCCATTCTCATCATCCAGGTACGCATCACAAGGTACATATTTATTCCTTTAACTTACCCATCTGTCATCTACATTAATACCCTTATTGCTAAAACTTACAAAAATTCTCTGGGTTTAATTATTTGGACTTCTGGCGAACCATTTCTGGGTTTTCACCTTTAGGCCTAGCCCCGAGGGGGTCCTCAAGGGTGTCTTGCTCTATGGACTCTATCTACCCTTTTTCCTAGGCATTGATCTCTCCATGCTTGTGCCCTCAATTTGCTTGCTTTCCGGGTAGTTAGTACCCTGTTTTCCAAGCTTGTGACCTTTGATACTATTAGATCTATCTCCAAGCTGTGCTAGGAACCCCTAATCCTCTCAGTTCCACTCCTTGGGACCATTTTCTCTATTTTAAGTACACGTTTCCCAAGGCAGTTGATTTTGATCATTTACCCTAGCACCTACTTCCTAGAGCCAGTACTAATTTTGAGTTACTATAATTGAACAAATCTAATTCAATATGTCATCTTCCCGAAGCCTCTGCAGTAACTCTATCCCTTAGATCTAGGGTTTCATACCCCTCACCTGACGTACCTTATTGAATAGCTTGATTTGGTTGTTGGGTTAGATCTCTCCTATCGGGAGTAGATCAAGGTCTCCCCCTTTGCTATTTGGAGCTTGGATAGCAAGAAGCGAAGAGTGCCTCAATTGGTGTGACAACCAATCCATCTTGGGGATCGAGGCTCTCTTAGGTCACCTCTTTAGATGCCTATCTCCTCTACCATCCTGGATAGGATCATCATTTGGGGCAACTACAAGTTGTGTGATAACAGTCCCCTAAGTTCCCCAAATCTTTGAAGGTGAATCAAGTCTTTTGAAAAGTCAAACGTTAGCCTATGTTGTTTTTTCCACCTCACCTAGAATAGTGTCCGAGGATTAATCTATAGCTTACATTTGGAATTAATATGAATTGAAGTATGTACTTGGAACTTCACTTTGGCTGTGTGACTATTTGGAGTAATAGTATTGCTTGTTGCTTTATTTTGGGTCGATAACCATTGTATAATGTTACTAAACGTTTAGTCCTCTTTAAATACTTGTAAACTAAGTGTACTAATGCCTCTTACATGCAGCAACTTTCAGTTTTTGCTCAGACACATTTTTGATCAGTTTGGACCAAGTCAATGTAGTTTGACATAGTCAACGGTTATGTCCTGTTGTGGGATATCACTACAGGTTCCTAGATGATTATCTTAGTTCCTTTGGAGGCTAATTGGACCATTCCATGCTTCAGACGGAAATTTTGCTTATTACATATGTTTTTACAAAGTTAGCGGGATTTATTAAGGCAGTTATTAATTAAAAAAAATGGAAAATTGTCTACACAACTTATCTCAAATTACTCCAGGGTGTATGAGTAGTGATTCGCAGTGGATTTGATGCTTCTAGATCCACTGGTGTAGTCAGTTTGGACAAAAGAAAGATAATATATGGAATTATTGAATATTTACAGAGTATTCCAGCTGACTAATTAAAATGACCAAAGTGACCATATGGCATATTGAACAAAGGACTAGTGAATGGCAAAGTGTGATTGGGTGTTTATTGATATGGTTCCCAGGATGTTTTAGACACTTTTCCTGGCACTTCATCATGAGTTTACATCACATTCTTCATTTCCCTCCATTGAGGCGTCTTTCCCTTAGGAGGGCGACATCTATTATTGCGAACACTATGTATATCATGTTATATCCATGTTAAAGTGTAATGTAAAGTCCCTAGGGGCAAATTAAGCCCCCTAGGTGACCATGTGGCTTTAATGTTATATTTTATCATTGTATTTGGGTCTTTGAGGTAATTCGCCCCCCTCAATGTATTAGTGGCTAACTTGATCCATGTGCTAGTGAGAGATTATATCTCCACCGTTGATCATGTATTTTAAATCTTTTAATCTCAACCATTGATTCGAAAAGTGGTTAGGGATTTGGTGCCTCTCCATGCTATAAAAGAGAGAGCACCCCTCATTTGCAATGGACTTTGGCTCTTGGAAGATCTTAATAGCAAATTATTCTTGTGCACTTCTCTTTAGATTATCTATGGACTTGATGAGCTTCTCTTTCTTGCCGAGCTCCTCCATCCACTAGATCTTGGAACCATTTTTACTTTTGAGCATATGTATTGTTAAATCTTATGTTGATAGGGAGGGCGACTTCACCCATATGAATTGGAGAGGAGACTCTCTCTCAAGTGGGGCAACTTTGTTGTATGTGAAAAGGGGGTTTTACTACGAATGAGATAGCTATTTCATTTGCTAGTTTATCTTTTACTATTTATCTCTTGTTATCTCTCGTTTTCACAATAGCTTCGTCATTTTCTTTTGAATCATTTCTATTGCATTTGCTAACATCGTTTCTTTGTCTTTGGCAGGGCGCACTTGGAGGAATCGCTACATTGAGTTGGGGTAAAAGCCGAGGTCTATGTTGATGTTGTGGAGCAAGGAGAAAGGATCTACACCACCATCGGAAGCGAAGTAAGTATACAAAGTTTTTCATGCAATTTCTCACTCCATTGTCTAAACAATAAAAAACAACAATCAAACCCTAAACACAAAAATACAAAAAAATAATCCTGTCACACTAGGCACATTTTTTATTTTCCGCCACTTGGGTATTTCTCATAGGTTCCTTGAGTCTCTAACCTCCCTAGGGCATCATTTGTGGGTGAATCTGCAGACCATTTTCTAGGCATTGATGATTCCAAGCAATTTGCACTTGTGGGTTTAGAGGTTCAACTCGTGTTTTGTGTGATCTTTCTTCCTTGGGAACTCTTCCAATTGTTAGATCTCTCATCTCAAACAAATAATCTAGTGTTAGGAGGTCATTAAAATCCATTAATCCCCCACCTTGGTTATTATACTCTTAGCACACATCAAATCCCCCCAGGGTAGCGAAATTGATCATTTAATCCTAGCACTATCACTCTAGATCACTAAGCTTAATTCCATTATTGGGAATTCCTTGAAATAGATTGTATTTCAATCGTAATTAAACCCCTACCAATCCACATAATCTCACTCAGTCAATATTCATATATATAGGGTTTTCAATCTCAAAGTATCTAGCTTTTCAAATCATGTATCTTGTAAGGGTATCCTATAGTGTTTTAGGTTTGGCCTTTGGGGTCAAACTTGGGTCTCCCCCATAGCCATATTAATTCACTGACTGTGGATTAGATAGCTTAAAGTGACAAGAATCCTACTTGGCATGAAAGCCATAACATCATTGCGGGGTAGGATCCTTGAGGGTCACAACTTTAGCAACTATCTATCTATACTATCTTGGATAGGATATCTTATTTTGGGTTGCTACAAGAATTGTGATAACAATTCCATTTCATTCTGGATGCCTCTAGGTGATTTTCTTGAGATGGGTGATATTTTATTTGTTCAAGGTTTGAGGGAAAACCTCCTTTTAGTTTCTTGTATGACAGATATACATTGGAGAGTTGCTTTTGAGGGATAGCAATGCATCATTAGAGATTGTAGTTTAGCCAGTTTGAGGACCTTGGCTAGAGGGGTGAGAGAGGGTGGCTTTTATGAGTTTATGATCTAGTAGCACTCAACATTCCAGCGAGAGGCTGGTAGGGCCTTCTAGTTCTCAAGAGGCATATACATGGCGAGATGCCATAGAGTCATATATGTAAGTTTTAAACCTGTTGTAAAGAAGCAAAGCATACCGATTCTTTTAAGCAAAATAGAGATTACACCATAGCATTCACACATAATACACAGATTTACCCTGGAAACCCTTAATTGGGAAAACCAACAAAACTTGGAGCCACACCTCTTAACCAGTCATAATACAAATATAGGTATTCTGCAGCATCCAAAACCCTAATCCATTAACCCGGATTATAAAATAGACTCCAATCCCTTAACTGGGATTAAATTAAATATTTTTAGAAAGAACCCAAAAATAGGCCAAAAGCAACCCAAAAAATTTTGAACTCGCTTCGCTCGTGAACTTGCATGCCCCCCCTATAATCCCTCCTGAGCCAATGCCCGATGCATACTGTAAAGCACTAGATGGAGAGGATCGTTAGGTGCACAGTGAAATATGCAGCCCCCCGCCACACACATGCAAATAATATAACATAATAACACATACTCAACAATATATAACATTGATCATAGATACTTAGATTGTTTCTCGTGTTGATGAGGATGTGAGATCTTTTAGTTTGCAAGGTTATCCTTTAATGATCGAGAAGAATGAGGAGATTGTTGTTCCAAATTTAGAGGCTCAAGGGCATATAAGAGTGCCTAGATCTCCAGTGAGGGCGAGTGTACACCTGTTGAAATATTAATAACCATATCTGATTGCAATTTATTCATTGATTTTTATACCTAGATTTATAATGCAGATAAATACTGAATCATAAATTACAACACATTGATTACTAATGCACAACGAAATAAAAATAAACAGTACCATACACATTTGCACAAGATACACCCTGGAAACACCAAACCCCCGGGGAAAACTAGCAATATTTTATCTTTATTATTTTGTGATTCACAAGAATGCTTCAACACTTACAAAAAACCAGAGAAAACACTGACAGGTAGATTCAAACCCTCACTCTTTGACTGTGGCTCAAACCCTCAATCACTGCTAGACAATCTCATTTTGAGAGAATTCCTCTTTCAAAGCCTCTAAGATAATCCCTCTCTTAGATCTGATCCCTCATTGATCAAAGTCCTTCAATGTGTATAACTAACTCTCTCTCAGACTCTTTTATAACATTCACTTTATGCAAAATACCATGGGCTCAATACCATGGGCCCTACAATACCATCGGTTAATTGACCTTTTACATAAAGTATTATAAAAGTCACTTTTACAAAGAGAGTTACAATTTGAGGATACTTCCACGTGCTAGACACAAGCCAATGTAGAAGCACCTATCCTCAGTACAAACTTCACTCCCTCTTTGTAAGGAAGGGGTTTTGCACCGCCCCTAACTTGTCCCTAAAGAACTCAAACTTTCCCTTAGGCAGTCCTTTGGTGAGGATGTATGCAACCTGCTCATCTATGGAAATGTACTGGAGCTTTATAGCTCCTCTTTGAACTCTGTCCCTGATGAAATGATACTTGGTCTCGATGTGCTTTAACCGGTCATGAAACATTGGATTCTCAAAGAGTTTGATGCAACTCTGATTATCACAGTAGATAACTATCGGGTCCAATTCTAGACCAAATAAACTTGTGAGAATCTTGCGAAACCATATGGCCTCACAACTCGCCAAACTGGCTGCCATGTACTCGATCTCTGCAGAACTAAAGTGCCATTGACTTCTGCTTCCTGCTGAGCGAAGAAACAACTCCTGACCCCAAGCTAAAGCCTAAAAACCACCTTGAGGTGCTTTTCCTATCCACTGCGCTTCCTTACCAGTCGAAATCTGTGTAGCCCACCAACTGCACTCCAAAGTCCATACTCAACCCCAAAATCAACACTCTACATAATATGGTCCCAAAACTTGGCCTTTACAATAGAAAAAAAAAGAAACCTCTTGCTCTGGTATGTCTAGAAAGGATGCATTAGGCACTCTGAGGCGTAACACACTTCTTGCTTAAGTACCCTGCCATATGTTTGCAAGTAATTTTTTTATTTTTTATGTTAGATCATTTATCCCATATGTCCTCTTGCCTGTCCTTCATGGTCTTTCAAAACTCTGAATTCTTTCCTTTAAAAGACATTGTCTAAGTAAATGATCTACTACCATATGGAAATACAAAGCTTCCAACTATTTTCAAGGGTATTTCCTTTCTTACCAGTAATTGCCTCCTTTCAACTAGCATGTTTTGAAAAAAATGTTCCAATTGAGAAGTAATTTGCTACAATTTCATATCACTTTGGAATTTCTGAAACTTTAAATACTTTGCATCCGTAAATTTACTCTTCACTTCACCAAGTTCACCAGAGGTGATTCTAGAATCTAGACTAGTGGTGATTCTAGAATCTAGACTAGTGGCCCTGTTGCTGTTAATTTTTAGTGCAGCTGCGAGACCCATTCTCAGAGAGAATGGTACCCTAGTCAGTTAACTAGGGTTCCTGGTCAAGTTAACCAGGCAGAGTATTGAGTAAGACCCTAGAAGGTACCCTAGGGCCCCCAACTGTCTCCTGGGGTTCTTGGTCTAGGACCAAGCAAATTGATGCCATGGCAAAGTCCCTAGCATGTGGCTAGGGCCCCTATTTGTCTCTAGGGTATTCTGGTCTAGAACCAGACGGTTTCTTGGTCATGATGATCAAGCAGATCCTGCAGGTTGAGACAGAGACATCCTAGGTCCTGCAGATGGTTGATCAACATTCAGCCTAGGACTAAATGCTCAGCTTGAGGCTGAGGACCATTCTCTGGGAGAATGGAGATCCTGGTCATGGACCAGATGGTTGATCAACATGTCCCAGTCTAGGACTGAGGCTCAGCCTTGGGTTGAAAGCCATTCATTAAGAATGGAAGATATTGTTGTCCCCTCTCCTAATCGGTTATTGCTAGGTTGCTTCTCAAGGGACTGGCCACCCCTTGACGATGTCTCTAGTACCTAACTCTTAGGAGCAGTGTTAAGGACAAAAGGATTGTACCATCCGTTTGGATCTTCTCCCTTATACAGTGATGAAAATATATATAAACTATGTATCTTAAGAGAGAGAAAAGTCTTTGGTCCTGTTGGTCCTATTTGATTGCTTGTCCACTTTGATCTTGTGGTTGTTGACTCATGGTCCTATTCTTACTTGGTCCTAGCACTCTCACTTGTGTGCACATTTGACTATGATGACTCCTACTTTATGGAGTATTTTTTACCTAAGGGTATATTAAGGACCATGTATTATTATAGTTATCTTATGTTTTGTCCCACTTATGGTTTTTGATCTTTTACCTTTTTGGACCTTCACTTTATGGTAAATTTATGAAATGATTATTTTTTTTGTCTTATTAATTTTTATTTAATAAAGACTTTATGTTTTTATTATTTTGATAAAGACCCTTGACCTTTGGTACTTTATCCTTTTACCTTTTTTTATTTTATTTATTTTTTATGTTATATTTATCTTTTTATTTATCTTTTTATTTATCTTATCTTTTTTTATTATTTTATTCCTTTGTTTTATCCTAAGTTTTTATTATTATTCTAATCCTAAGTTTTCTAACTCTAAATACTATATAAGCTCTAATTCAACAAGGCGTGAAAAACTCACCGTGAGCTTAACTTCTCCTTGGGAAAATTATTTTAGTCTCACGATTACTCTATTGTATCTGACCGTGAGCTTAACTTCTCCTTGACAGTCTCACGGTTTCTCTATTTTCTCTGGCTGTAGCAGTCTCACGATTTCTCTATTTTATCTGGCTGTAGCTATCTCACGGTTTCTCTATTGTATCTGGCTGTAGCATTCAACAGTCTCATGGTTTCTCTATTTTATCTGGCTGTAGCTGTCTCACGGTTTCTCTATTGTATCTGGCTGTAGCATTCAGCAGTCTCATGGTTTCTCTATTTTATCTGGCTGTAGCTGTCTCACGGTTTCTCTATTGTATCTGGCTGTAGCATTCAGCAGTCTCATGGTTTCTCTATTTTATCTGGCTGTCTCACGGTTTCCACGAGTGTATCTGGCTGTAGCATTTAGCAGTCTCATGGTTTCTCTATCTCACGAGTTTTTCTCAACATTCTCTCATGTGCTATTTTTTCTTTTCACGGGTTCATCTCTCGTGTTGATTTACCTCGTGGGTTTCTTACTCATTTTGGATAATTCACATTTTGTCTTGCTGCTCTGTTCACAGCCAGCTCCCTCACTGGTTGAATTCTCATCACTGTAATTGAACTCTGTGTGAATTCTTATTTTATTAATTGAAGAACTTGAGGTCTGTTTTATTCTACCTGAACCTTCTCTCTCTCTTAAGGTATGTATATGGTTTAACCAGTTTGACTTGTCCTTTCAGTGACAAGATCAAACTCAGAACTATCTGAGTATAAGTTGGATCCAAATGTTTGTTTTAATTCTTTAATGTAGTACATGTTTATTTTACTGTAATTCATTTTATTTTATTTTTTCTGAACTTAGCATTTGATGATTCTCGAGGACCAACATTAATGCAGTGACTAAATGGAGCATTAAGTTGAAAGAGATGAAAATTTGAAGATTTTTCTGCCCTTTAACTGCCAGCTGGTTTATGTCAAGTTTTGGTGGTTTTCACCTACAGCCGGTTTTGCATAGGCTGTAGGTTACTTATTACAAAATGCTTTAACAATAAACACACAATTAAAAGCTACTAACAGGCTACAAACAAATAACAATCACACATGAAAATGTACTTAGTGATTTTTGGCCAAATCGAGCCCTGGAAAAACCCCCACGGGGAAAACCAGTTGAGTGAGAGAGAGATTTATTATTTCTTCAGCAGCAAAAGATTGAACAGAATTACAGTGAAAATATAACTTATCTTCACCCAGAAAAATTGCACCCTCAAACTGCCTCGAACTCTGTGCGGAACAGTCTCGAAGTATGTGCAATTTACAGTCTGTTATAAATGCTGTAATCTCCTTGCTAACAGTGCAGAAACACCTCAACTTCTGTGCCCTGCTGTCCCTCGAAATCTGAGCTGGAATCACCCTCTGAATCCTTGCTGGAAGGTAACAGTGGTACGGTCCTGCTGTACCCTGCTGCTACTTGAAACCCGTACAAAGTCAGCCCACACTTCCTGTCAGTTACCTTGATAACAGAGCCAGAATTTAAAGCCTCGATATGTGAGTCGAGAACCTAGAAAACTGTGCCCAGTAAGCCTCGAACTGCGTGCTGAAGATTGTGGCTGCTGCACGGTTTTATCTCCTTGAGATTCGTGCTGAAGATGAATGCTAGTAGCTAGAAACAGTGTTGATAATAAATGCCTGGAAGCTAACCTCGATATCTGAGCCAAAACTGGAGATCGTGTCTGGAAACTCGTGCCAGGGAAATTGCAGTCACACTGGTGTCCTTTCAGCTCTGTCTCGATCTCCTCCTTCTCGTGCTCTCTCTTCTCCTCATTCACCTCACAATAATGAATAGGTTTAGAGCCTCCCTCCTTTTTGTCCAATCCCTAAAAGTGATTCTAATCCAATGATGGAGAATCTTCCAATCCAATGGCTAGGATTAGATGTGAGCAAAAGGCACATTAATTAACTCACTTAAATTAATTTAATGCTCACCCACTTTAACTTTAGACAAAAGTGACTTTAAAAACATAAAGTCTCATTAATGAGTAATTAATGTGAGGGTCCCACTTCCCCCTCTTTAGTGACTTAGGCTAGGAGTCACTAGGGGAACACATATCAAGGTACAAAAACTAACACTCCCTCTTACCGAGGAAGGTGTTCCACACCACTCCCAACTTATCTTTGAAGAAGACAAACTTCCCCCTCCCCAAAGATTTCGTCAGGACATCTGCAACCTGCTGATCAGTGGATATATACTGTAGCTCAACTGCTCCTCTCTGAACGTAGTCCCGAATGAAGTGGTACTTGATCTCAATGTGCTTCGACCTGTCATGAAAAACTGGATTCTCAGAGAGCTGAATGCAACTCTGATTGTCGCAGTAAATCACCGTAGGCCTCAGCTGCTAATCAAATAAATCTACCAATAACTTACGAAGCCACAGTGCTTCGCAAGTCGCTTGACTGGCTGCCATATACTCAGCCTCAACAAAACTCAATGCAACGGACTTCTGTTTCCTGCTGAACCACGACACTGCTGCCGAGCCCAAGCTGAAATAGCAACCGGAAGTGCTCTTCCGGTCCCTCACACAACCTGCCCAGTCTGAATCTGTGAACCCAATCAAACTAACTCCACCTAAACCCCTGTAGTCCAGACCATAATCCACCGTCCCTGCAAGGTATCTCAAAATGTGCTTTGCAGCACTCCAGTGTACACTCCTAGGCTGCACCATGAACTGGCTAAGAGTGTTGACTGCAAAGCACAAGTCTGGCCTGGTGTTGACCAGATACATCAACGATCCGATGAGCTGACGATATAATGTGGGATCCACCAACTTACAATCTGAAGCATGAAGTTGCTTCAAGTTGGTGATCATAGGTGTAGACATAGGCCTGCAGTCGTCCATCCGAAAAGTCTTCAGAATCTCTGCAGCATACTTCCCCTGACCTAGGAAAATATGTCCTGGCTCCTGCCATACCTCCATCCCCAAATAGTAATGCATCAGCCCAATATCTGTCATCTCATACTCAGCTGCAAGATCTCTCTTGCACTGAGCAATAAGACGCTCATCTCCAGTGATAAATAAATCATCAACATATAGCAGAAGAATGAGTGGATCTCCACCAACCACAATGTAGTATAGGTTGGGATCAGCCTCACTCTTCTGGAATCCCATCGAAGTCAAATAAGCATCTATCCTGGAGTACCAAGCTCTGGGAGCTTGCTTCAGACCGTACAAGGCTTTCCTAAGCCTGCAAACATGAGAATCTCTCCCATGTATCTCGAATCCCTGTGGCTGCTCCAAATACACCTCCTCCTGTAGAAGACCGTTGAGAAATGCGGTCTTCACATCCATCTGGTGGATCCTCCAACCCATCTCTACTGCAATCGATATCACTACCCTGATAGAGGAATACCGAGCCACTGGAGCAAAGGTCTCATCATAGTCGACTCCCTCAACCTGTGAGAACCCCCTAGCCACAAACCGAGCCTTGAATTTCTCTACACTGCCATCTGTTGCATGCTTGACCTTGTAGAGCCACTTGGAAGTCACAACTGACTTCCCTTCAGGTCTCGGTACAATCTCCCAAGCATCATTCTTCATGATGGAATGGTACTCTTCCATCATGGCATCTCTCCATACCTGATGCTGAGAAGCCTCCTCATATGTAGAAGGCGCAGAGTCATGAAGACTCGCAACAAGGGCCGTCCCATATCTGTCTGGCTCAAAAATCGTCTTGATCTGCTCTTGAGGTCTTCCAAATGCCTCCGCTTCCTTCAAGGTGTCCTGAAGCCACTTAGGCTTCTTTTTCCTTGAAGGCTCCTCCAAACCTGGTGTATGCTCATCTGAGGACGTGCCCGAAGCATGAGGTCTAACACCCCTAGGACCTGTAGCTGATGAACTAGTCTTAGAAGACCCTGCAATCTGTGAGCCTGAAACTGGTGATCCTGAACCTGTGCCAATCCCTGTACCTGTCCCTGAAGTACCTGAAATCTGAACCACTGACCCTGTAGAACCTGTGCCTGTACCCTGTGATCCAGTCACCCCAGAAACCTGCGGACCTGTGACCTGTATCGAAGAAGCCTGACTCAACTGAGGTGTGGGAGCTGGTGGCTCCCCTTGCTCTATCTCTCTCGACTTCCTGAAGGCCCTCTCCTCATCAAACTTTACTTCCCGCCTAACTACAACTCGCCTCTGGCCAGGAATGTAAAGCCGATATGCCTTCGAAGTGTCGTGGTAACCCACAAAGATACCTCTCTCTGCGGTGGGCTCGAACTTCGTCCTCCTCTTAGAGGGGACGTGAGAGTAAGTCAGAGAGCCAAATATCCGAAAATGGCTCACCTCAGGCTTCTTGCGTGAATACATCTCCTCTGGAGTCATCCTCCCCACGGCACGGTGGGGACTCCTGTTCTGCAGGTACACTGCAGTGTTGCAGGCCTCAGCCCACAGAAAGAACGGTAACCCCTGATCATGAAGCATGGCCCTCGCTGCTCCAACGATCGACCTGTTCTTCCTCTCTGCTACTCCATTCTGCTCAGGAGTGTAGGGAACTGTCAACTGACGCTGTATACCCTCCTATCTGCAGAATGCACTGAACTCCTTGGAGGTATACTCACCCTCGTTGTCTGACCTCAACATCCTGATCTTCTTCCCCGTTTGCTTCTCCACAAGGGCTTTAAACCCTTGGAAGACACTCAATACAAGTGGGGACTTCTTGCTCCTCAAGAAGTAGATCCAGGTCTTCCTGGAGTAGTCATCAATGAAGCTGATATAGTACTCATGGCCAGACAAAGATACTGAGGACATAGGACCACAAATGTCAGTATGAATCAGATCAAGCACTCCTGCTGCTCTCGTGTCACTGCTAGGAAACACGGTCTTGGTGTACTTTCCCAAAGCACACCCTCTGCACACATCACTCTGCTCAGTGTCAAACTCAGGTAAACCTGTGACCATGCTCCTCAACACTCCCAGAGCGGGGTGATGTAAGTGGGCCATCCTCCTGTGCCATAACTCACACAGCTCACTGCTGTTGTGTGCTAGAGCATGCTGTGGCTGAAACAATAGCTTGTACAGTCGTCCACATCTAACTCCAATATCCATGGGAGTAGATACACCTGTGGTCTTGGGAAACACCTGCACTCTCCCATCTGAGAAGCACACCCCAAGACCCCTGTCCTCAATCGTGGAAACTGAAACAAGGTTCTTTTTTAGCCCAGGGACATACAACACATCCCTTTAAGTCATGGGACTCATGGACTCCCTCTCAAATATAACTGTCCCTTGACCCACTGCTCTAACAATGGTGTTGTCACCAAGTACCACCTCCACCTCTCTCTCTGTGCGTGATAACTCGGAGAAGAACTCCCAAGTACCTGTCATGTGTCTCGAGGCTCCGCTGTCAATATACCACGTACCAGTGGTGGAAGGACCTGTCTGATGCCCTGTTAACAATGAGTGCTCAATCTCCAAATCCATGTCAATGCTGGTGGCTAAGGAGACTCTCTCTCTCTCACTCTGTCCAGCATATAGGGAAAACTCCCTCTGAAACCTGTCACCAAACTCATCAATCTCTGCTGAGGCTGCTGTCTGTTGTCCCGGTCCCTTCTTCCTCTTCTTGTTTGGACACTGAGATGCATAGTGCCCAAACGCCTGACAACAGTAGCACTTGATTTTACTCAAGTCCTTCTTCTGCCCACCCTGTGAATGCTGCTGCTGCCCCTTGGCCCCATGCTTCTTGGGAACCTTCTTCTTCTTCCCTTTGGCTGTCAGAGCCACGTTCTCCTCATCTGCTCCACCACCTGATGTACTGCCCTGTACGAGACCCCTCCTGGTCTCCTCCTGCACAAAGTCATCCCACAACCTCTCCCAAGATGGTAGGTTCTCCCTGCCCACAATGGCCTGCACAAATGCACTCCAGGGCCTTGAAGCCCCATTCACTGCTGTGCGTACTAGCTCTGTAGGGGATACTACTTCACCAACCGCTGCCAGTTCATCCCGAACTGCAGAAATCCTAGTGAGGTAAGCTGTGACTCCCTCTCCTCCAGTCATCCTGATACTCTTGAGCTTCTCCTTGAGAACCATCTTCCTGTTCTCGTTGGAGCTCTCATACAAGCTGATCAAGGCACTCCACATCTCATGTGCCTTGGTCTTCCCGGAAATGTGAAGGATGATGTGGTCTTTTATTGCATCTAGTATGATTCTCCTGGCCTTACAGTCTTTCTTGTTGAAGGTTGAAAGAGCTGTCGCATCCGAGCCATCTGAAATGGTGATGGGGTTGGTGGTGGTGTTCCTCACCACCTCCACCCATAACTCATTCTCCTCCAAAAGCAACAAAATTCTGGCCTTCCAAGGCACAAAATTTTTTGTCCCATTCAACCTATCTTCAATCCTCAAACCTGTAGCCATCTGAAAATCAACCCAATAGAACGCTGCCCACTAACAGAAGGTAAGAATACTGAACTTTCTGAGATCTGCAATTTTTATGTGTGTCTGCAAATCAACTTGTTTTTCTGCCCCCTGTGCTCTGATACCATGAAGATTTTTCTGCCCTTTAACTGCCAGCTGGTTTATGTCAAGTTTTGGTGGTTTTCACCTACAGCCGGTTTTGCATAGGCTGTAGGTTACTTATTACAAAATGCTTTAACAATAAACACACAATTAAAAGCTACTAACAGGCTGCAAACAAATAACAATCACACATGAAAATGTACTCATTGATTTATGGCCAAATCGAGCCCTGGAAAAACCCCCACGGGGAAAACCAGTTGAGTGAGAGAGAGATTTATTATTTCTTCAGCAGCAAAAGATTGAACAGAATTACAGTGAAAATATAACTTATCTTCACCCAGAAAAATTGCACCCTCAAACTGCCTCGAACTCTGTGCAGAACAATCTCGAAGTATGTGCAATTTACAGTCTGTTATAAATGCTGTAATCTCCTTGCTAACAGTGCAGAAACACCTCAACTTCTGTGCCCTGCTGTCCCTCGAAATCTGAGCTGGAATCACCCTTTGAATCCTTGCTGGAAGGTAACAGTGGTACGGTCCTGCTGTACCCTGCTGCTACTTGAAACCCGTACAAAGTCAGCCCACACTTCCTGTCAGTTACCTTGATAACAGAGCCAGAATTTAAAGCCTCGATATGTGAGCCGAGAACCTAGAAAACTGTGCCCAGTAAGCCTCGAACTGCGTGCTGAAGATTGTGGCTGCTGCACGGTTTTATCTCCTTGAGATTCGTGCTGAAGATGAATGCTAGTAGCTAGAAACAGTGCTGATAATAAATGCCTAGAAGCTAACCTCGATATCTGAGCCAAAACTGGAGACCGTGTCTGGAAACTCGTGCCAAGGAAATTGCAGTCACGCTGGTGTCTTTTCAGCTCTGTCTCGACCTCCTCCTTCTCGTGCTCTCTCTTCTCCTCATTCACCTCACAATAATGAATAGGTTTAGAGCCTCCCTCCTTTTTGTCCAATCCCTAAAAGTGATTCTAATCCAATGGTGGAGAATCTTCCAATCCAATGGCTAGGATTAGATGTGAGCAAAAGGCACATTAATTAACTCACTTAAAATTAATTTAATGCTCACCCACTTTAACTTTAGACAAAAGTGACTTTAAAAACATAAAATCTCATTAATGAGTAATTAATGTGAGGGTCCCACTTCCCCCTCTTTAGTGACTTAGGCTAGGAGTCACTAGGGGAACACATATCAAGGTACAAAAACTAACAAAATTATGTTTTAAATCAGTTTAAATTTAAATTAAGCAGTATAATTGTTTGCATGTTCTTGTATCAAGGTTTTTATATGCGATAAAACATACATAACCTGTAATTTTAACAGTTGCTACATGGGACTTCATAGGGTGCACCACCACACTGAAAGTAAAATTCTTGCAACAATAATAGCCAACAACTAATTTACGTATTGATTACAGGACTATTAATTAAAATGAAATGGCTTAATGATCTACCAAAAGTTCAAGGGAATTGGCAAGTAAATAATGTTTGTTACCTTTGGACAACACACACCATATACATTTCACAACCTACATTTATTACACAGTGAAGACCACTAACCTGTATTTAGGGTGCAATTTGACCACTAGCATTTATTGCATAGTTTGACAACCAACCTGCATTTACTATGGTAATCTATGTACTTATGACGAATTTCTTGAATTAAATACTGATGTGGGGCAAGGACTGGGAAAGTTTTTTCTTAATTTTAGCAAATTGCAACTTCCTTTTCATTATTTCCTCTATCAAATGTGTAGTAAGAGTTCTTTACACAAATTACATCTTGAGTACTTCACAGCTTGCATACTGCTGTTACTGTGATAATCATGTAATTATGTCGTATTTATTAAAGTGTTGTGATTCTTCATATCATATTTTTTTTAATTGCATGATTATCTTTATCATCATGATCCATAGTTGCAAATTTCCATTGTGGACTTGGATCAATCATTGTGGGGCTTATGTCAGTCACATGGACAACTAAAACGTGCAAAACTGCTAGCTACCGGTATACCTTCATCTATTTCCCACCATGATCAGATAGCAATCAACCAATGGTTTATTGCATTTATTATCCAAGATTTCCAAATGAGCGATAATAGGAAATGCCAACTAAGCTTTAAATGAGGAGCCATACCCTCTGTGCAAAAACCTTAATCAGATAAAAGTTATAGTAGACTCCATTAGGTATTTCAATTGCATAACATATACATGTTAATCTAAGCAGTAAATGATTTATTTAGACATTTACATAACTAATTCTATATACTATAACATTTGGCCTTTCAAGGCTTACATAACTAGAGGTACTTTCTAGTACATACTTCAGCGTTGAATTTTATACGCCAAAGTACATTGATTATTTTTCCAGCAAGTTTTCTAAAATTGATAGCAATGTAAGCGTAATAGTTGCTAAACATGCACACAACAAACTTTGGGAGTTAATTTTCACTGGAATCAAGTTTTGGGGACAGGTTCTTTATGAGCTAATAGTATGCCTTAATCGATAAATACCAATCTTTTATTTATAAGATTCAAAATCATTTTAATTTGAATAGGATTTTAATAACAACCTTGCTTTAGACAAAGGCTCTCACCTTATTCCCAACATATCAGTAGCCGTTCCTTCCATTGAGAAAGTTTCTGGAAATGGAAGACTTGTGTCAACCAAAAGGTGCCTAGTTCAGACAAGAAAACCACGCATTTAGTCAACAAATAATATTAACATATAGAACAAAATAAGGATTTCTACATTGGTATAAAATATTTTGTTGAATACCAGAAGGAAAACAAATATCATTTATAATGCCAATCTACTTGTACAGCCTGAGAATGTCTGGGAGGAAGAGTGTTGTTCCACTCTCATTTTGTTAACACATATTTTTAGGTGTCTTGAATCTCTTCATTTTTGTCTTCAATATTTGAGCTATTTCAAGTCTTCATTCTATACTATATATTTATTGTTTAGAAGGTCTTAGATATTCAACAATCAAGGTTTTATCCAATACTAGGAGTTGACATTACATGCTAAGCAACAAAATTTGGAATAGTATATGTGAGGGGAAAATTTGAGTTAATGAGGACATAAAAAGTGTAAGGTTCAGGATTTGTGATTTGGCAGTTGGTTAAATATAGAAACATTAGAAAGGACCGAAGTTGTGTATGGTTCAGGATTGGTGATTTAGGAGTTGCTTATATATTTGCATTTTTTGGTTCCAAGGGTGCATTTTCTATTGATTTTCACTACTAAGTGTTGATATTTTATGTAGCTTCGGAATATATTCTTATGTTGGCCCAAAAGATTCTAGAAGAATAATAAATAAAAGAATATTATATTGTTCCTCATGACAAAAGAATGGTAATGAACCTCCAAGAAAGTTCTAGAAAGGAAACCCCCCAGAAAGTTCTAGAAAGCCCTGGAAAACATGGAAATAGAAAATGAAGGTATAAATAAGGACACCTATAACTCATCTGCAAATCAAGCAAGTTTGCATCAAGTTAGTGAGACAAGTGCACAAGAGAGAGAAGCATCAACTGGAGGAAGACTAATATCTCGGGTTTTATCTTATCTTTGTATTTGGGGTATCTTTCTATGAGAAAGCTTTAGCTCTTCATTATATTGTCATTTTACTTGGTTGGTGATCTATACTGAAGAAGTTCTGCTGGGTTTTCTTACCCAAGAGGGTTTCCTAGGATAAATCTTTGTGTATGCTGTGAATGTCTTTCTTTCAGTGATCCTTAAGCATGAAGTTATTATGATATGGTATAAATTGAATTAAAGTCTAAAGAATTTTGAATGACATAACTGCTTAAGCAAAATCTCAACATGGTACCAGAGTAGTGCTGAAAGAAGTCATTGCAACAGTTGCAACTGTCAAAAGTTGAAAACTAGGGCTTCCAGTTTTTTCCTGTTCTGTTCACAGATTTGACTGAAAAGAAGTTTTGCTCAACTTGCCTTGGGAGAGCACATCTTCTCCTTGGAGTAGATTCGCCAAATTCAAAGTTTGAAAAATTTGGGTTTCCTCATAAAACCCTAGGCTGGACATTAAGCAGTTTTCAGGTTGACATTGGAGCTGATTTTGGCTTGTGGAGATCACCTTGGCATAGCGCATTGACTGGTAAGTTCAAATTCCATTTCTGAAAAATTTTCATCTCTATTATATTTTTTAAAGCTTGGACAAAATGACGAACAACACCAAGCTTGATGAGTGTTGCCAGCTAAGTTGTACTTAGTTGGACTATCAAGTGAGCAGGCAAAGTTGAACATGTTACATGTTCGTATTCAATGATCTGATGTCCAGCAGGCCTTTTTAAGGGCCCCTTTTTAATTTTTACTACATGTCCATGACCCTACGGGGTTTGTAATAAAATGTACTAGCATGGTGTTTTATGTAAAGGACTTGGTTCCCTAGGACTTTTTGACTAAGTCGAGTATTCCAAGGAGTTTTTTCACTTATTAATTATGTCTTGCAACTTTGCATAACACAATTTTTGAGTTTTTTTCTCCTGCTCCTCCAAAGATGGAATGCCTAGTGATGTTAACGGGCCTTAGGGGGGTATTAAAGTCCATGGGTCAATGTATATGAACATGCTAGACATTAATTTTGAGTCGTATGGACATGTGCTAGGTTCCCCTAGGTTTTTTTTAATTTCCGGCGAAAAAAGTTTTTTTTTCCGTAATTGAGCCATTTTTTAATGGTTTAATTAAAAATATTGTAATCGGCGTAAAGGTGTGGTCTAGGGGTCTTTTTTGCCTTGGAGGTGCTCGTTTTCTAACTCAACGCACCCACCATACCCCAAAACCCACTTTCTATAGTCTTAGGGTAATTTATTTTTCACTTATGCTAAAAAAATAAAAATAAAAAGTGAAAAAGTGGAGAAATAATTGAAAATGTCAAAAATGACAAAAAATTAAATTCCATGTTTTGGGGAATTAGAAGTCAGAAATTTTTCAGCTATTAAATAGGAGTGTTTTAGGCTGATTTGTAAGAGATTTGGGCAGCCCAAATCATGGGAATGACTCCCCACTAAAGGGGGGCACATTTCCCAAAATTGGGCCCCTTCAATCATGGAATTTGCAGCTATGTTTATGGGCTGTCACATGGTTGATTTCTAGCTGATTTTGGCAGCCCATTACATAGAAGTGGGCAGCCCCTTTTGCTCCATGAGTTACTCCTTCAATTCCACCCATTCCTCTCCATCTTTGGCTATTTAAGCTTGGCTGCCCACTCCATTTCTCTCTAGTTGGAGTTGGAGCAAGCTACCATTTTGTACTTGTCATTTTTATTCAATAAAATAAGAGACTTTGGAGGTCACTCATGGTGTTGGGCTTTTTGTGAGTGGATGAATGTATTGGTTTAACATGAGGTAACTTGTATTTGTGCTATTTGTTTTTCTTTGCATCAAATCTAGCTTTGGGAAAGATCAGTATTGATTTATAAGGGAGGTTAAGTAATTTGTTTATTGCTTAGTCTTTTATTTATGCATATGTAGAGATCTGATTTAAATGTGTCATTTGTTTATGAGCATTTTCTTTTAATTTCTACTATGTATTTTTCTAGATTTGATCTTTGTGTTGCAAGTTGATGTGTTTTGCAGGTTGCTTCAAGTGGATAGGTGGGAGAACTTGCTTGTTTCTTCTATTTTTCTAACTTCTTATGCAGATACAGTCCCACAGCTCACCACCAACAAGGATCCAAGGCTTTCTTCAAGGAAAAAATTGATAAAACTATAAAAAATTCTCCATATCTCCTCTTCTACTTCATACTTTCACCTTGGTTATTGGTTACTTTTTGAAAGAGTAATAGTGGTTTGCAATCTGAACTTTACATTCTAATTTATTACTCTAGAAGTCTGATCTTTTCCATTTGCAAAGTATTTATCATTAATAGATTAGATCTTTCATTTATCTAGCATTTCCTTTTCTCAACTACTAAAAAATTGTCAAATCTTTAAAAAATGTGAAGGGTAGTGTTTAGATCTGCTTTAAAGTTTTATTTGGCTGATATATAAGAGCTAATAATTTGCAGCTCACTGAGTTTGCAAAGATCCCAAGGAGACAAGCCTCACAGCTTGTCTCACTTAGTTAATTTTTTGCATTTTCACTTGGATTTTTACTTAGAATTTTTTTGGGTTTTTAGTAGGTATCCAAATACACTCTTAAAGTGTTTTTGGGCATCTTTTACTAATGTTTGCTTGCTGGTTTGCAGCAAATGATGAACAGATAAGGGGAGATGCTGGCCGAAAATTGACGATCCAGGCCATCTGGAGCACCCAAAACTAAACTTTTTCAAACCGGATACTTTTTTCTCTCCAATTTTTGTAAGCCACTAAGTCAATAAAGACTGGGGCATTTCTATTGCTTTGTAACTAAAATATTAAACGAGAGCAAGTGGGCTAACCAAGCGCCCACACCCCATCCCCCCAGGGGGGAAATTGTGTCGACTCATTTTCGTGGCTTGACTTTTTTTAGTTTAGTTTTCTTTTCAACAATTTAATAAAACCAAACTAGGATTAAAATTAACCTCGTTGGTCCGTTCCATTGGTGGGCCACGAGTTCACTCAGGACTTTGCCTTTTCATATTTTTTACAATTTTCACTTTTTTTTCTACAATTCAAAACACCCCCTTGCTTTCCCGAAGTAAGGTTTCAGGACAAGGGCTTTCCCGAGTACTGGCCCAAAAAGAGACTCTTGGGGCTCTAAAAAAGTAAAATACTGGTTCTAAAAAACTTAAAATTTCCAAGGATCTTCCCTGTATGCTCTGTGGCCACTGTAGCATAGTCTGAACATGTTGGCACACATCAGAAAGGGATGAGTGACTAGTAATAGGTTCTAACACACCCCAATAAACCACCTACTTGTGAAAATCCGGCACAATCGTTCATTCTTCTGTTGTGGGCAAATTTCTCAAAGGGTGTGGGATAACACTGGATAGCGACCTCCTGGAAACCGTTAGGCTATACCTTCGTTTGGTATAGCATCTGAACACCTCCTTGGGACTCCGATCCAACCCACATGTCTGAGTGAGAAACCACAAAGCTGAATTCCGAACATATTCCCTGTACCTTTTGGGTATATCGGGAATCCCCCAGCCTTTAATAAAAAGATCATTACCACATTAATAATAAAATAAACCAAGAACGAATTGCACAACATTGTCTTTTCAGTTCAAGCACTTTTGTGACTCCATTGATCGGAACTGGTCTATCTTGTTATATTTCAAATGATGATGAATGTTTTAAAATGACAATGATAATGATGGATGTTTGCAAGTGACAATGATGATGAATGATATTTGCTTTATATATATATATATATGCTGCATTGATCTTGGTTTACAAAAATATTTCTAACTCCTAGATAGGTTGTTTTGCTTTTCATAGATTAAACACTTAGTTTTATTTTTTAGGATCCACCCCCCTTGGCTTCGCTAGGAGTAAGCCTAGACGGAGGAGTCGAGTTTCAGGTGACAACACTTGACTCTGGCTTGCCCCCAAGGCCACACCAACGGCTTGAAGACTTCTGTCGTGTTTTCCCAGGTGTGAAACCAGGCGCAAACAATGAGAAGCTTGAAGGAACTGATAACTTCCGAGCATGGAAGTATAGGGTGCTTCTCATTCTAGAACAGAAGGATTTGGAAAAATATGTTGAAGAAGAGGTTGATGAGCTAGAGGGAGATGAAGCTAAGGCAAGGCATAAGAAGAACATGATTAGGGAAAAGAGAATCATTGCAAATTCTATCAAGGATCACTTGATCCCTCATGTCTCATCATTGAAGACTCCAAAGCAGATGTTCGATGCCTTGTCCCAGTTGTTTGAATGAAAGAATATCAACCAAAAGATGACATTGAGGATACAACTCAAGAATGTGAAAATGCAGAATTCAGAAACCATTCAATACTACTTCACAAGGGCATCTCAAATCAAAGTGTTGAAATTTGGTCGTCATTGATGTCAACTAATGTCAAAGAGGATGTCAATTGATTCAGTTTGAGTCATTGATGTCAACTGAGGTCAAAGTGGATACAACATTCTTATGCCAGCTTAGAGAAGTATATGGAAGCCACTTTGAAGAAGTATATGTGCTAGATAGATGAAGGATATGTATGCCAGTCTGAAGAAGTATATCTAGAAGTTGCATCCTGTCTAAAGATGCGTGTCCAAGGATATATCATGCATGACCAGTATGAAGAAGTACATAAGGAAGGCACATCATGCAGATCCAGTTCAAAGAAGTACATAAGTAATGTATCCTACTACAAGTGGTACCTGCGCAGATATCAAGTCCACCAAGTCATACTCTCTCAAGGTAGCAGCCAAAGAATCAAATGGACAAAGGTACATGTGCACAAGCAGCCAAGGAGTTGACCAAGTAAAGGTACAATTGTGTGCAGGCATGTCGAGAGAAGATTCTGGAATGCGCAAGCAAGGATAAACATTGTATGATCAAAGATCGGGAGTGTGCAAGTTACAAGCAATGGATTTTGGTTAAACAACCCTAAAAGCACGCAAGTCTTACCAATCAGAAGATGCTTTCAGTTATTGAAGTGCGCACAAGTTCCAAGAAGGGTGCAACGGTTGAAGTTAGTATATGCGCAAATTCCATAGCTAAAGACTCAGCAAGTGCGCAAATCCCACAAGTGATGGTACTGCAAGGGTCAAATTCCCACCAAGATAAAGATCACGCATGTGCAAGTTCCGTAAAGCATTGGTACACCAAATGCGCATGTCCCAGAAGTGATGATACCGCAAGGGTTAAAGTCCCACCAAGTTGAGGACCATGGTTGTGCAAATTCTACAAAGCAATGGTACATCAAGAGCGCAAGACTACAACGCTGAGGTGAAAGTTCCACTAAGTCGTGGACCATGGATGCGCAAGACCCACAAAGGATGACACAACAGCAGCGCAGAAGATGACATGTGGCATAGGCATAATCTGTGAAAAAAGGAAGAAGGAATGCCACAACCAACTTGTGGACATGCAATCCATGCAGGACATGTATAAATAGAGATGCAAGTTGGAGATTTGAAGTAAGCTTGATGGCAAGGCTATAGAGATTCAAGTGGAAGATATAGATTTATATTTGGGGCATCAAGGGATCAAGGACAAAACAACATAATCTAGCAAGGAGCCAAGTGCGCACATGCAACATAATGATTTACTGATGGTGCGCATAATGATACTGCAGATTTGTGACGGATGCACAAATACTGAAAAGCAAAATCATAGAAGTATGTACAAGTCCGTGAGGACCAAATGAAAGTATTACTGGCAACACGCAGATAGTCACAAATGATGTAAGAAAGAAGCCCAGAGACATAACCAAAGTATATCAGAAGATGCGTAGAAGTTTGGCTGATGCATGAATGTTGAAGTGAATTGTGCAAAGTAAAGAAGTCCATCAGATGCGCAACAACATAATAGCAGTAGAATCTTGTAGGCGCGTCATGATGAGGATGATTTGAGGCAAGTGCGTTAAACCGAAAGGACGAATCATAAGATGCACAGCATATCGCAGATTGTCTAAAGGACCGTGGCACTTAAACAAAACATACACATCCAAGTACGTGTGCAATTCCATCTGATATTGACGCATAATCTCAGAACACCAAACTATCAATTGAAAGCACAGTATCAGTTGGTAAGTGCAGATGCACAGTAGCATAAAAACAAAGTGAACTTTGGTGCAGACTCCAGGATCAGAAGCACACAGTACGTGAAGCAAGTCATTAGTGGAAGTGAAGAATTGAGTGGAATGAGAAGTCAAGTGATGTATGTAGCACAGTGACAGTGCATCGTCTTCATACGAAGGCGGCACACAACAGAACAAACTACAGAAGATCAGAAGCATGCACGTGTTAAAAGATTAGTAAGACAAAATATTATTTTGGATATCTGGGTGGCAAGATGGGGAAAGGAACAGGAGGTTGTAGCCTCCTTCCAAATAGTGTTGGAGAACACAGGGAATTTGTACTTCCTTCAGGTTGGTGCCTGTAAAACCAGGGGGTCGGTGCCTCCTTCCAGATGGTGTCGATAAACACAGGAAGTCGGTGCTTCCTTGAATGTATTCGTTTCATTACAAAAGAGCATTCCGTGGTTTTCTCCCATTTGGATTTCCACGTCAAAATCCTGTGTTCTGTGTTCTTTGGCTTGGTGCATATGTTGATGAATGTTTTATTTATGTTGGATGCATAATTAAAGATCAAGATTAAGTTAAAGACTAATATGTTAAATAAAGTAAAAACTGTTGATAACTGCGTTAGTACTGATTCACGCCCCTCTCAGTATTAAATCGATTCCATAAATTGGTATCAGAGCAAGTGTCTTCAGTAACAACTTTAGATTTTAAGGGGGGAACTGATCAGTGCTCTGAATGAATTGAAGTCAAGGAATAAAAATAATCTCCTGCAGGAAGCTCTTATGAGATTGGAGGTAGACAGCACTAGATAGTTGAAGTTGAAAGAAGACAAGTGCGAAAGTCTGGAAGCTGAAATTGCCTCTCTGAGGAACGATCTCCAAAAATTAAGTTTTCAACTGGAGAATGAACAAAAGTGCAAAGACAACATTAATGAAGAATCATATTTTGTTAAAAGTTATGCAAATGTGCTTCAGACTCCACTCTCAAGGAAGAATTAGAAGTTTGAAGAAGAACACAAAAAGCCAAGTCATCCAAAAAATCAGCCTGTGCAGCTCCAGAGAATCTATCCTATTTGTTAGTTTTTCTTACTTGTTTAGCATAATAACATTAAACAATATATCACAGAAAGAAATACAAGCACAACAAGCACAATGAACACAATATTTCTCTCGGGGAAACCACAAGGGAGAAAACCTCGACACAACTTCCTCAATATAGATTTAACAAAGTACAAGATAAACCCCAAGACAAAAAGCTGCTTCTCTTCTTCTTGTGCGAACTTCTCTCTCTCTCTCTCTCTCTCTCTCTCTCCTATGCAAACTTGTGTGAGTGAGATGAGTAAATACAAATGAACAACTCATCCTCTATTTATATTCTTTCGTTGAGGTGACTTTTCCTCAACTAGGCCGACTTGTCCTAACTGATTGGGCCGACTTGTCAATTACATAATATAATAATCTTTTTTGGGTTCTTCCAGGCTGACACAAGACCTAGGGTTTACATTGAGTCTTTCAATGACTCTTACATTATCAATTACATCAATGACATCTTTCGAAGGAGGAATACAATAAACAAATACATTTAGAATATCTTCTGCAATTACATTTCTTTTTAACACTCCCTCTTAACTAGGAAGGTATTCTGTATTGATTGAGTTGTCATTGATACCAACATGGACATGTAGTGGCCCTTTCAGTTGTCATTGATGTCACCAAGATCCCCTGCAGTGGACAAGCTTGATGGACAGGTATGGACTTGATCATGGACACTTGAACATGTTCCTGGTATCTCTTGTGGGATTTGTTGCATAGGTTGGAGTCTCCTCCTCACACACAGTGGTCAACTAGATGGTTGCATTCACAGTATCAGCATAGTTGCATAGGTATGGATGATGTCATGTACCCCCACTTGTGGTAGCATGGGAATTGGAGCCCATTCACATATGGTGTGTGCTTTGGAGCACTTGGTGGTACAAATGATCCATTCTTTGGTCATTTGAGGATATCTTTGCACATGGAGGCTTAGGTCTTGGGATCCACCCATATTGTGGTGTGATGAGGTCATGGAGCCCTTGGTTATGGAATTGCTTACATATGGCTTGATGATCCTTGTTGCTACTATGATGAGGATGACCTCACACTCTTGCATGGGTGGTTGAATGGTGATATCATCTTCGGACACTCTTGTGATGGATACTTGGGTTTGGAACTCTTATATGGTGATGTGCTGGACCTTGACATTTGCGTGGTCCTTAAACCCACAAGCTTAGATTTTGGAGCCTCTACATGCTTGATGATGTGGATGATCTCTTGGAGCACTTGGTTGAGATGCCCCTACACTCTTGCACATGATGGGACTTGGTTTGTATTCTTATCAATTGAAGAAAGCATGATATGTTCACACTAGTCATGGTGATGCCTTATGGAACATTTGGTTTGGGTCTTGAACCCACACATATGGTTGATGATGGAATCTTTGTATATGTTCAAGCCCTTGTTCATGATGGAATACATGATGAAGTTCTTACTTGTTGATGATCAAGACAAATGAAGCCCTTGATAGTTGATTGAGCCATTGTAATGATGGTGAAGCCTGTTATCACATATATAGTAGCCGGGCTACCATACACTATTTTTCAGATTCCAGTACACTTTTCAGCCAGTTCCCTTACGGTGAGATGCTGACATGAGCATCTATTATGGATCATGATTATTATATGGACAACAGATTATTTCCCCATGCCATGACTGAGTTTCAGGACACTTAGAGAGATGACCGATGTAGCCATTTAGCCATTTATATAGAGCAGTCAGTATTGCCCAGAGTTACAACAACAATTTTAGAGGACAGCTGTTGGTTCAGATTATGTGCATTCAGGTATATGACTCAGCAGGTATATTCTGGTGTTATGGTTATATTGCTTTTATATTCACTCTTGTAGCATGTCTTAGCATTTAGTATCATGATCTGGCGATCATATAGATATGCAGACCTGGTTGTACTTTTATATATATTATGTTGTCCCCACTCAGACTTAGAAGTTCACTACCCATACTCATTGGTTTTACCCTCCTTAGGGAGAATAGGGGTGATCATTCCCACCATACTTTGGCTTGCTAGTGTTGGTCTCATTATTCACTATCTTCATCCATCCATTACCTCCCAGTTTGTTATTTACCCTGACTTACTACTTGACTAGTGGCATGGAGGACCTTCCCCCTACTTTAGCCTCTATGTTGGATAAGCTTCCCTGTTTTTTGTGTCTTGGCTCTGAGTTGGTGATAAAACTTACCTTTGGTGAGTTGGATTGTAGTCCTAAATCATTCTGGTCGGTTGTCCCGATGTTTGGCATTGATATGAACTCCCCCTAATCACTTAAGATGTGTTGGCTAAAACTGATAGCTCATGTACTACTTATGGAAACTGATGTAAATTCGCCCAGGAAACTGTAAACTCTAGAATGCGTTTATCAACACACGTGAGTAAAGGGCAAGAGCAATGAAAAGCTAAAAATACTCCTTGAAGAGTATAATGAAAGGTCCAAAAAAGCAATGGTTCTTAAACTCTATTTCTAAACGATTGATGATCTTATATGTATATGTACAAACATGCCCTGGATGCAAGCTGCAATTAGTTGTGCTTATCAGCACACCTGAGATCTGAAGGGTTATGTAGGCCAAAAAGGCCATAAAATGAAATCAATGGATTCTAATGAAACTGGATCATCTTTTATGAAAGTGGACATGACGCCTAAGTTGAATAAGCACTCTTTGACCAACTTACCCATCTGTGAGACGCTGCCATCCCCCATGTTAATGCTTGTCCAGCATATGTTAGAGTGTGTATTCCCTTTCCATTTCCAAAGTGTCACAATGTCAAGTCAGTAGTCAGTAGTCATCCCTTAGCCTAGCCTTTTATATTTTTAGCCCTCACCCTTCACTAGCAAATTGATCACAACTATGAAGTGAGTATGGTCTTGAAAGTCTAGTCTGAGTCATAAGTAAATATTGAAAACCTTTTATATTTGGTTTTAGATCGCCAGTGAAATGATTACTTCTTGTTATAATTGTTACTTGAATGAATTGTAGAGCATGCATTAACCTTTGACACTTGCAGCAGTTTAATGATAGCATGAGTTATATTTTGGGTCATGTTGACTTGGTCAAACCTAGTTTGACCAAAAGTCAACCACAGGACATGAGGTGGCAAACCTCAGATGATGCATAGATATGATGTACGGTTCGGTACAGGTCACCAGTTGGTTCTATGTAGTGGTTTTAGGCTTATGATGATGATTTGTGCTTTTCAACACTTTTACCGATTATTATTATTTGGTTTGTCGGATATGATGGATATTAATTTTGATCATGCAGAGATCTATATGGTGTATGAGTACACATCTTGGATAGATTTGGGCTCTCTAAGTCCAATGAGACAGTCTGTTTTCAGTTTCGGGCAGTTACAGTGGTTTTTAGCCTCAGTTGGCTATCCTAGTGCAGTTTTGGCTTATCAGATGGGTTGTTAGAACAGTGATGAGATTTGATTGGTTCACCTAGGGCGTTGTGCATGGAGGGGGTGGTCCAACCACTTGATATTACCATATTACCCCCCTCCCAGAGAGCCTAGTGGCCTCACCTTGACAGCGCAGGCACTCCAGGAGGCAGTTTGGGCAGTTTCAAACTTCCCTAGGTAGATTAAAAATGATAAAAATGGCTACTGCGGGATTCCATTTGGGCTACTGAGGCAAGGGATTGGCATGGGATGACTTGTGATGATGAGTGGGATGTCTTCCACACCTTCTCCAGCAGTTTTAGCTTCCAGTGGGACCCACACCCATTTATCCGACACATTTTATGGTTTTCTGGAGCCTCCTAAGGCTCACGACTTTTACAGAGAGGCACAATTTGGTGTCTAGCTTGATTATTTTACATTATTGTGCCATGGGGATTGACCAAGGGTGTTAGAAATTACCCCTTGGACCCACCATGAGCTAGATCTTATATTTTAGCATTGAGATTTGGTGGGACCCCCTCTCCTAGGGCGATTTGGTCCATTGATGTATTATTTTATTATTGATCCATGTACTTTTATGTTGAGCTCATCTCAACCATTGATTAGATCACTTTGATCTTTTAATCTTAGCCATCCATTCAAAAGGTGGTTAGGGTTTTGGTATCTCTCCATCCTATTTAAAGGAGAGAGCTTCTCATTGTAAAGGGTCTTTGGCTCTTGGAATCTTGATAATAGAAAAACTTCTTGTAGAAATTCTTGGATCTCCTTTGCATCTGGTGTTCTTAGATGCTGATTGGAAAGTCTATTGCATCCTAGCATTTGGAAATTTGTGGTAAGATCTATCTTTTGGGTAACTTTGTCTCGTCTACAGGAGGGCGACTTCAACTTGGGTGTTTTTGCAAGGCTTCTTCAACTCGCTCACTTGGCATTCGCTTGTATCAGGGGGTTATCATTAGTATCATTGTGATCTATGCTATCTTTCTGTTATTTCTCTTGTGAATTAGTCTTGTCTCTTGAGTGCATCAAATTTGATATTGTTGACGTTTGTTGTGCAGGAGAGAGGGCGCATTGGCTTCCTTGGACAAAATTGATCTCATAGAAAACTACCTCAAATCTTCTCAAATTGATCGGGTTTGCATAGATCATCATCATCAAGGCATCTACAAGGTTATCCAGGTAAGATCCACAGGTTTGTTTACTATTTCTTGATCCCAATCCATTGGCACAAGCATTTAAATGTTAAAACCCTCATTAATTAAAACCCTCATTTTACATTTTCTCAGATCTACTTGGATCTAGTAGGCTTTTGGGTAAGATATTGAAAACCCACCTCTATAGCATCCACGACAATTTGGATCCTTTGGCGTGACAACCATCCATTTGGGAACTAGGGCTCTCTTGGTTCACCACTTTAGTTTCCTATCCCCTCTACCATCCACCTTGGATCCATCTGTAGGGGCAACTACGAGATTGGTGATAACAAAGCCCTTGATGTGTTGAGAAGCCCACGCACATGATGGTGAAGCCCTTGAACAACATGTTGAAGCCCATGCCCACTTGGAAGCCCTTGATGAACAAGTCCTCGGTCATACAACTACACTTGTTGCATGTTGGACATGGTTACGATTTTGCATGTGGTAGAGATGTGGTCATGATGCCCTTGGGACCCACACAATTGTTGGCATAATGGATCTTGAAGGTCTTCTTGTGTGGTTGACATGGTGACTTGATAATAATGGGTACACATGAACATATGACCCACTTACATATGGTAACATGGATCTTGAAGGCTTCTTGGACAATAATGGAACCCTTGTTGGTTGGGGTCCATTGAAGTATGCAGTGTGGGTACTCGTTGGATGCATAATTTAATTCTGCATCCAACGAGTGCTCCCGCTCGAAATTTGAGTAAAAACACAAGGATATATGTTGAAAACACGAACAAAAAAAGTAGTTTTTTTATGACAAATATCTCAAGTCAACCATTATGGTTGACTCATTAAATTGAAATTCTATTGGTTCTTGAATTCCAACTCAGTAAGAAATTATGGTTGGCTTGTTTTCTTATATGATGGCTCGTTTTCTTATAAGGCCCATTTTAGACCCCAAATTTCCTCTAATGCCTCATAGGCTAGTGAGGTTCTCCCCCTTGATCTTGCTCCGGTTTGATCTAAAACGACAAGAGCCCGTCCGGTGTGACAACTACCCTTCTGCAGTAGTGGACGAGGCCCTTGCGGTGTCACTTGGTTACCTACCCTACCTCTATCGTCTGAGATAGGATACCTTTGGTGGTAGCTACACTTTGAGTGATAACATCTTTTTGGTACCGTTGCCGGGGAGGTAGAGGCTTACCTTAGGTGTCTTTCAGTGTCCATGCGATCATCCCATATCTTATCACATCCGATCTAACTTTTGAATGGTTACATTTTTCTTCATTAAACCATACATAGCCATCTCATTTCACTCATCTCTCTCCGCTATTAAACGACACATCTTTCGGCGATCATCCCATATCTTATTGCATTCGGTCTAACTTTTGGATGGTTGCATTTTTCTTCATTAAACCATACATAGCCATCTCATTTCACTCATCTCTCCCCGCTATTAAACGATACATCTTTCGGTAGACGAGATTTATAGTTTACCTGGCGACTCCTAAATGTGACTCCGCTAAGGAATGACCTTCTACCCTTTCCTGTGATTTTGAAAGCATGTCTTCTCAAGAAAATAATATGTTCGGTATTACCATGGAATCCATGTCAAACTTCTGTGAATTGGTCACCGACATGGCTTTAATTCTTAAAAGTCAGGATGAAGATCATCGAAATCGTGATGAACAAATAAATCAATGATGACCAATATCTACAACAACACCACTCAGCCGAAGGCTATGATTGCTAAACCTCAACAACATAAACCAATTGAAGCGCAACCTAAGAAATATGTTCGTCCTAGTAGTCAGCCTATGCAGAGGATCATCTCCAAATCCTCCTCCTCTCAAAAGCCTTCTTCTGAAGTAGCCCCTAAAGGTGGTAATGAATCTCAGAACAATTCCCCTTCCTTAGTAAGGTACAAGCTTGACCAATAGCCTTAGGCAAATCAAAAGAATTTTCCCAATTCCGAATCTTCTTGCAAAGCCAATGTACCTAAAGCAACACTTTGGAGGAAGCAACTTCGGCCTGTGAAAGTAAAAAATTCCCCGGTCATGAAAACTTATCCTTAGGACTTGTTATCACATATATAGTAGCCGAGCTACCATACATTATTTTTCTGATGCCAGTACACTATTCAGCCAGTTCCCTTACATTTGAGATGCTGAGATGAGCATCTATATTGGATCACTATCAGATTGTGGACAGCAGTATATATTCCCCATGCCATGACCGAGTCTCAGGACACTCAGAGAGATGACCGATGTAGCCATTATACCATTGGTACAGAGCAGTCAGTAGTGCCCAGAGTTACAGCAGCAGTTTCAGAGGACATATGATGGTACAGGTTGATGAGCATTCAGGTATATGACTCAGCAGGTATATCATTGTGTTATGGTTATATTGCTTTTATATTTATTCTTATAGCATGTCTTAGCACATAGCATCATGATCTGACGATCATATAGATATGTGGACCTAGTTGATTTTATTATATATATATTATATTTGTCCCTACTCAGACTTAGAAGTTCACTATTCATACTCATTGGTTTTACCCTCCTTAGGGAGAATAGAGGTGATCATTCCACCATACCCTGGCTTGCTAGTGTTGGCTCCATTATTCATTGTCTTCATCCATCCATTGCCTACCTTTTAGTTTATCACCCTGACTTACTACTTGACTAGTGGCATGGAGGACTTTTCTCCACTATAGCCTCTGTATTGGATGAGCTTCCCTGTTTATTGTGTCTCGGCTCTGAGTTGGTGACAAAACTTACCTATGGTGAGTTGGAGTTCCTTGGAATTCCCCCTAGTCACTAAAGTTGTGTTGGCTAAACCTGAAACTTTTAGTGCTGCCATGAATACAAAATCTGGAAAAATGAAATGCTATATCTTGTATGAAAAGGCCATTCATGCAATGTGTTTCTAAACACACATGAATAGAAGGCATGCCAAATGAAAATGGCCATGAAAATAAAATGTTATATCATTTGGAAAAATAACTACCTAGGTAAACAAGCTGTCCATGACACACCTAGAAGTGCTCAGGTAAACAAGTGCCTTAAAAACACACTTGTAGCAGAAAGCCTAAAATAAATGTAAATCTATGCAATGTGTTTATAAACACACATAGACCAAGGCTATGGAAACTTCAGGCCCAAAAAGCAATGAAACTTAAATGCTATATCAAAACAATTGCTGGCCTTATTTGTATTATGGATTGTGCGCATCTGTTAAAGGTGAATAAACCCTCTTTGAACAACTCATCCATTTGTGAGACACCGCCATTCCTTGTGTTGTTGCTCATTCAGTATATACTATGGTGTGTATTCCCTTTCCCTTGCCAAAGTGTCACAAAGTTAAGTCAGTCAAGTCATCCCTTAGCCTAGCCAGTTATTTTATCCTTCACCCTTCACTAGCAAATTGATCACAGCTATGAAGTGAGTATGATTTTGAAAGTCTAGCCTGAGTAATAATAATAATTAATGACACGATATATTTGGATTTAGATCGCCGGTAATGATTGCTTTGTGTTATAATTGTTATTTGAATAAGTTGTAGAGCATGCATTAACCTTTGACACTTTGCAGCAGCTTATGATGATGGTCTGAGTTATATTGGGTCATGTTGACTTGGTTAGGCCTAGTCTGACCAAGGTCAACCATAGGACATGAGATGGTTGGACCTTATGATGACATGGATAGATGATATATGGTCTATGTATACATACATGATGATTCTATGCAGCAGCTACAGGGTTATGACGATGATTCTTGGTTTATAGCAGTATTTGATCATTTACAGATTATTATTATTGGCCCTGTTCCGATATATTGGATATATATTTTGATCATGCAGAGACTTATATGGTGTATGAGTACACATCTTGGATAGATTTGGACCTTCTGAGTCCAATGAGACAGTTTGTTTTCAGTTCCGGGCACTTACAGTGATGATTGAGCCTCAGTAGGCTATCCCAGTGCAGTTTTGGTCTGTCGGAGGCCCTCTCAGAGCAGATGTGATTTTTATCCGGTTGACCTAGGGCGCTGATGATGGAGGGGGTGGTCCAGCCACTTGTTTTTACCATATTACCCCCCTCCTGGACACACTGGTGCCCTCACCTTGACAACGCAGGCACTCCAGGAGGTAGTTTGGGGCAGTTTCAAGTTTCCCGAGGCATTTCAGGATTGGTAGAAATGGCTATTGAGGAAATCGATTTGGGCTACTGAGGTAATGTTATGGCATGGGATGATCAGTGATGATAGATCGGGGTCCTCCACACCTCCTCTAGCAGTTTCAGCTTCATCGGGGCCCGCATCCATCACTTATGGCACTTTCTGAGGATTTCTGAGGTCTTTTTGAGGCCTACGATTTGAGCATGGAGGCACGATTTGGTATATTGATGATTATTTATTGATTATTGTGCTATGGGGATTGACCAAGGAGGGATAAAATTACCACTTGGACCCACCATATGCCCCTTATTATATTTTGTCATCATGATTTGGTGGGACTCCCCTCTTCTAGGGCGATTTTGTCCACTCACATAATATTTTATTAGTGATCCATGTATTTTATTGTTGAGCTCATCTCAACCATTGATTAGACATTTGTATCTTTTAATCTTAGCCACTCATTCAAAAAGTGGTTAGGGTTTTGGTGCCTCTCCTTCCTATTTAAAGGAGAGAGCTTCTCATTGTAAAGGGTCTTTGGCTCTTGGATTATTGGTATAGAAAAACTTTCTTGTGGAAATTCTTGTGGTCTCCTTTGCATCTGGTGTTCTTAGATGGTGATTGGAAAGTCTATTGCAACCTAGCATTTGGAATTTGTGGTAAGATCTATCTATTTTGGAAATCATTGTCTTGTCTACAGGAGGGCGACTTCAACAAGGGCGATTTTGCAAGGCTTCTTCAAATCGACTTTCTTGGCATTTGCTTGTATCAGGGGGTTATCATTAGCATCATTGTGATCTATGCTATCTTTCTGTTACTTCTCTTGTGGCATTAGTCTTATCTCTTGATTGCATCAAATCTGATATTGTTGACGTTTGTTGTGCAGGAGAGAGGGCGCATTGGCTTCTTGGACTAAATCGATTGCATAGAAAACTACCTCAAAGCTTCTCAAATTGATCGGGTTTGCATAGATCATCATCATCAAGGCATCTACAAGGTTACCCAGGTAAGATCCACAGGTTTGTTTCTCTTACCTTGATCCAATCCATTGACATAGCTCATAAATTGATAAAACCCTTATTTCTTCAAACCCTCATTGTTACATTTTCTCAGATCTACTTAGATCTAGTGGGTTGTTGGGCATAATATTGAAAACCCACCTCTATAGCATCCACGACATCCCGGATCTATAGTTTGGTGAGGATTGGCTTCCATTTGACCCTCTTCCCAAGCCAACTTAGCTTTCCCAAGCAAGGGCGCACTTCTTGGTGAGGGTGAGTTGACCTAGATCTAGGTGGTGGGTAGTTGAGATCCCGCTTGATTCATAATCTACACATCAAATAACCTACCCCCAGATTGTCACTTTTCTGATTTATACCTTGTGGGCCCTATTCCACATTTTAAGGGATTTAATCCCCATTTTGGACCACTTGGTATATTTAAACTCAAATCTAGTAAGATCTAGCCGTCGGATTGCCGTGAAATTATAGATCCACACTCCTACTTGACTAACCTACCCGGATCTAAAGTTTGGATGTCATCGGACTTGTCTTGACCCCACTTACCCCACTTTTAGGCCTCCTCGGGGAAAGTCGCACCACCTTGGAGAAGTGAGTTGACTCACTTCTAGGACGTGGGTACTTGATATTTCAGTGGATTTGGAACGGGAATAATTCAAAACCTAGGTCTAGTGTGTCACCTTATCAAATCTTGTCTTGGGATAGCATTCCTTATTTTAAGGGATTGTGGTCCACTTTGGTCAAACCTAGATCTAGACCTATTCATCCATCAAGACCTTAATCGACCACTTGTCTCATGCCATAGGAGTCTTTAACCACAAGTCAACCCTACTTTGACTCCATTATCCCAATTCCCAAGGCACTGGTTTCTCTCCAAGTCAATTTGACTTTCCTAGATTGTTGGATTAACTTGTGGTTTGACCTTGTGTGGTGAACTAAACCCTTGATGCCATCATGTATCATGGTCATGCTTGTCCCTTGTACTAGTTAGCCCCAATTTAACTCTTAAACTACCCTGCATTGGACACGGTTCCCAAGGCAGTGGATTTTCCAATATTGACTAGTACTCTAATCCTAGATCTCATTTCAAATATTAAAAGTCACTCCCACATCAACTATGAACCAAAGCTACACTCCTTGAATCCCTCACTTGTCTTGTGACTTCACCCTAAGGTCTAGGATGAACCATACACCTTACTTCATTTAGAATTAACTTGATTTGGTGTCTTGGTTTTGATCTCTCCTGTCGGGAGTAGATCGGGTCTCCCCCTTTGTTGTCTGGGCTAGACAACATAAAGTGAAAGTTGCCTCGACTGGCGTGACAACCAATCCATTGGAGGTCGAGGTGATCGTGGTTGTACCTTTGAGTTGCCATTCCCTATTGCCATCCATGAGTGCATACATCCATAGGGATAACTACAGCTTAGGTGATAACAGGACCAACCAAGAATGAATGTTCCTGGCAAATTATCTAGCTCATCCGCTTTGGTCTCCTTGAAGGATCTAATTAAAATCCCTTCAGTCAAGTATGATGTTATGAAATTTCTGGGAATGGATGTTAATGAGAGGGACAAAGAAAATCCCTACAATTTAAACATTGATGTTTCATGATTTCTTATAACTTCGGAAGATATTCATTTGTATTTTATATTGTAATTATTATTGTATTTTATTTGTACCTCCGACGGAGATGTTTTTCCTCTATTCGGGGATGTCATTATTATGTTTGGTCATGCAAAAGTCATTGAGGTAAAACCTCTTTTGTAAGTCGGGGCATTAGATACCCTAGAGTCAAATGTAAAAGGTATTATTGAGTCTCCCTAGAGAAGTCGGCCCAATCAGTTTTAGTGAGGCCAACCTAGTTAGGTAAAAGGTCACTCCAAAAGTAAAGTATAAATAGAGAGCCTTGCTCTCTCATTTGGACACACTACTCACTCACACAAGTTCACATAGCAAGAGAGAAGTTGGAGAGGACATATTTTGGGTTTTCCATTTTGCTTGATATTGTATTAGTGACAAATCTATCTTTGAGGAAGTTGCAGGGTTTTCTTTTTTATGGTTTCCCCGAGGGAAACTATTGTGTCTATTGTGTTTTGTTGTGCTTGTTATTCTTTCAATTAAAGATCCTAGATTAATTAAATTGAAGTGCTAACTCTAACATGGTATCAAAGCTAACCTAAAAAGAAGACATTATGTAGCAGCGAGAAACTAGGGCTTCCTAGTTTGAGGTCTTCTCTCCACATATCATCAGAAAAAGAGGGCTAGGCTAACTCTCCCTTGGAGGGCGCATCTTTTGGAGGAAGCAAAACTCAGTTCCGAGAAGTTTGATTTTTGACCCTGTCACTAGAACCCGAAGAAACTAGGGCTTCCTGTTCCGGGCACCTTCCTCCACAGATCAGCTTGAAAAGGAGGTTATTCCAACTTGCCCTAGGAGGACGCATTTTCGTGTGAAGACAAAATTCAAATATGAGAATTTTCATTTTTGGCCTCGTCACTGTTGCTGAGAGAAAACTAGGGCATCAACTATTTTGCAATTCCGTCCACGGATTTGGAAAAAGGAGTACATTGGACAACTCGCCTTGAGGAGGCGCATCTTCCTGTCCAATCAAAAGTTTAAGATTCCAACTTTGGAAAATTAGGGTTTCTCTGACAAACCCTAGGCCAAGCAGCTCTACAACCAGGTTGGGCATCTCAAATTGGTAAGACCTAAATCTTTGCTATTTCCATTTGAGGTTCTCATTCAAAATGTCTCACCACACCAAGCTTGAGGATAAGCTTGATGGAGCTGATAACTTCCAAGCATGGAAGCATAGGATTGTTCTTGTCCTTGAAGAAAATGATTTGGACAAATATGTTAATGAAGAGGTTCCAGCACCAGAGGGAGATGAGGCTAAGGCTATCCACAGGAAGAACTTGGTCAAGGCCAAGAGAATTATTGCAGACTCCATTAAAGATCATCTCATCCCAGATGTGTCATCCTTGAAGACACCCAAGGAGATGTTAGATGCTTTGACAAAGCTATTTGAAGGGAAGAACATCAATCGAAAGATGACATTAAGGAACCAACTGAAGAACGTGAAGATCCTAAACTCCAAGACCATGCAATCCTATTTCACAAGAGTCTCACAGATCAAGGAGCAACTTGAAGCAGTTGAAGAAAAGGTAGAAGGAGAGATCGTTATGACCACCTTGAATGGTCTCCCAAGATCATGGGACTCATTCATTCAAGGGATATGTGCAAGGAAGAAGTTGATCACATTCAGCAGACTATGGGAAGAATGTACACAAGAAGAAGCTCGACTTGTGGCACGAGAAGAGAAGATGGGAGCGAATGATGATCAAGCTCTCACAGTTCTATTATCACATTTATAGTAGCAAAAGGTGGTTTTTGATACAAGGGGATGGCCCCAACACCACTTTATGATAAGACCCTTCAAAGCTTCATACTATACCTCCCAGGGGCTATATAAGTTTTCACCAAAATACATGACTAGAACAAAATAAAAAGGAATGATGTGAAATATTACTCCTAATGACAAACAAATATTCTAACTGTCATTGATCACCAGGGGGTTAATCATCTTACATCATCATCGTCTGATCCTTTTGGGGGTTAGAACCATATGTGCAATGAGCAATACCATCTAAACAATATACCATGATGTAAATATAAGTCACATGAAATAGCAAGAATCACCACCAACTATGCCTATCCATCAACCAAAGATATATAACAAACATGAGAGAGCCAAGCCGTGACAATAGAAGTGAATCTCCCAATTAAAACACCAAAGCCATCTATGAGCATATGCAAGGAAGAGAACTTCATGAAACGGCTCAATAGGTACCATGCTGCAAACCCATGTACCCCAGTCCATCCAATGAATCACCCTGTAAGCTCGTCTTTATGATCAAAAGCACAAGTGTAACCCTCATACAATATAAGGGGTAACTGTCCCCTCTGCCATCACTAATCTTTTATCCTTTTAGCTAGTGATCATGATTCACAAACTAAATGCTTTTCCATGTAGTATAGTCACAAAACAAACCCCAAATTATGGACACACTTGAAAAGAGATACATAAAAGGCAGGAAACAGATGTTGCACGTTGACAAATCCAAACATGTTTCCAATTGGAAAATCACCTCAAATGACAGAAGACAGATGGAAAGGAGGCATAAATCTAATTTTAAGCTCGATAGTACATCATGAATACTCAAAACTATAAAGACTATAAACATCTACTCCAAACCACACAATCACGCTGAATCTACCTACTTCATTGAAAAACATCATGAAAGGTATTGAACAAAACAAAGTCATAGAGGAATCATGACCATGATTTTCTTCAAATGCTTTTTAAGAACCAATAATCTTAAATGTAACATGCATGGATTTTAGTGTCCGGAAGATGAACCATATGGTTTTCGAGCCTTGCACAGGACCAAATTTCTTACCATAGCATTCCATCAGGAAGTTGAGGCAGGGTGGCACTCACTGAAGCTTGCTGAGAGTTAAAAGCAATGTACAAATCACCAACAGTCGATCTGGAATCATTCTCATTCCTTTCATGCTTGAGACTGACGGCAAGGAAAGAACTGCCACAAGTCAAACAAATCTTATATACAATTAGTTTTATATTCTCCTTTTAGACATTTAGTTATCACTATATCCTGATTCATTCATGTTCTTTTCAGGCTGAGAACTGAGAGAGAATTAAGAACTGCCATCAAAACACCTCATATGAAATTACTTTAACATTCTTACTTTTCCCTTTAACTATAGATGTGTCCTTGAGCAGTTGATATCATCAAACTGGCATTAAAAGCCATAGATTTTTAGGTAATGACAATAACTACATGATATGGACACTAAGATTCAGACTATGCTTTCTGGTTTGACTAATGTTAGTAAATATGTGCCTATTCTTTACTTGGACATTTAGAGCAATATAAAGAGTCTCAGTCATCTCTTTTTCTTGTTTCAAATCTATTTAGAGTAATATTTTCAACAAAAAATATCTTACCTGACCTTTTTCACAATACTCTTGAACATCAGATCTGGATAAGTAGGAGAGCATCCTTTTTCAATTATTGTGAACAACAGACATTCTAATTCCAAAAGAAATTGGATGAGATCACCCTATTGACATTCAGCGTCGACTTGGGTGTGTGCCAACTGCCAACTGCCAAGTAATAGTGTTTGGTGGTTATTTATTTAAAAAATTCAATGTTTGTCATTTGTCAAAGCACTGGCTAGGTTATGATAATATACAGGGTCTTTTAAAAATTCCAGGCATCATACCAAAATCCTATATTATCATCAATAAAAGGACTGTACCTCAATTTCCTTCACGTTAGGGATTTGGTAATTTGATTAATCCTATATGCTACGTAGCTTTTCTTGCTAGAGAAAATAAGTTTGACTTAATATTAAAAAAAGAGAACATCCAGTCTGAGCTTTCAGGAACCTCTGATATAAAAAATAACCATAATCATGCCTACAACTACCTCAGAGTTCATACATGCATTTACCCAGAATAAAAATTTAAAACAGTCCATATCATTACCACCTATAGAACTAAGAAATTTAATGCTCTGCCCTGGACTGTACAAACTAGAACAGAAAACATCAGAAGTTTTCAAAGTCTAAAATTCCAGCTTTGTTGCTTTTCTGGAGAATGGAACCCAATGGCCTGCTCAAAAAGTGGGGTGTGTTACTGCCTAAGGACAATCTGCTTATTGAATCCTGGAAACACAGTCAGAGGAGCTTTGTCCATCGACACAAGGTACCTCTCCCACACCATGATTTCCTCAATAAATCTGCCAATATTTTTTATCCTAGCTTCGCACTTCTTTTCCACTACCACATTTTTTTGCCCAATCTGGTCATTTTATCACTCTCCTTTCTAGTGTGTTTTAGGGTCATGTTACTATTCACTGTCATTTACTTGAGCCATTCAATTCTTAATTGAAGATACCAAGCACATTCTTTGTTCCTATTCTGGATTAGTTTGATGATGATTCTGGAGTCACCTTCCACTTCTAAACCAATTTCAAGGGTCAACTTGATCCCTTCTGCTAGAGCATCCATCTCATCTCTGTTATAAGTGGACACCCCTAGAAATTTATAGAAACATTTTTTGATCCTGCCCACACTATCTGTTAGTGTTTTCACTTAAATATAGATTATTTTAGATCTTTAGTCAAACACAATATTATGCAATAGGATCACTGAAAGATAGACAAGCACAGCATAAAAGAGACACAAAGATTTATCCTGGGAAAAGCCTGACGGGAAAAACCCATCAACTTCTTCTGTATAGATTCCGTCAACAAGTACAATGTCATACAAAGATAAGAACCCAAAAAATAAGATGTCTTCAGCAGCTTCTTCTTCTTCCCCAGTATACTTGATTTTCTCTCTCTCTCACTAGCGAACTTGCTCAAGTGAGTGTGTGTCCAAATGAGGGATTCGACCCTCCTATTTATACACATCAAGTGGGTTACCTTTTCCCTTACTGGGCCGGCCTCTCCTCGGGGAGCTTAAAATAACATTTACATAATGTTTCTTTGGGTACTATTGACCCGGCTTTACAAGCAATGCTTACATTGATTCTTTCAATGACTTTTACATAATTAAATACATCAATGACATCTCTCTCGAAGGTATAACAATGGTACAACAAAATACAACAATAATACAATAAGAATATCTTCTTAAGTTACACATTCTTCAACACTATCTTGTATCTCTCCATCCACTCTGGCAGATCCTAGATCACCTTTGGCGGAATTGTGATAATTGAGTTTCATCCAATTTTGCTTTGGAGGATTCCATATACAGGGAGAACTTCTGTTGTCCTTTACTCTGTCCTTCAAAGGGGTTACAAGCTATCTAGATTTTTTGCATTATGGAATTATGTAAATTGAGAAGGTTCCATAATGTAAGGATTATCTGTAGTAAAACTCAGCAGATTGATATTGACATGATAAGGACATTGGTTGTCCTTTGGAAGTTTCTATTGACAATGTAAGATTCTAAAACTGACAACCTATGAATTTGGAAATTGTATCATTATGAAATATATGCAAAAAGCAAAAGGAATTTCAAGAATACTAGCTATGCAAAATAAATAAGAAGGCTGCTAGCTTCTGTATGATTTCAATTACTTTAATTGAGAAACTCTTCACAGAATTTGCAAGTTGAACAAGAGAATACCTGCTTGAATCTTCCCACTGAGGTTGATCTGGAATAGGTCCATGCCAGGTCAGATTTTCAATCTTCGCAAAAGTTTTACGCTAGACAAGACAATGAAATTATTTATCATTTCTTAGATATACTACATGAAAGTTAGTGAAGAATGCAAACTATGTCCTACAGATGTAGTGTCTCGACTAATGTACATACAAACATTCCCATTAAAACATGATGATAATTCATGCATGACTCATATTGGTAATCATTAGCTACAAACAAAACAACCAAAGAACTTGGACATTGCATGTTGTTGTATTTTTATTTATATTGAGCTTTTTTGTGTTTGCCAATTTAGTGTAACAACAATGAAATAGAGTGTGTTTGTGAATGTGGCTAAATAAAACGAAAGCAATCTTATGAGAGTACAAATATGGCACAGTTTTATCGATATAGCAGAACAACCTACATATATACAAGGCAATCACTAAAATGGAGGTACGATTCCCAGGTTTTGGCTGGTAAAGGTTAGCTACATTTTAGTCTTCCTTATGGTGTTGAGAAGTCTCTTCTGAGATTGGAGGTGTAAGACTAAAATTGTATCTTGTGGGTGTACAGCTTGTCCCTCATCTTCCAAAATTCACAATTCATATAAATAAACTTGACAGAGATTCACTGAATTGTGTATGCAAGATGAGCTAAAAGATCTGTTGCCGCATAATACACCCCTGGGGGGAAACGCGGCAAGAAACCTTCAAGCCGCTCCATGTGTCCTTGGGGGCAAGTCAGGTAACAGGTTATTCATTTGGAGTGGAGAGCTCTCCCTCATTGTCATTCTTTCAGATGATTGGAAGTCGTAGGACATTGTTTTGCATTTACTCCTGGACCGATCTAATATGATGCTCATTGATTTGTGTAGTTTGATGTTTACACTTGGAATCACATGGTTGTTTATTGTAGGAGGTTATTTCATCATTATATGAGGTCATATATCTCTTAAAGGATGGTATAAGTTTGATTCGTCCAAGACTCGTAAGTATTGTCAAGTCTTCACTAAGTCGACTACTCACCTCATACTCAACCATGAACTCACTATTCACCATGACTTGGATAAACTCGCCACGACTTGCCATGCTAGCCTAAACTTGCCTAGCCTATATTTTGACTCTTTCTTTGTATTTGACAAGTCATTCTTGAATCTTTGTCGAGTCCCAAGCCAGCTGAGTCTTTGCCAAGTCCAAGTGCAACAAATGTGGGTATTGTATCTATATTAGTGTCTTCTTGTGTGAACACCCAACCATATGTGGGTCATTGTTACCTGAGTGATCTTTGGAGGGTTGACCTTACATATATATGGAGCACTTCCTCTTTCTTTGCTCTATGGCACTGTTTGAAAGATTTTCATAACCTAACCTGGTTTCAAGCTTAGAAGCTTCTCTGCATGGTTTAATGCCCAAACCCCAGTGTGCACATTTTAATTCATAAAAATGACTTCAACTTGAAACACATGAGATATTTTTCTATTCTTTAAAACTCATAAATTTAATTTTCAGCCAACAATTTCAAACTCATAAATTATGATAGCCATTCAACCATAAAAATCAACACAGGAATTTTTGACCAATGGTCCAAGATAAAACCCCGAAGGGAAAACCTGTTTATGAGAGATTTTATTTCTTTCAGACAAATTATAAAAATTACAGCAGTACTTATCTCCCAAATTTCATCTCGAAATTTGTGCCAAACAAGCCTGCTATATGAATTGTCTTCTTTCTCGAAATCTGTGCCCAATCAACAGTGTATGGCCTCACATGTGTGGCCTCGAAATCTGTGCAGAAACAGCTCCTTGAATTCTGGGCTGAATTATGTCCCTGTACAGACAGTACGGACAACATTTAATTCTGTAATTTTGTCTTCAAAACCGAGGCAGATTTCACCCTCGAAAACTGTGCCCACTTCCTTGAAATCTTTGTTGTACGAACAACATTAAATGTTGTACGGATTTCCTCGAAATCTGTGCCAGATTTGCTATACGATCACCTTGAAATTCATGTCAATCTGCTGAAGGAATTTCCTTGGAACCCGTGCCTGAATTTGTCTTCTTCTCCTTTAGGTCGAATTCTCTCAAACCCTCGTTTTCTCTCTTGCTCCTTTTCAAACTTTCTCTTTGAAAAGTGAATAATGATAAGTTTGCCTTTCCCTAACCCCTTTTTGTTCATGGCAACTTCCTCTTTCAATCTAATGGTCAAGACTAGATTAGATGTGGGGTTCTCATTAAATGCTCATTTAATAATTAATAAATGACATTTAGTGCACCTCATGTCATTTAATAAAGTAAGAGGCCCCCTTTTTAAATAATCACTCACTATAATTTTTATTAAACTTGAACTTAGGATAAACCATGAAATTAATTTTAATGAAGTCACTTTAAAATTATAAAGTGCATCTCACTTCATTAATTAAATATGACTAGGGGTCACCAATTAAAGTGTCTTTGTCCACCTCAAGGAAACACTAGGTGAACGACACTTCCTAGGTAACTTTTCAACACTCCCTCTTACCGAGGAAGGTGTTCTTCACCACTCCCAACTTGTCCCTGAAATAGGCATGTTTCCCTCTACCCAAAGACTTCGTGAGAATGTCAGCCACCTGCCCATCAATAGAAATGCACTGCAACTGTACTGCTCCTCTCTGAACATAATCCCTAATAAAGTGATACCTAATCTCAATGTGTTTGGACCTGTCATGAAATACCTGATTCTCAGAGAGCCTGATGCAACTCTGATTATCACAACGTATCACAGTTGGTCCCATCTCCTGAACAAATAAATCAATCATCAACTTGCGAAGCCACAAGGCTTCACAACTGGCCTGATTGGTAGCCATATACTCAGCCTCTGTAGAACTCAATGCTACGTACTTTTGTTTCCGACTGAACCGTACTTTTGTTTGCGACTGAACCATGACACAACTGCTGAGCCCAAACTGAAACAACAACCGAAAGTGCTTTTCCGGTCCGAAACACTACCTGCCCAATCTGAATCTGTAAAGCCAACCAATCTCACTCCATCAGATCTCCCGTAGTCTAGACCAAAATCTACTGTACCTGCAAGGTATCTCAACACATGTTTTGCAGCTATCCAGTGCACTCTCCTAGGCTCCACCATGAACTGATTGAGAGTGTTAACTGCAAAACTCATATCTGGTCTGGTGTTGACCAAATATATCAACGAACCAAGCAATTGACAATATAATGTAGGAGCCACCAACTCTCCCTCAAAAGCATGAAGCTTCATCCAGTTGGTGGTCATAGGTGTGGACATGGGCCTGCATCCCTCCATCTGAAATCTCCTCAAAATATCTGCAACATACTTTCCCTGACTCGGGAAAACATGTCCATCCTCCTGCCATATCTCCATCCCCAAATAATAATGCATCAGTCCAAGGTCAGTCATCTCAAACTCTGAAGCAAGGTCTTTCTTGGATGCTTCAATCAAATGCTCTCCTCCTATAATGAACAAGTCATCAACATATAGCAGAAGAATGAGCGTAACACCACCAACCACAATGTAGTATAGGTTGGGATCTGCCTCACTCTTCTGAAACCCAATCGATAGCAAGTGTCAATCCTGGAATACCAAGCCCAAGGGGCTTGCTTCAGACCATACAAGGCCTTTTTGAACCTGCAAACATGTGAATCTCTCCCATGAATCTCAATGCCCTGAGGCTGCTCTAGATATACCTCCTCCTGTAGAAAACCATTCAGAAAAGCGGTTTTCACATCCATCTGATGAATCCTCCAACCCATCTTTGCCACAATGGAGATCACTGCTCCGATCAAAGAAAATCTAGCAACCGATGCAAAGGTCTCATAGTAATCAACTCCCTCTACCTGTGAGAATCCTCGTGCAACAAACTAAGCTTTGTACTTGTCAATGCTTCCATCCGCAACACGCTTGATTTTATAGAGCCACTTGGAAGTCACCACTGATTTCCCCTCTAGTTTCAGAACAACCTCCCACACTCCATTCTTCATGATGGATTTGTACTCTTCCATCATGGCATCTCTCCAAACCTGGTGTGGGGTAGCCTCCTCAAATGTAGTAGGCTAAGAATCACTCAAGCTAGTCACCATTGCCATATAACTGGAAAATATCTATGGTGCTTTGCTCTCCCTGACCTTCCTCTTGGGCAGTCCCACAGACTCCTCAACTTCCTTCACAAGATCCTTAAGCCAACTTGGCTTATGTTTCTTGGAAGTAGCTTTCTCCTGTAGGTGCTCCTCCATAACCTCCTCATCTGACAACTGTCTAACTGAAAAGTACCTGTGGCCTGAGATCATGTACCTGGTGATCTTGAACCCGTACCACCCGAATCACATGAAGGTGAAACTTGTGAACTTGTGACTCGAGAACCTGTCCCTATACCAGAAGTCTCTGTAGACTGAGTCCCTGAAACTGATGTACCGGTAAACTGTGACCTAGTCATTCCTGAAACCTGTGACCCTGTACTCTAACTCTGTGAACCTGTCACCTGTGGAGACACAATCTGCTGCTTCTCCACCTCTAGATCATAAGACTTCCTGAAGGCTTTCTCCTCCTCAAATATGACCTCCCTCCTCACCACAACTTTCCTTTGTGTAGGAAGGTATATGCGAAAAGCCTTCGAAGTCTCGTCATATCCAACAAAAATGCCTCTCTCCGCTGTAGGCTCTAACTTTGTCCTCTTCTCAGAAAGGACATGAGAGTATGCAAGGCATCCAAATATACGGAAGTGACCTATCTCAGGTCTCTTCCCCGTGAACATCTCCTTAGGAGTTTTACACCCCAATGCTCGGTGTAGACTCCTATTCTGAACATATATAGCAGTACTAAAGGCCTCAGCACATAGAAAGAAAGGACGACTATGATCATGCAGCATGGCTCTAGCTGCTCCCACTATCGCTTTGTTCTTCCTTTCCGCAACTCCATTATGTTGTGGAGTGTATGGAACTGTCAATTGCCTCCTGATGCCCTCCTGTATGCAAAACTCATCAAACTCCTTGGAGGTATACTCACCCCCATTGTCTGACCTGAGTGCCTGAATCCTCCTCCGTGTTTGGTTCTCCACAAGAGCTTTGAACTCTCGGAACCTCTGCAAGACTTTCTGAAATTGTTTACTTCTCAGAAAGTAGATCCAGGACTTCCTGGAGTGGTCATCAATGAAACTGATATAGTACTCAAATCCTGTAAACGATGCAGAACACATAGGTCCACACAAGTTTGAATGAATCAAGTCTAGTATGCCACCTGATCTCGTGTCACTGCTCAGAAAAGCAGTCTTGGTGTACTTTCCCAAAGCACACCCTCTGCACACACCAGCTTGCTCTGTGCTGAACTGAGGAAATCCTGTAGAAATCTCCCTTAGCAATCTCAAAGCTGAATGATGAAGGTGGCCCATGAAGGTGGCTAACACATGATGAGGCTGGAAGAGAAGCTTGTCTAGTTTCCCGCATCTAACTCCAATGGCACATGAAGTGGATGGTCCTGCTGCTCTGGGAAACACATACACTTTCCCACTTAGGACATATACTCCAAATCTACGTTTTTGGGAGCGGGGAGCGGGAGTGAAAAACAAAATTTTCAAAAGCTTCTGTTTTGGGAGCATTTCAGGATCGTTTTCTATATAATATATATTTTAATATTTTTTGATGCAAATAAATTAAAAAAAACATGTATTATGCCAAATTAGCTATAGAAAACATGAAAACATAGATATTCATATAACCATTTAGTACACATTGATATAACATCAATCATCTAGGAGCTACAACTTATAACATTGTCATTAAATGGTCATCATCAAATCATCAATCATCAACAACATCAACCTTCAAATTTCAACATATAATATTTGCCATCAAACTAGGCCAAATGTTTACAAAATAGGCCAAAATAAACATGAAAATGAAATACAAAGTACTATGAATCTATGATACTATCTACTAAGCTTTCTGCTTGCCACGAGAAACTTCCAATTTCTTTTCTCATGGTCCAGGTGGAATAGGAGCTGCTGGAAGTGATCTTGGAACATGAGAAGAAGATGAATGGCCCCCACGGACTGAACTTGGACGTTGTGAAGCTAAAGGAAAAACTCCTACATCCGGAAAGTTGCTTCTGCTTGGGGGTGGCATCTCTGTACGGGTACCTGTAGTATGAATTGGATCATCATTATCACCCAATAGTTTAGCCTCCAAGCGCTTTAATGCTATGGCTCCATCCTCCACATTAGCCTCCTCTAGATTGTTGTCCCAAGTCAAAAATGTTCTATCTTTCTTGGCCGCCTCACAATAATGGGACAACAACCTCAAGTTGTAGTGCACATAAACCAAGCTTTCTGCACGTTCTACATTCAAACTGTTTCTTTGTACACTGTCGATGAAGTTGTAGGTGCTCCAACACCTCTCTGCAAAAGAGCTATTAACAAGCTATGATAGCACCCTCACCGCCAATTTATGCAAATATGTGGCTCCAGAGCCATACATGTTCCACCAACGGATAGGATCCAATCTGTCTCGATCTTTGGTTGCATGCAGGGTACCAAAGGCTCCATGCTCACTAATGTATTCGCTCAATTCACTCCGTACTTGAGCACACTCATCGTCATCAGGGATCAACTTGTCTAATGCAAGCATATACCCATTTTGCACCTCTGGTTCTGTGTGGGGTCTTTTCCTAACTCCACCCCCAGGTGCAGGTTGGGCCAACCAAATTGGAGAATCGTATTTTGGGGTAAGGACATATGCAAGGGCATGGAGTGGAACATTTAGATTATCCCACCTTTTGACCACATGTTCATGAATATGGTCATACAAGATTGCATCTCTTTGCTCAACAATGTCTTTGATTTGACCAAGCATGTTATCCATCTGCTCATATACCTCCCCAATCACCCGCTGATCTGTATCTACAAAACGAATCATGTTATAAACTGGCTTGGTGAACTGCAGAACATACTTAACCTGTGACCAAAAATGACCTTCAAGAACGGTGTCCTCCACCTCCTGAAAGTCATGTCTTTCAGCTGCGCTTGCACATCTGTCTTTTAATTCTTGCCATGGATCACTTGAGACCATACTAGCCAATGCCTCTCTTACCTTCAAAATTCTCCTGAAGGTGAGGTAGTAGCTAGCAAATCTAGTCTTTGCAATCTTCAATAGCTCCAACCTAGAGTGATTGCGAAAAATGTGTTGGGCCATGCTATGATTGGTAATAAATTTGATCATTTTCTTACCTCTCTTGTACAAGGCACCAATCCATCAGTAATTAGGGTCCTTCATCTTAACAATATCATGCATCAAAAGGTTCAATGTGTGAACCAATTACCTTGACCAAAATATGTTGGGATACTTATCCTCAATGATTGCTCCTGTTGCCTTACAATTAGCAGCATTATCTGTGATGACTTGAATGACATTGTATGGCGCAATCTCTTGCATGGTTTTAAGTAAAGGTTGTACAATATTAATACCGGTCTTGTAGCGATCTAAGTAGTCATGGCTTGAAAAGAAGATCGCACCGCTAGTAGAAACGCCAAGAATATTTATCAATGGCTTGCCTTTAACATTTGTCCACCCGTCAGATACAATGGATACCCCATAGTTCGACCAATCATTTGTAAACTTTCCAAGAGCACCATTGATTTTTGCTCTTTCCCTGTCAAGTCCCACGGTTCTAGCTTTGTCATACCCAGGGCTTCTGTATCCTTGAGGGGCACCATTGATGGATTGTACCATTTCATGCCAATAGGGTGAGCGAAGAACATTGAATGGCACATCACATGCATAGAGAAACCTATAAACTTTTGAATCCACATCATCTCTACAACCTTGGTCAAGGAAATCCGATAATGTTCTTCGCATAGGCGAGATTCCATGGGGAGATGAGGGTCTCGATCGAGCCGATGATGATCCAGCTCCATTACCAAACATTCTCTATGGGGATTCAGATTCAACCCTTGATCTCTTGGAGTTGTTTTGAGCGGCCTCTTCTTCCATCTTGTATTTGTTTCTCTATTTAGCTGCCACTTTGTCACAAGTTTTGACTCCAGTAGCCTTACCTCGATCGCATGGCATAATCCCACACAAATGCTTTCTCACCCGGGTATATGAACCTATGTAAGTTTTATTACAATGGGGGCATATAAAATTTTTGGTTCCACCCCCTCTCCCTCCCCCAAGCCTTGTCACATACTTCCACAAACGTGTTGTGTGTTCTTGTTTTTTCCCCACATCACTCTCATTCTCATCATCATCACCGTCTTCCCCTTCCTCCTTTTCTCCATGGTATGTGTCACTCTCTACCTCTTCCCCCTCATCACTACCACCACCATATCTACTTCCCAACACCATCACAATGAGAAGAAGTGGAATGAAAAGCCAAAACAACATACCCATCATGTTTCTTGATTCAAGATGAGAGTCACTTGCTGCCTGCAATAGAATGATGGAGAAGAAGATATTGGAAAGAGTAGGAGAAGAGAACATTGCAAGGTTTAAATTTTTTAACATAGTGAAAAAAAAATTCAAAAACAAACAAAGATTGAGTTTTTAGAGCCTACCTTTTAGCTCTTCAATGGTGGTTGAATGTCTCTATGGAAGCTTCAATCTCCCTTGCAAGCTCTCCCAAATAGAAGCCTTCAATCCCCCACTCAAAGCTCAAAGCTCTCAAACAACTAGAAAACCCACTCAAAGCTCAAAGCTCTTCCCAATCAATGAAATGAGTCCAAATGGATTCCAACACCCTTTATTTGCCCAAGTAACCCTAGCCCATCCAAAAAAAACAAAAAAAAATGCAAAAATAAAAAAAAATCATGATGGAGTCCGCCAATCCCGCGGAATCGATCCGGGAGTGATTTCGGGAGTGATTTTTTATGCCTGGAATTGCTCAGAGATCGATGACGAATCGATCCCTGGAAAACCAAGGATCGTTTTTTTGCACAAGGAATCAGGAATTACCAAATTGCTCTCGGGAGGAATCGATGAGGAATCGTGATTACGGGATCGATTCCTCATCGATTCCTTCCGAATCGCGAATTGGGAGCGAAGCGAGGGGGCCTAGAGCGATTCCCAACAGCTTTGCTCCAAATCTCTTGTCCTCAATGGCAGAAACTGAAACAAGGTTCTTCTTCAGCCTAGGGACATACAAGACACCCCTCAATAACATAGGCTGCATGGACTCCCTGTCAAAGGTGACAGTCCCTCGCCCAACTGCTCTCACAACAGTATCATCACCCAATACTACCTCAAGACTCAAGCCAGTTTCGGTCATCTCGGAAAACATATCACGAGTACCTGTCAGGTGGCTCGAAGCCCCACTATCAATATACCATGTAGAAGTAGTGGCAGAAGCACTCAAAGAGCATCCAACCAATAAGGAACACGGATCCTGATCATCCATGTCTCCCTCCATATCACTGCTGGTGAAAGATACCCTCTCTATACATCCAACATAGAGAGAAAGCTCTCCCTCACAACGAGAAGCAAAATCATCAACATCTGTTGCTGCTGCTGTCTGTTGTCCTCTCTTCTTCTTGTTTGGGCACTGTCCAACATAGTGTCCAAACTTTTGACATGCAAAACACTTGACTTTACTCAAGTCTTCCTTCTGTTCACCTGTATTCTGCTTGGACCCACCCTTGGGACCCTTCTTGAACTTCTACTTCTTCTTACCTTTCGCTGCCAATGCTACATCCTCCTCATCATTCCTATGATGTGATGAACTGCCCTGTAAGTATCCTCTACGTGTCTCCTCCTGTGTGAGATCATCCCAAAGACGATCCCATGTAGGCATGTTCTCTCGACCAATAATAGTCTGTACAAACACACTCCACTGCTAAGTCACGCCATTTAAGGTGGTGCGCACCATCTCAGTGCCCTGTATAACCTCTCCTACAGCTGCAAGCTCATCCCTCACCTGTGTAATCCTGGTAAGATAGGAAGCCATGCCTTCCCCTTTACTCATGTGTACATTCTTCAACTTCTCCCTTAACACCATTTTCCTATTCTCATTTGAACTCTAGTAAAGGTTGGTCAAAGAAGTCCACATCTGAAAAGCATATGTTTTTGCTGATATGTGGGGGATTACATGATCCTTCACGGCATAAAGTATAACCCTCCTTGCCTTTACATATTTCTTCATGAAAGCTGCCTTATCAATAGCATCGGTAGGAACTGCCACAGGATTTGTTGTTGTACTGTTCACTATATCCCATAGCTCATTTTCTTCAAGTATCAACATAATTCTAGCCTTCCATGGGCTAAAATTTCTAGCCCCATCCAACCTGTCTTCTACTCTAAGCCCAAACACCATGGCTACAACCTGTATTACCCAAGCAACCTGTTCAAGAACTCTTTCCCAAATCTGGAAATTTCTGTCAAAACCCTAACTTTTTCAAATCTGAAAATTTTTACACAAACCCTTGTTTTCTTCAAATCTGAAATTTTTTCTGTAAACCGTTGTTTTTCTGAATGTTTTAAATTCTGAACTTTAACTACGCTCTGATACCATGAAAGTTTTTCATAACCCAACCCAGTTTCAAGCTTAGAAACTTCTCTGCATGGTTTAATGCCCAAACCCCAGTGTGCACATTTTAATTCATAAAAATGACTTCAACTTGAAACACATGAGATATTTTTCTATTCTTTAAAACTCAGAAATTTAATTTTCAGCCAACAATTTCAAACTCATAAATTATGACAGAAATTCAACCATAAAAATTAACACGGGAATTTTTTAGCAATAGTCGAGGATAAAACCCCGAAGGGAAAACCTGTTTATGAGAGAGATTTTATTTCTTTCAAACAAATTATAAAAAATACAGCAGTACTTATCTACCAAATTTCATTTCGAAATTCATGCCAAACTGGCCTGCTGTACGGCCTGTCTTCTTTCTCGAAATCTGTGCCCAATCAACAGTGTATGGCCTCACACGTGCAGCCTCAAAATCTGTGCAAAATATGCTCCTCGAATTTTGTGTTGAATGCTGTCCCTGTACAGACAACATTTAATTATGTACTTTTTTGTCTTGAAAACCGAGCTAGATTTCACCTCGAAAAGTGTGCCCACTTCCTTGAAATCTCTGTTGTACAAACAACATTAAATGCTGTACGGATTTCCTCAAAATCTGTGCCAAATTTGTTGTACGGTCACCTTGGAATTCATGTCAATCTGCTGAAGGAATTTCATTGGAACTCGTGCCTGAATTTGTCTTCTTCTCCCTGAGGTCGAATTCTCTCAAACCCTAGTTTTCTCTCTTGCTCCTCTTCAAACTTTCTCTTTGAAAAGTGAATAATGATAAGTTTGCCTTTCCCTAGCCTCTTTTTGTTCATGGAAACTTCCTCTTTCAATCTAATGGTTAAGACTAGATTAGATGTGGTGTTCTCATTAAATGCTCATTTAATAATTAATAAATGACATTTAGTGCACCTCATGTCATTTAATAAAGTAAGAGCCCCCCTTTTTAAATAATCACTCACTTAACTTTTATTAGACTTAAACTTAGGATAAACCATGAAATTAACTTTTAATGAAGTCACTTCAAAATTATAAAGTGCATCTCACTTCATTAATTAAATATGACTAGGGGTCACTGTTATCACATCCATGTTAGCTGGAGCTACCATGCTGCAGATTGTGTGGTCGGGGACCATACTATACTTTTTTTTTCTAGACTAGAGATCAAATGCCTTCAGAGGAGGCACACAGTTTTGTTCAGATTGCCCCGAGCAGATATATCAGTGGGGACATATGGTTTTATTATATTGTCCAGACATGTTACTTAGCATTTACCGCAGGGTCACCCTTCCTTGTCAGGCTTTGACATAAGCCCATTGAGACAGTTGCCTAGTCTTGTTTTGATGGAGACTATCACAGAGTATTGTTGGTTTATTATTTGTGCCTGGATTCAGTATAGATCCAGCTTCAGAGTCAGCTTCAACAACAGGTATAGCATTTGATGTTTTACTGCTTATGTTGTTGATTAGACTTGTTTATACATATTAGTACACTAACTCTGCATGAGATGTTTAATATGGTGATCTAGTTGTTATTAAGATGTATTGTTGGGCCCTTGGTGATGTTAGTCCACCCCCTTCTGTAGGCTCCTGTCTATGCACACCGGATCACATTCCCACTATTGGAATAGACTTGGTCACTTAGACCACCCTAGGTAGCTGACGTTGGATCCACCTTCACTCTCTCCACCCATCCGACCCATTCATGATCGATCATTCCCGACTTGGATTCTGATTTGTGACCTTGAGGATACCCTTCCCCACTGATCTCTGAGTAAGCCATGACTCCCTGTCTTTTGTGCCTCAGCTCTTTAGTGTGTGAGATGGACTCTCAAACCTGGGATTTGCTCCTGTCGGTTGCCCCCGATGTTGCAATGCAGTATAGGAGTGTGTAGCCTCACTGAGTGTTCCCTATTTGTCATCGAAGCATTTATGCTCACCCCCATTACTCTGCAGTATGAGCACTTTGATTATATCTATTGAGATATGTATGTAGCCCAAAAGGGCCTTGATGTAAAATGAAGAAATGAAGAAATGTCAAGCAAGCCAAAAGGGCTATTGTAAATGTAAAATCTAGCCAAAAAGGCTAAGTACGAAATGTAAATGTAAAATCCATGCAATGTGTTTGTAAAAACACATGGACGCAAGTCAGCCGTACATATCAGCTTTGTAGTGGTTATTTCCTCACCTAGTCCTGTGGGGCAAGGAGGTGAGAGGGAGCAAGGGACAAGTTAAAGATTGTCTCCTAGAGTCTCAAGTTACGGTTTGCCGGACACCCAGTTTGGCGGCTCTAGAAAATATCCTCACGGAGTCTTATTTAGGCACGAATGTGAGTTGTGAGATACTTGTTAGATGACCAGTGGCGGTTTCCTTGCACTATACCCATTTGTGAGGCACCGCCCTTCCCCGTGTTCCGTCATGGTATGCTTATCTCAGTGGACCTTGCTTTCCCGAGTTATCCAAAGGGTCACGTGATCTTGGTCTTCATCATCCCTTATCCTTCACGTTATTTTCCACCTCACCCAAAGTCAGCTAGGTGGTCAAGTCTATAGGTTGTGCATTCTAGTTTGAGTCTTTTGGATGTGGTGGGCCCACCTCACCATGGGCCTTGTGTTTTTGAGATATTATGTATTTTTTATCACCATATTGACGTTTTATTGTTTAGTAATGTACTAACATGTATAAGGAAGCCTATCGCTTCATATTGCATACAGGTATTCAACCAGCACCATGTTGACCAAATTTGACTTGGTCAAACTACGTTGACTAGGCCAAAAATGGGCTTGAAAAAAATATTGCGATCGAAATTTCGATTTTGGTCACTTGTATTCTCTTGGGGTCCCATATGAACCTCCAAGCATCAGAATGTGGAAAAGTTGAGGCAGCGATGAGATTTTTAATTATTATTGGTCATTAATGACCTGTTTTAATTAAAAATCATGGATTTTGGGCAAATGATGCCTAAGTGATGGATCATGGTCGTTCAAGTGACCATTCCTACTATTTTTGGGGTCCACGATCACATTGTAGCAGACGGTTTGACGATTCGGGCACCATAAGTGGGTCAAAATCCCAATTTACTCCTTCAGCAATATAAACCAGCAATAAAATACATGGAAAATAAAAAATTGACAAAGGCAACTATAGCAAAGGGAAAAAATCAAAGGTTGGCTAATACAAGGGTGATTGCTAAGGTAATGTTGGTATGTTTGGACATGATATTATGCATTGTGGGGCCCTCTCTTTCCCAGCTCACCTAGGTGGACAAATTGCCCATGGGGGGCATTTTTCTTCACTTGGGGAAATTCGATTTGATTGTATGGTTATGTGTGGGACCTTGATGTATTATGTTGGGGGGATAAAACACCATATAGACACCCCCCAACCTTGTTCTATGTATTGTATGGGCCCTAAGAGGGACCCCTCCTCCACTTGTGCGCTTCACTTGGGCAATTCGCACCCCTTATTGGAGAACTCTCCACCATTCGATTTGATCATTGGGGATTTGATCCCAGCCCTTCATTTTGGAGGGAATAGGGTTTAGTGAGTGGCCTTTCTCTATAAGAGAAGGCACTCACCCATTGTACCAGTCTCTTGGCACATTGTACATTTGAGTTTTGATGATATAGAGCCATATTTCACCGAGTTCTTGAGAGTTTATGGATGGATATGTGTATTGCTTGACTGATATCTAGTTTTCCTTAGCTTTGATGAGTTGTTAGTGCATTGTTTCTAACATTTCTTTGGCCAACGATTTGCAGGTAAAGAGCACAGCTAGAGGAGAGCGCAGTTTTTGGAGTGGGAACCCCACAATCGCTCCAATCCTTCAGAGTATCAACAAAGGGAGTTGTTCTTTGCTTTTGCCTCTCAATTCCTTTCATTTTCAATCATTTACTTGCTGGTTTCTCTTATTATTTGCTGCACACACTAACTTGATCTTCTTTGTGGCAGGTAGCTAGGGCGAATTTGGCCACTGGGAGCTCAAAACGCCAAAGGGAGCACTTTGTAGCTTAACAATTGAGTTTGGAGGGCTAGTTTTCGATAATCTCATCCATCTATTTACTCTCAAGTAGGTTCTTCTTGCTGGTCTCTTGCATTTTAATCTCATTGTGTGTGTTGAGCAGAAATTTCATATAAAAAACCCATAAAAATACAAAACTTAAGATTTCACCGTAGGATTTTTTTTGCTTTAAAACCCACCAATGAAACACCCTTAGAATGCTATATCCTAAGTTTCATTTCCTTTAGACTCCATTTACCCGTAGATTTAGCACTGGACTTGTTATCACACCATAGTAGCAGGGCTACTATTCTTGTACAGCAGATATCTGCACATTCCAGAGCTTCCTTTATTCCAGAGCATGGCTATATATTTTGGATCACTCATGATCAGAGCAGTACATTATTCAGATGTTATGACCTTGTGTCAAGGCTGAGCCTTGAGAGTTCAGATTTGATGACTGATGTGACCACTTATCCCATTACAGTTTCAGTTCAGTGCCTAGAGATGTACTTCAGATGTGTTTCAGATATTGCATGATGATGATTATTATGATGATGTTGTATGATCTATGGATATGTTCTCACTGACTGTGGATTATTATCTTGTTGATTTAGTCATGATCATAGCATGTGCTTGGTATATTATTCCTGATGTGGCAAACTATTTAAAATGAACTGTAAATCTTAAAATGGACAATTGCTTGCACTTTTAGGTCATTTAACAAAACTTACTGGTATTTCACCTTTACATAGACATGGTCTTTCCACCGACACCAGTTGTCTGCTAGAGTAGGCTCCATATTCACTTGTCTCCATCCATACATGACCTTCCTGTTTGACTTTAAACCCTGACTTGTCTTATTTTGACTTTCTGATACTGAGGACTTCCCTATTTTTCTACCTCTCTGTTTGGACCGCATCCCTGTTTATTCAGTGTCTCGGCTCTGAGTTGGTGACAGAACTTGCCTTTGGTAAGTTGGATTGTAGGCCTAAATCATTCTGGTCGGTTGTCCCGATGTTTGGCATTGGCTCGAACTCCCCCTAGTCACTTGAGATGTTGTTGGCTAAAACTGAAAGCTCATGTTCTACCTGTGGAAACTAAATGAATTCGCCCATGGAAACAAAAGAAAAAGGGCAAGAGCAATGAAAAGCTAAAATACTCCTCGAAGAGTATAAGAAAGGTCCAAAAAGCAATAGTTCTTAAAAGCTATATCTAAACAATTGCTGACCTTGTGAAAATATGAAAAACATGCCCTGGATGCAAGCTGCAACTAGTTGTGCTTCTCAGCACATCTGAAATCCGAAGGGTTATGTAGGCCAAAAAGGCCATGGAAATAAATTGAATGATCCTAATGAACTTGGATCAACTTGATGTAGACATGATGCCTAAGTTGAATAAGCACTCTCTAAACAACTTATCCATTTGTGAGGCACAGCCATCCCCCGTGTTCTTTTGTCCAACACAGAGTTTGTAGCTTCCCCCCTTTCCCAGTCCAAAGTATTTTTGACTTAAGTTAGACAAGTCAAACCCTTGGCCCAACCTTGCTCCTAGCCTTCATCCTTCACTAGCAGTTTGACCATGTCCGATGGGTGAGTTTGTCATTTGAACTATGGTGCAAGTAATTTTATATAACAACGGAATATGTTAATATAATTAATGCCACTGAATGGAATTTGTACTTTGAGCTTAGCTATGGAATGATTAAAGAAGCATTGTCTTAGTCTACTGATGTGATTTATCCTTGATTATATATATTCTTGGGATCCGTGATGATGTGGACCATGTATGGATGATTATTGATGATGATTTATGGTCCCACATGTTTGATGATGATATCATATGATGGACATATGATACAGATGATGATTGATCCAGTTCAGCAGGTTATTATCATTACAGATCAGCAGATTATACATTGTCCATATATGGTGGACCCTACAGCTGGCCCATTAGGGCAACCCAGGGTGTATGAGTACTCATTCCTAGTGGATTTGGGTCTTCTAGATCCATTGAGACACTTATCTTTCAGTTCCGGGCACTTCTGACAGTGATTGATGCAGTTTTACACTTGTTGACCAGATTTGGGGCTGATTTCCCAGCCTGAGCAGCAGGGGCCCCGAGAGGCCGGTTCACCTAGGGCGCTGATGATGGAGGGGGTGGTCCAGCCACTTGTTATTACCATTTATCCCCCCTCCCGGAGAGCCTGGTGGGCTCAGATTGACAGCGCTAGCACCCTAGGAGGCAGTTTTGGCACTTTCACAGTTCCCGAGGCAGTTTAAAAATGGGATAAAGTGGTCACTGAGGAAATCGATTTGGGCAATTGAGGCAAGGTTTTGGCATTTGGTTTTCACAGAGGTCTTCCAGGGTGATCTCACTATCTTCCAGTCAGTTTTCACCATGTGGGTATCTCCAGATTGATCACAGGAGGACATTTACTGCTCGACTGTCATGGATTCTGAGGACAGTTTTGGTCATTATCATTATATTGGACATATTTTATTATTTTATTGTGCCTTGGGGTGAGCTAGCAAGGATTTATACCTCCTAGCCCCACCATGTGCTTATTTTATCATGTCCTAGTCATCATGAGGTGGATTATTGTACTTTATACCCCTCTTGAGGGATGACGTCACCCTCCATTGTGCCACTTAGTGAGGGCGCTATTGTTATGTTGAGTGATCCATGTGATATATTGTTATGGATTCATCCTAGCCATTGATTGTATGATGAGATCTTATAATCTCAACCACTCATGTGATGTAGTATTGTAGAGTGGTATAGGGTTTTGGTCTTTATTATCCTATATAAGGAGGAGACCCCCCATTGTAAAGCTCACCTTTGGAGCTCTGGAATATTGGAATAGAAGATTTTTTGTGGAGCACGTCTCTCTTGGCTTGTGGATTCTCTTGCATATTGAATATAAAGTATCTCTTCTATGTATCATTGTGGATCTATGTGTTTTTGCTAACCTTTTGACAGGAAAGTCGAATTGGAGAGAGGAGGGCGACTTTTGGAGGGTTATTGTTGGAGGGATCCACATATTCTCTCTTGGGTTGATCTTGTGACAGGGAGTATCATTATTGTATCTTCGTGACATAGTTGATGCTTTCTATTACATCTTTCTACCATTTTCATAATCATCTTGCTTGACTTGTTTCTTTGATCTTGTCTTGTAGGAGGAGGACGATTTGGCTATCTTGGAGAAGGGAGATTTGGTTGGAGCACTTGGATCTCACTCTTGAATATAAACATAGGAGAATGCTATCAACTTGCAAGGTGGCCATAAGCAAATTGAGGTAAGATCTACAAGGTATGTGCCTCTTTCATCCATTCTATCTCCATTGGTCATAAAACCCTAATTAAATCAAAACCCCAATTTTTGGTATTTCTTAGATCTACTTAGATCTAGCCCTCATTTTGAAAAGATATTGAAAACCCACCTCTATAGCATCCACCCCTAGTTGGATCTATAGTTTGGTGGTGATTGGCTAAAAATTGATCCATTTTCTAAGATAAAAAGCTCTCCTTGATCTAAAGCGCACTTCCTTGGGAGAGGCTTGTTGGGCTAGATCTAGCACATGGGTAGGTGAGATCTCACATGATTTGGCATCTAGACACTTGATAACCTAAACCCATGTCCTTACTTTGGTGAAAACTACCTTGTGGACATCTCTCCATGTTTTGAGGGGTTGAAACCCCCTTTTTGATTTCATTGGTAACTTAAAACTTAGATCTACTAAGATCTACCCATTGGGTTTACTTGAAACTTTGAAGGAACATAGATCGGGGTACTAACATCCCGGATCTACATTTTGGTGGCCATTGGACTTGGTTTGGTCCACCAAAACCACTTTTTGCCTCTCCTTGAGAAAGTCGCACCCCTTGGGAATTTTGAGTTGGACCACTTCTAGGAAGTGGGTGTTGGAGATTTTTGTGGATTTGGATCGCCCATGCTTTGAAACCTAGGTCTAGACTGTCCTTTTGTCCCGATCTACCTTGGGGATTGCATTCCTTGTTTTGAGGAATTGTGGTCCACTTTTGGTCATCAACTAAAAACCTAGATCTAGCAAGATCCAACCATTGGATCTCATCCAAACCACTTGACTTGGCTTCTAGGTGTCCCGATCTACACTTTGACATTCTTCTTGACCCCATTAGCCCATCCAACAAGGCACTAGTCCTTCTCCAAGCAAGGCGCACTTCTTGGGATTAGTGTCAAACCCTAGATCTAGCACATGGGTAATCCTAGAACCAACTCTAACTTGTAGGTCTAACCTAGATCTAGCCTATAGTACCATCTTCACACCTAACTTCACCTTGTGGGCCTTTCTAGAACCATTTCACACTTCCCAAGGCAACAAGACCCACTTGTGTAAACACATGGTACTATACTTAATAATCATCAATGTTCCCCCAAGGTTCCGAGACGGCGGGACGCGGGTGCGGGGAGACGCACATTCGGGACGTGTGGAGACCACCCCCAAATTTTAGAGAATTTCGGGGGGACGGCGGGACGCGAGAGTTATAAATATTTTTTAAAATATTAAAAATATGCAAAATATAAATCCCAACAATAACAAACCATCCCATGCAAATTAGTGGATTACTAAACACTACATTTATCATTGTGCAATCATGCAATGTAAATGCAAAGTTCAAACAAATTACACGATTCATCATAATTATATTAATATATGAATCTATGATTAACATGAACATCATATTTCGTGTTTGTCACTTTTGAGTCTTTGTCATTTGATATTTCAGTTTTGAGTCTCGCCGGAGTTTCGGAGTTTCGGGGGGGACGCCCACAAGTCTCGGAGTTTCGGGGGGGACGCCCACAAGTCTCGGAGTTTCGGGGGGGACGCCCACAAGTCTCGCCGCCCACCGAAACGTTTCGCTGTGCGTTTCGCCAAGTTTCGCCCAAAGCGGGACGTCCCGAAACGTTTCGCATGGAGTTTCGGAGTCCCCGGGACGCAAGAAACGCCGAAACGCGTCCCCGACCCTTGGGGACGCGTCCCCGTGGAACACTGATAATCATACCCCATCAAGTGGCCTAAACCATACATAGATTGAAACATTAACTATCCATGATACCACCTTCAACCATACCTCAAACATTAGGTCCACTTAGCCTTGCATTGGTTTCCGTAACTTATCATTTATTCACCCTTTGAAACCTTTGCTTGGGTCCAATCAACTGTGATTGGGGTATTAGGGTCTCCCCCTTGGTCTGGTTATACCCTGACTTAAAGCGAAGAGTGCTTCGGTTGACGTGACTCCCACATTGCATTGGGAACCGTGGCATCTCTTAGGTCACCTCTTTAGTTGCCTAACTCCTCTACCGTCCCGGATGGGATACCTCTAGGGGCAACTACAAGTTGTGTGATAACAGGTCTACCTGGCAAAAACGCCTCACCTGGGACATTTTTCTCTTCTGCTTGTTTGGGGCCAGTTTGGGGTTCTAGGTAGTTTAGAATCGGTCTTAAATCATCATTTTACTTTCAGAAATCAAACTACCAAGTGCTAGAAGTATTTTAAATCATCGTTTTATTGTTGCCCTAGTTTGTCATTTCACTGCTTAACTCATCTTCTTGGGCAACATCAATCCATTCCTTCACTTCTAGCTTACTGTATGTCCCTAGTCTATTTCAGCCATACAATCACTAATTTAATCAGTCTATCTCACTACATTTGATTGCTGGTCACTTCTACATCACTCCCATTTCTACTATCTGTGTTCATCTACAGGCTGGAACTAGACTTAGGACCTAATCAACACTCATTTCCTCCCTTCACTTCTTTCTATCTTTGGGGATTTGGCTGTGTTTTGTCTCTCCACCATCATTGGTTGAGCGAGGTCTCCCCCCTGACTTGGCTATGTGCCTGGTATAAAGTGACAATAGCCTTGTCCGATGTGACTTCCGTTCCTTGAATGGAGGACCTGACTATTCCTGGTTACACCATTCTAGCTGTTCACCCTCTGCCATCCCTGTTGGGACACTCATTTTCCTTCAGCTAGAGATTGTGTGATAACAGTCACCAATTAAAGTGTCCTTATCCACCCCAAGGAAACACTAGGTGAACGACACTTCCTAGGTAACTTTTCAACATTGTTTACACTCGAACTTGCACTACTTTCTTCACTGGGTACTTAGTGCAACTTGTAGACACTATGCCCACTGTCACCTCAACGTATGTGTCTCTCGCTTAGGGTTGGTTCATGCCAACTCTAGGGAGATACCTTTAACTATACTTGCAACCTATTAATTAGCTTGAGCGCATAAGAAAGGGCTGCAGATAAGTGAATCTCTATGTCGAAATCTAAAACTAGGAGGGAAGAATCAGAGAAGCCCAGTGTCTTTCAAGGGTTAATGGGTTCAAAGGTGAGCTACAATGCTCATCCGAAGAGGGATGGGGAATAGGGGCGAGGTTTTCAAGATGGAAGAATCTCACCACAAAACAGGGTGCAACTTAAATAATTGCATTTGGGTTGATGACAACTTTGTCCTGGCTGCTACGAGGGAGCTAGGGAGTGGATTTCCCACTCTGCGGATCCTAAGGAACCTAGCCAGCTCATTGAAAACCTGCAATTGTTAGCACAGATCAGAGAAAGAAATCTTCAACTCTGCTCACTAGATCTTACAACCTATACAAGAAAGAAGTCATGAATACACTTGTATCACACAACTTGTAGTTGTCCGTAAAGGTATCCCATTCGGGATGGTAGAGGAGACAGACAACCAATGTTACAAAAACTGGCTTGTTAGACCGGTTCCGGCAACTTTCTGGTCATACCGACCCTTCAAACCGGTTTTGGCCGGTTTTGTCCTGAACCGGCCGGTTTAGTCACCAAACCAGTCAAAACCGGTCGGTTCCGGACAAAACCGGTTTTGCAAAGAAAACCGTCTGGTTCAGGAAACGATTTTTTTTTTTTTTTTAAGGCAATTGGGTGGGCGAAACTGTCCACGTGGCATATACATGTAATTCATCTTTATATGTATATATGAAAATTTCAACAATCTGAAATTGTCTTACTATCTAAGTCACCTGACACGGGGACACGGGACACGTAGGACACGAAAATACGAGAGTCCGACACGGACACGGTGACCCCCGAAATCAGGACACGTAGGATACGTTTTATATACATATATATATTTTTTAAAAATATATTAAAATTTCCCAAATATAGACATATAGATCCAAAAATATTTAGAAACTAGAACATTTACAAATATTCAATAGAAATTAGAATAAAAACATATTAATGATTACACATTTGTCATTCACAAATCACGATTCACAACACATTTGTCATTCACAAATCACAATGAGACAAAGATGCATGTCGGAACCATATTTCTCATTAAGTCATCAAAATCAAAATGTATACATATATGTCGGAATGCCACTGGGCACTGGGCCACTGGCAAATGCCAAATAGACTAATAGTAAATACAAAAAGGGGTGGATCAAGATGGGAGAATCCCATATGTCAGTAGTCCTCCTCCATGCCTGAATCAACATACTCATCACTGCCACTGCCACTGCCCTGATCCTCATCCTCCTCCCCCTCCTCCTCCTCCTCTCTGCCCATCTGACGATCTGCATCTGCTGCTGTGGAGGATGACCCCTCTATACGATCACTATCATCAAAAGTGACCGGCTCTAGCACTGGATCATTAAGATCCATGTTGGCTAATGCCAACTCAGTACTGCTGTCCAAACCCATATCATCAGGAAAGACATCCCACATCTTTGTCTTTCCCTTCACCCACTCCTCCCTCTTCCTGTAAATAAGACGAAGGTTGGAGTGCACATACACCATCGACTCTGCCCTGGATTGCTCAAGCCTGCTCTTCTTCACACTGTACAAGTTCCCATATGTGCTCCAATTCCTCTCACAAGAAGAGGATGATGTAACTTGAGAGATGACCCTGAAGGCTAACTTCTGTAGAATAGGGGATGTTGCCCCGTGAGTTGCCCACCAACGATAGGGTGTCTTACCCTCCCTATCTCTAAGCACATCATAGCCTCCAAATCTCCCAGTGCCAGTGGAAAAATCTACAAAGCCATCCTCCACCTCCTCAAGCATGTCTCTATCCTGAAATAGCCGTCTAAGTGCTATCTTCCTCCCATTTGCAATCTCTGCATCCATGTGAGGAGGGACTCTGTGTGAGGCCCCCGATCCACTAGTGAGCCACTCCTGAGTGTAGAACTTGGGGTTCAAGGAGTGGGCCAAGCAATGCAAAGGTGTGCAATTCTTATCCCACCTGGAGATAAGAATATCCCGAATAATGGTCCATAAGTTCTCTGCCGATGTCCCATACTCGGGACACTCATTCTCCATGACAATGGACCTCGTGGACTCAATCATGGAATCCCACCCCTCATAAACCTCTGCTAGGATGGGTTGGTCCGTGTCTGCAAACCGCAACAAAGAAATGATTGGCTCCATGATCTTAATGCTAAGATCTACCATGTCCCACCAACCATCATTTAACACCGTGTCCTTCACCTTTTGTGAAGCAGCCTGATCCGTCTTTCTCCAAAAAGCCCAAAACTCTGAAATCACCATGGACCCAAGAGCGGTTTTGACCTCCCTCAACCTCTTGAGCATGATGAATGAGGAAGCAAACCGAGTATCTGCAACCTTCAGCAATGAAAGCTGTGTGTATTGTTTGTAGATGGTGAGGGCATTTGTGTGGTTTTGCACAAAGTTACGGATATGGCGTGCATCCTCAATAAGGTTTCCAATCCATGTCACATCCGAAGCAATGGCTTTCAGTGCTAAATTCAAGGAATGGACAATGCAAGGTGTCCAAAAAACCTGTAAGAGCAATAAAAGCATGTATCAATGACTCTACAACACTAACATTGCAATGACCAAATTCAAACAATGAGCAAATTAGAAATGAAAGGTGTCCAAAATGAACATACCTGTGGATATTTAGCTTCCACAATCATGCCAGCAGCCTTGCAAACAGGTGCATTGTCCGTGATGATTTGTACACACGAATCAACACCTACTTCTTCAATGGTTTTGATGAATAAATCGCCCATAAATTGTGCATCCTTGTATTTCCCAAGAGCATCCACCGCTTTCAAGAACAATGGTCCATTTTGGGAAGATACCATGAAATTGATGAGTGGATGGCGTGCGGGATCCGTCCATCCATCAGAAACAACACTCACACCACATGAGGGCCATGTTGTTCTAATTGGCTCAAGGATTTTATCTACCTCCTTCTTTGCTTTAACCAACAATGTGGTTCTAAGCTTCTCTGAACTAGGAGGCACATAACCACTTGGAGCTCGATCCAAGATAGTTTTAACCGTCTCAAAATACAATGGTGACCGTGCAACATTGAATGAGATGAAGTTGAGGTAGAAGAAAAATGCAATGGTAAGGTCTACCTCTTCTCGCGCCTCTTGTTGGAAAATCCTATCCATTGGACCACCGATAGATTGCCTCTTTCTTGTTTGATGAGTATCCCCACGCCCATGACTGCTAGAGCTAGGTGGAAATGGAGGCTTGGTGCTAGAGGGCTTTCTCAAAAATGGAAGAGGATCATCCTCTTTTTTCTTGCTTGCTGCTGCCACGTTCCCTAAGCCAACATGATCCTCTCTTTCCATATCCCTCCTTTGCTGAACAGTCACCGCTTTGCATGAAGAAATCCCACAAGAAGGAAGGGCCAACAAATGGCCCTTAACCCAGAAATATGTGCTCATGAAGTCATGCTTGCAAAAATTGCATCTCCAAGACACATTACCTCCCCCACCAAGCTTTGCCCCGGGGCCATCTTTTCTTGTCACATACTTCCACAAAGGGTATTTTTTTTCTTGGGCTTGTTGTCTTGCTAAAACAGGGTTAAATGGAGCATGAGCTTGAGCTCCACTAGCAGCCGATGGAGCACTTGACGGAGGAGGAGAACCGCTTGTGCTTGGTGGAATACGAGGGGAGGCACTAGATGGTGCATTTCTCCCTCTCCTTTGCCCCCTACCTCCTGCTCTAGCTGATTGAGACATTCCTTTTGTTGTGTGATGGTTGAGCTTGCAATCCTCTCCACAAATCCACCGGAATGCACTTGGAATTGCTTGGATAGCCTTCAAATCGCCTTCAAATCTCCTTCACCTGCACATATAATCACTCTTAGCCAACTCCTTTCCTTGCAAATGATAAAAAGAAACTCAAAATTTGGTTTTATAACTTACCCGGCCGCACTTTCCTGTTTTTTCGCGCGCTTAACGTGTTCTGTTTGAGGGACGCGTGTCCGACAGTCGGGACACGTTACGAATTCGTGTCCGACTCGTCTAAAGTGCGTGTCCGAAAAAAGGATTCGCTGAAAAATCGAATCGGACACGACCTCAGGTCGAATCGTGTCCGATTCGATAGGGACACGACACTTGCCCTATTTTGAACGAATCCTGTTTCTTAGCTTACTAAAGATTTGATTTTCAGCAGTCTGCAATTGTCTTTAAGATTTAGCAATTTTCAGCACTAGTTTGCCATGCTAATGTGAAAGCTGAAATTGTTAAAAGATTTAACATCAATATAAAAGATAAGGGGGCATATTTATTGCTATAAATCCACATTAATTGAAGTGATTTCAGATCTGGTTTATGCTTGAAAAGATTGCCCTATAGGGCTGAAGCCTGAAACTTGTTGACATATGTTTGCTATATTTTATCTTGGATTGCCTAGTGTATTGGAGTTGTTGATAGATAAAATATTGTTCATTGTTTCTATTGTTTATTTATATTTCATTTCATTCTTTAGGCTCTAAATTCAGAAGGTTAAAATCCAGGAAGCCTCCTTGCCAAGAGAAATTTCTAATTTGCATCAAAATTCAAATTTCTACATGTTGAAGTGAGAAGACAAATAGCAGAGTGATCAATGCTGTTGAGATGGACAAAGTTAGGGCTTGTATGTGCTCACACAACACATAAGCAACTTTTTGCCCAATCACATCTATCTTGTACAAGTATATTTTGTATTTTTGTCTTGGTTAATCTTCGATTGTTGAAAAGCATTTTGGAGTGAAAGTTGGTGATGGCATCAAACAATTCACTTGTCCACTATGATTGTTGAAGAAGCTTGATGCAATTCTGACTGGTGGGAAACTTGAAACAAAATGAATATCCTAAAGGGATCTTAGCTTACACCATCTAAGATGCAAGACTAGTAGATGTTTGATTCAGACATGTATTGGACTCAGTGCTAACTGCTATTTTGGTTCTATGCACTCTTATTTGCTATATAAATGAGATACTTTTCATATTTTGTGTATAATGGTTTGAATGCACATGGATGCACTTTTCATAATTTTTCAAAATTTGAATATTTTATGTATTTTTGGTGATCCGGTTTTGGTCTGGTTCCGGTTCACAGGGTCAGCCGGTTCGGTTTTTGTAACATTGCGGACAACTAAAGAGGTGACCCAAGAGATGCAACGGTTCCCAATGCAAGCTGGGTGTCACGATAACCGAGGCAATCTTCACTTTAGATCAAGACTAATCAAGATCAAGGGGGAGACCCTAGCCAATCAATGAAGACTAGCTAACACAAAGGTTCCTAGGGAAATGTGCAAGTTAGGTTACAGAAACCAATGCGTGTGTTAGATTAAGTAGACCCAAGAGTTTAAGTGTGGTTGAAGAGGCTTAGTAGGTGACAAGTGTTTCAATCAATGAATGACTAAGGCCACTTATTGAGCTCAAAAGAATAGATCTAGTACCATGAAAATACACAAGTGGGGCCGACTCCTTAAAAAGTGGAAAATGGTCCAAATTGGGTCCACTTGGTAAAAGTTAATGGAATATGGAACTAGAGGTGCTCTATAGCATGGATCTATGGATTGACCAAGAATTAAGAACGCCCAAATGCGGGATCTAGCAAAGGCCACTAACCCCAAGGAATGTGAATTGCCCCAAGGGAGACTAGTGCCTTAGATCAAGGGCCAAATGGAGTCGGATGTCCACCAAAATGTAGATCGGGATAGTCAAAGTGCAAAGCAAGGTGGGTTTGAAGATCAAAAGAATGCCATGGCTAGATCTTAGTAGATCTGAGATTAAAAATGCATCATCCAATGACCCAAGTGGGGCTTGTTGTCCGCCAGATTGCACACCAACAGCGAAAATCTTTCGAAAGCTGTCTCTTCACTACAAGTGAGAGAGGTGTGGCCTTGGGGGCAAGCAATGAGCCAGGTACTGTCACCTGAATCCTAGCTCCTCCGTTTAAGCAAACTCCTAACGAAGCCAAGGGGGGTAGTCCCTAAGAAAGAGTTTCACTAAGGCTCTAGTATTTATAGTGTTTTTTTGGGTGTTGTGATGCGGATGGGTGTTTTTTAGGAGTTTTTAAGTGAGAGACAATGTAAAATTTGAAAAATAAAACAAGATAGTGCAATCCACGTTGCAAGTACAAGATGAAAGATACACTTGGGCAATAAGTAAATCACTTTTCACGTAAATATAAGCAGATACTCCAATGTTGATACTTAAGAAAGCAAAATATAAGATGAAGGACCAGTGCCTTATGGAGTCAAAAGATAGAAGTGATTGTAGACTTAATGCAAGTGCTTGAATCGGAAAGTTTGTGATAACGTTGTGCAGCTTATCTTGGTAAATTCAAAGTTTTAATTGTCTTGATTATTAGGGCTAAAACCAAGGATGTTCAAAGAAAGTCCGGAAAAGACAATATCAAGTGCCTCCGTTCAAGGACCTGTCCGGCCACCCAGTGCTCTAGCCAGGCCGCGCAATGAAAGCCAGCAAACTAGAGGCTGAACATGGAATCCCGGCGCCCTCACTAAGAGATTACCCACTGAAATTATCTTATCGATCAACTCCGGATTGGTTGGTTATGGGGGTGAAAATTTTAATTAGATTTTCGCTTGTAGATTAACAAGTCTTCCACCTTTCTGAGTACTAGCCCAACTGTTTCCGGTTGGCAGAGCATACGGGTGTAGGACAAAAACCAAGGTAAATTAATTAAAGGGTGTATGAGTGGAAATTTTTATTATTAGAAAGCCTTGTTCAACTCTCCGACAGAGAGCGCTCTTGACTTGGTCTTATGACCACAGTTCAAGAGACTTGCTAGATTAACAATGCCTAATGCAGGGAAATGCAAGAAACTAAAATGCCCTCCGATAGAGGGTGCTCTTGACTTGGATTTGGCCAAGTTCAAGAGACTTTGGTTTATTTTAAGAAGCAGAAAGAAAGTCGTAGCAGTATATCTTAACTTGAAACAGATTTTAAGCAATAGTATTGATCACAAGATATGAATTACCACTAACAATAATGCTTGCAAGATAAATAAATCTAGTGTTCTACCACGCAAACTTTAATCTACTAGGTGGGATTGATCCCCGAAACAGGATCAACCACTAGAACCGCCTGCACTTGAGAACTTCCAGCTAGCTGAAAGCTCTGCCAAGGAAACCGACGGGGATGGAAGAGTAACCACAAATTATGTGGTCCTGCCCTTGAGACGAAATCTCAAGGATACAACTCCCGGCTGAAGGCTTTGGAAGAGAAGCAAGATAACAATAAATGCAAAAATAAAACTAAACTACCCAAGAATCTCTTTCAGGTCAAAGACCCTACTCGGGAGAGCATGGGGGTAAGTAGATACGGAAGATAAGCAAAAATGATCTTATTTGAAGTAAATTTAAACTAAGAGCATGAAAACACAAACTAAGTTAAACCAAACCACAAGACCCAACACTCTTCCCCAAATGGGGAAGAAGACCCAAAAAGTGGAGGCCCCCTCCACTTGAGACTTTTATTTAGCGGTTACAAATGCCTTGGGTTTAAAACCTTGCAAGGTCTTTTGAGAACGGTAATACTTGGAAAAATTTGGAGAAGAAACAAGTTTTACTTGCTATTACAAAAGGATAAGTATATCAAGATTAAGTCATTCTCATGGATCCTTCACTTTGTTTTGCGTTGATTCTTTGTTTCAAGATCTTTATCAAATATCTCAGTTTCTCAAATGATCTGCACAAGTCCAAAACATCTAAACAAGGCACCCATTAACCGTTAGCAAAAGACAAAACCAAAATTTGAAACTAGTTAAGTCTAGATTTGAAATTTTAACTCTAAAATGTGGAATGCATGACATTTTATCATAAAATATTAACTATGGCGAAACGGACCAGCGAACAACAAACTCTCGAAACGTCCTAGAAATGAGATCTAAAGTATAAAAATTTGAAATATTTTTGTGCAAAATTTTCGATCTTTTGGAAGATGTAAAAGTTTGTAAACAATCTACGAGCTACATGCAAGCTATGATAGTATGGATATGAAAATGACCAAGTACCTCAAAAGACAATGCAAGATATTTATTTTTATGAGATCTAACTATGCAAAACCAACTACCAAATAACCAAGTATGAGATCTAATACTAACTACTACTAACTCTTTTGTTTTGTTGTTTTGATGTGATTTAGGGCTTAAATGGGAGTGGACGAGGAGAAAAGGTGAAGGACAAGTAAGGTGGACGAGAGGGAAGGACGAGGGAAAGAGGACCCTAGATGGAGAGGACGAGAGCAAAAGAGTGGGTAGAAGATGGTAAAACGAAAGGGTAAGAGGCTCAAGAAGAAGGTGGGACAAATGGAAAAGGAGAGAAGGCGGATGGTAGAGCCAAACAAAAAGAGGAGGGAGGCACTAAATGGCTAAGACGAGAGGAAGAAGGTGGCTTTTCTAGGATGGAGGAGAGACAAAAGAAAAGACAAAAACGAATGGGGAAAGAAGCCAATGAGGAGAGGGGACGAGAGCTAGAAGGAATGGGCTAGCAAGCAAATCAAAGGGGTTTCAATGAGAAGACAAGATGGCTTGAAGAATGGGAAGCCTAGGGCAACAAAGTAACCAAGATGATTTTTTTTTAAAATAAACTTAAGAGATGGAACCTTAGATTTGAAGCCTTTTGCCAAATCCCTTAATGCTTGAGATTTACTCTAGAAGGATCCTGAAGCATGCACAAATGGTTAGAAAATGTAGGCCTTTTGAAGTGATGAAAGATGCAACCTAGCTCAAATCTCTCTTCAAAACCTGTTGGATCTGCACAAGTGATCACTCATAAACACATCTTGATCATAATAGTATGCATAATAAAAGTGAGATTAGAATAGTATAAGTATTTCCAACTACAGTCTACTCCTTCTAAATCACACTTAAACCAAACATAAATGGACAACTTGTATTCAAATGCCCATCCTATGGGCTTAAAAAAGCCTTCTAAGCAAATTATGGATCAAAACATGAGATTATAAGCAAATAACAAGAACAAATTCACCTTGAGATTATGAAGACATTTCCATGAAAAGCATTTGACAACACATAGACCTCCAAAGTCGCTTTATTTCCTTAAGCCAATGGCTTTGCAATGACAAAATGGCAGAGTAACTTTACATCCAAAAATCCATGAGATAATAGCCCCTAATGGGCCTCTCTTTATACCAAAATCCTAAGCTAAAACCCTAGGTCGAATTGGCAATAAACAAGTAAATCGAATTCCAATCATGAGAGGGCTTGGAGAGCTAAACAATGTCCAAAGTCGAGTTTGTGGTAGGTATGAATGGAAGAGGTGGCATGGCTCGACTTGGAGGAAGGTATGAGATGGGAGCTACATCCAATTAACACGCTCCAACTAGGATCCACGTGAGGCATGGTAGGTGCGAGTTAGAGACATGTGGAGGGGCGAATCAACAAGGGGATGGCATGTGGCATTGGGTAGGTACTAATTCGCATAGGTGTAGCATGGGAAACATCACAACTACTTACCATATTCCAACAAGGTTCAAACTCGAGCTCATATGAGATTGACGTGAGGATTTAGGGGATATGCGAGTGGTTTGTGTGGAGACACATGTGTAGATTGGTAGGTATAACTCGAGTCATCACAAGGAGCCAAGCTTTGGATTAGGGTGAGTCATGAGGGCACCTACCTTAGGCTTTAATGCAAACTACCACCCAATCATCAATTGACAACACATCAAACTCAAGTTTTGCATGAGGAGGGCGAATTTGTTCAAGTGGATAACCTTCTGGTGACTGGATAATTGATTGGAGTGACTGGGAGTTGATTGGAATCCTCATAAATGTCCATTGCCATGTCATTTAGCCTTTTATTTTAATCAAATTGATTAATTTTGGAGAGATTTGGATTATCTCCAAAATATTCAATTTTATTATTTTAATTAATAATTTCTCTGTAAATGACTTTTCAGAGAAAATATTAATTATGAGGCTGAATTGACATCCGAAAGTTGGGTTTAGCTGCTCTATGGGTCATGTGTGATTTTTGGCTTATGAAACGAGCCATCAAACACTAAAATCGGACCCCGGATGACTGACATATTACAGACTCAAATTTCTCTATTTAAACTATAGAGAAATTTAATTAGAATTTAAAAAATAATTAAAATTAAAAAACCCCAATTTCGACGCGTCCGGTAAAAAAATTTCGAAATTTTTTCTGGGGGTCCTAGAGACCTAGGACATGACCAAAACCTATTCTAATAGTGTCTAGTAGGTTTATACATTATAGTTGGACCCTAATAACCCCCCATGGCCAAATTTCCAAAATCGGGCATTCCAGCTTTGGAGGAAGCGGGAGAAAAACCAAGAGATTATATTTCGCCTGAAGCAAAGTATAATTTGACGATGAAAAAACTCCCTGGAATAACTTAGTTGTTTAATCCAGTCATGGGGAACCGAGCCACTCAGACCCTACTAGCACACTTTGATACAAACCCCCATGGGGCCATGGTCATGTCGACTCAAAAACAAAACTGGCTAGACCCAAATACAATGAAACCCAGATACTCTGGAAGTGAACACTGATGTGTTCCAACACTAGCGGCTCAATAAGGTTTCAACTATTTGTACAAATCAGTTGATAACAGGGCTCAACTCTCAAAATGAGTAATGGGGCCCACAAGTCAAAAATCAAAGAGGTGAAGCACTAGGCGTAGGTTATCAAGGTAGATATATGCAAATCAAGCGAGATCTCACCTACCCACAACTTGGAACTAGCCCCACTAGCTCTCCTCAAGGAATGCAAATTGACTCAAGGAGGGCTAGGTGCTTTAGAGATGGGTCAAATGGAGGCCAATCACCACCAAACTATAGATCTGAATTGTCGCGGATGCTATACAGGTGGGTTTTCAATATTATCCCCAAAAGCTTGCTAGATCCAAGTAGATCTAGAAAAATAGAAAAATGAGGGTTTTAATCAATGAGGGTTTTGTGATCTAAGAGAGTAGATGGATAGGATAGAAGAATATCATACCTCATGGAACATACCTGAAAAATGAAGATGGAAGAGGCTTGAGACGAGGATTACTTCCCACAAAGATCAAATGCCAAACTTGATGAGCCCTTCTTGCCAACGTTTTGCCTCCTTCAGCCAAATCGGCCTCCCTATTCCTGTCAATCAAGGACACAAAGATCAATCAATAAACAAGAATGGAAGTAGATGCAAACAAAGAGATGAAGAACGTGAAATTGTTGGTACAAAGACAAAACAACTCCCTTTCACCCAAAACGTCCTCTTGGAGCTTGTAGGATAGGCCTCCCCACCAATACCCACTCCTCAAAATCTTCTTCCTTGCCTACAAAAAAAATGTTAGTTGAAGATAAAAATCCAAGATGGCCACCAATGTCTGTCAGTGCAGAGGAAGAAGCATTTACAATCACCACAAGCATTCCAACTCCAAGATCCAAGATGCCCAACAAAATATTTCTATTCCAATAGCCAAGAGCCAAAAATCTCTAGATGAGTTTTACAATAGGGGCGTCTCCTTATATAGGATAATAAAGACCAAAACCCTAAACCCCAAAACCACTTTTTGAAACTAGTGGTTGAGATTAAAAGTTCTCATAATCTAATCAACAGCTAAGATGAGCCAACATATAATATCACATGGATCACTCAAAAGAGGGATGATGTCATAGCTAAAAGTGACTCATGGAGGATGACGTCATGCCTCAAAGGGTGCTAAGATACATGGGCCCGCCAAATATGACATGGACATGACTCAAGAGGCACATGGTGGGGCTAGGAGGTATCAATCCTTCACTAGCTCGTCCCCATGGCACAATCATAATAAATAAAAGGACCATGACAAGTCCAAATAACACAAATGATCAAATCCTTTCCTCAAAATCTGTGCGAGACATGCAGTAAAAGGCCTTCTATGGCGACTGTGGACCCCACTGACTGATGCCAACTGATTGGAAGATGGGGGGTTCACCCTGGAAGACCTTTGAGAAGACCAAGTGCCAAAACCTTTCCTCAATTGCCCAAATCGAATTCCTCAGTGACCCTTTTATTCCATTTTTAATCCTCCTGAAAAACCTTGAAACCTTGAAACTGCCACCCAGGGTGCCTGCGTTGTCAAACTGAGTGCACCAAGCTGTCCGGAAGGGGTGCATAATGATAAAAAAACAGTGGTTGGACAACCCCCTTCCTACACAACACCCAAGGAAACAACTGGCCTCCAAGCCTCTGCTGGACAGGCTGGATCAGCATGCCCAAAACTGATCAACAGGTGGATAACTACTGCTATCATCACCAGAAGTGCCCGGAACGGAAAGATAAGTGTCTCAATGGATCCAGAAGATCCAAATATACTAGAAATGAGTACTCATACACCATGGGTTGACCTGTGGGGTCAACTGTAAGGCCCACCATACCCGGACAATGTAAAATATGATGATCTGGAAATAATAATAAAACTGAGTAACTGCATCAACCATCATCTAAAGCATATGTCCAACATATGGAATCATCAATAGGTGTATGTGGGACCATCAATCATCATCAATAAGCACAAGTGGTCCATCTCATCACGGATCCCAAGAATGACCATGGTCAAACTATGTTTGACTAGGTTCATCAGGATCATTCATTTCATTTCCATGGCCTTTTTGTCCTTAATGACCCCTTTGGGATTTCACATGTGCTAAGAAGCAAAACTAATCGTAGCTTGCATCCGAGGCATATTCACATCAACAAGGTCAGCAATAATAGATATAAATTTTGAGTAACCATTGCTTTTTGGACCTTTTCTATACCCTTCGAGGGGTATTTTAGCAGTTCATTGCTATAGCCTTTATTCACGTGTGTTAAGAAACACATTCTAGAATTTTAAGTTCACAGGCTTTCATAATACATTTCCAATACAAGTAGTACATGAGCTTTCAGTTTTAGCCAACAACATCTCAAGTGACAAGGGGGAGTTCTGCACAGTGCCAAACATCAGGACAATTGACCAGAATGATTTAGGCATACAATCCAACTCACCAAAGGTAAGTTCTGTCACCAACTCAGAGCCAAGACACAAAACAAACATGGATGCGGTCTAACACAAAGGTAGAAATGGGGAAGTCCTCAGTATCAAGAAGTCAAGAAGGCAAGTGAAGGCGAAAGTCAAATAAGGAAGGTCATGTATGGATGGAGTCAAATGAATGTGGTGCCTAAGCTAGTAGACAAGGATGTAAGGAAAGACCATATCTATGCTCATAGGAGGGTAATGAAACCGATGAGTTTTGTTAGAAAACCTAAGTGTGCAAGTAATACATCCATTTTATATTTATAACATCATCCAAGATAATTCATTTTATTTTAAATAGTACTGCCGCATCATGAATCATATACCAAGTCAATGCTATGAAGATGACTAAAACAACAAGATAATAATCCAAAGCCAATAATCAGAAGTCCATAGGTCATATCATATCATAATGATCATCAATAAACATCTGAAACACTGCTGCAATAATATCACTGGGCACTGAAGTGAAACTGTATGGAACAAAGGGTCACATCGGTCATCAAACCTACGCTCTCAAGGCTCAGCCTTGACACAAGGTCAAATATAAGTCTGATACAATATACTACTCTGATCCATAAGTGATCTCACATAACAAGCTCATCATAGCTGATCTCTATAAAGGCAAAGCTCTGAAAAGTGCAGATATCTGCTCAACAAAAATAGTATCCCAGCTACTATGGTGTGATAACAACATTGTCCAAAAGATTAAGCACACAGCAAGACAGGGAAAACACATGAATCAATGAGCTCGATTTATTCAACTATCAACCCGGAATTACAATAGGCAATCTTTGGGATTCCACCACTTACAATGAGCATGAGCATCACTTTATAGGCATTGATTGTCCTAGGTTAATGAGCCCTAGCTCTGTGCATGTGCATGAGATTAAGGCTAAGTGAGGCATGCCAGTTCAGTCTTAACTAAGACTGAGAGAGCAAGTTCAGTATTTAAAAGGGTGCCCTGCTTTGAGGTAAGTATAGATCTGACTTATAACTGCCGTTTAAGAAATAACATAAAACTTGTGTAACTGCCAGCATGCATAGCTATAGGACTTAACTAGCATGACTGATGTGTTAACTGCTAGCTTGTAAACCAAACCTACATGCACTTTAACTACTAATAGATTAGATGCTAACCGGAGTCTGAACTGAAATATAAAGTGAAATAAATCAACACAACTAGTTGACTAATCAAGTGCACTTGTACATTGCTCCTTCGTTGAACTCCACTCTCAGCATCTCTGAGTTAGATCTGGCCACCACTCATGTACACTAGCGATATATCCTAAGTTACCAGAAACGTCCCAGTAGCCTTGCTGAAATGCCGTTCCCTGTTTCAGATCCTGAAACGGAGGGGATACAGCCCTGAAACGTCACCGATACATATCAGATTGGTACAGATACGTTTCAGACTAGAGGTGATACGTTTAAGGGAAACTGTGAAACGTATTAGAGAGAGAGAGAGCCACATTTCTAACGGTTTTTAATTCTGGAAGTCAACTTTTTAATTGTTTCTCTAGTCTACATTGAAACCCTGAAGGACCCACGACCTCTCCATGGAAGGTATAAAGTGACATTCTCCTTGTATTTCATTTTCTATCCTTTTACTTAAATTTTTAACATTACCATTAATTGTTTCAGGATGTTTGAGAGTGGTTCCAACCTCATCGGGCTTCATATGTAAAAAGTAGAATTTTTAATCCCATTCAGAATTTAACAGACTTAACAGTTTTCAGGACTTCAAGATTGCAATGTTGCCACTGGATTCTATCACATATGAGGGTATGGGATTGGCATTCAATCGAGCACATCAACCCGTCTATGTACCTTTGATGTTGGTGGTGTTGATTGTTGAACTCATCTGTCTTGAATGGACTTGGACCCACTTCCATAGCTAGAGGATGTGAACATTGGTGCTAGACAGGTGCCTTCAAGCCCAGAGGAATCAAGCCAAGCTCAGGATCCATATTTTTGCTCTACTTTTGTTGAGGACATAGATGATGACTCTAACTCCGAGCATGAGGATTTAGATGATATTAGTTAAAAGTTTTCATAGTATCATGTTACATGTATGATTAATGATATTCGCTAGTAGTGTCAGGTGATGATGATGATGCGCAATGATAATATTATAATGATTATGATGACAATGATAATATTTATGATGATGATGATGATGATGATATATATATATATATATATATATATATATATATATGCTGCTTTCCCGCTGTATCGTATCTGGATTTTTTGAAAATTCGCGTATCCATATCCGCTTCAATGCAACTTAGGATATATCCAAGTTCCAGTGGAGTGAACTGTGTGCTCCAGCAACATACCAACCATTTCATTGTCGCTTACCAGCTCCTCCCATAGTTAAGGACAAAGCAGTCCTTGAGAGGGTGGCAATGTAACAAACATAAGTATAAATGTAACAATAATAATAAATATTAAATATATTAATGAAAATTCAAAGGGCACATACCCCTTCACCTCATCACTAGTTAATGCATATAAGTATAGGATCACGAGGGTCATTGTAAGCATCAGTCTGTCAAATATTCATTATTCTATAACTTCTGTCAATTTAACAGTGAAGAGGGACTGTCCACTTCAAACACCCCACTTCAATCTAAGCATTGGGTCATGGAGAAAGATGATAAAGTACAAAAAAGAGTGTCAACTGTGATGTGATGCTTTGTGAACAGAAAAGAATTAGTTATTTGCTTCAAGTCTATACAGGTTTAGATAATTTTGCATTTAATAGTTTTGAGTTTTGACTTTGTTCCATTAGAGTTTAGTGTGTTTTGGTTTACAGTAAGTGTCATGTGGACAACTTAGGTTGCTAGGATGGGTCAAATGATGTAATATACTAATAATCCTTCAGACTTTTATTCTTCAAGTTTGTCCTATTTCAGTGAATGAGGGCTCTTGTCTTATCCTTGAGGGTTCACTTGTGGCCTGCTAGTGCAGGTTATTAACTTATTACATGAATTTGACTTGTTAGAGAAAGTTGGAGCTTCTGGTTGCTTTTTCGAGACAAACTGCATCATTGTGATGGGTGCTTTCTTCTCTTGCAGGACACTCTCCAGATTAGTCTCAATTCTATTCTTGGTCTTCCTCCAGTTTCAAATTTCCTCTTGGCAATAAGAAGTGCAAGCAAGAGAGTTCAATTATTAGTTTCTTCATCATTCCATCTTCATGCTTCTGATCTTTTTCATTTCACGGTTTTAAGCAGCGCTTGATGCTATTGTACTCGCTGAATTTCCCACATTCACTATCATAGTTGAACTTTGAGCGCTGTGAGGAGATTGTAAAAGATTAGTCAGGATTTAAGCAATGACAAGTACATGCGTTGACTCTTGCAAGATAACAAGGTTAGGTACAAACATAAATGGCCCTGCCACCCAGATTTGCTTCTACACAGAGACAATCTTGCTGCATCTATTATTTCAGGCCAATATGGCAATATCTGTAACCATAGTGTCAAAAACTTGACAGATATTGCCCCCTAACAATAATTTTACAGTTTACAAAGTACTGCTACGATCAACGTTAATAGTTGTCTTGATATCAACGCAAATAATTATGCAATCCTAGACCAAAGTTCATTTAAAACTTCAAATCAGGGTTTTAGAAAGTGAAACTTACTTGAAGCAAATCTCTTCGACGGGTGCGGAAGAAGCTAAGAAATCTGATAAACCGAACAGTTTGAACAGCAAATTCAGTTTTAAGAGCATCCCAATTAAAGGGTTTCCTGGAAAACCACATTAAAAAAGAATCACCTTGGTTAATAATGCAGTTGATCAACCATTTATTATAACTAATTGATGCTAGTATAGTTACACCTATAGGAGTGAGAAATTTTATTTTAACTGTTAAATAAATGTTGCATCCAGCAAATAGAAGTAGAAAAAACTAATGCCATGAATTTTTTTTCATTTTCTAAACATAACTGTGGCTTTTCTTCCCATCAATGCTACACATCTCCAATCATTGTTACATAGCAAAAATAACAAAGCTTATCAACAGCAGTAAAGGAAACTATCAAAACAGTCGATATGGTAATGAAGGCTTCTTGTATGTAGCGATAATATAAGTGGACACATTCGATGTTGCAGGACTTCCCAATTAATTGGTGAGTCTAACTCAAAATGACTTCATGTGAAGAAGGAATTAGCCAAGTATGGAAAAATTCAAAAACTGCAGACTCAAGAAAAGATTGTCTGCTGAAATTTTTCCATCTTTTTGAAAAACACTGCTGGCAGGGGTGAAATTCTGTTTTAAAGGTGTCTTTTTCGAGCTCCTTTTTCCCATTTTCACTGGCATATTTCAGTTTTGTTTATATTGGTATCTTCTTTTCATATTTATGTGGATATGTAATTATCTGATGCCATTTTAAGCTTATCTTTTAGTTTAGTTGAAACAAATGAGTCAATGACTTGGGATCCCAGACGAGTCATTCCTGAGTCTGAGTTATGCTACACCATACACATTGTCCATGTTACCAGCTATTTTGTACAATAGCTGAATTTCATGTGAGCCGCCAGTTTCATCAACATGTTCAATGTTCAGAAGTCAATTTCAGGGCATTTTTGCCCCGTTTGTAAAAACTGCATGTTCATACCCCCATGGGAAAATTGTAAAAAGTTGGTCTAAACAGGGTCCTTTTATAAAAGACTCGGCTATCCTTAGGTTTAACTGCTAGGGGGATACTCTAGAGTGTTGTTTCCTTAGGAATTATGCATTGCGCTTCTGTTGTGTATAATTCCTGAGTTTTTCACTCACACCTCCAAAGCTGGAGTATTTACCATGGTGGTCAAAACCTAAGGTGGTTATTAGAGTCTTGTGGCTAGGATTTTTTACGTGTGAGCAATCTCGCTTGAGTCGTATGAACATGCACTAAGTCCCCTAGGAGTTTTGTTTCATTCCGGCAAAAAAAAAAAAATTCCGTAATTTAGACCATTTTTAATGGTTTAAATGGAGTTTTTTAGAGTGTAATAAAAACCTCATATGGAGGAGGAATTTGGCGTGGGGAGGCTCGTTTTGATGCTCAAAGCGTCCTCTTTACCCTAGCGCCCACTTTTTTGAGGTTCCGGGAAGTTACATAGCCTCTGGGAGCAGTTTTCGCTAAAGATGCATCATTTTGGCATTTAATTGTTAAAAAATGAGAAAATGCACCATGGACAAAAATTGAAAAAAGACAAAAATCATTAAAAAATCATTTTTGAAAGATTGAATATGGTGTACGACCATGTTGAGGAGTAAAGGCAAATGTCATTTCAAACTTTGGATATACGAATCCATTTAAAGGGATGACGTGAGCAAGGATTAGCATGGGCTCTCCACGCATGGATTGGCTCACGAGTGTGATGGTGGGAGTGAATATTCCAAAGGATGGTGGGCGATTGTTCCAATGGTGAGGTGGCTGCCACCTCTACCAATCACCACTTACCAACCCAATCACACCAACCTCAACTCCAATTCGCCTTAGGTCATGCGTGAGACTCCCTCTTGGTTGGTGGAAGGCGCTTTCAACCCTAGCTCTCCTCAAACCATTCGAATTGCTCTCTTACTCTCTAGTTTTTGTATAAATACAGGGCTCTTCGCTCTCATAAGGGTGGATAATTTTTGTAAAGAAATTCTGCTTGATTATTGTAATGCTTTTCATTCATATTGTTGAATACAATTTAGGCTTTGGAGGCTTATCTTGTGTTGGGATTGGATCAATTTTCTTGGTGAATGAGGTGATATTGTTCCATACTCTCTTCTTCTTGTCAACCTTTGGTTAAATAGTTCATGCTTTAGAGGGATTATTCAAGCACATAAGATCAAGCATTTGTAGTTTCAAGTTGCTTGCTTATATATTTGTTTTAGAGATCTAAAAGTGCATCATTTTACTAGTTTGTAATTCCTGCCTTTGGTTTCAATAAATAGATAATACATGTTCTAACTCCATTGTTTGCAAGCATTTGAGTCTTTGTGTTTACAGATCTCCCTATTTCGATCAAGTAGGAAGCTGAGCTAGCTTGCATCTCTTCCTCTTGAAGCCAAGCGAAGATCCAACAAACAGTCACCAAGTGGAAATCCAAGAGTCATTTTGAGATTCAAAGAGCTATGTTTTCTTCTTCTTATCCTCCTCTTCAAATCAAACTTTATCAAATCGGTTACTTGGTTACTTGGCAAAGTTCTTTGGGTTTTCAAAGTGTTATTCTTTAAAGCTTTGCTCTTTTGTTTTGTGGCTGCCCTACCTTGTCTTTTTACTCCATTTTCAGCCCTCTTTCTTCTCTTTATGCCCTAGTTTTCTCCTCTCTCTCGCTCCTCTCTATCTCTTCTTCCTCACTGTTTTTGCCCTTCTTTTTTGTCTTTTATCTAGCCTTTTCCAAGTCTGATTTTAGGGACTGTTTTTTCCTTTCTTCTACCATCTTTTCAGCCCTCTTCGATCCCTGTCCCCTACCTCTGTTTGCAGCCACACTTCATTGCTTTTGTTGCTCTCTTTTGCTCCTGTTTCCAGCTCACTTTCCACTCCCTTTTGCAGCCCTCTTTTGTTTCCTTTTCGCTGCCTCTTTTCTCTTTTGTTTGCAGCCCTTACTTCACCTCTCACCTCTTTTACAGCCCTTCTTCCATCTCTTTGGCTGCCCTCTCTTGTTCCTCTCTTGGCCTCTCCTTGCTTGCCTTTGTCCTCTTCTTGTTTCTGGGTTTAAATCTTACCTTAGCTTGAGCTTAGTTTGCATTTGGATTCAATTTCATACTTAGATTAGATTTTTCATTTAGATCTTTTAGTTGCATCTAGTTTTAAAATTTAATTAATTGCATGAGTTTGCATTTAGTCTTATACTCCATCTTTAGGCTTGCATTTAGTTTGATTTTTGTTTCTAGATCTTAGTTTACTTTCATACTAGCTTAGCTTAGATCTTAGTTTCAATTTGATTTGATTTACTAACATCTTAACAAGTTTCATGTTTAAAGCTCCTACTCTACAAGAAAGATAGAAGTGCAAAACATAATAGAAGACCAAGCAAGCAAAGAGCAAGCAAGAAAAAACCAAAAAAATCCCATTCTAGCTCCCTCTTCTTCATCCCCTATCTATTCTAAGTGCTTTCAAGAGAGTAAGAAAACCAAAATTATTGTAAAAGACCAATAAAGAGCAAGTGGGATTACGGCTCCCACACCCTACTTCCCCCATTTGGGGGAAGCTTGTAGTGTTTTTGTCTCTTTTTTGCATTACCTTACCTTCACTTCCGCACAAGTTAAAATTTCAATCTTTTGCAAGTAACTTAGATTTTATTTCTAGAGTAGTTTTGATTTGATAAACTGTTAGAATTTCATAGTTTAATTTGCTTTTGTTAATTTCTTGTTAAGTTTTTATCTTTTATAAACTATTTAAAAAGAATCCAAAATCTCTTGAATCTCACCAAAAGGTGGATCAAGAGTGCTCTCTGTCGGAGAGTTCTTTTGCTTTGATTTGACTAACCCCCTTGCTCTCCCGAGTACGGTCTTAAGACCTCAAAGAGATTCTTGGGTTTATTTCGAGCATTTCATTTTAGAATAAATCTCTTGAATCTCGTTCTTATCGGATCAAGAGTGCTCTCTGTCGGAGAGTTCTTTTGCTTTGATTTGACTAATAAAGTTGATTTGATTTGCTTTGTTTCAAACACATAATAAAGTTGATTTGATTTGCTTTGTTTCAAACACATAATAAAGTTGGAATTTACCATTTGCTATACTGCATATGCTCCACCCACTTGTGGGATACTCATAAACAATATAGACTTATCAATTCTCCACATTTAAAACACTCAAACCATAATAAAACACTCTCCCGCAAAACCAACGAAAATCCGACGTTGATCGTCAATATTCGAAAGTGGGCAAATTCTGCCTGGTGAAGCTAGAACCACTATACCTAGATCTTAAAAGCACCGTTAGACTACATCCCTGGTTGGTGTAGTGTTGAACACGCTTTGGAGACTCGGATAGCCAACATGTCCTCGTAAGGAGCCACTTAGAGTATTTTCCGGACACATTTCCAGTACCGAAAGGTATATCTTGGAGATATCCCTCACCCCTAGTAATCAACTCACCATTTAAATTTTTTACAATAAAATTTACCAAGAGCACTTGCAAAACAGTTCTCAAGCATACCAAGACTATGTATCAAGCATCCCCATCATTTTTATTTTGACTCCATAAGGCACTGGTCCTTCAATTGAGTTATTTATTTGCTTATCTATCTGGAGCACATTTTATATGCTTTAATTCATATTATACTGTGGATGTCTTATATTTAATTATCATCATCAAGTGGTTGTGTATCTTTAAATCAGTTTTGCAAGTACAAACATGGGTTTTATAAATTGTTATTGCAATTCACAAAAACTCCTAAACAACACCCATCCGTATCACACCACCTTAAACACATTAAAAATCAAGAGCCTTAGAAACTCGTTTTAGGGACTAACCCCCTTGACTTCGTTAGGAGTTTGCCTAAACGGAGAAGTCGGGATCAGGTGACAACACCTGACTCTTTGCTTACCCCTAAGGCCACACCTTTCCCACGTGGGAAACAACTTTCGAAAGATTTTTGCTATTGGTGTGCACATACGGCGGGCAACAGTCCACAACCCAACTTCTGTTGGAGAACAATTTTGGAGATTCCGCAAACTAAGCAATACCCTAACTTGTACAGTGCAGAGTGTTACCAATAGGTCATGAAAGGCATTGGAGATAATAGAGCACTATCACACTTGTGGAGGCGTAATTCTTCATTATAGTTACTTTTGATGCATATTCACATTTCCTGAGGCATATGTGCAAATTTGGAGGAATAAGTGGATGTGTTAGCATTACTTATCTGGCACTTTGGCGGAATACCTCTAATGTAGTGAGGACAAGTGGCACTCAAGGATGTTTACTCAAACTAAGGAGCCATCAAAGTTTTTTTGGTTAGTTTTGGATACTGTCCTGGCATAACGCGATAATTTATTAAAGGTTGCCCCTTATTCTAGTTCCACATAGCACACATGTTCATAAAAATAATTATTTCAATAGCCTTGGAACCACATTTGATGAAATGGCTTGCTTCAGAACATTCTAGATGGCATTTTTTAATATTATTTGTGATATCTTATCCTTAATCAAGCAAGGTGTCCTATGAGAAAACTCAAGAAGCGCACAAGGATTGGAGAAAATCAATTGTTTAGTGGGACAGCTCGCTTGAAGAAGTGACATGTGGACATTTTGACCTCTTCAAAGACCAAAACAAGGCTTATTTGGTGGAGCATCCCTCTTCTTATATTGACTTTTATTATTTATGTTTTATTTGTATATTGTTGCAACGAGAGCTTGTAAAAGGAGATCTCCCTCTCACTTGCAACTTGTGTTTTCATTGTGGACAAATGCCTAAACCTTTTGGCTTGTTAATGCCCGTGTGTGCTTGCACAACAACTTGAGGTTGTTGTCTCATAATTGTGAGCGGGCCAAAAGTGATAGAACATATATCACATGGGACAACTGTTGGAAATAATGCAACTTCGGAAGTTATTCTTGTACCTCCTACGGGACAAGATATCAATGTATTTGATCATGTAAAACCTTGAAAGAATCAATGTAGACTGTGGGGTGAAATCACAAAGAAAAGATTTATTAAATGTAAATTTTTGTAACAAGCATACCTTGAAACCAGCCCCTAGACTGTAGACTTTTAGGACGTGGGTGGTTGAGATCCCATTGGATTTGGAACAAGCATACCTTGAAACCTACATCTAGTGTCTCACTTTGTGAAGTTCTACCTTGGGGGTATCATTCCTCATTTTGGAGATTGTTGTCCACTTGGGTCACATAGTGAAATATTAGATCTAGTAAGATCCAACCATGACATCTTGGGTAACCCACTTGATTTGCATCCTAGGTGTCCCGATCTATAATTTGACATCCTATTGACGCCATTTTCCCATCTACTCAAGGCACTAGTCCACCTAGGGAAATTCGCACTCCTTGGGAGTAGTGTCACTTCCTAGATCCCATAAGTGGGTATCTCTATTTTCACTTTAGATCCATAGATCTACTCTTTGCATATCCTTTAGTACCATTTACACCCCTATCTTCACCTTGTGGGTCCCATTTGAGCCATTTCCATATTCCAAGGAAGTGGGTCCCACCTGTGTATTTCATGGTACTAGATCTTGTCATCTTATCTCATCATGTGGCCTAAATCATTCATTGGTTGAAACACTAATCACTCCTTAAAACCTCCTTCAACCATACTTAAACTTGTAGGTCCACTAACCTTGCATTGGTTTCCGTAACTTGTCTTTTTCATATCCCTAGGAACCTTTGTTTGGGTCAAATCATCTTTGATTGGTTATAGGGTCTCCCCCTAGGTCTTGATTCATCTCGATCTAAAGTGAAGAGTGCCTCGGTTGACTTGACTCCCAGCTTGCATTGGGAACCGTGGCATCTCTTGGGTCACCTCTTTAGTTGTCCATCTCCTCTACCATCTCGAATGGGATACCATTAGGGACAACTACAAGTTGTGTGATAACAGTTCAAAAGAACCGGAAAGAGATTCTTGGGGTCTAAAATCCTTAAAAATAAACTAAGGCCTTGCTTCCTATATGCTCTACACCATACCGCGGTTCGTTCGATCCATATTGGTGATATCAGAAAGGAAGTTTAGTGACTAGATTAATAAGAAAATCCTTACAAATTATTTTCTTATGAATTCGGGAGGTCGAAAAGAGGGTCTACTACAGAGTCAAGAGGCTACTTTAAGCAGGTTATGCCTCGCCTTGATGGACACTTGGTATAACTGCTTTAACGCTCAATTCAAGAGAATTTGATTTGTTGGACCAAACCCCAAATTTACCGACTCCTTAATCAAGTTCATTAATAATTATAAAATTTACAACAAAGACTCTGCAATACTTTCACTAAGACCACACCAGCATCCCAATTCATTCAAGCACTCTACATTTCATTGGCAACATTCTTTTTACTTGTATGGTTAATTTTTGCATATTGTCATGAATAGTGTTTGAAATCATATAAGCTGGTGTCATAATTTATTTTGCAAAGTGATTTTGGAATCTTTGTTGTTATCACACAAACTCTAGCTGCTGAAGTAAGGTGTCCCAACAGGGATGGTAGAGAGTGGACAGCTAGGAAGGTGTAACCAGCAATGGCCAAGTCCTCCGCTCAATGAACGGAAGTCACACCGGACAAGGCTATTGTCACTTTAGACGAGGCACTTAGCCAAGTCAAGGGGTATACCCCGCTCAACCAATGATGGTTGAGAGACAAAAATACACCTAAATCCCAAAAGAATAAGAGATGAAAACAAGGAGTGAGTGTAGATGAGCTCCTAAGTCTAATTTCAGCCAACTAATAGACACAAGTAGTGAAATAATGGTGGTGTAATAAGTGACCAGCAATCAAGTATGATTAGAAAATAAGATTTACTTAGTGATTGTATGGCTGAAAATAGTCTAAGGAGGTATAACAAAATGAAAGTGAAATGTTGAAGTAAATCTGCCCAAGACAAGGTTAAACAGTGAGTGAAATAGATCTAGGGCAGCGAGAAATTGGCGTTTATAATCACTTCCAACGGATGATACTTGATATTGTAAGATAAATGTCGTTTTCAATCCAAATCTAAAGTACCCAGAACCCAGAAAAATGCCCAACAGCGTGTTTGGCCAGTTTGCCCAAGTGGGGTGAATTCAAAAAATGACTAGTGCTTGGTTAAGTGGGTAAATGGAGTCGAAACTAAATGAAACTTAGGATATAGGCTTTTGACAATGTTTCATAAGCGGGTTTACAAGCAAAATAAATTCTAACCATGGATTTTAGAGAATTTAATTTTTAGGGTTTTAATGTGAATTTTCTCCCTTCAACAAACTAGAAATTGAAATACAAGAGAAGAAGATGAAACACCTACTTGGAGTCAGCTGATATCTTTGATTTTGATGAGGTTGTACTCCCGAAAATCAAATAGAATGGATTGCAAAAGTCCCCAAGTGAGTTCAATTTGCCCAATCCCACCAACTCGTCCCCCCTTGCCTGCCAAAACCAATGGAAAATAGATCAAATTAGTATGATAAGCAAGTGAAATCTACAGCAATACAAATGAAAGATGAAAGAAAATGCTTGGCTGAAATGGCAAAAACACTTCCCTTTTTTACCGATCCTGGAGAGTGGAGCAATAGTGGCATCCAAATGGTGCGCCCTCCTCCAAAACTTTGTGCTTGCTGCAAACAATGGTGAGAAATACAATGCTGGAAATATCCACAATCTACTCTAGTGCATCAAGATAGTATGGCAATCAACAATCTCAAGAGAGTATCACACAAGAACCAAGCAAGAGCTGCCAACGTTTTCTCTTCTATTACAAGTCTAAAATGCCAAGAGAGAGAGATACAATGGGTGAGTGTCTTCTCTTATAGAGAAAGACCACTCTCCAAACCCTATTCCCTCCAAAACCAAGGGCTGAGATTGACTCGCTCCTTGCCCAAATCGATGGATGGGATCATCTCTAGAGGGTGGGTGAGTTGCCCTCAAAAATGCCCAAGTGGATAGAGGGGCCCTTTGTGGGGCCCATAAAATAAATACAATAGTGGTTGGGGGGTGCCTATGGGCTGTTTTAGCCCCCCATACCAATACACTATGGTCCAAATACAATAAAACACCAAAATTTTGATTTTTTCTAAGTGGAAAAACGCCCCCTATGGGCAAATTCGTCCCCCATGGTGAGCTGGACAAATAGAGGGTCCCACAACACCAATACAATGTCCAAACATAATGAAATTACCTTAGAAGTCACCCTTATATTAGCCTACCTTTGATTTTTGCCATTTGCCATAGTTTCCTTTGCCATATATTGATTTTCCATTTAATTTAATTGCTGGTTTTTATTGCTAAAGGTCTAAATTGGGCTTTTGACCCGCTTATAGTGCCCGAATTGCCGAACCGTCTGTTGCATTGCGATCGTGGACCCCAAAAATAGTAGACATGGTCACTTGAATGACCACGATCCATCACTTAGGCACTGTTTGCCCAAAATCCATGATTTTTAATTAAAACATGTCAATAATGACCAATAATAATTAAAAATCTCATCGCTGCCTCAACTTTTTCAAATTCTGATGCTTGGAGGCTCATATGGGACCCCAAAATATAACAAATGACCAAAATCGAAATCTTGATCGCAATATTGTTTCGGGCCCATTTTTGGCCTAGTCAACCTGGTTTGACCAAGTCAAATCTGGTCAAAATGGTGTTGGTTGAATACCTGTATGCAATATGAATCGATAGGCTTCCTTATACATGTTAGTACATTACTAAACAATATGCTGCCAATATGGTGATCAAAAATACATAATATCTCAAAAATACGAGGCCCCTGGTGAGGTGGGCCCACCACATCCAAAAGACTCAAACCTCTTTGCACAACCTATAGACTTGACCACCTTGCTGACTTTGGGTGATGTGGAAAACAAGGTGAAGGGTAAGGGAACCACAGGGAAGGGCGGTGCCTCATAAATGGGTATAGTGTAGGGAAACCGCCACTAGTCATCTAACAAATACCTCACAACTCACATACGTGCCTTAAGAAGACTCCATGAGGATCTTTTCTAGAGCCACCAAACTGGGTGTCCGGCAAACCATAACTTGAGACTCTAAGGGACAATCTTGAGCTTGTCTCTTGCTCCCTCTCACCTCCTTGCCCTGCGGGACTAGGTGAGGAAATAACCACTACAGTGCTAACCTGTGTCCATGTGTGTTCAAAAACACATTTCATGAACCTTTACAATGACTTTTAACTTAGCCTTTTTGGCTTGATTTTACATTTACAATAGCCTTTTTGGCTTGGTTTACATTTCTTCATTTCATTACATTTCAAGGCTCTTTTGGGCTACATACATATCTCAATAGATATAATCAAGGTACTCATACTGCAGAGTAATAGGGGTGAGCATACATGCTTCGATGACTAATGGGGAACACTCGGTGAGGCTACAAACTCCTATACTGCATTGCAACATCAGGGGCAACCGACATAAGCAAATCCTAGGTTTGAGAATGCATCTCACACACTAAAGAGCCGAGGCACAAAAGACAGGGAATCATGGCATACTCAGAGGTCAGTGGGGAAGGGGATCCTCAAGGTCACAAATCAGAATCCAAGTCGGGAAAGACCAATCATGAATGAGTCGGATGGGTGGAGAAAGTGAAGGTGGATCCAAAGTCAGTTGCCTAGGGGGACTAAGTGACCAAGTCTATACCAGTAGTGGGGATACGATCCAGCATAGACATGAGCCTACTGAAAGGGGTGGACTAACATCACCAAGAACCCAACAATACATCATAATGACAACTAGATCACCATATCAAACATCACATGCAAAGTCAGTGTACTATCATCTATAAACAAGTCTAATCAACAACATGAGCAATAGAACATCAAATGTTATACCTGCTGCACCATATACCTACTGCTGAAGTTGACTCTAAAACTGGCTCTCAACTGAATCTGGGCAATAAGTGGTAAACCAACAATACTCTGTAGCACTCTATCAAAATATGGCTAGGAAACTGTCTCAATGGGCTTATGCAAAGCTCGGCAGGCAAGGGTACCTATGTAGGCAATGATGTATACATGTGTGGACCAATACCAAAACCATCTGTCCCCACTGATATGTCTACTCGGGGCAATCTGAACAAAACTGTGTGCCTACTCTAAAGGCATCCGATCTCTGATCTAGAAAAAAAAAGTATAGTATGGTCCCTGACCACACAATCTGCAGCATGGTAGCTCCAGCTAACATGGATGTGATAACATTCGTCTAACTAAAGTGACCCAAGACATACTGCAAAAAATCTTTATTTTCATGAACAACATCTTTTGACTCCATTTTTCTCAACACTGGTCTTTCATATTATAAATCTATTTTTCTAAAGCATTGGTCAAGATTATATGCTTTATGTGTTGAATACATCTTAAGATTATATGTTGTTGTTTCAATTATAAATTATATCTACAGTATCTTATTTCTCTTATCTCAAAACTCCTAAACAACTTACCCAATCACTAACCTAAAGCTTAAACAGCCTTAGTAACTCATAGGGACTACTCCCCTTGGCTTAGTTAAGAGTTCTGCCAAAACGGAGGAGTTGAGGGTTGAGTGACAGTATCTCAACTCGAAACTTGCCCCCAAGGAACGCACCTAAGCATCTTGAAGATTTCTGCTGCAATAACCCCCGGGTGCGTGTTCCGGCGGCAACATCCCCCTCTATAATTGTTTCACCAGGTGTGCCTACATTTTTTGCCTATGCCTTAGGTCTATTGTGTTGTAGTGAATCCTCAGTATAGGACGTTGCTTGTCAATTGTAAGGAAGAACTATAGTTGAGTGTTACGATGGTACCAGCACCAACGTACCTGCAGAGGTGCCCCAGGGAGAGGGTGTCCTTTTTCTGACCAGGAGGGGTGTTTAGTCGGCTTATCCTGAGGTAGGGGCATGGCCAGACCCTCTAGCTTTTCCTTTGGAAGTACTACGGCTTAGTGGCATCGCTGACTGCCTCATAAAAGGGTTTGAAACCCTAAGGTTGGTGTTTGGGACTTCCAAGGGTTGGTCACTAGTTCACATGACCCCGACCTTGTTTTATCACTCCAGCGGCAGGTTCTTCAGCACTGTGACATTTACCTATCCTTCAGAGCACCTTTAGCACCCTCCTGGCCCTCCAGTCCAACAATGCTCTCTCTTTGGGGCCTCCTTCAAAGGATGACGTCATCCTCCTAGGCAAACTGTTTGCTTGCTAAAAGGGGGGGCGTTGAGGGATTTTCATCACTGATGGGGTTAGTTGGGGCATGACGACCCCCCCCTACACAGTCTGGCCTTCAGTTTCATAAAATTTGGCCTTGTTTAGCCATTTTTCTCATGTTTGGGTCAAATCTGGGGAAAAACACCCAATTTACCCACTTTTATCATTATTTTATATTATTTTTGTTTTAATTTTAAGTCGACAGTTTTAATATTAAATTGACCTTATTTTATGTAAAAGTGAGTGTGAGATCATATAAATTGAATCTCCTCACTTCATTTTCATCATCAACCTTTGGGATAAGATCATTATGTCTGCTATTTGCACTAACTAGGGCTCTTTGAAGGGATACACACTCTTTGATGAAGGTTATTTTGCAAATTTGAAGCATTTCTTGGAAGTTTTACTATTGTTCATGCCATTGCTAAGGTGAGGCTAGAGTTGTTTGTTTAACACATGCACTTGGAGGTATCTATACTTTTCCTTTGATGTCTCTTAGTCAATTTGTATGAAAGTGATGCTTGTTAGGGTTGAATGGAAGCCATTGTTGCTTCATTTTGCTTCATTAGCATTTAATTTTTATCTTTGAGCACCCTTGCATTCAAGTTTGAGCTTTAGGTCTTCAAGTTTTGTTAGGCTAGGTCTCATCAACGAATCCTAGAGATTGTTGAGGTTAGTCCTAGTTGCCAAGCTTGCCAAGTACCATCTCAAGGAGGATAAATCCTTTCATTGATGCCCTAGGGTTGGGTAGATAGTCTTCTCTTGAAACCCGAGGTTGTTCATCTACTTTTTAACCTTAATTTCTAAGTTTATAAATATTATGTTAGCTCATTTTTATTATTTTTGGTAATCTAGGTCTGATTTTTATTTTGTAGATAAAAACAAAACCCTGAAAATTCATAAAATTTCAAAAATCTATTTTTTTGGCCATTCTAGGGCCTCCCGAAATTTTTGGCCCCTACAATTTCGGGCCCTATAATTTCGGGCCACCTCCGAAAACTTCGCGCTTCCTCCCTTGTCATCTGTACACCCTCAGCCTTCCTCTTATTACCTTCGCTGGCCACTTCTCCATGCTGACCTGCTGCTCCCCCTCTGCTGCTCCTTACCCCTTCCTTTGTTGTTGCAACCTCCTTCCATCCCTTTCCATTCCTGTGCCTACCATCCTTCCTTCCTACTCCCACTCCCTTCTTCCTATCCCTGCAGCCCTAATCCGTGGCCATCCCTTTCTTTCCTATCCTCCCTTCCTTCTCTCCCAATCTCCCTACCACCTCCCTCCATTTCTCCATTTTTTTTGCTGATCGTTACCTTGCCTCCCTCCATCTTGGCTACCCATCTGAGGCTTCTCTCCCAAGTTTACACAGGTCTGCAATCAAAGATTGCAGACCCTGTGTGCTCATCCTCTTGCCCTATCATCTGCACACAGAAGACAAACAAAAACAAGAATTTTATTTAGTTAATTTTGGGTGTAGTTTATGGAATAATTTCATTGTCTTTAAGCCTTTTTCTGTGCACCTTTTCAAGATAACACAGATCTGGAAAATACATGTATTATATCAGAATTCTGTTTTGAAATAAGGCTACCTATTGGGTACTAAAGTGAACGATACAGCTAGCTCTTGATTATGATATTGAGATTTTGTTAGAGTTGGATGTTATTGATGATAAAAATTCGTTAGTCTCATGCATGCACATTACTTACTCCTGCTGCTATAATAAGTCAATTGTGGAATACGTACAGACTTGAGTTAGTACTCACTTGATCTCTGCATGGTAAATACTGGTTATTGGTCATTGGTGTTATTATTTCACATACCCCATAACTGATTGCATAAACTGGTTTCAACATATTGGCATCACCATAGATTTGTAATATTTGGCTAATGACACATACTTGAATGGTACATGTTGATGATTTATCTTGTTAAGGAATTCTCATATGCTTATGTACATTCCATATTTACTAGTTATATCCATTTGCATTTGTTGTGTTCTAACATTGATGGCCTAAGTGACAGATGTTAATGGTTAATGTTAAATATTAGTACTGGATCCTACACTCAGTCGACACTTACATTGCTAATATCTGCTATGGCAAATGATCTTTTCCTACTATTGGTAAAATATATATGGTATTAGTGTATGAAATTGATGATACTTGTTAATGAATGAGCCTTGCTCACATATTCCTATCTCGTAAATGGTGTCATCATCGGTCACTAAATTGTCATGCTACATGCTTATGTCTGATTAGTGAATGACATTGACAACTATCACTTAATGCATATTTGATTATTGGTTGACGTGTTTTAGCAATATAGTCTTTTGATCCAATATTGATTATTGTAATACATGCTTACACGTTTATACATTTCATTGAATGATCTAAGTGGATTATTGATTTTGATCATATCTTTTGCACCCACTGGTGTTGATCATAACATTATTGACTCCATTTAGGCACTGGTCTAACTAACAAATTACCCATAGAACATAGTCTTTTGTTTGTACTGGTGTCTTACAGGATTCCATAAGTATACTTCTCCTTGGAGGTTTCGACTTCCGAAGAAGTTAGAACGATGATCGAGGTTACATTGGGTCACTGATCTTATTTTTGCTTACTGGGAATTAGCCCTGCTAATTTGCTCGGTAACAGTTGAGCAATACCTTCTCCTAAGATCCAAAAAAAATCCCTAGTAATAAAACGATTAGTGGTTGGAATGATAGGTAATCCATGTCGAGGCTATGGACGCTTGACGCGTAGCAGGGAAAGACCTATTTGAATGAAAATACTTTACTGAGGAAACTCCATTGATACTTGTATTTCTGACTATCTCGATTTCAGGAAAGAAGGCTTAGCAAAAAGCACATTTTCCTTTCAAGGGATCTTTCGGACTTCAGTGCTTGCTCTTGGAAAACATGGCAAACCGTGGCTTGGGAATTTGCTTTCTTGTCGACGAACCAACGCTCTTTTATGGAAAACATTGAGCTTATTCCTTAGGACGTTCTTTTTAAGATGAATATTGATATAGCAGGTCCCTTTTGGAGAGACTGGGAGTGTAATTTCTGGCAGCTTTTCTCCCGGTATGATTCTCGTAAACCCTACTCCATCCTACATCAGCAAAATGAGTTAGGTCCTATTCTTAACGCCAGATGGGTTTCTACAGATGCTGAGAAGACGGTGGATTCAATGGCTACATGGTGTCTAGTCGATTAGAGTTTCCCATGAGATTTGGGTCTTTGCTTGGTTGGTGATATATCAAGGTCTTCCTTCCAAAGCCCAACTGGCCAAAAGCGGTCTTTTTGATGGCCTTTGCCCTCGTCACCCAAGGTCTAAGTCAGTGAAGCATATTTTATTGGAATGTTCCTTTGCTCGTTCTTGTTGGACTCACGCTCAATCTCAGCTGGCAGACATTCTGTGGCGATATTTGCTTTAGCGTGTGGTTTTGTTGGGAAACTCTAGATCGATGATTCGGGATTCCCTATCTAGTATTTGGCATTGTCTAAGGGTTTCTGCTTTATATATTATTTGGAAGTTACGCTGCAAGTATGTGTTTGATAATGAGTTTACTTCACCGGATGCCTTTTCTCAAAAATAGCATGATGAGGTGTGTATGCAACTCATAGCCAAAGGAGCTCTGCTGATTGAGGACTCCAAATTGTTAGATCCAAACTCTTGTTCAAATTTTATAGTTGTTTAGTTTTTCTGAGAAAGAGGAATGAGGTTCTCTATATATACCCTTCTTTTTTCTTTTCTTTTCTTGTCAGCTGATGATGTAAATATTTTTTGTCTATAAGAAGTATCTTTTACAAAAAAGAAAAAAGAGAGGATGTTAAAGTTGAACTTAGCTTTATATAATGGTCAATTAGATATTAGAATTAGGCTTTAATAAAGTCACTTCCCAGTGTATAATATTTTGTGCTTTTATGCTTTATGTTGCTTTATTGTATTTCTCGGTCTATCCCACATTCATAAAATGGATTGACTCAACCTCATTGTAACCCTATATAAGAAATAATTTGCTCTCTCATCTATCCAATACATTACAATAAATCTTCTGAGTTATTTCTTGGTTTCTTAAATCTTTATGTGCTCGATTTCCATGATAATTAAAACAAATCAAGTGGTAAGAGGTACATGGTATGGAAATGCACAAGAAGTCAAGTGAAAATACAACAGACTAAGGAGCGAATTGGAAAAGGAGATGATTGCATAGTAAATCAATGTTCCGATGTATTGCAAAGAGGAGGCCATGTGGAAGGAAGCTCTTAATGGATATAACATGCAAATAGAGCTGGTCAATTTTATGGGTAAGATGATCTCTTTTCAGCAAAATGATTTTGTTCGGTTGCTAGGTGTTTCCAGTTTCAGGACCCTAATGTTCAAACCAAAAGAAGTCTTACAAGGTGATTGTAAGGTGAGATTAATTAAAGAATGTCCCTAACATACAACTTTAGGGAAAACATAAAGAAGGAGATTGAGGGGTGAAGTTAACAAATCTAAGAACAGAGGCCCTCTTACATCATTATTATGCTCATGAAATCAACAGACAACAATGCAATGATATGCCTATGCAGCTCATTCCTTATATGAAAGGTTTATTGCAGGAAGAGGCATACAACTAGGAAAAATTCATATCACCAAAAAGAAGACTTATTTGGATGCTTGAAAGCAATGATTGATTAGTGGATTCAATTTGACAATTTATGTCAATGGTTTGGAAGCCCTCCATAACCTCATGCAAAAAACAAACCTTATCTTATTTTCTCATTTAAAGTTCAGATTTCAGCCTTAAACATCTTCCATTAATTAAATTGTCTTCTTCAAACAATAGAAGCTGGGTTGTCCATACAAACATCATGCCCATGTCAATTGTTTATGGTGCTTTCTCCAACTGTAGTGTAATTGTCATATGTATAGTGAAATCTTTATAATGTTTTCAGTGGTTCAATAGGGTTTGAATATCATACAAACCCCAAGCCTGAATATGTGATCTCAATTCTGAATCACAAAGTATGGAGATTAGCACACGGTTACTTGAAAATAAGAGTGACAAGTGACAAACATCATTGTGCCGCAAGGATCGATGTTATTTTTAATATCGTGCATAGTTCCAATATTGAGCCCTAACATAGTAACACGCCTATGGATACTAACCTCAGTATTATGGCGAAGTGTATAATTATGGATTTCAACTCTGGTATTTGAAGCCAAATAAGGAGATCGATATTAGCCCCACTATTGAACTCAACTACTAACAATGGCAACACATCTCTATAATGAAGTTACTTGCAAAGTATAGTTTATATTGTAAGTCTCCTACATTGGTATGTTAAGGTACTGAATGAATGCTCTGGCAGTGGAGGAGATGATATATCCACTCAATCTGGTAATGTATTTTTCATGATCCATCAAATACATAAGACCTTGGATATTTTATTATGCTCAAATCCCATCAGTAATGTGATCCATGGTTATCACTTCCATGAACTAGATTAAAATTTCTCACCTTGAGCAGCTAACATTCAATAAATGTGTGACCATAGGCTAGCTCCTGATGCAGGTTTAAATTGCAACAACCAGAAACTCAACTTAGTCAAACAAGTTCAATCTATGAATGTTACGACACTATTGATCAAATTTCCTGAAAGAACCTGGCTTCCTTCCATTCATTGCACTTTGGTTAACCCTTTTCCTTCCTACAGAAGAATATAAGATGATTAAAATGCAATGTATTCTAACCCTTGTATCTCCTAGTGTTCAAATGGGTTATGCGGCAAATGAGAAAGCTCAAAGTCCTGATAAGAACCTGAACAAAACAAACAATCTTTTTCCTTGGAATGATAGCCATGAGTTGATAAACCAAACAAAATTTTCTCAAGAAATTGGGTGCTCCTATAGTCTGAATAACAAAGATATGCATCAAGACCCAGGTACTTCACATTTCCACAGCACTAATCACATATGTACAAAGGGGTAAAACAAATTCCTGTGGTATACATCATGTTGGATAGAAATTAACCTGTCATTTAAAAGCACTGATCCTCCCTTTGTCTGTCCATATTCATCTCCCATGTTTAGAACAGGCACTCCCAGTGATATGAATAGAATGAAAAGAAAATTTCGAATCTGGCAGACCATAAAGCGGAGTAAGTTTCCATGCTAGCCTAGAATGCCAAGATTGTCTGCAGCTTTCTGCAACAAAACTACAGAGTGTAAATTTGAAAACTAGTCTATCCATCTAAGAGGTCACATACTGAACTCAGAATGCTTCCCATGAATATAACAAGGATTGGAGAAGCTGTAAGCCCACATTTTGAATGAAAATTACCAGATGCAAACACTCCATGCATTGTTGTAAAGGGAGTTAATCTCTATTGTGTGGAGGGAACATGGGAGAGGATAGTATAAAGCAATAAAAAATAGAATTTCCAGTAAAACAGGCTTTATTGTCAAACAAGTGAAGAAAATTGAGAAATGCTACCAATCCTAGGAGATGAGCATGGATATTCAGAGGTCATACTTTAAATCCTAAAAGTTGCTCTATGCAAAGAATTGGAAAAAATATTTACCCTATAACTGCATACATTATTAATAGGCTATTATTCTACAAGCAATGGGTAAAACAATGGACTTTCATAAATTGGCATAGCGCTAGTACAGTTACGAAGAGCAGACAGATGGTGGACTCTGTCATCACTGTAAAGGTTACAGTGCAGACAAACTTCAAAATGTAAAAAAAAAAAGATTTCACTAGAATTTTTTATCAAATTATTTGATGATGGACTCTGTCATCACTGTAAAGGTTACAGTGCAGGCAAACTTCAAAATGTTAAAAAAAAAGATTTCACTAGAATTTTTTATCAAATTATTTGATGAAAATCCCAGCATACCAGTTCATTTCAATAATTCTTATTTAGCAGTCAAAACTGGGTGTATAATATAAAACAACTTGACCACATTTTCAATTGAATCTAGATTCAAAAAGAAATATTTAATATACACTTCAACCAAATTTTGAACAAAATCTTACAAATGCCTATCATAGGATATGCTTTTTGAGATATCAATTTTTGGCATAAAAACACATGGGTTCATTAAAAGCTACCTGTTTCAATCGTGTTTCCAGAACCAGACAATTGTTTGTACCACCTTCTTCACCACAGTTCCAACTGCTATGAAATAGACCATAATAACATTTTATTAGAAAAAATTAGTTGCAGGAAATCGAAACATAATCACATAAGCACTCTCTGACAAGCAATATGTAATTGGTATTATGACTGCCAATAATAACAAAGATAAACAGAAGAATCTAGCTTATACTCTTTATGAAGAGACTTTACCTTAATTCTGTTGAAGAATTTCCAGCACTGGAGTATTGCAGCATTACAAAATTACAAATCAGTCTTAGATAGAAACAATAATGCAAGAGTACTGTCTAGAAAGATTTATTCTAAAGATGCATTTGGACAAAATCTAATTCCATGACAGTTGAAGAGATGACATCTAATATTACATTGAGTTTCATTGGTATAAAAATACCTGAAGCTTACTAGGTCAACAAGAGATAATCCGAAGTTGTGGGTGATAAAGTTAAAGGAAAAACTAGGACCTCGGCCATCAGTAAAAAGATCTCCACTGCAAGCAAATCATCAATATTTACTTGCATGCTAACATACAAAAGGAACATTTCTGGAAAAATATTTACTCAAAGTGTGTCCAAATGTCATAATTATAAAGAAAATCTGGCCCAGATCTCAATGCAAAAAATAATCTCAAAAATGTATTTTAAAAAAATGCTAAAGATTGTCAGTTAGAAATGGCGAAGAATGCATCATCATAAGAAACAATAGTGTGAGAAGAAAAGAAGCATGTATACCAGAAACCAAAATTAACCAATAGGTAAAAGGTAGTAGCATAGAAAAAAGCATGGAGCAAGAAGAGAGCGAACTTGGAAATTTGGGATTTGAAATATGAAAGTAGGATTTGGAGTCATCAGAACATGCCGTAAACAGGATTGTGTTGGCATAAAATGTTTAAGAAATAGGCCAAGGAATCGACATCAGGAAGACAAAAGAAGCACAATAATTGCTAGCAATGCCAAAAAAACAATTTAATCACAGGATGCATTGGTGCAGTTCATAAATCAGTTCCAAGTTCCAGCCTGCTTCAGCCATTTCAGTAGGTGTCCCACACCGATAGCTAAAATATCTTAGAAAATTTAATGTAGAGATGGCTATGCAGATGAAAACCTGCCACAAAGCCTGGTCGAAAAGTTACTTAATTGATCTTTGTCACCCCTTACAAATCTTCTAACATCATCCCGGAACCTGATATTTAGTTCTGCCCACTTCTTCCAATGTGGAAATTCGATTGCCTGCAGTAGCCATCTAATCCATTTAGTTACACTCTAGCACTAGACTCTCTATCAAAGAAACGGTCATTATCAGCTATTCCCAGAAATTGTGCACTTATAGGCAAATATTGAACACCATATCCATGAGACATAGCAAGAAAGTTGATGGAAGAAATTCTTGAAAGCCTTGAATATTAAAATACATATTAATAATGCATGATATATCTGAGGCAAATAAACGAAAAACAAAGTCAGATAATTTTGTCATAAATCTGTTCCAAATATTGTTCATATCTCAATATCTTACCTTGCACGATGCCGTCATTGGCAAGCCTGGATCTGCAATGATCTTAATCCTAGAAAGAACGGGATCAAAGGCAATTGCCTCTATCAATGGGGGACGACTTAGAATTTCTCCATCTTGCCCTCTCATGAGAGATGATGAATTGCAAAAGCAAAAACCATCAATATGGTACTCATTTACCCAATGCCGCAGACTGTCTAAGATCTGAGAAATCAAACATCTTGATGGTTAGCACAGTATATACAAAAATATTATGCCAGATGGAATGTTTAAATGGTTAAAGATAAATATGATGCACTAAAAGCTTCCAAAAGATTTTCATGAAATGACACTGCAGGATACAAAATGATGAATAGAAGAATGATTTACAACACCTTCAATAACACCAACATCTGGAATCAACTAAGATAGAAACATAAACATCTATGACAAGAAAAAGACCTCCTCCAGTGATAGCAAAAATACTGACAACGTTGACAAGCAATCTGCATAAAATGAAAGACAAAACTTTTGGTGGCAGAGTTTGGACCTTGACACCACCAAAATGCCTGGGTTGAATATAGAGCCTAGTATAAGCACTACACCGAACCAGCATATAAGACTAAGCCTTCTTGCAGTCTTGCAGAAGAAGATAAGATAAGATAATTTTATTAATGTCCAATGAATGACCACAAAAGTAGGTCAATGGGACTAAAGGATACATCCAATATGAGTACAAAGTGGGAGTGCGAATGAAGCTCCTATAAAAATCCGAAACAAAGATAAAATAGAATAAAGAAAGATACAAGAAGTAGTACAGCCTCATAAACATGTATATATCCGTATCAAAGGTACGGAATATAAAAATGAAAAAATGTGAAATACAAGGTGACTTTGCCCAAGATTGGACAACTCAAACTACTCAGGGTCATCAAGATCCTATCAAGGGAGGAAGATCGCATGAGAGCTGAAGATGAGTCCAGTGATGTCAAGAGCTCCTGAGTCTAATGGTCGAAAGGAAAGCAGGGCAAATGGGGCACCTGCTCATTGTCGGGGCTCTCCGGAGCTGACGAGGTGTCCATCCATTTGACCCTAGGGGGATGTTGAAGCAAGGAATACTCCTAGCATCTGAGGTCAAAGAAAAGAAACTCTGAATATATCGTTGGATACTCTGCTTGGGCTGTGACGGGATCTGACGGGTGAGAGGCCCCTACTTTGGACCCATCTGGGCTTGATGCCTCTGACGCTCTAAGAATGAATGGACTAATGTGTGGTTTGACAAGTCCGAACTGCTCTCGATAAACTCAATCGGTCTCAAAGAGGGGGAGGCCGAGGGGAGACCAACGTTAAAATAAGAGGTGAGCGTCTTTTTTCTCTCAAGGTGGGGTGGGATGTGTAGGATCTGTGACCTGTAGCTAAATATTTCCTTGATGATGAGGGCAAGGCATCTCTAGTCCTTATACCAGAATAAGGTGTAGAGGGATCCCCTTGAGTCTATTTAGAGGTAGTGGTATCTCCCTCTTATCCCATAGTATGAAGGGTACCTAAAAATAAGGTGCATCTCTGTCTTCGGCTCCTAAAGGTGGCACATCTGGCAGATCCTACCAGATCATGGCAGATGGTGGTCATTCTCCACTCGAAGTCGATGAGAGTCAAACTGAAGATGTCCCAAAGGGTTCTTAAGTGAGTGCATCCAATGCCTGCACGTGTACGGGGGGTGAACGATAATTCCATCCTGCAGCCCCAAGAAGTACTCAAGGTAGAAGGACATCTTTAGGCCCAAGCTCGTCAGGCATGGAGTCCAAGTGACCTGATTATATAATCTGTAGATGTACTCTTTGATGGATTGGTTCTGAACCTGCCTAGGCGACCAGAGATGGCTCGACGCATCTAGGGAGAATCTGAAAGGGGGAAATGCGCTCTTGGGAGATGGTCACGGACTAGAGAAATCGAGATGCCTCTAAAGACCAACCACTTGTATGGCCTATGGGGTGATCTAAAGCAAGGGCCTTTGAGGAGCAGAGTGTTAGATTGTGGTAACTTCAGGATGTCCTCCATGGTTCAGATGCCTTACATGGAGGTACATTAGCTGCATAGGCATCAGGATGGAGTAGAGGGTGAGATGCACTCTACTCAATGGCATGAGTCCAGTGGTGGCTGCATGCGGAACTTCCAGGGATATTAACCTTTGCATGCATGAGTTGTGCATGACCTGTCAGCGATCAGTGAATGCACGCAAAAGTGACTTTTGCATGCACCGAGAATTAGGGTTTTGGCAAACCTAATTCATCAGTGAGATTATTTATAGAGGCAAGGGGTCCCCAAATGAGGTTACTCAGTTGCATTGTCAGAGAGAGATACTGCTAGAGTGAGGAGGGCGTAGCTCTACATGCACGGCGACTTTCTGATAGAGAGAGGAGCTGCTGCAGGAGCTAGGAAGGTCAGATCTGAGCTAGATCAGTGACCTTCAGTTCCAGAGTTGCTAGACACCCTTTACTGTGAGCTGAGATAGCTCATCAGTGTGTCCTCTGATAAGTTTGGAGGAGGCCAAGTTCTCTTGGAGGAGGGCGCATTTCCCAAGGAGGGAGAAGCTCGTTTTGAGCTGGATTGACTGATTCAGAGTCTGAGACTTCCAAGATAGCCTTGCCTCAGCATTGGAGGAAGGTTAGGCACGATCAGAGCTCAGATCTGTTGAGATCCGGACCAGTACGAGCATTTGACATCCAGAGGAGAGGGCACACTTGTGCATGCAGAGGACGAAGAATTCATCAAAGGGCAGTCTTCAGAGAGAGCAGATCAGAGCAGTGAGATACGGATGGAAGATCAGTCAGAGGCACCTTCAGAGCACTCAGATTCAGTTTGGCAGTTTGGGCTTACTCTTTTAGTGCATGCATCAGCTGGATGCATGCAAATCTAGAGTCTGTCCTATTCCAGAGGGATTGAGTTACATGAGGAGGTAATCCTGTATTGTATTGTCATTTATATCTATATGCTCTGGGCTCAAGAGAGAAGATAGCCCCACAATTAGCTGGTTTTTCCCGAAAGGGTTCCATGGTACATCTGTTGTTTATGTGTTTGATTGCATTTATATTTCAGTTGGTAAATGCATATCTAGTTGTTTGAGTCTATATTTTATGAGTATATATTGATATTGAGGCTCATACCGCTTGAGCTCTCAGGGCGATTCAGAGGGAGTAGTGGTCTATGAATCAAATATTAACAAAGAGTGCAAGGTAGGGGTACCTCTCTCTCCCAGTGGCCAAATTTCTGAAAGATCTGAATCTATGAAAGAAAGAGACCAACCGGAAGCTGACCTCAAGCCAGAAGGAGTGCACACCGAACTCTGCATGAACAATGGGTTATGGAATAGTGCACTTGCATCGGATGATGCGTCTGAGAAGTAAGGTTTGAACTCTCTTCGTCGGGGCCCATTCTATCTGTACCAAGCTCGGTCCCCAAATCTCAGAGGCATAAAGTACCATGGACTTTGTTGCTTCCTAATACACACCTCGGGTAACGTGGTAGAAATATTCAAGCCACTGGGTGTTTCCTTAGGGGCAAACCTCAAGTCAAGTTATTGTCACTCAACACCCAACTCCTCTGTCTAGGCCAACCCCTAGCGAAGGCAAGGGCGGTGGTCCCTAATAAAAATAAACTCAGACTAAGTAAGCGATAGCAAAAAAATAAATCTAGGAGTTTAAAGCAAGAACAATAATCAGGACTAAAGTAGCAACATATAAATTGTAAACACATCATGGCATAAAAGTACATGATTAAGCAAACTGTAAATCAGTGCCATAAATAAAATAAACGTTGCTAAAGCGAAGTGATGTAGTGCTCTTGACAGTTTTAACTTATCAAGACAAGTTATTTAAAGTGAGTTTATTGATTTGTTTTTGGCCCACTAATGGTTATCCTCAAAGTGAGTGTAGAAAACAATGTCGGATCTCTAACAGGGAGAGAATGAATTTCAATGAGTATTCCCTTTATTTCATGCCAAGTTTAATATAGGCCCTCAAGTTGACAATAAAAGTTTAATGGATTTCCCTAATTAGACTAGACACTTGGCGTCCCTTTTCTGATTGAAACCAAACATCAAGCAAACCTGCAATGCTCACAAGAGCATACTAGCAGACATAAGTCTGTGTTCGTTACTTTAAGTGAAAAAAAGAAAGACTAACCCAATCTAATCTCAGAAATGAACATGTTTGTAGTGAGTTTGTGGTATGGGACCAACAAACGACTTATTTTATGCTTGGGTTAGTAAAATAAAAGCAAAAGCAAAAGTGAAAATGCAATCACAAAAAATGACACGGATCCCACCAGGGGGGATGGGAACTAGGCACTGGGTAGCCCTCTGATTTTATAATGGATTACAAGCCTATCAGAAGTGTTTGTGGTCCTTTAAAAATCAAGACCAACAAACTTACAATTTTCTGGAAGAATTTTACTTTCGAAGAAAGGTAGGAAGAAGAGGAGGGCCTAGTACTGAAAGATAAACTTTTTTAACTAAGTTAAAGGAAATGATTAAGAAGCTAGATCTACTTGCAAATATGAAACCTTCAAAGAACTTAGATCTAACTTTTACAAAGAATGCATACTAATATAAATAGCTTTTGATATGATCTTGAAAAAGGAGCTCTTATATTTAGCATGCATACAGTAACCAAGAAAGATTTATAATAATGAAGGAAGGAGAGACAAAAAAGAGCTTAAGAGTGGGAATTCCATAGCAGTGGAGTCTGCTGGTGCGAAGCGAAGGGACTATGTCCTTCTAAAAATGTTGAAGATGGAAGAAACAACCAAGCTCAACCACCTCTTCAAGCCAGGAAATTTGCACAGCTTAAAAAAACTTGCAACAAAAGCATTATATCCAGTATTAGCTGTTATCACACCATAGTAGCGAGGCTACTATTCTCTCTGAGCAAATATCTACACTTTCCAGAACTTTGTTTTTACAGAGATCAACTATGATGAATAGAGTTATTTGAGATCACTCACAGATCAGAGCAGTATATGTTAGACATTGAGTAGAGCTTGTACCAAGGCTGAGCCTTGAGAGCTTAGATTTGATGACCGATGTGACCTTTTGTTCCATATAGTTTCAGTTTAGTACCTAGAGTTCTGGATGTTATCATTGCAGCAGTTTTTCAGTTATTCATGGATGATAATGATTATTTATATGATATAATGTGACCTCTGGACTTGTGATTATTATCATGGATTATTACCTTGTTGCTTTAGTCCTCTTCATAGCATTGACTTGGTATGTAACTCATCATGTGGCAGTACTATCTAAATAATAAAATGAAATATCTTGGATGATTTTATAAATATAAAATTGGATGTATTACTTGCACTATAAGGTTTCTTAACAATACTCATTGGTTTCATTACCCTCTTGTAAGCATGGACATGGTCTTTCATGACATCTTTGTTTGCTAGCCTATGCACCACATTCACTTGACTCCATCCATCCATGACCTTCCTTATTTTTGCTTTCCCGCTAACTTTCCTTCTTGACTACTTGATATGGAGGACTTCACCATTTTCTACCTCTGTGTTGGACCGCATCCACGTTTGTTTTGTGTTTCGGCTCTGAATTGGTGACAGAACTTGCCTTTGGTGAGATGGATTTTATGCCTAGATCACTCTAGTCGATTGCCCCGATGTTTGTCTTAGCGCGGAATTCTGGCTAGTCACATGAGTTGTTGTTTGCTAAAACTAAAAGCACATGTACTACTTGTATTGGAAATGTATTATGAAAGCCTGTGAACTTAAAATTCTAGAATGTGTTTCTTACTACAGGTGAATAAAGGCTATAGCAATGAACTGCTAAAATACCCCGCGAAGGGTATAAAAAGGTCCAAAAAGCAATGGTTAAATAAATGCTATATCTAAATATTGTTGACCTCATGATTATATATATGCCCCAGATGCAAGTTGCGATTAGTTCTGCTTCTTAGCACACACATGTGAAATCCCAGAGGAGTCATACAGGCCAAAAAGGCCATGGAAATGAAATGAATGATCGTAATGAACTTGGATCAACTTGATGTAGACATAATGCCTCAGTTCAATAAGCACTCTCTAAACAACGTATCCATTTGTGAGGCACAACCCTTCCCTTTGTTATTTTGTCCAGCACAGAGTGTAGCTTCCCCTTTCCCCGTCCAAAGTGTCACTTAGTTGAGTTTGGTCAAGTCATCCCTTTTGCCTAGCCTTCTTCTTAGCCTTCACCCTTTGCTAGCAGTCAAGCCATGTCCGTTGAATGAGTTGTCTTTAAAGCTTCTGTGCAAGTAAATTATAAATAACAATAAAATATATATGTATTAACTACCACTGAATGATGTTTATACTTTAAGTTAAGCTATGAATTTGATCAAGGGAACATGTCTTAGTCTTTTGTTATAATCTAGTCTTTGGTTGTATTTTGACCTAGTCAAACATAGTTTGACCATGGTCATTCTTGGGATCCGTGATGAGATGGACCACTTGTGCTTATGGATATTGATATGTGGTACCACATGCACCTATTGATGATTCCATATGTTGGACATATGCTTCTGATGATGATTGATGCAATTGGTCAGTTTATTATTATTTCCAGATCATCATATTTTACACTATCCGGGTATGGTGGACCCTACAGTTGACCCCATAGGTCAAACCATGGTGTATGAGTGCTCATTTCTAGTGGATTTGGGTCTTCTGGATCCATTGAGACACTTATCTTTCAATTTCGGGAACTTCTGAGTATGATAGTAGCAGTTATCCACCTGTTGACCAGTTTGGGCATGTTGATCCAGCCTGTCCGACAGAGGCCTTGGAGGCCAGTCGTTGCCTAGGGCGCTACAGAGGAAGGGGGTGGTCCAACCACTTGATTTTACCATTATACCCCCTTCCAAACAGCCTGGTACATGTTATCACATATATAGTAGCCGAGCTACCATACATTATTTTCCTGATTCCAATACACTATTCAACCAGTTCCCTTGCATTCAGATGTTGAGATGAGCATCTATTATGGATCATGATTATTACATGGACAGCAGTTTCATTCCCCATGCCATGACTGAGTCTCAGGACACTCAGAGAGATGACCGATGTAGCCATTTAGCCATTGATATAGAGCAGTCAATATTGCCCAGAGTTACAACAGCAGTTTCAAAGGACAGACGTTGGCTCAGGTGATGAGCATTCAGGTATATGACTAAGCAGGTATATTTTGGTGTTATGGTTATATTGCTTTTATATTCATTCTTGTAGCATGTCTTAGTATTTAGTATCATGATTTGGCGATCATATAGATATATGGACCTAGTTGTACTTTTATATATATCATATTGTCCCTACTCAAACTTAGAAGTTCTTGACCTATACTCATTGGTTTTACCCTCCCTAGGGAGAATAGAGGTGATCATTCCCACCATACTTTGGCTTGCTAGTGTTGATCTCATTATTCACTGTCTTCATCCATCCATTACCTCCCAGTTTGTTTATTACCTTGACTTACTACTTGACTAGTGGCATGGAGGACCTTTCCCCGCTGTAGCCTCTGTATTGGATGAGCTTCCTTGTTCATTGTGTCTCGGCTTTGAGTTGGTGACAAAACTTACCTTTGGTGAGTTATATTGTAGGCCTAAATCATTCTGGTCGGTTGTCCCGATGTTTGGCACTGGCACGAAATCCCCCTAGTCACTAAAGATGTTGTTGGATAAACCTGAAATAGATAGTGCTGCCATAAATACAAAATGTGAAAAGGAAATGTTATATCTATTGTGAAAAGCCAAATGAATCTGGCAATGAAATATCAAATGTTATATCTATTGTGAAATGTAATACCCAAGTAAACAAGATGTCTAAAAAACACACCTAGAAGAAGATAGCTCAGGTAAACAAGTGCCTTAAAAACACACATGCAGCATGAAGCCTTATGTAAAATGTAAATCTATGCAATGTGTTTATAAACACACATAGATCAAAGGCTATCGAAACTAAAGGCCCAAAAGGAAATGGAACTTAAACTCTATATCAAAAAGATTGTTGGCCTCTTTTGTATTATGGATTGTGAGCATCTGCCAAGGTGAATAAACACTCTTTGAACAACTTACCCATTTGTGAGACACCGCCATTCCCTGTGTTATTGCTTGTCCAGTATATGTTATGGTGTGTATTCCCTTTCCATATCCAAAGTGTCACAATGTTAAGTCAGTAAGTCATCCCTTGGCCTAGCCATTTTATTTTTAGCCTTCACCCTTCACTAGCAAATTGATCACAACTATGAAGTGAGTATGGTCTTGAAAGTCTGGTCTGAGTAATAATAATAATTAATGACTTTATATATTTGGATTTAGATCGCCAGTAATGATTACTTTTGTTATAATTGCTATTGGAATAAATTGTAGAGCATGCTTTAACCTTTGACACCTTGCAGCATTGTGATGATAGCCTAAGTTATATTTGGGTCATGTTGACTTGGTCAAACCCAATTTGACCAGAAGTCAACCACAGGACATGAGGTGGCAGACCTCAAACGATACAAAGATATGATATATGGTTTGACCTGAGGGGAAAACGCATTCTAGCTCTGCACTTGATCTTCGGGGTGTGTCTTTAGCACGGGATGTATTTTAGCAGTTCATTGCTATAGCCTTTATTCACGTGTGTTAAGAAACACATTCTAGAATTTTAAGTTCACAGTCTTTCATAAAACATTTCCAATATAGGTAGTACATGAGCTTTAAGTTTTAGCCAACAACATCTCAAGTGTAGGGAAAGTTCTGCATAGCGCCAAACATCGGGACAACCAACCAGAATGATTTAGGCATACAATCCAGCTCACCAAAGGCAAGTTTTGTCACCAACTCAGTATCAAGAAGTCAAGAAGGCAAGTCAAGGTTAAAGTCAAATAAGGAAGGTCATGGATGGATGGAGTCAAATGAATGCGGTGCCTAAGCTAGTAGACAAGGATGTCAAGAAAGACCATATCTATGCTCATAGGATGGTAATGAAACCGATGAGTATTGTCAGAAAACCTAAGTGTGCAAGTAATACATCCATTTTATATTTATAACATCATCCAAGATAGTTCATTTTATTTTAAATAGTATTGCCACATCATGAATCATATACCAAGTCAATGCTATGAAGATGACTAAAACAACAAAATAATAATCCAAAGTCAATAATCAGAAGTCCATAGGTCACATCACATCATAATAATCATCAATAAACCTCTGAAACATTGTTGCAATATAATCATGGGGCACTGAACTGAAACTGTATGGAACAAAGGGTCACATCGGTCATCAAATCTAAGGTCTCAAGGCTCAGCCTTGGCACAACGCTTAATAAAAGTTTGATACAATATACTGCTCTGACCCATGAGTGATCACAAATAACAAGCTCATCATAGCTTATCTCTGTAAAATAAAAAGCTCCAAAATGTGCAAATATCTACTCAGCAAGAATAGTAGCCCAGCTATTATGGTGTGATAACAGTGACATTGGGTTTTACACTCATAGTTTCCCTCAAGAACACACATAGCGGTTGGGAGACTTACCCACGGTCAAGTGTGTTTTAGGCGGCAACACCCCCTTAGTGGTTCATCTAACCATTTAAAACGAAGGGAAGTAGCCGTAGATGACAGCTATTCTATTTCCATAGTTGCACTTAGCTAGAACCCTTTGAGTCCTTGCATTTAGGGTGCTAGTTTTTATGGCAACACCTAACTTCAAGGCCTCCTTAGGGATCAAACCCTAGCCTTATACTTCAAGAATGCTCCCAAAAACACTAGCACCTTAAGACAAAGAGAGAGAAAGTACAAAGAAGATTGAACAAGAGAGAGAGAGAGACTAGCACTCTTCCTCTTACATCTCTAACCCAAGTATAAAGAACAATAAGCAAAATTGCACGATTGATGATGATAATGACTCTCTCCTTCCTCTATTTATATGAGAGGTAAGGGAGCTCTACAATGACAAGTGGAACTAGTCCTCTACAAGCAACTTGCAAGACAAAAGTAGATCCACACATGTGAATCACCCTACTCCAAGTTACAGATATCAAGCTCCAGAATGATTATAATCAACAAGTAAGGCGCCAAGGTATGACTGCTACTCCCCAAGGTCCAAAGCTCCTCCTCCAAGGTTCCAAGGCTCCAAAATTCTAATGCATCTCCAAGGACATATGTGTCCTTCGGAACCATCACAACTACATGTCCACTCCTTGAACCCAAGCAACCTCAAGTAAACTGTAAGCCTCCATGCAAATAACCAAGCAACCCCATGATGTCTAGAGCTCATGCCCTCCTCCGAAATGCCCAATGCTCCTCCAATGCTAAGAATCCTCCAAGCAAGCAACCTCCCTCCATGTGCTGGTTACATGAAGAAGTCACTAAGCTTCATAGGTCTGCAATGCTCCACGCAAAAATGTCATACAAGCATGCATACAAGGTCTAGCAACTAAAGATTAAGCCACCTCCAATATTCAAGTCCATCATTTTGGTATCTGTTATCACATATATAGTAGCCGGGCTACCATACATTATTTTTCTCACGCCAGTACACTATTCAGCCAGTTCCCTTGCATTTGAGATGCCGAGATGAGCATTTATATTGGATCACTATCAGATTGTGGACAGCAGTTATATTCCCCATGCCATGATTGAGTTTCAGGACACTCAGAGAGATGCCCGATATAGCCATTATGCCATTGGTACAGAGCAGACAGTAGTGCCCAGAGTTACAGCAGCAGTCTCAGACGACAGATGATGGTACAGGTTGATGAGCTTTCAGGTATATGACTCAGCAGGTATATCATGGTATTATGGTTAGATTGCTTTTATACTTATTCTTATAGCATATCTTAGCACTTAGTGTCATGATCTGGCGATCATATAGATACATGGACCTGGTTGACCTATTATTTATATTATATTGTCCCTACTCAGACTTAGAAGTTCACTATTCATACTCATTGATACATACCCTCCTTAGGGAGAATAGAGGTGATCATTACACCATACTATGGCTTGCTAGTGTTGGCTCCATCATTTCATTGTCTTCATCCATCCGTGGCCTACCTTTTAGATTATTACCCTGATTTGCTACTTGACTAGTGACATGGAGGACCTTTCCCCACTGTAGTCTCTGTATTGGATGAGCTTCCCTGTTTATTGTGTCTCGGGTCTGAGTTGGTGACAAAACTTACCTATGGTGAGTTGGAGTTCCTTGAGAATTCCCCCTAGTCACTAAAGTTGTGTTGGCTAAACCTGAAACTTTTAGTGCTGCCATCAATACAAAATCTGGAAAAATCAAATGCTATATCTTGTATATGAAAGAAATGCAAAATGAAAATGGCCATGAAAAATAAAATGTTATATCTTTTGGAAAAATAAATACCTAGGTAAACAAGTTGTCCATGACACACCTAGAAGTGCTCAGGTAAACAAGTGCCTTAAAAACACACCTGCAGCAGAAAGCCTAAATAAATGTAAATCTATGCAATGTGTTTGTAAACACACATAGATCAAGGCTATGGAAACCTCAGGCCCAAAAAGCAATGGAACTTAAATGTTATATCTAAACAATTGCTGGCCTTATTTGTATTATGGATTGTGCGCATCTGTGAAGGTGAATAAACCCTCTTTAAACAACTCATCCATTTGTGAGACACCGCCATTCCCTGTGTTATTGCTCATTCAGTATATACTATGGTGTGTATTCCCTTTCCCTTGCCAAAGTGTCACAAAGTCAAGTCAGTCAAGTCATCCCTTAGCCTAGCCAGTTATTTCAGCCTTCACCCTTCACTAGCAAATTGATCACAACTATGAAGTGAGTATGGTCCTGAAAGTCTAGTCTGAGTAATAATAATAATAAACGACACTATATATTTGGATTTAGATCGCCAGTCATGATTACTTTGTGTCATAGTAGCTATTTGAATAAATTGTAAAGCATGTATTAACCTTGACACCTTGCAGCAGCTATGGGTGATAGTCTGAGTTGTATTTGGTCTTGGTTAGACCTAGTTTGACCATGGAGGACCATGAGACATGAGATGTTGGACCTTATGATGATATGGATAGATGATATATGGTCTATGTACACATACAGGATGATTCTATGCAGCAGCTACAGGGTTATGATGATGATGCTTGGGATACAGCAGTGTTTGGTCATTTACAGATCATTATTATTGGCCTTGTTCCGGTACATTGGATATTTATTTTGATCATGCAGAGATTCATATGGTGTATGAGTACACATCTTGGATGGATTTGGACCTTCTGAGTCCAATGGGACAGTTTGTTTTCAGTTCCGGGCATTTACAGTGATGATTTAGCCTCAGTAGGCTGTCCTAGTGCAGTTTTGGTCTATTGGAGGCCCTGTCGGAGCAGAGATGACTTTTATCCGGTTGACCTAGGGCGTGTTGCCAACTAAGTTCCACTTGGTTGGATTATCAAGCGAGCGGGCAAAGTAAAACATGACACATGTTCAATTTTGGTGATTTGATGTCCAGCTGGCCTTTTTAAGGCCCCCGTTTTTTAATTTTTCCACATGTCCATGGCCCTGCGGGGTTTGTAATAAAAACGTGCTAGCATGGTTTTTTGTAAAAGACTCGGTTCCTTAGGACTTTTTGGCCAAGTCAGGTATTCCAAGGAGTTTTTTCACCTATCTATTATGTTTTGCATCACTGCATTGCATAATTAATTGGTTTTTCTCCTGCTCCTCCAAAGCTGGAATGCCTGGGGAGGCTGACGGGCCTTAGGGAATTATTAGAGTCTATGGGTCAATGTATATGAACATGCTAGGCGTTAATTTTGAGTCATATGGACATGTCTAAGTCCCCCTAGGTGTTTTTTTTAATTTTCGGCAAGTTTTTATTTTTCCGTAAATTGGGCCATTTTTTTAATGGTTCAATTAAAAAATTTGTAATTGGCCTATCTGGGGCGTCTGGAGGTATTTTTTGCCTTAGGGGTGCTCGTTTTCTAACTCAGAGCACCCCCTAAACCCCTAAACCCACTTTTCCTAATGTTTGGGTACTTCTACCTTGGTCAAAATCAAAAAAAATCAAAAAATCCCAAAAAAGTCATAAAAAAAATCAAAAAAGTGAAAAATGACTTAAAAAAAATTATTAATTTTTGGAGAGTTTTTGGGCTCTGATTTGGATCAGCATATGTTTAGGAGTACATTGGGCTGATTTTATGCCATTTTGGCAGCCCCAAACAAGGAGATAATAGAGCCCATTGAGGAGGGGCGCATTCACTCAAGGAGGGGCGCACTTGCTATTGTGGGCAGCCCATAAACTAAGGGAGGAGCAGCACTATTTGTGCTGATATGTTAGCACGTTTTGGGCTGCATATTGGGCAGCTAGAATAGGGGATGGCAGCCCCATTTCCCTCCACCATCTATGCCACCACTCTTCCACCCATTTTGGCAAGTGCGCTTTCCCTCCTTAGCCATTTTCTCTATAAATTGAAGCTTGCTCTCCATTGTTCACTAGTGAGACTTGGAGCAGCTAACTTATGATTGTAATAGTTTTATCATTTTGAATAATAGAAGACTTTGGAGGTCAACTTGTGGTGTCTTGGTTACATGTGGATGAAGTATCTTGATCTTTTTTCCAAGGTGACTTGTGCATAAGTCTTATTTTTCAATGATGTGGTTTGCTCATCCATGAGATAAGTTGTTTGTCAAATTTGTTTATTTGTAGCAGCTTAGTTTCTTATGAGCATGTATATCTACATTTAATCTTTGTTTGGTGAGATTTGTGATGTGCAGGTGTCTTCTTGAGTTGGCGAAAAGTAGGATCTTGTTTGTTTCCACTTTTTACTAACAATTATTTGCAGATATAGTCCCTTCAAACATCACTGAACCGTCTTCAAGGCTTCTATTTTCAACAAGGATTTGTTCCATCTCTCTCTCTCTCATTTATAAAAAATTCAAATTTTTTGATTTACTAGTACTTTCTTTATAAAAAACTAGTTTAAAGTTGTCGTAAATCTTTCAAAATTTTATAAAGAAGTATTAGATCTGATTGCAAAGTGTTATCTGGCTGCCATAGAGCTGATAATTTGCAGCCATTAAAGGGCTAGCAAAGATCCCAAGTAGACAAGCTCCATAGCTTGTTTTACTTGGTTATTTTTGTCATTTTTTACCTAGTTTTTAACTTAGAAAATTTTGGGTTTCTTAGGAGGTGTTCCAAAGACACTCTTAAAGTGTTTTTGGGCATCTTGTTCTAATTATTGCTTGCTGGTTTGCAGCAGAAGATGAGCAGGTAGGAGGAGGTGCTGGCAAAATTTCGAGCATCCAGGCGATCCGGAACACAAATTTCCATATTTTCCAAAACCGGGCATATTTTTCTATAATTTTGTAAGCTACCAAGTCACATTAAGTAGACTTGGGGCACTTCTCCGTTATCATTGTAAACATTTTAAACGAGAGCAAGTGGGCTAGCCAGCGCCCATACCCCATCCCCCCAGGGGTGGCCTGTGTCGTCTCATTTTCATGGCGTGAATGTTAGAGTAGTTTTATTTCTTGTTTTTCGGCATTAATAAAATCAATTAGGATTAAAATAAACCTTGTTGGTCCGTTTCACTAGCGGGCCACAAGTTCACTCACAACCTAGCTTTTCACATTTTTTTTTACAATTTCATAACGCCCCCCTTGCTTTCCCGAAGTAGGGTTGTGTATGAGGGCTTGCCCGAAATGCATGCCTGAAAAGAGACTCTTGGGGTTATAAAAGATAAAATTTGGGTTCTTAAAATTTTTTATAAAATATACCAAGGTCTTCTCCCGTATGCTCTGTGGCCAACTTGCAGCTTAGTCTGATCCAGTTGGTACACACCAGAAAGGAGTTGATGACTAGTAATAGGACTTAACACCACCCCAATAAAAAAAACCCTTTGTGAAAATCCGGCACAACTCGCAATTTGTTGTCGTGGGCAAATTTCCCAGAAGGCTTGGGATAAAACTGGATAGCGACCTCTTGGAAACCGTTAGGCTTGCCCTCGTTGGTATAGCATCTGAACACCTCCTCGAGACTCCGATCCAGCCTAAAGCCTGAGAGGGAAGCCACACTTCAAATTTCCGGACATGTTCCCCCGTACCTTGCGTATATCGGGAACCCACATGCCTTAATAAAAAAGATCACCATCACATTAAATTTTAAAATAAACCAAGAACACTCCACAACATTTACTTTTCTGTCTATGCATTTGTTATTTGACTCCATAGCAAGGCACTGGTCCTGATGCAAATTTCATTTTATTGTTGACTAGTATGCAGTTGAAATGATGATTATTCTAAATGGGAGAAAATGATAAATGATGTTCTTTATTTGAAAAGGGTATATGTTGTCTGTCTTGGTTGCAAAAGTATTTTTTCTAATTCCTAGATTAGAGGCTTTAGTTTCTTTTAATTTTAGGGTCTACCCCCCTTGGCTTCGCTAGGAAAGCCTAGACGGAGGAGTCGAGTCCCAAGTGACAGCACTTGACTTTGACTTGCCCCCAAGGCCACACCAGCAGCTTGAAGACTTCTGCTGCGTTTTCCCAGGTGTGGAACCAGGCGGCAACATTTTGGCGCCGTTGCCGGGGATAAGTCTTTCTATTCCCGGAATACGACTTTTGAGTTTTCCTTTTTGTTTTTGCTTTGTTTGATGTATGTAGTGAATTTTTTAAATTGACTAAGAACATCTGGCGACTCCACTGTCAACAAATCTACCAAGGCGTTTTACAAGAAGGAATCCTCAGAACTTGCTTCAGTTCTTTCCTGAGCCTGAAAAGGTCTATCATAGAAGGAAAAGCAAGTTATCTTCTCGAAAAACCCTTGAGGATCTTGGTTCTCAGTCAATTTCTGATATTCACCTTCTATTCACAGAAAATAATTTGAATAATCTTACTGTTGAAATGGCTGAGTTTGGTCCTTATGATTTTACTGCTATAGTTGGTTACCCTCATGATATCCCTGAAAAAGCCATTGATAAGTTGCCATCTTTTCAAGGAAATAATGCTATTAGTGCTAAATCCCATATAACTCGTTTTTGCCATTGTTTTGACAAGTGGTGCTTAGGTGCCAAGCATGAAGATGTAAAAATGAAGTTGTTTGCTTTATCTTTGGAAGAGAATGCTTATGAATGGTTTAACAAGTTGGAAGCTGACAAGTACAAGACCTACAAAGAAATTGAAACTGCTTTCTTGGCCAAATGGGGGGACATCAAAGAAGACCGCTACCTTCTAGCTGCCTTGACCAACACTAAGAAAAATGAAAATGAGACAATGGAAGAATTCAACAACAAATTCAATGAAATTGTGGGTAGACTTCATGCTGATATCAAGCCACCTGATAATTCCATCCTCATTTACTACATGGAAGCTTTTAGTGGGGAGTTGAAATATCAATTAGCTGATAAAGAACCTGCCGATCTAAAGAAGGCCATGGAATTGGCCGAGAAAATTGATAAGAACATGTTAAATTGTGGCAAGTCTCATCTTCCTGGTTTCACAAGGGCAAATGTTCCTATGAAGCAAAGCGAGAGTAAAGATAAAACCATTAGCACTGAAATCAAGGATCTTTCAAAGGAACCTTTGAAAGAAATTGCCCAACTCTTAAAGGAAGCTGTTTCAAATCAAGCCTCCAACATGACTGCCATACAGAACAGGTTGATCTCCATTGAAAGATCTCAAAACCACCAGGTCTCAAATCAGTATGTGCCTAAGCCCCAATATGCTCCTAGGCCTCAGTATCAGAGAAAAGTTCCATTCCATGATCAGAGGACCCCAAATCCTTTGGAAACTGTAAATACTCTTTCAGAAGAAATTCCTCCCTTTTGTAGGGCATGTGATAGTTTCCATGAAGAGTCTACTTGTGCTATATTTAAATGGTCAATGGAACAGAATCCGTCAGAAGCCAGTAGCAGTGTCAGATTAGCAAGCGAGCCTGAGAACCAGCCTGAATATATCAATATTGTGGGTCAAACTCACCCTGTCTCTAAAGAAACTTGGGAACAAGCTAGATGTTACAGCCAGGACTTGAAAGATAAAGCTACCCTTAGATTTGGTGAGATGCCTCCACCAGAGAAGATTCTTGAGATGTCAAAATTCAAAGGCCTAACATATCAAAGAAAGAACCATGTTGGGACCTCTAACTCAAATCAGAATATCCCTAAGGTAACACTTTCTTCCAACTCTGAAAGTCTTCATGTCGATTTGGCTCAATGGTTATCTTCTGCAAAGATTCCTGTTCTTGTTACTGACCTTATCAAAATCCCAAGCTTGAAAGAAAATCTTATGAAAGTGATAGATCATCCTCAACATGAAAAGGGCAAGGCTCCTATGGACTCAGAGATAGTTAATCTTAACCAGACTAGAGAAGAACCTAACCATAAAGATGACCCAATTATTTTGCATAGTGTGGATCCCCATAAGGAAGACCACCCTCCTTTCTATGTCTCCTTGCTAGTCAATGATATGCTTGTGCACAATTGCATGTTGGATTCTGGTGCTTCCTCAAATGTTATGACCAAAAAAGTTATGGATCAATTGGGCTTAAAAACAACTAGACCCTATCACAATGTGTGTGCCATGGATTCAAGGGAAGTTGATACTATTGGTATAATTATAAATCTACCTGTTAGGTTGGCCAAGTATCCTGATGTCCATTTAACCATGGATGTCGTAGTAATTGATGTACCAGACAATTGGGGAATGCTTTTATCTAGAAAGTGGGCTGCATCTTTAGGGGGAGACATAAGGATGGATTGGTCATATGCTACTATCCCTGCATCAGAACATACAACTGTTAAGTTATACAATGAACAAGCTAGAAAACTCCATGTTGAAGACCCACAAAATCTGGCTAATGAATTTGTGCATCAAACGGACAACTTTGGAAACTATTCTATCTGTTCAAATTTCATAGCACCTTTTAAAGAAGCATCCAAAGATGAAAAGAAGGATGGGATATGGAGGATGAGTTTTGATGGGGCATCTTCAAGATATGGAAAAGGAGCTGGAATTGTCATAACTTCTCCTTCTAAACAAACCTTCAAATTTGCTTTCAGACTTGAGTTTGATGCATCAAATAATGTGGCCGAATATGAAGCCCTTTTGCAAGGGTTAGAAATTGCCAAAGATATGGGGATTAAGATTTTATCTATTAAAGGTGATTCTGACTTAGTGGTTTCCCAAGTTAAAAATGTATTTGCTTGCAAAAGTCGAAGGTTGAAACAGTATAGGAATGCTGTCTGGGATACTATGGAGTGGTTTGATGCTTTAAATATCGTGGCAATTCCTAGAGAAGAAAACATTGAGGCAGATGAACTAGCTGTGGCAGCTTCTACACTTCAACCAACTGAGGAAATATTAAAGGGGAATGGAAAATTTGAAATCAACTTTAGACCTTTAATCCCTGACAACATAGATCATTGGCAAGTGTTTGATAGTGACAAGCAAATTCTCAACTTCATCCATAATCTTCAAGAATTTTCTGATTGTAAAATCACCTATAAGGAAGAAGGGAAAGAGTATCCAGAAGAAGAGGACCAACCTAGGAACAAAATTCCCAAGGGAATCACCCGGTTAGAGCAACTTTTTGACAGACAAGATGGCCATAAAAGAAAAAAGGGTTCAATAAAACCAGGGGAGTATATTGAAGTAAACATAGGAACTGAAAAGGAACCAAAGATGATAAAAATTGGAAAGGGAATATCTCAAGAAGAAAGAAAAGCCTTGATTGACTTAATCTATGAATATAGGGATATATTTGCTTTCAGCTATGATGAACTTAAGGCTTATCGTGATGATATTTTTCAACATACAATCCCTTTTAAACCAGGTATCAAGCCTTTTCGCCAAAACTGAGACGAATAAACCCCAATTTGGCTCCTATGGTTTACAAAGAACTCCAAAAGATGTTAGCGGCAGGAATCATTACTCCAACAAGACACTCTTCTTGGTGTTCTAACTTGGTGGTTGTTAAAAAAAAAGAATGGGGATATCAGATTGTGCATTGATTTCCGAAACTTGAACTGGGCATAGCCTAAAAGATAACTATCCTTTGCCAAGCATGGACACTTTACTTCAGAAGGTGACTGGATCAGGCTTAATGTCTTTTCTTGATGGGTTTTCAGGATATAATCAAGTGCTTGTCAACAAAGAGGATCAACATAAAACTACTTTTACCACACCTTGGGGCACTTTCATGTACCTTAGAATGCCTTTTGGTCTTACTAATGCTGGTGCTACCTTTCAACGTGCTATGGATGTTGCTTTTAATGGATTGATTGGTAAAATTATTGAAATATATCAGGATGATTTAACAGTGTATAGTAAGGAAAGATCAGATCATGTTGGCCATCTTAGAAAGGTTTTTGAGAGATGCAGAAAGTATGGCATATCTTTAAATCCAGCTAAATCTGTGCTTTCTGTTGATGAGGGCAAACTGTTAGGGCATATTATCACTAAGGATGGTGTAAAAATTGATCCTGAAAGAGTTGAGGCCATTAAAAAGGTTCCTATCCCCACCAATGTCAAAGCTCTCCAATCCTTCAATGGCCAGATTAATTTCATTAGAAGATTTATTCCAAATCTAGCTGAGCTAATGAAGCCTTTACAACTCTTACTTAAAAAGGATGCTAAGTTTGAATGGAGTAAGCAAGGAAGAGAAGCTTTTGCAGGTATCAAGGATGCCATATCTAAAGCCCCTGTGTTGATAAGCCCTAATTATTCAAAAGAATTCCAAATCTTTTCCTTTGCTTCAGAGCATACTATTGCCGGAGTCTTACTTCAGAAGAATGACCAAGGCCAAGAACAACCCATAGCATTCTTTAGTAAAGCTTTACAAAATTCAGAGCTTAAATATACTATAATGGAGAAACAAGCTTATGCCCCTTGTTAAATCTTTGAAACATTTCAGGATATATATTGGGTATTCCAAGGTTGTGGGTTATGTTCCTCATACTGCTGTTAAAGATATATTAGCTCAACAGGATTGCCTGGGTATAAGGGGAAAATGGGTGTCCAAAATACAAGAGTATGACTTGGAGATAAAACCTACCAAGTTAATCAAAGGTCAAGGTCTTGCACGCATGATGACAGAAAGTAATGAGAAAGCTGTAGGAATGATTTGTCAAAATAATGAGTCAGCACCTATCATATCTGAAGAGCTTCAAAGATTAAGTCAAACTCAATGGTATTCCGACATTATCTACCTTCTTAACAATTTTACTTGTCCTGAACATCTTGTTGGTCATAAAAGAAGGTCTCTAAGACTCAAAGCCACTAAGTATTGCATAACTCAAAATGGATTAGGTTGGAGAAATCCTGATGGCTTAGTTCTTAGATGTGTTGATGAACCAGATTCCAAAAAACTTCTGGTTGAATTTCATACTGGATTTTGTGGTGGGCATTATGCAGCAGACACCACAGCCCACAAGATCCTTAGATCAGGTTACTATTGGCCCACTTTATTTGCTGATGTGCACAAGTTCGTCAGATCTTGTCCCCAATGTCAGTTGTTCACTGGGAAACAGAAATTGGCAACTTTACCCCTTGAGCCAGTAGTTGTTCAAGCCCCTTTCCAACAATGGGGTCTTGATTTTATCGGTCAGTTTAAGGAAAACTCAAGCAATGGATATACCTGGATCCTAACTGCCACCGATTATTTCACCAAATGGGTGGAAGCAATCCCTACTAAGTATGCCACTGATAAAGTAGTTATGGATTTCCTTGAAAATCATATTATAACTAGATTTGGGGTGCCATCCAAGATAACAACTGACAATGGTCCTAGTTTTAGTTCCATGGCCTTTTCAGCTTTCTGCTTCAAGTATGGTATAATCCTTTCCCACTCATCCAACTATTATCCCCAAGGAAATGGATTGGCTGAATCAACCAACAAGACCTTAATGAACATTTTAAAGAAAACTGTGGGTGATAACAAAAGGTCTTGGGATTCTAAGATAAAATTTGCTATATGGGCCGACAGAATAACACAGAAACGTGCTACTGGGAAAACCCCTTTTCAGTTGGTTTATGGTTTGGAAGTTTCTGTTCCCATTCATATTCAGTTGCCAGTGTATCAGATGTTGCATGATTATGAGTCAAATGATGATGGTATGCAGAACAGAATTGAGCAAATTATGAAATTGGATGAGACTAGAAGAAAGGCTTTAGACCAAGGTATCAGAAATCAGGACAGGGTTAAAAGAACTTTTGACAGGTCAGCCAAGCCAAAAGATTTTCAGCCAGGGGATTGGGTTCTTCTATGGGACAAGCGAAGGGATAAGCCAGGAAAGCATGGAAAGTTTGATAGCCTATGGTTGGGACCATATATTATATCTGAACCAGCAGGGGTTAATTCTTTCTTCCTTTGCACTATGGATGGAGAAAGGTTGACTCTCCCAGTCAATGGGCAACATCTCAAGCTGTTTTTCAAAGAAGATTTCCTAATGCCCACGGGGGCAGATTGATAGCAGGGCCATCTCTAAACCTTTGCCTTGCAATTTTGTACATTATGTTTTGTATATTATTTATGTATATTAGTTTCATTTACTTACTTTAGTTTTGCTTTGAAATAAGTGTTGCAACTTATGTTTCATTTGGCAAAAATATGGGACTGATGCATTTTAATTTTGTGGCAGGAACCAGAGATTCTTGGATTCTCGCATACTCTATTTGATTGAATCAGATCGAGCACACGTCCCGCAGTTGGAGCCAGATGTTGCCAACTAAGTTCCACTTGGTTGGATTATCAAGCGAGCGGGCAAAGTAAAACATGACACATGTTCAATTTTGGTGATTTGATGTCCAGCTGGCCTTTTTAAGGCCCCCGTTTTTTAATTTTTCCACATGTCCATGGCCCTGCGGGGTTTGTAATAAAAACGTGCTAGCATGGTTTTTTGTAAAAGACTCGGTTCCTTAGGACTTTTTGGCCAAGTCAGGTATTCCAAGGAGTTTTTTCACCTATCTATTATGTTTTGCATCACTGCATTGCATAATTAATTGGTTTTTCTCCTGCTCCTCCAAAGCTGGAATGCCTGGGGAGGCTGACGGGCCTTAGGGAATTATTAGAGTCTATGGGTCAATGTATATGAACATGCTAGGCGTTAATTTTGAGTCATATGGACATGTCTAAGTCCCCCTAGGTGTTTTTTTTAATTTTCGGCAAGTTTTTATTTTTCCGTAAATTGGGCCATTTTTTTAATGGTTCAATTAAAAAATTTGTAATTGGCCTATCTGGGGCGTCTGGAGGTATTTTTTGCCTTAGGGGTGCTCGTTTTCTAACTCAGAGCACCCCCTAAACCCCTAAACCCACTTTTCCTAATGTTTGGGTACTTCTACCTTGGTCAAAATCAAAAAAATCAAAAAATCCCAAAAAAGTCATAAAAAAAATCAAAAAAGTGAAAAATGACTTAAAAAAAATTATTAATTTTTGGAGAGTTTTTGGGCTCTGATTTGGATCAGCATATGTTTAGGAGTACATTGGGCTGATTTTATGCCATTTTGGCAGCCCCAAACAAGGAGATAATAGTGCCCATTGAGGAGGGGCGCATTCACTCAAGGAGGGGCGCACTTGCTATTGTGGGCAGCCCATAAACTAAGGGAGGAGCAGCACTATTTGTGCTGATATGTTAGCACGTTTTGGGCTGCATATTGGGCAGCTAGAATAGGGGATGGCAGCCCCATTTCCCTCCACCATCTATGCCACCACTCTTCCACCCATTTTGGCAAGTGCGCTTTCCCTCCTTAGCCATTTTCTCTATAAATTGAAGCTTGCTCTCCATTGTTCACTAGTGAGACTTGGAGCAGCTAACTTATGATTGTAATAGTTTTATCATTTTGAATAATAGAAGACTTTGGAGGTCAACTTGTGGTGTCTTGGTTACATGTGGATGAAGTATCTTGATCTTTTTTCCAAGGTGACTTGTGCATAAGTCTTATTTTTCAATGATGTGGTTTGCTCATCCATGAGATAAGTTGTTTGTCAAATTTGTTTATTTGTAGCAGCTTAGTTTCTTATGAGCATGTATATCTACATTTAATCTTTGTTTGGTGAGATTTGTGATGTGCAGGTGTCTTCTTGAGTTGGCGAAAAGTAGGATCTTGTTTGTTTCCACTTTTTACTAACAATTATTTGCAGATATAGTCCCTTCAAACATCACTGAACCGTCTTCAAGGCTTCTATTTTCAACAAGGATTTGTTCCATCTCTCTCTCTCTCATTTATAAAAAATTCAAATTTTTTGATTTACTAGTACTTTCTTTATAAAAAACTAGTTTAAAGTTGTCGTAAATCTTTCAAAATTTTATAAAGAAGTATTAGATCTGATTGCAAAGTGTTATCTGGCTGCCATAGAGCTGATAATTTGCAGCCATTAAAGGGCTAGCAAAGATCCCAAGTAGACAAGCTCCATAGCTTGTTTTACTTGGTTATTTTTGTCATTTTTTACCTAGTTTTTAACTTAGAAAATTTTGGGTTTCTTAGGAGGTGTTCCAAAGACACTCTTAAAGTGTTTTTGGGCATCTTGTTCTAATTATTGCTTGCTGGTTTGCAGCAGAAGATGAGCAGGTAGGAGGAGGTGCTGGCAAAATTTCGAGCATCCAGGCGATCCGGAACACAAATTTCCATATTTTCCAAAACCGGGCATATTTTTCTATAATTTTGTAAGCTACCAAGTCACATTAAGTAGACTTGGGGCACTTCTCCGTTATCATTGTAAACATTTTAAACGAGAGCAAGTGGGCTAGCCAGCGCCCATACCCCATCCCCCCAGGGGTGGCCTGTGTCGTCTCATTTTCATGGCGTGAATGTTAGAGTAGTTTTATTTCTTGTTTTTCGGCATTAATAAAATCAATTAGGATTAAAATAAACCTTGTTGGTCCGTTTCACTAGCGGGCCACAAGTTCACTCACAACCTAGCTTTTCACATTTTTTTTTACAATTTCATAACGCCCCCCTTGCTTTCCCGAAGTAGGGTTGTGTATGAGGGCTTGCCCGAAATGCATGCCTGAAAAGAGACTCTTGGGGTTATAAAAGATAAAATTTGGGTTCTTAAAATTTTTTATAAAATATACCAAGGTCTTCTCCCGTATGCTCTGTGGCCAACTTGCAGCTTAGTCTGATCCAGTTGGTACACACCAGAAAGGAGTTGATGACTAGTAATAGGACTTAACACCACCCCAATAAAAAAAACCCTTTGTGAAAATCCGGCACAACTCGCAATTTGTTGTCGTGGGCAAATTTCCCAGAAGGCTTGGGATAAAACTGGATAGCGACCTCTTGGAAACCGTTAGGCTTGCCCTCGTTGGTATAGCATCTGAACACCTCCTCGAGACTCCGATCCAGCCTAAAGCCTGAGAGGGAAGCCACACTTCAAATTTCCGGACATGTTCCCCCGTACCTTGCGTATATCGGGAACCCACATGCCTTAATAAAAAAGATCACCATCACATTAAATTTTAAAATAAACCAAGAACACTCCACAACATTTACTTTTCTGTCTATGCATTTGTTATTTGACTCCATAGCAAGGCACTGGTCCTGATGCAAATTTCATTTTATTGTTGACTAGTATGCAGTTGAAATGATGATTATTCTAAATGGGAGAAAATGATAAATGATGTTCTTTATTTGAAAAGGGTATATGTTGTCTGTCTTGGTTGCAAAAGTATTTTTTCTAATTCCTAGATTAGAGGCTTTAGTTTCTTTTAATTTTAGGGTCTACCCCCCTTGGCTTCGCTAGGAAAGCCTAGACGGAGGAGTCGAGTCCCAAGTGACAGCACTTGACTTTGACTTGCCCCCAAGGCCACACCAGCAGCTTGAAGACTTCTGCTGCGTTTTCCCAGGTGTGGAACCAGGCGGCAACAGGGCGCTGATGATGGAAGGGGTGGTCCAGCCACTTGTTTTTACCATATTACCCCCCTCCCGGACACATTGGTACCCTCACCTTGACAGCGCCATCACTCCAGGAGGCAGTTTGGGCAGTTTCACGTTTCCCGAGGCATTTCAGGATTGGTAGAAATGGCTATTGAGGAAATCGATTTGGGCTACTGAGGCAAAGTTATGGCATGGGATGATCAGTGATGATAGATCGGGACCTTCCACACCTCCTCCAGCAGTTTCAGCTTCATCGGGGCCCGCATCCATCACTTATGGCACTTTCTGTGGATTTTTGGGGTCTTTTGAGGACCACGACTTCACCTTGGAGGCACGATTTGGTACTTTCATGATTATTTATTGGTTATTGTGCCATGGGGATTGACCAAGGAGGGATAAAATTACCCCTTGGACCCACCATGAGCCTCTTATGATATTTTGTCATCATGATTTGGTGGGATTCCCCTCTCCTAGGGCGACTTTGTCCACTTATGTTATATTTTATGTGTGATCCATGTATTATGTTGTTGAGCTCATCTCAACCATTGATTAGACATTTGTATCTTTTAATCTTAGCCACTCATTCAAAAAGTGGTTAGGGTTTTGGTGCTTCTCCTTCCTATTTAAAGGAGAGAGCCTCTCATTGTAAAGGGTCTTTGGCTCTTGGATTATTGGTATAGAAAAATATTCTTGTGGAAATTCTTGTGGTCTCCTTTGCATCTGGTGTTCTTAGATGGTGATTGGAAAGTCTATTGCAACCTAGCATTTGGAAATTGTGGTAAGATCTATCTTTGTTTGGAAATCATTGTTTGTCTACAGGAGGGCGACTTCAACAAGGGCGATTTTGCAAGGCTTCTTCAAATCGACTTTCTTGGCACTCGCTTGTATCAGGGGGTTATCATTAGTATCATTGTGATCTATGCTATCTTTCTGTTACTTCTTTTGTGGCATTAGTCTTATCTCTTGATGCATCAAATCTGATATGGTTGACGTTTGTTGTGCAGGAGAGAGGGTGCATTGGCTTCTTGGACTAAATCGATTTGCATAGAGACTACCTCAAAGCTTCTAAATTGATCGGGATTGCATAGATCATCATCATCAAGGCATCTACAAGGTTATCCAGGTAAGATCCACAGGTTTGTTTCTCTTTCCTTTATCCAATCCATTGACATAATTCATAAATTGTTAAAACCCTAAATAATTCAAAACCCCCATTTCACATTTTGTCAGATCTACTTAGATCTAGTGGGTTGTTGGGCATAATATTGAAAACCCACCTCTATAGCATCCACGACATCCCGGATCTATAGTTTGGTGTGGATTGGCTTCCGTTTGACCCCTCTCCCAAGCCAACTTAGCTTCTCCCAAGGAAGGCGCACTTCACCATTTGAGCAAGTTGACCTAGATCTAGTTGATGGGTGTTTGAGATTTCACTTGATTTGACATCTACACATCGAATAACATACACCCAGGTTGTCCCTTTCTTGAAATTCACCTTGTGGGTCCCATTCCACATTTTAAGGGATTTAATCCCCATTTTGGACCACTTGGAACACTTAAACTCAGATCTACAAAGATCTAACCGGTGGATTGCCACGAAATTATAGATCCATACCCCTACTTGACTGATCTACCCGGATCTAAAGTTTGGATGCCATCCGACATGATTTGACCCACCTAAACCCAAATTGAAGCCTCCTTAGGGAAAGTCGCACCACCTTGGAGAAGTGAGTTCACTCACTTCGAGGAACTGGGTACTTGAGATTCTTGCAGATCCGGAATCAGAATAATTCAAAACCTAGGTCTAGACTGTCACTTTGTCAAATCTTGCCTTGGGGACTGCATTCCTTGTTTTTAGGGATTGTGGTCCACTTGGGTTAAACCTAGATCTAAACACATTTAACCATCAAGACCTATACTGTCCACTTATCTCATCTTGTAGGAGTCCTAAACCATAAAGTCAACCCTACTTTGACTCCACTTCCCAATTCCCAAGGCACTGGTTTATCTCCAAGACAACCCACTCTCCTAGATTGTTGGATTGACTTGTGGTTTGACTTTTGCATGGTGAACTATACCTTTGAAGACATCATGGACCATGGTCAAGATTGTCTCATGTACTAGTTAGCCCCAATCTGACCCCTAAACAACCCTGCATTGGACACGGTTCCCAAGGCAGTGGATCTTTTGACATTGACCTAGTACACTAGCCCTAGATCTCACTTTAAACATTGTAAGTCACTTTCACTTCAACTATGAATCAAAGCTATACCTATTGAACCCCTCACTTGGCTTGTGACTTCATCCTTAGGTCTAGGATAAACCATACACCTAACTTCAACTAAAAATACCCTGATTTGGTGTCTTGGTTTTGATCTCTCCTGTCGGGAGTAGATCGGGTCTCCCCCTTTGTTGTCTGGGCTAGATAACATAAAGTGAAGGTTGCCTCGACTGGCGTGACAACCATACATATTGGAGGTCGAGGTGATCGTGGTTGCACCTTTTGAGTTGCCCTTCCCTATTGCCATCCATGACTGGATCTATCCATAGGGGTAACTACATCTTAGGTGATAACAGTATCATTACCACGAATATAGATCAATTCATGCGTGAAAGTGGTGGCTATATTACCACAAGTCAAATCCAGACCAGAAATCCAAAAAGAAATATGTATAGTATAGAGAGTTCATTGCAAGAAACCAAAATGATTTCACTCTGCAACATCAACACATAGTCAATTTAAATTTTATAACATATCCAACTGATTTTCAGGTGCATTTAAACCACATCAACTCATAAATGCAGAACATAAAGAAAATAAAGACAGAAAATAAGATAGTTTTTAAGCTGTAAAGGAACTTGCAAAAAGCAAAGAATGAAATAGATTTCCCATACAAATTAGAGATGCAATGCTGTTAAACAGATAAATATAAGAAGAATTTATCATTCAGTCAAGAGGAAGCACCATATTTTGTGCTATTGGGTGGTTGCAGTTGAATAGATTGTCAGTTTCAGCAGCAGCAACCCTGACAATAGACAAAACCATATCATCATATACTTGTCAGATATATCATCACTTAATATATAAAGCTTTACTTCAAAATGCATTCAGAAGTTAGTACATTTCATGATTCATCAAAATATGAAGGGAAAAAATATACATGACACTAAAGTAGAAATGATGCAGTGGCTATACCAAGTTCTATACCAATTAACATATTAGAACCTATCATTATCCTTGAGTACATACTCATTGTTTTCACCGAGTATGTAGTACGATGAGTTATCAATTCCACGAAATGACAGTGTTTCAGGTTCTTCGTCACCCTTTTCAGCAGTCTGAGTGTAAACGACTTCCAGTATTACCTGTCAAAAAGAGTATGAAAGTACTATAATTTCCACCATAATAAAATGATGATCTAGTTTCTTCAAGAAAATGACTTTATTTACAACTAGTTATACATACTCTTCCCATTCAACACTTCCATAATGACAAAGGAGCATGCTTAGATTTTCAAGATAATAGCTGAAGATGAGCTGACTTTCCTTTATTGCTTAGTAGTCTAATAAAAATATTATTAACAAAATGACAAGAAAATTAAAAAAATTATTTTCTAATCTATCTCATTTATAAAAATTATGTTCTACTTTGCATATTGCCAAAAATAAAATAATACTCAGAAGTCACAAATAAGAACTAGACCAAGTAAATACTAATCAAATGCTTGCATTCTTCCTGTTTGCCATTTTAAATATGTCAAGTAACCTTACGCATCACTCAAAAAGCCAAGCTCGTATATTTTCTGTATTTAATACTGACACAGTTTTCAAGGGCCATACTGCTGTAATAAATGCTGCACGTGTGAGGTCCGTACTGCTGAAAGAAGGGTGCAGAATTCTGCTGAAGATTGGCACACTTTTCAAGATGAAAAGTTGAGATAAGTACTGCTGTTGTTGAGTTTGTAATTTGTCTTGGAAATAAAAATTTCTCTCCTATAAGGTTTTCCCTTCCGGGTTTTTCCAGAGTCAATTTGGCTAAAATTTCTGAGTCTTAAATTTGTGGTTTGGCTGCCATTTAAATTTCTGAGTTGTTTAAAGTTGAAAAAATTCCAAGTGTTTCAAGAAAATTAAATTTGTATCCATAGTTAATTTCCAGTCATGGGGTTTGGGCATTAAACTCTATGTGAAAAATTAAACTTGAAACCGGCTTGGGGTTACAAAAAATTTCATGGTATCATAGCGGATATAAAGGGCAGAAATAAACTTCAGGTAGAAATTTCAAACTTGGAAAAGAAGGGAGAACAGGTTGTTTGTGAAGTTTACAGGTTCTTGGACTCTTTGTGGTTATGGCCACCGAACTTAGAATTGAAGATAGGCTGGATGGAGCAGTAAATTTTAGCCCCTGGAAGACTAGAATTGTACTGACTTTGGAAGAAAATTAACTATGGGATATAGTTAACAGCACCACAGCACATCCAGTTACAGTTCCTACCGATGCTACAGATAAGGCCGCTTTTGTCAAGAAAGATGTAAAAGTGAGAAGGATCATAATTGATGCCATGAAGAATCATGTGATCCCATATATCACAAAAAAAGACCATGCATTTCAGTTGTGGACCGCCTTAACTAATCTTTACCAAAGTTCAAATGAAAACAGAAAGAGGGTATTGAGAGAAAAGTTGAAAGGCATTCGCATGAATAAGGGTGAAAACATGGTTGCTTACCTTACTAGGATTACACAGGTCAGAGATGAACTTGGAGCAATCGGGGAGGTTGTACAGGGCAGTGAGTTAGTACGGACAGCATTGAATGGCGTGACAAATCCATGGGGTCTATTTGTAGAGTCTGTAGTTGCTCGTGAGCATATGCCTTCCTTGGATCGTCTTTGGGACGACTTCACTCAGGAGGAAACCCGGAGAGGGTATGTACAGGGTAGTTCATCTCAAAGTAGGGAAGATGAAAAGAATGTGGCATTGGCAGCAAAGGGAAAGAAGAAGAAGTTCAAGAAGGGCCCTAAGGGTGGGTCCAAGCAGCAACAGAGTGGCGAGCAAAAGAAAGACACGAGCAAAGTCAAATGCTTTTCTTACAAGAAGTTTGGACAATATGTTGGGCAGTGCCCGAACAAGAAGAAGAAGAAACAGCAGACGACGGCAGCGGCTAAGATTGATGAGTATGCTACACGATTTGAGAGAGAGTTTTCTCTCTATGTTGGTTGTACAAAGAAAGCATCTATCACCAGCAGTGATGTGGAGGATCAGACCTAAGTCACAAGATTCGGCGAATTTCTTCCATGAGGTTCGAAATTCGTCGAATTTCAAAGCTGGGAAAAAATTCGAATAAAATTCACCGAATTTCAAAAACGAATTTCAAGTCGAATTTTTTCAAATTCGAATTTTAACGAATTCGAATTTGTAAACGAATTTAATGCCGAATATTATAAAAAAATCGAACAAATTCGCGTGGGTTTTTTTTAACTGCGGATGGGGTCAGTGTTAAAAAAGGGCGCCAAATTACATTTACCCTAATTCTTAATTTATAAATGGCGCCCGAACTGATTTTACTTTTACCTTTACCTTTTACGATTTCCCTCCTCCACGCGGACGACTGCACAACAATCGTTTACGGTTTACCCTGTTGGTTGTTTGTCTGATTTCCCCTGTTCGCAGTCGCACTGTGCACATTATAGCTTGGCTGTTAGTCACAGCCCACCGAATACAGTGTTAGTGCTATAGCCTATTGCTTGCCCGCTCGGATTGAATGTTATTGCTGAGTGCTGCGCATGAGTAACAATGCACCGGCACAGTCACGACTCACAAATCACAATCAGTATAACCATCGATTTTTTTGCTGACCATGAATGAAGTTTGGAGTTTGGACTCTGAATATTGGAGCAGTGAAGCGAGTCGGGCGACTGAAGCCTAAACTTGAAGGTTCGAGCAGTTAATCAACGTCCACACTCCACATCCAAAAAATTGCATCCTGTGTGTTTCTGCTGCATTCTGCATCGGCTTGTAAAGTTGTAAATTTGTAAGTTTGTAAGTTTTTTTTTATTTTTTTATTAAATTCAGTTGTTTTAAGTTGTGTAACTTGTAGCTCCAGCCTACATAATACCTGTGGCTGTAATAGTAATACCTGTGGCTGTAGCATGTAGCCTGTAGGTTCTAATTTTAAGGAGTAAAGCTAGTTTTGGACTGTAGTTTATAACTTTATGACGCTGTAGACTGTAGGATACTAGGTTGTAACTTGTAAACTTGTAGTGTGCTGCACAAGTTATAAATTTATAAGTTTATAACTAATATGTTCATTTAACAAAGCAGTAGTCTAGACTCTAGACTTCTAGTGCTACAATCAAACAATTTTTTTAAAGGCTTTGACATTTTTTTCAAATACAAACAATGCAGAAACTTTTGCTATGGCACCTCCAAAATCAACAGCTGAAGGATGGAAACATGTTGAGAAACTTGATGGGTCGGGGAATCATTTAAAATGTAAATTATGTAACCTTGAATTTGTTGGAACTTTAACCAGAGTGATGGACCACCTATTGTCTATTACGAACGGTAAAGGAGGTGGTGTTTCTGGCTGCCCTAGGGTGTCTGCAGAGTTGAAGGAGGTGCTTCAAAAGGATAATGACAGAATCAAAAAAAATAAGGCAGTGACTGAAAACAAAAAAAGACGGATTGCAACAGAGATTGCAATGTCTTACAGCCCCTTTCCTTCATTTACTCCAAACATGGCTACCACTGGAAGTTCATCTCAGACAACAAAATCTTTTGGGAAAGCCACATTAAACAGTCTTTGGAAACCTGTAGAAAAGCAGGATGTTGATGATGCTTTGGCCAATATGTTTTATGAATCTGCTATCCCATTTAACGTGGCCAGAAGCCCTTACTTTATCCATGCATGCAAGAAGATTGCAGATTTTGGAAAAGGATATGCACCTCCAAGTTCCGAGACTCTAAGGACCACTCTTCTAAAGAGGTCAAAGGAAAGGGTGACAAATAGATTGGTTAAGATCAAGGAGTCTTGGAAACAAACAGGCTGCACAATTTTATCAGATGGCTGGTCAGATATGTGTCATAGGCCAATGATCAATGTCTTAGTTTATTGCCCTAAAGGGGTTATGTTTTTGAAGGTAGTGGAAGCAGGACGGAAAAGAAAGACATCTGGATACATTTTCAAGATTTTAGAGGAAGCAATTCTTGAAGTTGGAGAAAAAAATGCGGTTCAAGTGGTAACTGATAATGCCTCAAACTGTGTGGGAGCAGGCAAGATGATAATGGATAAATACAAAACAATTTATTGGACCCCCTGTGCAGCTCATTGCCTTGACTTGTTGCACGATTTAGCAAAGTTCTCATGGATTAATGAGACAGTTCGAAAGGGGAAACAGATTTCTAACTTTATAGTTAACCATCATCTCACATTGAGCTTGTATAGGAAGCAAGCATCTAGAGAGTTGTTAAGGCCTTGTGAAACCAGATTTGCTACATATTACATTACTCTCAAAAGAGTGGTTGAAGAGAAGACTAGTATAAGAGGTGTTATTTGTAGCACCGAGTGGGAAAATTCCTGCCTTTCAAAAGATTCTAAAGGAAAGGAGCTGGAACAAATCATTTTAAGCAATTCTTTTTGGGAAAATGTTGTAAAAGTTTTAAAAATATGTGAACCAATTGTTGATATGCTTAGGATGGTTGATAGTGACACCCCTTCCATGGGTTTTGTTTATGAGGGCATGGACCGTTGTAAGGAAACTATTGCTAAGTCATTTAACAACATAGAAAATGAGTACAAGGAAATATGGGAGGTAATAGATGAGAGATGGAAAATGATGCATAGTCCTTTGCATGCAGCAGCTTGCTATTTGGACCCAAGATTGTTTGGGATGGAAAGAAACAATGATGCAGAAGTCATGGATGGCCTTTATGAGGCTATTGAGCAGTTGGTTACAAATCCGGAAGAATCTAGGAGGCTTCGAGACTCGCTTCGGTCATACAGGTTAGAAGAGGGTATATTTGGAAGGACTTCTGCCAAACATGATAGAGCCAACATTCCTCCAGGGCAATGGTGGCAGTTTTATGGACCAGAGGCACCTGAATTGCAAAAATTTGCAATTCGTGTTTTGAGCCAAGGATCAAGTTCCTCTCCTTGTGAAAGGAATTGAAGCAGCTTTAGCAACATTCAATCCAAAAAGAGAAATAGATTACTATCTACACGGTTGGAAGACCTTGTGTATGTTCATAGCAATTTGCAGTTGGCCTTAAGCAGTGTAGCCAAAGATACATCTAGTTCCTCTCCCCCATGGTTTAAGCCTTTCCCAAGTGGAGATTTTGCAGCAGGAGATGATGTTGGCATTGATGGTGACACTGGTGATGAGACTAGTGCTAATGATGATAGAGATTTAGATGATGATCTCAATTCTAGTGGCCCTTGTGCTCTTGATGATGTTGAGCTTTATGATGTCGCAAACAGGCTAGAAGAATAGGAATTCTAAGCATGTTTTATATTTTGGAAAACAATTTCAGAGATCATACATATTTGACTTTATGAACTTATTTTCAAGTTTTGAACTTTGAAGAATATGTTCTTCATTTTGAAATTTAATGTTTAAATTTTCAGTTATGATTATGCTTTAAATTATGTATTCTTCATTTTGCAATTTAATGTTTAAATTTTCAGTTATGATTATGCAGCATGCTTTAAATTATGTTAGAATTTTAGAGATTATATGTTTGTAGAATCCATTATGAATTTATGAATTTATAGGCATCTTCTTAAATTCAGTTTGCACTAAAATTCATTATTTATAGTTTAAGGCATTCTCTTTTATCGTTTATGTTTACTGGAATTTATTATTTATAAATTATGATTTATTGTTTATCTTACAGCAGTCACATATAGAGAATGAGCTGTAAATAGAGTTTATTAACAGATTTCAGTTTTATAGTTTACTTCTGAAACTTTTTAAGCATGCTGCCTGTATAACATATTTCATTTTTAAAATTTATTTCATAAGCTGTTAAACAATGAAGCATAACAGATTTCATAAACAGTAACTTTAAACCATAGCCAGTTTGATTATTTTTAAGATATATATATATGTTCGAATCTCAAGACGAATCTCAACGAACCTCGTTCACAAATTCGAATTCGAACCAAATCAAATGGTTGTCGAACTCGAATTCGAATTCGAACCGTGTGACTTAGGATCAGACAAAGTATTCCTTATTGGTTGGTCATTCGTTGAGTGCTCCCATCACTCCTTCCACTTGGTACATTGACAATGGAGCTTCGATCTATATGACAGGTGCACGAGACATGTTCACCGAGATGACTGAGACTGACTTGAACCTCGAGGTAGTGTTGGGTGATGATACTGTTGTGAGAGCAGTTGGGCGTGGGATTGTTAGCTTTCAGAGGGATTCCATGGAGCCCATGACATTGAGGGATGTCTTGTACGTCCCCGGGCTGAAGAAGAACCTTGTTTCAGTTTCCACTATTGAGAACAGAGGCTTTGGTGTATATGTACTATATGGGAAAGTACATGTCTTTCCCAAGGCAGAAGGACCATCTGCTTCATATTCCATTGGAGTTAGATGTGGGTAACTGTACAAGCTTCTCTTCCAGCCTCATCATGCATTGGCACACACTAGCGGCAGCAGTGTGTTGTGTGAGTTGTGGCACGGGAGGATGGCCCATTTACATCATTCAGCTTTGAGGTTGCTGAGAGATATGGCTACAGGTTTACTAGAGTTCATCACAAAGTAGAGTGGTGTATGCAGAGGGTGTGCTTTCGGAAAGTACACGAAGACTACTTTTTCGAGCAATGACAACAGATCAAGAGGAGTAATTGATTTGATACATTCTAATTTAAGTGGACCCATGTCTTCTGCTTCGTTGATAGGATTTGAGTATTATATCACTTTTATTGATGACTACTCCAGGAAGACCTGGATCTAATTCTTGAAGAACAAGAAATCAGAGGAAGACTTGAAGAGGTTCCAAGAGTTCAAAGCTCTTGTGGAGAACCAAACAAGGAGGAGGATTCGGGTACTTAGATCAGACAATGGGGAAGAGTATACCTCCAAGGAGTTTGATGAGTTTTGCAGACAGGAGGGGATTAGGAGGCAGTTGATTGTTCCATAAACTCCACAGCAGAATGGAGTTGCAAAAAGGAAGAATATAGCTATAGTAGGATTAGCTAGAGCCATGTTGCATGACCTCGGAGCACAGTTAGGATACACCCTTGTTGGTGTGGTGTTGAACACCGCTCTCGAGACTCTATTCCAGCCCACATGTCCTTGTACAAAGCCACCTAGATCACATTCCGGACATATTCCCTGTACCGCAAGGTATATCGGGAATCCCCTCATCCCACAATTAATCAACAAATCCAATAAAACACATAATAAAATAAACCAAGAAGCACTCGCACAATGGTCCTCTCAGCATGTTTTAACGAAAAATGACTCCATTAGCACTGGTCTTTCATCAGCAACAATATTTCAATCTTTTCTTTTTATAAATCTTATATATATTGTTGTTCATTTTATGATATCATGCTGTGGATGTATTTTGATTAAATTGGCGAATGAAACTTGGTTTAAGTTTGCATAAATCCAAGAACTCCTAAGACAACATCCATCCCAATCACCTAATCATTAACTAAAAGGCCTTAAAAACCTTTTTCTTTTAGTAGGGTCTACCACTCTTGGCTTCATTAAGAGTTTACCTAAACGGAGGAGTTAGGATCAGGTGACAACACCTGACTCTTTACTTTCCCCCAAGGCCTCACCGAGCTGCTTCGAAATATTTTTGTTGCGCTCCCCCTCCCCAGGTGTGCATCTCGGCGGCAACATGGAGAATCCAGTATTTCATGATAGGTCAAAGTATATTGAGATTAGATATCACTTCAAATGTGACTATGTCCAAAGAGGTGCAGTGGAGTTGCAGTACATTCCTACTGAGGAATAGGTGGCAAATATTCTGACAAAGTCTTTGGAAAGAGGCAAATTTGATCATTTCAGAGACAAGTTGGGAGTTGTGAAAAACACCTTCCTCGGTAAGAGGAAGTGTTGAAAATGTACCAAGGCAAGTGTGTTCCACCTTGTGATGCCTAGGGTGGATAAAACATTAAATGTGGTCCCTAGTCACTTTATTAAAGTGAGAAGCACTATATTTTTAAAGTCACTTTATAAAGTTTCTCAATGGTCTAATTTTTAATTGACTTTATGACAAATAAAGTGGGCGAGAAATTAAAAGGCTCTTTAATGTACATAAGTGAAAAAGTGCATTAAATTCATTTAATAAATTATTAATGAGCTTTTAATATGAGCCTTATAACTTATTGATCCAAGATTCAATCTTGGCCATTGGATCTCAAGAGGAAGTTATCATGAACAAGAAGGGAGAGGTTACGAATTGAAGGCATCATTGTTCACTTTCACAAAAGAGATTTTTGGAGAGGAATAAGTGGAGGAATAGAGGAGGAAGAGAGAAGAAACCCTACAAGAATTTTCGAGATGAGTATGAGCACGAATATCAAGAAGAAGGGCACATTTTCCTAGGCAAATCCGTACAGCAGAAGTAAATCCGTATGGCACAAAAATCGAGGAGTCTGGTATGGCATAAAAATCAAGGAGCCTGCTACAGGAACAAAAATCAAGGTTGTTTTTGGCACAAAAATCAAGGAGTTCTGTGCTGTAATTAATGCAGACCGTACTGTTGTCAGAGAAGCACAGTTTTCAAGGAGCGTACTGTTGTAATTAATGCAGATTGTATTGTTGTCAGAGAGGCACGGTTTTCGAGGTTGGTAATGTTGTATTTAATGTTGGCACAGTTTTTGAGGGTCGTATTGCTGTAATAAATGTTGCACGTGTGAGGTCCGTACTGCTGAAAGAAGGGTACAGAGTTTTGCTGAAGATTGGCACACTTTTTGAGATGAAAAGTTGAGATAAGTGTTGATGTATTTGAGTTTGTAATTTGTCTTGGAAATAAAAATTTCTCCCTCCTATCCGGTTTTTCCTAAGCCAATTTGGCTAAAATTTATGAGTTTTAAATTTGTGGTTTGGCTGCCATTTAAATTTTTGAGTTGTTTAGAGTTGAAAAAATTTTAAATGTTTCAAGAAAAATTAAATTTGTATGCATTGAAGCTAATTTGCAGTCATGGGGTTTGGGCATTAAACTCTATGTGAAAAATTAAACCTGAAACCGAGTTGGGGTTACAAAAATTTTCAGCCTATTCATATCAAGCTGCAAGCATATCAGTTGCTTCAGCCTTCACTTCATAGCTGGACGCCATCTAGAACAGAATCAATCAAATTGTTGTGTTGGATGAGAGAAGAGGAAGGTTGTTGATCAAAGCATCTGAAGTCGAGACAAGATAAAAAAAAAAATCAACAAGTATTCCAGGCCGAGAGCTTTTCAGAACGGTGACATTGTGTTACTTTGGGATAACATAAGAGAGAAGTCAGGAAAGCACGAGAAGTTTGATAGCCTCTGGACGGGGCCCTTCATCATATATGACTTGGCCGACACAAATTCTTTCCTTCTGAACAATATGGACGGAGAATAGCTTACTTTGCCAGTGAATGGGCAGTTCTTGAAATGATTCTTCAGAGATAATATATGATACCCAAAGGGGGCATCCGTGTATCAAGGCTTTTCTAAACTTTATCCTTTTACTTTTTTCCTTTATGTACATTATTTTTGTATATTATTTTTGTATACTAGTTGTGTATCATAGTTTGTACATTATTTCTTGTTGTATATTATGTTTTGTACATTAGTATGCAACTTAATGTTTCATTTGGCATAATTTTATATACACGCGATTAATACACTTTTGGTGTTATGCAGAAACCATAAGATTCTAGGATTCTCGCATGAATTCCAACTCCAAAGATCAGATCAATCATACATCCCGCAATTGGAGCAAGATGTTGTCCACTAAGTTGTACTTAGTTAGATTTCATGTGAACCACAGAAGACTTGAACAATTTACATTGTCCATTGCCAGTGTTCAGAAGTTCAGTAGGCTAATTTTGGCCCCTTTTGTAAAAATTGCATGTCCATACCCCTTGGGGATATTGGAATAAGTTTGTTTAGCATGGTCTTTTCTGTAACAGACTAAGCTTTCCTTAGGTTTATCTATCAATGCAGTACTCTAGAGTGTTTTTTTCCTTGGTTATTATGCATTGCATTTTAGTGGCGTATAATTTGAGTTTTTCACTCACACCTCCAAAGCTGGAATATCTGCCTTGGTTGCTAAACCTTGGGAGGTTATTAAATTCTAAGTGTCTATGTATTTTTACATGCTAGCCGTCAAGAATGAGTCATGTGGACATGCACTAGGTCCCCCTAGGTTTTATTTTGTTTTTCAGACATAAAAAAATTTCCCGCAAACGAAGCTATTTTTTAATATTTTAATTAAAAAGATTGAAAATCTCTTAGAAAAGTGGTTAGGAGGTGAAATTCACCATGGGGGTGCTCGTTTTCACTTCAATAAATATTCTCTCAAAAATATTAAAAGAGAATTCAAAAATTCAAAAAATAAAGATTTGGGAGAAAATCCAATTCCTAAATTAGAGGAATTTGGTCCCAATGAAGGCCCAGATGAGTTGGCAATCACATTGGAGGCATATCCAATCAAATTTTGGGTGATTTGAATCAAGGATATGGTGAAAGCGAGTTGCTCTCTTGAGGAGGATGCGCCCCACCTCCATGTGGGATGTGACGTGCCCCGCTCCTTATGTGGCAGCCACCTTATCCCCATTCACACAAATCAAGGCTCAGATCATGGAGCAATCAGCTTCGTCATTATAGAGTGCGCCATACCTGATGCAACCCCCCCTCTCTCTCAAACTCTATTTAAGCGAGGCAATCTCCATCATTTGGTCATGGAGCATTGAACCTCTACTCATGTACTATTTGGTTGTTCTGCTATTTATTGAATAAGATTGTGAAGGTTTTGGAGGCTCATGTGTTGCATTCCCCCCATGGTTGTGCATGTTGGTGTTTATTGAGGTGATATTTAGTTAGCTTTACATTCTTTGTTGCAAGCTTCTAGGTTGATTCTAGCTAATTTGAGCAAGTATTTACAGTTGTTAATTTTCTTGTTTATGTTCCATCATTAAAGACCTTAGGAGTAATAGGTTGTATTCGGTGGTACTAATATTCTCCTTGTCTTTCTTGATAAAATATACTAGATTAACCTTGCTTTCCTGGAGAAGTGTGTAGCTTTGCAGGTTACCTAAGGTGAAGGGATTTTGGAGCTTGGTTGCATCCATCTTCTTTCCACTACATTCAAATATTTGGATCTAATGAGTTTTGTTCCACAGATGCCTTCTCTCCTTCACAGTATTCAAGCTTGAGCTTAAGGACCTATTTCTACCATCTCTAAACTCAAACTTTTCTTGGTTACTTTGTTTCTTTTTTGCTTAATAAAGTTTAATCATTTATCTTATTTTATTATGCATATATATTAGATCTAGAAACTCTTTAAAGTTTCAATTGAACTTCAAATCTGATCTTTTACTAGAGTTGTTTCTTCATGCTCTTCCTCTAAAATTTCTTCTTCCTCTACCTCTTTTGCTGTTATCTCCCTTGGAAGGGTCTTTAGGCTTGTTCTTTGCTTTCTGCGAAAAGCAAAGAGATTCTGCAGTACTCTCACTTGTCTTATTTCCAAAACCTTTCTCTTGGTCTGCAATCTTCTCTACCAGGATGTCAAAGGTGAGGTCTTTGAACTTGCCAGTTGCTTGCAAGGATTCAAGGTAGTTTGAGTGATTAGGATAAAGAGACTTTAAAAATGCTGCAAGTGGAAGGTCTAGTTTCATACCAGAGACTTGAACCTTGTGCATGGTTGCTCTTATCTCATATGCAACCAGCATGGGGTCATTATCTTTTACTTCAAGATTGAATAGCTTTAACATTAATTGCATTACTTCCATTTCAGAGTGTGAGTCAGACAAATCTTTTAGATTTTTTAAAGCTTCATAACATGTCTTTGCAGGCAGAATATGTTGGCTTACCTCTTCACTGATAGTGGCAGAAATCATGGCTAAGGCTTTCTTGTCATTGGACTGCCAAACAACAAGCTCTTTCTCTGATGTTGGAGGCTTTGGAGCTGAAGTGATGACAGTGCCTTCTTCTGTCAGAGTAGTCTTTCCTTCACAAATGTTGTCCCACAAGTCGTTATAGACGTATGTAGCCTTGATCTTCCTCCACCATTCTAGAAATGTGTCTTTGCCGATGAGTGTAGCACCAACAACAGATGTTATAGAATGCATCTTGAACCTGCAACTTATACAACGCTTGAAAAATATAGGATGCAGGTTTTAAATCCTGCCCCTTGCTTACAAATTACAATTTGTAATTCTGCAACTCTTATTTAACTCTGCAGTGCTCTCATTTGCAGCACTATTACATACAAGTTTTCTCTCACAACTCTTTAAAAATTAAGAAATTACAATAGTGTTCACTTCTCAAATAATTAATTCTCACCCTCGCAAAGAAAATATAATGACCCAGTCTTATTACAATGATGCCTTATACTTGAATCTTTGGCTTACAATACAAAAGTATGATTCCAATAATAGTCTCGACCTTTTAAAAATTACAAAATTGTATTTACCTCCACGCAAAAATAGGGTTTGTAGCCATACGCAATACTTTATTCAATAAATTAAGGTTTCACTTGAATTTCACGCAACGGATATTACACTTGGTCTCAGCCAGATCTCTAATCGCAACTCTTCACACTTGGATGCAGACTTCAGCTCTGTTCCAAGATCTTCAACGCATCCAATATGCAATTCCGATCTCGACCTCCAAGCAATAGAACAAGGGTGATGATATCCAACACTTGAGCAGCTTCAGAAAAGCAACACTTTGAACTTAACCTCTTCAAGTCAATCACGTTTCGATTTGATGCACAGGTCACACTTGATGTGGAGATTCACGCTCTTCAACGCGGTCTTAGTCTTCACATAGCACGCAGGAGGTCGCAAACAAGTCACATCTCTAAAGGTCGAGCAGCACCTTCAACGCAGCTTCACGAGTTGGCAGCCTCAAACAATACATCAAGGCCGTAGCCTTCAACAATATGGAGGTTTCATGTATTTCAAGACTATCTTTCTCAATCTCAAAGAGCTCCACGCATCAATCAACAGACCTCACACATAGATGTATCACTAAAAACTCAGTGATCATGACAAATTTCAAAGGGCGTTAGCAACGACTCCATACAATGGCACGTAGTCTCCAAAAAGAAATGGCACATAGTCTCCAAAAAGAAATGGCACGCAATCTCAATATTTTCAGCGCAGGTCGCTGCAGACAATATGGAGGTAGCTCACTCTCCACGCGGGCAGGGACAACTCTAGGCAGACAAGAGCGCGGCTCTCTTTGCAGCATACCGCAGACTCAACACATCCCACACAGCATAGGCTCGAGGTACTGGAATGAAAACAAGGTACAGGCTCGAAGTACGGGAATGAATACAATTTCCAGGCAAAACGAGGCTCACCGCGCGCAAGCAGGATTAGGTTTTGTGTGTCGGACAACGAATGGAATGTAATGGAGTGGATACAACACCAAAGGGATTCGTAGCAGAGAAGCGTTACACTCTTGACAAGAGAAGGAACGATCGACTACAGCAAATAGAATATGGCAGAGAACGCAGACAGCAGACCTGAGAAGGGAAGAGGAGCGCAGAGGGCAGACTTGCATGCAGCAGGAGTAACAAGAGACGAGGTCTGTGCTCTGATACCACATGATGGTAAATAACTCTCGGATAATCATTTCATTCACCCAAGCATTTAATTTATACATTGTTAATGTGCCTTTTGGCATTCGTATTCCATGTGATCCGTTAGAATCTCCAAGACTCTTTGTCTTCCTAAACTGAAATTATAATTATTTATTTACAAATTCCCCTAGGATTCCAACAATTTTATTATGGAAGAATATCAAGGAAATTCTCAAATGCAAATGTAAATATAGAAATTGGAAGGCGAACTACGAAATTGCAAGGAAAGCAATAAAAAATAACAATTTTAAAATGACAAAGAGAAGTATTTTAATGGTTTAATAAATACAGAAAATTCTAAATTGAAAGATCACATTCAAGAGTCCACCACACAAATCAAGGAATTTAAAACCGTGAAAACAAATTTGCCAAAGACATACAGGAACAAGACGAAGAGATCTCTCGTCCAAGAGATCATACTCAAATTACTTGCTCAAATCAAGAAGACAAAGGATAAAATGCAATGCAGTCAAAAGTTAGAAGACGAAGAAAAGAGTCTAAAGAAACTCCTCATGGAAAAGGATGAAGCAATTATGCAATCCCAAAAGAATTCAGAAGGCCAAGATTCATAATTATACCAGTTTCGCTAACAAATTAAAGCTCTCCAACAACAAAACAATGACCTTAAAAATGATCAACAGTTAGAGATTGCAAAAATCAATAAAACAATATCGAACAATAACGATGAGATCTTCCGATTGAGAAATCATCATAAAATGATAGTCACAAAAATCAAGAAGTTAAAGAATATTCGAAAAGCGGAACAAATTAGAGAAGATATCGAAGGAAAATTATTGGAAAAGATAGAAGAGAATTTCCATCTAAAAAATCATAATCAAGATCTGATAGAACAGATTAGGAAGTTAAAAGATGACGAGAAGTCGCAAGAAACTTTCAAGAAGTTTAAAACTAATCAGAATTCATTGGAAAACAAATCAAAGCAAATCCAGAAGGAAGCATCAAATCCCTTAGGAAATAAAATCCAAGTTGTGGAAAAAGGGACAACCACAGATCCAATCCACATCATAGCTCAAGAAGATGCCAATCCAGTTGAATAACAAACACCTAAGGGTATTGGAGTACAAACAATATGAACTCCTTATCGACAACCAAATCATAAAGATCGGGAACAACTAACGAAAATTATTGATACCAACGCAATCAAGTCTCATGATGTCAGTTCATTGTGGAAGTGCTACGTTCCGCAAAGAATTGAATTAGGATGGACTGATCCTTTTACTTTTCAAAAATTCTATTCAACACTCAGAGGCTCTATTTACCACTTTGTCTTGTTTAGCACCTTGTCTTGTGGTCAGAAGGGTTGTCTTCCCACTTTGTGGGTACACCTTTGGTCGTATGGTTTGAACGGGTCTTTACCCACCCTTGATCCATGGGAATTAGCCTTGTGACGACCTTATTTTTGTGTTGACATTTACTTGTGGGTCTTATGTGCTAGCGCCCCTCTTTTTATTGTGGTACCTAAAGCCCTTTGTTATGATGTCTTAACTTTAATTTATATTTTATAAGTGGTGACCCTCCTTAATATATGATGTCTTAACCTATTTGTTGGAAACCCTAACTCGATGAAGAATTAAAAGGAATCCTTCTAGAAGCAACTAAGAGACTCTAAAATCAAGTCTAATTCTTCAGTTGAGATCATCATTAAGATATATCTCAGAGTTGATTCGCATGGGACTGTTCTAGGGCTTATTGAGGATGATGTCGAGGTTTCTTTGTTGCTGCTAGGGTTTGATTTTTGAACTATCCGACTGTTGAATTTATTACCCATCTTAAAGTTTGCTTGTGGTCTGATCTGCTGCCTCTATGAACCGATTAGCTACCCCGTTGACTGCTTGGTTAAGGGCGCTGCTCTAGTGGACTGTTTTATTGCTCTGTGGACTCATTTGGATAGGAAGCCTACCTTGTAGACTATGTTGCTCCTCTATGTGGATTTTTTTGTTGTCTTAAACTAGGCCGCACCCTTAGGGCTGCTAATGGGTTTCCTGAGGAGTTGTCTTATAGTAGGCCGCAACCTTACGGTTGCCTGCTACTCTCTTTTGTGAGCTGTTAGAGCGGGCCGAAACCTGTTTGTGGACTATTAGTGTGGACCGCATCCCTAGGGTTTCCTACCAACCCCAGTCGTGGACTGTCTTGTGGCTGCCTGTGGAAGTCACTGCTTTATTAAGGTCAGATCTACTATTTGGTGGGCTGCTTGTGGAGTTCATTGCTTGATTTATGTCAGATCTATTGTTTTGTGGATTGCTTATGGAGGTCACTACCTTATTTGAGTCAAATCTAATGTTTGGTGGGCTACTTGTGGAGGTCTCTACCTGTTGAGATCTTCTATAAGTCAGATCTGTTGCGTTTAGGGTTGTCGTTGGTCACTTGTGGAGGTTGTTGCTCGCCGAATGTGCACACCAGCAGCAGAAATCTTTCGAAAGTTGTTTCCCAAGTGGGAAAGGTGTGGCCTTGGGGGCAAGCAAAGAGTCAGGTGTTGTCACCTAATCCCGACTCCTTCGTTTAGGCAAACTCCTAACGAAGCCAAGGGGGTAGACCCTATAAAGAGTTTCTAAGGATCTTGCGTTTTAAGTGTTTTTATGGTATGTGATGCGGATGGGTGTTTTCTAGTAGTTTTTTGTGAGATTTACAATAACAGTTTAAGTAATCCAAGCATATACTTGCAAAAGAATTAAGATACGCAACCAATGACAATGATAATTTAACAAGGCATCCACAGCATAATATGATTAAAGCAGATAACATCAATTTTCAAATAGATAATAAGCAAAATGAAAATAACTTGCACAATTGTTGTTGTTTGTGTAAGTGACCAGTGCCAAATGGAGTCAAAAGTCTTTGAGTGCTTGGGATGCTCAATACAAGTCTTGGGGTGCTTGAGAACATTTTGCAACTGTTCTTGGTGAATTTTATTGTAAATTTTAAGATGAGTTGATTATTAAGGGAAGAGAATCTCCAAGATATACCTTTCGGTACAAGAGATATGTCCGGAAAATGGTCTAAGTGGTTCCGTACAAGGACATGTTGTCTGTCCGAAGTCTCTAGAGCATGTTCAACACTACACCAACCAGGGATGTAGTCTAACAGTGCCCTCAAGATCTCGATACAGTGGGTCCAGCATCCTCAGGCAGAATTTTCCCACTTTTGACTCTTTGACGATCAACGCCGGATTCTCGTTGGTTTTCGGGAGTGTTTTATTATGGTTTGAATGGATTAAGATATGGAGAATTAATAAATCTACAGCTGCTTCTGGGTATCCCACAAGTGGGCAGAGCATACACAGTGTAGCAAATGTAAATTCTGATTTTATCATGTGTGATGAACAAGAACCATTGTAAGCTCTCCGATAGAGAGTGCTCTTGATCCGCCTTATGGCGAGATTCAAGAGACTTATGAAGGTGAAAAATGCTTGAAATAAAGTCTACACTACACAAGAGTCTCTTTCAGGTCTAAGACCGTACTGGAGAAAGCAAGGGGGTTAGCAAAACAAACAAAATAAACAAAGGAACTTTCCGACAGAGACCACTCCTGATCCGCCTTATGGCAAGATTCAAGAGATTTTTGGTTCGTTTTAGTAGTTTATATGAAATACAAAATTGAAACAATGAGGCAAAACTAGACTAGCAAACTATTTCAAGCAATGAAACTAATCTAGGAAATTTAAAAGACAAATTGAACTACGCAGTTACTTCTAGGATCCAACAATTTATTGAAAAGTGAAACTACTCTAGCAAAATAAAACTAAGCTAATTGCGGAAATAAAACTAATCTAATGCAAAAAGGGGACAAGAGACAAAACAAGCTTCCCCCAAATGGGGGAAGTAGGGGTGTGGGAGCCTTTATCCCACTTGCTCTTTTATTTAATTATTACAATCTTTTGATGTTTTTGTCTTCACTTGAAAGCACTTAGAACAGATGGGGGGATGAAGAAGAGGGAGGGTGCTTTTCAAATAGTCTTTTGGTTTACTTGTTTGCTTGCTCCTAGCCTTTGGGATTCTTCTTTATTGGATCTCTTTCGTTAACCTATGGATAAGAGCTCTAAACAAAAGCTTATTAAGGATTAGTGAAATCAAAACAAGATTGAAAACTAAATCTAAACTAAACCAGTATGTAAATAAACTAGGATCTACAAAAAGAAAACTAACATACAAATAAACTAGTGTCTAAACTAGAAATGCTAAGACTAAAAGACTAATACTAAATCAAAGTTTAAGAAAAGCGAAGAGTAGAAGACTTGAAAGTTTTGAAGAATAGGAACAAAATGCAAACAAGAAAGGAGCAAAGCACAAGAGAAAGAAGGGAATGGAAGAGAGATGAAGAAAAGGGAAGAAGGCAAGCGAAAGGTAGGAAGAAGGAGCTGCGAAAGATGTAAAAGGATGCTGGAAAACAGAGTTGGGACAGACAACAAAATGAAGAGAAAGGGGCTGAAAACGAAGGGAAGAAAGGGCTGCAAACATCTTGAAGAAGGGGCTGCAAACAGTCTTGAAGAAGGGGCTGCAAAACAAAGTTGGGACAACCAACTAAAGAGAGTAGACAGTCAATAAATAAGGGCTGAAAACAAATGTCAAAAGGAGCAGCGAATGCAAAGTAAGGAGATGAGGAAGAGTACAGCGAAACAAGCAAGGAAACAAGGGCCAAAGAAGAGGAAAGAAACCAAAAGAAGGATGAAGCAAAGCTTGGAGAAGAATAAGAGTTTGAGAACCACAACTTCGCTTAATAACCAAAGTTTTTTAAAAAGCTTGAAGATTGATTTTAAATGGTGAATAATGAGCAAGATTTTTGAGCCCAATCTTGAACAAAAGATGACCTTGTAGGATCCTGAAATGCACAAATTGTTAGCAAAAAAAGTGGTGAAGGGGAGGAAGAAGCAACTAAGCTCAAAATCCCACTTCACTCTTAGGAGATCTGCAAAAATATACCACTTGAACACAAGATATGATCAATTTTAGTATGATTAATCAAATGAAACAAGAAGAGCATAAGTATAACCAACTACAGTTTGCTACTTTTTAAATCTCATATAACCAAGCATCAATGAACAACTTAAGACTATAAATGTTCACCCTATGGACTTGACAAAGCCTTCTAAGCTAGATAAATGATCAAATAAATTGCATATGAAGAGTGTAATTGAACAAGTATCACCTCAATGAAGCTTCAATGATTTCTCATGGACAAAATGTGCACACCATATGGACCTCCAAAGTCTTGATTTTATTCAAATAGCAACAACAAATGAGCAGAGTATCTGTTATCACACAAATTGTAGTTGCCCCTAAAGGTATCCCATCCGAGACGGTAGTGGACAACTAAGGAGGTGACCCAAGAGATGCCACAATTCCCAATGCAAGCTGGGAGTCACGACAACCGAAGCACTCTTCGATTTAGATCTAGACCAGACAAGATCAAGGGGGAGACCCTATAGCCAATCGACAGAAGATTAGCCAAACAATGGTTTCTAAGGGGATGTGAAAGTTGAGTTACGGCAACCAATGCATGCTTAGGTGGACCCAAGAGTTATGATGTGGTTGAAGAGGCTTAAGAAGTGAAAAGTGTTTCAAACAATGAATGAGTTAGGCCACCTAGGGAGATCAAAGGGATAGATCTAGTACCATGAAATACACAAGTGGGGCCCACTTCCTTAAAGTATGGAAATGACCCAAATGGGACCCACAAGGTGAGGTTAGGGGTGAAATGGCACTAAGGGGTGTTTGAAGATGTGGATCTATGGATCCAAGTTGGATTTAGACACACCCACATATGGGATCTAGCAAATGACACAATCTCCAAGGAGTGTGAATTCACCCAAGGAGACTAGTGCCTTTAGATGGAGGAGCAAATGGAGTCCAAATAATGCCAAAATGTAGATCGGGGTAGTTAAGGCAATTATCAAAGTGGGTTTTACATGGCATGCCCCAAGGTAGGCTAGATCTCCATAGATCTAAGGTTGAAAATGCATCACTCAATGACCCAAGTGGGGCACAACCCTCAAAATGAGGAATGGGGCCCACAAGGCAAAAATCAAAGAAGTGAAGCACTAGGGGTAGGTTATCAAATGAGAGTGCAAATCAAGCGGGATCTCACCTACGCATGTCTTGGAACTAGCAAAACTCACCCAACCAGGGAGTGCGACCTCACCCAAGGAACGCTAAGTGCCTTGAAAAATGTGTCAAATGAAGGCCAATCCACACCAAACTATAGATCTGAATTGCCGTGGATATTGTTATCACATCTATGTTAGCTGGAGCTACCATACTGTAGACTGTGCGACCGAGGACCACACAGTACTCTTTTTCCAGATCAGAGATCAGCCGCCTTCAGACGAGGCACTTTTGTTCAATTTGCCCCTAGCAGATATATCAGAGGGGACAAACAGTTGTACAGTGTTACAGACATCGTCACTTACCATCTACCACAGGGTCACCTCTTCCTTGCCAGGCTTTGACATAAGCCCATTTGAGACAGTTGCCTAGTCTTGTTTGATCAAGACTATCACATTATATTGCTGGTTTACTATGTTGCCCCAGATTCAGCAGAGATCCAGCTCAAAGATAGCTTCATTAGCAGCAGGTATATGGTGCAGCAGGTATTGCATTTGATGATTATTGTTCATGTTGTAGATTAGACTTCTTTATACTTGTTAGTACACTAACTTTGCATGAGATGATATATTGGTGATCTGGCTATTGTATGATGTGATTGGACCCTTGATGATGTCAGTCCACCCCTCCTGTTAGACTTTTGTATATGCACGCTAGGTCATGTCCCCTACACTTGGCATAGACTTGGTCACTTAGTCCCTCTCGGTAGCTGACTTTAGCTCCACTCTCACTTTCGCCATCCATCCGACTCATCCATGATGCTTGTTCCTAACTTGGATTCCGATTTGTGATCCCAAGGACCCCTTCCCCACTGATCTCTGAGTTTGCCATGACTCCCCATTTATTGTGCCTCAGCTCTTTAGTGTGTGAGATACACTTTTAGACCTGGGATTTGCTCCTGTCGGTTGCCCCCGATGTTGCAATGCAGTTAGGATTATGTAGCCTCACCGAGTGTTCCCCATTGGTCATCGACGTATGTATTGCCCACCCCCATTACCTTTGCAGTATGAGCACCATGTTTATATCTTTTGAGATATGTATGTATGTAGCCCAAGAGGGCCTTGATGTAAATGAACAAATGTAAATCAAGCCAAAAAGGCTATTATGTTGTAAATGTAAAATCTAGCCAAAAAAGGGCTAAGTATGAAATTCATTGTAAAATCCATGCAATGTGTTTATAAACACACATGGATACTAGTCAGCAGTACATGTCAGCATTTGTAGTGGTTATTTCCTCACCTAGTCCTGTGGGGCAAGGAGGTGAGAGGGAGCAAGGGACAAGCTCAAGATTGTCCCCTAGAGTCTCAAGTTACGGTTTGTCGGACACCCAGTTTGGCGGCTCTAGAAAAAAACCTCACAGAGTCTTTGGGCACGGATGTGAGTTGTGAGATATTTGTTAGATGACTAGTGGTGGTTTCCCTGCACTATACCCATTTGTGAGGCACCGTCCTTCCCCGTGTTCTGTCATGGCATACTTATCTCAGTGGACCCCGCTTTCCCGAGTTGTCCAAAGGGTCACATGATCTTCATCCTTGTCTCCCCGCATCTTTTGCCTTGTTGTCCACATCACCTAAAGTCAACAAAGTGGTCAATCCTATAGATGTGCATAGCATTTTGGTCTTTTGGAGGTGGTGGGCCCACTTCATCGAGGCCTTGTATTATCTCGGGATTTAATGTATTTTTGATCACCATGTTATCATTGTATTGCCTAGTAATGTACTAACTTGTATAATTGAGCCTTGTCACTCCATGTTTGCATACAGGTATTCAGCTAGCACTATTATTGACCAAATTTGACTTGGTCGAACTAAGTTGACTAGGCCAAAAAAATGGGCCCGAAAAAAATATTGCGAACGGAATTTCGATTTCGATCAATTATTATCTACAGGGGTCCCGTATGAGCATGCAAGTGACGGAATTGCAAAAATTTTGAAGCATCTGAGAAATTTTTAATTATTATTGGTCAATTTTGACCTATTTTAATTAAAAATTATGGATTTTGGGCAAATAATGCCTAAGTGATGGATCCGGGTCGTTTGAGTGGTCATTCCTACTACTTTTAGGGTCCACGATCACATTGCAGTAGATGGTTCGGCAATCCGGGCACTAAAAGTGGGTCAAAAGCCCAAATTTCATCTTCAGCCATATAAACCAACAAAAATTACATGGAAAATCAAAATTTTACTAAGGCAACTATAGGCAAATGGAAAAATCAATGGTTGGCAAAAGAAAAGGTGTTTTCTAAGGTAATATGGTAATGTTTGGACATTGTATTTTTGGTTGTGGGGCCCTCTCTTGCCCAGCTCACCATGAGGGGCGAATTTTCCCATGGGGGCATTTTTCCACTTAGCAAAAAATCATATTTTTGATGTTTTTATGTATTGAGATCATAGTGTAGTGGTATGGGGGGATAAAACAGCCCATAGGCACCCCCCAACCACATTTTATATGTGTTTTATGGGCCCCACGACTTGGCCCCATCTCCACTTGGGCGTTTTTTAGGGTAATTCGCCCCCCCTCTAGAGATCATCCCCACCATCGATTTGGGTTGAGAGAGAATTAATCTCAGCCCTTAGTTTTGGGGGGAATTAGGTTTTGAGAGTGGTCTTTCTCTATAAGAGAAGACACTCATCTCATTTGTAAGGCTCTTGGCATTTTTTGGAGTTGAATAGAAGAGAAAACGTTGTTGCTCTACTTGGCTCTTGTGTGATAACTTCTTGATATTGTTGATTGCCATACTATCTTGATGCACTAGTTGTAGTTGGTGTATGTTTCCAGCTTTGTTTTACTCACCATTGTTTGCAGCAAGCTCTAAGTCTTGGAGGAGGGCGCACCATTTAGCTTCCACTGCTGCTCCACTCTCCGGATTGACCACAAAAGGGAAGTGTTTTTGCTATTTTCAGTCAAGCATTTCTCTCATCTTTATTTGTGCTGCTGTAGATTTCATTTGTTTGCCAATACTGATCTGATTTATTGTCTATTGGTATTTGCAGGCAAAGAGGACGAGTTGGTGGGGAGAGAGCAAATCGATTTCAGCTGGGACTTCTCCAACCGCTTCTATTTGATCTTCGAGACGTACAAACCTCTTCAAAATCAGAAATATCAGCTATTTCCAAGTAGGTGTAACTTCTCCTTCTCTCGCATTTCAATTTCTAATTTTGTTGAAGAGAGAAAACTCACTAAAACCCCTAAAAATTAAAATCTACAAAATTCACCGTTAGAATTAGTTTATTTTGTAAACCCCCCAATGATTTATGCTTAAAAGACTATATACCAAATTTCATTTGATTTAGACTCCATTTGCCCACCGAATTAGCACTAGTCTAAATGGCAAAAACGCCCCCTGGGGCGTTTTTCTGTTTCAGCCTGTTTGGGTTAGTTTGGGGTTCTGGGTACTTGATAACCGGTTTTAAAACGTCATTTTACCCTGGAATATCAAGTATCGTTAGCTGGAAGTGAATATAAATGCTTATTTTTCTATGCCCTAGGTCCATTTTTCCACTGTCTAACTCATTCCCCTAGGGCAGTTTCATTTCACTTCTTGCTGATCTGTTTTTTTGTTCTAAATCAGCCAATTAATCATCTTATAATTGTTGGAAGTTGTGTTTCAACTGCTTATCCATCGCGCTACCATGTATGAATAAATCATAACGAGCTTCATTCCCTATAGGCAGGGTTCCCAATCGCTCTTCCTGTCAATTTATGTTTGCTGATTTAGTTTCCAGCCTTCTAATTCTTCAATTTATTCATCATTTACATTCATAATCGGATCTGATTTCATCTCACGTAGTCTATTCTTTCATTTCAGAATCCCGATCTCACTAGGCTGGAAGAAATCTCACAATTAGTCATCCATCTTGCATTTCGTTTTACTTATCTTTTGGGTTGGGTGTCTGACTGTTGAGTCTCGACCATAACTGGTTGAGAAAGGTCTCCCCCTTGACTTGGCCAAGTGCTTCGTCTAAAGTGACAGTAGCCCTGTCCAGTGTGACTTCCGTTCATTCGAGCGGAGGACTTGGCTATTGCCGGTTACACCTTCCTAGTTGTCTCCTCTACCGTCTCTATTGGGATACTTACCACAAACAGCTAGAGATTGTGTGATAACAGATACTATAGATGTGCGTTTTCAATATTTTTCCCAAAGACAAGCTAGATCCAAGTAGATCTAAGAAAAAGTGAAAAATGAGGGTTTTAATCAATGAGGGCTTTTAGATCTAAGAAAATAGATGGATAAGATAAAAGAATTTCATACCACTTGGAACATACCTAGAAGATGAAGATGGAAGAGGCTTGTGACGAGGATTACTTCACACAAAGATCAAATGCCAAACTTGGATGAGCCCTTCTTGCCAATATTTTGCCTCCTTCAACCAAATCGATTTCCCTATTCCTGTCAATTAAGGACACAAAGATCAATCAATCAATCAAGAATGGAAAGAGATGCAAACAAAGAGATGATAAACATGAATTGTTGGTACAAAGACAAAACAACTCCTTGTCAACCAAAACGTCCTCTTGAAGCTTGAAGGGTAGGCCTCCCCACAAATTCGCACTCCTCCAAAACGTCTTCTTTGCCTACAAACAATGTTAGTTGAAGATAAAATCAAGATGGCCACAAATGTCTGTCAGTGCAGAGGAAGAAGCATTTACAATCACCACAAGCATTCCAACTCCAAGATCCAAGATGCCCAAAAAGTATTTTTATTCCAATAGCCAAGAGCCAAAAATCTCTAGATGAATTTTACAATGAGGGGGTCTCCTCCTTATATAGGATAATAAAACGCCAGATCTCAAAACCACTTTATGAAATGAGTGGTTGAGATTAAAAGATCTCACAACATAATCAATGGCTAAGATGAGCCATAAAATAATATCACATGGCTCACTCAAAATAGAGGTGATGTCATAGCTAAAAGTGACTAAGTGAGGGTGACGTCATCCTCTAGAGGGGGCTAACACATATGGGCCCACCTCATATAGCATGGACATGACTCATAAAGCTCATGGTGGGGCTAGGAGGCATCAATCCTTGCTAGCTCATCCCCATGGCACAATAATATAAAATAATATGTCCAAAATAATACAAATGATCAAATCCTGTCCTCAAAATTTGTGAGAGACATGCAATAAAAGGCCTCTTGTGGCCTCTATGGACCCCACTAACTGATGAAAACTGGCTAGAAGATGGGGGGTTCACCCTGGAAGACCTCTGTGAAGACCAACTGCCAAAACTTTGCCTCAATTGCCCAAATTGAATTCCTCAGTGACCCTTTTATCCCATTTTTAATCTGCCTCGGTAACTGTGAAGCTGTTGAAACTGCCACCTAGGGCATCTGCGCTGTCAAACCGAGCCCACCAGGCTCTCCAGAAGGGGGGTATAATGGTAATATCAAGTGGCTGGACCACCCCCTCCTCATACAACAACCTAGGTGAACTAGCCTCTCATGGCCCCTGCTGGACAGGCTGGGAAAACAGCCCCAAATCTAGTCAACAAGCGGAAAACAGCATCTATCACTGTCAGAAGTGCCCGGAACTAAATGATAAGTGTCTCATTGGATCCAAAAGACCCAAATCCACTAAGAATGTGTACTCATACACCATGGATTGACCTGAGGGGTCAACAATAAGGTCCACCATATCCGAACAATGCATAATCTGATGATCTGGAATAATAATAAAACCTGTTGAACTGCATCAATCACCATCTGAATCATATGTCCACCATATGGTATCATCATCAAGAGTATGTGGGACAATCAATCATCACCAATAAGCATACATGGCCCACATCATCACGGATCCCAAGAATGACCATAGTCAAACTAGGTTTGACTAGGTCAATATACAACCAAGGGCAAATCATTCCAATAGACTAAGACATGTTCCTCTATTCATACTCACAGCTTAACTTAAAGTATAAACATCATTCAGAGGCATTTATCATGTTTGCATATTCCATTGTTGTTTATATCTACTTACACAATAGCTTAAATGACAGACTCACCCATTGGACATGGTCTAACTGCTAGCTAAGGATGAAGGCTAGGAACAAGGCCGGGCAAAGGGGATGACTTGTCTAAACTCAACTAGATGACACTTTGCACTGGGAGAGGGGGAAGCTACACTCTGTGTCAGACAAATAACACGGGGAAGGGTTGTGCCTCACAAATGGGTAAGTTGTTTAGAGAGTGCTTATTCAACTTAGGCATCATGTCTACAACAAGTTGATCCAAGTTTAGGATCATTCAATTTCATTTCTTGGCCTTTTTGGCCAAAATAACCCTTCGGATTCAGATGTGCTAAGAAGCACAACTAATTGCAGCTTGCATCCAGGGCATGTTTATACACATATGTAAGGTCAACGATAATAGATATAACTTTTGATTAACATTTGCTTTTTTGGACCTTTTTATACTCTTCGAGAAGTATTTTTAGTAGTTCATCGCTCTTGCCCTTTACTCACGTGTGTTTAAAAACACATTCTAGAGTTTACAGTTTCCATGGGCGAATTTATAAAGATTTCCAATAGGTAGTGCATGAGCTTTCAGTTTTAGCCAACAACATCTCAAGTGACTAGAGGGACATCGACAAGTGCCAAACATCGGGACAACCGACCAGAATGATTTAGGCCTACAATCCAACTCACCAAAGGCAAGTTCTGTCACCAACTCAAAGCCGAGACACTAAACAAACATGGATGCGGTCCAACACAGAGGTAGAAATGGGGAAGTCCTTAGTATCAAAAGGTCAAGAAAAGCAAGTCAAAGGTGAAAGCCAAATCGGGAAGGTCATGGATGGACGGAGTCAAATGAATGTGGTGCCTAAGCTAGCAGACAAATAATGCCAAGAAAGACCATATCTATGCTCATAGGAGGGTAATACAACCAGTGAGTTTTCTCAGAAAACCTAAGTGTGCAAGTAAAATGTCCATTTTACAATTTATAATATTATTGAGATAGTTCATTTCATTTCAAATAGTTTGCCACATCATGAATCATATACCAAGCTAATGCTGTGAAGGTGACTAAAACAACAAGATAATAATCCATAGTCAATAATCAGAAGTCCATAGGCTATATAACATCATAACAGTAGACATCCAAAACCATCTGACACATTGTTGCAATAACATCACTGGGCACTGAACTGAAACTGTATGGAATAAAGGGTCACATCGGTCATCATATTTGAACTCTCAAGGCTCATCCTTGGCACAAGGTCTAACAAAAGTCTAATATACAATATTGCTATGATCATGAGTGATCTCAAAATATAAGCTCATCATAGCCAAGCTCTGAAATGTGCAGATATCTTCTACGCAAGAATAGTAGCACTGCTACTATGGTGTGATAACAGTATCCTTGCGCAAAAATTCCACACTGAATGGTGTAGCAAGGCTCTGTATTTATACAAAAATGAAGAGGCTAAAGACCTAATGCGAATAGGCATGAAAAGACCTCAAGCAGGGCGAGTTCCAACCACCAACTGGAGTGCCAAGCCTTTGATTGAGAGCTAACTGAGTCTTCTGGTGGGTAGTAGTGGTGAGGTGTCCTCCACCTAGGCAAGGTGCCCACCACTCTACTTAGAAGTTATCACCCAACCAATAAATGGATGCCATCTCACAAAGTCGCCCAAGCTAAAGGAGAGGGCGCATTTCCCAAGGAGAAGTGAGTTGTAGTGCTCCGATTGCTGACTGAAATCAGTTGGTAGTGATTGCAATATTCCCAGCTGCTCTGCGCCATGTCATTTAGCTCTTTATTTTATTCAATTTGGCTTTTTCTGGAGAGATTTGGATTTTCTCCATTTTATTATTTTCTGATTATTTTTAATTAAATATTCCTCTTTTATTAATTTTGAGGAAATATTCAATTAAGTACAAAATAATCATCAGAAACATAGGATAAGTGGGTTTAGGGGTTAAATGCATACTCTGGCTTAGAAAATGAGCCTCCATTTGCCAAAATCCACCCCCAAACCACTTAATTATTACAAATTGAAAATTTTCAATTAAACCATAGGAAAAATGGCTTAATTAACTGAAAATTTTAATAATTAAAAAATAAAAAAGTTGTGCACTTCCGCTAAAAAAAATTCGAACAATGTTTTAACACACCTAGAGACCTAGGAAATGACCATAGAACATACCAATAATGTTTAGTAGGTTCATTTTTTACAGTTGGGCTCTACTAACCCCCCAAGGCCTAACCACCAAATTCGGGCATTCCAGCTTTGGAGGTGGTAGGAGAAAAACTCATCGATTATTACTTGGCTAAAGGCAAAGCATAATCAACAAGGGAAAAAACTCCTTGGAATAACTTATTTTACTATCAAGTCTTAGGGAACCAAGCCACTCAAGACCTCCATACTAGCACACTGTATTACAAACCCCATGGGGCATGGTCATTTCAACACAAAAAATAAAAAGTTAGCCAAAATAGGCTAAGTTTGGAACATCTGAACCTCTAAACTCCGGAAATGAACATGGATCATGTTCGATAACTGGCGGCTCAATAGAAGTTCAACTATTGTACAAAATAGTTGGTAACAGAGGTCACAGAGTGTTAGAACCTTGTTTGGATCAGATCTACTGTGATTTGAGGTCTGATAACTTGTTGGGTGATTGCATGGGTTGCCACTGTGATTTGAGGTCTGTCATGACCTGTTGGTGACCACAACTACTTTGTTTAAGCTGCCACTTTGGACTGTGGTTTGAGGCTGCCCTTGTGTCCTTCTCTATTTGACTGTCTTGGTTATCCTACAGCCCCTTTCTTCTCTCTCTCTCTCAGGTATGTACTAACCCTCAAGTAAGGGTCGGTTTTGTTCCAATTGATTGACTTGCCTCTGAGAGGCATAGTTTGTTCTGAAAGTTAAATTTATGAGTTTAAGGAAGGTCTCAACTCACCAGGTAAGTAATCAGACTTGTTCTTTTGTATTGAGAGTTAGATCTATTACTGTTGTTCTAATTTTGTCTAACTAGTCATACTACTACTGTTGATATTTACATGTTATTGTTACTGTATGGTTCAACTTTAACACAAAGACCTCTTGGAAGTGTTAAAGTTGAAAGAGATGAAAATTATGTTTTGATTTAGTAGATCTAAATTTTGTAATGTTACAGCCTAAGTCACCGGATTTGGCGATTTTTCGCCTTCGAAATCAAAATTCGCTGATTTTTATAGCAAGTCGATTTTATTCCATTAAATTCGTTGACTTTCTTGCCGACTTCGAGCCCGAACCGTGCACGATTTCTAGAACGAAGTAAATCAATTAAAATCGACGCGATTTTGTGGAAGTTCGGCAGTAAAATTCATTTATGGGTTTGGTCGGGTAAATCCTACCCTAAACTTTGTCGCCCGTGAACCTGTTGCTACCCATTGTGAAGCTGGGTTTTTTGGAGTGTGAGCCAGCAGTCGCTTTGAAGTTTAGTGAGCCCACAGCCAGCCTGAATATATACATTATTTATATATTGTTTTCGAGATTGTGAATGCTTCGGCCCTCGAGATGTCTACAGGCCGCTAGGTCTTTGTCACATATCTTTCACGGATACCGATTTGGAAAAAGACCCTGAAATGCTTTAATTATTAATTATGTGAGAACGGATTGGATTTTTTTATGGTAATTATTTTTATGTTACAAAGTAAAAAATTAATTAAATTATGTATAAAAAGATTAATTAACTTTGCTAAACTACATTTTATTGTTGAAGTAGAAGAGAATTGGGTCTAGTTTTTATGAGTAATTGAAGTAGAATGTAAGGTTGGATTTAGTTTATGATTAACATATAAGATTTCTTTTCGGTATGGTTCTTTTAGGGTTAAGAAAATAGAATTGACGCTAATTTTTTTAAAGTTATGGAGATGAAAAAAAAATTATTTATAAAAAAATAGTTCAATTTATTTATTTATAAATACGAATATTTAAAAAAAAAAAAAAAATTAATAAAAGTTAAGTTTTAAATATTTTGAATTTTTTAATTGAATAATTAAATCAATTAATATATAAAGAAATTATTCGGCCTTATGACTATCATGCTTGACGTGTTCAGTGTTCATAGAGCATAATGAATTTTATTGAAAAAATTCATATATTTTTTAATTTCCAAATTTTGTAGGCACTGGAACTTTATGCCGAATTTTATCGCCAAAATTTTCATTATCGAATTTCAAGGTCTCGGAATTCGAACACGAACTCGAACAAGGTGACTTAGGTTACGGTTGTACTATTTTTATCTCCAGTACTAGTTTAGAGATTTAGTTTGCATTAAAGTATAAGATTTTTTAAGTTTCTACTTCAGACCCTAACCTAACACTAAATTTAACATGCTTGTTGGATTTCCTTGGTTGAGCTATGGTTTTCTTGATTTTCCCTAGCCAGGGTTTTGGACAGCTAGAGGATTGTACTAGCCTTGTGATAAGGCTATGGTGTGTACATGAACTTCATCTCGATGTAGTTTAGTGAAGTTTCTAGCTGTCCTATACTTGTGTAAATTGCACACTTGATTTTCATCGATCTATATTCTTCATGGTTTTTAATTTCTGACACTATGTCTTGTGGATTTGACATAAGTTAAGGTTGAATGTGTTAAGTGATTTAAAATTATATTTGACGAATATAAGAGTAGATTTGTTGATGTATTTAAAGCATTCATAAGTGAGTTATAGATATGATATATGCATGATAAGATTGCCCTAGAGGGGTGAAACTTGTTGGCATGTTTTGGCATCTTTTTTCTTGAATTGCCTAGTGGAATGGAATTGCTAGAGGTGAAATATTGTCCATTGTTGCTGCTATTTTATTTATATTTCATTACAGCCCTTTGGATGAAAATTTATAGGGTTAAGATCCTGGAAACTTTAGGGAAGAGGTGAAATTTTCTGGGTTGCATTAATTGCCCTATTGCGGAAAATTTCTACCATATAGTGTGGTATTTAAATAACTTATTGTCTACTATTAAAATAATTCAATACAAATCCTTTCAAATGGTTACATTGTGTTGCTTAAATAAACTTTATTAACAAATATCCTTCTAAAAGTCTTCCTAGTGTCATTGAATGAAATATGTGTAAAAATTTTAATGACTATGTCATTATCATTACAATAGATACATCGTTTGGCCTACAAGAAAGACTTTTTTCCATAAAAAAATTCCTCAAGGAAAACCTCCAAGTGCTTCCTCACATTCTACGAATGGAATCTGGGGTAAATGCCAGTAGCAAACAACATATATGCCTAACCCAATTGGCCCAAGTGGATTCAACCTTTGTGAGCTCCTTGAACATTATGGCTTTGGCCTGGCAAATCAAACAACTTGAGCTAACCCTTGGGGTAACCTACAAGAAAGACTTACCTATGTAAATTGCCATAGTTGATCATTTTTGCATCATACACAATATATTATTTATTCAAGTGATCTAACACAATTTATACAAGAAACATATCCATGAAACTCAAAACTAAAGTTAAAGATTTGTATACTCAAAAGGCACTCTACTATCTTTAGTGCCAAACAAGTTAATCAGAAATGCATAATAATGAAAGAAACAAAACATTTAGGTTCAATCCTATGTGAAAACAAAAGAGTACCTCAATGCCAATTTTATGACATGCTTTAACCATTTCCCTAAGGGAACTGCTTGCTGAAATGCCATCTCCCAATGGTCCATAGCAATCCATGGGTGCAAAAAAGCTGCAAATCAAATATATGACACAATCCATCAATTCAAATCTGCAAAGGATCTACCAAATTGGTTAGCCGAAAAGCAGAATTAACAAAAATCTAATGTTGACATTTCATTCCTTGGATTTTAGTATCTACAGATTTTGGAACAACAGTAGCTATTTCATAGGTTTGCTTTGTGTTTCAAAGACCTAAGAAGTATTATCAACCATCTTTTAGTAGTGTAAAATTATGAGCGAAGCAAGGTTTTTCATGATTGAGAGGGAACTCAAGCAATGATTTTATTAATTGTGAATCTCATACATTAAGGAAACAATGCCTCATGTACAATCACTTGATCAAGTGTTTGCCCAAGACCTAATTATTAACTAAATTAAATCATCGGCTTTAAAATCACACTTTACATTAAGCCGGATGGGTTAGCTCAAGTGGTTGAGTGTTGTGACTTACAAGAAGGAAGTCATGGGGTCATGTCCCTAGGCTGGCTGTCTTTGTGAATATTGTGGGCCTCACTTGATGTCCCCCCAAGGTTAGGTCGTTACAAGTGCAACCGAATGGTTTACCCCAGGTACCATCCTCGAAATGAGGGGAAGTGGCTGAAGGGTTCCCCGTAATGTGTATTTAGTCGGAGAAATTAAACAAATAAATAATATTTTTTTTTAAATTCACATTTTACATTATTGACTAACTTCATGATAGTATTCGATACTAACTTCACATTATCTAAATACCTGACATTGAAAGGTCTTTAATGATAAGTTACTAACAACCTCCTTTGATGGCCACTTGGTTGTTATTTGCATAAAGCAAATCCCAAGATTTTACAAATTTGTCGCCTCTTAAGAGGTTTATGAAGATCTCAACAAATTGATCTCTAGTTAGGCAATTGTAAGAAACAGTCCTTGTTTCTATAGTTGAGTTGACAAAAAAAATCTGCAATATACATGAGTATATATAATAATAAATAATTGATAGAATGATAATTTACAATGAACCCTGCGACGATATAGTTATACACATTGACTAGTCACAAGACGAAGGGGTATGTACTATGTACTATGTACCCTGTTATCACTAGAGTTGGACCTAAACTACTAAGGTTCAAGCCTAGAGAAATCTTAATACATATGGAATAGATTGGCTAGGTATGTGAATTATAAACAGGTAAATGTTACAAAGATCAGGTTATGATACAGGATATGACTGCAGGAAATGTATGATGTTATATAAAGTAATAGAAAGGCTTTACGAGCATGAATTTATAAAAGGAATGAGTTAGGTTCTGTTCAGATCTCTAAAGAACATACATGTGAATCATAAGAATTCTGGTACAGATGAAGAAGACTATACATAGAATCAAATATTAAAACAAAACTTGGCTCATTCGATCATAATCATTTCAAAGTAATCCTTTCATATTAAGAGAAACAGAATACATACATGCCTGCAACTCATAACAACAGTCTGACCTCCATAATCTGTTCTAACCCTTCCTCAGCCCTCGGCTGGAACTCCTCCCCCTGGTGTAAACTCAATTTTACAATATATAGAATAAATGCTTATCAGTTCAGATCCAAAATTTGTGGATTGAAATCCCTCTAAAACTAATTATCAGGATCCAACCAAGAAAAGCTCGGATCTGATAACCAAAGAATTAAATCCACAATTGCTTGCAAAGAAAACTGGAACTGCCAGATAACCTGCCAGATGTATTGGGATGCTTCGTTTAGCTATTAAAGGCCTTTGGGAACCCAAGTTTATCATTAAAACTAAAAATGAATGAAATCTGGAATCCACCGTGAGAAAATTGGAGATGCTTGAGTTAAATGTTCTTCGATGAAATATTTTAACTGCCACATGATGCTATGTCACTTGAGCTGTTGCTTGAAACCTGGGATTTTACCTGAGCTGATTATTTACTTATTCTTCAGTTGTTGAATTTGAGCTGAATATGCCGCCACTTGTGCATTAATTGTCTCCATGACTTGAATTGCTGGGAAACATGATATCAATAGCTGATCTGCTTCCTCAATCTCGAATTATGCTTTGTAACTAATGCCCTGTTGATGGTACTCTGCCACTAGCCATCAGATGCTTAAATGATGCCCAAAAAATGCTCATTAAATCACTAATAATCTGGACTTGATCAATGATGCTAATTTTGTGCTTTTTAAACTGCTTATTTGCAAATTAATCTGTCATCTGATTAATGTTGCCCAAAGAAACTGATAAAATCCTTGAAATCTATTTTCAACATGAAAACAATACGCCCAAGAGCTTGAGTATTCTCCCTTGCCTATTCCTGCTCCATTCGACACCACTTCCTATCATCATCCAGACTAGCAATAAATTATCCTTTTATGCCCAGGAAACCGGTTCATTGATGTGCAGCTATGGCAAGCTCTCTCTTAAGCACTTGTGATAACACTTGGTGGTTCCTTGTTTCTTCATTAAATGTTCACCTCAACACCTTGGCACTCATTTAACATCCCGACATTCATCTGGCAGATGTGCTAAATGGTAACCTCTTATATTAGCATTTAGTTGCAAAATCAGCCTATTGTTTGACACTTTACAACCTTTGGCAGACTTCCCAGTATCATTATTATAACATCTGGATATGCGCTCGACTTTTCACAAAGAGTTGTCCATCTACGTTGAAAGTTTGACATTCTGACCGATCATTTAAACAAAGCATATCCCATATGCATTAAGAAAAGTTGCATTTTGAACTTTGACATGTATTGCAATATACCCCATCTGTAAACTCTGCTTTGGTGCACAATCATTTTGCATTTGGACGTTTGTACTATAGCCTTTGAACATAATTTTGTATAAATAGAATACACCCTGAATGCAACAAGTGGAAGGAAACATGAAATAATATGCATATATAGCCATGTATGTTGCCTCAATAATAAGTGGTGCAATGGAACCCAACCTATGGTCTTAAGCATCCTTTGGCACTCAGGTTTGGAACTTAACACTTGCAACGAGGTTTGGAGATGATTGGTGGAGGCTTTGATGAATGTGCTTTGGCCAGATTGAGACAAGAACTCGATGGTTTAGTGAAAAGATATTGGGTTATAAGCTTCCGGTAACAAAAATCCAGGTCCTTCTTTACCTTAACACTGCCGGAATCTACAATTTTTATGGGGGTAGATTCTGGTGACAACACACCCTTTGAATTTCCATTAGCCTACACTTATTATTATTATTATTATTATGTTTGTTACATTTCCACCCTCTCAAGGAATGCGTTGTCCTCAAAGCATAATAAATAGGATTCTCTTTGGATATGCAAGATATCTTGGTGTCATCATCTTCATGTTTCTCTAGTCATATGGGCTTGAATTGGTTCTTGATTTGAGCGCCAACAAGGTTTCTTTGTAGGAAGTGCATTATATCTTAAAGTCTTTGGACCTGTTTGTTTAAGGTGATGCCTTGATAGTTCTTGAGTGCATACTTGACTGGTTTTCGTTTCTGTATGCTTGTATGTGTTTCATGCACTTTTGCCTTAGTGGTAATTCACACTTCTTGAAAGTGGACTCTTCCACACCATATAGTTTGTAATGTTGACTTTGCCGATTAAAATACATCAGCTGTTCTTCAAGGTCAGTGGTATAAATGCAAACTGCATCAGCCATTTTGCACCTAGCACCATACCCGTTTCTTCAAGTGGTAGAGTGTAGAGTCTTGTTTGTAGTTCCAATTCTTATATTTGAATTAAGACTTTATCACGTCTTCCTACTTCATTGACCTTTTGTCCATCAGCAACCATAACTGTGAGGTCCTTGGTGGGGTACACAAAAAGGTTTAGTTGTTTAGCAAAATTGATGTCTATACAATTATGAGTACTACCAGAATCTATGAGTATCATTACACTTAGATTTTTTATGATTCCTTTAAGCTTTAAGGTCTTGGGTTGTGATTTTCCAAGTCATGGTACAAGTGGAACCATATGTTAGATTGTGGTAACTTCGGGATGTCCTCCATGGTTCAGATGCCTTACATGGAGGTACATTAGCTGCATAGGCATCAGTATGGAGTAGAGGGTGAGATGCACTCTACTCAATGGCATGAGTCCAGTGGTGGCTGCATGCGGACCTTCCGGAGTATTTTGACCCTTGCATGCATGAGTTTTGCATGCATTGTCATGCGATTATTGGATGCATGCAAAAGTGACTTTTGCATGCCCCGAGAATTAGGGTTTTGCATGCCACGAGAATTAGGGTTTTGGCAATCCTAATTCATCGGTGAGATTATCTATAGAGACAGGGGGTCCCCAGATGAGGTTACTCAGTTGCATTGTCAGAGAGAGATATTGCTAAAGTGAGGAGGGCGTAGCTATGCAAGCAAGGCGACTTTCTGAGAGAGAGAGAGAGGAGTTGCTACAGGAGCTAGGAAGGTCAGATCTGAGCTAGATCAGTGACCTTCAGTTCCAGATTCACCAGGCACCCAATACTGTGAGCTGAGATAGCTCATCAGTGTGTTTTCTGATCAGTTTGGAGGAGGCCGCGTTCTCTTGGAGGAGGGCACATCTCCCAAGGAGGGAGAAGCTCGTTTTGAGCTGGATTGACCGATTCAGAGTCTGAGTCTTCCTGGATAGACTTGCCTCGGCATTTGAGGAAGGTTAGGGATGATCAGAGCTCAGATCTGCTGAGATCCGGTCTGGTACAAGCATTTGACATCTAGAGGGGAGGGCACACTTTGGCATGCAGAGGAGGCCGAGTTCATCAGAGGGAAGTCTTCAGAGCAAGCAGATTAGAGCAGAGTGATACAGAGAGGTAGATCAGTCAGAGGCACCTAAAGAGACACTTAGATCCAGTTTTCTAGTTAGGGCTTACTCTTCTAGTGCATGCATCAGCTAGATGCATGCAGATCTAGAGTCTGTCCGGTTTCAGGAGATTGAGTTACCTACTGAGGTAATCCTATATTGTACTTGTCATTTATACATATGCTCTGGGCTCGAGAGAAAAGATAGCCCCACAGTTTGTTGGTTTTTCCTTGGTTAGGGTTCCAGGGTATATCTGTTGTTTATGTGTGACTGCGTTTATTTCAGTTTGGTAAATGCAGATCTAGTTGTTTGAGTCTATATTTATATGAGTATTTATTGATATCGAGACTCATACCGCTTGAGATCTCAGGGCAATTCAGAGGGAGTAGTGATCTCTGAATCAAATATTTACACCATAGGTTTGCTTTCTTCTTTTATTGGAACCTAGATCTTGTCAGCCTTCTTGAGATGAGACGAAATATACTTTCTAGGTGGTTCTTCTGTTTGTTCTGTAAAGTCCCCAGCCCAGTGGATATAAAATTTTCCCCACTGCCTGGCAAGTGGCTTTGGACTTTCATCAAACACTTGGCTTACGGACTGTTGTAGCTTACTTATGAAGTAGATTTGATGTGTGTGTGCACTGTGAATTGAAGGATGGGTTTGGTTGAAGTATTTTGGCAAACACTTTATGCCCTTGCCGTCGTAGCTTACTGCTTTGCACTAGACTGAGTGTTTGAGTCATGAAGGTAGTTTCTTGTGTTGCAGATAGAATTTTCATACATACATAACATTTTACCATGGGCTACTCAACAAGCATAATAAAATAATCACCCAAATCATGTATATTTCAGACCTTGAAATTAAATGCAAATTGGAACAGCAGTACCTTCAATTTGGTGCAATGTAACAGCAGTATATATATATATATATATATATATAAGATTTAAGAGATTAATGACTTGTCAAAGATGACTTGGAAAGATAACATGCTCCAGTACACCCAATGCTGAAATGTTCCCACACAGACTCATGGTTTTGTAGCAATGTATCCTTTGTGATTTGCAAATGGTGGGTAGGATCTTGACAGGTGCTTGTTGTCCACTGAAGTTGCACCATGGTGGACAACTTGTGAACCACAGAAGACTTGAACAATATTATTGTTCATTTGCCAGAGTTCAGTGTTCATCGGGCAAAATTTTTTGCCCTTTGTAATAATTTGCATGTCCAGACCCCTGCGGGGGAATTGTAATAAGTTGGTCTAGCATGAGTTCTTTTTTAAAGAGGCTTGGTCTACCTTAGGTTTGCCATCAAGGGGAGACTCTAGAGTGTTTTTTCCTTAGGAATTATGCATTGCGCTCTAGCCGTTTATAATCCCTGAGTTTTTCATTCATACCTCCAAAGCTAGAGTATTTTCCATGATGGTCGAACATAGGGAGATTATTAAAGCCTATATGTATGTATTTTTTAAACATGCTAGCCATCAGAATTGAGTCATATGGACATGGACATGTACTAGGTCCCCTAGGATTTTTGAGTCATTCTGAGAAAAATAATTTTTCTCATTTTATGAGTTTTTTAAATAATTTAATTAAAAAACCCAAAAAGTGATAAAAGTGTGGTTAGGAGGTGAAATTTGGCATGGGGGTGACCGTTTTCTAACCCAGAGCACCCATAAAACCCCTAAACCAACTTTTCCTAAGTATTGAGTGAATATTATTCACTTAAATAAATTTCTCTCCAAATTAATAAAAATGAATTTTTTAATTCAAAAAATAATAAATTAGAGAAAAGCCAAACTCCTATTTCAGTGGATTTTGGTTGGTTGAGTTGGCCCAGTTGACATGGCATGGACATTTAAGAGAGATTCCAATCAATATTGGAGTACATCAAGCATTGATTTGATTGGAATGAGGTGGCTTGCCTTGGGATTTGCACCCTCTCCTTGAGGTGGGCGAATTCCATATGTGGCATTTGATTGATGGTTGATGGTGTTAGCAAGAAAGGCAAGGGAGGAGCCTTCATGAGGTGGCACAACTCCCATTCAATGGAGACCCAACTATTTACATTCAGAAATCATATTCATAAGTAGATCTAAATCTCATTTTTATACTTGCATGCTTTAAAATTTCCAAATTATTTCTATGTTAAAAAAAATATATATATATATATATATATATTCTTTTAAATTCATTTCCACGACATTCTAATAAAGTTTACTTGCTGGTTTTTAGCAGGTCCAAGGAAAAAGAGGAAGAAACTCTGGCAAAATTTCAATAAAATTGCCAAATTTACCTTCCAAGGAGCCTCTTCCATCATTTGCTTCAAACTTCTAGCTTGTAAGCTCTTAGATCCAAGTTAAATGGACTAAGAAGCACTTCATTTCCAGCTTTACTTGTAATAAATATTAAACAAGAGCAGTGGGATACTCAGCCCACACCCCATCCTACCTGGGGGGATTTGCATTTTTTTCATAATTTGTGAGATTGATTTTTTGTAACCCCACAAAGTTCACACACTCACTTTGTTAGTGCAAGGTGTATACTTTTGTATTTCTTCATAAGTTTTAAATCATTTAATCTTTTGCAAGTAGTTTTAGAAATAGAGCCAGTTTCTTCGCCACAAAGTATGCTCTCACCTCCACCTAAAGGCATTGCTGATTAGTGGAGGTTGATCAGAAAGTGACGGATAAACTTGGTGATTGATATCTTTCAAAGTTTTGCATCCTACATTTCATTTTTCACACCATAACTATTTAATAAAAGGAATCTAAAGTCTCTTGAACTTACTGAAAAGTAGGTCAAGAGCACTCTCTATCGGAGAGCACAATGGTCCTCTCTTTTCAAATTTGAATAAACTATTTTGCCTACACTGCGTATGCTCTGCCCACTTGTGGGATACCCACAAACAGTTGGAAGCACTTTTTAACATCCCACACTTAACTTAATATTCACTTAATAAAATCGATTACCCTTAAGATAAGTGAGAATCTGGCACTTCGACAATTTTTGTGTGGGGAAATTATGCCTGGGGACGCGGGAACCACTAGGACGAGACCTCGGGGCACCAGTTAGGCTACATCCTTGTTGGTGTAGTGTTGAACACCGCTCTTGAGACTCCGGCCAGCCTACATGTCTTTGTACGGAGAAACCAAATCTTGATTTCCGGACATTCCTCCTTGTACCTCATCGTATATCGAAAGTTTTCCCTTTTTCCCTAAACAAGTTTCACAAACATTAATAATCTAAAATTAGCCAAGAGACACTTGCACAACATTTCCCTTTCAGTCAACAATATCTATTTTACACTGTATTGACTCCATAAGGCGCTAGTCCTTTTGCACTTTTATTTGCTTATTATCATCTTGAATATCATGCATCAATATTTTTTTACAATGATATTTAATTTATGTTGGTGAAAGACTATCTAAACCTTGTTGCAATCATATCTTGGAACCTTTAATCACTACCCAAAAACAACTCCTAAAACATAAAACACTTTAATCATTTACATAGGAACTCTAACAACCTTAGAAACATTCCTCAGGGACTACCCCCCTTGGCTTCGTTGTGAGTTTTGCCTAAACGGAGGAGTCAAGATCAAGTGACAGCCTTGACTCGAGACTTGCCTCCAAGGGCACACCGAGCAATAGCATAGATTTCTGCTGCGTTAACCAGGTGTGCTAACCCAGCGGCAACAGTGCCCAAAACCAACTACAATATATCCTTGCCCCCAAATAGAGTTACAGTGTTTCCTGTAGCTTTTCTTCTCACAGCAGTTATGAGTATCTCTCTCAAAGAAGACGACTTCCTGGCAGTGAAAATGACTGTGTTTTCCCCTTGATTTATCCTGTAGCTTGCAGCACCAAGAAATCCCTATGCAATCCACAAAAGGGACCACGACTTGTAGTATAAACACAGAAAGGAATTGTAGGGCGACTCCTTATATATTGTGGTTCCCTTGGCAACAACTTCACTGACTGGTCTCAGATCTGGGCATGAATAATAGCAAGGAGAGAACATCAAATGGAGATAATGTAAAACAATCAAGCCTTCACCTCCACTATAGTGGTCTACTGCAGAAATGTGCACTTCTCCTGTGCAATGGCTAATGCAAGAGCGTCCTTCTCTGGTCAATACTTACAGCTGCACTCTCTCCCCAAAGGTGAACTCGACCTCCCTCCCAAATGCTGAGATTCTTCTTTCGCAACTACACCCGACCAAAAGTTGCACTGAAAATCTCCAACATACTTCAAATCAGAAATGTACACAGTTGAGAAATTTGGTTGATCTCCAACTAGCCACCAAGCTTGGAAGAGGAGTCAAACTAGATCAGCCTCCAATGCTTAGCGTCCAATCCTGCACAATCTCAAAGGCACTTACACATAAAAGAGATCAAATCTAGTATATCAATCAAAAGAGCTAAGAAGGGCGATAGTATAACCGACTACATGTGCTACTTCTAGGTCTCTAAATAATCAAATATAAATAAGCAAGTCAAAGACAATGAATGCTTACTCTATACGCTCAAAAAGCCTTGCCAAGCTAGATCAATCCACAATTACAACATAAGAGCAAAATTGAAATTATACTAGATATACCTCAACCAAATGCATGCATGGGAATGGAGCAAGAGCCACCAAGTAGACCTCCAAAGCCTTCAAATCCTATTACTCAATAAAAGTTTACACATTACAGGAGTAGAGGTTCTATGCCTTCATCCATGAGGAAATGAGGAGCATAAGCCTCGCTTTTATAGAATGAGAGAGAGGTAAGGGGCGCATCTCATGAAGGGGGCGCATCACATGAAGGAAGGAGATGATTGCTCCTTAATTGGAGCATGATCCAATGCAAATCCTATGAGGTGGCTGCCACATAAGGGAAGGCGCCTACCTCAAGCCTTGTAAACTCCACCAACAAACCACAAGCTGCCACATGAGAGAAGTCGCCCAAGAGAGGAGAGGGTGCACTTCTCTAAGGAGGACAACTCGCCCAGGCCAATCATTTTATTGATTCACTCCAAATTTGATTGGAATTTTCCATTAATACAACTGCCAACTCAACTCGGCCTCTAACTGAGACAAATTCCCTTAATTTAGTAATTTGATTTTCTCTCATATCTTTACTTTTTTAATTAAATAATTCCCCAAAATTAATTTTGAGAGAATATTAATTTAAGTGAATAATATTCACTTAGAACTTAGGAAAAGTGGGTTTCGGGGGGTTTTGTGGGTGCTCTGGGTTAGAAAACAAACACCCCCATGGAAAATTTCATCTCCTAACCACACTTTTATCACTTTTTTGGATTTTTTAATTAAAATATTAAAAAAAGCTAGTTAAATGGGAAAATTTATTTTTGTCCGAATATATTGAAACTCCTAGGGGACCTAGTGCATGTCCATATGACTCATTATTGATGGCTAGCATGTTAAAAATACATAGACACTTAGGCTTTAATAACCTCCTAAGGTTCGACCACCATGGAAAATACTCCAGCTTTGGAGGTGTGAGTGAAAAACTCAAGAATTATACGCCACTAAAGCGCAAAGCATAATTCCTAAGGAAAAAACACTCTAGAGTATCCCCTTAATAGCTAAACCTAAGGTAGGCCAAGCCTTTTACAAAAAGACCATGCTTAGACCAACTTATTACAATTCCCCCAAGAGGTTCTGGACATGCAAATTTTACAAAGGGCCAAAAATTTGGCGTGATGAACTTCAGAACTCTGGCAATGAACAAGGTAGGTTGTTCAAGTCTTCTGAGGTTGACAAGGAGTCCAACTAAGTGCAGCTTAGTGGACAACAGGACACATAGCCTAGGGGCTCCCAGTCACACGTGTTTATGCTTTGCAGGGGTGACTATGCATGTATGTGTTGTCATACCCGTCTTAGCACACCTTATTCATACCCACTTTGACCTACTTTTGTCATGTAGTAACCCTCCTCTTGGCTCAAGCATGCTAAATTGATGATGACATCATCCTTTTGAAGAAATTGTACCACCTAAAGGAGTAGGGCATTGAGGGCAAAACAAATCGCTGACGTTAGTTGAGGCATGACATACTCCTTACATGCTCAGTGTTTCATCAACTTGCAGCAATTCATCTTTTTTACTATTATTTTATGTCTTATGAGGTTTAGTCCCGACTTGTGGGGGACAAATCCTAAAAATTCATTGAAAATTTATTTTAAGTTATTTTAGGTGGGTTTTCCTAGAAAGGAGGTTTTAAGTTAGCCTACTCGCATATAAAGAAGGTTAGCCTCCTCATTTGTAACTCAAGATCATGGGATCAAATAAAATCATTTCTCTTTTTCCTCTTGTCTACCTTGGCTAGTGGTGCACACCTCTCTTATTGGCATTTTGAAGCTTTCAATGTGGTGATTTTTTGGTGATTGAAGGTTTTACTAAATCTTGCAAGGCTTGTCTAAGGGAAAGAATTCTTGAGAGGGTTACTCTCTTCCTCTTTTCTCTTCTTTTGTGGTAAAATCTTCGATTCTCTTGTCTTGCATTGTCGGACACATCCAAGGTAAAAGTTAATTGGGATTTTTTATGCAAGATAACATTGTATTGTAACTTTGTAAGTGAGACATCCCTTCATGGAGGATCTCCCTTGTTAGGCCTTTGGCACCACTCTTTGCCCTAATTAGGTCAAGACCAACAGAACCTAGGATTTCTTGGTTTTGGTCTAATTCACCAAAATTGGATTGCAATTCTTGAGAGGAACGCTAACCGAGATTCCTCAGTGACCTTGAAGGAAAAGACTTAAAGAGACTTAGGTCTTATTCCCTCATCTTCACTCGAAATCTCTTTTTATCAAAATTATGTACTATATATTACAAAAAATAAAATATTGTGAAAACCCTAAAAAATTCATATTTTTTGCAAATACCCAAAAAATATTTTATTTGTTCCCTAGTTATTTTAATTTTGATTTTCTGAAGTAGTTAAATGCAGTAGTAAATTTCGGATCTTGATAAAATATTGAAAAAATCCCAAAAAGTTGAAAACAATTGCAAAAAAGTCAATGTTATCCCAAAAAGTGCACTAAAGGAGGTGACATCATCCTAGGGTTAGGTGACGTCAACCTTTAAGGTTTGTTGCAGATCTGGTTGAAGTATTATTGCAATTCCATCTCAAAGGAAAAGTCAAAACCTAGGGGTTTGAGGCAAAATTGGTCAAATCTTAGGTCACGTGGGAAGACCCTAGGGGGATTTGAAGTCAAGAATATTTCTGGTTCACCTTGACTGCAAAAACACACAGACCTGAAGTATAAATCAATCTTGAAACATATCATTTATCCACTAAGGGAAAGGTGCCCTCGAGGAAATCAATGCACCACTTAATGTTGGTCATTAGGAGGTAAGTTTTAGGTGTTTCCAATGGTTAATTTGGGAGATATTTCACATTTTATCTTGTCGGTCTGTACTGCATAAAATAACTTGACCATATTACATAGTTATCATTTCTCCACACCTTCCAAGTCAAGGGGTTTATTGTGCATATATTTGATTCACTCTGTTAAGGCATTGCTCTACTAACAATGGAAGGTCTTGTAAGGATAGAGGTGCTTTTTTTTATATCTTACAGTTCTATTCTTACGTTAATCAAGGAGCCTCTCATGGCCCTAGGAGCAAGGCCTAAACAAAAAGAGGATTACATTGAGGTGACATTGGGTGTACCTCCTTGAAGAGTTGTCGATCATAGCACTGGGTCCACTAGGCCCACAAGATCCACTTATCTTATTTGGGTCCACATATTTCATTTGGGTCCACTTAGCTTCGATCGTGGAAGAGTGCTAGTTTTTGAGATAATAAGTTGCACTTAGTGCTAGGATGTGGAGGTCTCAGATCTTTTAGAGTCTATGGGTGTTGTGATGGACAAACTTCCCCCGTTTAGATACTCCCTGGATGCACCTAGCCACCACTAACCTACTAGACAAAAAATGAATACGATCATCGGAGATGATATCTATAGGCAGTTTGTGCAGGTCACTTGGATCAACCCTTAACGTAGGTTATGTTTGAAGATGGCCTTGTATGTCGAGTGCTTCATGGATTTGAGAGAAGGGTTCATTGATTGGCCCCATTACACACTCTGTTGCTAGGTACACACTCTTTGTATTCCCTTAGTCCAGTTCAGGGCAGACTCTCATAGACTTAGGGTGCCTTGTATGTCAAGCACTTCATGGATTTGAGAATAGTGTTCATTGTTGGGCCCATTACACACTTTGTCATTGGGTACACACTCTTTGTATTCCCTTGGGCCAATTCAGGGTGGGCTCTCATAGACTTAGGTTGGAGATAGATCACCAGATTGAGCGATCCAATAGTATTAGCCAGGTCTGTCATATTCAAGAGGTTGAGACTAAGGAGCACTTTATTTTCCACCACCTTGTTTACTACGCGATCCGAGGGCGATGACACTATCTTTTCACGGAGCGTCAGGCTCTTACCAATTTCTTCAGGTACCCCAACTAGAGATGTCTGGCATTATATTTGCAGAAGGCTCTCCAACTCCACTCCCTCATCCTTCAACCACATCAACACCTTGAACCAGCTTCCACACAGCAAATCACTTCTTTTTTTACGGTGGTACCTGTTATCACCTAAACTGTAGTTACCCCTATGGATGTATCCACTCATGGATGGCAATAGGGAAGGGCAACTCAAAAGGTGCAACCACGATCACCTCGACCTCCAATATATGGTTGTCACGCCAGTCGAGGCAACCTTCACTTTATGTTATCTAGCCCAGACAACAAAGGGGGAGACCCGATCTACTCCCGACAAGAGAGATCAAAACCAAGACACCAAATCAAGTTGGTTCTAAGTGAAGTAAGGTGTATGGTTTATCCTAGACCTTAAGATGAAGTCACGAGACAAGTGAGGGGTTTAATGAGTGTAGCTTTAGTTCATTATTGATGTGAGAGTGACTTATAATAATTGAAGACAAGGTCTGGGATTAGAGTACTAGTCAATGTGAGAAAATCCACTGCCTTGGGAACCGTGTCCAATGCAGGGTAGTTTAGGGGTTGAATTGGGGCTAACTAGTACAAGTGACAAGCTTGATCATGATACATGATGGCATCAAGGGTTTAGTTCACCACACTAAGGTCAAACCACAAGTTAATCCAACAATCTAGGAAAGTCGAATTGACTTGGAGAGAAACCAGTGCCTGGGGAATTGGGATAATGGAGTCAAAGTAGGGTTGACTTGTGGTTAAGGACTCCTAATGCATGAGACAAGTGGGCATTTAAAGTCTTGATGGATGAATAGGTATAGATCTAGGTTTGACCTAAGTGGACCACAATCCCTTAAAACAAGGAATGTTATCCCCAAGGCAAGATTTGACAAGGTGACCTACTAGACCTAGGTTTTGAATTATTCTCGTTCCAAATCCACGAAAATCTCAAGTACCCATGTCCTAGAAGTGGACAAACTCCCTTCTCCAAGGTGGTGCGACTTTGCCCAAGGAGGCCTAAAAGTGGGATAAATGGGGTCAAGACAAGTCCGATGACATCCAAACTTTAGATCCGGGTAGGTTGGTCAAGTAGGAGTATGGATCTATAATTTCACGGCAATCCGACGGCTAGATCTTACTAGATCTGAGTTTGAAGACACCAAGTGGTCCAAAATGGGGATTAAATCACTGAAAATGTGGAATAGGGCCCACAAGGTAGAAATCAGAAAAGTGACAATCTGGGGGTAGGTTATTGGATGTATAGATCACGAATCAAGTGGAATCTCAACTACCCACATACTAGATCTAGGTCAACCAACCCAAACTAGGAAGTGCGCCCTTGCTTGGAGAAGGCTGAACGCCTTGGGAAGAGGGTCAAATGGAGGCCAATCCTCACCAAACTATAGATCCGAGATGTCGTGGATACTATAGAGGTGGGTTTTTAATATCTTACCCAAGAAGCCACTAGATCTTAATAGATCTGAAAAAATGTAAAAATGGGGGTTTTGATTAATTAGGGTTTTAAATGTTTTAGACAAGTGGATAGATCATGGAAAGAAATTACCTTGAGATCATACCTGAGTGATGTGAATGAGATGCCTTGATGTTGAGGAAGATTCCCGCAGAGATCAAATGAGAGATTGTTGATTTTGCTTGCCAAATTGATGCCCTAGTCCACAAGTGCGCCCTCCTCTACCTGTCAATCCAAGGAAAATCGATTTCAATCAGAGAGGTCAAGTATGGAGGAAATACAAGTAAAATGTAATGATAACATAGAATAGAAGGTCCTGGGACAGTAATACTCCCTGTTACCAACGAAGAGATCCAAAGAAGAAGTAGGGAGAGTCTTCCCCTACCAATACCTCCTCCTCAAAGCAAATCGGCCTCCACCTGTAGATGCAAAAAACGTGGTACAAAAGATATGGCAAACAAGATCTCCAATAACCCAGTGCAAAGGAAGAACCAACAAACGAACACCAAAAACATTCACCACAACACTGGAGATAGATGCAATAATAATTTTCTATTCCAATAATCCAGAGCCACAAGTCCCTTTTACAATGAGAGGCTCTCTCCTTTAAATAGGAAGGAGAAGCACCAAAACCCTAACCACTTTTTGAATGAGTGGCTAAGATTAAAAGATACAAATGTCTAATCAATGGTTGAGATGAGCTCAACAATAAAATACATGGATCACTAATAAAATATTATGTGAGTGGACAAAATCGCCCTAGAAGAGGGGAATCCCACCAAATCATGATGACAAAATATAATAAGATGCTTATGGTGGGTCCAAGGGGTAATTTTATCCCTCCTTGGTCAATCCCCATAGCACAATAATCATAAAATAATCACCCATGTACCAAATCGTGCCACCATAGTCAAATCGTAGGCCTCAAAAAGACCTCAGAAATCCTCAGAAAGTGCCATAAGTGATGGATGCGGGCCCCGATGAAGTTGAAACTGCTGGAGAAGGTGTGGAGGACCCCGATCTATCATCACTGATCATCCCATGCCATAACTTTGCCTCAGTAGCCCAAATCGATTTCCTCAATAGCCATTTCTATCAATCCTGAAATGCCTCGGGAAGCGTGAAACTGCCCCAAACAGCCTCCTGGAGTGCCTGCGCTGTCAAGGTGAGGGCACCAGTGTGTCCGGGAGGGGGGTAATATGGTAAAAACAAGTGGCTGGACCACCCCCTCCATCATCAGCGCCCTAGGTCAATCGGATAAAAATCACATCTGCTTTGACAGGGCCTCCGACAGACCAAAACTGCACTAGGACAGCCTACTGAGGCAAAATCATCACTGTAAGTGCCCGGAACTGAAAACAAATTGTCTCATTGGACTCAGAAGGTCCAAATCCATCCAAGATGTGTACTCATACACCATATGAGTCTCTGCATGATCAATATATATATCCAATATACCGGAACAGGGCCAATAATAATAATCTGTAAATGACCAATCACTGCTGTAAACCAAGAATCATCATCATAACCCTGTAGCTGCTGCATAGAACCATCATGTATGTATACATAGACCATATATCATCTATCCATGTCATCATAAGGTCCAACCATCTCATGTCCTATGGTTGACCATGGTCAGACTAGGCCTAACCAAGTCAACATGACCCAATATAACTCAGACCATCATCATAAGCTGCTGCAAAGTGTCCAAGGTTAATGTATGCTCTACAACTTATTCAAATAACAATTATAGCACAAAGTAATCATTACTGGCGATCTAAATCCAAATATATAGTGTCGTTAATTATTATTATTATTACTCAGACTAGACTTTCAAGATCATACTCACTTCATAGCTGTGATCAATTTGCTAGTGAAGGGTGAAGGCTAAAATAACTGGCTAGGCTAAGGGATGACTAGACTGACCTAACTTTGTGACACTTTGGCAAGGGAAAGGGAATACACACCATAGTATATACTGAATGAGCAACAACACAGGGAATGGCGGTGTCTCACAAATGGATGAGTTGTTCAAAGAGGGTTTATTCACCTTCACAGATGCGCACAATCCATAATACAAATAAGACCAGCAATTGTTTAGATATAGCATTTAAGTTCCATTGCTTTTTGGGCCTGAAGTTTCCATAGCCTTGATCTATGTGTGTTTATAAACACATTGCATAGATTTACATTTATTTTAGGCTTTCTTCTGCAGGTGTGCTTTTAAGGCACTTGTTTACTTGAGCACTTCTAGGTGTGTCATGGACAGCGGTATTTATTTTCCAAAAGATATAACATTTTATTTTCATAGCCATTTTCATTTGGCCTGCCTTTCATTCATGTGTGTTTAGAAACACATTGCATGAATGGGCTTTTCATACAAGATATAGCATTTCATTTTTCCAGATTTGGTATTCATGGCAGCACTAAAAGTTTCAGGTTTAGCCAACACAACTTTAGTGACTAGGGGGAATTCACAAGGAACTCCAACTCACCATAGGCAAGTTTTGTCACCAACTCAGAGCCGAGACACAATAAACAGGGAAGCTCATCCAATACAGCGGCTACAGTGGGGAGAAGATCCTCCATGTCACTAGTCAAGTAGTAAGTCAGGGTGATAAACTAAAAGGTAGGCCATGGATGGATGAAGACAATGAATAATGGAGCCGACACTAGCAAGCCAAGGTATGGTGGAATGATCACCTCTATTCTCCCTAAGGAGGGTAAAACCAATGAGTATGAATAGTGAACTTCTAAGTCTGAGTAGGGACAATATAATATATATAATAAGCTCAACCAGGTCCATATATCTATATGATTGCCAAATCATGACACTAAGTGCTAAGACATGCTATAAGAATAAATATAAAAGCAATATAACCATGACACAATGATATACCTGCTGAGTCATATACCTGACTGCTCATCAACCTGTACCATCATCTGTCCTCTGAAACTGCTGTTGTAACTCTGGGCACTACTGACTGCTCTGTACCAATGGTATAATGGCTACATCGGTCATCTCTCTGAGTGTCCTGAGACTCAGTCATGGCATGGGGAATATACACTGCTGTCCACAATCTGATAGTGATCCAATATAAATGCTCATCTCAGCATCTCAAATGTAAGGGAACTGGATGAATAGTGTACTGGAATCAGAAAAATAATGTATGGTAGCCCGGCTACTATATATGTGATAACAGTACCATCTACTAGGGGCACTAAGAGGTAGACAAATAGTGATTCTATTTCCAACCCTAGATCTGTGTCGACTCAAAGGGCCACCTCCATTTCTACAAGACCCCAATGGCATTGCCATCCCTAGTCCCATACCAAATGTCAGTCTATATCATCCAGCTCACACCGACATGCCCTCTCCTCCAGGAAACCACGCATTAGTCGATCCAGCTCCTCTTCCAATTTTTCTTCCAGATAGACTTCTATGTTGAGATTCCTCCATTTTTCCTCGGCTGTTAGGAGAGATGGCTTCAACGGACCATAAGAAGTTAGCACCATTTGTATCACAAATTCTACATCCATTCTCTCAATACATCGCTCTCTCTCGGGTCAACCCTCCATCTTCGGAGTTGGCTTTCTAGGATTTAGATTAGATTCATACTTTACTTTTTGCATATAGCTTTTCATACAAGTCATTTTAGCGCTCCCACTAAAACGACATCATTTTGTACCCAATAGTCCCTTTTACCTACCTTAGTAATCATTCGTTGGACATCAATAAAATTATCTTATCTTATCTTATCTATATAATATATGGGTGAATAATAAAAGTACAATGGGTAAATATTCAATATGTAAAATAGAAGCAAAACTACTATGTGCAAGATTAGCATAAGTGGCATGAATAGCTTGCACACTTGGCTTCTAAGTATCACTCATCCAAATAAGTAAAATAGGATTAGCTCAAGGGGTTCGCTCAACCTGTTGGCGCCAATGTTGTTGGGCATTTCACTAATTCCTTGACCAACAAGTGCCTAGCTAGAATCCCCATAGGCAAGGCACACTAGTCTACAGCAATGGGTTTAATAGGGCTGCCATCCATGAATGTGGTGAAGCATTCCTTAAGTTTCCATGCAAGGTTTTCCTTGGGAAAAAAGGTCAAATAAGATACGGATAGAGGGCAAAAAGCAAAATCCTATCTAAAAAATATTTCCAACCACTTCCCATTTTTTAGATTGATTATGAGGTCTCGGTAAAAAATGGTCTACACAATCAAATCCTAGTCATTTCCCTCTCTATACCAAGACTTTATCCGCTTAAGTAACCAGCTTTATATCCAAAGTACTCTAGGATGTTGACCAATCCCACGCACCTATCTCATCATGCATTGATTAGTGTCAATTCTCCACAATCAAATTTGCCTAGAAGTAGAGAGCTATGACTACAAGTTGAATGTGGCCGCTCTATATGAAAGACTATGTCCTAAAAGCTTATTCAACCACAACTAATATGAAGAATGCCTCTTAAAAATACAAAGCAAGATACCATTAAAAATTTAAAGTTTGGAAGCATAAGCTTAACTATATATGATATACAAATTTACATAAAATCCTTTCAAGAGGAAATATGAAAAGAAAGCAAATCTCAAGAGATTATGTATCAAAATATCACAAGAGAACTATGGCATAGTCAAAAAATAAAACGAGTCATGTATATACCATGGCAACCATTATTAGACAAATTTCTTAAAGAACCCTTCCAAAACCAAGGCTTTACAAGAATATATACCCAACATTTTATGGTAAAGACGTGGCAGTATTAACATGTAATTAGGAAAAGGTAAAGTGGGCAAATTATTGCATTTTATGCCATCATTGTGACCTTTGAGAAGAAGAAACTGCATTTGATTAAGGTGACATTTTGTTCAATAGACATCTTGTCTGTGCCTTTAATTGGAAATACATTTTGTAGCATGCAAAATCTTGCAATTTCACTTTTAATAAGGACATCAAAACAAAGTAAATTGGATTTGTTCAACATTTATTTTGAGCTTCCCAATAAAATAGGCACCGCTGACATGCATTTCCATATAATTATTGTTATGAGATTACCATAGAGGTGTACAAACTGCGATTATATGGGCCATAGACAATAATCAAACCCAACGAATGGACCCAATGATTACAAGAATAATCAAAGCCAACAAGTGCATGACATCTATATCCTCACAACAATTATCTTTTAATCTAGTGTTTAGTATAAAGCTCACAATTCTAAGCCATGAGTAGTAAAAAGGATAGCTTTTCCTTGAAGTACTTACTTATATGGACAATAGGGACTTCGTCTCCTGTCAAATGCAAAAATTGGCTCCAACAAAATAGCATTTACACCTACAAAGTGATATCAAATAACACGATAAACTTGAAAAGTCTATTAGTATCATCAATAAAGCCATTAAATCAAGTATTTGCAAGTGGAAAACTGCCAGTACAGGAGTCAAGAAAATTGCCACTCAATCTCCTTTAAGTTGCTTACCAAGGTCCCTTAGATGGTTAATTTTGTCTATCAAACCCAAAAATGTTCCCCTCCTATCAGCCTGCAGCCCACTCGACTTGTCTATAGTAAATCCTTGAACATTTAATCGATAAACAACAAGGCTCTCCAATGGTAGACTGAAAAACAAGAGTTAAAATTTCATAAACTAGAAGCTATTCCACGGCAAATAAAATATTCTAAATCTTTTTCTTTCAGAATCATTGAATCCTAGATTTGCTGAAAACAAATAATATTTAAATGAGAGTAGCAAATTTTTAGGGTAAAGAAATAAAACAAAATATTTATCAAAGCCTTATAAAACCAACAAAATAGCAAGCTATAGTAAATTATAAAACATGAAGTAAAGGGAGTGACAAATACAACTCCAGACAATAAATACTAAAAATTACTGTTAAACAAAAGCATGAATGTTTCCAAAAAACAATTGTAATGTAGAATGGTAGATAAGATAAGATAAGTCGAAATTGTCATCAAAGTCGAAATGATGATCAAGTCAGGATGCAAGAGTCCATTGCAGCCGATTCTCTTCTTTTTATTGCTACCATGAGCAAGGAGCTTCCCATGTTGGCAAAAATTCTCCATTTTTTTCCATCTGCTAACTGAATTCAAATGAACGGAGGGGGGCAAGGGCAACAAGTAGGTTTTATTTGGAGGTGAGAATTCATAACAGAACACTGAATGCATCATATAGATTGAAAGAACTCAGAGATCTTGTATACACCAATGGAAATGACTGACTGCAATAGGCCAATTTAGCACAAATTTTATCTTTATGGAAGAGCATTTTGATTTGAATATATGGAGCCGTTGGTTTAAAAGTATGTGCTTTGTTGGAGGTTTGGTGATGAGACCATTATCAATCCATTAGAATGCAGTCATCGAATAGATTAGCTCTGTACTGATTGGCTACAAGAAAAAGAAGAAATGGCATAGTTGTAGATGGAATTGAAACGAATACGGTTTCTCTCATATGCCCAACAGCTAATACAAGAGACAAAACATTGATTTTCAGCGCAGAGTCCTAGAAATTCAATCTGCATTAGCAAGTTCAACAAACTTGAATTTCTCCACCCTTGATCTCATCCAGTCTCTGATTGAATGGACTATGGCACCTAGCAATGTTGGCCAACAGAGATGAACTAGGAAGATGTGGATATATAGTATATGGCACTGAGGTTTGAACCCTCATTGAAACGCAAAGCTCTGCGGTGGGGATGAGGGTATCACGAGAGACTAGGGTTTGCCAAATCTAGTGGTTACCAAGGATTTGACCCTTGCAAAGATGACATATGACAACCTTGTTGATTATTTGGAGGAACCAATGACAAAGGCTCATATATTCTTTTATGGCCTATCTATTAGATGAGGCAAGTGATATCCTTTATTCTGCGATCATATTCCAGATCGAATGGTAAGGAAGGAATGTAGGTTGATGACTTAGGTTGATGTTTTTTAGATATAAATCCATCAAAATGTATACCATATAAAAAACGCTCCCGAAACGGGAGCTTTTGAAAATTTCACTTTTCACTCCGCTCTTGCTCCCCACTCCCAACAGCTTAGGTTCTACCTTTGGAACAAAGGTGATGGCATTACACCAAGGCATCTTGAATTTCTAATGAACAAGCAAGAGATGTGGCTCTATGTTTAATATGAGCGTGAGGAAAATCCAAGGACTTGAAGTAGTTGTAGACACATCATTTCCCCGTGTGGTTCTTCTAGTAAACTAGGAGGCATTCTGGTTGCTTACCCAGGTGAACCGGTGGATGGGAGATGACCTATATGCAGTCTTCAGAGTTTTGTTTCTCTTGTTATAAAAGACTTTTCATATTCTTGGGGTAATAATAAGTTGTAAATGTAATTTCCCTATTGAAGAAAGGTTGTTAGAATACAACATGAAAATATAAATATATTAGGTGTTATGTCTTACCTCCTAATTTGTACATTAGGTAGATTTCTTGCAAGCCGACAAAGTTGTAAACATTGCATGCCCATACCCCCATGGGGAATTGTATTAAGTTGGTCTAAGCATGGTCTTTTTGTAACAAGCTTGGCTTACCTTAAGGTTTATCTGTCAAGGGGATACTCTAGAGTATTTTTTCTTTACACATTATACGTTGCGCTTCAGTGACGTATAATTCCTGAGTTTTTCACTCACACCTCCAAAGGTGGAGTATTAGATGTCATCACATCCATGTTAGTTGGAGCTACCATACTGCGGATTGTGTGGTCAGGGACCATACTACATTATTTTTTTCCAAATCAGAGATCAGATGGCATTAGAGGGGGCATCTACGGTATTGAGATTGCCTGGAGCAGAGATTGCAAAGGGCACAGTATGTGTTTTGATGGTCCAGAGCTACTACAGAGCAGTGATTACAAGGTCCCTATTCCTTGCCTAGCTTTGCATGACCCCATTGAGAGGGGTAACTTAGCCATATTATGATGAGAGCAATACAGATTTATAGTTGGTTTGCCACTTCTTGCCCGGATACAGCAGAGATTGAGTTCCAGATCCACCTTCAGCAGCAAGTATATGGTATGGCGGTATATCATTCTATGGTTATTGCTCATGTGTTTGCTTTGAGGGTTGTTTATTTATGATAGTACATGGACTAGATGTATGATGGCTGACTTGGTGATCTCGTGTTTTACTGTGATGCTTATGGCCCATGGTGAGGTCAGTCCACCTTTTTCAGTAGACTTCTGTATATGCACACTGGTTCCTGTCCCCATTGTTGGTATAGACTTGGTCATTCACCTTCTAGGAAGCTAACATTGGTTCCACCTGTCACTTCCTTCCACCCATTCGACTCATCCATTTTTAGTTCTTTCCCGACTTAGACCTTGATATGTGGCCCTGAGGACCCCTTCCCCCAATGACCCGTGAGTATGCCATGACTCCATGTTTCTTGTGCCTCGGCTCTTTAGTGTGTGAGATGCATTCTCAAACCTGGGATTTTCTCCTATCGGTTGCCCTCGATGTTGTAATGCAATATAGGATTGTGTAGACTCATCGGGTGTTCCCCATTAGTCCTCAAAGCATGCACACTTGCCACCATTACTTTGCAGTATGAGCACCATTGTTATATCTTATGAGATATGTATGAAGCCGGAAGGGCTATGTATGAAATGAAATGAAATGTAAATGAAGCCAAAAAGGCTATCTGAATGTAAATCAAGCCAAAAAGGCTAAGTATGAAAGTGAAATGTAAAGTCCAAGAATGTGTTTGTCAACACACACAGACAAAGGCTAGCCATATGTATCAAAGCATTGTATTGGTTATTTCCTCACCTAGTCCTGCAGGGAAAGGAGGTGGGATGGAGAAAGGGACAGCTAATTCTAAGTGTCCCCTAGAGTCTCAAGCTATGGTTTGTCGGACACCCAATCATAGTAGCTCTAGAAAAGATCCTCACGGAGTTTGTTGAAGGCACGGATGTGAGTTGCAAGGTGTGTGTTAAGCGGCTAGTGGTGGTTTCCCTGCACTATACCCATTTGTGAGGCATCGCCCTTCCCTTGTGTTTCTCATGGTATGCTTATGTCAGTGGACCCCACTTTCCCCGCTTATCCAAAGGGTCACACGGTCATGGTCTATGTCATTCCCCTATCCTTTCACCTTATTTGTCCACCTCACCCAAAGTTAGCTAAGTGACCAAATCTATAAGTGTGCATAGCAGTATTTGAGTCTTTGTTGGAGATGGTGGGCCCACCTCACCTGGGGCCTGTTTTTGAGATATTATTTATTATGATCGTCGTGTCGTCATTATATGTTTTTAGTTATGTACTAACATAAATAAGGGAACCTTGGCATCCCATGTTGCATGCAGGTTTCAGCCATTACCATTTTGTTGACCAGAGTTGACTTAGTCAAACTAGTTTGACCAGGCCAAAAATGGTTCCCGAAAAAAGTTGCAACCAAAACTTCGATTTTGGTTATTTATTATGTGTTGGGGTCCCATACATGCCTCCAAGTATCAAATTGTAAAAATGTTGAAGCATCGGTGAGATTTTTAATTATTACTGGCCAGCAGGGCCCTGTTTTAATTAAAAATCCTTGAATTTGAGCAAACAGTGCTCAATTGATGGATCTTGGTCGTTCCAGTGACCATTTCTGGTAGATTTGGGGTCTACGATCACAATGCAACAAACGGTTCATCAATCCGAGCAAGATAAGTGGGTCAAAAGTGCAAATTTGATCTTCAGCTATAGAAACCAGCAATTAATTAATGGAAAAAGATCATATTTGGCTAAGTGAACCTTTGAAATGGCAAATGCAATGGTAGGCAAAGGTAAAAGGGTCTTCTATTATCATTTTGATTATGTTTGGACATATGTTATTGGATGTGGGGCCCCCATTTCAGCCCAGCCATTGATGTGGGGCGAATTTGCTCATACTTTGGCGTTTTTGGCCATTGGAAAATCATTTTTTTGTAAAATTTATATGTTGAGACTTAGGGTATGGGGTCTAGGGGGCTAAAACAGCCTAAAGCCACCCCCTAGACACCCCCCTCCATGTTGTATGGGCCCTACGTGTTCCCCATCTCTCTCCTTGGGCACATGAGGGCAATTCGCCCCCCCCCCCTCCTAGACTCATCTCAGCCATTCATTTTGGCTCTTGGGAGACTTAATCCCAACCATTCGTTTTGGTGGGAAGAGTTTTGATTGTGAGCCATTTCTATAAGAGAGGAGACTCTCTCATTTGGAGCTCTCTCTTGGCACTCTTACCACTTGGAATAGAGAGAAAACGAATTGCAGCTCCTTGCTTGTGTTCTTGTGGTGATTTTCTTTGAGTAATTGACTGTTTTGTTATCTCAATGCACTAGGAGAGATTGTAGTTGTCTTCAGCACTTTGTTTCTAACCATTATTTGCAGCAAACAAGGGTTCTTGGAGGAGGGCGCATCACTTAGGCACCATTGTTGCTCCACTCTCAAGAATTGGTCTTCAAAGGGTAGTGTTTTTGCCATTTAAGCCAAGCATTTCCATTCATTTTTATTTACATTGTTGTAACTTTCATTTACTTGTCTTGCAAATCTGATTTTGGTCCATTTGTTTTGGCAGGCAAGGAAGGCGAATTGGTGGGTCTGGGCAAGTCGAATTCACCTGGGGACTTCAACAACCACTCTTATTTGATCTTTGGGCCACACATCCTCAACGAATCAGAGATATCACCCGGTTCCAAGTAAGTGTTTCACTCCTTTCTCTTGAAATTTAAATTTCTAAATGGTGTAGAGAAAATTTTCCCAAGTAAAAAACCCAAAAAATTAAAATCTCAAAATTTCTCCATTAAAACTCAAATTTTGTTTTAAACCCGCTTCTGAAATATTTTTAAACGTTCATATCCAAAACTTCAGCTCTTTCCTATTCCATTTACCAATTAAACAAGCACTGGTCCATTTTCTGATTTCGCCCTCCTTGGTCATTTTTCCCTAGCACGTTGTTGGGTCAGTTTTTGGGTTGTGGGTATTGCTAGTTTTAATTTGCAGACCTCTAATCATTTGCTGTCTAAACACCTATTTTACTTCTGCTATACACGACCAATCAGTTTGAGTTAATTTCCCCCATAGGCAGAAAACCCAATGGCACTTCTAGCATAATTTATATCTCTGATTTCATTTCAAATCAACCATTTTTCATCTTCAAATCAGATCTGAAATTGCTTTAGTTAGCACCCCATCCATCACCCAATTTCAGTCTGTTGGTTGGATAAGAGTCTTAGATGCTCTATACACCTCCTCTATGTTTTCCATTGTTTATTTGGGGTTTGGGAGTGTCTGATTTTGAGTCTCAACCATCGTTGGTTGAGTAGGGTCTCCCCCTTGACTAGGCTACTTTCCTTGTCTAAAGTGACAAACACCTTGACCGAAGTGACAACTGTCAATCCGTGCCGTGGACCTTGTGTTTGCAAGTGTCACCTGCCTAGCTGCCTACCGCTACCCAATGTTTTAATAACCGGAACCGGGAATCAAACCGGTCTGGGGTCAACTCAGACCGGAACCGGAACCGGTAATGAACCGGACCGGTTTGATTTCAATGAACCGGACTATTAAAAAATACAAAAAAAATTACAATTTTAATGATAAAAATTATATTTAACATTCCAAGCTATAGTTCGAAGCATTAGACACATAATATGCATATTTGAAAGTGAAACCATTAGACTAGTAGACAGTCACATTGACATTCACATAATATGTAAACTTTGTAAAGTCTACTCATATATATAAATCGGAAATCCATAAACCATGTATGGGTAACAAAATGGCACCAAGTGCACTACATACTCATAGTAAAGTCTCATAGCATATATCTCAAATTCTGAAGTATATATCTACGATGAATGCAGCTACTTCCATACGATGAATGCATCTTGTACATGCTGCACTTGAGGAAACATATCATTTGTCACTCACGTTTTTAACTTTTTATAAGCATGATTATTTATCTGCTCTTGTAGTCATAGTAATCTTTATTCATGAGAAATGTGTTTTCTAGAACTTTAAAATCCTTTGTATATGGTTGACTAAAAACTTTTCAGTCACCATTTCTAATTGGAACTTACACTTTAAGATAATGATCATTTGCGGCTTCCATGTACTAAAATTATTCCCATTAAATTTTGGATTGGGCAACATAAATTTAGTGAGGGGGGCCATACCAACAACATTTTATGTGAGTTGTTACTATTGCCCGAAGCCTGTTTTACCTGCCCTCTACCTATTACAACCTGCCCAACAGTTTTATTGGCTGGCTGAACCCAATTCAGGACTACGAAAACCAAAAATGAAGCCTGTTACCCCATATCTTGCTGGTCGGCCGGTTTATCACGGGACCGAACCGGTTAGTTCCGGCTAGACCGGTTTGGTATTGAACCGGTCCGGTTAGGTCCGGTTAGGACCGGTTCAATACCAAACCGGGCCCCCGGTCCGGTTTAAAGGCCGGTTTGATGCTCTTGTTCTGCTGACCGGTCAAACCGGCCGGTTCCGGTTCGGACCGGACCGGTTATTAAAACATTGCCGCTACCGTCCCGGATAGGATACCTTCAGTGGCAACTAGTGATTGTGTGATAACATTTACCTTGGTGGTCAAACCTTGGGAGGTTATTAAATCCTAGGTGTCTACGTATTTTGACATGCTAGCCACCAATAATGAGTCGTATGGACACGCACTAGGTCCCCTAGGAGTTTGAGTCAATTCCGAGAAAAATATTTTTTCCCGTAAAATTAGGCCATTTTTAATGGTTTAAATGGAAAATTTCAAAATGTAATAAAAGTATGGTCTGGAGGTGGAATTTGGCATGGGGATGCTCATTTTCACACTCAGAGCATAACATAATGAAATTGCTAAGTAAAATGAAAAATCCAATGCAACCAACTCAACATTTCATCAATTGTAAAGTTTTTGACCTTGCGTTTGGTTACCTGCCAAAGCAAGGAAAATTTACTTAAGAAATGCAAACCTGTATGAGATTTCTGGATAGGAGGGCTGGATGGGAGATCATAAGAGAAAGCATTATTGAGTTGATTCCTAAACTAGCAAGTCCTCTTGCAGGCTTCTTCTATCCATGACTAGATAGGGCTAATAAAAATTTCGAAATGATGATGCAGGTTAACCGCTTCACCATGTTGTTCAATAGGACTTATCGGATGATAGCTCTCTGTGTAAGCCCCAAGCTGCTCCAAATCATAAGGAACCCTTGTATACGAAGGTGATGGTTGAGACAGATCTTCAATTAAATGTGTTGGAATTTGTGCAACTTCAAAAGTTATTCTTATTGTATTTTATTATAATTGATTGTACCTCCTAAAGGAGTTGAACTTGATGTAATTAATCATGTAAACCCTAGAAAGAAAAATGTAAACCTTGGGGAGAAAATCAAGTAAAGAAATCAATTATTAAATGCACTTTTATATTCCCCAAGTCAGGTCGGCCTAGTCAAGTTCGACAAGTCGGCCCTGTTGAGGAAAAAGCCAGTTTGGCACTTGTATAAATAGAGGGAAAGTTCACATCATTATTGACTCACTCACAAAACACAAGTTCGCATCACTTGGAAAGAGATTCACACCTGCAGCTAGGAGAAGACATTTATGTTAGACACAATGCTCAGTGAGAGGGGGGGGTGAATCAATAAGCCTATACTTAATCAAAATTCAACTTCTTCAATCACTAAAACTTAAATCATCATTTCATAATTACTTCAACAACATATTCATCAATGAATTATATTCATCTAAGCACATGTCATATAATCACCAACACATCACACACAAGAGACACAATATATAGTTTTGTAATTTTTGTAATTGGTTCAACGGCTACAACCGTGAGGCAATTCAGCACCAATGGAAACAAAAGGGCACCAACTCTTTATCTAGGACCCTGTCTAGTTTTTTCTTAGATCCTACTAAGAAAGGGATACGAGACCCTGCTTGTATTATTAGTCAAGTCATTATTCACATCATCTCATTCATCATTCTGTCCAGTCTGTCCCAAAACAAATCATGATGTCCTGCATTATAAATCATCAACCAGCTGTACATACACATCCCAGTTTACATCATTATATCAAAGAGGTATTCTTCCTGTAGGATGTCCACAACATCATTCAGAATTCTGCTCATGTTTCATCACTGTCTTCTTGTTCATTAGATCATCATCTTCAGGATTCTGCTGCCCTAACATATCAACCAGCTGCCTTAACCAAGGATAAAATTTGTTTCATGCAGCATCATGTCTTCAATTATTCAGCATCATATTAAAATATCTTCATCATGTCTTCAGCAATTGTTGTTATTGCTGCTGCTCCTCAACCCTGTCCTCATGCTGACCCGAAATCAGAACTCCTGTCCCTCATACGAAATTCTCCACACAGAACTCCCCTTTCATCCAACGAATTTTTTCATACATATCTGACTGCCCAGCATCATGTATTTATTCCAATTCTGTCCACACTTCTGCTGCTTTAAATTAACCCATAAAAATCAAAGTTAAATGTTGATCATGCTGCTCCTGCTCCTCATCAAACTGTGCTCTGTCAAAGTCTGTTCACTGCTGGTAAAAAAAGTTCAGACCTGCTCCTGCGTTTTCCCTACTGCAGCTGCCACAGAGCTGTTATACACCCAAAATCAGAGCATCTTCCCACCAATTCTGCAGTCCACAAATGAAGTCGTTGATAGGTTATATATAGTCATTTTCCAGGGTATTTATCTGAGCTGACTTGTAGTTTTTTGTATATATTTTTTAATTTTAACTTTGAACTCTAATTGGAGCCGACCTGTCTGTTTTTATTTAATTAAAAGATCTTCTACAGCTGAGCTGACTTCGTCACATTGTCTCCGCGTCATTTTATTCAACTAAGTATGTATATGTATATGGATTGTTTATCACAGCATTATTTCAACTTTAACACCAAGTAATCAAGTGTTTCCAAGTGCCTTTATACCAACAAGTGGGTGTTAAACCATCTCAAGGGTTCCTTTACCCCATCAAGCCATTTTCTTTTGCTTCCAGCATGCCCGCACTAGCTTGTAACTTATGGCCACAAGGGCATTATGGTAGTCATCAAATGTGCCCGTAATGTCTTCAATTCATGCCCGCAATCTCCTTGCCAAGTGTCAACTTCATGCTTCTTTGTTCACTTCATGCTTCTTTGTTCATGTCACTTGTTATCTCCAAGTCATCCTTGTCTAGGGTATTGGGACCAACTCCAAATGACCACAGTATGGGTCATTTGGCTCATTAGGTGTGCCAATGCCCATCAACTTGTCTTTTGTCTTGTCTTCTCCAAGTCATGTGCCACTCATCAATGCTTGTTTGTCCAAATTATTGTCCATGCTTGTGTTCCATGTCATTAGCCTTGTCCACTTCATCTTTGTCTAGGGTATTACTTCAATGCCATCTCAATGCTTGCTTAGTCACTTCTTGCCATTTGCCAAGTCCTCCACCTTGCAATGACCTTTGTCATTAATGTTGTCATCAATGACAATCCTATTCATCAGTTTATGGGGTTTCTACTTGGAAAGTACTTCCACCTTTTCCCTCTCATCATTGTATTATATTCTCGGAATTATTCATCTCTATACGAAGGTTGCTGGGTTTTCTCCCGATTGGGTTTCCCAAGATAAATTCTCGGGTTCTTTGTTTCTGTGCTTTGTCTTTCTTCTAGTGATCCTATTGATTTTATGCAATTGAATTATTATGCTATAATTGTATGAAACAGTAACAAAATGTCCCCACTCTGACTCTTCATTGCACTGCTTCTCCAAGTCTTCATTATTGATACTCAAATAAAACTCCGATTGCTCATATGAAAACTCTGACTGCTCCTCTAAACAACTTTCATAAGTCTCAGAATAAACACTCCCCTGGCTGGACATATCATAGATGGGATTCTCAAAAATATTTTCAAAAGTCGCATAAATTGGATTTTCAATAACAGTCCAATAGTTATCATCCCTATCTATGTCAGATATGAGATAGTTTGCATCACTGGTAGCAAGTCCCTGGCTATCTCTATCCTCCTCATGATCATAAGAATTCTCTTCAACAAACTGGGTTTCAAAAATATCACAAGGAACCCAACTTTCCAAACATTCATGCCCATGTGGAGAACATGGGGGATTGTCATCACTTGCATCATGCTCCAAGCTATATGTATCCTCCTCCTCTTGATCATAATAATCTTCCTCAAAAAAAAGGTCACAGGGAAGAAAACCTTCCAAACTATGATTATTGTGCTCATCACAGACTTCATCATAAGTTTCATTATAAGTTGCTGCAATGATTTCTTCTTGAGGTAGGTTTGGAGTACAAATATCATCATCACCGAAATAATCATGAGAACATTCCAAATCTTCTATATTCTCTGTGACATGAGGAGGGTCTTCAATAACACATTCAATGAATGGCTCTTCATGCATAACCTTAATGGGATAATCCTGGTCTTCTAAACATTGAGTGTTGTTTACCATGTTCATATCAGGTAGCTCAAGCTCTTCCATATGAAATTCTCTCGAAGGAAAGAAGTAAGCCAAAGTGTTCTTGATGAATAATTCAATATTGAATAACCCACTATGACTCTCATCATAATGCCACTGTCTCAAAAAAATCTTGAAGAAACTTGCAATTGAAGTAATAGATTTATCAGGAAGTCCATTGTAAAACCAACAGGAAGCCTCCACCTACAGAGAATGAGCAAACATCTGCATCATATGATCCTCATGACGTAAGTTGGATTTAATCACATGTGAAAGGAAAGTCACAATGTGAAATCTAGCTAAGTGATCTGCATCATGCCCCCAAAAGACTGGAATGGTAATATCTATACCTTCCCCATCAAAATAATTGGGAAATCCTGGAATTTTAAAGAAATCAATGGGAGGACATCTATGGGAGATCCGAACAACAATTCCTATTCTTTTAACATCCATATCAAGAATCAGTGATCATGGAGAATGTCTAGTATTGAAAGAAAGGGGCTGAGCCTTTTAAAATTTTATTGTGTTGCATGGGCTCATCTACACACAATCAACTTCAACAATTTTTATGAGAACAAGGATTTTATCCCTCCAGCGGAGTCACCATGTGAACAAAAGTCCTATTTCTTGCTTTTCTTTGTAAAATTTAAAAAGGAAAAAAGGTTAATGGAGTCACCAAATGAAAAACAAAGATCTATTCTAAACATTCATCAAACAAAGCAAAAACAAAAAAGTAAGTCGAACTAGGAACAAAAGATTTGTCCTCAGCAACGACGCCAAAAATGTTGCCACCGAAATGCACACCTGGGGGGGGAATGCAATAGAAATATTTCTAAGATGCTAGGTGTGACCTTGGGGGTAAGTCTTGAGTCAGGTGCTGTCACAAGATCCCGACTCCTCCATTTAGGCAAACTCCTAACCGAAGCCGAGGGGGCTAGACCCTATCAAAAGAGTTTTCTAAGGCTCTTTAGATTGCGTTAATTTGTTAAGGATGATGATGAGTGTTTATGAGCCCCCCCCCTCTCAACCCTAACTCATGTGCCCCCCTCCTTCTTGGTTCTTCTATAAATGCAAGGCATTCTCACTCATTGTGGATGGATGGTGGAGCCTCTGCCATTGTAACACTGTTGTATCTGATGAATAAATATTGAAAGACTTTGGAGGTCCGCGCTGTGCCATTTGATGAATGCTATGTTATTGAGGTGATGTTGTACCACTTATTTTCTCTTGCTTCAATATTGATCATAGATCTAGCTTAGAAGGTCGTTCATAATCATAGAGTAAATATTTACAGTTGTTAAGTTGTTAAGTTGTTTATTTGTGTTTTGTTTTCAAGAGAGAGAAGCCATTGTATTCGGTTGTACTAAAGCTCTCTTGATCTCTTTTTTGCATACACACTAGATCTAATCCATTATTGGCAAGTGTTTCTTATAGTTGTGCAGGATTACAGATCTGAAGGAGGAGTTGAGCTCGGTTGCATCCTCTCCCCTCTTTAGCACTTTCGAACTAATACTTTTGTTTGCAGGCATTCCAAATTTTTCGATGAAGATAAAGCTTGGGGCTTGAAGCCTTCATTCCATCCCTTTAAACTCAACTTCTCTCTATTTTCCCGATTACTTTGTTTCTTCATGCTTAATAAGTAGATCTAATTTAAAAGTCGCATCATATATCTTTCTTATTCTACATGCATTAGCTAGATCTAGACGCATTTAGATTCTCATCACAAGCTTAGATCTAGCTTTCAGTAGTACTTGCGCTCATAATTTTTCGAAGTTTTTTCAAGTACTAAGCAGTTAGGATTTTTATGTTTTTATTTGATTAGTTCACCACATTTCTAATAAAATAGCTTGCTGGTTTTTTTCTTTTGATGAACAGGTAAGCAGAAACTTTTGCAAAATTTTGGAGCTTGAACCATTAAGGAAGCCCCTCCTTTATTTCATTTTTTCATAATTAGCTTTAAAGTCTCTTGAATCTTGTTTTTTACGGATCAAGAGCGCTCTCTGTCGGAGAGTTAAACTTATAATAATTTAATAAAGAGCAAGTGGGATTACGGCCCCCACACCCCCTTCCCCCATTTTGGGGAAGCCTATACCTGTCCCCTTTACTTTTTGCTTTAGTTTAGTTTCATGTTTATGTTTTGTTTATTTTCACTTTTGTTTTTTTATGTTTGGCAAAATTAAATACTAACCCCCTTGCTCTCTCGAGTACGGTCTTTGACTTGAAAGAGATTCTTGGGTAGTAATTAGAAAACTTATGTTTTATTTCTTGAGGTTCTTTGCAAATTCTTGAGTCTTTAAGGCTCCCTAAAGTCTCTTGAATCTCGTTTTTACGGATCAAGAGCCCTCTCTATCGAAGAGTTCTAAAATTGGAATAAACATTTGGCATGCTCTACGTATGCTCTATCCATCGCAAGCTTGTCTGAGCTTTGGAATATCAAAAGCAGTAGTTTTGCATTTTATAATTTCCACATTAAGTTAATCAATTCATCCTAATAAAATCAAGTCCCCCATAACCGACGAAAATCTGGCATCACTATCAATTTGATCGAAAGTGGGGAAATTTTGCAAAGAAAGCGAGAAACACTGGGAAGCCAGGGCACCATTAGACTACATCCTTGTTGGTGTAGTGTTGAACACGCTCTCGAGACTCCGTTCCAGCCCACGTGTTCTTGTACAAAACCACTTAAACCAAATCCGAACATATTCCCCGTACCACAAGGTATATTGGGAATCCCCTTTTCCCCTTTAATCAACTCATCCTTCCATCGTAATTAAAATAAACCAAGAACACTTGTAAAACATTACGATCTACAGGCAGCATTGTTTTATTTTGTGACTCCATCAGAACTAGTTTTTCACTTGTTTCAACAATAAACTTTCCAATATGCTTATTATCAATTATTGTTATTTCAATCATGCTAATATTATGTTCTGGATGTGCTTAATCGAATTCGCTACAAACTCGGTCAATTTTCACTATTTCACTTAAAAAACTCCTAATAAACACTCAACACCATCCTTAACAAATTCACACAATCTAAAGAGCCTTAGAAAACTCTTTTGATTGGGTCTACCCCCCTTGGCTTCGGTTAGGAGTTTTCCTAAATGGAGGAGTCAGGATCAGGTGACAGCACCTGACTCGAGACTTGCCCCCAAGGTCACACCTAGCAGCTTAGAAAGATTTATGTTGTGCTCCCCCCCAGGTGTGCATTTCGGTGGCAACATTATGTAAGTCACTTTATTTAATGACATGTGAAAATGTTATGTAATAAGGTCAAGTTTGGGGTTAGGTGGTTGAACCACTTTGTTAGTACTTGTGTAATGTCACATGCTCACGTGTGTACTGCCCACCTCATCCTCTAGTGATGAATTATTGCAATATATCATGAATATGCATGACATTTATTACTCTCTCCATGTTACTGTGTTATTGGTTGTATGCACCCATATATGAAATTTAACAAATAGTCTATCTATTATATTCTTATGATTCATCATGTTTATTTTCAACCATTAAATTTGATAAGCTAGACTAAATTAAATACCAAACCCCCAGACACACCCCTACTTGAGGTTACAAACTTACAACAAAGGAGCATTTTATATGTTTCTACCCAAAATAATGTTGAATTAGAGGATCCAATTAATTCTTTGAAGGCTCGATAGGTTGTTTATTCACCTTCATTAGTTATGATGATCAGTATTGCATGGCCCTCATAGAAATTTTTCCCAAGATAGAGGCCACTACCTAAACTATAATCTACAAACAAATAAAAATACCATTCTTCTTATCTTTTTCAGCTACATTTGAATAAAATCAAACCATTAGCTAAAATGATATGCAGAAGTGTAATTCTACATTGTTTGACAATTCAATTCATGAGCCATCCATCCACACAACCAAAATATTCGAGAAGACTTGAGGAGAGCTTTGGTAGCTACTATATTGTAATCTCATTCTGCACAAATTTATCATACAAAATCAAATCCTTTTTTCAATGCTACTTGTATTACTCAAAAAATCATATATACAAGAAAACAATACTATAGATTCTTCTCAAGAGCACAATCTTCTATGACCTCATTCAACCAATTGCTTTTGCTTTGCCTTGCATTTAGGTACAATAAATAAGCAATCACCCTATCACATCTTAGGGAGGAACCACTTACATGCTTTAGACATCAGCTGTCAATTTGAAAACATAGTCACTCCCTTTATCCATATTCATACATATAAATATATGAAGCTTCATTTTAAATGGTTAAATGAATTTCTTATCACCATGCACTTGGTTGCAAGGACCTACTCTATCATTTTTGTATCATCTTACACATTCTATCTTGTTTTCTAAATTACAAAATGTCCTAGGAAAACAATCATTCACTATATGTCCCATCAGAAACTTTGTGCTCCTATTTGTTAATGATTAAATTTCCTACAATTCATTGTGTTTGCCCCAATACCTTTAGTTGTTAGCTAAAACAGGATATGCACTAACCCTGTTAGATACTATAATGTTTATGTAATGTTAGTTCATGTAATAAAGTAATAACGAGTAATAATGTCATAAAGTTAAATAAATCATATGTAATAATAAAGTGAAATAAGTCTTATGTTTAATGTAATTATAAAGTTAGGTAAATTAGGTATGTGGTTCCTAAACGGATATAATGGAACTTGCTACACATATATACAACACCACTTTATGTAACTTGTAAACATTGTTGATAATAGATTGTTAATGTATTTGTAACTTCGGATGATATTCACTTGTATATTTTATATTATATTCATATGTTACTATGCTTCTGACGGAGAGGTTTTATTCCTCCGATCGGGAAAGTTATTATTGTATTTGAAAGGGTTATTAGACTCCCCTAGAGGGGTCAGCCCTGAATTAAGTTGAAGGGGGTTATTAGACTCTCCTAGGAGTAGTCGGCCCAGTTAGGGTTAAAGTCAACTGAAAAGTAAAGTATAAATAGAGAGGGTGCTCCTCTCTATTTGCACATTCACTCAATCACTCATTTTGCGCATTAGTGAGAGAGAGGAGGAGTTCGCACAAGTGAAGAAGAGAGAAGTTGTTGGAGACCATTTCTATCTTTTGGGGTTATGTATTGTTGCTCTTCTATCTCTGAGGAAGTTGCAGGGTTTTCTCCTTTATGGTTTCCCCGATGAAACTCTGTGTCTGTTGTCTCTTGTGTTTGATTTGTTGTGCATGTTATTCTCTCAGATAATATCCTAGATCATATTGAATTAAATAGTGAAAAACTAACATGGTATCAGAGCTTACCTGAGAAGAAGACACTGTGCAGCTGCAGAAGCTAGGGCTTCTTAATTTTTGGGTTTCTCTCCACAGATCATCAGCAAAAGGAGGCTAGGCTAACTCACCTAAGGAAGGCGCATCTTTCTGTCGAAGCAGAATTGGATTCTGAGCATTTTCAATTTCCGGCCTGTCATTGCTGCGGGAAATTAGGGCTTTTGACAGAAGTGGAATTTTGGAGTGCTCTCAACATAGGATTGTTCTCCTCATCAAAATCGAAATTTAGAGACCAAGATCAAAGTTTTTGGTTGGGCAGAACCTCGGGATACGTCAAACCCTAGTTTGACTTTTGGACAAGAAAAACCAGAAAACCAGAAAGAACCAGAAACTGCAGATCCGAAATTCGCAAGTCACTGTTGAGGGGTCAATTTTTGGAATTTTCAAAATCCAAGTGTACCAGCTTGCTTGTCTCAGCAAGGCGCATCTTTCTATCTGGACAGAAGTTTGAAATTCCAAGTTTGGATTTTTAGGGTTTTTCTGTCAAAACCCTAGCCAGCTCCAAATCCAGTTTCAGCAAATCAAGTGGTAAGACCTAAGTCTTTTCTATTTCCATTTGAAGTACTCATTAAAGATGTCTCACCACACCAAGCTTGAGGATAAGCTTGAAGGGGCTGATAACTTCCGAGCATGGAAGTATAGGATTGGGCTTGTCCTAGAAGAGAATGACTTGGACACCTATGTGAATGAAGAGGTTCCAGTTCCAGAGGGAGATGAGGCTAAGGCCTTACATAAGAAGAACTTGGTCAAGGCCAAGAGGATTATTGTAGATTCTATCAAGGACCATCTCATACCACATGTGTCATCTCTAAAGACACCCAAGGAGATGTCTGATTCCTTGACCAAGCTATTTGAAGGAAAGAATATAAATCGGAAGATGACATTGCAGAACCAGTTTAAGAATGTGAACATACAAAATGCAGAGACCATGCAGTCCTACTTTACAAGGGTCTCTCAGATAAAAGAACAACTTGAAGCTATGGGAGAAGACATAGAAAATGGAAAACAATGATGACCACCTTGAATGGTCTCCCCAGGTCATGGGATTCCTTCATTCAAGGAATTTGTGCTAGGAAGAAGCTCATCACATTCAGTAGGCTGTGGGAGGAATGCTCACAAGAAGAAGCTCGACTCGTAGCTCGAGAAGAGAAGATGGGTAATGAAGACCAAGCTCTCACAGCACACTCCAAGAGGAATGATAACAAGAGGGTGCACCACAGTAAGAAAGAAAAACACCACCACCAGAATCAAAGGGGTAACTTTAGATCTTGAAGAGATGTATCCAACATTCGATGCTATACATGTGATGAGAAGGGACACTTCTCCAGGGTTTGTCCTAGAAATAAAAGTGGCTCTCACAAGAAGAAGAACAACAAAAGAAGACATCATGCTCACACTGCAGAGGATGATGAACCTCCCAAGAAGAGAGCCAGAAAAGAAAGTGAAGATTCTTCAAGCGATGAAGAGTATGTTTTGATCTCTGCCCTCACAGGAACTATTACACATGGAAGCAATGATTGGCTTATAGATAGTGGGGCTTCCAAGCATATGACAGGCTTCAAGGAATCCTTTATGAACCTATCTGAACATGAGTCACCTCACAAAGTGAAACTTGGAGATGACTACCAGTACCCTATAAAAGGAAGTGGTGAAGCCTCTTATAAACTAGACTCTGGAAAGTCTATTAAGATGAAAGATGTCTTGTTTGTACCAGGACTAAAGAAGAACCTTCTCTCCATATCTGCATTGGATGCAAAAGGTATGAGGGTTGCATTTATAGATGGCCAAGTTCTTATGTGGCCAAAGGGAAAGACCATAGATGATGCAGTAGTGATTGTAGAGCAAGAGGGAGGGTTATACAAACTGAAGGGCCAACCAAAACAAGCCTTGGTCCATGATTCCATGGAGTCTAGCGAACTATGGCATAGAAGGCTTGCACAGGTGCACTATAGAGCACTACCTCTTGCAAGCAAAGCTATTGAAGGTCTTCCAAAAATCCAAGCAAAGCATGAAGGCATTTGCAAAGATTGTGCGAAGGGAAAGAATACAAAGAAGACATTTCCAAGTAGCGAGAGCAAGGAAAAAGGAATCTTGGAAATCATTTTCCAAGTAACGAGAGCAAGGAAAAAGGAATCTTGGAAATCATCCACTCCGATGTATGCGGTCCAATGTCATCCAATTCATTGAGTGGGTATGTATATTATCTTTCTTTCATTGATGATTTCTCTAGGAAGACATGGATATATTTCTTGAAGAGCAAAGATGAAGTATTCAATAAGTTCAAGGAATTCAAAGCCTTGACCAAAAACCACACATAGAAGAAAATCAAGACTTTTCGATCAGATGATGGCGGAGAGTTCACATCAGAAGACTTCAAGAAATTATGCAGAGAGACAAGGATTAAGAGGGAGTTGAACACTCCATATAATCCACAACAGAATGGAGTTGCAGAAAGGAAGAATAGAACAATTATGGAAGCAGCAAGGGCAATGCTTCATGACCAGGATCTTCCTATGCATCTATGAGCAGAAGTTGCAAGGAGAGTCATGTATGTACAGAATCATACCCCACATAGAGTACTCGACAACAAGACACTAGAAGAAGCTTTCACCGGCAAGAAACCGGAAGTCAACCATCTCAGAATATTTGGTTGCCCGGTTTACTTACATATTTCAAAGGAGAAAAGTACGAAGTTAGATCCCTCAGGAAAGAAGGGTATATTCGTGGGATATAGTGAAAGCTCAAAGGCTTACAAAATATATTTCCCAGGATTCAAGAAGATCGACATCAGCAGGGATGTAACATTCGATAAAGACTCAGCATACCGCAAATCCAGAAATATACCTATTGAAGACATTGAAGAACCAGAAGCACCCAGGATCCGAGATTTTCCTCAGGCATCTCCTCACCGAAAATCAAAGCTCTCCTACACCTTCGAGTTCTCCACACAAATTCACCCAGAAGAATAAAGACTTGTCTCTCTTTTATACTTTTCTTTTCCACAATATCTCGAGGCCGACATGTCCTTTTATTTTTATTTTTATCAATGGAATAATTAAATAAATCACATGAGATTTATTTAATGGTGGCCATCCTTCAAACAAGGAGATAAAATAACCTTGCCATGTCATTTTTTTTATTTTTAACACTCAATAAAATTTACTTATGGTGGCCATCCTTCAACCATTTGATTTTTAAGCCACATCACTTGTTGCCCTTCCAAAATATTTTATTTTTAACATTAACTGATTAAATAAATCAATTAAGATTTATTTTATCTCCCATGTCTTTTGTTGCCCTTCCAGGATGCTCGCATGGGCCTTCAAATGCCCGCAAATGGTGTCCTCCAAATGCTTGCAAGGGGCCTTCAAATGCCCGCCCAGGGACCTTCAAATGCCCGCAGTTGTCCTCCTTTGAAATGCCCGCATGGGCTCATAAATATGCCCACAAGGGTACTTAAAAAATGCCCTCAACACTACATAAATATGCCCGCAAGGGGCCATAGATATGCCATTCAGTTATGCCCGCAAGGTCCTTTTATTTGCCAGCTCATCCTGCTAGGAAATGCCCACAAGTTGGTGTAGAAATGCCCGCACATGGCTCTTCAAATGCCCACAGTGGCCTTTAAGTGATGCCCTTATTTCCCATTGAAAATGCCTGCACAGGGCCTTAAGGAAATGCCTGCGTTGTCCACTAGAAATTCCCGCAAGGGCCTTATTGTTATGCTCGCAAGGACCTTATAAGATGCCCGCAAGGGCCCTTTTAAAATGCCCACAAGTTGTCCTTAAAATGTCGGCATTGCTCTTTTTAATTACCCATCAAGCCCTCAATAAAATGCCCGTAATGTGACCTTGTCCTTCTTGTCCTCAATGCCTTGTCATCAACCTTGTCATGCTTCTTTGTCATGCTTGCCATATCATCACTCTTTGTCATGCTTTCCATGTCACCAACACTTGTCATGCTTGCTATCCATGTCATGCTTGACATGTCTTTGTCCTTTGCCATGTCTTGTCCTTTTTCCATGTCATGCTTTGACTTTGTATGCTTGTCATGTCACCAATGTTTGTCATGCTATCAATCTTGTCAAGCTTGCTTGCTACCCATGTCATCATGTGTGTTCTCCATGTCATTGTCCTTGTCATCATGCATGTCCTCCATGTCCACCTTAATGCTTCTTCCATATCATCTCTTCATCAAGTCATGTCCTTGTCCTTTGTTCTTTGCCATCCAATGACATGTTCTTGTCCATGTCCTTGTTTGCTTGCCATGTCTTCCAATGTCATCACCCTTTGGCCTTTGTCATTAATGTGTTGTCATCAATGACAACTATGGTCATCAGCTCTGCCACTCCTGTGATATCACGCTTGGCTTGTATTATTTTAGTTTAGTCTTGCTTAAAAATAAAATTTAACTTAAGCCTCGTTTTTGCCCCGTATCCTCTCCCATCACCGGTTAAACCAAACTTGCATGACAAGAAAGGGCAAAGAATTGTGTTGGCTAGTTTAATAGGCACCCAATTACGCATCTTTATTAGAACGGAGAAAAGAAGACTTGACCTGTGGAGCTAGTGGGGTAGAGGCCGTGGGTGGTCTCGTGGCACTTTGTGTCCTCCAGTTGAGCACCCGACAAGTCTTGAGTTTGACCCGTGGAGCTAGTTGGGAACCTTGTGTTCTCAGGTTGAGCACCCGGCATTCTCTCTCTAATTGAAAGAGATAGTCTCTTTGGGGTAGACATCTAGATTAGTTTCATTTCTTTGCAACAAACACATTAATCCCCTAAGTAAAAGAGAGACATTGAAATTTGTTAAAATTTAAAGGACCACTTGCAAAACATTGTTACAATCTTTTCTATTTTGCAAGCATTTCACTTAGTTATCTTGTTCACAACATTTGCTTCAAGTACCTAAATTTCAGCTCAATATTGTTTCACATGTCTTTGGCTAATTAATGTTGTACATTTAAGTGCTTTATGTGATATATTGATCATCTTGTTGCAAGCATTTCATTTACCTGTTCATTTAATAGAAGTGATTATTCATTATTGTATCTGTTAAAGTGAATGAGTTGGCACTTTAGGAAAGTACTTGTTTAAGTTGATTATTGTGACTCCATAGCCCGAGTAATGACGGCACTGGTCTTGTTAGTTGGTAAATTGTTTCTCTCTTGCATTTCATCATTTGGTTAGAGTGTTTGCTTGTCATGGAAGGAATTGCATAATTGCACGTTGCTTGTCAATTTTGTAACTTACAACTCCAACAAAAAACATAAAGAAACTTAGTAATTAGGAACTACCCCCCTTGACCTTTAGGAGTTGTGGTCTAAACAGAGGATTTTAGGACCGAGGTGACAGTGGGCTCTTAACTCATAGTTTCGCTTAGGAACACACACAGTGGTTGGGATACTTAATTGTGTGCAAGTGTGTTTTAGGCGGCAACAATGCCCACTCTCAGATCTGCTAAACTCTATCTCTGGATGTGCCCCTTCCTCTGCTCAGGGATGCACCCTCCCTGACTGATCAATCTCTGATCTCTCAGCTCATGAATCCTATCAAGTACTGAAGCAATATCTGCCTCCCTGAAGGATCCACCTCAATTGTGCCTAATCTGTCGCAGAATTGTGCCCTCCTCCAGACAGAAAATGGGCCCCTCTCTTAGGAATGCGCCCCTCTGCTGCTGCTCCTCAATTTCTGAAGAGATCTCGTGTGATGCCTCTCACACACTAAAAGAATGTGCCTCCTCAGTCTCAAAAGAAACATTGTGCCCTCACTCGACCAGGAAGATGCCCTCAACCTCTCTTAGATGAATGTGCCCCCCTCTACATGCACTCAATGTGCCCTCACTCTCTCTCTCTTCGTTGTCTAAAGAAAATACTCAAGTAACTTTTTCCCTTTGCCCCTTGCCTCCTTTCATTAACTCACATCCTGATTAGGGTTTCCAAAACCCTAATATGACCATATGTAAAAATCTTGTTTTGCATGGAAAATAACATTGTGCATTAAGGCAAAAGTTACTAAAATCTCTACATGCCTCCACCACTGGATCCATGACACCTGGTAGAGTGTATCTCACCCTCTACCCTACCCTGATGCATATACTGATAATGTACCTTCAGGTTAGGCATCACCACATGAAGGACATCCCGAGATACACATATCTCTAACATAGGCAATGTCGAAGAGAAGAGACCAAAGAAAAAGGAGAAAAAGTAGAGTTGGAATTGGAAGGACAAGATGGCAGTGAGTCTCAAAAAAAAGGAAGTCGGTCTTAGAAAATACAAAAATGGTTCTATCGAAGTCTTCAAGATGCCAAGCTAGATGAGATGCAGCTAGGTGAGAGGAGAGCAAGGTCCAAATCCCCACCACATGTAAATCTTGCTTTGATGAGTGAAGTTGTGTATTCTTCTAATTCAGTTTCTTTCAATGAAACAATTTAGAAACAAGAATGGAAAGATGCAATGCAAGTAGAGTATGATGCATTAATGAAAAACAACACTTGGAACTTAGTTGAATTAAGAACAAATAAGAAATTGATAGGCTACAAATGGGTATATTGCACTATGTTTAAGTCATATGGATCTATTGATAAATACAAAGCCAGGATAGTTGCAAAAGGATATGCACAACAGGAAGGTATAGACTATGAGAAAACATTTGCACCCATTGCAAAATTAATCACAATCGAAATGTTGTTAGCACTTGCAACACAATTGTGCACTAGATGGATGTCAAAAGTGCATTCTTGAATGGAGATTTGCATGAAGATGTATATATGGCGCAACCTGACGGATTTGCAGTTGAAAGTAAAGAAAGATTAGTTTGTAAGTTTGTAAAAGCTTTGTATGGATTAAAACAATCCCCCTTGAGCATGGCATGAAAAGATCAATATTTATCTTACATCAAGAGATTTCAAGAGAAGTGATTATGATCATAATTTGTATATCAAAGAAAAAGGTGAAGATAGTATCATTACAGTGGTTTATGTCGATGACTTAATTCTCACAGGAAGCAGTAACGACTTGATTCGGGAAGAAAAAGATAGTCTTAACAAATCATTTGATATGTCTAACTTGGGGTTATTACATTATTGTTTGGGTATTAAAGTTTGTCAGCAACCAAACAGAATTTTCATCTTACAACAAAAATTCGAAGCAAAATATGCTTCAAAATTGCTGAACAAATTCAAAATGGAAGACTGTAATCCCAGCAAAACATTGATGGAGGCAAACTTGAAGCTTTCAAAGGATGACAACTCTAAGGTGGTTAATGAATTGCTTTATCGTCTACTTGTAGGAGGATTGATTTATCTTACAACAACTAGACCGGACATGACTTTTGCAATTCGTATGTTATCGTGATTTTTACACTGTCCCAAGGAAACTCATTGGAATTTGGAACGCAGCGAAAAGAGTACTCAGGTATATCAAAGGTACTTTACACTTTGGTATTGTATTTGAGAACACTAATAACTTCATGTTGAAAGGTTTTTCAGATGCAGAATGGGCAAGTGGTACAGATGAAAGGAAATCAACAACAGGTTATGCTTTTACCCTTGGCAGTGGTGTCATTTCATGATCGAGTAAAAAGCAACCTTCGGTAGCTCTTTCAACAACAGAAGCATAATACAAAGCAATTGTTGGAACAACATGTGAAGAAATGTAGCTATGTAGAATCTTCTGTGACATGGAGCTTCCACAAATGCAGCCAACAACTTTATAGTCTGACCAACAAAGTGAGTGCCATCAAGATGACAAAGAATCCAATTTATCATTCGAAAACAAAACATGTCGAGATTCAACATCACTATATCAGAGAACAATTGTAGAAGAAAGAGATTGAACTTATTTAGTGCAGGTCCCAAGATCAAGTGGTTGATATCTTCACCAAAGCACTCAACAAATATAAATTTGAAAAATTTCGAGAGACGTTAGGAGTTGTGGAAAATGACATAGGCATTAAGAGGGGGTATTAGAGATTATAATGTTTATGTAATGTTACCTTATGTAATAAAGTAATAACGAGTAATAATGTCATAAAGTGAAATAAGTCGTATGTAATAATAAAGTGAACTAAGTCTTATGTTTAATGAATTATGAAGTTAGGTAAATTAGGTATGTGGTTCCTAAATGGAAATACGGAACTTGCTACACATATATACAACACCACTTTATATCTAACTTCTGAACATTATTGATAATAGATCTCTCGCTCATTCTCTCTTGTCTCTTGCATATTTCTCCATAGCTTAGTTTAACAAACCCCCCCATCTCATGTATCCATCTATCAGTCGCATGGATAAATGGGATACATGGGTCTCATGTGTCCAACATGCAAAGGACATGTGTCCCATGGGAACATGTATCCCACACATGTCAGATACACAGGAACCACGTGTCTGACACATGGCGTGCACTAAAATATAACCTTAGAATTTAAAATATATTATAAAGGTGTATTTGAACAAGGAAGTCATTCAAAAAATGAGTAGGGAGGCATAGACTATGTGTAGTTAACTTATCGCATGAGATTCTTGGCAATAATTAGAGTTCCTAGAAGAGGAGGAAGGAGAGCATAATGATAGTGGTTGTGCTCTTAATTATTTTGATTATGACTAGGACTAATGAGGATGTAGGTAGACGAAACAGCCCATGACTCGTCACTCATAAGATTCTTCCACAAATCTACCACATCTTGTATTTTTCATTGGCATTCCATTTATAGCATTAGTATATTGTTAGTAGTATCATCATTATGTTTTACGTTTTCAACTTATCTTTGTAATGCATTTTGGTAACACTGAATGATAAAATTATAGAACTTTCGATTCATAAGTTTATGGTTCGATTATCTATATCAATATGTACGATTCAAGGTATTAGTTTATAATTGTATTCCCATGTGTTTTATCAATTGATGTAGTTCTATTTTCTAAATGTTCAAAATAAGTTACATTTCTTAAAAAAATATTATATACATGTACACATTTCATACATATCTTGTTTCAGGAGTCTATGTACCCATACAGATACTCAAATCCCTGTGTCATGTGACTTAGGTAGTTAGCAAACACTGATTCTTTAGTGATCTCACCAACTATCCCTAATACCCCTATGGCCATGATGTAATATTTTAAATGGCATACCATGTAAACCACAAATATGTGCAGCTTGTGATAATCATTTGACTAATCATCATACAAGTATAGCAAGAAAGAAACACAAAGGAGGAAAAACATGTTCACATTAAAAAATCAGTCACAAATAGAAAGAACTACCATGGATGGCTGTCTTCATCCCAATCAAATGGGGGTTCTTCAATCAACCAGCCAAGGCAAGTTGCAGATGACCTCGAATTATCTACATATCAAAACAAACTAACCTACTATTAGGATCTATCAATCTTTGGGAAGATCAATTAATTTGAGAAAATAGATAGCTTTATTGCAATAACACAGTCCTTCTTTCAAAGTGATCAGTTTGGTGATTTCACCATGAAATACTAACCTTGGCCCGAAACAAATGGAGCAAGTAACTTTGAGTATGGATCTAAAAGCACGCGTCGTGCATGAAATCGATTACCTTTGTCCCAATTAATATCTCCCTGTAATATTTATAACATATAAGAAGCCAACGTAATATTTCCAAAACCTCCAACACTATCATATACTTAAATATCTCAAAAATGATAACTACTATTTGTGGAGTCTTAGAAAGATGGATTTTTTCATGTTCAAATCATATGCTAAAAGATCTCAAAAATGGTAACTGATATTTTTCATTTTTGGAGTCTTCAGAAGACGGATTCTTTCAAGTTCAAACCATGCATAATGGTCCAGAAGAAATACACTCATATTATTGTAGAAAAAGTGCTCCAAAGTGGATTGTAATTTGTTCTTTGATCGTTTCATTAAGCAATAAATGACTTTGATAAGACAAGAGAGCATTTGATCCCCACTCCTTTAAAGTAAGCATACATCATATGAAGAGAAAAAAACCATAAATGCACCTATTCATGACAAACCTACAGTCCAAGAAAATTAATTGAAAAATTTGTTTCTGGTAGAGAAAGTGAAAGAAGGGAACAAAAAATAGTCAACTAACCAACAAAAATTTTATAATTAGTGTGAATGATATGATGCTCTCGATAGTTTCGGAATGGTCATACCAATGCAATCAACACTTAAATAAATTAAGTGAAGTGCTAATTAGATTTAGGTATATCTTAATATAACGTTGGTTGGTTGTGTTACGCTTCTGCCATTTTTACAGTGTTCCAGCAGGTCATTTGGCAGAAGAGGGCTTAGGAAGGTCAAGTGTGGGCTTTCCGTATGTGGTTGGCCATGGCCCAGCCCCTTGATTTTTCTCTTGGAAGTACTATGGCTTAATGGCATTGCTACCCTTTGTTGGGGTTTTTTAACCTTGGGGTTGGTGTTCAGGGCTTCTAGGGGTAAGTCATTGGGTCACATGACCACCACCCATTTTTTTCTTTGAGGGGGCTATTACTTCATCCAGGGAGGTCTTTCCCTGATCCATCACCCCTCTCACACCCCAATTGGACCTTCTTTGCAGCTAATTGACCCTCTCTGACCAAATCGGCCCCTTGATGCTTTTATGATCAACCAAGCCTCAAGCTAAGGCAAGGGAGGCGTTGAGGACCATTTTTCATCATTCTGGAGTTAGTAGGGGCATAACATCCTCCTTAGGCTCACTCTTCTAGTCATAGTGAGGCCTTGGTTTGCTTATTTTAGTATTTTTTATCAGTTTATGTTAGTTTTAGGGCGTAGTCCCCAACGTGTGGGTGACATGCCCTAGTTTTGTCTTATATTGGAATATTTTAATATTATTTTGTTTTAATTTCAAATTGACATTTACGCTTGGATAAATTTTAAGTTTTGTGCTAAAATATATATATATCCATTCAAATTTAGCTGTAAAGCACAAGACTTGGGACAATTCACATTATGTTACTTTTTTACGCTTCTTGGCTCTTTTGGAAGTGATGCGCACCTCTTGGAGATTGTCTTCTTTGGCTTAAAGATCAAATTTTGGATGCTATCTAGGGTTTCTTACTCACGCATGGTGGATGCTAAGAATTGATGGAATAACACAAGCTCAAGTAAGTCTAGAATGGTCTTTCTTGGTGAAAGTAGGTAAGCTATGCTTCTTTGATGATTGGATGGTGGCCTTGGAGCTGCATTTTTTCTGATTTAGGGCTTCTTCTCTGCTTTCTGTCAACTTCGCATGGTGGAAAACGCTCTTTGGAAGAGGTTTTCCCAAGTTTGGCCTTGGATCTCCAAAATTGTCCTAGATTAGGCTCTTACAACGAACCCTGGAGGTTTTGTTGGAAGCCCTAGTTTAGAGTCAAGGAGAAAATCACTCCATGAGGGAGGTTGATCACCTCTCCTCTAGGCCTAGGGGTTTGGAGTTTCAACCATTAAAACCCTAATCTTGTCAATCTTTTTTTTTAAATTTCAGTATTTTGCATATGTAAATATTGCACTTCATAGTAAATTAGAATTAGTTTTTAAATCTGCATTTTGTTTTAGTAAACCCTAGGTTAGAAAAAATTCTAAAATCCAAAAAATAGTGTATTTTTTGTTTTTTTTTTGGCAAAGGAAGGGTTGTGCCCTCCCTTGTTCAGCCCTCAAACCAAAGGGCGTCAACCTTCAGGAAGGGCCGAGGCCTGTGGTGGTTATTCAATACCTCGACCTGCTCCTCTTTGTGGCAGCAGGCCTCTAAGACCTTCGCCTTCCCTCAAGGGCTTTCCTCGCCACAGCGAACCCTTAAAAATTGGTGTGCAAAGCCTCTAAGGGCTAAACTCTATTGTTGTTCTCTTTTTCGACCTCAATGCTCATTCCTCAGATCTGATATGCTGCTGCAAATTCTTCAAAAGGGTCAATGTGTTAATGATTGTCATTGTCTGGGTCTGGTTTCTAGTACCTTGCAACATTGAATTAGGTGATGGTTACACTAAAGCAAAGCCTCTTGCAAAATTGTTAATGGATAAGTTTAAATGCTGTTAATTAGTTACAGTGAACAAACAGTGTATGTGGTACAATTTCTTAATCTAAATGCTAGTTACAAGTGTGATCTTTATGCACTAACTACATATAACTTGGCATTCAAAAGTGAAATGTACTGTAATGTACTAATCTAAGTGCAAATTGTAAGCATTGATCCACTGTCATACAACTACTAATGCTGATATACCGCAGAAATAAAGGTATTGTTGATTTGTGTCTCAGCTCTGAGTTGGCAACAAAACTTACCAAAGTCTTGATCCTTTTGGTCCAAGTGAACCCGCTGGTGTCGGTTCCTGAGCTTAGGTGAGTTGGATATGATGCCTTGACCTCTCTGGTCGGTTCCTGAGCATAGGTGAGTTGGATATGATGCCTTGACCTCTCTGGTCGGTTGCCCCCGATTTTTGGTCCTGATTGTGGATGATCCCCCTAGTTGCCTGAGTTGTGTTGGCTAGACCAGAAGCAAACTGTACTACCACCATTACATGCATATGTGAACTATTACTATATCTTTTGTGCAAGCCCATGGAAATAAATTAAAACTGTGCTTCTTAGCACAATGAAAAAGGGCTATGGAAATTGAAATTTGAAAGCACCCTGGATAAAAGCTATGATTAGTTGTGCTTCTAAGCACAAGCAAAATCCAAAGGGTCCTAAGGCCTAAAAAGCAGTGGTTAAATGTATGCTAAATCCAAAGACTGTTGGCCATGATTAAATATAATGATTAATACCTCACGAAGCCTATGGGTTGGGATGTGAGATGGAGTAAGGGACATGTTATCACATATATAGTACCGAGCTACCATACATTATTTTTCTGATGCCGGTACACTATTCAGCCAGTTCCCTTACATTGAGATGCTGAGATGAGCATCTATATTGGATCACTATCAGATTTTGGGCAGCAGTTGTATTCCCCATGCCATGACTGAGTCTCAGGGCACTCAGAGAGATGACCGATGTAGCCATTATACCATTGGTACAGAGCAGTCACTAGTTCCCAGAGTTACAGCAACAGTTTCAGAGGACAGATGATGGTACAGGTTGATGAGCATTCAGGTATTATGACACAGCAGGTATATCATTGTGTTATGGTTATATTGCTTTTATACTTATTCTTATAGCATGTCTTAGCACTTAGTGTCATGATCTGGCGATCATATAGATATGTGGACCTGGTTGATCTTATTATATATATTATATTGTCCCTACTCAGACTTAGAAATTCATTATTCATACTCATTGATTTTACCCTCCTTAGGGAGAATAGAGGTGATCATTCCACCATACCTTGGCTTGCTAGTGTTGGCTCCATTATTCATTGTCTTCATCCATCCATTGCCTACCTTTTAGTTTATCACCCTGACTTACTACTTGACTAGTGGCATGGAGGACTTTTCCCCACTATAGCCTCTGTATTGGATGAGCTTCCCTGTTTACTGTGTCTCGGCTCTGAGTTGGTGACAAAACTTACCTTTGGTGAGTTGGATTGTAGGCCTAAATCATTCTGGTCGGTTGTCCCGATGTTTGGCATTGGCTCGAACTCCCCCTAGTCACTTGAGATGTTGTTGGCTAAAACTGAAAGTTCATGTACTATTTATGGAAACTAATAAATTCGCCCATGGAAACTAAAAAGGGCAAGAGCGATGAACTGTTGAAAAATACTCCTCGAAGAGTATAAGAAAGGTCCAAAAAGCAATGATTCTTAAAAGCTATATCTAAACAATTGCTGACCGTATATATGTATGAAAAACAAGCCCTGGATGCAAGCTACAACTAGTTGTGCTTATCAGCACACCTGAGATCCGAAGGGTTATGTAGGCCAAAAAGGCCATGAAATGAAATTGAATGATCCTAATGAACCTGGATCAACTTGATATAGACATGATGCCTAAGTTGAATAAGCACTCTCTAAACAACTTATCCATTTGTGAGACACCGCCATTCCCTGTGTTGTTGCTCATTCAATATATACTATTGTGTGTACTCCCCTTCCCATTGCCAAAGTGTCACAAAGTTAAGTCGGTCAAGTCATCCCTTAACCTAGCCATTTATTTTAACCTTCACCCTTCACTAGCAAATTGATCACAGCTATGAAGTGAGTATGATCTTGAAAGTCTAGTCTGAGTAATAATAATAATTAATGACATTATATATTTGGATTTAGATCACCAGTAATGATTACTTTGTGTTATAATTGTTATTTGAATAAGTTGCAGAGCATGCATTAACCTTTGACACTTTGCAGCAGCTTCTGATGATAGATCTGAGTTATATTTGGTCATGTTGACTTGGTCAAACCTAGTTTGACCAAGGTCAACCATAGGACATGAGATGGTTGGACTTTGTGATGATATGGATTGATGATATATGGTCTATGTACATGTACATGATGATTCTATGCAGCAGCTACAGGGTTATGATGATGATTCATGGTTTATAGCATTATTTGATCATTTACAGATTATTATTATTTGACCTGTTTCGGTATATTGGATATATATTTTGATCATGCAGAGATTCATATGGTGTATGAGTACACATCTTGGATGGATTTGGACCTTCTGAGTCCAATGAGACAGTTTGTTTTCAGTTCCAGGCACTTACAGTGATGATTGAGCCTCAGTAGGCTATCCCAGTGCAGTTTTGGTCTGTCGGAGACCTGTCAGAGCAGATGTGATTTTTATCCGGTTGACCTAGGGCGCTCTGCTTGGAGGGGGTGGTCCAACCACTTGTTTTTACCATATTACCCCCCTCCCGGACACACTGGTGCCCTCACCTTGACAGCACAGGCACTCCAGGAGGTAGTTTGGGGCAGTTTCACGCTTCCCAAGGCATTTCAGGATTGGTAGAAATGGCTATTGAGGAAATTGATTTGGGCTACTGAGGCAATGTTTTGGCATGGGATGATCAGTGATGATGGATTGATGTCTTCCACACCTCCTCCACCAGTTTCAGCTTCATCGGGGCCCGCATCCATCACTTATGGCACTTTCTGATGATTTCTAAGGTCTTTTGAGGCCTACGATTTGACCATAGAGGCACGATTTGGAATATTGATGACTATTTTATTATTATTGTGCTATGGGGATTGACCAAGGGTGGCTACAATTACCCCTTGGACCCACCATAAGCTTCCTATTATATTTTGTCATCATGATTTGGTGGGATTCCCCTCTTCTAGGGCGATTTTGTCCACTTATATTATATTTTATTAGTGATCCATGTATTTTATTGTTGAGCTCATCTCAACCATTGATTATACATTTGTATCTTTTAATCTTAGCCACTCATTCAAAAAGTGGTTAGGATTTTGATGCCTCTCCTTCCTATTTAAAGGAGAGAGCTTCTCATTTGTAAGGGGACTTGTGGCTCTGGATTATTGGAATAGAAAATTATTATTGCATCTATCTCCAGTGTTGTGGTGAATGTTTTTGGTGTTCGTTCGTTGGTTCTTCGTTTGCACTGAGTTATTGGAGATCTTGTTTGCCATATCTTTTGTACCACGTTTTTGCATCTACAGGTGGAGGCCAATTTGCTTTAAGGAGGAAGTATTGGTAGGGGAAGACTCTCCCTACTTCTTTGGATCTCTTCGTTGGTAATAGGGAGTATTACTGTCCCAGGACCTTCTATTCTATGTTATCATTGCATCTTACTTGTATTTCCTCCATACTTGACCTCTCTGATTGAAATCGATTTTCCTTGTATTGACAGGTAGAGGAGGGCGCATTTGTGGGCTAGGGCATCAATTTGGCAAGCAAAATCAACAATTTCTCATTTGATCTCTACGGGAATCTTCCTCAACATCAAGGCATCTCATTCACATCACTCAGGTATGATCTCAAGGTAATTTCTATCTCCATGATCTATCCACTTGTCTAAAATATTTCAAACCCTTATTAATCAAAACCCCATTTTTACATTTCTTCAGATCTACTAAGATCTAGTGGCTTCTTGGGCAAGAAATTTAAAACCCACCTCTATAGTATCCACGGCATCCCGGATCTATAGTTTGGTGAGGATTGGCCTCCATTTGACCCTCTTCCCAAGGCATTTAGCCTCTCCAAGCAAGGGCGCACTTCCTAGTTTGGTGGGTTGACCTAGATCTAGTATGTGGGTAGTTGAGATCCCGCTTGATTCATGATCTACACATCCAATAACCTACCCCCAGATTGTCACTTTTCTGATTTCTACCTTGTGGGCCCTATTCCACATTTTAAGGGATTTAATCCCCATTTTGGACCACTTGGTATCTTCAAACTCAGATCTAGTAAGATCTAGCCATTGGATTGCCTTGAAATTGTAGATCCATACTCTCATTTGCTTAAACCACTTGGATCTAAAGTTTGGATGCCATTGGACTTGTCTTGACCCCACTTATCCCACTTTTAGGCCTCCTTGGGTAAAGTCGCACCACCTTGGAGAAGAAGTTGTCCCACTTCTAGGACGTGGGTACTTGAGATTTCAGTGGATTTGGAACGGGAGTAATTCAAAACCTAGGTCTAGTAGGTCACCTTGTCAAATCTTGCCTTGGGGATAGCCTTCCTTGTTTTAAGGGATTGTGGTCCACTTAGGTCAAACCTAGATCTAGACCTATTCATCCATCAAGACTTTAATTGCCCACTTGTCTCATGAAATAGGAGTCCTTAACCACAAGTTAACTTTACTTTGACTACATTATCCCAATTCCCAAGGCATTGGTCTCTCTCCAAGTCAATTTGACTTTCCTAGATTGTTGGATTAACTTGTGGTTTGACCCTTGATTGGTGAGCTAAACCCTTTTGATGCCATCATACTTCATGATCAAGCTTGTCACTTGTACTAGTTAGCCCCAATTCAACCCCTAAACTACCCTACATTGGACACGGTTCCCAAGGCAGTGGATTTTCTCCCATTGACTAGTACTTTAATCCTGGATCCTATTTCAGATATCATAAGTCACTCTCACATCAACAATGAACCAAAGCCATACTCATTGAACCCCTCAGTTATCTTGTGACTTCATCCTAAGGTCTAGGATAAACCATACACCTTACTTCACTTAAAATTAACTTGATTTGGTGTCTTGGTTTTGATCTCTCCTGTCAGGAGTAGATCGGGTCTCCCCCTTTGTTGTCTGGGCTAGATAACATAAAGTGAAGGTTGCTTCGACTGGCGTGACAACCATATATTGGAGGTCGAGGTGATCGTGGTTGCACCTTTTGAGTTGCCCTTCCCTATTGCCATCCATAAGTGGATACATCCATAGGGGTAACTACAGTTTAGGTGATAACAGGACACCTAATTCTAAGTGTCCCCTAGAACCTCAAGTTACAGTTAGCTATGCACCTAGTTACGGCAGTTCTAGTAAAGATCCTCACGGAGTTGGTTTTAGCTTGGATGTTGTTATCACCTATTTTGTACAAATAGTTGAACTTCCGATGAGCCGCCAGTTTATTGAACATGATTCATGTTCATCATCAGCATTCAGAAGTTCAGAAGTCAATTTCAGGGCAATTTTGCCCCTTTTGTAATAACTGCATGTTCATACCCCCATGGAGAAAATGTAAATAGTTGGTCTAAACGGGGTCCTTTTATAAAAGACTCGGCTATCCGTAGGTTTAGCCATTTGGGGGATACTCTAGAGTGTTTTTTCCTTAGGAATTATGCGCTACTCATCAGTGGCGTATAATCCCCGAGTTTTTCACTCAAACCTCCAAAGCTGGAGTATTTCCCATGGTGGTCAAAACCTAAGGTGGTTATTAGAGTCTTGTGTCTAGGATTTTTTACGGGTTAGCCACATCGATTGAGTCGTATGAACATGCACTAGGTCCCCTAGGAGTTTCGTTTGATTCCGGCAAAAAATATTTTTTTCATAAAATTAGACCATTTTTTAATGGGTTAATTAAAAAATTTCAAGAAGTGATAAAAACCTCATCCGGAGGCGGAATTGGGCGTGGGGAGGCTCGTTTTGACACTCAGAGCATCCTCTTCACCTTGGCACCTTCATTCTTCAGTTTCCGGGCAGTTACATCACCCCAGGAGCTAAAAATGCATCATTTTGGCATTTAATTGCCAGAAAATGACAAAATGCACCAAAGGACAAAATAAAAAAAGGACAAAACTTATTAAAAATTTTATTTTTAAAGGTTGAGGGTGGATGGTATAAGGATGTACGATCACTTAGAAGAGGAAGTCATATTTTGAAAAAGTCAAAATTAAGATTTTTTGATTAAATCTTAAAGCGTGAGCATGGTTCACGTGGGTTCAATTCGCATATATGGTGGGCCACCTTTTGATTAAATAACGCATATGCCAAAGCTAAGGTTTTGGATATACAAAGCATTGATTAAGGAGGTGACGTGAACAACTAAAGCATGGGCCCTCCCTCACGTGGAATTTCTTCACATGGCTCACGAATTGGAAATGTGGCACGCGTTGAGTGGATTGTTGGTTCAATATTTATGATATGGTAGGCGCCTCCCTTGGATTATGGCCACCTCATGGCTTGGCTTCCATTGATCACGAGTTTCATTAACTTCCACTCAAGTCTTGGTCTCCCATGCTAGCTCACGCATTCTCCTTGAGAGCTCACGCACCTACCTTATCCTCACGTCAATCCTTGTTGTAGCATGTCTATTCGTTGGGTGATACTTCCCATGTCTCTATGAAGTTGAGCTTGCCACCTATCTATCATACCTACCATAAACTCGAGTTGTCATTCGAATTAGCTCTCCAAGCCTTGCCATTGATTGGAATTCGAACTAGATGTCTATTGTTTTGGCTCTCATTATGCCAATTCGACCTAGGGTTTTAGCTTCAAGTTTTACTATAAAGAGAGGCCCATTTGGGTTATTATCTCATGGATTTTTTGGTGCAACATTACTCTGCCCATTTTGTAAGAGCTCATAGCTTTGGCTATTTTGGAATAAAGCAGACTTTGGAGGTCTACATGGTGTGCCCTACTTGTCAATAAGAAATGCTTCACATCTAAGGTGATTTTGTTCCTTATATTTTCTCATATCGTAAATGCTTGATCGCTTCTTAGCTTAGAGGTCTTTATTAAGAATGTAGGATGAACATTTGATGGTACAATTTGTTCATTGATGTGAGATATTATGTGATTTAGAAGTGCAAAACGTAGTCGGTAACACTTATGCGTCTTCTTATCACATCTTGTTTAGCATACTATGATTTGATCAAATATTTTTATGAGTTGTATATTGTGCAGATCTTCAAAGGGTAGAGTGGGGTTTGAACTCGGTTGTCTCTCTCTCCACTTCACCAAATATTTTTCTAACAAACTTGTGCATTTCAGGATACTCCAAAGGTCTAATCCGTGCTTCAAACGGAGCTTGAGAAGCTTGCTACATTATCCATCTCTTATTCAAAACTTAAAACTTTGTTACTGGTTACTTCTTAAGAGGCCCTAATTTCCAAGTTCATCCATTGGCTTCTTCCCTTGCCTTGTTTGGCTTCCTTGATCTTCCATCCTCTCTTCTCTTCTTCATCTTTTCGTTTTCTTCCTCCTTTCAAACTCTGATTTTTGCTTTGACTTTACTCACTGTCTTGAGGGCTGATTTTTTGCATTCATTGGCAGCTCCTCTCCCCGCCTTCTTCCTCCCTTCATCTTCCACTTCTGTTTGCTGCCCTATTTTCTGAGTTTTAGTGTCCTCTTACCCTTTTTTGCATCACCTTTTTTCCGACCTTTCTCTTCTCCTTACCCCTGCTGCTCCCTTTCATTCGCTGCTGCTCCTTTCTTGCTGCTGTCCATCCTCCTTTTTTGTTGCTGTCCACTCTTTGTTGGCAGCCTCTTTCCTTCCCATTCTTTGCTGCCCACGTCTTCCTCCTTTCCTCTTCCTTTCGTCCTCTTACTCCCCTATCCTCCAAGATTCCCTTCTTCTCCTTTTACCCTTTTTTCAAACTCTTGTTCAAGTTTTAGAGCTTAGTTGATATTGCATTTAGTTTCTTTTGAAGTAATTAGATCTCATATTTAGAGGTTTTCATCTTGTTAGTTTAGCTTGCATCTCATTCTAGTTTGAATCTAGTTTCTTTCAAAGTTAATAAAGTCTAGATCTCATTTCAAAAGAAAAGTTTGCATTTGAAAAATATTTGATTTTGCAAAATTAGATCTAAGCAGTTTCACTTTGTTTGATTTTTGGACTAATGCTAATGGGTGCATGAGTGCTGGACTTTGGTTTGCTGTAGGTTTTGAGAAGAGAACAAATCATCGAAAAGTGAAGCAAGAAGAAACTTAAACCAAAACCATTTGGAAATTACCCAAAGAAGAAGAAGAACTCATCAAGAAGAGCAAAAAACCATAAGGAAGATCCAAAACCAATGAAGATGACTTTAACCAAGAAGATTTAAAACTTCTCATTCTCCTTTTGTAAAAGAAGTCATAAGACTTCTTATTTCAAGTTCTTTTTTACTTTCAGTTTCTCTCATTTGTTGAAATTCCTCAAAAGTTGTAATCATTAATAAAAGATCATTTTGAGTGGGGTTTTTTAAGCCCCCACATCCACTTCCCCATTTGGGGGAAGCCTTGTGGTCTCGTCTCATTGAGTGGTTTGACTCTTAGCTTTAGATCAGTTATATGCTAGTTTTATTTCAATAAGTTATCTTCCATATTTACTTACCCCCATGCTCTCCCGAGTAGGGTCTTTGACCTGAAAGAGATTCTTGGGTAGTTTAGTTTTATTTCTCGTTTATTCTTTTATCTTGCTTCTCTTCCAAAGCCTTCAGCCGGAAGTTGTATCCTTGAGATTTCGTCTCAAGGGCAGGACCACATAATTTGTGGTTACTCTTCCTTCCCCGTCGGTTTCCTTGGCAGAGCTTTCAGCTAGCTGGAAGTTCTCAAGTGCAGGCGGTTCTAGTGGTTGATCCTGTTTCGGGGATCAATCCCACCTAGTAGATTAGAACTTGTGTGGTAAAATACTAGATTTACTTATTTCCATTTTTGCAAGTAATATTGTTAGTGGTAATTCGTTTCTTGTGATCAATACTATTGCTTAAAATCTGTTTCAAGTTAAGATATACTGCTACTACAATTTTTCTGCTTCTTTAAAATAAACCAAAGTCTCTTGAACTTGGCCATAATCCAAGTCAAAAGCACCCTCTGTCGGAGGGCATTTTAGTTTTTTGCATCATCCCTGCATTAGGCATTTTAAGTTTAGCAAGTCTCTTGAACTATGGTCATAAGACCAAGTCAAGAGCGCTCTCTGTCGGAGAGTTGAACAAGGTTTTCTAATAATAAAAGTTTCCACTCATAAACCCCTTAATTAATTTATCTTGGTTTCGTCCTACACCCGTATGCTCTGCCAACCGGAAACGGTTGGGCTAGTACTCAGAAAGGTGGAAGACTTGATAATTTACGATAGATAACTTAATTAAAATTTTTACCCAAAACCTCAACCAAGGCAAATTACTGTTCTTCCCCACGAGAGGTGGTGCCGGGAATCCACTGTCAGACTCAAGGGCGGTTCAAACATTGGACACCTATCCTTTATGAATCTGGGTGCTTCCGACAGATCACTTAGGGTTGCCAGTACTTTCCTTGGGTAAGGTTCCACCATCTTTTGATACCTTTGGTCTTATCCTAATAATCAAGACAACTAAAACTTTGAATTTACCAAGATAAGCTGCATAACGTTCTCACAAACTTTCAATTCAAGCACTTGTATCAAGTTTTCACAGTTCATATTTAATTTTTGACTCCATAAGGCACTGGTCCTTTATCTTATATTTTGCTTGCTTAAGTATCAACATTGGAGTTATCTGTTATATTTCGTGAAAAGTGATTTACTTATTGCCCAAGTGTATCTTTCATCTTGTGTTTGCAACGTGGATTGCCTTATCTTGTCTTATATTTAATCTTTATAAATTGTCTCTCATCTCAAAAAACTCTAAAAAACACCCATCCGCATCACTACACCAAAAACATTTAAATACACAAAGAACCTTAGACAACTCTTTTTTTAGGGACTACCCCCCTTGGCTTCGTTAGGAGTTTTGCCTAAACGGAGGAGCTGGGATTCAGGTGACAGTACCTGGCTCATTGCTTGCCCCCAAGGCCACACCTCTCTCACTTGTAGTGAAGAGACAGCTTTCGAAAGATTTCCGCTGCTGGTGTGCATATTGGCGGACAACAGATGTGAGCCTGTAGACATCTGCTAAAGTTGAATAAGCACCTCTTAAAACAACTCATTCCATTTGTGAGACAATGCCATTCACTGAGTGTATATTATCCATCATATGCTTAAGTGTGTATTCTTTTTCCCTTATCCAAACTATCACAGTGTTGAATCAATAAAGCCATCCCCTAATCCTAGCCTTGCATTTTTCACCTTCACCCATTTCTAGCAAAATGATCACGTCCATGAAATGAGTATATTCTTGAGGTTTTGTTTTGAGTAAGTGATTATTTTTGGACTTATATTTGATATGATTATTGCCTATCCACTAGTGAAATGATACTTGATACTTTAAGTCTTGCTATTAGAATGATTAAAAGAGCATACCTTATCCATTTGCACTTGCAGCATCATGCATTTTAATACAAGGTCATATTTTGATCAATTTTGACCTGGTCAAACCTAGTTTGACTAAGTCAACCATAGGATCTGAGATGAGTTGGACCAGTGATGTTCGAGATTCATGATTTATGGTCCTTTAATGCCCATTTGATGGTTCCATGCAGCAGGCACAGGTTTCACATGATGGTTTGATGGATTTTTTATAGTTATTATTATTTGCAGACCATTATTTTTATTTGTTCGGGCATGGTTGAGACTATAGATGATTATCCAGGTAGCCACAGGGTGTATGAGTACTCATATCTAGTACATTTGGACCTTCTGAGTCCATTGGCACACTCAGATTTCAGTTACAAGGTTGTAGTGGGCTTCTACTTTGACCTAGGGTTTGTTATAGAAACCCTAATTTTCCGACTTCGGGATTTTGGAAAATTGAATGGATGAGCAAATTCGCCTCCTCAAGGCGAGTTGAGCAAAGTACTCATTCTCCCAATTCTGTGAGTAGAGGATCCAAAAACTTGATGCCCTAATTCTCCCGGGTTGTAGTGGGGAACCCAAAAATGAAAATTCTCAGAATTGAAATCTGCTTCTACAGAAAGATGCGCCCTAATGAGGCGAGTTAGATGCACTCTCTTTTTTAGCTGATCTATGGAGGGAGCTCTCGGAACAAGAAGCCCTAGTTTCTGTAGTTACAGGGGTTGCACAATGTTTTCTTTCAGGCCTGCTCTGAAACCATGTTAGTTTTTATTTGTTTAGCATATAACATTAAACAATCTATCACTGAAAGAAATACAAGCACAGCAAGAACACAATGAACACAATATTTCTCTCGGGGAAACCACAAGGGAGAAAACCCCGGCAAAATCCTCCTCAATATAGAATTCACAAAGTACAAAGATAAACCCCAAGACAAAAATCAGCTACTCCTCCACTTGTGCGAACTTCTCTCTCTCTCCTATGCGAACTTGTGTGAGTGAGATGAGTGAGTACAAATGAGAAACTCCTCTATTTATATTCTTTCGATGAGGTGACTTTTCCCCAACTGGGCCGACCTCTCAATTACATAATATAATAATCTTTTATGGGTTCTTCTAGGCCAACACAAGATCTAGGGTTTACGTTGACTCTTTCAATGACTCTTACATTATTAATTGCATCAATGACATCTCCTGAAGGAGGAATACAATAATACAATAGACAAGTACAAGTAGAATATCTTACGCAGTTACATTTCTTTAACACAGTTTATCATTGATGTGATTGTCTTGGATTATCTCCAAAGATAAAGGAAAAAAATTGGCATGAATCATACCCTCGGGTGGCTACATTGGTGATATGATTTCACTTGACCCATATCTATTATCATAATTGGGGTAGGTGGGTATAGTTTCATTTGAGTTCAGCATTTACTGTAACCTGTGCATTGCACTTGTTGTTATTTCATTTTCAGTTACTTGCATTTCATTTTGAACAAGGCAGGACAAAAGTGACTGCCTCCGATGCATTTGATGTCTTTGTTATTAGATGGGTGCGCAGGTCTACAGGTACCCAGAAGATCCTAGGGGTTCTTATACACTCCCAGAAAGAGCGAATGTCCCGCAGCTGGAGCCAGTTGTTACTCCTCAGAGCTACTGCAGCATTCCAGCAAGGCCAAACCTAGAGCAAGGGGTCTAAAAATTTTAGTGTAAAGGCCAAAGTGGGTTATATTGTATGGATATTTGGATTAGGGCAGTGCTAATTTGACAAATTTGACTGGTAAACTGAATTTGCCCTGATTTTGTGATGGCCATCTTCCTTAGACCGAAATTTCTGAGTTCTTTTGGAGCTCTTTTAGGGCCCGTGTTCACTATATTAAATAACAGAACTTGTTTACTGTGGAAGCTTATTAACAGCACTTTATTTTCAGTAGACAAGTAAGTCTGCCCTGTTTTTCAGACTTTCCTAAACCACTAAATATCTGTTGATTAAAACATACAGGGATGAGTTAACTCCTAGTTTAATTTTAGTGTCCTTTAATTTTGACTCCATATAAGGCACTGACCTCTGCTATAAAGGTTGTGGAAGGATATTTGATGATTTGGTATTGGCAGGTACCTTTTAGAGGGCTCTTCCCTAGGTTAGGAGTTACCCAAAGTAGTTGAGAGGCTGGGCTGAGGTGACATTTGGGCCCAGACCCCTCCCACGTGCTTACCATTCACTAGCATAAAAGCCACATTATGCTGCTAATTCAAGACTGCTAGTTTGAATAGTAACAGGTAGCATTCCTAAGTTGCACAAAACTAACAACTTGGTGCTTGGGACTTTACACTTTGTGGGTGTTAGATTTTATTGTAACAGTAGGCTTCATAAATTAAGGGTGATAAATGTTGCTTGTGTTTTTGTGTGGCAAAGATGAAATAGCTGAGCATGTTTTTTGATGATGTCAGACTGCTTAAGTGTTTTCAACATGTTTTCAGGCTGAATTTCACTTCCTTTTCACTACCCGGATCTCATGGAAGGGCCCTCTTTTGGGTGGCACGTGGATGATTACAAACAGATGCAAATCTCTGTGGCACTCAGTATAGTTGTTACTAGTTAGCCATTGATTTTCTATGGAGGCATTGTTTAAAGTAACTTTACAAGAAGCTCATCTTCCCTTCTGTTTAGGAAAGTTGGGGAGTTTTAAGCAAGGGTTGGCTTTGATTGTAAGAGTCAATTTCAGTTTTTTTCATTGTAATGTTGAGTCCTCTCACTCGGTACACGAGCTCATAAGCTCTTTTTTTGGCATTTTGAGGGCAGAATTTTCCCAATACCCCTTGAGGTTATTTTTTGGTCCGTGTTGTACTTATTTGTTCTATCATCTATGAAGTAATATATGTTGCACTTTCAAAAGAAATAGGAATGACTTCACCAAAAATTGGAAAGCAGGGGAAATAAATTAAAAAATCAAAAACATTGGTCGCAGGGGGATCAGAAAATGGCTGATTTCTTGGCAATTTTTTCCACACTAGTTTTGGTATTGTCCAATAACCTATAGTCATTGTACTAAGGATTTAAATGCCTGAACTACGCATTTGCAGAGGAGTCACTTCACTAATTTTTGCGGACTACGCAGAATTCTTCAATTTAAAGAATCAGTTTTGAAATTGAAGTACCTACCTTGCCATCAAAATTGTGAATCATTAAAATGCATGTATAAAGCTTATCCAAGAAAGAATGATTTAACATCCAAAGGTTGCAAAAGGTGGTCAAGGGGGTTGATGAGCATAAATGCATCTAATTCAGCAATGTGTCTGCCTTGCTTACCTTACACCGATATCCATATCGTATATAATGCCCCAAGATATCCAATGAAACATGCCAGACATCTCCAGTCCGGTTCATATAAGGATCCAAGTCCATCTCTAACTGCATTTCAGAAATTGCTAGTTACAAACTTTATCTGGATTCATTTATGCAAAACACATTCAACGGATTCATTTCTTGAAAAGGAGGAATACTTTAAGAAAGCAAAGTACACATGTATTCCAATTTCAAAAGTTGAATGTTTCTAGCTTCAACCATCTCTATACATCAGTTTCTACCTAAGCACTTTATCAAATTATGCTCCTTACATTTTATCTTATGAGCACTCCTTACTTCTTGAAAAATTCAGTATGAACTCACAGAAGGATCAGTGCTTGTGGCATTGTAAAGACATAAGACGACATTCTCCGCATTCCTTGAATATAAAGCAAAGTTGGCAGATCCATCCCTGCCCAATGAAAATCCAAGAGGATCTGGTTTTCCTCGATAGAAACCGACAGGCACAACAAAATTCTTACCCAAATGAGTCCTACAAAATAAAAAGCAAATTATTATCTCCTTTCCTTTAACATGACTCAAAACATTTATCAATAAAAATTCACAGAAGTTTCCAATATCAAGCCTGTATTTTCGCCTCTTTACTCATGGATAAAGTTAACTGGCCATAAAAAAAATTGCATGTACCCTTGTAGGTGTAAGAGTATGAAATCCTACTATGATGTCTCCAGCTTTGGAGTATACCTGACCCAAAGATCATTAGGACTGTTTAGTACAAATGTAAGAAATAAAGGTGCTTGGCTTGAATCAAATGCTAAATCCAGGGTACGGGAAACTGTAGGACCTTGCTGGAATGGAGTTTTCATAAATTCCTGTTTACTGCAGTCAAAAGAAATTATCGATCCAAAATTCAGGCATATCTTGAATATAATGCTATGTTCAAAGACAAAAAAAAAATCTCTTCAATAGAAAAATTACTAAACACAACTTAAATTCCTTCCTCTGGGATAAAGCAAGATAGAAACTTTTACAGGAGACTTAATTATACAGGTTATTCATTTCATTTCATAAACTATTTCAAGATACCCAAACTTCACAAAGTTGGCTGAATACCTAGGTCCTAAACATCAAGATAGTATGCTACTTACTTTATAGTCACAGATGTGGTACCATCAGGTACACTCCCAGCATCCGGAACTAACCATCTTGAAGAATCTGACCGATATAAACCCTGCCATCCACATAACATCTGCTTTGTAAAGTTCAAACGCTCATATAAACAGAAATTTGTTCAGGAGATGGGACACCATATCTAAAAATAAGGTAACAATTGCCAGTTTTAAAACTGTCAATTTCGTCAGAGGAATCAAATCAATAGCATCAAACTACTACTAAAACTGAGTTTTAATGCATAACAAGAAGATCAAATGTCATGCAAGATCATGCAATTGTCAATATCCTCCAAATATATAATTAGTAGTACTGGTAAAGCGAGTTACATTAAGATCAAGAACAATAGGCCTGAGGCCTTCTGAAATCTGAAGTAAAACTAGCCAGACTTTAGACATCTAACTAAGCAGACTTAGAGTTTGTAAGCAGTTTTGAACTGCTGTACACAACTATTCAAACCAGAACCTCACTAATAAATTATCTACTACCCTATCCATAATTTGTCTTCGAAAGGATTGATAATCTGAGCGAGACTATTGCCAGAAGGAACTCCCTTGAAAACAAGCGGTCAAGCCCCTGTTGACCACCAAAACCGACTTGGTGGACAACGTTGTACCATGCACATGTTAAATGTCCCTTGAAAATGAGAAAGAAGTACTTAGTGATTATATCAAGCGAGGCAGCTCTTCTTTTTTTCTTCTTTCCATGAAATTCCCGCACCCCTGCAGGGGATTTTGTAAGGATATGTCAGCATGAGGGTCTAGTTTTGTGTAACTTAGTCACCTGGGACTTTATCATTAGGGAAGTCTTTTCATCGAGTGTTTTTTTACTTGGATAATTAAAATTTCTTTTTAGAGATTTTAATTATTTGAGTTTTTCACTCAAAAATACTTCCAAGTGGTGAAAGGTGTTCTAGTGATCGAGTCCATGGGGTGATTGGGGCCTAGGAATGTTCTATATTACCATGCTTAACATTATCCAAAGTCTTGCAGAATTTCATTAGGTTTTACATTGAGTTTTTTAATTTTTGGTCATTAAAAATTGTCACTCAGTACAAGTTGTCGTAATGTAAAAGAGGGTTACATGGTCCATTTTGATGTTGTATAGGGGTATGGGTACTCAAGACAAATGGCATGAGACCCCCTACACCCTTGGGCCAAGTTTGAAGTCATTCGGACAAGTATTACTATGGTTATGGTCACTTTTTCCCAGGTCAGTCATGGAAATCAAGAAATTGGACATTTAATTGGAGAGCCAAATTTTGTAAAAGTGACTATAGTCACTTAGGGTGGCCACGTAAAGGTTCTAAAGCATATATTATGTACCTAAGATGAAATCTAAAGTATAATGGGGGCCCCCAAGCAAGTATTTTGAGTGTGTAGAGTTTCCCACTCTAGGGGCTCCTCTCTTTGATTGGTTGGGTGAGTTAAAGTCAATGGGAGGGACCCCACTATGGTGCTTTCCTCCCCATTTGACATAGCAATAAGATTAAAAGCATTAAAATGGGGGTTTCTCTCCCCATATTTGAGATCCCAAACCATGGTTTTGCCCTCCTTGAGCAAATTCGTCCCCCTCTCTTGGGCCCCCCTCTCTCCCTTGTGACACTTGTCTAGCAGACAAAGAACCTCTCTCTTTCATTTTTCCTATTTAAGGAGGGCATTCCTCCTCATTTGGGTTACATTCACTTAGGCTAGAGATTCACTCATGCTTTTGCTTCACTCTTGCTCTATTGCTCCCATTTCTCTCATTTTTGCTCTTGCTCCCATTCTTTATCCAAGAGGAGCCATTGTACTTTCAAGTGTTGAATGATAATAGAAGAAATCGTTGGAAGAAGTATTGTCCATGCTATGTGATTGAGGTGATTTTGTTCCAAGCTCTTGTTCCATTTTGCATCTGGACCTCGAGCAAAGTTTTTTGCTTGAGGATAGTATAGTAATAGTTTTGTTGCTTGTTATGTGAGTTATTTGCTTAGTATTTGAGAAGTTAATGTATTTATGTTTAAGTATCTTATTTCTCAAATCTTTGTAGGTTTATCACCCCATCTTGCATTGTGAAACTAGTTTGGTTACAGGTTTACCAAGTTTGAAGGGTGGGATTTTCGGGTGGAATACCCTACTGTTCAACAACTTTCAAAGGACTTGGCATCTCACTAACATTCAATTTCTTATTGCAGATTTTACAAGCCTCTCTTACACTCCTTTCTCATCATTTTTCAAGTTTTTATATGCAATATTTCACTCAGAAAAAAATTTATGTTTTTTACGTGCAAAGTTACAAGTTGATTTTAATCTCATTTTTACCATATTTGGGCTCTAATAGCTTGTTGTTTTGTGCAGGTTTCTAATCTTACAGGGGGAGGGAATGCACCAACAACTCCAAAGAGAGGCTACTTCAAGTCCTTCACTCAAAAACGGTCAAAAATCCATCTTTCTCATTCTTTTCTCCATATTAATAAGTGCTGAAAATTAAATCATTGTAACAAGCCCAAGAGAGTCTCTTGGGCTTGAGTTTATTGGGTTTTACTTCAAGCATATCTTTCTTAATTAGTTTACTCTTAGTTGCATGCAAAGGAAGAGGCTCTGCCCATCCTTTCATGGTTTTGTTAAGTAGTTTTGCTTACTAGATATTTTTACTTCAAGCATTTCCATTTTGCCCGCACCTCACTAGTGAAGTGGCTCCGCCACTCCAGTGATATCGCGCTTGGCTTGTTTCTTTATTTCTAGTAATTTTGCTTTAAGTTGTTTATTTTGCCCGCACCTCACTAGTGAAGTGGCTCTGCCACTCCAGTGATATCGCGCTTGGCTTTCATTTTACTTCTGTAATTTATTTTCAAGTAATTTCATTTCGCCCACACCTCATACATGAGTGGCTCGGCCACTCCTATGATATCGCGTTTGGCTTACATTGTTTTAGATTAGTTTTGCATAAAGAAATAAAATTTAACTTAAGCCCTGTTTTTGCCTCGTATCCTCTCCCCTCAACGGTTAAACCGAACTTGGGTGACGAGAAAGGGCAAAGATTTGTGTTGCCTAGATTAATAGGCACCCCGTTACATATCTTCACTAGGACGAAGAAAAGATGGCTTTACCTGTGGAACTAGTGGGGTAGTGTTAGTTTTTCAACATTTAATTCAATATGATCTAGGATCTTATCTGAGAGAATAACAAGCACTGCAAATCAATCACAAGAGACAATAGACACAAAGCATTTCATCAGGGAAACCATAAAGGAGAAAACCCCGCAACTTCCTCAGAGATAAAATGAGCAATAGTACTGTTATCACACAACTTGTAGTTGTCCCTAATGGTATCCCATCCGGGATGGTAGAGGACATGAAAAATTAAAGAGGTGACCCAAGAGATGCCACGGTTCCCAATGCAAGCCGGGAGTCACGTTAACCGAGGCCCTCTTCACTTTAGATCAAGATGAATCAAGACCAAGGGGGAGACCCTATAGCCAATCAAAGGCGATTGGACCAAAGCAAAGGTTCCTAGGGAAGTGTGAAAGACAAGTTACGGAAACCAATGCAAGGTTAGGTGGACCTAGAAGTTTAAGTATGGTTGAAAGAGGCTTAAGGGATCACTAGTGTTTCAACCAATGAATGATTTAGGCCACATAGTGAGATCAAATGACAAGATCTAGTACCACGAAATACACAAGTGGGGCCCACTTCCTTAGAATATGGAAATGGTCCAAATCGAACCCACAAGGTGAGATTAGGGGTGCAAATGATACCAAGGGGTATACAAGAAGTAGATCTATGGATCTAGGATGAAATAGAAGATACCCACATATGGGATCTAGCGCATGACACTAATCCCAAGAAGTGTGATTTGCCTTAGGTGGACTAGTGCCTTAAGATGGATGGGTAAATGGAGCCCAAAGTATGCCAAATTATAGATCGGGGTAGTTTAGGCAATTATCAAAGTGGGTTTAGGAAGGCATGCCCCAATGATGGCTAGATCTCCATAGATCTAATATTGAAAATGCATCACAAATTGACCCAAATGGGGCACAACCCTCAAAATGAGGATTGGGGCCCACCAGGTGAAAATCAATGAAGTGAAGCACTAGGGGTAGGTTATCAAGTGAGAGGAGTATGAATCAAGTGGGATCTCACCTACCCATGTGTGGGAACTAGCTCAACTCACCTACCCAAGGAGGGCGACCTCACTCAAGGAAGGCTAAGTGCTTTGGGGGAAGGGTCAAATGAAGTCCAAATGCCACCAAACTATAGATTCGAATTGTCGTGGCTACTATAGAGGTGGGTTCTTTTTATTATACCCAAAGCCAAGCCATATCTTAGTAGATCTAAGAAAAAGTGAAAACAAGGGTTTTAATTTTAAGGGTTTGTTGACCAATGAAGAAGAATGGATGGATCTAGGCACATACCTTGTAGAACTTACCTCAATTGCTTATGGCCACCTTGCAAATTCATAGCATTCACCTATGTGTATATTCAAGAGTGAGATTTGGTTGCTCCAAGCCAAAACGTCCTCTTCCAAGATGCCAAATCGTCCTCCTCCTACAAGACAAGATCAAGTGAAACAAGCCAAGTAAGAAAATTATGAAAATGATGGAAAGATGTAATAGAAAGCATCAACTATGTCACAAAGATACAATAATGATACTCCCTGTCACCAAGATCAACCCAAGAGAGAATATGTGGATCCCACCAACAATAACCCTCTTCAAATCGTCCTCCTCTCAACCGATTCGGCCTCCCTGCAAGAAAACAACGAGTAGCTCCAAAATCCACAATGATACATAAAAGAGATACTATATATTCAACATGCAAGAGAATCCACAAGACAAGAGAAATATGCTCCACAAAGAAGTGTTCTATTCCAATATTCAAGAGCTCCAAAGGTGAGCTATACAATAGGGGGTCTCCTCCTTATATAGGATAATAAAGACCAAAACCCTAGATCTCAAAACCACTTTATGAAATGAGTGGTTCAGATTAAAAGATCTCAATACATAATCAATGGCTAAGATGAATCATAACAATGTGTCACATGGATCACTCAAAATAGAGCTGACGTCATAGCTAGGAGAGGCTAACTGAGGGTGACGTCATCCTCTAGAGGGGGCAAAAGTACATGGGCCCACCTCATATGACTAGGACATGACACATGAAGCTCATGGTGGGGCTAGGAGGCATCAATCCTTGCTAGCTCATCCCCATGGCACAATAATATAAAATAATATGTCCAAACTAGTACAAATGATCAAATCTATGAGAGAAATGCAGTAAAAGGCCTCTTGTAGCCTCTATCGACCCCACTGACTGATGAAAATTGGCTGGAAGATAGGGGGTTCACCCTGGAAGACCTCTGTGAAGACCAAGTGCCAAAACCTTGCCTCAATTTCCCAAATCACATTCCTCAGTGACCCTTTTATTCCATTTTTAACCTGCCTCGGCAACTGTGAAGTTGTTGAAACTGCCCCCTAGGGCACCTTCGTTGTCAAACTGAGCCCACCAGGCTCTCTAGAAGGGGGGGTAAATGATAATATCAAGTGGCCGGACCACCCCCTCTTCATACCGCGCCCTAGGTGAACTAGCCTCTCATGGCCCCTGTTGGTCAGGCTAGGAAAACAACCCCAAATTTGGTCAACAAGTGTAAAACTGCATCTATCACTATCAGAAGTGCCCGGAACTGAATGATAAGTATCTCATTAGATCCAGAAGACCCAAAACTACTAAGAATGTGTACTCATACACCATGGATTGCCCTGATGGGCTAACTATAGGGTCCACCATATATGGACAATGCATAATCTGATGATATGAAGTAATAATAAAACCTGCTGAACTGCATCAATCACCATCTGAATCATATGTCCATCATATAGCATCATCATCAAGAGTATGTGGGACAATCAATCATCACCAATAAGCATACATGGCCCACATCATCATGGATCCCAAGAATGACCATAGTCAAACTAGCCTTGACTAGGTCAATATACAACCAAGGGCAAATCATTCCAATAGACTAAGACATGTTCCTCTAATCATACTCACAGCTTAACTTAAAGTATAAACATCATTTAGTAGCATTAATCATGTTTGCATATTCCATTGTTATTTATAACTACTTGCACAATAGCTCAGATGACAAAGTCACCCATTGGACATGGTCTAACTGCTAGCTAAGGATGAAGGCTAGGAACAAGGCTGGGCAAAAGGGGTGACTTGTCTAAACTCAACTAAAAGACACTTTGGACTAGGAAAAGCGGGAAGCTACACTCTGTGCTGGACAAATAAGACGGGGAAGGGTTGTGCCTCACAAATGGGTAAGTTGTTTAGAGAGTGCTTATTCAACTTAGGCATCATGTCTACATCCAGTTGATCGAAGTTCATTAGGATCATTCAATTTCATTTTTTGTCCTTTTGGGCCTACATAACCCTTCGGATCTCAGGTGCGCTAAAAAGCAGAACTAATTGCAGCTTGCATCCAAGGCATGTTTATATATATATAAGGTCAGCAATCGTTTAGATATAGAGTTTAATAACCATTGCTTTTTGGACCTTTCTTATACTCTTCGAGGAGTATTTTTAGCAATTCATCACTCTTGCACTTTACTCACGTGTGTTCAAAAACACATTCTAGAGTTTATAGTTTCCATGGGCGAATTTACACAAGTTTCCATAAGTAGTACATGAGCTTTCAGTTTTAGCCAACAACATCTCAAGTGACGAGGGGGAGTTCGTGCCAGTGCCAAACATCGGGACAACCGACTAGAATGATTTAGGCCTAAAATCCAACTTACCAAAGGCAAGTTTTGTCATCAACTCAGAGCCGAGAAACTAAACAAACATGGATGTGATCCAAACACAGAGGTAGTAAAAATGGAAGTCCTCAATATCAGAAAGTCAAGCAAGACAAATCAAGGATAAAAGCCAAATAAGGAAGGTCATGGATGGATGGAGTCAAGTGAAAGTGGAGCCTAAGCTAGCAGACAAATGGTGTCAAGAAAGACCATATCTATGCAATTTAGTAAACCAGTGAGTTTTGTCAAACAACCTAAATGTGCAAGTAAAATGTCCATTTTATAATTCATCATCAAGATAGTCCATTTTAAGTTTACAAAGTTTGCCACATCATGAATCATATACCAAGCTAATGCTGTGAACATGACTAAAGCAACAAGATAATAATCCATAGTCAATGATCAGAAATCCATAGGTCATATCACATCATAAGAATAATCATCATAAACCATCTGAAACACTGTTGCAATACATCTCTAGGAACTGAACTGAAACTGTATGGAATAAAGGGTCACATCAGTCATCAAATCTGAACTCTCAAGGCTCAGCCTTGGCACAAGGTCTAACATAAGTCCGATAAAATAGACTACTCTGATCATGAATGATCTCAAAATATAAAGTCATCATAGTCAAGCTCTGAATAATCCAAGCTCTGAAATGTGCAGATATCTGCCAAGCAAGAATAGTAGCCCTGCTACTATGGTGTGATAACAAGTACAAAACCCCAAAACAATAAGATACACTCCAGCAGCTCCTACTCCTCCACTTGTGCGAACTTGTCTCTCTCTCACTTATGCGCAATGAGTAAGTGAGTGAATGACTTGTTGTGCTTGTTATTCTCTCAGATAAGATCCTAGATCATATTGAATTAAATGTTGAAAAACTAACATGATATCCAAGCTAACCTGAGAAGAAGACATTGTGCAGCTGCAGAAGCTAGGGCTTCTTAATTTTTGGGTCTCTTTCCACAGATCATCAAAGGCAGGAGGCTAGGTTGACTCTCATAAGGAAGGCGCATCTTTCTGTCGAGACAGAATTTGATTTCGAGCATTTTCAGTTTTTTGCTTGTCACTGCTGTGGGAAATTAGAGCTTTTGACAGAAGAGGAATTTTGGAGTGCTCTCAGCACAGGATTGCTCTCCTCAGCAAAATCGAAATTTAGAGACCAAGATCGAACTTTTTGGTTGGGTGAATCTCCGAGAAAGTCAAACCCTAGTTTGGTTTTTGGACTAGAAAACCAAAATTTGACAGAAATTGCAAATCTGAAATTCGCAGGTCACTTTTGAAGGGTCAATTTTTGGAGTTTTCAAAATCTGAGCACACCAACTTGCTCGCCTCAGTCAATTGCATCTCCCTGTCCGGACAGAAGTTTGAAATTCCAAGTTTGGATTTTTAGGGTTTCTCTGTCAAACCCTAGCCAACTCCAGATCCAATTTCAGCAAATCAAGTGGTAAGATCTAAATTTTTTATTTCCATTTGAGTTTCTCATTAAGATGTCTCACCATACCAAGCTTGAGGATAAGCTTGAAGGGGTTGATAACTTCCGAGCATGGAAGTATAGGATTGGGTTAATCCTAGAAGAGAATGAATTGGACACCTACATAAGTGAAGAGGTTCCAGTCCCAGAGGGAGATGAGGGTAAGGCCTTACATAAGAAGAACTTGGTCAAGGCCAAGAGGATTATTGCAAATTCTAACAAAGACCATCTCATACCTCATGTGTCTTCTCTAAAGACACCCAAGGAGATGTTTGATTCCTTGACCAAGCTATTTGAAGGGAAGAACATAAATCGGAAGATGACTTTGCCGAACCAATTGAAGAATGTCAAGGTTCAAAATGCAGAGACCATGCAATCCTACTTCACAAGGGTCTCTTAGATAAAAGAACAACTTGAAGTTGTGGGAGAAGATATAGATAATGGTGAAATTGTGATGACCACCTTGAATGGTCTCCCTAGGTCATGGGATTCCTTCATTCAAGGAATTTGTGCTAGGAGGTGTTGGATTTTGTACAACTTCGGAAGATATTATTCTATTGTACTTTCATTGTACTTGTTTATACCTCCTAAGGGAGAAGAACCTTATGTAATCAATTATGTAAACACATGAAAGAATCAATGTAAGCCTTGGGGTGCAAAAGGAATAAATAAAAAGATTAAAAATAAAATATTTATTGCCCCCAAGACAAGTCGGCCCCATAAGGGATTTTCTGGTTTCAGCACTTGTATAAATATGAGGTTAGTGCTCCTCATTTGTTCATTCTCACACTTGAGAGTGGCGCATCACTTGGGAGAGGAGAATTTCGCATCACCTAAAGGAGGAGGCTGATTTCTAGGGTTTCTATTTGTGGAAAACATTTCCACACTTTCTATTTTCTCATTTGTACTCTGATCTCGGAATTATCATCTCTTTGCGAAGGTTGCTAGGTTTTCTCCCTATTGGGTTTCCCAGGGTAAACTCTGTGTTGTTGTTTTGTGCTTTATCTTGCTTCTAGTGATCTTGGTAATGCATTTATGTTTTATGCTATGAATGTATGAAATTTAACACGAGGAAGCTCATCTCATTCAGTAGGCTGTGGGAGGAATGCTCACAAGAAGAAGCTCGACTTGTGGCTCGAGAAGAGAAGATGGGTAATGAAGACCAAGCTCTCACAATACACTCCAAAAGGCATGATGACAAAAGGGTGCACCACCACAGTAAGAAAGAAAAGCACCACCACCAGAATTAGAGGGGTAACTTCAAACCCCGAAGAGATATATCCACCATTCGATGCTATACATGTGATGAAAGGGGACACTACTCCAGGGATTGTCCCAAAAATAATAAAGGTGGCTCTCACAAGACAAAGAGCAACAAAAGAAGGCATCATGCTCACACTGCAAAGGATGATGAACCTCTCAGGAAGAGAGACAGAGAAGAAAGTGAAGATTCTTCAAGCAATGAAGAGTATGTTTTGATTTCTGCCCTCACAAGTACTATTACTCATGGAAGCAAAGATTGGCTTACAGATAGTGGGGCTTCCAAGCATATGACAGGATTCAAGGAATCCTTTATGAACCTATCTGAACATGAGTCACCCCACAAAATGAAACTTGGGGATGACTACCAATATCCTATAAAAGAAAGTAGTGAAGCCTCTTATAAGCTAGACTCTAGAAAGTCTATGAAGATGAAAGATGTCTTGTTTGTACCAGAACTAAAGAAGAACCTTCTCTCCATATATGCATTGGATGCAAAAGCTATGAGGGTTGCATTTGTAAATGGCCAAGTTCTTATGTGGCCCAAGGGAAAGACCATAGCTGATGCAGTAGTGATTGGAGAGCAAGAGGTAGGCTTATACAAATTGAAGGGCCAACTAGAACAAGCCTTGGTCCATGACTCAGTAGAGCCAAGTGAACTTTGGCATAGAAGGCTTGCAAGAGATAGTGCTCTATAGAGCACTATCTCTTGCAAGCAAGGTTGTTGAAGGTCTTCCAAAAATTCAAGCAAAGCATGAAGGCGTTTGCAAAAGTTGTGCAAAGGGAAAAAATACAAAGAAGACATTTCAAGTAGCAAGAGCAAGGCAGAAGGAATCTTGGAAATCATCCACTCCGATGTATGCGGTCCGATGTCATCCAGTTCTTTGAGTGGGTATGTATATTATGTTTCTTTCATTGATGAATTTTCTAGGAAGACATGGATATACTTCTTGAAGGGCAAGGATGAAGTATTCAGTAAGTTCAAGGAATTCAAAGCCTTGATCGAGAACCACACGGAGAAGAGAATCAAGACCTTTCGGTCTGACAATGGTGGAGAGTTCACATCAGAAGACTTCAAGAAGTTATGCAGAGATTCAGGGATTAAGAGGGAGTTGACCACTCCCTATAATCCACAACATAATGGAGTTGCAGAAAGGGCAATGCTTCATGACCAGGACCTTCCTATGCATCTATGGGCAGAAGCTACTAGGACAGCTGTGTATGTACAAAATCGTACTCCACATAGAGTACTTGACAACAAAACACCAGAAGAAGTTTTCTCAGGCAAGAAACCAAGGGTCGGCCATCTCAAAATATTTGGTTGTCCTATGTACATACACATTCCGAAAGAAAAGAGGTCGAAGTTAGATCCTTCAGGAAAGAAGGGTATTGTTATCACACCATAGTAGTAGGACTACTATTCTTGCTTAGCAGATATCTGCACTTTTCAGAGCTTGGGTATGATGAGTTTATATTTTGAGATCACTCATGATTAGAGCAGTGTATTTTATCAGACTTATGTTAGACCTTATGCCAAGGCTAAGCCTTGGGAGCTCAGACTTGATGACCAATGCGACCCTTTATTCCATACAGTTTCAGTTCAATGCCCAATGATGTTATTGTAGCAGTGTTTAAGATGATATTGATGAATATTGTTATGATGTGATATAGCCTATGGATTTTTGATTATTGACTATGGATTATTATCTTGTTGCTTTAGTCATCTTCACAGCATTAGCTTGGTATATGATTCATGATGTGGCAAACTGTTTAAAATGAAATGACAGCATTAGCTTGGTATATGATTCATGATGTGGCAAACTGTTTAAAATGAAATGAACTATCTTGATTTTGTTATAAATTATAAAATGGACCTATTACTTGCATAGTTCAGCAGGTGTTACCATTATTTCAGATCATCAGATTATGCACTGTCCATATATGGTGGACCCTACAATTGGCCCATCAGGGCAACCCATGGTGTATGAGTACACATTCTTAGTAGTTTTGGGTCTTCTGGATCCAATGGGACACTTATAGATGCAGTTATCCACTTGTTAACCAGATTTGGGGTTGTTTTCCCAACCTGTCCAGCAGGGGCCATGAGAGGCCAGTTCACCTAGGGCGTTGTATGAGGAAGGGGTGGTCCAGCCGCTCGATTTTACCATTATAGGCCCCTTCTGGAGAGCCTGGTGGGCTCAGTTTGACAGCGCAGGTACCCTAGGTGGCAGTTTCAGCAGCTTCACAGTTACCGAGGCAGATTAAAAATGGAATAAAGGGGTCACTGAGGAATTCGATTTGGGAATTGAGGCAAGGTTTTGGCACTTGGTCTTCACAGAGGTCTTCCAGGGTGAACCCCCCATCTTCCAGCCAATTATCATCAATCAGTGGGGTCCACAGAGGCCACGGGAGGTCTTTTACTGCATGTCTCTCACAGATTTTGAGGACAAGATTTGAGATCAAGGGTTTTGGTCTTTATTATCCTATATAAGGAGGAGACCCCCTATTGTAAAGCTCACCTTTGGGCTCTGGAAAACTTGGAACGAAAATAATATTTTGGAGATCTACTTCTTGGCTTTGATTGGGTTACTCTTGTATATGTTCTTGCATCTTGTTTCTAGACATTCTTTGCTTCTACAGGTGAAATCGACATCAATTGAAAGGAGGCCGAACTGCTTGAAGCTAGCTCAACGACTTGCTTTGTGGGAAGATTGTAGGGGTTTCTCACATCCCCCATGGGCAAGACGTCTTCATCTTGAGGGAGTTTTTCAATTATGCTTGTCCATTGATTGCTTCTTTGATATGACATGCTTAGATCTTATGGATTTGTGGATCAAATCTAACTCGATGTAGTTTGATTTATAGGTTTTCATGGGACATCTCTCCTCCTAGGGCTTGAACGATTTTGGTTGAAGACACTTGGATCAAGCTTGGAATTGTAACTAGGGAAAGATTTCTCCATATGCTAAGAGGCTGCAAGCTTTGAGGTAAGATCTACAAGGTACGTATTGATTTCGCTTGCTATCCATCCTATTGGTCAAAAACTCCATTAAAATCAAAACCCTCATTTTTACTTTTTCTTAGATCTACTTGGATCTAGCTTGGCTTTTGGAAAGATATTAAAAACCCACTTCTATAGCATCCACGGCAATTCAGATCTATAGTTTGGTGGTGATTGGGTTCCATTTGACACACTTTCCAAGGCACCTAGCCCTCTTGAAGGCAATTCGCACTCCTTGGGAGAAGCTAGTTGGGTTCGTTCCAAGACATGGGTAGGTGAGATCCCACTTGATTTGCACTCCTCTCACTTGATAACCTACACCTAGTGCTTCACTTCTTTGATTTTTGCCTGATGGGCCCCATTCCTCATTTTGAGGGTTGTGCCCCACTTGGGTCATTGAGTGTTGCATTTTCAACCTTAGATCTATGGAGATCTAGCCTACCTTGGGGCATGCCACTTAAAACCCACTTTGATAATTGCCTTAACTATCCTGATCTACATTTTGGCATACTTTGGACTCCATTTACCCCTTCATTTCAAGGCACTAGTCTCCTTGGGTCAATTCGCACTCCTTGGGGATTGTGTCATGTGCTAGATCCCATATGTGGGTGTTGCTTAATCTACCTTGGATCCATAGATCCACATCTTCAAACACCCCTTAGTGCCATATCACTCCTAACTTCACCTTGTGGGTCCCATTTGAGCCATTTCCATATTTTAAGGAAGTAGGCCCCACTTGTGTATTTCATGGTACTAGATCTATCTCTTTGATCTCCCTAGGTAGCCTAACTCATTCATTGGTTGAAACACTTGTCACTTCTTAAAGCCTCTTCAACCACATCATAAACTCTTGGGTCCACCTAAGCTTGCATTGGCTTCCGCAACTCAATTTACACACTTCCCTAGGAACCTTTGCTTTGGCTAATCTCTTTTGATTGGCTATAATGTCTCCCCCTTGATCTTAACTTGTCTAGATCTAAAGTGAAGAGTGCCTCGGTTATTGTGACTCCCAGCTTGCATTGGAAACCGTGGCATCTCTTGGGTCACCTCTTTAGTTGTCCATCTCCTCTACCATCCCGGTGGGATACCTTTAGGGACAACTACAAGTTGTGTGATAACAGGTATATTTGTGGGATATAGTGAAAGCTCGAAGGCTTACAGGATATATTTCCTAGGATTCAAGAAGATCGACATCAGCAAAGATGTAACATTCAAAGAAGACTCAGCATATCATAGATCCAGGAAGATACCAATTGAAGACATTGAAGAACCAGAAGCACCCAGGAATCGAGATACAACAATGAATGAAGTAAATCCAGAAGAAGACCGTGAGATAGAAGATCCACGGGAACCTGTAGATACACCACGGAGAAGAATTCTCACAAGAGGAAACCAACATGGGTACGAGAAACAATTCAAGATGCAGAGAGATATGGTGCTCCAGAAGGAATGCATAGAGAAAGCAAGAGGCCGAGACCATTCTCCAGTTATGTAGCCCTGCTGTGTGACATCATTGACAAAGAGCCTTCCAACTATGAGGAAGCAGCTGAGAAGAAAGAATGGAAGGATGCCATGATCGAGGAGTACCAGTTGATCATGAAGAATGATGTCTGGGATGTGGTCCCGAGACCAGGAGGGAAGTCTGTAGTGACTTCCAAATGGATCTACAAGGTCAAGCATGCTACAGATGGCAGCATAGAGAAATACAAGGCAAGATTTGTGCCACGTGGCTTCTCCCAGAAAGAAGGACTAGACTATGAGGAGACATTTGCACCTGTAGCCAGATATACTTCCATCAAATCAGTACTTGCTCAGGCTACAGTAATGAAATGGAAGATACACCAGATGGATGTCAAGACAGCGTTCTTGAATGGTGTAGTGGAAGAGGAAGTATATGTGGAGCAGCCACTCGGGTTAGAGACACATGACAGGGAGACTCATGTGTGCAAACTTAAGAAAGCCTTGTACGGTTTGAAACAAGCACCCAGGACGTGGTATGGCAGGATAAACAGCTTCCTGACTAGTTTGGGATTTACCAAGAGTTGAGGAAGGCAATCCGGTGATACTCCTACTATATGTAGATGACCTATTTGTGACAGGTGAGAATGGGTTGATTGTTGATACGAAGAGGAAGCTTGCTGCCGAGTTCGAGATGAAGGACTTGGGTATGATGCACTATTTTCTAGGCATGGAGGTGTGGCAGAGTGCGGATGGAATCTTCCTTGGACAACGGAAGTATGCAGTAGAGATCCTGAAGAGGTTCGGGATGATAGACTGCAAGGCCATGGCCACACCTATGGCATCGAACCTGAAGCTATTGTGTGATGCTTCATCAAAGTCGGTTGATGCCACGATGTATCGTCAGATGATTGGGTCCTTGATGTACCTGACGAATACGAGACTAGGTATTTGCTTTGCTGTGAACACTTTGAGCCAGTTCCTGACGGATCGGAGACATGTTCACCTGATTGCTGCAAAGCATATTCTGAGGAACCTGAGGGGTACGGTTGATTATGGGCTCAAGTATGATGTGAATCAAAAGATTAACCTGGAGGGTTATGTTGATTCGGATTGGACAGGCAGTGCCATTGATAGGAAGAGCACTTCGGGGTGTTGCTTCAGTATGGGATCAAGTGTGATCTCTTGGTTTAACAGGAAGTAGTCCTGCGTGACACTGAGTACAGTCAAAGCAGAGTATGTCGCAGCTTGTTCGGCTAGTTGTGAGGCAGTATGGCTAAGGAAGCTACTGTTTGATTTGTTTGATCTCCAGTTGGATGCTACTTGTATATATTGCGACAACCAAAGTTGTGTGAAGTTGTCAGAGAACCCAATGTTCCATGACAAGTCGAAGCACATTGAGATCAAGTTCCACTATATCAGGGATATGGTGCAAAGAGGAGCAGTGAAGCTCGAGTATGTTGGGACGAACGAGCAGATAGCCGATGTATTGACCAAGCCGCTGGCCAGAGTGAAAATTGAATACTTCAGAGAGAAGCTTGGTGAACTTCAGATCGAGGTTCCTTCCAAGGGGAAGTGATGAGTCTGGAAGACGCAGATGCACACTGGGCCATTCTCACATAGTGGTAGGAAAGTCCTCCTATGGTGTAGTTGTTGATGATTGTAGCTCGGATAGGTACTTCTGCATAGGCCAGTTGTCAGGCAAGCAAGAGTCGTCCAAATTAACTCTTTAGGTACTTGCTTGAGAGAACAAGTGACTTTTGTATCTCTTTCATAAGTCTCACTTAGGAAAAGCACATTAATTAACTTAATGTTGACTAACGACTAAAAGTGAACATAAGATTAAGTCACAGTTGTTGATCATAAGTGAGGCTTGAGATCTAATCTCAACCATCGATCACTTTGGAGATTGAGGGTTAGAGTTTTGGTCATTGAGATGTTATAAAAGGAATCCTGAGGAGAGGAGAAGTCACAACAGCCACACAGAGTGAGTGAGATTTCATTGATTGGTTGGAGAAGGACTTTCAGCCAAGTGTGCAAGGGCAGGGTCAGAGGAAAGGAGCAAGGGGAAGCAAAGGGATTAGCAACCAGCAAGATCGAAGACTGATCTTGATGTGTAATGGGTTATTTTATTCCTTAGTGGGCCATTATCATAGGACGGGAGCCCAAGATTTTATCTTAATAAAATCATCAGTTTGTTGGTTTTTCCGCTTTGGGGTTTTCCAGTGTAAATTCATGTGTCAAATGCAGGGAAAATTTTAAGGATCCATACTTATTTAAAAGTGTATAAACCTTGGCGAATCTTACCAATTCTTATAATGTCAACTATAAAATATTTGGCGATATTTTTCTAAAATTATTTCAATTTCTAAGGATTTTATATAGTTTATATAATAATTTGGCGATTTTTAGAGTGAAAAAATTTTACCCCATCAAAATTGGGCAAAATGGGGCTTCAAAAAATGCAAATTGGAGAATCTTTTATTGGAAAAAAACATGGAAAAATAGCTCATGGGCTGAATTTCGCCCCTAAAATTTTCCTTGGTCAACTGTGAATGATTTCCTGTTTTTCGCTGCATTATTAGTTAAATTATCAGTGTATTTTCGGTTATAATTTAATTAGTAGATTATTGAGATTGAAATAGATCTGGTAATGAGAATTTAACACCAATTGCATGCCTTGAGGATATTTTATTATGGATACATGGTTTATAGTGATGATTGTACTGGATGTTACTTATGTTGCTTACATTTGTTGATTATGATAAGCATGGTTAGTAGGAATGTTATGTAGATTAGTACATAGAAGTTGGTTTTGTTTTATGCACATACCATTGCCTTACTTCTCTTGATGATTACAAGGACCACAAATCTCCTTTGGCTCCATCTATGACCTCTCCATCTTTGTATCATTCCATTTTTGTGTCTTGAAACCATTGGCTAAGACTTGACAGATTGACTCTTGATTTCCCCTCTGTGACCTCTTCATCATGAAAACCTCCCTGTTTTCCATAGTGTCTCGACTTTGTTGTGTTCAAATGATGTTCTTTGACGGTATAGGTGGCTCACTTGTAAAACCTTGGGGCTAGATATCATCAAGGAGGGTGAGTTTCCATGGAGCATTGTGCTCCCTAAACCTAAAACAAGATGAAAAGAAAAAGAAAAGGGGTGATACAAAAAGAAAATGCAAAATAAAGAAAATAGCTAAGTCTCTTAGTTTTGAAGTATGGGAACTAGGCATCGTCGAGGCTATAGATGCTTGATTGGCACGGATAGTTGAACACCCTAACACTTTGTGTGCATGTTATGCCACTCTGGCATTATTTAGTGGAATCTCGCTAGACTCCCACAATTGGCATCTCTTCCAAATCAATGAGCTCCCCTCCAAAAAAAAGGTTTAAAAGAAAGAAAAATAAATAAAAGGGGAGCTTGCTAAGGTCAAACGCGGTAGTATCACCTTACAGTTCATCCATTTGTGAGACATATTCCTTAGTGTTTGCTTGATTGGTGAATGTCGCAGAGTTCCCCTTATCCCCTTATCCCCTTATCTTGAGTCAATCAATCATCTTTAACCAATCCTCCATTGGACTGGCCTTGTTGAATTTATCCATACACTTCACCCAAAGGAGAAATGGTCTTTGTAATGCTCTCGATGTTGTCTAGATGGTGTTATGAATATAAAACATTAATTTAATTCTCTGTATTAGTTTGTGTAATATTTTCTATGTTTGAAGCTATGCAATGATTCAAATGAATCACTCTTGTAATGTAAGTATTATAGCTCTAGTATGTTATCAATATAAACCATTTGAGATACTATTTTGTCCTACCAAAGGCATTGGATGAGTCCACTCATTGATTGGACAAATTTTCTCAACTATGACCAGAGTTGACTTTTAACTTGGTCAAAGAGAGGTTTGACTTGGTCAACAAGACCAACCAATTACATGTGGTCACCTTGCATCATCATTCATCATACTTCAACCTTTGGAAACCAATTTAATCCTTCCAAATCTGATTTTCAACTTATATGGACTAATAGGCCTTAATAAATGGAATTTCCTAAGTTTTCAATTAAAAAAACCTAAGTGCTAGTTTAATAATTTGGTGCAGCAAAAAAATGTATATTGCAGATCAATTTGATATGGATTGGTATGGGTCATTAGATCATCATGGAACTCATCCAAGGCAACTCAAAAGTGATTCCACCAAAAAATTCATCAAAATCAAATTAATAGGTATTTGATAATCAAACTTCCCAAGGATTGATTTTAAAAAATGTTTAAGTTAAAAATCGATGGCAACAGAAAATCAAATTGAGTGAAAGATGAACTGGATCCTCATGAAAAATGTTTCTAATGTCAAATTAAGTGTTTCCTAGCAAAACTCTCAAGTGTTAGACTACATCTACCATGTCATTCACCAGGGGGGGCACACTTCTCTCGTAGGGGGTGCATTTGGTCATTTTCAGCCACATCTTTTGCATTCAACTCTTCAAATTCAGCCAAGAGATCACTAAGGGGGCCTACTCATGCATCCATCTCAGTAATCCATGTAATTTTTTGTAATTTTTATTTGCCACAAGAGCTCAAGAGGCATCAGATGATGGAAATACAGCGCAAGTCGGGCCACCCTTACCTTAGAGCAAGCAAGCCACAGTCGATAGCCGGAAGAGAGAGAGAGCAAGAACTCAAGCTGGGAATCTAGTCAAGTTGTTGGTAATTATTGGACAAAATTCTTGTCTCAGTATTTCCACAAGTTTGTTTCATATCTTGGCATCTGATCGAATGATTGAACCAGCAGTAGAAATAATAAATAAGCCCCCCTAAATTCTATATAAAAGGGGCAGGTATAGCTCTAATAAACCACTGCCCAAAGTACTAATACGATCATACGGTGCTCCTACGGGAGTAACTAACAGGCTACTTCGCACTCACACCTTCAATGAACACTGAATCTAGATCACCCCTCTCAAAGAGGGTGAATTTTCCAGCAAATAAAATGTTTTAATCTCAACCATTGATGTAAAGGGTGAAATTCAAATGAAGATCTCAGCCCTCAATCTCATTAGCATTAGCGATTTTCTCTTTCTCATTCTTTAAAAAAAGATGGAACCTCATTTTGAAAGAGGAATTTGCCACAGCAATGCACAGAGATACTCTGATTTTTCCAGAACTTGTTCTTGGTGTTCTTTATGTTACGGTAAGATGGATTTTAATTATTGCTTTCCTCTTGTTGATGCCAAATGGTAATAGATTCAAGGTTGAGGTAATATTTTTTTAGATTTTTGATGTGTATAAACTCATAATCTTCAATTTGCTCAAATCGCCCTTGATGGTTTGGTGAGAGCTTTGGCTGAAATTTTCAATGCAATCTTTGTCTTTCTTCTTAGTTTTACTTCATGCCATTTATGCATCAAATTCTAATGTGTTTGCTGGAACTTGTGATAGGATTTGGAATTTATCATTGATCTCCAATTACTTACACTCAGTCTTTGTATGCAACTTAGGAAATACTTCGGATCATAGAGAGCACCTCACTTGGGTTGATTTGGATGAATGTTTAGCGGCTTCACCAAGCTTAAGTTGCCAGCTACCATTTACTTGCTAGGAGGGGTGAATCGACTTCCCTGCCCAACTAGGCACCGATCTGAAATTCTTTGTACCTTGCTTCCATTCTCTGAATCTATTTTTCTCTTGTTGTTTCTAGCACTAAAATTAAACTAGTATTTTGTTGGATTGAATGTAGAATTCACCCTAGGAAAAATCTTAGATATGAACCAAATTTCACATTGAAACCCCGGGGGAAAGGCACGAGTTATTTTATATTGCATAAATCTTCAATCTAGTGGGTATTTGTTTGTGTCTAGTGCCATTTTATGCTTGTTGTCATGCATTTTTCGAATATAATCTGCAAAAACCAGCAATCTGAATGTATGTTGAGCCACTATAATCTACTCCAACACACATTTCTCACATAAATTTCAGATCTATTCCCTGAAATTTATAAACACTAAAAATCTGAATATTAACTAGTGTTGGACATTATTTAGACTGAACATCTAAAACCCTAAGTGATCCATACTCTTAGATCTCTAGGCACATGATTAAACTCAGTTGTTCCTTACTATTTTTGCCACTTAAAACCATAGGGCACCCATACACTTTGTTGCCTAGTCATTTCAAGGGTCACTTGTTTTACTAAGAGTAGCTTGCTAGTCATTTCCAAATCTATCCTAATTATTTTCCTTGCTTAAGGGATCATTTAATGTCATTAAACTACAATCCCTTTAGCATTTCTCCGGGGTGCGATATTTTCCCCTTTACTAAATTCAAGGGCACATTGTTTATTATAAATCGGCCTCATGAGTACTGTGAGAAATCTAGTCTTTACTCGCAAGTACTTGAAAAAGCTTGACTAGGGACCCCTCTTGTGGTTAGGAGACCTAAAGAGAGAGGACCTTCCCCATGTGACACTTAGGGGTAGTCCTGAGGTTCCACCGAGTTAGTAGCTCATGATTCCTTGCAATCTCAAGGCTTCTAAGCCGTGTGACAATTGTTAGAGATAGTGGTATCTCAGGATGTCCTCCATGATTCAGATGCCTTGCATGGAGGTACATCAGCTGTATAGGCATTAGGATGGAGTAGAGAGTGAGATGCACTCTACTCTGTGGCATGAATCCATTGGTGGATGCATGCAGACATTCCAAGGTGTTTTGCCTCATGCATGCATGAGATTCACATGTACAATTATTAATTAAAAGATGCATGCAAAAGTGACTTTTTGCATGCATAGATATTAGGTTTTTGGTAAACCTAATTGATCAGTGAGATTATATATAGAGGCAGGAGGTCCCCAGACAAGGTAGCTCAGTTGACTAATCTGAGAGAGATCAGTCAAGAGTGAGGAGGGCATATTAGTGCATGCAGGGCGACTTTCTGAGAAAGAGAGAAGCTCCTGCAGGAGGGAGAGTGGTGTGATCTGAGTTGGATCAAACACCACTGGTCCAAAGGCACTTGGCACCCAGTTCTGTGGACTGAGAGAGTTCATCAGAGTGGTTCCTGCAAAGATTGAGGAGGACGACTTCCAGAGAGGGAGAGGGGTGCATTACCTGAGGAGAGAGGAGCTCATTCTGGATCCGATTGACCAATTGAGCAGCTGAGACTTTCGGAGTATCCTTGCCTCAGTGTTTGAGGAAGGACTATGACGATCAGAGCTCAGATCTGTTGAGATCTGATTCAGTACGAGCATTTGACATCCAGAGGGAGGGCGCACTTTTCCATGCAGAGGAAGGGTGCAATCACCAATTGAGCAGTTGGCCTTCTTCCGTAGCAGAGTAGATCAGAGCAGTGCAGTAGGAGAGACAGTACAGATAGAGGTACTTGCAGACAAATCCAAAACCAGTTGACAGATTAGGGCACATTTCCTCTGTGGATGCATCAGTTGTTGCATGCAAATCTAGGGTTTTGACCCAGTCAAGTTTGGTTGTTACATCTGAGGTAACATTATATGTACTTGTTTTCTTCTTATATTGCTCGGGGCTCGAGAAAGAAGAAAGCCCCACAAATAGCTGGTTTTTCTCGTTTGGGGTTTCCAGGGTACATCTAGTGTTGTGTGATTGATTGAGTTTTCATTGTCTAAGTGTTAAGAGATCTATAGCATTTGATTCCTAAATATTTAGTGTATTATTGATTTATAGAGAGTCAAACCGCTTGAGATCTCAGGGCTATCCAAAGGGAGTAGTGATCTCTGGATAAAATTAACACTAAAAATTAACAGATCTATTCCCTGAAATTTATAAACACTAAAATTCTGAATATTAACTAGTGTTGGATATTATTTAGACTCAACATCTAAAACCCTAAGTGATCCATACTCTTAAATCTCTAGGCACATGATTAAACTCAGTTGTTCCTTACTATTTTTGCCACTTAAAACCATAGGGCACCCATACACTTTGTTGCCTAGTCATTTCAAGGGTCATTTGTTTTACTAAGAGTAGCTTGCTAGTCATTTCCAAATCTATACTAGTTATTTTTCCTTGCTTAAGGGATCGTTTAACTTCATTAAACTACAATCCCTTTAGCATTTCCTTGGGGTGCCATATTTTCCCCTTTACTAAATTCAAGGCACATTGTTTATTATAAATCGGTCTCGTGAGTACTGTGAGAAAGCTAGTCTTTACTGGAAAGTACTCGAAAAAGCTTGACTAGGGACACCTCCTGTGGTTAGGAGACCTAAAGAGAGAGGACCTTGCCGAGAGGACCTTCCCCACGTGACACTTAGAGGTAGTCCTGAGGTTCCACCAAGTTAGTAGCTAATGATTCCTTGCAATCTCAAGGCTGCTAAGTCGTGTGACAATAGGTTCAAAAGAGTTGACTCGGATAGCTACATGCAAATGACATGATGCAAAGATCTTTTCCAACAATTGACCCACATGGGAACACCACCTACATTCAAGCACAAACATGACAGCAACAACAATAGCCAAGGTAAAAGCAATGCAGAGGAAAAGTGACAAGTCTCAAATTCTAGGTTTAATTTTCTAATCTGCTATAGTTTTGGACCAAAAGATAGACTCTAGTTAAAAATTAGTTGTAGAGTTGGGGCCTATTACAGGGTATGGTAGGCACCTTCTTTGGCTTGGAGAATCCCTTGAGCTACTGATCTTTAATTTCCTCCCCTGCTTTCGGAGTCTGTCTTTTTCACTAGTTTACCTCATGGTGGAGGTGTGAGTGTGGTGGATTATGTCCTCTCTAGTCAAGACCTACCCGTCTTCATTCATCATTTCTCGATAACTCCCATCCCCATGGTCAACCATGCTCTTTTCTCTTTCTTCGTCCAAGTTGACAAACACCCCCTAGACCCTCCTCACTCGGCCCACTTCGGACCACTATCCTCTTTGATAAGGCGGACCCTAACACCTTCACTTCCCACCCCCGCCAGATGCTCCAATCTTAGTTCCATTTCTCATCACTTGACTCTGCCTTTGCCAAATACAACTACATTTCTTCCACCATTTGGGAATTTGTGCTTAAAACCTACCCACACTCCACTCGATCTACCCCTTCCCCTAAACCTAGATCATGTCCCATGACCAAGTGGTACGACAACTATTGCAAAACTCTCCACATCCAGTTTCGACGAGCCTTCACTCATGATCAACCCTCCTACCTTTGTTATGAAGAATTCCTACCGCCATCTCCTCCACCACAATAAGCACCTCTTCATCACACAAAAAAGATGGGAGTTGAGGGCTTTCATCATCCACTCCACCAAGAACCTTTGGTGAACCATATTTCCTCGCCACCCCCACCTCCCACACAATCTTGATCAAATTCCATGTTCTCCCATACCTCTTCCATCTATGATGTCCAGGGGCAACCCCTAATCCAAATTACTTCTTACTCCCCTCCCTATTGCTACTTATTCTCTTATAGAGATATTCAAGAGGTAGTCTAGGTGATGAATACCAACAAAGCAATAGATGAGGAAGGGTTCTAGGCAAAACTCTTCAAGCATGGTCTCCATGCCTTGAATTGTCACTTGGTCAAATTGCTCAACCATGTGGTCCATACATGGTATCCTGCAACCTTGATCACACCACACTATTCACTTGATCCACAAATCAGGCTCTAGTGCAAATCCCAATAACTACAAAACGATCATGATTGGGCACACTTTCTCAAAACTCGATGCTACAATCCTCCATATGAAGCTTTCTAGGGTGCTTGAGAAAAGGCAACTTAGAGCTAGATAAGATGAGATAATTGTATTAATGTCCAACTGATGACCACAGAAGTAGCCTAGTAGGTCAATGGGACTGTGTGTTGTCAAGATGTCCGTAGAAAGTGGGAGCGCTAAGGTGGCTCCTCTATAAAGTAAGATGTGAAACCAAAAATAAAGCCAAAAAGAGATATATCCAAAGATGGAGAGCCAACCAAGAAGGGGTAAGCACAAAAGAAAAATATATAAGGAGGGTGGATCCGCAATACAAAAACAGTGAGAATGGCATGGCACACTGGAGACACTGGGAGCACTAGAAGCATTGGAAGCATCTCTCCTAACATTCGAGACTGAATGAAGGAATCTCAAAATAGTAATCTGCCTAAAAGAAGAATTGGAAGAACTATAGTGGATAGTGCATCATCGCCGAGAGTGGGGAGCCTACTGCTGTGATCGTATAGCCTCCTCGCCTTTGATCTGCATTTGGTTAGGAATTGGTAGGGCTCATTCCACAACAAGATCTGTTTAAAATGAAAATTGGTATGTCAGAGCCATTTTGGAGGGATTGGGACGGGAGTTTTGGTAACCCATTGCAGCAGTATGACTCTCGTCGATTTTACTTGCTGTTGCACCAAAGATATCCTTTAGCCCCAATTCTCAATGCCAGATGGGTATCTATTGACCCAGAGGATAGATGGGTGCACAGACTTCACAATATTTGATCCATTCAGCTATCCTATAAGCTGCAAATTTTTGCCTGGCTTGTTATCTACGAAGAGATCCCCTCTAAAGCTCGATTGGCGAGTGGGGTTTTTGATGCACTTTTGCCTATCTACCACTTTGAGACGGTGAAGCATCTTGATTGGCGGTTCCAAAATGCTAGGAGTTGTTGGGCATTCATTAAGGATCATTGCTCAATCCTCTTTCAGGGTCAGATTTATTGGCATCTGGTGTCGTTTGGTGACCTACAGCTATCTAGTTCATTCCTTGTTCATTGGGTTTGGCAATGCTTGAGAATTTATGTCGTGTTCACCCTTTGGAAGCTTCGGTGTAAGTTTGTTTTTGAGACTAAGGTTAGCTCTCTGTTTGCATTTTGTACCATGTGGCATGATGAGGTATGTCAACAAATTCTGGCTAAGGGGGCTTTGTTGATTAAAGATGCTCAAGGTTTAGATTATGTAGCCTACTGAGACTTTATTTCAGCATTAGTGGCTCTTAGGAAGAGGATATTAAATCAATTGTATATAGCCTTCCACCTTTGTTTTGATGTTTGTAAATATTGTTCTATAAACATGAGACTTATTTCGCAAAAAAAAAAAAAACTCAAGGTTGTTGCTTCTTGGAAGCCAAACGCTTTTCTCTTTTCACTTTGGAAACAGCAATATTTGGACAAGGCTAACTAGCTTGGAATAACAACTTACAAGTACTCAATATACAATTGCCCCTGAACATTGGACAATATGCTACAAATGCTAAAAGTTCCATAAAGATATTCCATTTGCATGATTGAACTAAGTTGGTGGGGAAATAAGGGATTAAAAAATAAAACCTTGACCTCCTAAAAATCCCAATATACTAGCCTTTTGTTGTTATTAAGCTGAAGAACTAAACCTACTTATAAATATTCTTTCTGTCCAAATTTCGGCATAAATGCATAAATCATATTTTCCGTCCCTTGTAAATATAATGCAGCTTTACCTTCATGTAGTAACTTATTAGTTCAAAGACCAATGTAGAAGTCTCAAATCATGTCCAAGTAACAATTAAATAACTCACATTTGGACAGCTTAGATGTAGTTTAAAAATTGAGCCCATGTAATTCAAAAATCTATATCAATCAATTATTTTGAACACGCATAACTGATAGAAAGTACACTTTGCAATCACTGATAAATCTCATATCGTGCATGCTGATTTTAGAGAATCAACATACCCAGTGCAAACATAGATCATGGTCCAGATCTCCGAATCTTCGTGGCAAGTAAACTTCAATGGTTACTTTGTACACTGCATCCACTCTTCTAACAAATGCCTTTACCTGTTGACAAATAAAACTTGTTAAGAATTTCATTTTTTAACTGCAGCTACATATTATCCATTCTTAGATTACTAGTTCCCGCTTTTCTCATTAAATTATCAACTAAGCCTAAGTAATTGCATTTCCAAAAACAAATTGTATTAGTTTTACTTACTCAAAGTTACCATTGGAATGTTTGATAATAAGGGAATGAAATCAATTTAGGCTAGTAAAGGCCCTAATCATACTGGAGGGATTGACCTTCACATAACCTCAGAGATGCATTATGCAGTCCTACATTGCTACATGGTGATGCATGTTCTGATCAGTTCCAATGATCACTGTGACCATCTTATTTCTTTTTCTGTGTTTCTTTTCTTTCCTTTGAAGAAAAAGAGTTCCAATGATCACTGTGACCGTCATATATCTTTTTCTGTTTTTTTTCTTCTTTTTGAAAAAAAAACATCATATAGTCAAGAAAACATCCAACAGAAAAGAAAAGAATAGGCATGGATTGAAAGCAAATGAGATATTGCTAGGAATACAAACTAAAATCCACAGGATTGACCACAAAATAGTCACACCCTATTAAGCAGTATATAAGTCAGTGTTGAAAACCTCGCCAAAAAATTGGTGATTTTTTAAAATTTCGCGAGTTTATTCCTTCGCTGAAAAATCAGCTGGGAAAAATCGTGATTTTTTTAAAAATCTTGAAGGCGCGACTTTTTCAAAAAAATCGCGATTTTTCAGTAAAAGTCGCGGGTCGACCCAAAAAGATGCCCAGACCTCCAATCCACAGCTTAAAGGAGTAAAAGTCATTTTTTTGTCATTTGTTTCATTTCATTGTTGGAGGAGTGTGAAGGGCAAGGGGGCACCATCAACCACCTTGCAGGCATCCAAACACTATCTAACATCACCATTGAGAATTTGTGTGGAGAAAGGGTTCAACTTCAAGAATCAAAACTTTGTCAATCAACCAATTCCTCTCACAGGTATGTAGTGTTTTACTTTCTTCTATCTTTTCTATGATTTTTTTGCATGTTTGCTTGCATATTTTCTTGCCTATCTTCCTCTATTTTTTTTGCCTTTTTGCCAATGATTTCCATGTCCATAAATATTAAAAATAGTCACAATGTAAAGGGGTTTTAGAATGAAATAGCATGCTTGTTTCTTAGATCTTTATCCACCCACTTGTTATCATTTTTCATGGCTAAAAATATAAATTTAGAGGTCTTATTTTTTAAGCTAAATTGTTGCAATTTTTTCAAATAGGCTTTAATGTATTGTTTTTGTATTTTGTGCCCTAGGCTTGCATTTTGAGGCTGCCATTCCATTTGCCAAAATGCCAAAGCCATTGGACCCGTTTTGGCAGTATGGTGAGCCCGAGGATGGAACAAACAGGCGAAATTTGAGTTGCAAATTATGTGGGCATCACATGTCGGGAGGGGTTAATAGGTTGAAATACCATCTAGCTAAACTCCTTGGGCATGATGTTGGCCTTTGTACTGCAGTGACCCTAGAGATCATGAGATCTGCCCATGATGCAATCCATGAAAAAAATAGAAAGAAGGAGAAGATTGCCACAAACAAAGTTGATCTTGCAGCTTTTGGCCTAGTAAGAAGTGTGGGGGCATCACTATCTGCCACTTCCAATGAGGGTAGTGCGAGGGGATCCACTGCCACAGAATCACCACCGGGAGGGTGGGGGCCTCATCCTTTTTTGCTCCACGAATAGGAGTTGGATCACAACCTTCTATCAAGTCAATGGTAAAGAAAATGGAGAAGGTAGAAGCGGACAGGGTGATGGGGAGGTGTCTTTACTGGAGTCACATACCTCTCAGCATCGTCAAAAACAATCCATTTTGGCAACTGATGTGTGATTCCATTGCAGTAGTTGGCCCGGGGTATAAAGGTGCCACCTTCAACGAGTTGCAGGGTCCAATCCTTCAAGCAGAAAAGGACATTGGTGTTAGGTTGGAGGAGTTCAGGCAGTCATGGGAGAGCACTGGATGCACAGTCATGTCAGATGGTAAGGGTAGATCCCTTATCAACTTTTTGGTACATTGTCCTAGAGGTACCATGTTTATGAAATCAATCGATGCATCGGCATATGTAAAAGATGCAGCACTCTTATGTGAGTTGATAGATGGGTTCCTACGGGATATTGGGGTGCACAATGTTGTGCAAGTTATTACGGATAATGCAGCTAATTATGTGGTTGTTGGCAAGATGCTTATGGAGAGGCACCCCACTTTGTTTTAGACTCCATGCACCGCTCATTGTATTGATTTGATGCTGGATGATATGGGGAAAATTCCCTTTATTAAGGTGGTGACTCATCAAGCTAGGAACATCCCCAAGTTCATTTACAACCATACTTTTGTTCTCAACCTCATGAGGAGGCACACCATAAACAGGGAGTTGAAGCATCCCACAATCACGTGTTTTGCCACCACCTTCATTACTCTTCAGTCCTTGCTTCAATGTCAATTTGAGTTGAAGCAAATGCTTGTTTGTGATGAGTGGCGTGATTGTGCTTACAGCAGAAGAGAGGATGGGAGAACCATTGCCAAGTTGGTGTACACTGACTCCTTCTGGGAAGGAGTGGAGGAAGTGTGCACGGCGAGTGAACCTTTGGTAAAGGTTCTGAGACTTGTTGATGGTGATAAGCCCACAATGGGCTTGTTATCACACAACTTGTAGTTTTCCCTAAAGGTATCCCATCCGGGATGGTGGAGGAGATAGACAACTAAAGAGGTGACCCAAGAGATGCCACGATTCCCAATGCAAGCTTGGAGTCACGATAACCGAGGCACTCTTCACTTTAGATCAAGACAAGTCAAGATCAAGGGGGAGACCCTAGCCAATCAAGGAAGATTGATTAACCCAAAAGGTTCCAGGGAAGTGTTATTACACAATCTCTAACTGACGGATAATAGATGTCCCAATAGGGATGGTAGAGGTGAACAGCTAGAATGGTGTAACCAGCAATAGCCAGGTCCCCCGTTCAGGAAATAGAAGTCACATCGGACAAGGCTACTATCACTTTAGACAAGGCACTTGGCCAAGTCAAGGGGGAGACCCCGCTCAACCAATGAGAGTTGAGAGACAACAAACAAATACCCAAACCCAAAACGATAAAACAAAGACAAACAAGAGATGGAAATCCTAAATGTCTGAGAGCCTTTTCCAACCAATAGACAGAAATCGGGGGAATGGATGGAGTGCTTAACTACACAATTTATGATCTGACTCTATGACATGAAGAGGTTAATTGGAGATATTTAATGGCTGGAAATGCAATCAAACATGATAAACAAGCTAGAAATGAAAGATGAAACTCTGCCCGAGGGGGGGGAAATAACCCAGATTTGACTAAGGATTTTCGGTAGAAATAAAATCAGCGATTAAGTACGAATTCTAGCAAATTTCTGTTGGTGTTATATAGTATTCAATCACAACAAACCCAATCAGAAACACCCACAACCCCAAATCGACCCAATCACACAAAAAATCGAAAATGCCCAAGGAGGGCGAAATTGTCAAAATGACCAGTGCTATTTCAGAGGATAGATGGAGTCGAAAAGGAATAAGATTTTGGAGATGAGGTTCTTTTATCAAAAGATTTGTGGGTTTTAAACAAATAAATTCCTATAGTTGATTTTTGAGATTTTAATTTTCAAGGGTTTTAGTGGATTTTTTTTTGCAGCTTAACACACAGAAATGGGAATGAAAGCTATGAGACCAGCAAGAGAAGCGTACCTGGGATGAAAGAGTGTGGCTGAAATGGCTTGAAAACTGGTTCCAATTCAGTAGTGGAGGAGCGACCAGCGAGTTCCCTTTAGCGTTTGAGCGGCTAAATGACCAATTTTGCCCTGGATACCTGGCACAAACGAGAGAAAATCAGCATATGCAGCACATAAACAAGTAGAACAGAAAAATAAATGGCTAAAAATGAAGAAGATTGACTAGCTAACAGCAATAGACAACTCCCTTGTGATTATTTTGATGAGAGAACGCTAGGGTGGAGCTCCCACTCCAAACAATTCGTGTTAGTCATACATGGGCAGAAAACTCATTGAAATCTCTCCACAAAGCTATGGAAATCAGCTAACAGTCAAGACCATCAACATCCACACAAGTTCTCTCAAAAAACCGGAAGAAGAATGTCTCTATATCTCTCAAGTGTCAAATGTACAATGTGCCAAGAGGGGTAGAAATGGAGTGAGCCCATTCTCTTATAGAGATGGCTCAAAACCTAGCTCATTTCCCCCCAAAATGAATGGGTGGGATTAACTTTCCCAAGCCTCAAATCGATGGTGGAGATGAGCTTCAAGAGGGGGTGCGAATTGCCCATGTGTAGCGCACTTGTGGAGATGGGGCCAACTCGTGGGGCCCATAAAACCAATACAATGGTGGTTGGGGGATGCCTATGGGTTGTTTTAGCCCCCCATACCACTATACTATGATCCCAATACAATATATCATCAAAATTATGAGTTTTGCTAAGTGGAAAAACGCCCCCTATGGGCAAATTCGCCCCTCATGGTGAGCTGGACAAATGAGGGCCCCACAACACAAAATATAATGTCTAAACATTACCAAAATTACCTTACAAGTCACCCTTATATTAGCCAGCCTTTGATTTTCACCCTTTGCTATAGTTGCCTTTGTCAATTTTTTATTTTTCATGTATTTTATTGCTAGTTTATATTGCTAAAGATGTAATTTGGGCTTTTGACCCATCTAAAGTGCCCGGATTGTTGAACCGTCTGCTGTAATGTGATCGTGGAACCCAAAAATAGTAAGAATGACCACTCGAATGACCCCGATCCATCACTTAGGCATTATTTGCCCAAAATCCATGATTTTTAATTAAAACAGGTCATTAATGACCAATAATAATTAAAAATCTCACAAACGCCTCGATCTTTTTGCATTCTGTAACTTGGAAGCTCATATGGGTCCCCTGTAGATAATAATTGATCAAAATCGAAATTCCGGTCGCAAAAAACTTTTCGGGCCCATTTTTGGCCTGGTCAATCTAGTTTGACCAAGTCAAATCTGGTCAACAATGGTGCTAGCTGAATACCTGTATGCAATCATGAAGCGAAAGGCTTCCTTATACAAGTTAGTACATTACTAAGCAACATGATAATAATATGGTGATCAAAAACTGCATTAAATCTCGGAAAATACAAGGCCCCAGGTGAGGTGGGCCCACCACATCCAAAAGACTCAACTGTTATGCACAACCTATAGACTTGACCACCTAGCTGACTTTGGGTGATGTGGAATACATGGTGAAGGATGAGGGATGACAAGGATGAGGATCATGTGGCCTTTTGGATAACTGGGGAAAACGGGGTCCACTAAGATAAGTATACCATGACAAAACACGGGGAAGGACGATGCCTCACAAATGGGTATAGTGCAGGGAAACCGCCACTGGTCATCTAACAAGTATCTCACAACTCACATCCGTGCCCGAAGACTCTATGAGGTTCTTTTCTAGAGCCGCCAAACTGGGTGTCCGACAAACCGTAACTTGAGACTCTAGGGGACAATCTTGAGCTTGTCCCTTGCTCACTCTCACCTCCTTGCCCCGCAGGACTAGTTGAGGAAATAACCACTACAATGTTAACATGTATGGGTGACCTGTGTCCATGTGTGTTTACAAACACATTGCATGGAATTTACAATGAGTTTCATACTTAGCCCTTTTTTGGCTAGATTTACATTTACAAAAAGCCTTTTTGGCTTGCTTTACATTTCTTCATTTCTTCAATTTACATCAAGGCCCTTTTGGGCTACATACATATCGCAATAGATATAAACATGGTGCTAATACTGCAAAGTAATGGGGGTGAGCAATACATGCTTCGATGACCAATGGGGAACACCCGGTGAGGCTACACAATCCTAACTGCATTGCAACATCGGGGGCAACCGACAGGAGCAAATCCCAGGTTTGAGAGTGCATCTCACACACTAAAAAGCCGAGGCACAATAGACAAGGAATCATGGCATACTCAGAGATCAATGGGGAAGGGGAGCCTCAAGGTCACAAATCGGAATCCAAGTCTGGAAAGACCATCATGGATGAGTCGGATGGATGGAGAAGGTGAAGGTGGATCCAAGGGGGACTAAATGACCAAGTCTATACCAAGAGTAGGGGTGTAACTTGGTGTGCATATAACAGGAGCCTACTAGGAAGGAGTGGACTAACATCACCCAGGGCCCAATCACATATCATAAAAAATAGCTAGATCACCAAATCAATCATCATATGTAGAGTTAGTGTACTATCATGTATAAACAGGTCTAAGCAACAATCATGAGCAATATATATCAAATGCAATACCTGCCGCACCATATACCTGCTGCTGAGGCCGTCTCTGAACTGGATCTCTGCTGAATCCAGGCACAAATAGTAAACCAGCAATACTCTGTGATAATCTCAATCAAAACAAGACTAGGCAACTGTCTCAATGGGCTTATATCAAAGCCTGGCATGGGAGGGTGACCCTGTGGTAAATGCTAAGTAACATGTTTGTACCACTGTACAGCCATCTGTCCCCTCTGATACATCTGCTCGGGGAAATCTGAACAAAACTGTGTGCCTCCTCTGAAGGCATCGGATGTTTGATCTGGAAAAAAAGTACTATGCGGTCCTCAGCCGCACAGTCTGCAGTATGGTAGCTCCAGCTAACATAGATGTGATAACAGGAAGTGTGTCAAAAGATGAGTTACGGAAACCAATGAGTTGATAAGGACTAGGTGGGCCCAAGAGTTAAGTGTGATGGTTGAAGAGGCTTAAGAAGTGACTAATACTTCAACCAATGAATGAATAAGGCCACCTAATGGATAGATCTAGTACCATGAAAATACAAAAGTGGGGCCCACTTCCTTGAAATATGGAAATGGTCCGAATGGGACCCATAAGGTGAAGTTAGGGGTGATGTGGTACTAAGGGGTGTTTGATGATGTGGATCTATGGATCCAAGGTGGATTGGGCAACACCCACTTATGGGATCTAGCACATGACACAATCCCCAAGGAGTGAGAATTGACCAAGGGAGACTAGTGCCTTGCGATGAGGGGGCAAATGGAGTCCAAATGATGCCAAAATGTAGATCGGGGTAGTTAAGGCAATTATCAAAGTGGGTTTTAAGTGGCATGCCCCAAGGTAGGCTAGATCTCCATAGATCTAAGGTTGAAAATGCATCACCCAATGACCCAAGTGGGGCACAACCCTCAAAATGAGGAATGGGGCCCACAAGGCAAAAATCAAAGAGGTGAAGCACTAGGGGTAGGTTATCAAGTGAGACAAGTGCAAATCAAGTGGGATCTCACCTACCCACAACTTGGAACTAACCCAACTAGCTTCTCTCAAGGGGTGCGAATTGCCTTCAAAAGGGCTAGGTGCCTTGGAAAGTGTGTCAAATGAAGCCCAATCCACACCAAACTATAGATCTGAATTGCCGTGGATGTTATAGAGGTGGGTGTTCAATATCTTTCCAAAAGCCAAGCTAGATCCAAGTAGATCTAGAAAAAAAGTAAAAATGAGGGTTTTGATTTTGATGGAGTTTTTGACCAATAGGATGGATAGCAAGCGAAATCAATACATACCTTGTAGATCTTACCTCAAAAGCTTGCGGCCTCTTAGCATATGGATGATTCTTGCCCTAGTTACAATTCCAAGCTTGATCCAAGTGTCTTCAACCCAAAACGTCCAAGCCCTAGGAGGAGAGATGTCTCATGAAAACCTGTAAATCAAACTACATCAAGTTAGATTTGATCCACAAATCCATAAGATCTAAGCATGTCATATCAAAGAAGCAATCAATGGACAAAGCACAATTGAAAAAAACTCCCTCAAGATGAAAACGTCTTGCCCATGGGGGATGTGAGCAACCCCTACAATCTTCCCATCAAGCAAATCGTAACTAGCTTCAAGCAATTTGGCCTCCCTTCTCTTGATGTTGATTTCACCTGTAAAGCAAAGAATGTCTAGAAACAAGAGATGCAAGAACATTTACAAGAGTAACCCAATCAAAGCCAAAAAGTAGATCTCCAAAATATTATTTTCATTGATGTTGATTTCACCTGTAAAGCAAAGAATGTCTAGAAACAAGAGATGCAAGAACATTTACAAGAGTAACCCAATCAAAGCCAAAAAGTAGATCTCCAAAATATTATTTTCATTCCAAGTTTTCCAGAGCCCAAAGGTGCTTTACAATGAGGGGGGTCTCCTCCTTATATAGGATAATAAAGACCAAAACCCTAGATCTCAAAACCACTTTACAATACAACAAGATGAGTGGTTGAGATTAAAAAATCTCATAATCAAATCAATGGCTAAGATGAGCCTATACATCATATCACATGGATCACTCAAAAGAGGGATGACGTCATAGCCTAACATGACTCATGGAGGGTGACGTCATCACTAGGAGGGGGCTAAGACACATGGGCCCACCTCATATGACTAGGACATGACTCAATAAGCTCACGGTGGGGCTAGGAGGCATCAATCCTTACTAACTCATCCCCACGGCACAATAATATAAAATATGTCCAGATAATACAAATGATCAAATCTTGTCCTCAAAATCTGTGAGAGACATGTAGTAAAAGGCCTCCTGTGGCCTTTGTGGACCCCACTGACTGATGATGTCTGGCTGGAAAATGGGGGGGTTCACCCTGGAAGACCTCTGTGAAGACCAAATGCCAAAACCTTGCCTCAGTTGCCCAAATCGAATTCCTCAGTGACCCTTTTATTCCATTTTTTATCCGCCTCGGTAACTGTGAAGCTGCCCAAACTGACACCCAGAGTGCCTGCGCTGTCAAACTGAGCCCACTGGGCTCTCTGGGAGGGGGGTATAATGGTAAAATCAAGTGGTTGGACCACCCCCTCCTCATACAGCGCCCTAGGTAAATTGGCCTCTCATGCCTCTGCTGGTCAAGCTAGGAAAACAAGCCCAAAACTGGTCATCAAGTGGATAACTGCATCTATCCCTGTCAGAAGTGCCCGGAACTAAATAATAAGTGTCTCAATGGATCCGGAAGACCCAAATCTACTGGAAATGTGTACTCATACACCATGGGTTGACCTGAGGGGTCAACAAATAGGGTCCACCATATCCGGACAGTGCATAATCTGATGATTTGAAATAATAATAAATCTGCTGAACTGCATCAACCATCATCTGAATCATATGTCCACCATATAGTATCATAAATAAGAGTATGTGGGACCATCAATCATCATCCATAGGCATACATGGTCCACATCATCACGGATCCCAAGAATGACCATAGTCAAAAGTCAAACCAAGTTTGACTGGGTCAAAACATAACCAAGGACAAATTATATCAATAGACTAAGACATGTTCCTCTATTCATCCTCACAGCTTAACTTAAAGTACATCATCATTCCATGGTAGCTTAATACATACAGATATTTAATGTTATTTATACTTTACTTGCACAAGAGCTTTAGTGACAGACTCACCCATTAGACATGGTCTAACTGCTAGTTAAGGGTGAAGGCTAAGACAAGGTTGGGCAAAGGGGATGACTTGACCAAACTCAACTAGGTGACACTTTGGACGAGGAAAGGGGAAGCTACACTCTGTGCCGGACAAATAACACGGGGAAGGGTTGTGCTTCACAAATGGATAAGTTATTTAGAGAGTGTTTATTCAACTTAGGCATCATGTCTACATCAGTGTAATCCAAGTTCATTAGGTTCATTCATTTCATTTCATGGCTAAGTTGCAGGAAACGTGCCCCCCCTCACGTCCCCTGTCCGTTTCCGTACTAAAACGAGCAAACGCGTACGGAACGCGAAGGAAACACGTTTCCAAAAAAGGAAACCCGTTTCCAAATCAATTTTCAACATTTTAGCACGTTTCCATCCAAGTTAGCCTGTCAACGCTCGGTCAAGGTTAATTTTTAAAAATTTTAATGAATTTTTTAATATCCGACTAGGGGTTTAAGCAATTTCCGGAAGCTTCTAGTGTCCATCCAAGCCTTATAAATTAACATTGGCCTCATATATGGCCTGATTTTGGATATATATGTATTAGCCTCATTTATCAAGGTTGTTTTTGGTTATTTCCACTTGCATTATGGAATCATCTATGGTTAGTATGTGTTGTTTTTGGATATTACTATTAAAATGTGATGTGATGTTACATGTACCATTGTATGACTATGACTATGTCATTGATTTCTAATTGTGTTGGAATCTTCAATTTTTTAAATGTCCTATATATATATATATATATCGCGTTTCCCCGTTTCCTAAATTTTGGGGGGTCACGTTTCCAACGCGTCCCCGTTTCATAAACTCGTTCCCGTTTCCCCGTTTCGTGCAACTTAGTTTCATGGCCTTTTTGGCCTACATAACCCTTCGATTTTTAGATGTGCTAAGAAGCACAACTAGTTGCAGTTTGCATCCAGGGCATGTTTATACATATACAAGGTCAGCAATAATAGATATAACTTTTGAGTAACATTTGCTTTTTAGACCTTTTCTATACTCTTCAAGGAGTATTTTAGCATTTCATTACTCTTGCCCTTTACTCACGTGTGTTAACAAACACATTCTAGAGTTTACAGTTTCCATGGGCGAATTTATAAAGATTTCCAATACAAAGTAGTACATGAGCTTTCAGCTTTAGCCAACAACATCTCAAGTGACTAGGGGGACTTCTGCCAGTGCCAAACATCGAGACAACCGACCAAAATGATTTAGGCCTACAATCCAACTCACCAAAGGCAAGTTCTGTCACCAACTCAGAGCCGAGACACTAAACAAACATGGATGTAGTCCAACACAGAGGTAAAAATGGGGAATTCCTCAGTATCAAAAAGTCAAGAAAGGCAAGTCAAGGGTGAAAGTCAAATCGAGAAGGTCATGGATGGATGGAGTCAAATGAATGTGGTGCCTAAGCTAGCAGACAGGAATGTCAAGGAAGACCATATCTATGCTCATAGGAGGGTAATAAACTGGTGGGTTTTGTCAAGAAACCTAAATGTGCAAGTAATACATCCATTAATAGTTATAACATCATCCAAGATATTCAATTTTTAGTTTTAAATAATATTGTCATGTCCTGAATCATATACCAAGCTAATGCTGTGAAGATGACTAAAACAACAAGATAATAATCCATAGTCAATAATCAGAAGTCCATAGGTTATACATCATAACAATAATCATCAAATATCATTTGAAACACCGCTGCAATAACATCACTGGGCACTGAACTAAAAATGTATGGAATAAAGGGTCACATCGATCATCAAATCTGAGCTCCCAAGGCTCAGCCTTGGCACAAGGTCTAACAAAAGTCTGATATAATATACTGCTCTGATCATGAGTGATCTCAAAATACAAGTTCATCATAGCCAATCTCTGTAGAAGCAAAGCTCTGAAATGTGCAGATATTTGCTCAGCAAGGATAGTAGCCCTGCTACTATGGTGTGATAACAGGGCTATTTGTATGAGGCCATGGATAGGGCCAAAGAGGCCATCCGGAATTATTTTGTGGGAAAGGGTACCCCGGGGCACAATAGGCACATGTTGTTATGGGAGTTGATTGATAGTCAATGGACCGGGATGCTTCATCGACCCATTCACGCAACAGCACTCTTCCTGTCATGCAACAAAAACCAGCAAACAAATTAGTAGCAAAAGGTGCCCAAAATCACTTTAAAAGTGACTTGGGCAAAATCGAAAAATGCTAAGAAATTCTAAGTTAAGAAACTAGTTAACTAAAGCAAAAGAACTAAGATGGATTGGCTAAAACGCCAACCCTCTTAGGGTCTTGGACAGCCTTGAAAAGGCAGCCAATAAAGCACTTAAGTTGCTTGATTTAACCATTAAAATACTTCAGAAAGAATCAATCAAACTAGCTCTAAATTTTACTTGAATAACTTGCTCAAAGACACCTTTTCAAAGCTAGATCCAAAGAAAAAATGATAACTTTTTAAAATAACTTTAGATCTACGCATAAAATCAAATCTATTATTTTGGTAAGCTTGCTAAATAAATCAGATCTGAAAGTACTAAGAACCAGTAACCAAGAAGAAATTAATTTTAGAACAGAGAAAGAGTAAGGTGAAGGAAACTTGTTGCCAGAAAGACCAACCAAGGAAGCTTTTTCGTGGATTGCCGAGGGACAATGTCTTATGATATTGTTGGAAGTGCAGTGGAGTCAAGCTAGATCCACAACTCCTCCAAGCTTAGCAACATGAAAACCACTCAAGAAACTTGCAAAACCTGTGAGATCTGGTGATAGCATGTAAATTGAGATTAAAACAACATGCATATAATCTTATAAAACATGTCCGATCTAGATCTCTAAAAATATGTATTCAAAGTAGAAAAGGCAAGTAAACTTACTTACATTACTCTACTTCTAAAGATTGGTAGCAATCATTTAAGCCAGATACACAAAGCACAATGCAAAAAATTGAAATGAGAAACAGATTACCTTATAAACTCATGACAATGTTGATCCACACATAAAAACACCATACAGTTTAGCCTCCAAAGCTTCTTTATTAGCAAATGCAAAAAATGGAACACAATTACAAAGTTGCAAGCCTCCTCTCAATCCAACTCTAACTAGTTTGGAATGAGCGGGCTGCCATGCTTAAATAGCCAAATGAAGAGAGAGGGGTGCACTTGGTGAAGGAGAGGGGGGCGAATTAGTGGAGAGACTCAAGCCTTGCTTTGAGGCTTGATAGAGGGGGCTGCCACCACCTTTTAGGCTGCCAAAAATCAGCCCAAAAGCTGCCATGATTCATGCCGCAACTTCCTCAAATGGTGCGCCCTCCCCTATAGGAAATGTGCCCCCCTTCATGGGGAGATGCGCCCTGTTAATGAGGAAGTGATTCCTTGTTTAGTGTTGCCCCAAAACATGTCATAAATCACTTCTTACATCCCCCTAAATCTTAGCCGATCCAAAACTCTCTCCAAATCCCATTAAATTAGGAATTTCATTTTTTCATATTTTTCACTTTTTTGCTATTTTTTCACTTTTTTTACTTTTTTGACAAAAAGTAAAAAATAAAGCACCTAACCACTTAGGAAAGTGGGTCTAGGGGTATAGTGGGTGCTCTGAGCTTGAAAATGAGCACCCCCGTGGCAGAAAAGAACCCTAGACCACACTTTTATCACATTTTTAATTTTTTTAATCAAGCCATTAAAAATGGCTTGTTTTTACGGAAAAAAATAAATAAATAAATAAAAATATATATATATATATATATTCTTAGAACTTAAAAAGAAAACTAGGACGACCTGACACATGTCTATACGACTCAAAAATAATGCCTAGCATAGTTTAATACATTGACACTTAGGCTCTAATAACCTCCTAAGACCTAAACACCACGCCAACAGCCCCAACTTTGGATACATGAGTGAAAAACTCGAAAATTATTAGTCGTTTGTTCAACAACAAATAATTTACAAGGAAAAAAACACTTTGGGCTAGTCGGATTAATGTTCAAGTCCTAGGAAGCCGAGTCTTTTACATACAAATACCATGCCAGCGCATTGTACTACAATTTCCCCGAGGGCATATGAACCTAAGTTGCATTGAAATGGATACGGAAACGGGGGGGGACACGGGTACGGCAAATTTTCAAAAAGTCTGGATACAATACAGCAAGGAAACGACATATATATATATATATAATCTAATTAAAATTCAAAATTCATCATTTAAATTTAACAAGCAAAGTATATAGTATAAAAAAGTAAAAGAGATAAGATAATATATGAATGTTTTATAAGTTTTTAACACAAGCAAAGTATAGTATAAAAAAGTAAAAGAGATAAGCTGATAAAAATTAAAGGTGTTCTAATTTATAAAAAAAAAAATTAAAAGATTTATAAGTTTAAACTTTATATTACAAACAAAGTTTAAAGTTACAAACCATACAAATGATAAGATGATAAAAATTAAAATGGAAAATTAGCAAAATAATAAAATCCAAAATAAAAAATTTAAATACTTGGAAATTGGAATGCTATGGAAATTTGGAATTGGCGGCTAACCCTCCACTGTCCACGTGACGTGCTCCTTGGAGCTCAACCCGAGTTCTATTCTAAATTCCCACTTCGGGCTCTATTGTCAATTCCCACTTTTCTTCACCCGAGATTCTCACTACAAAGTTCAAAACCGTGCGCTGTAACTTGTAACCTGTCACCTCGCCCGAGCTCAAGTTGTTTCACAGCTCACCATCCACGTGTGGCTCGAACTAAGCTCACCATCGGTTGTCTCAGAAAGGAACTCTCGTGTCTCAACCCTCTCAGCAAACGACTCTCGGGCCCTCTCGGCACTCAACAAACAACACACAACACAGCCGCACAGTTGCACTCAACACTCAGTATTAGAACCGGCGATCAAGACTCAAATCAGTGGTCAAATGCGGTGTTATCGTGTTAGGGAGGAGCGATAATTTATTGGAAGAGGGCCCACGATTTCCCGCTAAACTTGCAAACCGTATCGTGATTTCCCACTGAAAAGAGATTAAACGGATCCATTAAAGCAGATACGTATCGATTTTGCCCTAAAACGACGAATTTTCGTTTCCAAAATCTAAAGCGGCGCTTCCAAATTTCTGAAACGGAGTTGAAACGTATCACTGCCGCTTCAATACCGTATCCCCTCTGAATCCGTTTCTGAAACGTGGATCTGCGTTTCCAGCTTACTAGACTAGCATTTCCGGTAACTTAGGTATGAACACGTGGTACAAAAAAAAATAAAGGGCCTAGAAGGCCTGATGCACTTCTGAACTCTGATAATGAACACTTTGAAATGTTCAAGCCTTCGACGGTTCACTCGGAATCCACTAAGTGCAATTTAGTGGATAACAAGATAAATGATTTGGATTCAAGACTTCAAGTTCATTTATTTCTTACTTATGCATAGAGATATACGATTTGTAAGTTTTATTTGCTTATATACATATTATTCTAATCTCTGGTATAAGAAGCACCGGATTTGATGTTATTGTTGCAAGTACTTGTAGCTATGCAATTTATCTAGCTTGAGGGAGTGGTTGACCTAGCTTGACTCTTCCATCTTTCAAGCACTTTCAGAAGGACACAGTCCCTTCACTTCCCTCTCAGCAGAGTCCATAGATATGGCATCCCTAGCGTCACGCTACTTCCTATCTCCTTCCTTCACTTTCATTCAAATCTTTCTTTGGTTACTCTTGCATGCTTAAACTAATTAGTTTCTTTTCGGAAGAAATAAAGCTCGTTGGTTGAAGTATGCATTTTTTCTTTTAACTAGATCTAAGCTTAAATGTTTAATTTTGTAAACAGATATAGCATTCTAATCAATACTTGTGCTTATAAAATTTCCCCATTTTTCAGTACTTCAGATTAGAAATATTTTTTATGCTTCTAACGCTTTATCTAGCATTTTTAGTGTTTTTCTGGTGGCTGGTTTTTAGCTTTTGATGAACAAGTAGAGAGGCTCTGGCAAAATTTTCCAAATTCAAGCCATCTAAGACCCCCTGGAGTACTCTATCTTCATTCAAATCCAAATCCACAAACTTGTAAGCCTTTTGGTCCTGATCTATAAAGGACCAAAGGCCTTTCCTTTAAAAATAACAATAAAAGCAAGTGGGCTACCTAGTGCCCACACTCCATTCCCCTGGGGGATTTGCGTCATTTTCATGGCATAAATTTTTCCTTTTTTTTGCTTTTGTTTTGCTTGGATTGACTAACATGTAAATTATTTACAGTTTCTTTTCTTAGATTACAATAGTTAGTTTCCTTTCAAGTTATTTCATTTCGCAATAAAGAGTAATTGAACCTTTGCTAGTATTCCTTAAGTATGCTCTTGTAGTCATTGTGGGCTTTGGCTGGGTTGATGACCAACAATCAGAAACGGGATTCTTAGCAGTAGTTTAATAGGAAAATCCATTTAAACTCTTAGTATCATAGTAAGCAGTTCGCATTGAACATACTACGGAGTCAGGTGGCTACTTTAAGCAAATTATGTCTCACCCCATTGGACACCTAGCACTGTTTCTCTGCACTTACTAATGAGGATAAAAGTTTAAGTGGGCCAAACCAAGAATAAACCCACCTTAATCCACTCATCATAATAATTTAAAATGGTAAAGAAGAAGAGCAAAACATTTCCATTTCAACAGCATCTTTTTAACTTATTTCGGCACTAGTCTAGCTATACAAATCATTTTGCTAAAATCAATTTATGTGTCGTGAATGGTCATCTTGAATATTGTTATCTTAAATCCATTGTTGTTGCTTTCTTGCTTCAGTATTGTTCGAAACTCCTAGATTTAATTTCTGTAACTTAGCGTAATCAGCCTTAGTTTTTTTTCCTAGGGACCACCCCCCTTCGCTTCGCTAAGAGTTGTCCTAGACGTGGGAGTCAAGTGTTAAATGACAACAAGCTTGACTCGTGACTTACTCCCAAGGACACACCCAGTGGCTTGAGGATTTCTGCCACATTACCCGAGGTGCATTTCAGACAACAACATTCTTTGGCGTTGTTGTTGGGGATAAATCTTTTTATTCCTAGAGTACGACTTTTATTTTCTCCTTGTTGTTTTTGCTTTTTTGATGAATCCTTTAGAGTAGATCTTTAATTTTTTTCATCTGGCGCCTCCACTAAACTTTTTCATTTTTAAAAATTTACAAAGAAAAGCAAAAAATAGAAATCTTTGAGAGTTTTAAGATGCTTATTTTTCTTCTCACATGACGACTTCATTGAAGGGATAAAACCCTATTTCTCGTAAAATTGTCGAGACTTGTTGTGTGTAGAGATGAGCCCATGCGACACAGTAAAAATCTTTAAAGCTCATTATTAGACATCTCCCCCAGTTCAGTACAAGATATATTCCATGGTCATTTCAGAATTATGCTACTAATAGCCGATATGGATGATGAAGCGATTGGTGCTCAAATTTCTAGTGCATTTCCTCCCATCGACTTCTCAAACATCCCAGGTTTTCCTAACTATCGTGAATCATGATGGTGAGGATGTATCTAGTTATATGCCAGTCTTTCGAGGAAATGGTGATCTAGCCATCCAGCACACCAAGTATTTCCTTAAGGTTCTAGTTGACTTCAACGTTTTTTATGAGGATAACATGATGGAGATGTTTGCTAGCTGGGGGGAGATGCTTAGTAGTGGTTTTTTGAGGGCCTTCCTAATAAGTAAGATTCCTTTGGATGTTTTTGAAGCAGTGGCATTATGATGGGGTAGCATGGAAGCATTGGAAAGGGTCCTTAAAAATTTATTTACCGTATTCTTGCCTAGGATAGAGCATCATGTGGAAGATTTTATGCAGCCTGAGGACTTGATGAGACTAGAGGGGCCCATATCTTTCACTCTTAAGCAGCACATCCCAATGTTGATGTATATGTAACTTCGCAATGTATTTCATATATATTTATTCCTCTATAAGAAAGTGTCATCATGTGTATTGACAAATGTCGCAAGTGTGTGAACTTGCCGATGGGTTATTAGACCACCATGTGTGGGGTCGGCCCTATTTTATGTAATATGTAATTGATGTGCCTAACTAGACAAGTCGGCCCCATAAGGATATTGGGCAAACAGGTTAATTATAAATAGAGATCGGGAGATCTCTATTTGTATCATTCGAAAACTCACACTTCTCTCACTCAGAAAGTGGCGCACTAGTAAGGAGGAGGATCATCTGCTACTAGGAGACTATCTCTGTGTATTTTGGTTGTACTTTGGTTGAGCCATTGCTCTCTTTATCTCTGAGGAAGTTGTGGGATTTTTCACCTTAGGGTTTTCCCCACGAAAACTCTGTGTCTCTTGTCTCTCATGCTTTTGATTCTTGTGATGATTGACATGCTTGTTATGATTGATATGCATTGATATACTGTACATGTTATTCTCTCAGTAAAGATCCTAGAGTATTGTGAATTAATGCTCAAAATTTAACATGGTATCAGAGCTAACCTGAGAAGAAGACATTGTGCAGTGACGGAAACTAGGGTTTCTTGTTTATTGGGTTTCTCTCCACAAATTTTGGAAAAGCAGTATAGTAGATTGACTCTACTCACCAAGGAGAATCTATCTGTCCAATCAGAATTCAATTCTGAGCATTTTCAGATTTGGCCCTAAAAATTAGGGTTTCCACAAAAATAGGAATTTCTGGAATCTGAAGACATAGCTGGAAGCTCCTTGCAAAAATCGAAGTTTAGAGCTTTGGATCGAGATTTTTGGCTAGGTAGATCTCCAGGAACGTCAAACCCTAATTCAGGGCTCTCCTTAGTGAATCCGGGAAGATAGAAAGGCAGTTTTGAAGGGTGTAGCTTTGCAGATCTCAAATTCTGAATACATCAGGTTGATCAGCTCATCAAGGCGCATCTTTCTATCCTTTCAAAAAGTTGAAATTCACATTTTGAATTTTTAGGGTTTTTCCGACAAACCCTAATCCGGGACCAGATCCAATTTTCAGCAATTCAAGTGGTAAGACCTAAATCTTTTCTATTTCCATTTGAAGTACTCTTTAAGATGTCTCACCACACCAAGCTTGAGGATAAGCTTGAAGGGGCTGATAACTTCCGAGCCTGGAAGTATAGGATTTGGGTTAATCCTGGAAGAGAATGAGTTGGACTCATATGTAAAAGAAGACATCCCTATCCCAGAGGATGAAGAGGCTAAAATATTGCAGAAAAAGAACTTGGTCAAGGCAAAGAGAATCATTGTTGATTCTATCGAGGACCATCTTATTCCACATGTGTCATCTCTAAAGACACCCAAGGCTATGTTTGACTCTTTGACCAAGCTGTTTGAAGGGAAGAACATAAATCGGAAGATGACCCTGCGGAATCAATTGAAAGGGGTCAAGATGTCGAATGGAGAAACCATTCAATCCTATTTCTCCAAGGTCTCTCAGATCAAAGAACAACTTGAAGCTGTAGATGAAATGGTGGAGAATGGTGAATGGTGAATGAACCACTTTGAATGGCATACCTAGGTCATGGAACTCTTTTATCCAAGGGATCTGTGCAAGAAAGAAATTAATCCCCTTCAGTAGACTATGGGAGGAATGTTCTCAAGAAGAAGCAAGGCTTGTGGCAAGAGAAGAAAAGATGGGGAATGAAGATCAAGCTCTCACAGCACACACCAAGAAAGGAAAATCTAAAAGAGAGCCATCCCACTTCAGGGGATCTTCACATCACCATTCTCATAAGGATAAGAAAAATCTTAGATGCTTCACATGCAATGAGAAGGGTCACTTTGCTTCAGAATGTCCCAAGAACAAAAGGGATAACCACAACAACAACAACTCTAGCAAGAAGAAGGGTAACAAAAGAAGGTACCATGCTCATGCTACCGAAGATGATGAACCTCCAAAGAAGAAAGCTAGGACAGAAAGTGATGATGACTCATCAAGTGAAGAAGAGTATGTTCTAATCTTTGCTCTCACAAGTACTATCTCCCATGGTTGTAATGATTGGCTAATTGACAGTGGGGCTTCTAAACACATGACCGGTTTTAAAGAATCTTTTGTAAATCTGTCTGAACATGAATCACCCCATAAAGTAAAACTTGGGGACGATTATCAATACCCCATCAAAGGAAGTGGTGAAGCCTCCTACAACCTAGATTCTGGAAAATCTTTAAAGATGAAAGAAGTTCTTTATGTACCTGGGCTCAAGAAGAATCTTCTCTCCATCTCTGCATTGGATGCAAAAGGTATGAGGGTTGCATTTGTGGATGGCCAAGTCCTAATGTGGCCAAAGGGTAAAACAATCGATGATGCAGTAGTGATTGGAGAGCAAGAGGGAGGATTGTATAAATTGAAGGGACAACCTGAACATGCCATAATGCATGACTCCATGGATCCAAGTGAACTTTGGCACAGAAGACTTGCACATATGCACTACAGAGCATTACCAATTGCAAGTAAGGCTGTAGAAGGTCTTCCTGAAATCAAGACCAAGCATGAAGGTGTTTGCAAAGGATGTGCAAAAGGAAAGAACATTAAGAAGGCATTTCCAAGCAGTGAAAGCAAGGCAAAAGGCATCTTGGAAATCATCCACTCAGATGTATGTGGTCCTATGTCATCCAGTTCTCTAAGTGAGTATGTTTACTATGTCTCTTTCATTGATGACTTCTCCAGGAAGACTTGGGTTTACTTCTTGAAAAACAAAGATGAGGTGTTTGATAAGTTCAAGGAATTCAAAACCTTGATGGAGAATCAAACTGATAAGAAGATCAAAACATTCAGATCCGACAATGGTGGAGAATTCACCTCAGGTGACTTCAAGAAGCTTTGCAGTGATTCAGGGATTAAGAGGGAGTTGACTGTTCCTTACAATCCACAACAGAATGGAGTTGCAGAAAGGAAGAACAGAACAATCATGGAAGCCACAAGGGCAATGCTGCATGACCAAGATCTACCTATGCATCTATGGGCATAAGCAGCTAGAACAGCTGTGTATGTGCAAAACAGAACACCCCACAAGATATTGGACAACAAGACACCAGAAGAGGTATTTTCTGGTAAGAAACCTGAAGTCAGCCATCTCAGAATATTTGGTTGTCCAGTATACACTCATGTCCCAAAGGAAAAGAGGACCAAACTAGATCCTTCAGGAAAGAAGGGTATCTTTGTGGGTTACAATGAAAGCTCGAAGGCTTACAGAATATACTTTCTAGGGTTCAAGAAGATTGATGTCGGCAAGGATGTAACATTTGATGAAAACTCGGCATTCATCAAATCAAGGAAGGCACCTATCGAAGTTTATGAAGAACCTAAGGAAACTAGATTTCAAGACACTACCATGACTGAAGCAATTCCAGAAGTTGTTCGTGAGTTTGAAGATCCGCAAGAACCTGTAGATCCACCCCGTGAGGATAACTCTCACAAGAGGAAACCTGCATGGGCTAGAGAGCTCATTCAAGATGTGGAAAGATTTGGCATTCCAGAAGAAGAACACAGAGCAAAGAAGAGAACCAGATCACATACCAGCTATGTTGCTTTACTCTGTGACATCATGAATAAAGAACCTTCTAGTTATGAAGAAGCAGCGGAAAAGAAAGAAAGAATGGAAGGATGCCATGGTCGAGAAATACCAATCAATAATGAAGAATGATGTTTGGGATGTTGTCCCAAGACCTAAAGAGAAGTCTGTTGTGACTTCCAAATGGATCTACAAAATCAAGCATGTTGCGGATGGCAACGTAGAAAAATACAAGGCAAGATTCGTAGCTCGTGACTTCTCTCAGAAAGAGGGAATAGATTATGAAGAAACTTTTACACCTGTAGCCAGGTATACTTCCATCAGAACAGTACTTTCCCTGGCTGCAGCGATGAAATGGAAAATACACCAGATGGATGTCAAGACTGCTTTCTTGAATGGTGTAGTTGAAGAGGAAGTATATGTGGAGCAGCCACTTGGTTTCGAAACACATGACAGGGAGTCATATGTGTGCAGATTGAAGAAAGCCTTGTATGGCTTGAAGCAAGCTCCCAGAACTTGGTATGGTAGGATGGACAGTTTCCTATCTAGTTTGGGCTTTACCAAGAGTAAAGCGGATTCCAACCTTTACTACAAGGTTGAGGAAGGGAATCCTGTGGTTCTACTCCTATATGTGGATGACCTGTTTGTAACAAGAGATGACAGATTGATTGCAGATACAGAGGAAGCTTGCTGCCGAATTCGATATGAAAGACTTGGGGATGATGAACTATTTCCTAGGTATGGAGGTGTGGCAGAGTACAGATGGGATCTTCCTTGGACAAGGGAAGTACACTGTAGATATCCTGAAGAGGTTCGGGATGATGGATTGCAAGGCCATGGCCACACCTATGGCATCGAATCTGAAGTTCTATGTGATGCTTCATCTGAGCCGATTGATGTCTCTATGTATCGTCAGATGATTGGGTCCTTAATGTACCTGACGAATACGAGACCAGATATTTGCTTTGCGGTGAACAAATTGAGCCAGTTCCTGACGGATCCGAGGAGTGTTCACCTGGTTGCTGTAAAGCATATTCTGAGGTACCTGAAGGGTACAATTGATTATGGGCTCAAGTATGAAGCGAATCAAAAGTTTAACCTGCAAGGTTATGTTGATTCAGATTGGGCAGGCAGTGCTGCAGATAGGAAGAGCACATTTGGGTGTTGCTTCAGTATGTGATCAGGTGTGATCTCTTGGTTTAGCAGGAAGCAGTCCTACATAGCACTAAGTACAGCTGAGGCAGAGTATGTTGCAACCTGTTCAGCTAGTTGTGAGGCAGTATGGCTCCGGAAGCTACTGTCTGAGTTATTTGATCTCCCGCTGGAGGCTATTGGTATCTTTTGTGACAACCAGAGTTGTGTGAAGTTGTCTGAGAACCCGGTGTTCCACGACAGGTCAAAACACATGGAGATCAAATATCACTATATCAGGGATATGGTGCAGAGAGGAGCGGTGAAGCTCCTGTATGTTGCGACGGACGAGGAGATTGCAGATGTGCTGACGAAGCCACTAGCCAGAGTGAAGTTCGAGTACTTCAGAGAGAGGCTTGGTGTTCTTCAGATCGACGACACTTCAAGGAAGAAGTGATGGACACATTTGCTGAAGCCATTCCAAGCATGTTGGAAGGAGAATCCTTCACATGGATGTGGATGTAAGCGCTAGATGATGAGCATCAGGACGATGTTCGAGTTTCTGCTCTGTATGATCAGTTGGATCATTTATATGTATTTTGATATATATCAGTTAGATGCATTGTGTGGATCATGTATCTATGTATGTATCAGGTGGATACATTGTATGATCAGGTGGATCATGTATGATGATATGTGTCAGGTAGATACTTGGTATGCATCAGGTGGATGCAGTGTATGATCAGGATGATCATAGATGACGAGCTTCAGGATGTTGCTCCAGATGACATGCAGCAGGATGTTGCAGTGATGATGATCAAGATGATCATGTGTACATCAGGATGATGTATGTTGAGTATCAGGTTGATACTCTGTGGCCGTGGACAGGTTGTGCAAAGGAAATCCTAGATTTGTTCTAGGTCACATCCAGTATGAAAAAGGACTGGCACTGTGTATCACATGTAAGACCTAGGAGATCCTATAGGTCGGAGTTGTGTACCCGTAATAGCCTAGGATGCTCTTTCGAGGGTTTGTGGTAGTGGACCACATGTAAGACCTGGAAAATCCGATAGGTTGGGTTGTGTGCCCGTAATAAGTCCTGGGATGCTCTTTCGAGGGTTTGTGGTGGGCTGCTACATGTAAGACCTGGGAGATCCGATAGGTTGGGCTGTGTGCCCGTAATGAGTCCTGGGATGCTCTTTCGAGGGTTTGTAGCAGAGGTCACATGTAATCAGTCCTGGAGATCTTGCCGGTCGTGCTTAAACACATAAATGTTCTTGGGATGCTCTTTAGAGTTCTTGCCAGTCGTGCTATGCACATAAACGTTCCTAGGACACTCTTTTAAGGCTTTGTGACAGTCACATGTAATAAGTCCTGGAGATTTGGATAGGATGAAAAAGGCCTCAGATGCTCTTTAGGGTTCTTGCTAGTCAAGAGACTCTTTTAAGGTTTTGTGACGCATGTAATAAGTCCCGAGGATTCCACAGTATGGCCAGTGATGATGAAGACCTGCAGGTGGTGGGCCTACATCCAGTATGAAAAAGGACTGGCTCTGTAGAACTTCCTATGACGAGTAGATGCAGAGATTGTTTGAGATAGCAACAGCAGTGATGATGATGATGATTTGAGGACGATGCATCGATGACGATGATCCAGAGAAGAAGACTTGTGCTAGCAGATCTGTGTCGAGAAATACCTTCCTAGTTAAGAGGGAGTGTTGATGTATATGTAACTTCGGAATGTATTTCATCTATGTATTTCATATATATTTATTGTACCCTTATAAGAGATGTGTTATTCCTCTATAAGGAAGTGTCGTCATGTGTATTGACAAGTGTCGCAAGTGTGTGAACTTGCCAATGTGTTATTAGACCACCATGTGTGGGGTCGGCCCTATTTTATGTAATATGTAATTGATGTACCTAACTAGACAAGTCGGCCCCATAAGGATATTGGGCAAACAGGTTAAGTATAAATAAAGATTGGGAGATCTCTATTTGTATCATTCGAAAACTCACACTTCTCTCACTCAGAAAGTGGCGCACTAGTGAGGAGGAGGATCATCTGCTACAAGGAGACTATCTCTGTGTATTTTGGTTGTACTTTGGTTGAGCCATTGCTCTCTCTATCTCTAAGGAAGTTGTGGGGTTTTTCACCTTAGGGTTTTCCCCACGAAAACTCTGTGTCTCTTGTCTCTCATGCTTTTGATTCTTGTGATGATTGACATGCTTGTTATGATTGATATACTGTACATGTTATTCTCTCAGTAAAGATCCTAGAGTATTGTGAATTAATGTTCAAAATTTAACACCCAAGTGACCCCATTGAAGAAGTTCATGAAGGTCCCATGATTAAGACATTGTTGAAGATCCACCTCGTGTCATCATGGTAGAAAACATTGAGTATTTGGAGTTGCCTCTAGCTTATTTTAGTAAAGGTAATGACATTTGTATTCCAAATCTGCCTTGTAAAGAAGCCTTAGCAGAAGCACATGAAGAGCCCTTCACTGAAGATATTGTTGAAGACCCTCCTCATATTGCCATGGTAAAAAACACTGAAGATTTGAAGTTACCTCGGGATTACTTTGGTGAGGATGATGACATTTGTACTTCAGATTCGCCTCAAGAAGAAACCATTACGGAAGTCTATGAAGAAATTCATGGTGAAGTTTGTAATGTGTATGATGACACTCCTCCATGTTCTCCACATAGTGATGAAGGTTTGGAAAGTTTATTCCCTTGTAACATTTTTGAAACCAGGCCTTCCGAGGATGATTATTGTGGACATGAGGAGGACATGTATAACCAAGAGTATGATGCTATTGATGAAGACTCCCCCTTAGTTGACAAGGATGGGAATAATGATTATTGGATGGATTTAGAAAATCCCATCTTTGATATATCCAGAGAAGGAAGTGTGGATTTTGAAACCTTTGGAAGTCTTGGCATGGAAGAGGCACATTCAAATTTTTTGTATGATCATTCAGAGTCATATACGAGTACTAGTGATGCGGACATGGACAAGGAGTGCACTGAAGAGACGGATTGGATGCAGTCAATGGAAGGTCAATCTCAGCCTTCGTCTTCACATGCAAAGTTTTCCTATGATTTGAAGTAGCCTGGGGCTTACACAGAGAGTAATCATCTGAGAATCCTTTTGGCTAAGTATGATGCAGTTGTTGATCTGCCTCATCATACAGATGTGTATATCAATCCTATCCAATCTTGGATAGAAGAAGCCTACAGGAGGACTTGCCATGCTTGGAAGGAGTTTGATGACATTGTTCATGTCGATGATTATCCATCCAACCCTCCCATCCTGAATAATTGTACAAGTTTGCATGTTTCAATAAATGTGTCATTATTTTGGCAAGTAACCAGACACAAGGGAAAAAAATTAAAACTGACAAAATGCTTAGGTGGTTACATTGGATTTTTTTATTTCATCTAGAAGGTTTATTTTATCATGCTTAGAGTAGGACAATAAGCTCCTTGAAGTGACCATTTACTTTCTGGATTTCTTTTTTGTACTTAGGAATGATAGTCTTTTTCGTTAGTTAGTTTCTTTTGTTTTCTTTCGGATAATGCAACTTATGTTTCATTGGCTTTTATAAGAACATGTGCTACTAAAGGTTCGGTCTATCAAGTTGAAATGTTTTTACAGGTTATCGAAACCAGAGATTATGTGGTTCTCGCATGCTCTCCTTACCTAAAGTCCAGATCAAGCACACATCCCCTAGTAGGAGCTAGATGTTACCCACTAAGTTGCACTTAGTTGGATTTTCAGTGAGCTGCTGAAGATTGAACAAGTCAATTGTTCAGTATCAATGTTCAGAAGTCCATGCAGGCCATTTTGGCCCTTTTTTCAATTTTTGCATGTTTGTACCCCCTTGGGGGAATTGCTAAGTTGTAGGAAACGTGCCCCCCCCCCCCCACGTCCCCTGTCTGTTTTCGTACGAAAACGAGGAAACGTGTACGGAACGCGAAGGAAACCCGTTTCCAAATCGATTTTCAACATTTTAGCACGTTTCCGTCCAAGTTAGCCCGTCAACGCTCGGTCAAGGTTAATTTTTAAAATTTTAATGAAGTTTTTAATATCCGACTAGGGGTTTAGGCAATTTCCGGAAGCTTCTAGTGTCTGTCCAAGCCTTATAAAATAACATTGGCCTCATATATGGCCTGATTTTGGATATATATGTATTAGCCTCATTTATCAAGGTTGTTTTTGGTTATTTCCACTTGCATTATGGAATCATCTATGGTTAAAATGTGTTGTTTTTGGATATTACTACTAAAATGTGATGTGATGTTACATGTATCATTGTATGACTATGACTATGACTATGTCACTATGATTTCTAATTGTGTTGGAATCTTGGATTTAATCTGTAAATCATTTTAGATTTCACATTCAATTTTTTAAATGTCCTATATTTAATCTGTAAATCATTTTAGATTTCACATTCAATTTTTTAAATGTCCTATATATATATCGCGTTTCCCCGTTTCCTAAATTTTGGGGTGTCACGTTTCCAACGCGTCCCCGTTTCCCCGTTTCAGGCAACTTAGGGGAATAGTAATAAACCAGCATAGATCCATCTTAAACCTATATCTATCAAGCACCGAGAGGGATCCAATTTCTTGAGGTGTATTTCTTTTTTTAAATTTAAACTCAAGAAATTTGATATCTCTTGATTGATAGACCCGGGTTTAAGTTTTAAGTTTTTATTTTATAAACGAACATCGATTTTTTAATTACTTTTCATAATATTTTATTTTATGAGCCAACATGGATTTTTTTTTAAATACTTTCATTAATTTTTTATTTTAGGAGCCGACATGAATTTATCAATGGCCGACATAATATAATTTATTACTTTTTTACTCTTTTTTTACTCGTGTAACGTTACTGGACAAACGTTACAACATCTCCCTCATACTCATGTGTAACGTTACATCCACACACGTTACAACATCTCCCCCATACTGGGTTGTAGAGCACCTCGTTTCACTCGGTGCAATGACGAATGACGTAGCATGATGGATTTTTGTAATATGCTTGGCTTTCCTAGGACTCTGTCATCAATCCAATTACTCTAGAATGTTTTTTCCTTGTTAATTATATGTTGCTCTTCAAGGACTTATAATTTTCGAGTTTTTCACTCAATCTTCCAAAGTTGGAGTAATTGTCTTAGTGGATGGGACTTAGGAGGTTATTAAAGCCTCGTGTCAATGTATATTACCATGCTAGTCATTATTTTTTAGTCAAATGAACATGCACTAAGGCCCCCCTAAGTGTTTTTAATTTTCCGCTAAAATAAAAAAATTCCGTTAAAAACAAGATATTTTAATTGTAAAAATTAAAAGTCATAAAAGTGGTACTAGGGGGTGAAATTTGTCGTGGGGGTGCTCGTTTTCCAACTCAGAGCACCCACTTTACCCCTATACCCAAGTGTTAGCAGAATTTTGAGAAGAACCATCAAAAGTAGGAAGTGACATTTTTCCAATAGCACTATTTAATTCTTTGTTTTGGAATGGACTCCTATTGTCTCCCTTCCTTTTAATCTTTTGCATAGCATCAATGTAGTCACTGAGTGGTACACCTCTTTTACACTCTTCATTCAAATCATTCCAATCATTTACTAGTTTCTTGTAATCCCAGTCAAGATTGGGCTCTTCTTTGGGTGTGAGAAATTTAGGTGCAGTATGCCTTTGTGTGCTTTGAAATTCATCAGGTCTATTATGAGGTCCTGTACATGAGAAAATATGCTCATTCCCTTTCATCTTTTCCCCTGAGTGTGAACCACTATTATCTCCTATCATCCCTTTGCCTGAAAATTGGCTACCCAACAATTCGAAACCTTTCATCATTTGTTTATTCATATCTAGCATAACCATGGTAATTCCTTCAAAACATGGTTTTAAGGCTTCAATAAATTCCTCCTTATGTCTTAATTTTTCCTCCTCCTCTCTACCCATTGTTTTAGAAAAAAACTATTTTTCTGCTACTATCTCTTCTTCAACTACTGATTCAAAGGGTGGTGTTTTATTTGTTTGGCTTCTTGTTAATACCATCAGGTGCCAAGATCATGCTCTGATACCACTTGTAATGACCCTTTTTCAAAATTCTATTAAAATGCCAATTTTTCTACTTTTTCCCCAATTTCGACCTTTGACTAGTTTAACTGTTTTGACCTCCAAATCAACCCAAATGCTCCCAAATCTTCTGTAGGAGTGTATGAATGGTATTTAGACTTGAATATCATGTTCAGGGATGTTTTATGGCCCTCCAAATACTGCTGCAAACTTGATTTGTATTCTGATCAATATAGGTAATTTTGACTAGTAATTTGTGCATCAAATCCCCCCCGGGGTAACACTGAAAATGGCCTTCCAAATGCCTCCAAACTCCCACAAATTTATGAACAGAGGTATATAATGTGTTAAGTATGTGATTAAGGTCTCATATGCACCATTAATTGATTTTTACTACTGTTCTAACTCTCTCACATTCAACAGCAAAAACCCTCAATTCGACCCTTGGGGAAATGGCACTATTTCATCTCCCAATACAACCAAACTGAGTAAAAATGCTTCAAATGCTCAAGTACAGTACATGAAACTTGTAGAAGACATCCATGGCATTATATTGATCACAAATATATCAGAGAATCATCCATCCATTCGAAATAATCAACATTATAGTGTCATACATCAATGCATTGGGGAAATGGACATTGTTTGCTCATTAATCAATAGTTTTGCATACAACCAGTGGGTATTTCGACCTGAGACTTTCTGAATATTAATAACAGAGGATATGAAGCTATTACAATCAGAAATATATAATGAGAAGCTCTCTCAAGAAGCACAAGTGCTCACCAAAAACGCCCTCCCTCAAGGAGCATGAATATGCCTTCAAAACTGGAAACGGTGGAGAGAAAGTGCTGCACTAAACCAAACCATGAAACTTCCTGTAGTTGTTACCTGCAAATACAAACTCCATTAAAGCACCATGAAAGACCTGAGTGGCCTCTCCAAACACCAACTTGGATGGGAATCTTTCACCCTCGAAATTGGCTAAGGCAAGAAACTAGTCATCCACTAGCTCTCTCTTCACAAATGCAATTTTTCTCAAATCATCAAAAGCCATTCTCATACTTCATTTCTACATTTTATAACCAACATTAACCTTCTAAGGGTCGAAATCCTCTCAATAGATTCAATAGATTTGCATTTAGAAAATATTCCACATTTGCCACTTGTCTCCTAGTTCCAACCTTCCATCTTCTCCCAAATTCGATTTTGAGTCTCTTTGGCTTCTCCAACTCCCAAATTCGTCTTCCTTGAGCCTATTTTTGGTGTTGACATGTCATAGTGGTCAAATGTCAGAGGTCAGGTCTGCAATTTGTCATATTTGTCATAGATGCTCCATCATTGGTGTCATAGGGGCTAGGGAATCTAGCCCAAGTGTCCACAAACTTCCACTTTGACTCTTTATCTTCCATGGAGGTTACCAATCCTTCCCAATTCGACCTAAGATGCTCAATGACATGTGTTATGACTTACCAACTCACCCAAGAGTGTTCACATTCCCATTAATTCAAATTTGCAAAAGAGAGATACCATGTATTATGAAAAATCAAGCTAGTGTGGGTCCCACATCCTCCATATGTCTCCAAAACCATTTGTCACCTAGGATTTCTCTTGAATTTCTTTATTCACTATATTTATTAAATACTTGAACCCTTCTAATGTCTAAACATCATTTATTAGCTTCCTTATTACCATTCCACATGTGCCCATCCAACCTAGGAAACTAGTAGGATTGATGGGATTGTCTTACTATGAAATTATTGGAATGGGGACATTACAGAACCTTTGCTAGTTTTCCCTGAGTATGTTTCACTTTCTGTAGTCACTGTGGGCTTTGCCTAAGTCGGTTACCAACAAACAAAAACAGGATTCTTAGCAGTAGTTTTATAAGAAAATCCAGTTATACTCTTATTACCATAGTAAACGGTTCACATTGAAGTTTGAACATACCACGGAGTCGGGGGGTTACTTTAAGCAGATTATGTCTCACCCCGTTGAACACCCAGTACGATTGCTCTGCACTTACTGGTGAGGATAAAAGTCTAAGTGGGCCAAACCAAGAATAACCCCACGTTAATCCACTCATCATAATAATTTAAAACTGAAGCACAGCAAAACATTTCCATTTCAGCAGCAGCTTTTTAACTTATTTCGGTATTGGTCTAACTATACAAATCATTTTGCTTAACTCAATTTATGTGTCGTGAATGATCATCTCGAATATTGCTATCTTAAATCCATCGTTGTTGCTTTCTTGCTTCAGTATTGTTCGAAACTCCTAGATTTAATTTCCGTAACTTAGTGTAATCAACCTTAGCTTTTTTTTCTTAAGGACCACCCCCCTTGGCTTCGCTAGGAGTTGGCCTAGATGGAGGAGTCAAGTGTTAAGCGACAGCAAGTTTGACTCATGACTTGCCCCTAGGGACGCACCCAGTGGCTTGAAGATTTCAGCCACGTTACACAAGGTGTGGATCAGGCGGCAACAGAACCCACTGTCGAGAATGTATGAAATTTTTGCCAACTGTGATATGAGGAAAGTCCCATACTTATTTACAAAATAAAAACAATTCAATATTCCTTTTTAATATATGTCCAGCGACCTTTATTAACACAAAATTAATGAATTTTACAAGACTTTTAATATTCTTCCGTGAGAAGTCATATCCACAAGGCTTTTAAAATTTTATAATTTCTTACAATTGTGAAACTGCAACGGTGTTACACAATTTAATACTAAAGGAATATAAGGATGACAGTCACGGCGGTAGGGACCTGGTACCCCCTTTTAAATCTTTTCAGCAACTGCCCTCCAGATGGTAGCGGGCGGAAGATAGCAAATGTCCATGATATTTTCAGCAAGATTCTCCCACAATAAATGCAAACAGGATATCCATAGAATGGCAGCTGCATCAGTTGCAGATAGATGAGTTGTGGTGTCTACAATTTCTTCAATGGCGGAAGCTAAAGGTTTCTTCTGCACTTCAACACCAGTGAGACATATTTTGGAGGGTGGTCTTGGCAATTGTATGCAGACAAACAATCAATCACTGAAAAAAGAGAGAAATAAACAATCATGCTTGCTCTGTATAGTGAACTAGAATGATAGAAGTAAATGTCTTTCTATATATATATATATATATATATATTCCCAAAGCAACTCCCAAGTAAATGCCTGACAACTTGTTTTTAATCTGCAGAAGTAAAGAGACATAAACTGGCTTACTCTTCATGTAATGTCAAATATGTTTCCATTTAATACTATCTACCAACTTATACTCTCCTTCATTGATTTAACTTTATCGATCTCTTTTTAGATGCCTGAGGAAAGTATGTTACTAAATTTCCTAATTACTCACTTTAAAATTACAATGATAAACATAGAAATACAAGAAAAGCACATTTTGCTGAAGTAGGTAAGTAACACCTCTCCTCCAGCATCTGTTTGAAACGCGTAGACTGGTTCCCTTGTACTGAAAGGCCTTTCTTCCCTTCTCTCTGATTGGTTCCCCCCGTTTTGAAGAGAAGATGACGAGTGAACCCCAAACGTGTGCATAAAAGCATCAACTTCTAAAGAGTGCCCATGAGCATTCAGCATCTTCCAATGTCCTCTCCTATATCTGCTAATGCAATTATACTTCAACTTTTCCTCAGAAACAAACAAATATGGATTCCCGGTGTTCTTGAAGTTGGTCCCAGGCACCTCAGCCAGATGTCTGCAAGAATGTCTGAAGGGTACATAACGTACATTCCATGAACATCTTAAAGACAATTTAGGAAGCTGCAAGCATAGGACAACAAAGTAGAATCAGCATTTATCTTTTTACATGGAAAAAAAGCATATTCCAAATTCATCTAACTCTGAAATCAAATAATAAAAGACCTGCACAAAAAAGTATGTCCTCTCTCATGGCAACAATGCTACATACAATCTCAATTACACTACACATAACATTAGATGATAGGCACATGTTGGACCTAATCCCTTATATGATATTGATTTCCATTGCCTTTTTCTTTTGCAACTGTTGTATATATTCTTAAAGGACCGTTTTCATTGCCTTTTTCGTTTGCAACTGTTGTCTGCAGACTGAGTCAGAGAGTGGACTGGGTGGAGCAAGACGGAAGCAGCAGAGATCGTCGCTGGGAAGAATGGCAGGAGGAAGAAGACCAGCAGAGCTTGGATGAGCGAAGGAATTTCCAGCTTCAACTGGACCTAATGGCAGACAGACTCGACCAGCAGCAAGACAAAATGGAGGACTTGAAAGCTAAAGTGGAGTCCCTGGAGAAAGAAATTGCTGATCTCCATAAGAAGCAAAAGGAAAAGGAGGAGGCAGAAGCTTTATCAGCTGCTCCTCCTCCAATCAAGCAGGAGGACCAGGTTCCATGGTTTCTGTTTTAGATTGACAGCATGCAGTACCTTTTTGTAATTTTGCTGGGCCAATATGTAAGAGTCTAAGACAGTATAACTTCTGCTATATAGTATTAGAGGTTAGTTCTCAGGCTAGGAAGTTTGAACATGGCATACACACATCTGGTTCCTTTTTGGACTTTCAGACAGAAAGCCGCTTTATGGTTTTATGTATCTTTGATTGCTGAGGATTTCTCTAAGTTGCACTGAAACGGATACGGAAACGAATACAGATGCGGGGGGTGAAACGGATACGGCAAATTTTCAAAAAATCTGGATACGATACGGCAGGGAAACGTCATATATATATATCATAAAACAAAAATTAAAATTTACCATTCATCATTTTAATTTTATTTAAATTACAGCTACATAATCATCATTATCAACCTAAATCAAATATACACATTAGAATTAATATTTACTAGACATAAGTTAAAACATTTAATATTAATAAAATAACTTATGGAATATAAATGATTTAAAAAGCTATATTAAATGTTTTGACTTTTTTTTCCATCGAAAAATATAACTTACTATTAATACCGCGAAATAGTAAATAGTTCCAATTACATCAAAGAAACAGGGAAAACTGATCCCAGCATGTTATGAGAGTGATACATATCACGGGCGAGAAAACAGCCCAAAGCACACAGACTAAAAGTTCCAGAAACTAGGCCACAACGTACAAGGCACAAACATTCGCCATAACAGAGCATCTACACGTGGCAACGGATCTGCCCAAAATAAAATAAAAATCATCGTAAATAGTACCGCGACCCCACGGGGCAAGGGACCGAGGGTCTGTCACAGAAGACATACATAAACAAGATAAATAGTGCTGCAAAAACTGAAGATCATAAGACCAACAAGTAGTTGGTGTAGTAGAGTCTATGAACCTGCAAAATAAATATACCGCATAATATAAATCATATATCCGCTAATAACACCAAATAAAACATAAACAGAAAGGCCAATCCACAGGTATCAGGACCAATGCAAATCTATCGAGCCCCGAGAGATAATAAGATCCCCGTGCCATTCCTCCCACATGATGATCCCCGCCAAAGAATTCAAAGCCTTCTTGGAGAGATGGTCAGCCTCCATATTCACCTCTCGGAAAATATGAGAAAAATGAATATGCTCGAAATCATTGATATACTTTCTGACTGCAGCCAACCAGTGCGTAAGAAGCATCACATTGATTGGGGAAACGCCCTTTGCCCAAGAAATGATGGATGAGGAGTCACCCAGAATCAAGAGGGATGATACATGTTTGATTTGAGCAAAGTGTAAACGAAGCCAAAGAGCACATAATTCACTACGGGTGTTTGTACCAATCCCCAAATTAAGATGGATGCGAAAGAAAACAGTGTTGGTAAGGTGCAAAACCACACCAGCCCCACTCACACCCGGGCCCCCAACCGCAGCACCATCAAAGAACCCACAGGGGTATCAATACCAGAGGAGCCACCCGACTTCCAGGTCTTCTAATATTCAAATTATGTCGACCACCAGGAGGGATCAGAAAGAGTAATGTATTCATTATAAGCAGCAATAGTCCGGCTGCAAATCCAATCCAAGTGAGGAATGGTACCCTCAATGATTCGCCTATTTCGGGCCTTCCAAATTTCCCACATCATAAAGCAGGGAAGCTCTGCCCAAGAATGAGAGTCCCGAATCCATGATCCTAGACAGTCGATCAGTGAGGATGATCGCCAGATAACCTGGATACCAAGGGTAGATGCTACTAAATCCAGAGGTCTTGAATGATGAATGAGCAGTATGAGAATAGGTGGTCACCAATTCCATTTGTAAGCAACATAAAGGACACCAACCAAGACCACTGAAACCACGGCGGCATAGATTATCCCATGTGAGGATTTTATTACTCAAAGCCAGCCAAATGAAACATTTGAATTTCCGAGGTAGAGCAAGTTTCCAAATGGTGTGGTGGCCCCTGCTGCTCAGGCTGGAAATCAGCCCCAAATCTGGTCAACAAGTGTAAAACTGCATCAATCACTGTCAGAAGTGCCCGGAACTGAAAGATAAGTGTCTCAATGGATCCAGAAGACCCAAATCCACTAGGGAATGAGTACTCATAACACCTGGGTTGCCCTAATGGGCCAGCTGCAGGGTCCACCATATATGGACAATGTATAATCTGCCTGATCTGAAATAATAATAAACCTGCTGAACTGGATCAAACATCATCTGCATCATATGTCCATCATATGATATCATCATCAAACATGTGGGACCATAAATCATCATCAATAATCATCCATACATGGCCCACATCATCACGGATCCCAAGAATATAATCAAGGATAAATCACATCAGTAGACTAAGACAATGTTTCTCTAATCATTCCACAGCTAAGCTCAAAGTATAAATTCCATTCAGTGGCATTAATCAAGTTAACATATTTCCGTGGTATATATAAATTACTTGCACAATAGTTCAAATGACAAACTCAACCCATTGGACATGGTCAAACTGCTAGTGAAGGATGAAGGCTAGGAGCAAGATTGGGCCAAGGGTTTGACTTGTCTAACTTAACTCAAAATTACTTTGGACTGGGAGAAGGGGGAAGCTACAAACTCTGTGCTGGAAAAAAGAACACGGGGGATGGCGTGTGTCTCCACAATGGACAAGTTGTTTAGAGAGTGCTTATTCAACTTAGGCATCATGTCTACATCAAGTTGATCCAGGTTCATTAGGATCATTCAATTTTATTCCATGGCCTTTTTGGCCTACATAACCCTTCGGATTTCAGATGTGCTGAGAAGCACAACTAGTTGCAGCTTGCATCCAGGGCATGTTTTTCACATATTTATAAGGTCAGCAATTGTTTAGATATAACTTTTAAGAACCATTGCTTTTTGGACCTTTCTTATACTCTTCGAGGAGTATTTTTAGCTTTTCATTGCTCTTGCCCTTTTTTTGTTTCCATGGGCGAATTTTTTTTAGTTTCCATAGGTAGAACATGAGCTTTCAGTTTTAGCCAACAACATCTCAAGTGACTAGGGGGAGTTCTAGCCAATGCCAAACATCGGGACAACCGACCAGAATGATTTAGGCCTACAATCCAACTCACCAAAGGTAAGTTCTGTCACCAACTCAGAGCCGAGACACTGGATAAACAGGGATGCGGTCCAAACACAGAGGTAGAAAAATGGGGAAGTCCTCGGTATCAGAAAGTCAAATGAGACAAGTCAGGGCTTAAAGTCAAATAGGAAGGTCATGTATGGATGGAGACAAGTGAATATGGAGCCTACACTAGCAGACAACTGGTGTCGGGAACGACCATATCTATGTAAGGTGAAAAACCAGTAAGTTTGTTAAATGACCTACATGTGCAAGCAATTGTCCATTTTATGATTTACAGTTCATTTTAAATAATTTGCCACATCAGGAATAATATACCAAGCACATGCTATGATCATGACTAAATCAACAAGATAACAATCCACAGTCGGTGAGAACATATCCATAGATCATACAACATCATCATAATAATAATCATCAAGTATCATCTGAAACACTGCTGTAATACATCTCTAGGCACTGAACTGAAACTATAATGGGATAAGTGGTCACATCAGTCATCAAGTCTGAACTCTCAAGGCTCAGCCTTGACACAAGGTCATACATAAATCTGAATAATGCACTGCTCTGATCATGAGTGATCCAAAATATATAGCCATGCTCTGGAATAATGGAAGCTCTGGAATGTGCAGATATCTGCTGTACAAGAATAGTAGCCCTGCTACTATGGTGTGATAACAATACCCACAATAGAGCCCTCACATTTTGCTTTATGGATGGTCAGGCTCAAACCTTCAATAACCAAGAGGAACAAAAGGGGCAAGAGAGGACAGCCCTGTCTGAGGCCCCTGGACGCCTTAAAAAATTCTATCGGTTGGCCATTTATAAGAACAGCAAAGTTTACTGAAGTAACACAAGCCATAATCCACTTCATCACCTTCCATGGCAGGCCAATTTGTATGAGAATCAATCTGAGAAGAGTCCAGTCAACCCGGTCATATGCTTTCACTAAGTCCAATTGGAGTATGAGAGCATCAAGTTTCTTTTGTTTAATGCTGTGAAAGACCTCCTGAGACACACCTACCGCATCAATATCTGCCGACCCTCCAAAAAACCATATTGTTCCATAGAAATGTGCCTCAAAAGGATCGGCTTGATGCGCAGAGCAATAATCTTGGATATAATCTTGTAGACTAAATTACACAGGGCAATGGGCCGAAAATCATTAAAATTCTCAGGATGTGATGATTTAGGAATGAGTGCCAGATAGGTAGAATTTAGTGCCCCAGAGACCAGCCCCATGGTCCTAGATTCGTCCACAGCATCCTTGAGGCCCTCCCCCATAATATCAAAAAAGTGGCAGAAAAGTTCCACCGACCACCCATCGGGGCTAGGAGATTTATCCTTAGCAAAACCCCGTAGGGTATTTTGTACCTCCAATAAGGATATGGCCTCGAAAATATTGTCCCCCTCCATGTCATTGAACATCCGAGGGTATTCCTTGATAATCTTAAATTGTTCTGGCAAAGATGTATTTTTGGGATCACAATAATAGTCCTAATAGTGATGGGTTGCCTCAGACATCAGTTCCTTATCTCCTCTAATCCGCCGACTAGCGTGATCATTAAGATCCCAAATATTGTTCTGTATTCTGCGTGAATCCACAAAGCGGTGAAAAAACTTTGTATTCAAATCACCAGCTTTGAGCCAAATTGCTCAACTTTTTAATCGCCAGGATTCTTCATGGATGAGAAGGATTTTCAATTTCCTTTCCTCCAAAACTGTGAGTCTGGCACGTCCCATTTGGGATAGCCCATTCCTCAAAGATTGGTCCATCAAATTACCAATTTCCTTTTCCACCTCTACGAGTTCCGCAACCATCACAGATTTCTTGGATCTTTCCCACTAAATAGTGAAGTCTTTTAATGATTTTAATTTCACGGCCAGCTTATCCATTGCAGATCTCTCCCCCGAGACATCTAAATTCAACCAGTGAGTTCTCACACCCACATCATAATCCTGATCAGTTAACCATACGGAGTTGAATTTAAAGGGGTAAGGGTGATGTGTTACATCGTTGTCAAATTGCAGAACAATGGGGAGATGGTCACTAATATGTATCTGTTGAATCCATGACCTATAATTCTGGAAAGAGTTTAAATGAGACGCTGATATCAAGAAGCGATCAATGCGTTTGGAAATTAGGTTTCCATCCTTCCTACCATTAGACCACGTCGGAGCCAAAGGACGTGGTTCCACATCAATCAGAGAATATGTAGAAAAGAGATTCCTGAAATATGTCCCAAGTGGATCCCTTATGGCCGCTTGGCCCCAAATTTCCTCAGCCCCCCATGAAAAATTCAAATCACCTGCAAGTATCAAATTTTCCAACTCCAATAAGTGCCCCGAGCATGCAAGATTCCAGAAAGCCTCCCCATCACAATAGGGACCATAACAATTTACAATGTTTATGTCTTTTTCTGAGCCTCTAATGTTGCCAGACAGAAGTATACCCAAAGATATAATAAAAGGATTTAACCTCAGAACCCCAGGGTTCCAAGCCGCCAGGAGCCCACCAGAAAGACCCACTGCATCAACCGTGCACATCAACCAGCCCGGCTTAATTTTGTTAAAGAAAGTACGTGCCTTCTCCCCACAAACCATCGTTTCTTGTAGGAAGACCAAATCAGGATTTATAATATGAAGAACTCTCTTGAGGGCCAATTGTTTGGGCAGACCCCCCACACCCCTGATGTTTAATGAGAAAAAGATCATTATTGACCCCTGGCAAGCGCTTTGATTCCTCTAAGAGCCCTGGTATTAGGTGAGATGGGGGTGCCCATATTAATGCTAGCGTCATTCCCCCCAGTGGAATGACCTTCTTATTCTTCCTGGCACTTCGCGTCTTTAATGGAGAGAAATCTGGTGCCAAACCACCCTGACGTGCCCCCTTCGTGATACATTGTTCACCCAGAGTTGATGAAATGTCAGCAGGAGATGGATTGACCGCAACCCCCAGGCCCGATACCGGAACCAAGGGTCCCGAGGAAGCCCCCTCAAGTTTTGTGTCCGGGCCCCTCTCGTCCACAACCCGATTTTTGAAAAAAACGGGAATTGGGGATTTTTTAACCATTTCTGAGTATGAGGGGATGTGTAAAACCCTATCCCGGGGTTCCGACCCACAAATCGACAATGGCTGAGGGAGAAGTGTGTCTGGCGGAAGCTCCAAAGAGCGTGACTCATTCACCCCTACCACATTACAATCAGTATCAATCAACGGCGTCTCGGAATCTGAGGATAACAAAATGGTAGGGACAGGGGAAAGAGGGATATCGATGGAGGCCGACACAACAGGGGAAGAGTCCATCGGAATATCTTGTGTTGCCCCCATCTCAGGTAGAGTATCATCGAATGCGTGTGAATCATTCACGAACGGATCGAGGGGATCTTTCTCAGAACCAGAGGAATAAGACAGCATTGGTGAAACCCGACCCATATAGTTCCCATTGTTACCATTATTTAGCTCCAAAGCATTAATAAATTTGATATCCAACTCATTCAATGAATGATAAAGGGATGGGTCGTTTGATTCCAACTTACCCAGTAAAACGAGGCCGGTGCATTCGAAAACATAACTCTGTTTGAAAAGCCATCTAGTCCTCCTGTCGCATCCAGCTCTTTGTCACTACCATCATCTGAAGACCAGAAAGGTTCCACCCCCACCGGGCGCCCAGAAGATGACCCCCCATTGCATTGTCTCCAAAGATGACCAACCTGTTTGCAATTTGAACAGCGGAAGGGAATGCCCCAGTAATCGATAATCAGGGCCAGTTTGCGTCCACGCCAATTAATGTGGAGGACATCGATAAGCCCCAACGAAATATCCACTTCAACCAAAAGCCGCCCCATTCGACGGTCAAAACCAAACAAATGTTCCTCCTCCACATGTAGAAAGCGTCCAAGACTGTTTCCAATGGCTTCAAAAGCCCCCCGGTTCCAAAGGGCAAGTGGGAGACCAGGGATGAGAATGCACAAATGGCACATATGCACAGAAGTCGTGTCTGGGTCGAAGTCTGTTTGCCATTTCTGCAGCATCAGACTGCCCGCCCCGTATAGCCATAGTTTGTTAAGGATAGTGGAACAGTGAGTTTCCTGCTCAAATTTGAAGCCAAACCATCCGCAAGCCAATGCAAAAACCTGGGGTAATAAGTAATAAGTAATATGTATTAAATGTTTTAACTTATGAATAAGTAATAAGTATAATGATTTATAACATTAATGTTAATAAATAAACACTAAATAAACATAAATAAATTATATCATTAACGTTTTAATTTTATTTTCGAACTTTAGCAATAAATATTCAATGTCCCATGAATGTTAAATTATTTATGTTATTTACATATTATTATTTTATTCGAACTTTTTTAATACTATGTTATTTTCTATAGAACATACTATTAATAACATAAAATAATATTCGAATGCTATGTATATGTTCTATTTACATGTTGTTATTTTATTCTAACTTTTTAATAATATGTTCTTGAATATTTTCTATTATTATTAATAATATGTTATTTTCTAGTATTACTAATAATATGTTATTAATAATATTAATAATATGTTATTTTATTTCTGCTAAAAAAATAATATGTTATTTTATTCGAACTTTTTTATTTAATATTTATTTTCGAACTTAATGATAAATTATATAATTAATGTTTTAATTTTATTTTCGAACTATAGCTCCATTCAATAGTTTTAAAAAAATAAAATTTACCAATAAACCCATCGGGGTATTGACGTCAGCATTGGAGAAACACTACCCGTCCGCTCATACAAACAGTCGGTGACCCGTGTTTTTCAAAGACCCGTGGTTGTGGTTGTGACCTGTGGGCCGGATAATGGATTGCACACAAAAACCCATCATGTAATGGATTACAGTCGGCATGGCCAGATTACACACAACACGCGCTGCCGTCTTCACAAAAATATGGAACCTGCAAATCGAACGCTGACCCAAAAACCGTCGACCATATCCAAAACCCGTCGATCCGTACCCAAAAACCGCCAATCCGTATCGCTTTTAGCTGGTCCGTATCAAAAATTTTGGATCCGTATCAAGGCCGTATCCCATCAGTTTTCGTATCCGAAGCGGCGAACAGCGTTTCAGTAGGGTTAGAGGGCCGTTTTCCGATAACTTAGGGATTTCTCCTCTCCCTTCTTAATAAAATCTAGTATCTGTTTCAGTCAAAAAAAAAAGAATGAACACCTTTGATCCTTTAAAAATAGGATCAGGGAGGTTTACAATTATGCGAAAAAGATCAACAAACAATAGGTTCAAAACAGACGCTTTGAAAGGCTTGAATACTCCAATTTTCACGAACGTTTCTGCTTACCTATTCATCAAAATGCAAAAATCAGCAAGCTAATGTATTTGAAATGTGATGGGTTAGTTGAATAAAACATAAAAAAAATTACCTACTTAGTACTTGGAAAAAATTACAAGTGCAAGTACTATCAAGATCAAGCCTAGATCTAAACTTAAAATGTGAATATAAGCACTTTTTAGATCTAGCTAATGCATGCAAAATAAGAGAGCTATACGATGATACTTTTTTAGATCAGATCTACTTATTGAGCATGAAAGAAACAAAGTAACCAAGTAACAAATAGGGAGGGCGCATCCATGCAGAGCGAGTTCAACTAGAACCCAAAGGAGATGATCTAGGAATGATTAGGATCATATCTTACGGGGATTGCGCCACCTCTCAATGAGGTAGGCACATCCCTACCTTGAAACCATCACCCAAATCAAATGCTGCCATATGGACAAAGTCGCCCAAGTTGAAGTAGGGCGCATCTCTTGAAGACCAGTTAACTAGATCTCAGTAGATGTGATTGGAATCAACCCATTCGGAGCTCAGGATGACATGGAATTGATTTCTAGTTAACTCAGTCCAACTCTAGACCAACTCCGGACATGTTTCCACTGATTTAGGAAAATTTCTTTTGCCTTTATTTTTCCTTTTTTAGCCAATTAAATATGTCGTTTTGGCCTTTTTCGAGCAAATATTAAATTGAGTGAGAAATATTCACTCAAAGGGGTGAGGAAAAGTGGGTTTATGGGTTAATGGGTGCTCTGGCTTAGAAAACGAGCATCCCAATGGCAAATTTCACCCACAACCCACATTTTTATTACATTTTTTAATTTTCCAAATTAAACCATCAAAAAATGGCTTGATTTTGCGGGAAAATTTTATTTTTCCAAAATAATAAAAAAAACCTATGGGGACCTAGCACATATTCATATGACTCTAGAATATTGTCTAGCATGTTCATATACATTGACACATGAACTTTAATTACCTCCTAAGGCCTAACCCCCAAGACGAGCATTCTAGCTTTGGAGGAACAAGAGAAAAACTCGAAAATTATACTCTGCTAAGACGCAAAGCATAATTAACAAGGGAAAAAACTCCTTGGAATACCCGGATTGGTTGCTAAGTCCTAGGAAGCCAAGTTCTTTACATAACCACCATGCTAGCACACTTTATTACAAACCCCGTGGGGCATGAACAAGTGAAAAAGGTTAAAAAAGGGGGCCCTGAAAAGGCCTGATTTGAACTTCCAAACACTGAAATGCACAAGTACTTGTGCAAACCTTAGCGGCTCACTTGAAGTCCAACTGTGTGCAACTCGGTTGGTAACAAGACCCAAGGTGCTCTCACATTGCCTGCTCCAGGAGGGAGTGATCTATTCTATATTAAAGTGAATTGACTTGTTTATTTAATAGGGGATTTCGTCCCCTTGTGGAATATGCAAGTCTAATCTAATGCTGAATTTGACATAGGCTCTAAGAAGTGCCTGGGACTTCTTAGAGTAGGGTCAAATCAACATTAGAGCTCTATGGGTGAATAGACGTGCATGTGAGGAGATGAACATCAACAAGGAGAATTTTTCTATGATGAAGAAATAACCAAGAAGTCAAGTCAACCATTGAAGAAGTCCCAAAAGAAAATTGAAGACAAGAAGACAAGTCGACCTAAAGATAAAATGAAAGATGATGACCAAAAGAACGAGTAAAAATTCAAGTGAGCAAAAGAATATAAATAAAGTGTTCACACACTTCATTCTTATCATCAACATCATCCCTTCTCTTCTCCACTTGTGCACATTTTTCAAGGAAGGCCTAGCAAAGGCAAGGAGCAAATAGTTTTGGGTTCTTTCTCTTCATAAAGGCTTGCTATTCCTCCCTAGAGATTCACTAGGGTTTCTTGTGAAAGAGGGGCACACTCTTATGTGTTAGGGTTCATCTTCATGAATGGTATTGTACTTGAATTGGACTAATTTCTTCTAAGAAAAGTTGGCTAGGTTTTCTCCCTATTGGGTTTCCTAGGATAAATTCTTGTGTCTCTTGTGCATGGCTATCTTTCTATGATCCTTTGTTTCCACTGCAATTTAAGTTGATATTTTCAGTGTGCAATTATTCAATGAAATCTGTGGGATGAAATAAATGCTTGAAGTCATTGTGAAATAATTGTCAAGATCTGAAAATAGATTAAAAATTCAACAATTAGCCTAAAATAAACCTGTAAAGTCCCCATGTGCTCGGAAGAGGGCCTAGATGGACAATGCCCTTCAAGGAGACTATTGAACTACGTAGTTAGGCCAATTGGGTGCCCAAATGTGCTAGGTCATTGTCTTGGAAGTGGCTAAATCACTCCAATGTACATTCATGAAGTTTTCAGGTTGCTCGTTAACACTAAAAATAAGCCCCTGTGGAATTTGGCCAATCTTGAAGGGTGTCTTCATTTTGACATGCAGGGTTGTAGGTCGTAGAAGGGCCAACTGGGTGCCCAAATCTACCCTCGGATCTTCAAAACACCGAGTAAAAAATCCACATGCACATTCACAAAAATCAACACTGCAATCTTTAGGGAGAAGCCCACCACCATTTTTGAAATGATTGATCTAGGGCAGTTATGACCAATCCAACTTCATATGCCTAGGTAAGTGGCCAAATCGGTATCCAGACATGCTTTTATATCTTCAGTATACCTCTTAGAACTGGAGATATGGCTTCACCACCTTTCAACCCCCGAGAGACATTAATACATTGGCTCTGCAAACTCTGATACACTAAAAAAGACCTAATGAATTCTTTGTGGCATTGAACAAGATGTACGAGGATCACATTTGTCTATGGTGGACCAGCAGCAAAGGGTGTCCATGTGGACCAATACATAGAAGATGTCATTAACTATCAAACCGAGTCATCATACAACTAGTCATGTATACATGATTATATACCTACACTACAAGTATCTTCAAATAGGTTTCTACAAAGCAAGATTTACCTACTAACCAGATTCATGATAAGATTTAAGCACTTGCAAGGACTAGTTTCTTCAATGGGGTGAATAAGATGGATAAGCCAAGCTTAGATAAGTGATATTTTGGTCAAAAGATGAATTAGTTGACTCAAGGTGTAAAGGAAAAGGAAATACTCCAAGGTTAACTATGCCAGTAAACCAGTAAACCAAAACCATGAGTGTCACCAAGAGGAGTAATAGAGAGATGCACCATTTTAGTTGAATGTAGCCTTATTTAATAGGGGGAGCTCATTGACTTGGAAGAAATGTCAGCCACAGGAATCTAGCGAGCTTCCGCTAAAATAATATCGAAGGGACATAGCATCCACACGAAGTGTTAGGGACCAAGAGACTTAACTAGTTTCTTTATATTGTCTGTGTATCACCCCTTTACTTTTATGCCTCTTTTATTTATCCTTTCAATTTCCATTTCATGCTTCCGTAAAGGTAAAGTGCTCTATAGGTTATCTTGACTGAAAAACAAGAAGGTCGTGGGTCGCGATCCCATGGGTCAATATGGTGAGAGCTCTTGAAACCTGTCATGTGCTTGGAAGCGCCACTATCACTTGAGGAATCTTCCCTTGCTCTCTTCTTACCTGGTTCATCATCTTCTGCAGCATGAGCGTGACACCTCTTCTTCTTTCCTTTCTTGGTATGGCCTTTGTTTTTGGGGGAATCTCTTGCAAGATGTCCCTTTTCATCACAAGTGTAACTTTTGTAGTTTGAGTAGTCCTTATGAGGTCTATGATTCTTTTGGAATCTTCCAGGCTTCTTGTGAGAGAGTTCTTCTTTCTTGCTCTTTTCCTTCTTTGCATGAGTTGCTAAGGCTTGATTGTCATCTTCACCCATCTTCTCTTCTATGGCCTCAATTATGGCTTCCTCTTGTGTACAATTCTCCCATAGCCTACTAAATTTGGTGAGCTTCCTTCTAGAACAAATTCCTTGAATGAATGATTCCCATGATCTTGGGAGACCATTCAATGTAGCCATCGCCAATTCTGCTTCTTCAACATTGTCTCCAATAGCTTCTAGTTGTTCTTTGATTTGGGAGACCCTTGTGAAATAGGATTGGATACTTTATGAGTTCTGCATCTCCACGCCCTTGAGTTGAGTTCTCAAGGTCATCTTCTGATTAATGTTCTTTCCTTCATACAATTTAGTCAATGCATCAAACATATCTTTGGGAGTCTTCATGGATGAAACATGGGGGATCAAGTGATCCTTGATGGAGTCAGCAATGATCCTTTTGGCCCTAACCATATTCTTCTTGTGTCTAGCTGTCTTCATCTCCCTCTGGTTCTGCATACTCTTCCTTGACATAGTTTTCCAAATCATTCTCTTCTAATATGAGAAGCATTCTATACTTCCATGCCCGAAAGTTCTCAGCTCTTTCAAGCTTGTCATCAAGCTTGGTATTGTTTGTCATCTTGATAAAATGAGAACCTCAAATGGAAATAAAGATAATAGTGCTTACCAATAGAGATGCTCCAACCAAGTACTTGCTTTAATGCCTTCTTAAATTTGCATATTGGTTGACCTAGGGATGGTCAAAGAAACCCTAATTTTCCAACCTCGAAATCTTGTAAATCTGAATTGAGAGAAAGAGAACCTCCCTAAGGCGAGTTGAGCAAACCCTTCCTTCAGACAAACTTGTGGACAAAAATATCAAAAATTCGATGCCCTAGTTTTTCCCGAGTAGTAGTGACTAGGTCAAAATTCAAAATTCAAAATGTGCCCTCCTAGGGCGAATTGATTTGTCCTCCTTTTCAGGCCAATCTATGGTGAAAAGCTTCTGGAATAGGAAACCCTAGTTTTCACTTTCGACAGTTTCAACTGCACAAAGTCTTCTTTCAGGCTAACTCTGAAACCATGTTGGAATTTTAATACTTCAAACTTCAAAGATGGTTATGTTAGATCTTCAAACAATTTGCATTATATCACAATAACTATATGTAATAGGATCACTGAAAGATAGACAAGCACAGTATAAACAAGAGTACACAACGATTTATCATGGGAAACCCTCTTGGGGCAGAAAACCCAGCAGAACTTCAATATAGATTTAGTCACCAAGTACAATGTCAATCTAGTATATTCCAAGAGCAAAGGCTCTTTCACACAAAGATCCCGAGAATAAGATAAGATAGAAACCCCAAGAATAAGATGTCTTCAATGTAGCTACTCTTTCTCCCAAGCGAACTTGTTCTTCTCTCTCTACTCATGCAAACTTGCTTGAGTGAGTGATATATCCAAATGAGCTAGGCGCCTCACCTATTTATACTAATCACAAGATGACCTTTTTACCTAACTGGGCCGACTTGAATATAATATTAATTTTGTGCTTTTTCTGGATTTTTTAGGCCGACTCAACTAGTAGTGTTTACATTTATTCTTTTAGGGTTTTTATATGATCAAATACAATATGAATATTTCCCAAAGCAAGTACAACAATAATACAATAAGAATATCTTCCGAAGTTACATTCTTCAACAATTGTTGGAAAGATTTGTTTGTTTCCCAAGATGAATATTCTTCTAGAAGGTTCTTCCATTTTTTATCCTTACTGTTGTAGCTATAGTACTTTGAATGAAGCTAGTGCCAGCAGAAATGGGAAGCAGAAAAGACTTTCCATAATTAACTACAAAAGAGTTGCTATATTCAACCATGTTGTCTGGCCATTTGAAACCCTTAACTTTTTTTTTTGCTTCTGAAAGAATTTTCAAAGCTCGCCGCAATCTCTCTAACTCTTTGTTTTTGCCACTGGTTATAACAGTGCCATGATCAAGCAAACTAGATGGCCCAGATAATCAGTTCCTGCAAAAAGTTTCCTAATGACACTTTCTCCATCAGGTATTAATGCTTTGACCTCATCATTGGATATCCCTTGTTTCTGTTGGAATGCAATTGCTAGTGTTATAATGCCAATGCTACCAAAAGATAAAATAGTATTTTGAATATCAATGGTATCACGAGGAAGCACTTGGTTCTTTTTAGGCTTCAAAATATCTTTCAAGCTAGGAGCACATTTTCCTGTTACTTGCAACCAAGAACTCTTTAGTCATTGTTCATCTGTGATAGAGAATTTTTCTGCTTTTTGGAATTTCCTGTTGCCAATCATGCACAACATTTGGAATACTAGTTTCTCCTGTGTTTACAATCACTTGTGTATCAGCTACAAAATGTTGTGTTGGTATTGGTAATTCTTTGTGGAATCCAGGGTTATATCTAAAAATGATTCAATTCCATTTATAGCATAATGAGTTTCCCTAAATGTTATGACTTGATTTTTTATCATATTTCATGGCAATGCTCTCTGCTTCTGTGGTAATCACAGAATTCCTCTACTTATTGGCTGAATATTTTGGCAACTCGGTTGAACATTTTGTAGACCTAATATTCTCTTATTCAGCTAGAAGGGAAGCAAGACTGATTCTAACTTCCATGTTGCAACCTAATACAAGTTGAATTGAATTTGCAATACTCTTCAAATGTCCTTCAACTCTGGGTTTTTATCTGGATGCCAGAATTCTAATTGAACAATTGCAAAACCTTCTCCTACAAAAATTGACACCAATTTTGCTTGAGTATATAACAACTGCCTCAGAATATTTAAACAGCATTCTTCTATAGTTCTTCTCCAAATGTCATCCAACTTGGCTAGACTCAGACAACTCAACTCTTGTTGCGCTGCATCACTGTTATCATTAATGCTTCTAGGAAACTTTACCCCACATCCACCCAACACAGGTGAATAACCCAATGCATGATTCTGTATTCCAATATTGGAGACTAATACCCCTTTGTTTGCCTCATTTAAATACATGATTTGTGCTTTCTTCAAACTATCATTTTTATTCCTTGCGAATCCAATTGTTTGATCAAAACTCCAAACTATCGTTTATCGAAAATTTGCCTGGACGATGAATCTGACTCTCCGGTTTCGTCCCTTGGAGTCTGTGGAGGAGACTTATCTCTATCTTGAAATCCTCGGTTACTTGTATTTCCTAAGAGAGACATCCCTGGTTCTTCTACTCTTGAGATTGCATAAACCTTGGGTGTTAATTCATCCAATATTTACATGATCTTATTAAGCTTGACAGTAATTACAGTATTTGATTCATCCCTACCCTTTGCAATGCATCTTTATGCTATGCTCCTTGTTTGGACAATATTTCTCTTAATTCTCCTGTTTGCTTGTTCAAGCTACTCTCAATGCCATCTAGACAAAAGTCTGATGTCTTCCTTGTGGCTATATAATTCTTTATTTATGTCCTCATTGGTTACCACTTCTTCTTTCTTGATTCCATTAACAATTTTCGAAATTAATAACTATGATCACCTTCGATTGTACAACCCCTAGAATTGCACAAATCTGCAACCTGCAATGTTTTGATTGTACGAACGTATGGAATGTACATAATTGTACATATGTACAGCAATGCATGGGTGTGCAAATGTATGGCACTATGCAGATGTACGTTGTTGCACTAGTTGTACAACACTCTGCGGAACTGTTTGTGCAGAATTCAGCTTGTACGTAACAAATCAGCAAGCTCTGATACCAATGAAATGAACAAAATTCATTTCCCAAACATGAACACACTTCATTTAATGAATATCCAATTTAAGAAGGACAACACATTAAAATCCATAAAGGACAAATATATAATAATTGTATAATGAATAAGAGATATGATTAACATTGCCATGGGAGAGTGTACTTATATACACATTGACTGCTCACCATGGATGAATGGCCATGTCTTTACAAATGCACCTTTTAATATATTAAAGTCCTATATATTTTCCAAGGAATAATCTCGAGGAAAACCCTCCCAGTACTTCCCATGATTCATGGGTGGTAAATGAGGTAAACCATCAGCCCTGATTACGGAGCCTAACCCCAAGGGGATCAAGAGGGTTGAACCTGCGGCCTCCCCAACTTTGGGGGAACCTTGGCGCTTATTGAAGTCCTATATATATGCTATGTTATGTACATAACAAACTCATGCCTGCAGCTTCGTTGAATCCCTTTCAGCTTCAGCATGCACTTTGCCATCTTCTATATCATTCTTGGAGATTGTTTTGTGACAGCATTGGCCCTGTGTGCCTATGCTTGATTGCACCTCATCATAGTCAGGTTTTTATTGTCAATTGTGTTCGTTATTGTATCCCTACCCATTTAAACATTAAGAGGGGATTATTGTAGTGTTTATTTGGCCAATTTTTTGGTTTCCCACATTTTTCCCAAGTGAAAATTAAGGGGGGGTGTTGGGATGCAATTTTTACTGGGGGTCAAAAATCCTTTATGTTGACTTTCCTTATTTATGATCACAAGTCAATCTTAAGGAGGGATGTTGGAGATAAGCTGGCTAATCTTGTCTTAGTGGGCATTAAGTGCCATTGATGTAAGACACTATTAGTATGTCATTAATGTAGTCGTTAGAAGGTGGCTTTAATGGTTCTTTATTAATATGGTTGTTAGAAGGTGGTCTAGCATCTATAATTATTGCAGTAGTTAACATAGAAATCATCGCTGTTGAAAGGGTCTTGACCCCCGTTGTAAGACACCGTGTGGCACACGTGAATAAAGCAATCTTGTTCGGAGTAGAGGTTTCTATCCCATGAGACTTTTTCCACTATAAATTTGGTGTTTACCTTATATGTTATGATGTACAATGTGTGGAGACCTACTTTCCTTATAGAATTTTTTTTCTAAACTTTGACATATCTCAATCATGTTTCGATATTGAAGTTTTTATCACAAAGTACCCAAAATCTAAACCTCTAAATTTTCAAAAGTGCCATTAATGTTTCAAAGTAATTCAATTTTACTGCAAGAGAGACAAATGAAATAAAAGGAAGGTAAGGAAAATGGAAACACATACCAAGGTGTCTGGCAATGAGCCTTTCAAGGACATAGTCCTCGTATAAGATATGTTGTCCATAGTTCATGCACTGAAATTGCCCTCCATGAATGGATAGCCTGCAAAGTACGATTAACGATATACGCACAAGTGAAACAACATTGAAAATACTCACACAAGAAGCAAATTTCATGAAGAGAAATGTCATAACTTTACACTATACACTTTGTTTTTCATTAAGTATATATAGAAGTACAAAATTGGTGTATGGAGACTATTTTATGAAGACTTCGATGAGATGTTAACATTAACGAGAAAGTTGGAGTGGTAGATAAAATGTACAATTATAAAAGTACAAAATACAAATATAATACATCATTAACAAAGTCTCGTCAAAGTATCATCTTTGAGTGTCAAAAACACAAGCTGCTTCACAAAAATCTGCCTAAAAATCATTTTGGGCTTACCAGTACCCTAGAAAACATTCTCCCAATTGAACACAACTTTTCAATGACAAAACAACTTGAGAAACACCTAACAATTTCTCTAGAAAGTATTCTTCACATCTAGAAAGTACATTTTTCCACAATTCATTCAATCTCTTTATAGCACTTTGTTTCTACCCTGGCAACATTTGTAATAATGCATTCTTCCAATTCTCTCTTTTAAATAGGACCAATGAGCAAAACTTCGATATGCAATAGGGACAACATTAATAGTAAAATCCATTCCACAAGTAATAATATTCGAAATAATAATAGACATAAAGTTGAATCTAATAGAATAAGAAGAAATAGAAGAGGCTCCATAATAAACCAATAATGTTGTATTATAATATCAAGCCCTTAAGGTAGAGTCTCATCATACAAATATCCTTAAGATAGATAAAATAAGATAAGATAAGATAAGTTTATTAATGTCCAACGAATGACCAAAGGTAGGTAATTCAGACTACTCAGTACATAAGTGATGATACAAAGTGGGAGTACAAAGGCCACTCATATAAAAGCAAGAACCAATGCTACCCTAAAAGATCTAAGCACGATTAAGGAAAAGTAAACTTCATGACTCCTTCACGAAGAAGAACCTTAAAAACATAATAACTCTAGAATGCTTTGGGAGGAAAGAAGAATCCTATTTATTGCCTAAGTAGGACACTCAAAATCAAAAAGACAGGAGTCTCGGTTACCATAATCCTTGAATTAACTTAGTGGGGTTACCATTTCCCTTGAACTACCTTAAACATATACGTTGACTTTCGGAAACCATAACCTTCTTGATATTGAACAAAAGTATGTTGTAGTATATGTTGATAAATTGTCTTAGAATGAACTTTACAATGGTAACATCAATAAGATGGCTTATTACAATGCTAGCCTAGGAAAATCTTGAAAAACGTTTCTTCTGCAAGGAAGATCTTTGGAATAAGGAACAACACACGTGACCCTGTTAGTTTTTACTTGTTTAGCATATAACATTAAACAATCTATCACTAAAGAAATACAAGCACAGCAAAAACACAATGAACACAATATTTCTTTCGGGGAAACCACATGGGACAAAACCCCGGCAAAATCTTCCTCAATATAGAATTCACAAAGTACAAAGATAAACCCCAAGAAAAAATCAGCTTCTCCTCCACTTGTGCGAACTTCTGTCTCTCTCCTATGCGAACTTGTGTGAGTGAGATGAGTGAGTACAAATGAGAGACTCCTCTATTTATATTCTTCCGTTGGGGTGACTTTTCCCCAACTGGGCTAACTTCACCTAACTGACTAGGCCGACCTCTCAATTACATAATATAATAATCTTTTTGGGGTTCTTCTAGGCCGACATAAAACCTAGGGTTTACATTGACTCTTTCAATGACTCTTACATTATTAATTACATCAATCACATCTCCTAAAGGAGGAATACAATAATACAATATGTTAAATTTCATACATTCATAGCATAAAACATAAATGCATTACCAAGATCACTAGAAGTAAGACAAAGCACAAAACAACAACACAGAGTTTACCCTGGGAAACCCAATAGGGAGAAAACCCAGCAACCTTCGCAGAGAGATGATAATTCTGAGATCAGAGTACAAATGAAGAAAGAGAGAGAATGTGAAAGTATCTTCCACAAGTAAACAACCCAAATAAGACTCCTTCTTCTAGTGATGCGAAAATCTGCTCCTCCAAGTGATGCGCACTTCACAAGTGTGAGAATGAACAAATGAGGAGCACTAACCTCATATTTATACAAGTGTTGAAACCAGAAAATCCCTTATGAGGCCGACTTGTCTTGGGGGCAATAAATATTTTATTTTTAATCTTTTTATTAATTCCTTTTGCACCCCAAGGCTTAGATTGATTCTTTCATCTGTTTACATAATTGATTACATAAGGTTCTTCTCCCTTAGGAGGTATAAACAAGTACAATAAAATATAATGAATAATATCTTCTGAAGTTGTACAAAATCCAACACTCCCTCTCAACGAGGAAGGTATTCTTCGGTCTTTATCAGCATCACGATCATTTGGGTTTCATCTTGTACTCTACTCTGTCTCCATCATCTCTATGCATACTGAAGGTTGTCCACACAATCTTTGTGCATCATCATCACCAGTCCTTCGTTGAGTCCAAGAGAATCACTCGATCCTGGATCCAGGAGAATCACTCAATCCTGGATATCTGAGATATACAGCTATACCATCTCTGTTGTACAATTTGCTACCTGTCTATCTCATCTTCCAATGGGGTCCTCCCATACCTGGCTGAGATCTCAGACAAGCAAAAGGGCACAGCCATCTACTAACCGTCCTACTCTTCTGCCTATGAGATTTCTCCCATATCTGGCTGAGTATCTGGACTGTAGAGGCACCTGTGCAACCACACCGCCAACTGCTAACTGTCCTACTCATCTGCCTATGAGATTTCTCTCATATCTGGCTGAGTAACTGGACTGCAGAGGCACCAGTGTGAACCCGACCAACTGTTGACTATCCTACTCATCTGCCTATGGGATTTCTCCCATATCTGGCTGAGTAACTGGACTGCAGAAGGTACCTGGGTGAGCCCGGCCAACTACTGACTATCCTACTCAACTGCCTATGAGATTTCTCCCATATCTGGCTGAGTAACTGGACTGCAGAGGCACCTGGGCAAAGCAGGGCAAGCATCTCATCTTTCCCTCTCAAGGAGGGAAACGTTCTCTTCGACTCCAAGTCTTCCGCGAAAGTATTCGAACTTCACTCTGGGAAGTGCCTTGGTGATAACATCTGCAGTCTGGTCGTCTATTGGCACATACTGTAACTCGACTGCACCTTTCTACACCATATCACGAATGAAGTGATATCGAATCTCGATATGCTTCGACCTGTTGTGAAATACAAGATTCACTGACATCTACACACAGCTCTGGTTATCACAGTGAATCACGGTCGGCTCTGGAATCTGGCCGAACAATCCTGCCAGGAGTTTACGCAGCCAAACTGCTTCTCGAGCTGCTGTGCTAGCAGCCATGTACTCGGCCTCTGCAGTACTGAGTGCTACTGAGTTCTGCTTCCTGCTGCACCAGAAAATAACTGCAGAACCCAAACTGAAGCAACATCCAGAAGTACTCTTCCGATCTGCAACACATCAGGCCCAATCTGAGTCTGTAAACCCCTACAATATCAGGTCACCATCTGAAGCATATTTCAATCCATATCCCACAGTGCCACGTAAGTATCTAAGCACATGTTTTGCAGCAATCCAGTGAATCTGCCTCGGTTCGCACATGAACTGACTGAGGGCAGTCACAGCAAAACATATATCTGGTCTGGTGTTGGTCAGATACATCAATGACCCAATCAACTGGCGATAAATGGTGGGATCAAACAAATCAGACTCTGAAGTAGAATCTCTCAACTTCTTCCAATTTGCATCCATCGGAGTAGCCATGGACTTGCAGTCCAACATTCTGAATCTCTTCAATATATCGATGGTGTATTTTCCTTGTCCTAGGAAAATCTCTTTCTGCCTCTGCCATACTTCTAATCCCAAGAAGTAATGCATCAAACCAAGGTCTTTCATTTCAAACTCAGAGGAGAGATTCTTCTGACACCATGGAATGAGTTTCTCATTTCCAGTGAGAAACAAGTCATCAACATATAATACCAAGATCAATCGCTTGTCATCTACAACCTTGTAGTAAAGGTTGGGGTCTGCATCACTCTTGGAAAATCCCAAGCTCACCAGGAATCCGTCTATTCGTCCATACCAAGCATGGGATGCTTGCTTGAGGCCATACAATGCCTTCTTCAGTCTGCATACATGAGACTCCTTTCCTTGGACAATAAATCCATCTGGCTGTTCAATGTAAACTTCTTCCTCAATAACACCATTGAGAAAAGTTGTCTTCACATCCATCTGATGCAACTTCCATCCCATAGCTGAAGCAATCGCGATAATGTATCTGATGGAAGTATATCGGGCCACAGGAGCAAAAGTCTCATCATAATCAACTCCCTCTTTCTGAGAGAATCCTCTGGCTACGAATCTGGCCTTGTATTTCTCAACACTGCCATCTGCTCCATGCTTGATCTTATATAACCACTTAGAAGTCACAAATGACTTCTCCTCAGGTCTCGACACAACCTCCCACACATCATTCTTCATGATGGATTGATATTCTTCCATCATGGCATTCTTCCAAACTTGATGTTTGGATGCTTCTTCGTAAGTGGTGGGTTCTGAATCAATAATGTTGCTCATCAATGCCACATAGCTGGAGAATCTCTGAGGTCTTTTGCTTTCTCTGAAAGTGCCATGTGGAGCACCATGCCCCTCTGCATCCTGCAGTGTCTGTTGTGCCCATCTAGGTCTTTTCCGACCTGTCACATCTCTGGGGATATCAACTAGATCTATGGGATCGATAGGTTCATCCTTTTCTACTGACTCCCTCTGAACTGGAGGGGGAGATGATCTCATCTCCTTTGGTTCTAGCATTTTTGCATCATCAATCTCCATATCTAATCCTCTGCCTTTCCTGACAGCCATTTCTTCTTCAAAGGTTACATCCCTACTGACTTCAATCTATCTAGATCCTGGAATGTAAATTCTATAAGCCTTTGAAGACTCACTATATCCCACAAAGGTACCCTTCTTGCCTGAAGGTTCTAACTTTGATCTTTTCTCTTTGGGCACATGAATGTAGGACAACCAAAAATCCGGAGATGGCCCACTTTTGGTTTCATACCTGTGAACGCTTCTTCCGGAGTCATGTTCTTCAAGATCTTATGTGGACATCTATTTTGTACATATACAGCAGTTCTGGATGCTTCTGCCCACAAGAACATTTGAAGACTCTGGTCATGTATCATAGCTTTGGCTGCCTCCACAATTGTACGATTCTTTCTTTCTGCAACCCCATTTTGTTGATGGTTGTAGGGAACTGTGAGCTCCCTCTTAATTCCTGCTTCCTTGCAGAAATCAATGAACTCAGTAGAGGTATATTCTCCACCATTATCGGATCTCAATATTGTTAGGAACCCGTGTCAACCCTTCTCTTTACTATGTTAGTATATTGTTGTTGGACGCATATGCTTTGTAAGTCGTCCCGTAGTATTTGTTGATTCATAGTTTATATTAGCCCATAGTATTGACCCATAGTATTGGACGCATATGCTTTGTAAGTCATCCCATAGTATTATATGTCCCATGGTTTTGACCCATAGTATGGGGCATAGACTTAGTATATAAGTGTGTGTTGAGGTCATTGAAGGCACCGGGAAGTTAATTGTATTGAGCTTGCTCAAAGGAGGTTGCCCCCTCGAAGTGGCCCGTGATCAATATAAAAGTGATTCTGTTCTATTATTTCTGATATCTCGTGCATTTGCATTAATTAATTATTGCAGGTTCATCACATCTGGTATCAGAGCACTTTCTTGGGCTCGTTGGGTGGAATTTCTGCCAAAAAAAAAATTTCGCATCTGTTGCAGCTTCGGATTTGGGAATAATCCCTATCCGCTTAACTGTGGGAAGTACTTGGGCATAAGCCCTAAAACTCATTGTGAGGAGTACCACAGGAACCCCAAAGTAGCTAGCCCATTGAGAGGACCTGCCAGCAAAAAGGGCAACGACCCCTACCTGATTGACTAGTTCCCACCCTTGAGGTAAACCAAGAGCTGTCGTTTGTGGCAAAGCGGTTATCAGTTTTACCTGAGCCGTGGAGTGAGGGGTACTGCCCCAATACGCAAGCCGTCAGACAGCATTGGTGGCCGAGTGAAACCCCTGAACTGTTAGGAAGTCGCACATACCTGGGGTCCATATCTATTTTCAGCTGAACTGTTATCGATCACTGCTGCGCCGTTTCAGATCCAGTCGTTCAGATCCATTCTGAAAGCCATTCGAGATCCAGCCGTTTTCAATCCATTCGGCGCCGTTTCAGATCCATCTATTTCCGCTCACTTCTGGGCCGTTGCAGATTTATCTGTTCCAGATCCCTTCCGAGCCGTAACCGGTCCAGTCTGAACAAAAAAAAAAAAAACGAGTATAAAATTCAGTTTTTTCTCCATATCTCCCTTGTTTTCACTCTGTTTCCCTTGAAATTTTCAGGGAACCCCTGTCATCCCATTCTGCATATTTCATTCCTGAGGACCCTATCCCCAATTCCCCTTCCCAAAGCCCGAAATCCCACATTTGTCTATTTTTAGGGTTTGCCATAACTTCCTCAGATTTCACCCAATCACCTTCAAATTTTACCACAGAGTTCCTTTCCGAATTCTGCTTCTTTGTCTCCCTCTGCCAAATTTTCCCATCCTTTCACCCCGCTTCTGAAATCCTCATTTTTTGCTTCCTTGTCTCTTCAACAGTGTCCAAAACCTAGTCAAACCCCAATTACCCTTCAGATTTTTTCCCAAATCCAGATTTTCCTTTACTGAAGCAATTTCTGTTTTTGTTTTTCTACCCAGTCAACAAACAAACAAAAAAAATCCTGGTTATGGTTATCACCCGCGCAGAAGCCAACACCATGGAGGAAGCACTTGCAACCATCCAAACCAAACACCAAGATCTGGATGAAAAATTTCTCAACCTCCATCTTCAACATTCACCCATGAACAATAACCGACAGCCAGAATCTTTTGCAGCCACCGGGTTCTCTTCTTCCAGCAATTTTCGTGGGCCGAAGCTTGATTTTCCTAGCTTCAATGGTACTGATCCGACTGGATGGATATACCGAGCAGAACAATATTTCAATCTGCATAATACTTTTGATGTCCAGAAAGTTCCACTTGCATCCTTTCATTTGGAACAAGAAGCCCTTCAATGGTACCGTTGGTACATCAAAGCTCATCCCGAACCAAACTGGACAGATTTTTGCCAACTCCTTTTGCCACGATTTGGTCCTAGTGCTTTTGATGACTTCACAGGAGCACTCACTAAACTTCACCAAATTGGCACAGTGCGAGAGTATCAGACAGAATTTGAGAAACTGGCCAATCACACAGAAAGATTGTCTGATGAATTCTATGGGAGTTGTTTTATCAGTGGTCTCAAGGATGAAATCCGCTCAGAGGTCAAAATGTTCTGTCCCAACACAATGATGGAAGTCTTAGGGTTGGCTAAGTTGGCAGAGGACAAGATCGCAGCTCAACAACGCTCCAAACCCACCTTTGTTCCCTTCATAAATATGGGTTCCCAACGACCTCCCATCACGCCTGCTCCTCAACCAACTCCTATCAAGCATTTGTCTGAAACAGAGATGCAAGCACGCCGAGAAAAAGAGCTTTGTTATAATTGTGATGAGAAATTCACTTGGGGACATCGATGTGTTCAACAAAAGCTCTATCTCTTGGATGTGGATTCTCCACCTGCCTCAGAACTTGATGAAGAAGCTCCAGATACAGTAGATGGTCAGGTCAACATTCAACACCCGCCTGTTGACACCCCATCTCAGGACGACCCACCCGAGATCTCTCTCCATGCTGTAACCGGCGTCACCACTCCACAAACAATGCGAGTCAGGGGATACTTCAAGAAGCTCCCTCTTACCATACTCATTGATTCGGGTAGCACTCATAACTTCATTGACCCTCGAATTGCCAAACAGGCTGATTGTTTTGTCCATCCTTGCTCCAACTTTGAAGTCATGGTTGCCAATGGGGGCACCTTACCTTGCAAGGGGAAGTGTCACAATGTGCGTATCTCTATGGAAGATTATAACCTGCGCTCTGATATGTTTTCCTTGTCCTTAGGCGGATGTGATGTGGTTTTGGGTGTTCAATGGTTACGCACACTTGGCCCCATCTTATGGGATTTTGCGAAACTTTGGATGCAGTTTTAAGTCAATGGGGCACAACGCAAATTAATGGGCTTACAACCAGGGTCTCTCCGCATCATCAGTTCACATCGTCTAGAAAAAATCCTTAAGAAGAATTCACATGGTGTCATCGCTCAACTCCATTCCATTCAGATGCACCCATCAATGGTCTCCACTACTTCCTTGGATAGATATGCAGGTGTCTTTGCTGAACCAATGAGCTTGCCGCCTTCAAGAGACCTTTCCGGTAAGCATTTAGTCGCATCTACCTCTCAGCAGGAACTGATGGCTATTTTGCATGCAGTACAGAAGTGGCAGCCATACCTATTAGGGAATTATTTATGCATCAAGACTGATCTCCCGAGTCTGGAAAATTTTCTGGAACAATGGGTCTCCTACCCAACACACCTTAAATGGGTTATCCAACTCATGTGTTATCCCTATGCGATCACTTACAAGAAGGGTAAGGACAATATAGTGGCAGATGCTCCTTCTCGCACAATTGATGACCCAGTTTCTCTTACAGCTCTTTCTCTGCTTGTTCCAAATTGGTTGCAATATGTTCAACAGGGCTATCTCTTCTATGAACTCCATGCTTCTTCATCAGCAGGGCACTCTGGGTTCTTCAAAATGTATGACCGAGAACAATGTAACTTCTTTTGGCAGGGACTAGAAATGACAATTCAACAGATGGTGGCTAACTGTGATACTTTCCAGGTCAACAAGGGTGAAACGACACTCCTTTTGGGATTGCTCAAACCCTTGCCCATCCCTACACAGCTTTGGCCAACTATTTCTATGGATTTCCTAGCAGCGCTCTGGTGGTACAATACCACATCTCAAAGGACACCATATGAAGCAGTCTATGGACAAACACCGCCAGTTCTTCTTCCATACACCCTTAGCAGCTCCCCAGTTCAGGAAATTGACTCAATTCTTTGCAACCGCGATCAGATTCTTCTCATTCTGCAGGACAATCTTCACATGGCCAGAATTCCCCTGAAACAACAAGCCGATCAGCACCGTTCTGAGCGCATTTACCACGCAGCTGATAGGGTTCTTCTTCATCTACAGCCTTCCAAGCAATCCTCCCTGACACTCCAAAGGCGTCAGTGGCCCGCAATGCAACCCGGGGATGCTACCGGGGAACCACTCCTTCAGATTTTGCAACAATTTCTCCAACCAAAGCTTTGAGGACAAAGCTTTTTCTAAGGGAGAGGGGATGTTAGGAACCCGTGTCAACCCTTCTCTTTACTATGTTAGTATATTGTTGTTGGACGGATATGCTTTGTAAGTCGTCCCGTAGTATTTGTTGATTCACAGTTTATATTAGCCCATAGTATTGGACGCATATGCTTTGTAAGTCGTCCCATAGTATTATATGTCCCATGGTTTTGACCCATAGTATGGGGCATAGACTTAGTATATAAGTGTGTGTTGAGGTCATTGAAGGCACCGGGAAGTTAATTGTATTGAGCTTGCTCAAAGGAGGTTGCCCCGAAGTGGCCCGTGATCAATATAAAAGTGATTATGTTCTATTATTTTTGATATCTCGTGTATTTGCATTAATTAATTATTGCAGGTTCATCACAAATATCTTGATCCTCTTTCCTGACAGATTTTCAACTTGTGCTTTAAACTCTTTGAACTTGTTGAGTACTTCCTCGGATTCTTTTGACTTGAGAAAGTATATCCAAGTCTTTCGAGAGTAATCATCAATAAAGGTGATATAGTAGTGATAACCACCTAATGACACAACTGTCATGGGCCCGCACAAGTCAGAGTGTACTAGATCCAAAATGCCTTTGGATCTACTCTCACTATCTGGAAAAGACTTCTTGGCATTCTTGCCAAGTGCACATCCTCTACATGTTCCATCATGGTTTACTTGGAGCCCTGGCAAACCTGTCACAATATTCTTTAGAACTGGGAGAGCTCGATAGTTCAGATGAGCTAACCTTCTATGCCATAACTCGCCCATACTTGCAGCATCATGTATTAGGGCTTGAACTGGAGAAGTGTTTAGCCTATACAAGCTCTCTTCTCTTATGCCAATAACCTTGGCTGAGCTCATGCTTGAGTTCTTGTGCCAAGCAAGGACTTTCCCTTCTGAGAAAGCTACTTTATAACCCTTGTCCTCCAATGCTGAGATGGAGACAAGATTTCTTTTCATACCAGGTACATAGAGTACATCACTTAAGCGTCATGTATCATTTGATTCCAATTGAAGGGTGGTGGCTCCAGATCCCTTCACAGTGTAATTTGCATCATCTCCAAGTACAACACGGAGATGTGAATCTTTCTCAATTAATTCTGAAAGATTCTCTCTATACCCAGTCATGTGTCTAGATGCACCACCATCTATGAGCCAAGTGTCACTAGTGGTAGGAATACTACCTGATAGTGCTGATATGAATAGGAATTCTGTGTGATCTTCATTCTTTTGCTTCTTGTGATGATCTTCTTCTACATCAGCAGTGGACGCTTCATGCTTCCTTTTGATTTGACTTCGACAGCTACTGGCGTAATGTCCATACTTTCTCCACCTATAGCATTGAACTTGAGATACATCCTTCTTCTTCTTTTGTTCTTGACGAGGACTTGATCTCCTTTCTTGGTGCTTGTGTTTATGGAACTTCTTTCCTTTTCCCTTACCATTCTTGGTATGAGAAACAAATGCTTGAGTCTCTTCAATTTGATTGCCATGGATTCTTTGACGTGTTGCGATCCTTGTCTCCTCCTAAGAGCAATCTACCCAAAGCTTGTCAAACTTTGGTAGTTTAGATCTACCACTTACGCTTTGGATGAAGGACTCCCATGATGGTGGAAGACCATTTAAGGTGTGGAGGACAAGCTCCTTATCGCCAATAGGATCTCCACTAGTGCTGAGCTTGTCTCTGAGTTCTGCGATCCTCATAAAGTATGAGGCAATGGATTCCGACTTCGCTATCTTCGTATTTGAGAGTTGGTTTCTCAAAGTCATGGATACATTTAGACTAGTGTGTTCAAACAATTTCATAATGGTCTTGAACATCTTCCTAGCATTCTTCTTACCTGAGATCTGAGGAACCAAATGATCTCTCACGGAATCCACAAGAGTCCTTCTTGCTTTAGCATCATTCTTCCTCCATCGAGATTTATCTTCTTCGGCTTCTGGTTCGGGGACCTTCTCATTTACATATAGTAGAAGATCATTTTCCTCTAGGAGTAGAAGAACCCTAAACTTCCAGGAGATAAAGTTTGTGGCTCCTTCCAACCAATTTTCAACCTTCATCCCAATCATCTTGATTTGCCGATCTAGATCAGAAACCCTAGCAGGAGCTAGGTCAAAAATAAAAGTTCTCAGAATTTAATTCCGTCTTCACCAATGGATTGGACTAGCCAAAAACGAAATTCTTATGGCTCTTTTTCTTCAAAATAATGGGTGAAGACTTCACAAGATGAAACCCTAATTCCGGCAGGGTTCCGACAATGCTTCGGCAATGGCTTCTTCTAGAATGGCTCTGATACCATGTTAAATTTCATACATTCATAGCATAAAACATAAATGCATTACCAAGATCACTAGAAGTAAGACAAAGCACAAAACAACAACACAGAGTTTACCCTGGGAAACCCAATAGGGAGAAAACCCAGCAACCTTCGCAGAGAGATGATAATTCTAAGATCAGAGTACAAATGAAGAAAGAGAGAGAATGTGAAAGTATCTTCCACAAGTAAACAACCCAAATAAGCCTCCTTCTAGTGATGCGAAAATCTGCTCCTCCAAGTGATGCGCACTTCACAAGTGTGAGAATGAACAAATGAGGAGCACTAACCTCATATTTATACAAGTGTTGAAACCAGAAAATCCCTTATGGGGCCGACTTGTCTTGGGGGCAATAAATATTTTATTTTTCATCTTTTTATTAATTCCTTTTGCACCCCAAGGCTTACATTGATTCTTTCATGTGTTTACATAATTGATTACATATGGTTCTTCTCCCTTAGGAGGTATAAACAAGTACAATGAAAGTACAATAAAATATAATGAATAATATCTTCCGAAGTTGTACAAAATCCAACACAATAGACAAGTACAAATAGAATATCTTCCGCAGTTACATTTCTTTAACAGAGACGTGTAGAGAATTACACTGTGCTCGAAAAACAAGTGGAGTCAGCTAACCTCTCTTAGAATGATGCAAAATGATCCCCAAAAATTGTTGCTTCAAACTCTATATTCTAGATTTAGGGTCATATTTGATGTATTGGAAATGGAGAATTGGAAAGTCCTTCATCTATGACACCAAGGACTTGTACAATACATTGAGACTCAATAACCTTTACTTCCCACTTAAATAGGAAGTGGTGATCAATGACTCTAACGAGAAGTGGAAAAAAAGATACTCGACTCTCTCGAATGTTGAGATTTACAAGGGTCAACGAGAGAATTAATGGAATCAAGTCTCACACAAATTTTGAAAAATAGCCTCCTCACATATGTGCTAGAGAGATAGGCTCAATGTGATAGAGAGAGAGTGCAAAACCCAAGCACAAGTGTGTTGAAAACATAAATACACAAGTGTGCACAGGAGAAAATAGTAAATACCAATCAAAAGAGAAAACGCCAAAAATTAAGTGTCCTTGTTGCTAACCCTTTTTTAACAAGGGGTAAATGATGATCGGTTGTCCTTTGATGAGATCTATGGTTGCACTATAGGTCAATGGTCAAAGATTCATTCAACAACACCACATGATCCAAGGTCCTCCATATGCCTAGCCAGAGATAGAGCATCACTCCTAGTGTTGTGACCTCTCTAACCCTTATCTTTAGCATGTTTTATGGCATGATGGTATGTTAGCATGAGATATTACACTTGCACTTTCATGATGACTCACACACACTTTGATCATTTACTTGTCTTAGTCTAACCTTGGTGTTTCTCTTTTAATTTAATGAGTGTGTTATTCGATCTTAATATGTACCTTGGTGAACTAAGTAAATGTGATTTCATCCATCTCGCACAATATTACCTCGTCATTTTCATCTAGTTAAGTCAATTCATCCACCCCTTCACTTTCCCTTTGTGAAAGATCTATTATTAGTAAAGGACGCATGGTCTCGCTATTATTCCAATGTATGAATGTCTTTATCAAAGTCAAAAGAATCTTGTACTCTCAAAAAAGGAAGATGTTGAATAAATTAAATGCAAATGGGAGATGCTCCCCATTGCAAAAGCCATGTTCCCTTGTCCCAAGTTGTCTATGACACATATAAAAAAAAAGCGACTAAGCCAATGAAAGGGCTAAGCAACATGTGCTAAGTAAAAGCACCAAAGAAATAAAAAGGAAAAAATAAAAAAGGAATCACAATATGAATGCACGAAGATGAATGACCCATGGCAACGCCTCATAGGCACACATGTAGAAGAAAATATCTAAAAATACTAACTCTTGAAAGTTAAGGATAGACCATGTTGACCACCAAGCCAACTAGGTGGGAAACCATGTACCATGTACCATGTCCCTAGAAGACAAGAAGAAGTACCTAGTAAAGTTTTACAAGCAAGACAACCTTTCTTCTTTTCCCCATGAAATTTCCGCACCCCTGCGAGGGATTTTGTAATGATATGTCAGCATGAGGGTCAATTTTTGCATAACTTAGTTGCCTAAGACTTTATCATTAGGGAAGTCATTTCATCGAGTGTTTTTTCCCTTGGATAATTAAAATCCCTTTTTAGTGATTTTAATTATTTGAGTTTTTCACTCAAAAATACCTCCAAAGTGGTGAAAGACGTTCTAATGATCGAGTCCATAGAGTAAGTGGGGCCTAGGAATGTTCTATATTACCATGCTAGACATTATCCATAGTCTTGCGGAATTTCATTAAGTTTTACTTAGAGTTTTTTAATTTTTGGTAATTAAAAAATGTCCCTCGGCATAAAAAATCGTAATGTAAAAGAGGGATAAGTGGCACGTAATGCCCATAAATAGGGGTATGGGTACTCAAAATCAACGGCATGAGACCCCCTACACCCTTGGACCAAGTTTGAAGTCATTCGGACAAGTCTTCCTAAGGTTTTGGACACATTTTCCTAGTTCAGTCAAGGATATCAAGAAAATTGGCAAATAATTAGTAAAGCAAATTTTGGAAAAGTGCCTAAAGTCACTTGGGGTGGCCAAATTAAGTTTCCAAAGGTTATGTTATGACCCTAAGGTAAAATTAAAGGCCAAAGGGGGCCCCCCAAACAAGTGTTTTTCAATTTTGAAGTTGTCTCCCTAAGAGGGAAACTCTCTCTCACCATGAGAAATGAGAAAAATTGAAATAAGCCAAAAGAGAGGGTCCCACCTTCATGATTCCTTCCCCTTGGCCTAACAATGAACTATAAAACATGAATGGGGGGTTTTTTCCCCCACATTGTTTGTTATTTTTAACCCAAGGAAGTGCACCCCCCTTCATGGGCCCCCTTTCTCTCCAAGTGACAAATGTCACTCATGCAAAGGAACTCTCCCCTCTCTATTTTCCTATTTAATGAGACGACTCCTCCTCATTTTGGTTACAATCACTCATGCTCTTGCACTTTTTTATTTTTTTTCTCTTGCTCTCTTGCTCCATTCTTGCTCTCTTGCTTCCATTCTTGTCCAAAGAAGAGAGCCATTGTAATTTCCAGTTTTGTGAAGTGAATGAAGAAAATCTTTGGAGGAAATATTGTCCTTGGCATTGTGTGTGAGGTAACATTGTTTCATTCTTAGTTTTATTCTTGCATTTGTGGATCTCAAGCAAATTGTTTTGTTTGAGAATAACATTGTGATATTGTTGGTTACATGTTATGTGGGTTATCTTCTTAGCATTTGAAAAGTTCATGGACTTCTAGTTTGAACATATGATTTCTCAAGTCTTTGTTTGATTTCTCACCCCATTTGCATGCTGAAGCTAGTTTGTTACAGGTTACTCAAGCTTGGAGAGTGGGATTCCCGAGTGAGATACCCCATTGTTCAACAACTTTTGAAGGACTTGGCATCTTCAAACTAACATTTATGTTTTGTAGATGTTTATTTCTTTATTTTGCACTCATAAATCATCTTTTCAAGTTATTTTTACATGCTACATTGCACTTACAATTTTCTGAAATTTATATGCAACATTTCCAAGTTGATTTCAAACTCATTTTCATCACATTTGCACAATATTAGTTTGTTGTTGTGTGAAGGTTTTTGATGTTACAGGGGGAGGGAATGCCCAAATTTGGTCACTAGCAAGCTCAAAGATCACCCGAGAGTGGCCACTTCAAGTCCCTCACCAAAAAAGGGTCAAATTTTTCATTCTTGACCTCATTTTCTTGTATATAATAAGGCTGAAATTTTCCTTTGTTGTAACAAGCCCAGGAGAGTCTCTTGGGCTTGGTTTTTTACTTCCTTATTTCTAGTAATAGCTCTTTAAATTTCCAGCCATCTCTTGCATGCATTAGAAGTTGGGCTTGCCCACTTTTGCATTGCAAGTGTAAAGGGGCTAGAGTTATTTTATTTTATGTCATTCTCGTTTTGTTAATTTGCTTGCCCCTCCTCTTCATTAGGAAGAGAGTTGTGTGGCTAAATAACATTTCTTTCCTTGAGTCATTTTTGGCCATTCCATTGCTTGCTAGTGAGTTGGCTTTGCCACCCTTGCATAGCAATTGTTGAAAGGGATAGGATTTAGTTTATGCTTTTATTTGCATTTGTTATTATTGTTTTTCCACACCTTGCATGAGAAGAGGCTCTGTCCATCCATGCAAAATCGTGTTGGCTAGATTCTTCATTAGGAAGAGAGTTGTGTGGCTAGATAGCATTTCTTTCCTTGAGTCATTTTTGGCCATTCCATTGCTTGCTAGTGAGTTGGCTTTGCCACCATTGCATGGCAGAAAGGGATAGGATTTAGTTTATGCTTTTATTTGCATTTGTTATTATCGTTTGCCCACACCTTGCATGAGAAGAGGCTCTGCCCATCCATGCAAAATCGTGTTGGCTAGTAAATTTGCTTTCAAGTCATTTTTGCTTTAGTTTATTTGCCCACACCTTGCAAGTGAGTTGGCTTTGCCACCCTTGCAATATCGTGTTGGCTTGCATTGTATTTAATTATTTGTTATTCATTTCAAGGTTAAATAAACCGTGCCCCAATCTTTGCCCCGTATTCACTCCCCTTGTCGGTTCGACCGATCCTGGGTGACAAGAAAGGGCAGAGATTAGTGTTGGCTAGAATAATAGGCACTCATAAGTTGATCTTAATTAGACATTAAGAAAAAGAAGTTTGATCTGTGGAGCTAAAGGGGTAGAGGTTGTTGGGAGCCTCGTGGCACTTAGTGTCCTCCTGTTGAGCACCCAACAAGCTTTGGGGTTGATCCATGGAGCTAGTTGAGAACCTTGTGTTCTCTTGTTGAGCACCCGGTAGTCTCTCTCAAATCGAAAAAGATAACTTCTTGAGGTAGACACATAGAATAACATTGATTTTCTTGCACAAACCTTAATTCCCCTAAGCTAAAGAGAGACTTAAAACCAATTAAAATATACAAGACCATTTGCAAAACAATACAATTGTTATTTCATTTCTAAGTACTTTACTTTGAAGCAGTAGAATTTAGTTCAATCTCATTACAAACATCTTTTGTTTATTGGTTGTTCAAGTATTTCTCATATAAACCTAGTATACACTAAATGAAATAAAGTATGGCATTAGCCATAATTACAAGTGCATAATGATACATATGAATGGGCCATGTCCTGTTAACCCCCAGGTTGCATGCACAACTGGAGGGTTAAGTTCCATCTCTATTTCATCATACCGGTTCACTCACAGGTATATCCAAGGTTTCACATCGATCAAAGCCTTCTACAGATTGAGTTTTCGTTAGATTCTGAGAACTTGTTTTTTATATCATAGGAGCCAAAGTTCCAAGGCCCACATGTTCAAGTTAGCTACATATTCTTGGTCCTTGAGAGAACACTACCCCAATGGGCTTCTTTCCGGCAACACGCAAGTTGTTTCATGAAACCACTATTTTTAGTAGTAAGGATTTCAAGGCCTGCATGTCAAATCAAAATACATATTTGGGTTCCTTGTAGGTAGACAAGTCTACTAAGACTACTTTTATTGACATTCGAGATGCTATTTTTGGCAGTGTCATTTTTAGACATGCTATATTTAGCAGGTGTCTTTATAGCAATTCTCTTCATAGTCTGAGTTTCCTATTTCTAGCCAAACAATTTACCACCTCTCCCGAGTCCCATCTAAAGTACACAAAATTATAGCTCCCTATGATGGACATTTTCTTATAGAAAACCTTTGAAAAGACGGGAAGTTATTTTTAGAGGAGTATTTGCAGGAAAACATTCCTGGCTAGTTGAATTGCTCCCATTCAGCCATATAAACCCTCTTTGTGTTGTTTTTGTTGCATCAGGGGCCTGAAACTAAAGGCCTGTTCTGTAAAATGGGTGTTCTCTTTAGATGCCCAATACGTGGAAAAAAAAAGTTTGCGATGCAGATTGAGCACCCAGCAGAAGAACACGTTATTGGCAGGACAGCTGCAAGTTTTTATCGTGATTTTAAGTTAGCAAAGCTCATATCTCAAACATAACTCCATGATTGTTGAGCACCCACATTCTCACAGTGACTCGGGAGATCTGTATTGGCCACTTACAATTGTTTTATCATCATAGTCCGTCTGCTTACAATGTTACTCATAGCAGTCCCAGTTACCCAGGACACTCCCCAAATCACCCCAACCCCTCAAAAGGATCCAACTTTTCCTGCAATAAATTCATATTATTGAAAACTTTTCAACTTGAAATTGGAGGTGTCCTGTCAATAACAAGCACTCGTTTTTTCATGGCATATACTTAATTTCAGTGTTACCAGATTCGCCAATTAATGGGAGTCAAAAAAAAAGAGATTCGTATTTTTTGCTGACTTTTTCCGGTTCCAGTTATTGTTGCAACGCTGCTTAATTTTCCCTAGCTATAAATTTCACATATTCCAGGCGACAGGACAGTTAAATCTGCTGAGTTATCTAACCCATAAAGCAGCTTTGATGGATGCCCAAATTTCAATTTGGCCCATATATTTCAAAATGACCCAAAACATTCCTACGTTGATCAAATCCATTACAAATTACCTTCTAACCCGATAATCTCTCTGGGAAAAAAAGATTCAGGGGAAAGTGAAAAAATATCTACAAAAACAGAAAGTCACTGACTCAAGACTAGACATGAAGAAGAAGATAAGAATAACCATCCTGGAAATATAACAAAAAAATAATTTAAAATTCATCTCTAGTTCAAACAAGCTAGGGCTGGTGATCTCACGGCAAACAAATCAGAACAGGCAGTAGAAAGAAATGCCATACCTGCTAAGATGAAGAATGGGAAATCTGCTCCGGAGAACGAGTAAATTTAGAGAAATCACAACAATGCCGATAATATGTGTAGAGCAATGCCTGAGAGATCCTCAATTTTAGTTTGAAATATGTTCGTGGGTATGTATGTGAGGTTTCGAGTGAAACTGTCTCATGAGTGCAGTCCTCGTATGGTCATTTGCCACGTAAATAGAGGAGCTGTGAGGTGAAGCTTATCCCATGGGCTCCTAGGCACCCTGTTGGCAGAATTCTGTTGGTTCTTTTCGCTAGCTTTTCGATCCAAGATCTTGGATATGTTGTTCATATGCTCGAGCTTGGCAGTACTTGTAATTTGATAGTTAGTTTCCTCTTTAGGAATATCTAGGCTCATTCTTTTATACCCATGAGTGGTCCAACTCACTTGGGAAGGAACAAAAGCGATGGAACACCAATACTAACTTTTCAAAAACTAAGTACAATAAGACTTCGTTCGAGAATAATGAGTATAGAATAAGAGTTTTGATGGTTAACATCAATAAATATATACACACAAATTTATTAAATTTTATATATATATATATATATACAAATTTAGTGTATATATATTCACTTTGGATATATTGATATTGATGTTTTAAAATTACTTTATCATTATAAAAAAAAAATTCTTATATACTCAAAGAAAGAGTTGTTGAAATTACATAAATCATTGTTGAACTTTGATGATCAAATGAATGTTATTTGTTATTTTGGATGTCAAAATATAAACACTTTTTAAAATTAAACATCGTGGCGAAAAGGCATTTGTTAATTTTAATGTCATTTTGACATGAAAACTTATTTTTACACGTCATTGGTAATATACATATATAAAAGGAGTGAGAAACTAAGGTCAATGAAATTTTGGACTGGGGTAATCAAATATTATTCATTAAGGACTAACATGTGTCTTCATCGATGCTCTCATCATTAGCAACTAAATCACTTCTTAGACTTCTATATATGCTTCAATTTGAGTTGTAGCATCCAAGTTTTAAAAAAAATAATAATCGAAAATAATTTCTATTAGTTCTGGTTTGTGATTTTTCAATGTTTATAACACAATTGAATATTAGAATTTAGATATTTGAAACAACAATGTTTTACTATAGTGCATGTTCTCTCTTACATATTTTAGTATGGATGTTAATTGAAGAATTGAAAATAGCTATGCAACTACTAAGTAGCATAGCTAATGTAAATTCAAAAAATATACCTTATATAATAGTAACTTTGTTTTTATTGATCTTGATAAAAGAAAGTATATTTTTTATTTGCAAGTCAAAATGTTTTGACTTTACATTAATTCAATTTCATTTCATTTTATAAGATCTCCATTGCTTCAAAAAAACAATTTATTAAATTGAAATTTTTTAAATTAAAAAAAAAAAAAAAACATTTTTTGCACAGAGTGAAACGAGGTGCTTTACAACCTAGTATGGGGGAGATCTTCTAACATGTGTGATGTAGCGTTACATCTAATAAAACGTAAAAATGTAGCGTTACATCTAATAAAACGTAAAAAGTGATTGTGCGTAAAAAGAAGTAAGTAAAGTAAAGTAAAGTAAAGTAAAAAGAAGTAAGTAAAGTAAAGTAAAGTAAAGTAAAGTAAGTAAAGTAAAGTAAAGTAAGTATGGGGGAGATGTTGTAAGGTTTGTGATGTAATGTTTTTTTACTAACAAAATAATTAAAAAAATTCATGTCTGCTCATAAAAAAAATTATGGAAAGTATTTAACAAAAATCCATGTTGGTTCATAAAATAAAATATTATGAAAAGTAATTAAAAAATAGATGTTCGTTTATAAAATAAAAACTTAAAACTTAAACCCGGATCTATCAATCAAGAGAGATCAAATTTCTTGAGTTTAAATTTAAAAAAAGAAATACACTTCAAGAAATTGGATCCCTCTCCGTACTTAATAGATACGGGCTTAAGATGAATCTATATTGGTTTAATTTCACTCATTTCATGTTAAGTTTTGAATGAGGAAAAAGATTGTAGATGGGACAAAAAAAAACTAAAAACATATAAAATTAAATTAAAAGAAAAATGACTTTTTTGAAAATTAAAAATAAATTTCAAAATTTTATAATTTCACTCCTTTTATTTCTTGATCAATCAAAGGTTAATGGAACATAAATCTTTCATATTATAAAATTTTGTTTTTAAAACATATATAATTAAATTAAAAAAATGTTCTTGTGATTTTTCATTTACTTTCTCATTTTTACAATCAACTTAGAGCTTATTTACATTTTCAATTTGATAAGACACCGACATATTTACTTCTTAATTACGCCGGAGGCGTTCACCATGGAGAAGTATTACTTCCACATCAGCAAGATTCCTAGCGAATGGAGCAAATGGAATTTTGCCACGTGGAGCAAGCTTCTCATTTATTATTACGCCAGTCAAAGGCCAACGAGCGCTCGGCAAATATTCTTTTAAACGTGGCAGCTGCCTCCGGACCAGGGTTAGCCTCTGTTGCACTGTGCTTAAACCTGCTCGCATTAGTCTGCTGCACTGTGCTTAAACCTGCTCGCATTATTGCCTGAACGGATCTGAGACCAATGAGTTGGGACCTTTCCAATTTGCTTATATATCCAATTTCCATTCGTGCAAAACTTACTAACTTTCCATTCGTCCTCCGTTGGTAGCAACAGTTCTTGCAATCCGAGGGAATTCCCCACTGAAAGGACTTATCGTCCGGGGAACTCGATCTATTACTGGTTGATAAATCAAGAAAAAATTCTAAAAACCATCATAAATAGAACAAGTGTCTCCCGGATCTGTTTGACACCTTCAAATCTCACTATCGTCCAACGAAAAGCCCCTCGTCACTGGTCGCTGATCACTTGCCACACAATACAAAAATTTTGTTTCTTATCCCTTTCAAAGCGACCCCTTTCAAAGCGACCGCCGACTGCCGTCCACTGAAAAGCCCCTTGTCGCTGGTCACTTGCCGCACAAAAAATTCGTTTATTATCCCTTTCAAAACAACCGGCGACCGCCGTCCACCGAAAATCCCCTCGTCGCTGGTCGCTAATCACACAGCAGAAAATAAACCGTCGAAAACCCTCCAGGGTCTGTTCACTGCTTGATTTCAATACCTTGAGTCTACATAATAGAACAAGTCTTCATACTATCTTCTCTTGGGCAGATATCCATGCCTAGAATGAGAAAACTGACAGATTGTGGACAAATAATTTCATGGTCTAGCCGATTAGACGGAGCTCTTGGATCCTACTTTTTAAACTTGCCTACATTCTTTCCATGGTTTTCGGCCGTTGCATTTCTTTGAACCCTCTCTGGATCGAAACATTTGCAGAAGCTTGGAATTTTTTTTGCAATGTTCATCATGCAAGTCGGGAGATCCATGCTGAAAATTTTGAAATTAGCCACAAATTTAGAGCTTATAATGCTCTTTACTTTTTCGAAAAACTCCATCATCAAACCATCTCCAACGGACCTAAAATATTCAAATTCAGAGCTAAAGCAAAGAAGTCCATAGTCTGGAATTTTACTGAGACTTGCCCTCGCTGATTCTCTGATTCGATTAAGTTCATAGCCTTTGCAATTCTGGGTAGCAGTACAGTTGGTGCTCATGAAGGAATCGCTGACAGACATTACAGCAGGTAATGAAAAGGAGAAAACCAAGAGTAATGAAACCGTCCAAATCACGCCCATTTTATGACCAGTTTTCACAGATCTCAGTCTTGTATGCCCTGCAGCTGGTTCAAAACAAGATGGATTGATACTCGCATTTTCGTTATTGTCCAATATTTCAACATTTAGGGCTAATTTTGGTCCATTCTCAGCTGCAGTTTCACATGAAGAATGCACACATTGTGGCATATTTTCGTTAAATATATGAAACTAAATCTCAACCAAAATATACATGCCATGCAAGTTTAGTTACAACATAATAATGACGGAGTTTCAATCATTAAAAAAATTAGATAATATGAAACAAGTTTAGTTACAACATAATAATGACGGAGTTTCAATCATTAAAAAAATTAGATAATATGAAACTACATTTGTACCAAACTATATCCCATGCACGGTTTAGTTCCAAGATAATAATGACGGAGGTAGATATTGTTATGTAATTAACTAATTTAAATTTAGCTCTAATATAAATTATAATCAAAGCTAAAACCAAAATTTGTTGAAATCAGTATATCCAGAATTGTATCGAAATCAATGCATCCATAATTGTATCAATATTAGGTGTATGCATATTATATCAATAGTAATTTGAGGAATATAATAATGTTACTTTTCTAAAGAGGGCAATCAAAAGCTAAGAAAAGGTTTGAGCGTTAAAGTGTTTTAGAGTCATTGGATTAGTAATGAATGACTGATCAATTTCATTCATTCCGAGGGTAGGTGTGGAAAAGTGTATACATATTATATAATAGTAGTTTGAAGAATAAAATAATGTAACTTTTGTAAAAGTTAAGAATAGGTTTGAATGTTGTCGTGAAAACTATAAGTCCTAATTGTATTTAGGTTTATAATAAGAATGCTAATTACGGCGATTGCATGGGAGAAGGGCCTGTAATTAAGCATGACCATTTAAAGAAACTTTAGAATCAGTGCATTTTAGGAATTTTTTGACACATACATTACAATTTTACATACTATACAAACTTATAATGTTAGGTGTAAGCTAATTTCGTAGGAATATAAATTTAAAATTTAATTGCGAATGCACCTTCTCAAAATTTGGTGACGTGTCTCAAAACTAAAATGTTGAAGGTATTTAATCCAATTTTGGACTCAAACAAATCACAATATGTAGGATGCCATTGGTAGGGTGGATGTTGCTTATTTGGATGTCAGTGGTAAGGTGGTTTTGGGAGAACATTTCCCATTCATCCAAGTTCATGGTGGGAGCTGTGTGTGTTTTTTTATTTTGTATTAAATTAATATTTAAATCAATATTTAATATTTAGATTTTAGTTAGGTATTTAGTTTTTTTTTTTTTTCTTTTTCAATATTATATTGAGAGTTACTTTCGCATATTTATTTTATAACTACAGTTGTTGTATTAAATTTTAATAAAATTATCTTTATCTTATACAAAGTGAAGTGCTTCTTTAAGTTCAAAATAAAAGCATTACAAATAATATGTTCTTTTGGAAAAATATCCAAAAGGGAAAACCACTAAAAATTAGTACTCTTATTTGGTTGGTGTCCTAGGGTGGGTGGGCTCTTCTCCCTAAAGCACACAAGATTCATATATGATCCCAACCACTTGTTTGTGCTTTTAGGGAATTGAAGTTGGTGGGTGGCTCGATGCAACATCATCTTTACTATTGAATTGAAGTCCCATCGACATCCAATCTCTACTTTCTTTGATGTGAAAGTAGATGTCTTTGACATGCAATGAATTGGTTTTGATTTTGAGCTAGTGAAACTCACAGCTCATAAATAAATCTAGGCTTATTAAGAAGTCATGCTTTCACTATGGTATGAATTGTTTCCACCAACCCCTTATGAGTTTTGATCACCCATGTTTTCAGTATGGTATGAATTGTTTGCACCAACCACTTATGAGTTTTCGATCATTAATTTATCAGTTGATGATTTTATTCATAATAGTGACAGTGACATAATTTTTGCTTCAAATTAGATTCACTAAAACGATCAAACAAAGTCACTTAAAAGAGGGGTCTAAGGTGAAGCTAAAAGCCTACAAATTTTCTTTTGATTCTTGGGTAGTATCTATATAAAAGGATTTAGTACTTAGGATGTTGCTTACAATTTCTTCATCATTATTGCAATTAAAAATTCAACTCATGAATTACATGTTGGGTGCATTAACCATTGATCATAGATACCCAAAAAATATAACCAAACCATTTAACTAAATTATTAATTTTAGGTAGCCACAACATTCTAACTAATTTGCAATGATGTTTAGATTGCATCCTCCTTCATTATTGTTAAACATATGAAGAGATAAATAGCCAAGTTGGAGGATTTATGTGGCATCTCTTTTATAGTATTTTGCATTAGAAATGTTTTTAAGTCTTAATTGACATTGAAAGGTTTGCAAATCCATTCTTGTCAATAAGAACCTAGTTAACTTAGTCAATTATAGTAAGTAGCTTTAACATTCTTACTAATGTGCCACTCTTTTTTTGTTGTTGCTGATTTTAAGGTTTTTGTTGGCAACATTAAGGCCATGGTTGAAAAATGTGGTAATTTTAACTAAGAAAAAAAAAGGTTCTACCAATAGCATAACTTTATTGAAATAGAGATAAAGACTAAATGCGACCTCTAAAAAATGAGAATTTTCAAGGGTTTTCATAAGTAGGTAGGTAGCATTATAATTCAATTACACTGGGTATCATTAACATTGGTCAGCCTAGACATTTACAATAGATAGCCTTTGCATTCTAACTAATGTGAAATTGAATTTATATTGCATCCTTCATCCACCACTTTTAACTAATTAATACTATATTTATATATTTATTGTGCTATTAGATAACCAATAGAGAAAAAAGAAACATCCATAATGAATTCCAAAAAATCATATAGAACAATCAACACTTACAACACTCGCTAAGATCCCTATTATGATATGAGAGTGGAAGATGAAGCCTGTCATTTTGACAGAGCATTGAGAAGGCTTTCGTGAAATTGTGAGCATGATTTCCAGGCACTAGAGCAATGCCTGGAGCAGGAGGAAGCAATGGGAGACTTGGAACATGAGATTACTAGATAGCAAGAGTAGGCATTATGAGACAAAATAAAGATAGAAAAAGAGAAGAACAAGATTCTCTCAACCAAAATCGCCACAATTGAAGCTTAGCTCTCGGTTTTGCAAATTTGAGTTAGTTCTTTGGAGATGGGCGGCGTCCAAGTAGACTCTCGTTTTGGCTGCTCCTCCTGCCCTCTTTTTGACAACAACAACGGTTCATCCCAACAGAGATGGTGGTCCTCAAGTCAAAAATCCATGCGTTAGAGACTTAGAATTCCATTCCTACTCCATTTGAAGGCAATGAGTCATGTCAGTCTTTTTGTGTCAAGTATCTTTTGCTAAGTTGTTTCTAGATTGAATGCCCTCAAGCTTTTTGTTTTAAGAAGACTTGTATGTAAAATTTAACTAAACAGTATGGTCTGTAAGTGGTCTCATAACTATTTTAGTAATATTTTCAAAACTCTTGAATTTAGCAGCAAACTTGTTTCTGTTATGTACTTCTATTGCTTGAAGAAACCAAGCAACTTTTCTTAATACAAATGTTAACCATTTTTATTAAAAAAAAATTATATCCCTTTTATGACTCTTCAAACCAGTTGCAACCAATCATTAACCTTTGCTATTGTAACTTAAACTCAAACAAATTATTATGAACATGAAATACCTTATGAGTGAACATTTTAATTGATATCTTCTAAATATCTATTGTTGGCTGCTTTTCTGGGCAGACCCGGGTTTTAATGAAGCGCAGCAACAAAACCCCTTGGCGCACTGGCCCTCTCGGCAACGAGCTGCGCGGCAGCTCGAGGTCTCACCCGAAGTGGCTATGGGGGGGTTAAGGAATCAGGTTTCCTTAACCGGGGTGACGCGGAGATAGCTCTTCCTTGAATGGTTCCTGTGAAATCGGCGGTCGGACCTTCCCGCAGGCCGCTCGGCGCAGCTGCGAGGATTCCCCCCCTTGGCAGGTCTACTGCGCAGTTTCTCCTCTCTAACGCAGCAGGTAACTATCCCTTGGGTCGACGCGCTAAACACTTTCTCGCCCTTCACATCCAGCACAGTAACGCAGTCTGCTCTCGCCGCAGCGACCGCGCGTTACTACTTCTTTAGTACTTAAGACACTTATAGTTATCAAGGGATCTTTCCAACTTGCTCAAACAGTCACAAAGATAAGACAGAAGTCTTGCATACACAAATAATGAACTCTAAATAGTTGTCATTCACGCAAACATTATAACAAGAAGATATAAGTGAAGCTCATCTCCTCGAGGAAAACCACGTCCTCAGGAGTTTTATATTAACCAGAAAATGATAGAGTTATACAATATGTTGCGCACACAGCTGCAGCCTTTGAACTTACAGGAAACTCCACGCACACAGCTGGGAGCCCTTCTCTCAAGCTTGTCTCCTCTCTATGGAGATTACAAAGGCACAGACGTCGACTCAGACTGTCTGGCAACTCAGGGATTAGCTCCTCGGCTATCCGATTTCCTCTCTAGTTCTACACACCGGGTAGAAAATACAGTGAAGGATAATCAACACATGATCTATCCTTTTGACTGGCTCTCTAACAGTCTAGCATCTAACTCTCTAACTCTCCAAAAGGAAGGAACTAGGGGAAGGGAGGAAGAAGCCTCTACCCATTACAATGATTCATCTATATAGGTGGCCATGACGGTCACACCTTTACAAAATTGTGGGCCTTTCCCAACAGTGATTCCCAAAAACCCTAACCACGCACATGGCTAGGTGTACTGTAGGCGCCGCTTGCAGTCACGTCGCCGCTTCCTGCAGGCTCCGTGAATTCCGGCGCAGATTGTGGGTATGGGCGATCGTCCTTCGCCTTCAATGCTCTGGTCCGTTGCTCCTCCTTGATCCGAGCAACCATAACTTCTGTACTAAGCCTTTAAATGAGGGTAGCTGAGCCCTCTACTCCATCGCCTTATTTATTATGGTAGCTGAGCCACCTTCATTCTTTGATGACGTGCGCGCGGGCTCCGCAATTTCCGGTCCGTGATCTGCGCTGAGATCATCCATCTGGCACCGTACTGCGCACCGTCTCCTTCTTACCCAAAACTTAGTGCTTGTCCCAAAATTTAGCACTTTCCTTCCATACTCGTGCTTTTTCTCAAAATTCGCAGCTTTTACTATAGCTGCGACCTTGGCCCCAACAGGCCCCCAACACTCACTTGTGGCTCGTCCTCGAGCCACTCGCACTAGCGCGTGGTCTTTGGATTTGCGCATCTGCGTTTGCTTGAATCTCCGCGAATGTTTTCTGCCACTTCGCAATAGCGGAGTCCAATTCCTCAATACACTGATCAGCTGTTTGCACTGTTTCTGCGGTTGTTTCATCTTTAGTGAGTGTATCAATGATCTCTTGAGACTCGGCAATCTCTTTGATTTTTGTCTCAATCTGGCCAACGATTTCAGCATACTCATCCATGAATGGCTGAATGCTGTTGGTGAGCTTCTCATCTTCAGTTCTGAGCTTGTGCAGTTGCTGCTGCATTTTGCGCACTTCGCCCATTTTCTTCATCTTTGGCAAGCCTGTTAAGGACTTAGCTTCTTCATTCAGAACAGTGAGAGACTGTTCTGCAGCTTGCACCTGTTCTGATAGTCCTACTTTAAAAGGGAGGTTCACAAGCTCTGACCATGCTTCCATAGCCTGGTCCATCAGGTTCTTGGCTTCCTGTACTCGACCTTTCATTCGTGTGGAAGCTCTGCTCAATGCTTCGAATTGTACCTGCGCATCATCCGTAAGATGCGCAGCAACGCGAGCTTCTAGCTCAGCAATCTGGGTTTTATGGCCTTCTGCCATAGCAACTATTTCTTGCTCCAGGGTTTTCACCCTTTCGCCAATAATTTGAACTTTTGCAACCAGAGGGAGGTCTGGTTGAATCTCGCAAGCCGGCAATTCCTGGGCAATCTCTTCTATTGCGTTTCTGATGCCGGTGTCTTGCGCCTCATAGAGTGCAAGCTTCGCAGAGATATTCTTATGACTTTCCTTCAGCTCTATCTCCTGCGATTGCAGTCGTTGGTTTGCCTGGAAAGTAGAGAGCTCTCTAGCTCTCAACTCAAGAGAAACTTTCTCCTGTACAAGCTGTAGGGTTTCTATAGGAATCATAGACAAATTAATTTCTACAGGTCCAACTGTGCTTACCTGCAGTTCAGCTAGGGGATCTGGAAGTGTCATGCTGGTAGGCGGAATATGCACGACAGTGTGCCTTTCTGTGAGTTCTTCAACTCGCTCATCAGTTGGAATTTCTTGTGGCGCCTGCGAAGTAGATGCTGGCGCATGGGTCTGCGCAATCCTTCCTGCGAGACCTTTTAGTTCTACAAATTGTAAGTCTAGAGCACTTCGGATGTGAGCATGCATGTTCCTCATCTCACGAAATTGCTCCTTCAAGTATTTGTCGACCTCTGAGGGAATGGCCTCAGTGGGATGCGACACTTTCTGCTTCTTTGTGGCTGGTTCTGTTGAGCCTTCATCGCTTCTTTGCTCAGGGGCTTCCTTGCCCTTATCTTTTTCTTGCGCAGCGGCGGGTGGCATCGCAGGTGCGATGTCAGCTGCTGCTCTCCATTCGTCCGACCACGACTTAATGGTTTCTTCGACATCTTCTGTGGTCATCCTGTAAAGACCTAGCGCCCAGTCACCTGGAATGTCGCAAGGCCGAAGGTAGAGTTGATGGATGTCGGCAGTAAAAGCCAACTTCCCGTCATACAATGTGGCTGTCTCCGCGCTCAGCCTTGGCATATCTTGTATGGTATCTCGGAGGAGATAGTAGTACTCACAAAAAACAGCGCGATTCATCTTGCGCTTCGCGGGATTAGGAGAATCCCAGAGGTTGATGTAGCGCATGCCGGCAACCTCTCCTGCGCGGCGTGGACGGAACTGAGTATTCGGGGGCTCCTTCCACCCGACGAGAGCGCATAGAATTAGAAGCCACGAAAAATGGAATGATTGGCCTGCATTGTCCTGCACATTCAGGCAATCAGCCAAAAAAAAATTCAGCAGGAAGAGAGACCAGTTGTACTGTTCTCCCTCCGCAGCTGCGATAGCGAGCTCTACGACAGCTCCAGTAACTTCTTTTGGTCGGCACTTGGTGAGAATTCTGCCTCCAAGCAGACTTCCTGTGAAGCGAAGTGCCTCATCTTCAACTGTCGTGAGGTCATAAGCCCGACCTCCTCTTGTCAAGTTATATTTCTGGACCAGCTTTGCAGCTAATTTTTGGTCCTTCTCCTTCCCCACAAAATGGATATTGGGATCCTTACCAGCCTTAGATAGACCGGTGATGCGGTGTATCAGATCAACATTTAGATCAATTGGCCTCCCGAGCCAAAGGTAACCTCCATGAACGCAGGATAGCAGTGTTTTAACGACTGCGTTCACTTCATTGCTACGCCCAAAGTGCGGTAGCTTCAACAAATTCAAGAGTCCAGGGCGCTCAAGATTTGCTGCAAATCCCTTCGGGATAAACTCATCAACGTTTCTGGTGGGATTATGGACGATATCCAGATATCGGTCCAACTGGAACTGAGGATATGTCTTATAGTCTCCAAGGTTAAAATCAGAGAATTTAACCAATGGAATGTTTCCCAATAGTTGGCCCTCTACCCGCACACTAGCCGGTAGTGGCGGTAGCGGAATTGGATATTTTGCATTCTTCGGGATTTGTACATCCGGCGCATCATCTGGACGCGGCGGAATGTAGTTCACCATAGACGCGAGCGGCTCTGGAACAGGTTCCTCCGGCTGCTGCTGAGATGCTCTTGTGCCTGGAGATGTTCTGGGATCAGTAGCACCAGGGTGTACGTAGGTCGACGGCGTCACCGGAGTGGCCATGCCGAAATCTAAGCCTCGGCGTAGAAATTGACGAACAACTTCTTCAGTCGATAAATTCTCCGTTGTGAACCAATGTAAATAACAAAACTCTGGACAGCAAATAGCGGAACTGCGTAGGGTATAGACTCTGAAAACAAGGGAAAATAGTCTGCACACTCGGCTCTGAAAACAATAATGCAGATCTTCAAACACAACTTATGCAACTCGAGACAGTAACCCGAAATTGATACAAGTGTGAGGTATTTATAGCCAGCGGGGTTAGTAAATGCGACCAAGTGGGGTTACGTAGCTATAGGCGGCTACAGATGAGTTGACAACACGCTATCCTCCTTGCCGTAGCGGTGCATTTAGTGTGATTGACGGGTTCTGACAGCCTTCCGGGAGAAGCTAATGCTTTCGGCGCCTGAGTTAAATGAAAATCTTTCGGAGATTAAGCCGAATCCGTCGGAACGGGTAGAATTAAATAGCGGCCTTATCCTTCATTTATTCAAACGCGGCTACATAACTGCTGTAATTCAAAATTTCCGGCGGGTCATTTCAACTTAGGAAACCGTGCCTCTATGGGTCCACAACAAAACTCTTTTCAGCGGCAAATTATGAAAGGGGACTTCGCAAGAGCGATAGTCCAATGGTCCACAAAGCAAAACTTCGCCAGAGCGGACTGCTAAGCTTTGCTCAAGCAATTTTTATTCAGGATGCGCGGATATTTCAAGGAACTGCGCAGGAAGCTGGAAACTGAGGGTGTGTCGCAGCTTCCGTGTAGACTAAATGCGATGTCTCTTTCAACTACACTGGGCATCTGCATTCTTGAGTAATATATTATGTCGATAGGGCGGAGTGGCCGTCGCAATAAAGCTTAAGCCGACTCCCGTTTATCATTGTAGGTAGTAGTTCTCCATTCAGCTTCGCAAGCTGAACTGCGCCTCCGTCTGTTATTTTTATTACCTGAAAAGGGCCTAACCAATGCACACGAAACTTGCCTGGAAACTTGATGAATTTACTATCGTAAAGGAGTACCAAGTCTCCTTCTTCAAAGTGCTTATGCTTAATGTGCCTGTCATGCCAAGCTTTCTGTCTTGCCTTCTGTACCTGTTGATGAAATCCGGCCATAAGTCTGTCTTCTTCTAAGGAAAGCAGTTGCGAAAGTCTTTCATTCATGGTGTCAGGATCTGCCATTTCTGTAATTTGCGCAATTCGGAGACTGGGAACAATGTATTCCATGGGCATAACTGCTTCTTGTCCATACACCAAGCTGAAAGGTGTGTGACCTGTTAATTTCTTGCAAGTGGTTCTGTAAGCCCATAATACAGCTGTGACTCTAAGGTCCCAATCATCTCTTTGTTGATTACAGATCTTCGTCAGGGCATTCTCAAGGATCTTATTGAATGCTTCCACCGTACCATTAGCTTGAGGATGGTAGGGTGTACTCTTATGGTGATTAATTTGAAATTCTTCAGTAAGGGCCTCTATAGTCTCATTGAGGAAATGTGTACCTTGATCACTCATGAGGATCACTGGGCATCCAAACCTAGTGATAATGTTCTCAAAAATGAACTGCGCGGCAGTAGCAGCGTCGCAGTTCTTAACTGGCTTCGCCTCAGCCCATTGGGTGAGGTACTCAGTAGCTGTAATGATATATCTTGCGCCAGTTCTTTTTCCTGGTGGGTTAATAGGTCCTACAAAGTCAATGGCCCATTTATCAAAAGCACGCAGTGTGATCTGGGGTCTTAGCGGCATTTCATCTCTCCTTGAGGGTTTTCCTGTGCGCTGGCACACATCGCAACATTTACAGAATTCCTTAGTATCCTTCTGCAATGTCGGCCACCAAAGTCCTGCGGCTAATATCTTCTGCGCAGTCGGCTTTCCTGCGAAATGGCCTCCTGCGGTACCTGAATGCGCTTCTGCGATGATAGAGCTCTTTTCATGTGGTAAGATACATCTGCGCAAAATTTCGTCAGGGCCCAACTTATAAAGCTGGCCTGCTATCAAAGTGAAGTCTGCGGCTCTGACAACAAGTTGCTTCTTCTGCTGAATTGTAAACTCAGCCGGCGCTTGTCCGGTAGTGAGAAACTTAAGAATATCAGAATAATATTCGTCTGCTGCTTGGATATAAAACAACTGTGCGTCAGGCAGATTGTCCTCCAGACTCGTAGGTTCCTCTCCTGACTCTATTCTGGATAGATGGTCAGGCCCTGCATTCAATCTGCCTGGCTTTACAATAACCTCAAAATCATACTCTTGAAAGAGCAGTAGCCATTTGCAAATTCTTCCTCCTAAAACTGGTTTATTGACCAAATATTTCAAAGCAGAATGATCAGTATACATTTTAAAGTGAGCTCCTAACAGGTAGTGTCTGAATTTCTGTAGGGCATACACCATAGCTAGTCCTTCCCGTTCTGTAGTGGTATAGTTCTTCTCAGCTGTAGATAGCTTTCTGCTGGAGTAAGCAATTGGGTGGTCAATACTTCCTTCTCCAGACTGTGTAAGCACGATTCCTAATGCTATGGAAGAAGCATCAACATGAACATGAAAAGGTTTTCTCCAATCCGGGAAAACTAGAATAGGCGCTGTGATCATCTTTTCTTTAAGTGTGTCCAAGCTCTGTTGGCATTCCTCTGTCCATTGGAACTTCGAATCCTTCTTCAGCAATCTTTCCATAGCCGCTGTGATCCTTGCATATCCTTTGATGAATTTTCTGTAGTATCCTGTATGTCCCAATGTAGTGCGCAATTGCTTAACTGAGTTGGGCGCAGGTAAATTAGCAATGATGGCAACCTTCGCAGGATCCATCAAGAGTCCTTGTCTGCATACAATATGTCCCAACAAAATACCAAAGGGCGCACAGAATATACATTTTTTCAAGTTAAGGGAAATCTGATGCTGTCTACATTTTTCTAGCATCATGCGCAGATTCGCAATATGGTTCTTTAGTAAACCAAATACAGTCCAGTCATCAAAATAGACTTCTAAAAACTTGTGGATAAATTCTTTAAAAACAGCAACAACAACTCTAGAGAAGATAGCAGGTGCGTTTTTAAGACCAAAGGGCATTACCGTATACTGGAATGAGCCCCATTCAGTTGCAAAAGTAGTCTTGTGGCGGTCGTCCGGATGGATTCTAATCTGATGATATCCCGAAAATCCATCAGTGAAAGAGTAAGCCTCTTGTCCTCCAACATTATCAAGTACTTCATCTGTGAAAGGAGTGGGAAATGGGTCGTGCGCTGATGCATCATTGAGTTTGCGCAAGTCGACACAAATTCTTATTTCACCTTTCGTTTTCTTTTCTTGGACCACCATAGGACTAATCCAATCGCTTTCCTCTACTGGCTCAATAATACCTGCTGCAAGCATCTTATCAATTTCTTCTTTGACTTTTTCTTTGTAGCGCGGGTTCAACCTGTATGGGCGCTGCTTTACTGGCTTGGCGTCTGGTTTGAGAGGTATGCGCATCACTCCTAAGTCTCCTAGGATGCCTTTCATTTCTGTGAACTTGGTAGGAAAGATATCCTGGTAATCACGTAATAAATCTGAAACATGCGCAACGGTTTCATCATCCCAATAATCTCCTATAGAAGCAAACTTTGGGTCAGCTTCTGTACCAATGTTAACTTTCTTGAGCTTGACGTGTTCTGCGATGGCAGGAATATCAAGCTCAGGACCTTCAATATTGCGCGTCCCTTCTGATTCTGGGATATTGATGTTGCGAGGATCGTCCTCCTCATCTTCAGCGGTGAAGTTATAGCATTCCAGGGCATGTTCTATCTGGACAGCCCAATCTGGTTGGGAATATTCTGTTACTAGACCTGGTTCAAATACCTTCTTTTTAATACACTTCAGAGCCTGATCAATGCTTGGATGCTCTGACTCAAAGCTGAATGTAAGTTGAAAACTTTCTATCATAAGAGCCCAAGTAAGAGTGCCTTTGCGCAATTCTATTTCAGTATACCAATTCCTTGGAATTGTATCTAATGTGTGGATGAATTGGTGAACCCATTCATCTTCCGGAATATCTGACCATTGCTGAATACATGCTTCAATGTGTGACCTGGGGTCACTCTGTCCTTCATATTTGCGTAGCGCTTCGGCTGTGGTGTCCTGAAATCTGCGCAGTATCAATCTGCGACAGTCTTTCCATGTATGAATATTCTCCTTGTGCGCAATCCACCATCTTGCGGGTGTAGCGCGCAATGCTATATCCAGTGCCTGGATGCGCTGCGGTTCTGGAAGCTTTTGTTCATATTCCTGTATGAATTTAGTTACTTCAGTTAAGCCATCAAAAGTTGGAGTATCAATTAATTCTGTGCCAATCCATCGGATGGATTTAGTCATCATGGCGCAACGTCTTGCAGAAACCTCATGTAGACGATTCTGCCAGTTTTCCAATCCTGCATCTGAATCTGATGTGCACGAGCTATCACATCGCCAGCTGATATGGCCGTCTGCTGTGGGGTTGACATAGTCACTGTGGTTAGTGGTCATCTGATACAAGCTTTCCATGTGGCGCGCTTCCTCTTCTGCGCGAATGGGTTCTATATATCTTGGTCCTTGAATAGGATCAAGAGGTGCGATGACCCTGATCTGGTCATCCTCAAAGGTCATCTGTCTTTTCTTCAGGTTAATGACAGCCAAATTATCAAGTGCCCAGTCTATTCCTAACAGCGCTGGGTATGGTCTACTATCATCCATAATTTTGATTACTTCAAAATCTGCAGAGCTTCTTACTCCTTCAATATCAATAGGTACATTGGGTAATCTGCCCAATGGAGAGACTCGTTGCTGATTTGCGAGTCTTAGCTGGATAGGGGATCTTGTAAGCTGAGGGCTTCCCATCTGTTCCCATGTCTGCATAGTGAGAACATTGGCTTCTGAGCCCAAATCTAACATGACTTCGTCCATTTCAAATGCTCCAATCTGCGCTGTAAGCCTCATCTCTTTTCCAGTTCTAATGTGACTCCTAATCTGGTGAACAGCACGCTGTGGTGTGTTCGTCGAAGCAGAGTGTTGGCACTGATCCAACAGGTGTTGGAGTTCTATAGTTGCTTGTTCATTGCGCAACAATTTTAAACATTGTCGCAGGAACGCATGAACACTGCCTAGTGCATGCTCCTTATCGTCATCAGGTCTTCCAGCTGTAGTGGCCTGTTCTTGTACCAGGTTGTCTTGTCTTAGCACTTGCGATCTACTATTGTTCTGCGGAATTGCGGCAGAACTTGAAGCTCTCGGATCTGAGAAATACTCTTGAGCTTGCTTAAATGCTTCTTTTTGCTTCTGTAGGTTAAGTGGGGCTGGTTTAATGTTAGCGCGGCGCACCCATTGCGTCGCTTGCTTTCCCGTTCCCATCTCTTGCGCACCAGTGGTAGCTCCACTGCGTGTCACTATATTAACTGTAGGGTCTGGTTCTCTTTTTTCTGCTCCAATCAACTGGATATTCTGATTGACCTGTGGTGTCTTTGCTTGCATCTTAGCCTGTAACTGAGGGCATTCTTCAATGATATGGTCAGAAGATTTACAATATCTGCAGAGGGTTGTAGGATTTTGGCAATCCCTAGCAAAATGACCTTGTTCTCCGCAATTATAACAAGTTATCTGTCCTCTTCCGCGACCAAAATTTGTTGTGCGTCCGCGTCCTCTGTAATTTGCTGCTCGGGCGTCCCGAGTTTGGTCATAAGGTGGACCTGCTGTGGGTCCTTGTGTCTCTGCTTGTACCCTATAAACATCATGCTTTCTTTCTATCATAAGATCATATGCTCTACAATTGTTCTCATCATGACCTACTGATTTACAGAAATTACAATATAGATTCTTTGGAGTTTGTACATATTTCTGAAGTAAGTGGCATTCTTGTGGTCTATGACCTCTAGTTCTGCAGATTTCACACCAAGGCCCTTGTGCCTGTGGTAAAGGATTAGGTGCTCCAGTTGCAATATAGTCTATGAAAACAGGACAATGGTCCTTTGAATGACCTTGGGCTTTACATTTTGTACACCAAATTTCTTCCTTAATCTCCTTGCCTTTCTTAATATCATGCACTTGCAAGGTTAAGTTTGCTAATTGGTTCTGTAAATGCGCAACATCGTTGCTTGTTCCTGCAATTGGCGAAGCTTCTAGTTTCATAGCCATTTCTAGAGCTTGTTCCTGAGTATTGAGATTCTGTTGCATAAGAGGAAGTCTAATGTGTGGGAGCAGCGCAGCAATGAACCATTCTTTATGTTGCTGTGGTGCAAACTCGAAGCTTACTTGATCTATCAAAGCTTTGAACTTCTGGTCAAAGTCCCATACTGATTCTGTAGGTAACTGTTTGATGTCTTTGAGCTCTGTTATACACTGTGATTCTGACTTAGGTTTCTTGAATTCTCTAATCATGGCATTTCTTACCTCAGCAAGCGTCCTATTCTGTGCTGCTGAGTATTTCATGAACCAAGTCAAGGCTCTTTCTCTTAGTGTGGTTGCTAACTGAACCAGTTTAACAGCATCGTCATTAATTTGCTTAATTGTCCAAATGGCTTCACATAAGAACCAGTGCTGCTCAGGGTCCTCTATCCCTGTTCCTCTAAAAGTTGGTAGTTTCATGTCATCACCCATCCTTCTTGCACGGGTTTGAGGTGGAGGTACCGTAGCAGTGCCTCTGGGATGGTTAAACAAAGGTGGTACAGAGGTACTAGAAGTAGCGTGTGGGCTACTAGAAGGTGTTACTGCAGGATTATACTGAGCTCCGTCTGGTTTTTGCGGTGTAAAGGGGTAATACGGGATATGAGCACTCCCCTGTCGTTCTATATGGCTTGCTCTAGGGACTTGGCTATCGTTTGGGCTAGACTCAAAAGGATATTGGTCAAGGCCTACTTTATATCGTTTTCCACTACGAGTGCAACCAATAACTTCAGGATCACTATCAGAATCTACGGACATTACTTGACTATGCTATTCATCAGAAGCAATACATAGCTTTCCTTTTTCATACAGAAGCATTTTAATCCATAAGTTCAGAGAATTTAAGAACTTACCTCTGTGTACTTGGAAGAAACTCCTCTCAGCTTCACTGAAACTCTTTCTTGTATCGACTGCAAATTCGGTAATGAAACCTTCCAATAGACTATTCAACCAAAAGTCTACTGCGCGGGACACAGGATTGTCTATCTGCTTCACAATACTGACTAGCTCAGGCGTCCACGTGACGGGTCGATCAACATGCAGCGTAGGTCTAGAATCTGCTAACTTGGCTATCCAAGCGTGTAACTCCAATGCAAACGTAACAAAGAAAATTTCGTAAAGGTCAGCATAAATATACTTCTGTAACCAATCTTCTGTTTGAAGCGTAGGGCTTCTATTTTCTTGTTCAGCAAACTCTTTAGCCTTTAAATCAAACCAATCTCCAATTTCCTTAGCTGTAGGATTCCAGTAACACATTTGTTAGCTGAGCAAGTCTCAGTGTAACAGAACCTTATGTTGTCTTCAGCAACAGTCTCAGATGTCGCGTGACTAGTAAGTCTTACAGCAACAAGTCGCAAGGCAAAGGAATCATTTGTTGGCTCAATCAACAGGGTTCAAAGCCATGGAAGTAATGTGATCAAAAAGTCATAAGACAACAGAACCATTTGTTGGTCACTAGGCAACGGAACCATTTGTTGACTCCTCTCTCTCGCGCGTCACTGGAATAAGAAGTCTTGCTCACGCGGCAACGGAACCATTTGTTGACTCCAACAGTATCTCACACGTCGCTGAAAGAACAAGTCTCATCCGCGCGGCAACGGAACCATTTGTTGACTACTTAATCTCGCGCGTCGCCGAAATAACAAGTCTCATTCGCGCGGCAACGGAACCATTTGTTGACTACTTAATCTCGCGCGTCGCCGAAATAACAAGTCTCATTCGCGCGGGCAACGGAACCATTTGTTGGCTGCTTTTCTGGGCAGACCCAGGTTTTAATGAAGCGCAGCAACAAAACCCCTTGGCGCACTGGCCCTCTCGGCAACGAGCTGCGCGGCAGCTCGAGGTCTCACCCGAAGTGGCTATGGGGGGGTTAAGGAATCAGGTTTCCTTAACCGGGGTGACGCGGAGATAGCTCTTCCTTGAATGGTTCCTGTGAAATCGGCGGTCGGACCTTCCCGCAGGCTGCTCGGCGCAGCTGCGAGGATTCCCCCCCTTGGCAGGTCTACTGCGCAGTTTCTCCTCTCTAACGCAGCAGGTAACTATCCCTTGGGTCGACGCGCTAAACACTTTCTCGCCCTTCACATCCAGCACAGTAACGCAGTCTGCTCTCGCCGCAGCGACCGCGCGTTACTACTTCTTTAGTACTTAAGACACTTATAGTTATCAAGGGATCTTTCCAACTTGCTCAAACAGTCACAAAGATAAGACAGAAGTCTTGCATACACAAATAATGAACTCTAAATAGTTGTCATTCACGCAAACATTATAACAAGAAGATATAAGTGAAGCTCATCTCCTCGAGGAAAACCACGTCCTCAGGAGTTTTATATTAACCAGAAAATGATAGAGTTATACAATATGCTGCGCACACAGCTGCAGCCTTTGAACTTACAGGAAACTCCACGCACACAGCTGGGAGCCCTTCTCTCAAGCTTGTCTCCTCTCTATGGAGATTACAAAGGCACAGACGTCGACTCAGACTGTCTGGCAACTCAGGGATTAGCTCCTCGGCTATCCGATTTCCTCTCTAGTTCTACACACCGGGTAGAAAATACAGTGAAGGATAATCAACACATGATCTATCCTTTTGACTGGCTCTCTAACAGTCTAGCATCTAACTCTCTAACTCTCCAAAAGGAAGGAACTAGGGGAAGGGAGGAAGAAGCCTCTACCCATTACAATGATTCATCTATATAGGTGGCCATGACGGTCACACCTTTACAAAACTGTGGGCCTTTCCCAACAGTGATTCCCAAAAACCCTAACCACGCACATGGCTAGGTGTACTGTAGGCGCCGCTTGCAGTCACGTCGCCGCTTCCTGCAGGCTCCGTGAATTCCGGCGCAGATTGTGGGTATGGGCGATCGTCCTTCGCCTTCAATGCTCTGGTCCGTTGCTCCTCCTTGATCCGAGCAACCATAACTTCTGTACTAAGCCTTTAAATGAGGGTAGCTGAGCCCTCTACTCCATCGCCTTATTTATTATGGTAGCTGAGCCACCTTCATTCTTTGATGACGTGCGCGCGGGCTCCGCAATTTCCGGTCCGTGATCTGCGCTGAGATCATCCATCTGGCACCGTACTGCGCACCGTCTCCTTCTTACCCAAAACTTAGTGCTTGTCCCAAAATTTAGCACTTTCCTTCCATACTCGTGCTTTTTCTCAAAATTCGCAGCTTTTACTATAGCTGCGACCTTGGCCCCAACATCTATCATGGTTATAGAATTATTTTTTTAAATATCAATATAGTTTTAAAAATAAAAATAGAAATTATAATATAATACCTATAAACTTTTAAATTTAAAATATTCTCTCATCATTAATGAAGAAGATGTGTGCAATTGTAGGAGGAGGCGTGTTCTTATAAACTACTAAATTTCCTTTCTATTTATTGACAATATGTTTCTGAATTTCATTGCACCAAAGTGTATCTTTATCCATTGTCCAATTCTTAATGCTCCGGTGCTTTCCAATCCGTCGTCTTCGGATTTGGATGTGGGGGAATAAAAATTTAGCTAACCGTATACGTAGAGATTTAAAATCCAACAAGTGACAGATAATTACCATGAAAGACAAGTTGGAAAAGCTGAAGTTGAAGGAGAAGGTAAAGCTTCTGGAATTATAGCAATAGTCAAGATTCACAGAATTGAGACATTCGACATTGCTCGTAGCCTCGATTAGGTTGTTTGCAATGGACCACATCATGGTCATGGAAGAAGACACAGTCGAGCAAAACACAAAATGATCAACGATGGACAATCTCTCGATCTTGTCATCAATTGCAAGAAAGAAGAAATCTACTCATCATGAGCATGACCTTAAACATATATGTTCTACAAGATTTCTTTATATTTAGGTCAATATGTAAAATTTTATACAAACTAGATAACTAATAACAACGTCAGATTTAAATTCATAATATTCTACGGGATATCTTGGAATTGAAGATGCTCTTCATACATTTTTCTTGCAGACATATATACAGGGAGAACAACCAGGAGGCGGACCAGGCTGCTAAGGTTGGCAGGGACTTGGCAGTGGGGCTGTGGAAAGTGATAGAACATCAAGATGGGACAGACTATGAATTTTATCATCGACCTTTTATGGACACAGTTTTACAGGATTAGCTGCTGGAACAGTTTTTCTGTTGATGGCACTATATACTATGGATGGTTTATTAATTTTTTTGGATACTCTAGAAAGGTTGCGCCCTTTCATACTCTTTAGATTATGGTTTTTTTTTTGGAACACATGAGGATCGGGGATCCAAACTGTTTTTTATTTTGGTTATTATGCCATATTTTGATATGTTGGTTTCATGATGTAAATATTGGCCATATATTGGATTTGATGAAACTCTTTGGACTGCAAAACTGAAATTTTTTGCTACAAATGTAACGTCCTGCAATGGATGAACGCATGCTATACGCATGTACAGAATGTAATTTTTCACCTCTGTGAATAAAATTATGCTTTTTACTTGGGAAAAAACAACGTCAGATTTAAAGATAAAATAAATAAATAAACAATTGATAGAAGAAGACACACCAGAGCAAAACACTTAATATGTAAGATTTTATACAAACTAGATAACTAATAACAACGTCAGATTCAGTGATAAAATAAATAAATAAACAATTGATATATCATTTTGAAACTCTTAAAAGTTATTTAAAAGGGTTTACATCTCCCTATTTATATTAAATGTTGAAAAGGTTCAACCACATCCTTGCCCTTTTTTATATAATATAAACAATACATATTCTCGTTTAAAAAAACATTATCCAAAATAAAACGTCCTCTAAGACACTAAGTCTAAGATGAAATGTCTTCATAGACAACTTGCCTACTAAAAATGGTATATTCATAAAAATACTAAAAATGATATATTCATTATAGTCAATATCGAGTTAGTTATTCTCTAAACACTTGTTTTTCCTTTTACCCCCAAAATTTAAAATAAATGTCTAAAGAAGTGTATATAACCACCTTATGGTAACAGATCGAGGGTATGGACCATGCATTGAGCATGGCTGGTGATCTCTGCGCTTTCGTATTGTCCGGATTAGAGAAACCAAACTCTGCGAGTAATCGTTTTACATTTGTTTGCAGATCGATGTATATCATGTGCCCTCTATGATTCGGGAATAGAATACAATCTCTGAGAAGTTGGTAATCGATGGAGGGCGGAAGCTACCGGGGTTGTGTTTTATCAATAGTCTCGAGGCTCGTCAGATTCTGCTTGGCTGGCGCTTTGGTGCTGTTTGGGTCGGTGTTTTGGATTTCTTGTTAGGGTTTGCAGCAGTTTTCTGGGGTTTTGGTTACTTTGGAGGGAATGGTATTGGTTGGCTGCTCTGGTGCCCAGCTGGAGGCACTGGATGAACGGGGGGATGCCAGGTGGAGGACAGAGGGAGGGCTTGGAGGAGATCCCAATGCTGGGACCTGTTGGGACTGACACTACCGGGGTGGGGCAGATGAGGCCGGTAAATGGAATATCACCATTGGAATACCTGTCCTTCACACCACAAAACCTACTGCCGGAAAATCTTTTTGATGGTACGTCTGTGGACTTTTTGGGTAGCTCGATTTGGAGGGGGGATGGAGCTTTTTTTTGATCGGAATCTAGGGTTTTCGGCTACTGGAGTGCGGGAGGGGTTCGAAGCGGTGGCCGGATCTGGGCGGATTGCGGATGAGGGGGTGGCTCGTCAGGTTCAGAAGCTTTGTGGGACGGAATGTGGTGGATTTGCAGTTGATACGCGTGTGCCTTTGGAGACTTTTGAACACCGTGGTTTTGAAAGCCCTCCTGTGGCTGTTTCGAAGCATAAAGGAAGGAACGCATCTCGGGTCGGGGCTCTACAGAAGGGATCGAGCAGGAGACGGAAGAGGAGCTGGATTAAAACTCGCATTGTGGGCAGTTATGTTGTAGGCGAGGATATTGCCTGGGAACGTGTCTTGGAAATGTCTAAGATGACGCTGGTGGGAAGGGTCATGGGCAGAACTTTTGCTCGACCTACTGTGATGGATTGGGTGGAATCAAACTGGCGCGAGGTGCTTGGCTACACACCTGGGGTGGACATGCTGCTACAAGGATGGTTTGCGGTGGTACTTAAATCTGAGGTAGATCTACACAAAATTCTGGACCGAAATTGGCACTTGGATCATTCGCTGGTTTTGTTGAAACCCTGGCATCCTCTCTTTGATGCCAGTCGGGAGAGGGTTGATTCCATTCCGGTTTGGGTACGATTACCGGGACTACCATTGCATTTTTGGGATATTAAACACTTTCGAAAGATTGGGGATATTCTTGGACATTTTCTGGAGGCTAATCTCTCCTTTCTGGAGACCCATTACAAACAAGTTGCTAGAATATTGGTCAATTTAAATATCCGGGAAGGATTACCGGAGGTCATTTATTTGGAGTGGGGGCCTGAATGCATACCTCAGTTGCTGGATTATGAGAATGTGCCTTTTAGGTGCAGGAGGTGTCACGTTTATGGTCACCCAGCGTCTGCTTGCCACCTTTCGGTTTGCACTCACAATGGGGGTCCCCGAAATCATACTGCTATGGATGTTCTGGATGCACCTTAGGAACCTTTGAACTCTTATCCGACGCCGGTGAGGGAAGGTTTGGATGAAGACCGGACTGTGGAGGAATTGGAGCCTTGTGGCCAGGATACGGAAGTGCTGCGGGACATACTAGCTGAGGTTAATTGGGCACCTGCTGATGATGTACACTGTTCTGAACAATTGGTTGTGACTGAAGTGCCGGGACCTTCTTTCACGGGTAATCCTACTTTTTCTTTAACGCCCTCTGTTAACGTTTTCTTTAATCTGTGCACTGTGGATGGGATTGATTGGTTTGAGGGGCTGAAGAAATTATCCTTGTCGGGACACTCTGTGACTCTCCCGATTACCCTCTCCTCGGGCCCTTGTGGGGAACTTATTTCTCCGGTGGAAGAATCCTCTGTTCAGCACATTGATTTGCCTCCTCTCCTTTTGGAGGACAATATGAACAATATGGAACCTGATCCTGGGAAGGTGGATACTTTCTCTGAACCCTCCTCTCCTGAGTCTTCTGCTTCGGGATATAATCTGCGTTCTTGCACTAAGTTATCTGGGGGGGGATTAGGAAAAGAGAAGATGCCGACGCGGAGAGGCAGAGGTCGCAGGTCTCATTTATCTAAGGCTCAGAACAGGGCCAGATTGGATCTTCGGGCTGGGAAACAGGTTTCGATTGAGAGGGCACTTAGAGCAGTGAACGCCCGGACGCATGTTCGGTTATGAAGATCATGTCCTTTAATTGTAGGGGCCTGGCTGGGTCTAAAAAGAAATCAGCCTTCATGAGGGTGCTTACTCTTGAACACCCTGATGTGATTCTGCTACAAGAGACTTTAGGACTAGGTGTTATTGTCAAGGAAAAATTGGAACTTTGGATGGCTGGCTGGACCTTCGTGACTCTGGACGTTCGGGGACGCTCGGGGGGTCTGGCTGTGGGATGGAAGAATTGTGCGTTAAAACTCATCAATGCTTGGGGGATGTCTTCTGTCTTGGGAGTTGAATTTCACTCAGTCGACTTGGGTACTTGTTTCACAGTGGTTAATGTCTATGGACCTTATGACAATCGGGCCCACTTTTGGGATTCAATTCTGCAGGATCAGCTCTTGGATGGTGAATCGGTTGTGGTGGGGGGAGATTTAAATTTCACTTTAGGGCAAACTGAAATTTGGGGCCCTCGAGCGCATGTGGATCCAATGGCTGGATACTTCCAACAGATGCTGGTTCGTAAAAATCTGCTGGACATTGAACCTATCAAGCTGAAACCTACCTGGAGGAATAATAGGAGTGGAGAGGCTCGGGTGGCTAATAGATTGGATCGGTTCCTGGTGGCTGAGAGGCTGGCGGACAGGTTTTTTCAACTCAGACAGTGGGTTGGGAGTGGTGGGGATTCTGATCACTTCCCTATCTTTTTAGAGATTAGGAGAGGACCCATCAATCCTCCAAGCTCTCTTAAATTTAACAAGAACTGGTTAAGAGATGAATCCTTTAAAAGTCTTTTTTCTGGACCTTTGGAGGACGTATGATGTGGATCACGAACGCACAGCGGCTTTTCAATTTGCTGAGAACATCCAACGTTTAAAGGGAGCTATCAAAATGTGGGCTATTGATAAGAGAAGAAGGGAGGATACTGCATTGAAACAGATTGAGGCTGAACTACTACTGATCTATGAAGGGGATGGAGGAGGACTATTATCTCAGGAAACTATGGCTGCTATGGTCAGATTGGAAGGTACTAGAAATAAACTTTTGATGGAACAGGAGGAAACTTGGCGACTCAAGAGTAGGGCGATTTGGCTGGAATGTGGAGATGAGAATACTAAATTCTTTCATGCATATGCAAGGGGAAGGAAGTCGGCCAATACTATCAGGAGCTTGAAAGATGAAAATGGCATTGAACATTTTGATTTTGAAGATAAGGCTAGATGCAGGGTGGGACACTTCCAAAATTTATTTAAGGCACCCGCTCAGGCCTCTATCGCTGAAGTTATCAGGGTAGCTCAATTATTTCCGAGGTTTGCTGAGGAGGAGGACAATAGGAGACTCATGTGTGCTATTTTTGAGGAGGAGTTAAAGGAGGTCCTTGGTAGCTTCCAGAAAGACAAGAGTCCTGGGCCGGATGGTTGGACGGTGGATTTTTTTCTGGATCTTTATGATGTTTTGGGGTTGGATCTGCTACAGGTGGTTGAAGATACTCGTTTAAATGGGAAGATACCGGCTTGTTTCAATTCTACTTTTATAGCTCTCATTCCTAAAACTGATAATCCGGCTACTCTTTCTGAATTCAGGCCTATTTCGTTGTGCAATTGTATCTACAAGATTGTTTCGAAGGTCATTGCTCGGAGACTTAAGGTCAACTTATCAGAAAATATTTCTGATGAACAATTTGGTTTTCTTGAAGGACGTTAGATACATGAGGCTATAGGAGTGGCTCAGGAAGGTCTTCACAGTTTGAAGACTCAACACATCAAAGGTGCTATTCTCAAAATTGACTTGTCCAAGGCCTACAACAAGGTGAGTTGGATATATATCTGACTTCTTCTCACACATTTGGGTTTTTGTATCAATTTTATAAGGTGGATCATGTCATGTATAACTACTGTATCATTCTCTGTTTTATTGAATGGAGCGGCTACCCCTTTTTTTCATGCGGAAAGAGGCCTTAGGCAAGGCTGTCCACTGTCTCCCCTCCTTTTTCTTCTGGTAGCAGAAGGTTTGAGCAGGGCTATACTTGATGCAAAATTACAGGGGAGATTTAGTGGCATTGGCATTGGTGAGCAGCTATCTGTTACACATCTGTTATTTGTGGATGACATTATCATCTTCTGCTCTGGCGATCGAAGAGATACTAGAACTTTGAAGGAGATCTTGGAACTTTTTTCTAAGGCTACGGGGATGGATATAAATGTTGAGAAATCCACTCTTACTACCCATCTGCTGAGACCGGATGAGGAACGGGCTCTCTTTGAACAGTTTCCCTTTAAGATTGCTGGCCTGGATGAGGGATTGAAATATCTGGGATTCTCCCTTAAAGCCAACGTATATTATAAGAAGGATTGGCGATGGCTCATAGGTAAGGTGGAGAAAAGACTGAAAGGCTGGAGTCATAAGTGGATGTCACGAGCTGGCAGGTTGGTGCTGGTTAAATCCGTATTGGAAGCCATTCCAGTCTACTGGATGTCTTTGTCTTGGATACCCAAGGGTATCCTTGAATCTATCAGGCGGTTATGCTTTAGATTCCTGTGGAGTGGCAAGAAGGAGGGACAGGTTACCCCGTGGGTCAACTGGAAGAGAATTGATGTACCTAAGGGTCTTGGGGGGTGGGGATTAAAAAACATCTTTCTTTTTGCACATGCGTTGGCAGCCAAGGGAGGATGGAGACTTATCAAAACTAACAGCTTATGGACCAGGGTTATAAAAGGAAAGTATCTATCAGACATGAGTCTGGATGAATGGATTAGGAGCCCTCGGAAGTCTCATAATGGGGGATCCGTGATTTGGAAAGCTGTGGTTAAATCCTTCGATCTGGTGGAGAGTAATCTGGCGTGGGATGTTGGTAATGGCGCACAGGTGAGAGTTGGCAGAGATCCTTGGATTGGGAGTGAACGCTCTCATTTGTTGCCTGATATGGTTGTAAATGCTTTGGAAAATAGGGGCATATTCACACTTAACCAGCTGGCTGTACAGAGACCCGAAGACCCGTGGATACAACACTGGAAAAACGCTGAACTGTTGGGTTTGGAGCAACCTGTGGCTGAGTATCTAAATAATTATATCAATGGATTGAATAGGGCACAGATACATCTGTCGGATCAGGAGGACGTGCTGATATGGGAACTCGATCCGGCTGGGGTCTACACACCTAAAATGGGATACTTAGTGCTCAGCGCAGGTGATGTAATCGGGGATGAGGTCTGGTGGTGGCGCTCATTGTGGAAACTTAAATGCCCATCCAAAAACAGATTGTTTATGTGGTGTGCCCTTATGAATCGGGTACCGACCTGGGATAATCTGCAGAAGAGAAATTTCCAGGGACCGGGGTGGTGTGTTTTGTGCAAGAATGAATCGGAAACGATCACACACCTTTTCATACATTGCAAGTTTACGACTGCTGTGTGGAATGAATGCTCTAAATTGTTGGGCTTTGATTGCAAATGGGAAGGAAACTCTGTGGACATTGCATGGGATAACTGGTGGAGACGGACAACAGATAAAAAACAGAAGATATTACCATTGTTGATTATATGGGGGATCTGGCTGGCTAGGAATGGGGCGATTTTTCAGGAAAAATCTTGTCTTCCGGAAATGCTATGTGCAAATTCAGTGGGCATTTTTCAAGCTTGTCCTGAATACGTTAGGGCTGCTAAACAGAGACGGGACATGGCAGTTGAGATAGATAAATCTTCTCCTTGGGGCTTCTTTGATGGTGCAGCTAGCAATGAGATTTGTGGTGGGGGAGCAATTTTATACATTTCTGATTCTCATTTCTACACTCTCACGATGGGACTTGGAGCGGGATCCAATAACTTTGCAGAAGTCATGAGTTTAAAATTATTACTCATTTTTGCAAATGAGAGGGGTATCTCTAGGTTGGCGGTCTTTGGAGATTCGATGAATGCTATAAATTGGACCAATCAAACCCAAGCCTGCAGAGTTATTAGAATTGCAAATGTTATCAACTCTATACAGCTGGTCAAACAATCCTTTGATTCATTCATATGCCGGCATGTTTACAGGGAAAATAACCAAAAGGCGGATCAGGCATCCAAAGATGGGCAACTCATGGTTTTTGGCACTTGGAAAGTAACTGAAGAATTCAATGGACAGCGAACTGAATCCTATCACAGACCCTTTATTGAATGATGAGTATGTTAATGTAGTTTCATAAATTTTGAAAATGAAGGTTTAATGTTTTTCTTAAGAAGATGTAAAAGTAAAATAGTCCGGTGGGACAGATTCATCTTGATAAAGCAGGAAATATGCAGTTTTGAAAGTAGACGTAACAGTCTCATCAAGTGAACCCATTTTATTTGGGCATGGTTAATTCACTTTACAGTGAATACTGAATGTAATTCGGATCTCTAAGGATGAATGGAATTACGCTTTTTTCTTTTGGAAAAAAAAAAAAAAACCACCTTATATTCCTTCGTGAAGCCTTATGATTGAAATTTTTATTGAAATAAAATTTATTTTATTTTTAAGTAAAAATAAATAAAAATATATTTTTTAAATATTTTATTAAGTTAATTTAAAATATTAACTTAAATTATTTTAATAACAAATAATAATAATATATAATCTTTTTTAACATATAATTTATTTATTTTATTTTTATCTTTTATGTATAATAAAATCATTTAATTTATTTTTTAATAATGAAATATTTTATAAATAATATTATTTATATTAAAAAAAATTAAATAATATTATTAATATTAAAACAAATTCTAAATAATATTATTAATATTTTAAAATATATATTCTAAATATTATTGAATGTTTGAAAAAAAAGAATATTAATATCAATATTAATATTACTAAATTATGAGTGAATATAGAACATATTTTTTATTTTCTTTTTAGATATTAAAAACATTAAATCATATTTAAGTTTTAATTAAATTTTTATGATACTTTTTAAGTTTTTTTTTTCCCAAGAAAAAAGCGTAATTTTATTCATCAGAGGTGAAAAATTACATTCTGTATATGCGTATAGCATGCGTTCATCCATTGCAGGACGTTACATTAGTAGCAAAAAAGTTTCAGTTTTGCAATCCAATGAGTTCATCAAAAAACCATTATATGGCCAATAGTTACAGTATAAAACCCACATATCAAAATATGGCATAAGAACAAATATAAAAAAGGAACAGTTGGATCCCCGATCCTCCTGTTTTCCAAAAAAGTACCATAAACTAAAGAGTATGAAAGGCGTAGCCTTTCTAGAGTATCCAAATATAAAAACCCATCCATAGTATATAGTGCCATCAACAGAAAAACTGTTCCAGCAGCTAATCCTGTAAAACTGTGTCCATAAAAGGTCGATGATAAAATGCATAGTCAGTCCCATCACGATGTTCAATCACTTTCCACAGCCCCACTGCCATTTCCCTGCCAGCCTTAGCAGCCTGGTCCGCCTCCTGGTTGTTCTCCCTGTATATATGTCTGCATGAAAAATGTAGGAAGAGCATCTTCAGTTCCGAAATATCCCGTAGAATATTATCAAGTCTAATATCCCTGCATAGTTGTGTACCAGATGTCCAATTTGTGACATTCATAGAATCTCCATACACATTTAGCTGTTGACAATCAACCTCCCTAGCAAACAATAGAAGCAGCATAAGGCTCATTAATTCAGCATAATTGTTTCCACCCTCCCCCAATCCCCAGTACATGTGGTAAGAGTGGGTACGTGATAAATGTAGAATCGCCCCTCCCCCACATTTGTATTCTGAAGAAGACCCATCATAGAATCCCCAAGGTATGGAGTCATCAATCTCAAGTGCAAGGACTTCTCGTTGTTTAGCAGTTTTGATGTGGTGTGGATAGGCCTTTAAAAAACCACAGATCTGTACAACAGAGATCACCGGAGTACAGGGTTTATCATTGAAAACCATTCCATTCCGTGCCAACCAGATTCCCCATGCCACCAATAAAGGAAGATTTCTGTAGCACAAGCCAATAGGGTCCCTAAACCATTGTGACCATGCGGCCAGAATCAAATCCCCATCCCAATTAAACATAGTGTTAGTCAGTCGGGAGCACTCCGCCCAAACCTGCACCATGTATGGGCAGCACAGGAATAAATGATGACATGTTTCCTCACTTGCTTTGCACAGAGTGCACCACCCCGGTCCCGTCCTATTCTTGTGTTGTAAAAAATCCCAGGTAGGGATGGACTCATTAAGAACGCACCACATGAAGATACGATGTTTCAATGGGCAGTTAATCCTCCAAAGAAATTTCCACCACCCCACCAAAGCACGAGGATTATTGAAGTGACATAAGCTTATGTAGCCATTCCTAGGTGTGTACATTCCATTTGGTGCCCCCTCCCATACCAGAGCGTCCTCCCTGTTACGGATGTGCACATGTGAGCAATTGAGTGCACGGTAATATGTTCTCAATTCTCCCTGTTTCTCCACAGAGAGTGCCAAAGTATCTGCCCCAATCCACGACTGATTCCAAGGGTTGGTTCTCTCATAAACAGCTAGCTGGGATAAGTAAGTGATGCCAATTTCACGCAGGGATATAATCAATTCATCGAATAAGATATGTCTACCAGCACTCCCATACCAAGGATCTTCCCCAACCCGAAGAGCCATTCCATTCCCAATATTCCAGGTAAGAAGATCACCAATCACCAAAAAAGATTTGATAACAGCTTTCCATATAACAGAGCAACCAAAATGAGTCTTATTCGTAGCCCTTACCCAGTGCATTAAAGAAACAGGGAAGATATACTTATGTGTGACAACTCGTGTCCAAAGGCTTTCAGTTTTCAGCAGTCTCCAGGCCCCTTTCGCCGCCAGTGCACTTGAGAAGAGATGTATGTTTTTAGACCCCAACCCCCAAAAGCTTTTGGGATTGCGATTTTCTGCCACCGAACCCAAGGTGAGACAAATTCTCCCTTCCCACTCCATAGAAATCGAAAGCACAATTTCCTAACAGTTTCCAGCGTCCCTTTTGGGATCCAAGATAGGGACATCCAGTACACCGGTATGGCCTCCAACACAGATTTTACCAGGACCAGCCTCCCAGCTCGAGATAACCACCTGTGACTCCAAATCTTCAATCTCTTGTGAAATTTTTCAATGAGCCAGTGCCAGTCCTGTTTGGTGTATGAATTAGGTTTTATGTGGTATCCAAGGTAGCAAAAGCCATCATCAAGAATTAAGAAAGTGAAAGGGAAGAGCCTCCGAATAGTAGTGATCTCATCTTCCCCAAGGAGGTGTGTCGAAATAGTGGATTTTCTGTCATTGATCTCCATTCCCGTAGCTCGTGAGAAGAGTTTAAAAATGTCCTGGAGAGTTTCCATATCCCTAGCCGACCCAGAACAGAAAATGAGTATATCATCCACGAACAGTAGATGTGTGATAAATAAATCAGGAGCCACTTGTATCCCCTTTAGTGTGCCATCCCTGCAATCCCTCTTCAATGCTCTACTAAGTCCCTCCGCAACCAGCAGAAACAATAAAGGGGATAGAGGGAAACCCTGACGAAGACCCCTTTCAGACCGAAAGAAAGGAGATGCTGCACCATTTATTAGTACCGCAAAAGATACTGTAGTAATACAGCTCATGATCCACCTAATAAAATCCACAGCAAAACCCAGATGTGTAAGTAGTAAATGAATATACATCCAGCTTACCTTGTCGTAAGCTTTTGACAAATCAATCTTGATAATGGCTCCCTTGATTTTCTTTGATTTCATACTATGGATGCCCTCTTGGGCCACTCCAATCGCCTCGTGAATTTGTCTGCCTTCCAGAAAACCAAATTGTTCCTCAGAAATATGCTTGGACAGGATGATTTTCAGTTGCCGGGCAATAATTTTAGACACAACCTTATATACACAATTACACAATGAGATGGGTCTGAAATCACTTAAGGAGGAAGAATTGTCAGATTTAGGTATGAGGGCTAAAAAGGTGGAGTTTAAAGCAGCTGGGATCCGCCCCGAAATTCTAGTGTCTTCCACCATCTGCAGTAGGTCATTCCCAATAAGTTCAAAGAGTGCTATGAGGAATTCCACAGTCCATCCATCTGGCCCCGGGCTTTTATCTTTTTGGAAACTCTGTAACACTCCCTTCAGTTCCTCTTCTTCTACAACAGCCATCAGTGCGTGATTATCATCCTCATCCACAAACCGAGGAAAAAGTTGTGCCATGCTGACAATCTCCAGAATACTAGCCTGTGCAGGTGCCTTAAAGAGTGATTGGAAATGATCAACCCCCACCCCAGCCATACTTTCAAAAGTAGTCTGGGGATCCCCCGAAGAGTCTTCCAGGCTCCATATGGTATTAGACGCCTTTCTACCTTTAGCATATGCATGAAAGAATTTAGTATTCTCATCGCCAGCCGAGAGCCACAGTGCCCTGCTTTTAAGTCGCCATGTTTCCTCTTTTTCCAATAAAAGCAAGTTCCTCCTACCCTCCAGAGATGTCAAATGTGCTTTCTCTTCAATAGAGCCAAGTCCCCCAGTGCCAGAGTCATAAATAGACTGTAGTTCCAATTCAATCGCCTTCAGTTCTCTTTCATCCCTACCCTTCTTTTCAAAGGCCCATTCCTTCACAGGCCGCTTAATTCTTTTGATATTAGCAGAGAAATGTTGGGAGGCAGATTGTCCACCCCCTGGGTTGTAGTGTACCCAAAGGGATCCCACCAAGTCAAAAAAGGTCTCATCTTGTAACCATATCTTATTGAATTTCATCGGTCCAGCAGGTTTAGTAGGTCCATCCCTAATCTCCAAGAAAATGGGAAAGTGGTCAGAAGAGCCCCCCGACCCTACCCACTGTCTCAATAGGTATCTTCTGTCCACAAAAAGTTCTAACACCAGAAACCTATCCAGTCGTTTCTCAACCCTATAGTCACCTGTCCTGTTATTCCTCCATGTAGCTTTAAGTAGGGTAGGTTCAATATCCAGCAAATCATGTGTAACCAGCTTGTGGGTGAAGTAGTCAACCAATGGATCAGGCCTAGCCCTACTACCCCAAATTTCAGCCAGGCCAAGAGAAAAATTTAAATCCCCACCGAGGATCATATTCCCTTCCTGCATCACAGGATTCGAGAGTAGAGAATCCCAGAAAGGAACCCGGTTCAAGTATGGTCCATAAACATTTACCACCGTAAAGAGTTCACCAATATCTAGAGAGCTGCATGTCATCCCCAATGCCGCTTCCACACCCCAGAGGTTATGGCACTGCACCGAGCGAGAGTTCAAACCCATAGCCAGGCCACCGGACCGACCACGTGCATCCAAGGTAGCAAAGAACCATCCTCCAAACCAGCTTTCAAGTAAAGTTTTAATACCCTCACCAACACCCATAGTCTCCTGGAGTAGAATGATATCCGGGTGTTCTATGGATACCACTCTACGAAGTGCTGCTTTTTTATGGGGACCAGCAAGACCCCTGCAGTTAAGAGACATAACCTTCATTAACGACCCCTCTTCGGGGCACGCACCGCTCTAAGCGCCCGTTCAATCGTCACCTGTTTGCCATCCATCAGGTCTATCTTGGCCTTGGATTGTGCTTTAGAGAGATTAGATTTCCTACCACGGCCCTTCCCAATTTTATTCACTCCAGCCCCCAGCCCACCCGGGGAAACTTTGGTGAGTGAACGAAGAAAATAACTAGAGTCCGATGAGGTAGTAGTAGTCGGTGAAGAGTATCCATCTACAGGCCCTGGATCATATCCAGACGGTAGGTCCAGTAGCCTCATCCCCGAGTCCGGCATAGTAGTGTGAGTGGAGGAGGGGGTAAGTAGAGGGGTAGGGATGTCAGGTTCAATACCAATAGGTTCCCCCATATCCAAAGCCGAGGAGATATGTAAATTTTTTAAAGCCTCTAACCAGTCCGGATTATCCAAAGTGCAATTTTTTAAAACAAAATGAAAGAAGAGGGGATTAATGGAATGAGTAATACCCGCCGACGACGGCCCAGGAGTCGTTGTAGTAGCAGTTGGAAGCACCATCGCAGAAGATCCAGGTACCGGCTGTCCAACATTGGTCGCCGCCAAACCCTATTCCTGTAGTAAGCCTTCAGTCCCAACCGCCGAAGCCCCAGGTCCCATGTGAGCAACACCCAGTGGGTCATCCATAACCCGTGTGTCGTCATGGCCCTCATCCGCTTCCAACGCCACGACAAGAGGAGGTCCGGTAACTGGTGCAGGAGTCGGCCGTGTAGCTCCCGCAGCAATAGTAGTTTTATGAGTCCCTCCAGTTCTCCTCCGAAGAGGAAGATGACATTCAGCCACCGGGTGGCCATATGATGACAACGGCGACATCTGAAAGGAACGTTTTCATAGTCCAATTTCTGAACATAAACGAAGGGTTCCCAACTGAGGGTTACATCCGGTGCTAACCCATCTTTGATATTCAGGTTTACAAGAATACGGGCAATCTTCCTTTGTCGGGTCTGAAGAAAACTGTAATCCCCATTCAAATAGGTACCAATCAGATTACCAATCCCCTTAAAATGTCTCTCTGACCAGTAATGTAGTGGCAATCCCAGTAGTCGAACCCACAGTGGAACAATATCAAGCCGTTCACGGCTCGCATCAAACATCGGATGCCAGGGTTTGATCATGACAGGGCAATGATCCCAACTCCAGTTGGAGTTAAGTACCCATCTAGTATGTGCCTCCGAGTGGAAGTTAAACGCGAACCAGTTGCGGGTTAATTCCACAACTTCAGGGGAATACCCTAATTCAGCAGCCCAATTTTCTCCCACCCATGCCTCGATGGTGCTCAAAGAGAAAGATCTACCCAGTGCCTTACCAACCAAGGTTATACTTGACATCGTGAGTAATTGATTCCACTCAATGTCTTCCCCTAGGGCATAGTTATATTTGTGCCTGCTCAGCTTGAGCCATCTTTTTCTGCCTCGTTTCACCCGATGTAGGGAATCATCTGATGATGGCCCTCCCCAGTCTTCAGAACTAGTGCCAGATCCCACACAAGGGCTAGCGAACCCACGATGTTCATGCACTTCCAGTAACCCCTGCCGTGAAACCTCCTGCGCCCCAGCAGTGTTTATGACAAGAGAAGGGTTCGTAGATGATACTACCCTACCTGTTCCCAGAGTTCCATCAAGAGCCGCAAGTGCACCATGCTTACCCACCGCCGAGACCTCGAGGGCATTGAGAACCTGTTCAGATGACCAAAGAGCAGTCCCAACCTCCGGTAAAGGTGTATCTGAAGGAGTACGTTCTGTCAAGACATTTAACGGCCCGGAACCTGAGGAGTTGGCAAGGAACCCGAAAGGCGAGAACCCTATTTCCGGGTTATTCTCCAAAGTAGGTATATTCACCGCCCCATCCGCAGCAGAAAGTGCCCCATCCTGCCACCCGGCACCCAAAGGCTGGGTCCAGATGGGCAGATCATCCGACGTATCAAAAGCATAGTCCACCAGTTCTTCATAACGCGCCATGACGGGCACGCCCACAGTAAAATATTAAACAGTGAAAAGGCAAATACAAACCCCCGAGGGTTTAACCACGAACCAAATGACCCAGCAAATAAACAAAACGGGAGAAAAAACAGTGTGCTGTGGTGTAGTATGTCACCGCGCCAATGACTGTGTCAGGCTGATAAGCCTGACCGTGATCAACCCCCGATGCCCTTCACAAGCAATCCGCCATTGCAAACCATGCGAGCTCCAAGAAACCATTCCAACGAAGCAACATTCCTCTGCCCAAGTTTCTTCAACTTATACAGCTAGAGAAAGGTATTTGGTTTTAGTGAGGCTGCCATTTCATTGGTGAGTTAAAGGCCTTCCCCTGAGACAAATGAAACTAAAGACCCTTTATCCTTTTGATACAAAGGGGTATGGCGTGAACAACGACAATCTGGTGGGTGTCAAATCAGAACAAGTCGCTAGACTTCTGATGTGTCAAAGGAATAGGAGTTTCGTCCTTCAACATGTCCATGATACTTTTTAAGTTGACATAATAGGTTTTGTTTTTAAATTTTGAGATAAATAAGAAATATTAAGTTTTAAAAATAGTGTTAATTGCTTCAATTTACAATTAAGCATTTCTTTTTTCTTTCATATTCAAAAGGATATTTAATTATTCACAAATTCAAATGATAGATATTTTCATTTCATTTAAATAATTGATCTTGTTAAAAGTCTCAAAATATTATTAAAATTAAGATGGATATCAACAAAATCAAAGTTTAGAGGCAAAACAAACTTTACTTTGAATTAGGGATGTCATTTTGTGAGTACAATGCAACGTATGTTCTCTTTTGGCTTGGTGCATTGAATCCTATGGCTTATACATTCCAAGAGATTAATGATGTAAAGAATGTACACTTTAGTGATTGCCATTAGAAACCTCGCACTGTCATGAATAGATGTTGCTTGCAATGATAAGGAAAGTCCTTCTTTTTGTATATTTTTTAATAATTGTCGTTTTTTCATATAGTGAGAGTCGACCTTCAAATCTATTCTATGAAATATGAAATAAAACTTGCCAAGAGATTAATGATCATGCCACCCATCAAATTGAAGACTATTCCAGGGCCAAAAATTGTTCTTTTTTAAATTTTATTAATAACCATTGTGGCCAAAAAAAATTCTAAATAATATTATTAATATTAATAATTCAAGACTATCTTCCGCCAAAGGAGTCGAGAGTTTTAGCCCATCCACCACCGGCCCAACTTTTTCATGCCAACGCCAAAATTTCCTTTGTCGCTTCTACCCGAATCTATCGCTTATCCACCGCGGCGTTCATTTTTGCCCCTCAAGGGGCAAATGCTAGTTTATTTATGTTTTGATAATCGCCTCCTTTGACTTTGACTTTATGGGACTTTAGATTAACTTTGAGCTCATTGTGCTTGTAATTGTACACTAGGATACCTATTGAAATAAGGTGATGACTTTATGGGACTTTGGATTAACTTTGAGCTCATTGTGCTTGTAATTGTACACTAGGATACCTATTGAAATAAGGTGATGGATGCTAAATATTAAGATAATGTACAATGCACTCATTGTTGATTTGCCTTTTTCATTATTTTTTTTCATACATTGTAGAAGCACCGGCGCGGGCACTTTATTTGCCTTTTATGCATGTGCTTGTAATTGCTTGTAATTGTACACTAGGATACTTATTGAAATAAGGTGATGCATGCTAAAAGATAATGTACAATGCACTCATTGTTGATTTGCCTTTTTTCATTATATTATATGATGCATCAATAATTTAATATTTTACATGTCATATTTATATACATGATATAAGTTGATTGAGTTTTTTTAGTGTATTTCATGATATAAGTTGATTGAGTTTTTTTTAGTGTATTTCATGTTTACTACAAACTCTCAAACTTTAATGGAAGGTTTATTGTAAATATTTGATATGAAACTTCGATCATACAAATTGTTTTACGAAACTTTTTGTCTTGGTTAGAATTAGAATGCTTCTTACAAAGTATTTGTTAGTGATTTCAATCATGGCATTTTCATCTAGGAAGTTTGTCCACTATTAGAGAGCGGGGTGAGTAGGTTTTTGGAAAATAAGTTGGTTTAGACATCTGATATTGAACTATTGACTCATACAAAAGTAATAACGAAACTTTGTTTTATTTATCCAATAATTTGTTTTAACTATATGAATGCAATGTCCTTGGAGCTAAGACAAATTTGGACTCTAAAAGAATGAAATTTGTGATTTGGTGTTGGTGCTTTTCCTTCCAGATGAAATCGATTATGCATAAATTATAAGATTTCATATTCCAAAATAATAATTAATTATCTCATATTTGATCAAGTTTTTCAAAGGTATTTTCATCATTATAAAATTATTTCCATTAAGAAGAGAGATCAGAGGCTCAACATATCTATTATAGTTTTCTTTCCTTATTTTCCTAGAAATGAACTACTCTACTACTAATGAAATTTATAGTCATTAACATTCTCAATAAGAATTGTCTCTTTGAAGCTTTTATAATAGATTCACTAGGAGAAAGCTTGACAGTGTTTTATGGGGCATGCAAGGTTCACAGTGACGAGAAATGTTTCACTAGAATGCAACGTAGTCCACTATGGAGTTTGAACTAAACACACTGAGATTATAAAAATGTATAAAGAACTAAACACAAACAAAGAGATTATTGTAAACAACCTATTAAGGTTTCTCTTAAGGTTTTAGAAATTTTCAAATAATTATTCATCATGAGTAGCAAAGTAATGTGACATTAGTGATTAATCTATGTCAAGACAGAGATTATTGTAAACAACTTATTCAAGTTTCTCTTGGGGTTCTAGAAATTATCAAATAATTAGGCATTGTGAGTAGCAAAGTAATCTAACATCAGTGATTAGTCCCTGTCAATTTTAGTTCTAGCCCAAGTGGTTGTGGGATGGAGTGTTATCCTACCCACCCAAGTTCTATTCATGTCATTAACATGTTGAGCTCTAAAGAGTATATCGTTGTAACATCTTCGAGCTTCGTTGTTGATTTGTCTTGTTCCTTGAAGAATATAGGGTTTACCCTAGGTACCATCCTCAAAATTGAGGAGAAGTGCATGAGGGTTTTCCCCAAGATTACCTAGAAAAAAAAAGAGGTTATTTAATATCCACACAAGAAAATTAGGATGCGACAAAAGAATTTGAATGTCAAATGAAAAGCAATGTTTATTTTTTAATGTCACAAAAAAAAATTGAAATGAAAGACAGGACATCAAATTTCAACACTGGCACACATGATATGCATTCATTGATATTGCTACATATAGTACAAATTATGGGCAAGTGATTAATTTAGACCAAGTCACCCAAAAGAGATAAGAATAGAGTACAAAATAGAAAAGTACAAATATAATACATATTCATATATGATCGTTATACTATGTCTCATCATTTTCTCCCAACTAAAAAGGAGTTGTCTCCTATTTATGCTAGAAATGGGGGAATTATTGCTCAAATGCTAACTTGGACAACCCCTTAGCCTGAGTGAGCAAGGAATATTCATGGTCCACCAAGTAGCCAATGATGTGATGGCGTCTAGTGGATGTGGTTCAGTCAACAAGAAGACTACATTCAAGAAGGGGAGGTTGGAAATCTAGAATTGTGGCTTTTAGATGTGACTAGAACAAATTTCTCTAAGTGATGTGACTCATACAACTTCAATTGTTGACATGTGCGACATCATGGATGTTAAGCCAGTGTGGGTTTGAGCTTGTGATGTTGTTGATTTTTAATGCATTGCTTCTCCAAATGCAATGAAACTATGTCGACACCTTGAAAATGTGGAGCAACTCGATGTCAATCAAGAAGCTCGTTATACTTGGCTTTTGTGTTGTTAAAGGATGTTATGGACACCTACTACAAATATTGGCCAAGTTCTGCACCAAAGAAACTTTGTCTTGCTCATTATACTAGTGGGATGTGGATGGAGTTGGGAGTGTGACTACAAGTTCATAAGAAGCAAGAGGTTGAAACTCAAAGAAAATCTCAAAACGAGACTATCTTCTAGATACATTATATGTTGTAATTGTGCTACAAATTATTCAAATATCAATCTGATTGTTTATTCCTTTGGATCCACTCACGACACTCTAGGGGCATCAATAGTTTTGTTGCATGTTAGGTACAAAAATTGTGATATGGAAAATCTACATACTACCACAAGGATGCAATCGTGTTTCTATTGAGTTTTTGATGGACCATTGGTGAAATCCATGGAGATGGAATCCCAATGCTTGAATAGAACTAGCAAGAGTTGGTACATCTCAACCTTCTTGTTGGCAAGCTTGCTTTGGTTTCAAGGTGAACATCTCTAGATGTGATTTACCACATGTTTTCATACTAAAGGCCAAAGTTCATACCTTTGCAAATCAGATAAATATTTTTCACTGCAAGGAAAACACCTTATAGCGGAGTTTTTTGTGGAACCTCTCCAAAAAATGTTTCCTTTGTCTATTTACAATGAACGTTGCTAGCCGAGGCGGGTGATCGAATATTTTAGCAGAGGTCTTGTTAATGGTACGCTTGAATGGTAAATAACGCACCAGTGCACCCCCTTATAATATGCATTGATGCATCATAATTTATCAAGCAATGAAGACAAAAAACCTCGATATTGAATGAAAATATGTTTTTTTTATTTGAACGCCATATTTTGTCAGTGCATTTAATATGACAAAACACACCAATGCATACCACAGTGGAATGCACCGAGTCTTATCAAATTTTATGGACAATGACAAGTTTTTTATTGTAAAAATGTATACATATATAAATAGTGCATTATATACATGGAAACACACCATTATGATACTACAAAAGGATAACATCGGTGCTTCGTAATAATTGGAGCATTGATGCAGGATAAAATAATTAATAATATAAGATTTTTTTAATTTTAATACTGTGTAAAACCTAAACTGTGTGTGTTAAATAATTAAACAAATCGGTGTGCATTAACATGTTTTCAACACCGAGATGTTTACAGATGGAATAAAATTGTAATTTTGTATTTTTTTAAATCTCCACAAATTCCCCCCTGCAGCAACTAAAATTAAAATATGGTATTTTTAAAAAAATCTCCAAAAACTTCTCGATCCAGTAACATTTAAAAAAACACGCCAATTTCTTTTAATTAATTGTGCACTACTTGAATTTCACAATGCCCCAATCAACAATGCGCTTAAGGGAATAAAGTGCACTAGTGCAACATACTGTAAAGCATACCACAATAGAGTTATAAAAAAAATGCCCCGAAATTTCATTTTTTTTAGAAGAGAGGGAACCAATGTGAGATATTTTTGTATGATTGTACTATCTTAGTGTTGCTTCTCTATCACACTCCTCAGCCTTCTATTCGTCGGTTGATTGGACAGTTTTTCTAGTTGTGTAAAACAATCAGAAAACTCTTTTCTTATGTACATGGAAACCATGCCGTGTGAATTGGGAAGACACTGTGTAAATTGTTTCTTATCTACATATTTAAAATTGTAGCGAAATTGGAAATTTGTCAACAACTTGTTTGTGTGTTTTGTTTTAATTCTACACGGTGTGTTCGCGTTGCTCGACTTGCACAAGAGATGGCACTCTGTGTTTTATTACCTGTTAATGTGCTCCAAGTCCAAATAGTTATACCACAAACAATGTGGTTTAAATATCTAAAATCACCATAGATGGTGCTTTCATTGTACATCAATAACACAGTTGTGCTTAAAACATTCTAAGTGTTGATAATAATGTGTCTATGTATTGACATTGCATTGGTAAAGCACGGTGGATAGTTAAAAAGTTAGTCAAACGATGCATTATTTTTTAAAGCCAAGCACCATGAGCGATGCTTAATACAACTAAAAATGCATTAATAAAAATGTAACAAAAACCGCACCAAACAATTAAAAATTAAAAATGCGTTTTTGGGTGCACTTTATAATACAATGAAGCACCAATAACGATGCTTCTTAATGTTACAAACGTACTTGTAAAGTAAGAAAAAATCATCATATATTAGAGGGGCACTTTATAAATACAAAAATCGCTAGCCACAATGCGTTTGTAATTTCATGATGAAAGGTTAACGGTGCAAACAGGTATTACAAACACACCGTTCAAACCCATAAAGTTGTAAACATCTCTAACAATGCTCCATTTATTACCTAGAAGCACCATACACTTTGCATGTGAATATTGAAACCACATCGCTTAAAATTAGAAATCCCAACCTAGCAATCACACATGCAATGTGTCTAATATTACTTGTGCATCGATGGTGGTGCATTATGATGTCATAAACGCATCGTCATCATTTTCAATTATAGAATATCCCACTAGGTTGATGAACTTTGAATTTTTCAAAAGCACCGAGGCGGTGCAGATTTTTCAAAAGCACTCTGACGTCTTTGTTTTTATAGTGACACATTAATGTTACTAGTATGCTTTGATAGGGGAGTATCGAAGAACCCTACCAATTTCCACACCAAAGTAACGATGCAAGATAGTTGTTTGTATAGCACCGTTAATAGTATGCTTCTTATACTTGATTACCAATAACAATGCATTCAATTTTTTAAGGCACACTAGTTATGTTAAACATATTTTTTTGCCATTATTATCTCTTTCACTTAGCATTATAACATTATTATTCTCAAAAAGATGTTTTCATCTCGGATCATGTCTTAGTAGAAACTACCAATCCCTATTCAACACATCGAGGTAAAAAAAGCACTTTGTTGCAATGTTTTGGGTAAACATAAGGCTCTTTAGTTTCATCACATGTCCTTCTAGATTCGATACATATTATCTCACTATCGCGATATTCCCTTACATTACTCTGGTTGAAGGTATCCCACCACTTGCACCTAAAAATAACACATTGGAAAAATGAGAAGTCGACTTGAATAATCTCTTGTATCGTTCTCATATAATGTAACTTCCCATCTATTATGTTCCGATCACAATTTCTACCACAACTAGATTGGTTGAACTCAACTTCCACTCCAAATTCCAATGTGACATGTCCATCATTGACATCCTTGGTGCAAAAATGATGTACATATGCCCACATATATGGGAATAAATGCACCTGTAAAAATGTGGGCAAATGATCGTGTCATATGTCTAATAACTCGAGCATTGATTAAAACATATAGATGTTGTAATTTAAATGTGCATTATAAAGGTAAAAATGACATAGAGGTATTGGTGTAGAGTTGTTGCACCCAACCCCTATGTGTAGTGCATCATCTTCACCGTGCAGGTAATGAATGCACCATATTTCTCTCTAACCCGGTCAGCCATCCAACCGTTGGGATGGATCATTGGCATATTTTTTTTTAAATGATTAGGATAAGGCATGCTTCTATTGCTCAATCGTCTGGATTTTTTCTTGTCGCTATCCCATTTCCTTCTCTTCTCTTCATACAATGTGACCCACAATTATATTTCCTCTACATTATAAAAAATGAATTTATTTATGGGATCAATTTATGAATTTGTTGTTTATGAATTCAAAATGAATAGTATGGGATCAAATATATATTATCAAGTTTAGTGTAAACAATTTCTTTGTAGAAATTTTACAAAAGTCAAGTGACTTACTCTTTATCATACGCATTTTTCCATTCATTTGGAGTAGCTCCTCTTCCCTTTTCTCCTTGTCTCGTTGGCCATCCCAAACCATTACACCTGGTGTGTCATCGATTTGCTTGATGTATTCACTATCATAACAGAATGACTCGTATACTATGTATCCCTTCGCTATAGAACCCTCAGGGTTTTTCCCTTTATCGCACAAAGCCCTTCATTTTTCATGTATCTCTCTAATAAGAACATCCAATGACAAGAGACCATCTCAGCTAATTCAACCTCTTCAAACATGTGAACTAGAAAATGAACCTGCAAGTCCATGAAACTCATGGGCAATTCCTTTTCAAACACATAAACAATCTTATTTGTCTCTTGATGCCACTGTGGAATGCTAGGCATATGAATCTCCTTTGATGTGATCCAATGTACAAAGGCATATAATTTATATACATTGCATCATAGGTCTTGGGGGGTGAATTGGTTCACACAACCATGCACGAGCAAAGGATAATGACAATACAAAATTAATTGTCATAAAATTGTGAGTGCATATCATATTATAAGCTACACTGCAAAAACCAAATCATGTAATTGACATACATACCATTAGAAGGTTCAGATGGTCATGTAATTTCGACCCCGAAAAATGTTATACTATAGTGAAGCAGTGTCGTAGAGTAGACCCTTATAAAGAAGGCACCTTCACACCCACTATAACTTCATTTACTAGAGAAAGATCCTCTTTCTTTAAAATTTATGGGACATCGCCTTCTTTAAAAGACCAAGAGGGACCAACGTCTCCTCTACTTTCTTTTCTTGACCAATGTTTATTTTTAGTGTTTGAAGAAATAAGATCTCTTATGACACCCAATGTGTCACTTTTTGTTAATGATATGTGTCTCTACAAAGAAGATGAAACACTTTTAAACATATGCATGTGATCTAGTAGGTGGGAAATCTTAAGTTGCTCATAAAATACAATTTTTTTTTTCATCCCAATGGACATTTTTCTCAACATTGGTTTCGAAAAATTCAAATTCATTAAACATAGGTTCCCCATTCGAATCAAACAATTCTACAATTTGTGTCTCCTTCTCTATGTCATATGCCCTAACAATCGATGGATGCCATTAGTTAAGGTCTCTAGGTTCCCTCTGGTTTACCATTGAAAGTAGATGCTAATCTTTTATAATGGTTGTCTTTTGGGAGGAATAACCTCGAGCAGCCGTACACCAACTTTCGAAGGTGGTTGTACCACCTAGCCTTTATAAAAGTTCCACAAAATTTACATCCTCTTGTTACAAGACTTGTGATGTTAATGTATACATAATACATTAGCGTTAAAAAAGACAATTGCACCAAATTAAATATGTTGAATAATGTTATGAATTTAAACAAAATAATCAACATATTTACCAAAGCAAACTCATAATCCCATATAATCATGCATGGTGTATGCACATATGCCATACACCGTAAAATACCTCTCTGTTGGGATGGGCCTTGAAACATCATATACATGCATCCCTTCCCATAATTGCTTCAACTCATCGATTAGTGGTTGTAAGTATACATCCATATTCTTCACTTGTCTTCTACCATGGACTATAAGATCCAACATAAGATGTTCATTCTTCATGATCAACCATGGGGGGGTATTGTTATTGATCACTACTACTGGAAAAACAAAATAGTTGGTGTTTTGGTGGGGATACAGGTTAAGTCCATCCATGGATATGCTCCATCGAAGGCTCTACACTTCATCTTTGAATTTATCGGACCATGTATCCTCTATATGTTTCACGGCTAATGAATTCATTAGGACTCACATAACTCATGGCTCACTTCTATGTAAGGCATGCCACCCTTGCAACATGGATAATTCTTTGCAATGAAATAACCTTTGAATGCTTGGGATTATAGGCACATGCCTCAATTTCTTATGAACAAAACCATGTGCTTTTTTTTTGCTTTTCTTTTTCGGGTACCTCTCATGACCACATTCTAGACATATCTCTTTAGTTGCATATTCATCTCTATATAAAATACAATCATTCAGACGTACATGATGTGATACATTATCAACACCTAACCTTTTCAAGATTTGATTTTCCTCTTCCCAACTTTCGGGTAAGATGTTATCACTTGAAGTACCTTACCTTTGAATAACCTAAAATCAGTAGGCAATATAAATGTACATTTTCATCAATCATTCATAAAATCAACAATTCTCAAATTCAATTATATGACAAGATTCCTCAGAATATAGGAGACTTAATGGTTAGTTGCCTCAAAAGTGCCAAGAAACACACATATGATATACCACACATTGCTTTCAAGTTGTGCAATAACATTGTTGTACCTAGTTGGGTATACTTCGACCCATGTCCAAAGAGAGGGATGGTGGAAGTTGATTCCAGGCTTTGAAAGAAGATATCGATGATATGAGTATCATCCCCTAGCTCATCTTGTTGCAATGCATGTATCAAAATTTCCTCCATGGCACCCATATCTCATAAAAAATCATCCATACCAACCTCTATTTCATTGCCTTCATTGCCAACACGGGAAGAACTATTGTTATTGTAGACATTCTAATTTGGTGATTCGAGACGTAGTGGGAATTGAATACGTGGTCGATTCAACCATGCTTGGTATGCCACCTCTTTGAGATTTGCTCATTTAGCAACCTTCTCTCAATTTGGCATCGAAGTGGGGTGCAATGGAAAATGGCAGACAGGTTGCTTGTCATCAGAATCCTTGTTGAACTTTGGTTGTCATTGATGTTAACTGATGTCAAAGAGGATTCAATATTCCTGTGCCAACTTGAAGAAGTATAAGAAAGATACTTTGAAGAAGTATATGGATGACAGTATGAAGAAGTATATCTAGAAGTGCATCCTGTCTGAATAAATGTGGTACAAGTGCAGGTCTCAAGTCCACCCAGTCATAGTCCTTCAAGGTAAAAGCTAAAGAGTTGGTTGGACAAAGGTTCGAGAGTGCACAGGCAAGTTGAAGAGTTGATTGGACAAAAGTTCAGGAGTGCACAAGCAAGCCAAAGAATTGATTAGACAAGGTTCGGGAGTGCGTAAGAAACTTGGAACAAGAAATGGTCAAACAATTATGCAAGTCCTGAAAGCGCGCAAGACTGTGAAGAACCTGCAATAATTAATTAATAAAAACACACGAGATAGAAGAAATAACAAAACTCAGAATCACTTTTATATTGATCGCGGGCCACTTCGAGGGGGAAACCTCCTTTGAGCAAGATCAATACAAATAACTTCACGGTACCTTCATTGGTCTCAACACAAATTTATATACTAAGTCTAGGCACCAATACCATGTGTCAAGACAAACCATGGGCCAATACAAACTATGGATCAACAATTACTACGGGACGACTTACAAAGCATATGCGTCCAACAACAATAAGACAAACTATGGATCAACAAATACTACAAGATGACTTACAAAGCATATGTGTCCAACAACAATATACTAACAAAGTAAATAGGAGGGTGACATGGGTTCCTAACATCCCCTCTCCCTTAGAAAAAGCTCTGTCCTCAAAGCTTTAGATGCGGAAATTGATGCAGAATATGAAGGAGTGGTTCCCCTGTAGCATCCTCGGGTTGCATTTCGGGCCACTGACGCCTTATGAGTTTCAGGGAGGGTTGCTTGGAAGGCTGTAGACAAAGAAGAACCATATCAGCTGCGTGAAAAATGCGCACAAAATGGTGTTGATCGACTTTTTGTTTCAGTTGAATTCTTGCCATGTGAAGATTGTCCTGCAAAATGAGAAGAATTTTATCGCGGTTTCGAAGAACCGAGTCAATTGCCTGAACTGGGGAGTTGCTAAGGATGTATGGAAGAAGAACTGGCGGTGCCTGTCCATAGACTGCTTCATATGGTGTCCTTTTAGATGTGGTATTGTATCACTTGAGCGCTTCTAAGAAATCCATAGGAATAGTTGTCCAAATTTGTGTAGGGATGCAGGGGAAGGGTTCAAGTAGTCCCGAAAGGAGTGTCATTTCACCCTTGTTGACCTGGCAAGTATCACAGTCAGCCACCATCTGTTGAATTGTCATTTTCAGTCCCTGCCAAAAGAAGTTACATTGTTCTCGGTCAGACATTTTGAGGAACCCAGAGTGCCCTGTTGATGAAGAAGCATGGAGTTCATAGAAGAGATAGCCATGTTGAACAGATTGCAACCAATTTGGAACAAGCAGAGAAATAGTTGAAAGAGAAACGGGGTCATCAAATGTGCGAGAAGGAGCATCTGCCACCATATTGTCCTTACCCTTCTTGTAAGTGATCGCATAGGCATAACCCATGAGTTGGATAACCCAGGAGACCCATTGTTCCAGGAAATTTTCCAAACTTTGGAGATCAGTCTTGATGCAGAAATAATTCCCTAATAGGTATGGCTGCCACTTCTGTACTGGATGCAAAATAGCCATCATTTCCTGCTGAGATGTAGATGCGGCTAAATTCGTACTAGAAAGGTCTCTTGAAGGTGACAAGCCCGCTGGTTCAGCAAGGACACCTGCATATCTATCCAAGGAAGTAGGGGAGACCGTTGATTGGTGCATTTGAATGGAATGGAGTTGAGCGATGACACCATGTGAATTCCCCTTAAGGATCTTTTCCAGGCGATGTGAACTGATGATGCAAAGAGACCCTTGTTGTAAGCCCTTAAATTTGTATTGTTTCCCATTAGCTGAAAACTGCATCCAAAGTTCAGCAAAATCCCATAAGATGGGGCCAAGTGTGTGTAACCATTGAACGCCCAAAACCACATCACATTCGCCTAGGGACAAGGCAAACATGTCAGAGCGCAGGTTATAATCTTCCAGAGAGATACACACATTGTGACACTTCCCCTTGCAAGGTAAGGTGCCCCCATTGGCATCCATGACTTCAAAGTTGGAGCAAGGATGGACAAAACAATCAGCATGTTTGGCGATCCAAGGGTCAATGAAGTTATGGGTGCTACCAGAATCAATGAGTATTGTAAGAGGAAGTTTCTTGAAGTAACCCCCGACCCACATTGTTTGGGGGGTGGTGACGCTAGATAAAGCATGGAGAGATATCTCTGGTTGTTCATCCTAAGATGGGAGGTCAATAGGAGGCTCCTGAATGTCGACCTGATCATCCTTTGTATTTGGAGTTTCTTCACCAATTGTAGAGGCAGGCGGAGAATCCATATCTAAAAGATAGAGCTTTTATTGAACACATCTATGTCCCCGAGTGAATTTCTCATCACAATTATAACAAAGCCCTTTTTCTTTGCTTGCCTACATCTCTGTTTCAGACAAATGCTTGATAGGAGTTGGTCGAGGAGCTGGCGGGATGGGAGGTCGTTGAGAACCCATATTTTGGAAGGGAACAAAAGTGGGTTTGGAGCGTTGTTGGGCTGCAATCTTGTCTTCTGCCAACTTAGCCAACCCTAGGACTTCCATCATTATGTTGGGACAGAACATTTTAACCTATGGGCAGATTTCATCCTTAAGACCACTGATAAAACAACTCCTGTAGAAGTCATCAAACAATCCTTCTGTATGGTTGGCTAGTTTCTCAAATTTCGTCTGATACTTTTTCACAGTGCCAATTTGGCGAAGTTTAGTGAGTGCTCCGGTGAAGTCATCAAAAGCACTAGGACCAAATTGTTGCAAAAGGAGTTGGCAAAAATATGTCCATTTTGGCTCGTCATGAGCCTTAATGTACCAACGGTACCATTGAAGGGCTTCATGTTCCAAATGAAAGGATGCAAGTGGAACTTTTTGGACATCAAAAGTATTATGCAAACTGAAATACTGTTCTGCACGATAGATCCATCCAGTTGGATCAATACCATTGAAGCAAGGAAATTCAAGCTTCGGACCACGGAAATTGCTGGAAGAAGAGAACCCATTGGCTGCAGAAGATTTTTGCTGTCGGTTATTGTTCATGGCTGAATGCTAAAGATGGAGGCTAAGAAATTTTTCATCCAGATCTTGGAGTTTGGTTTGGATGGCTGCAAGTGCTTCCTCCATGGTTTTTGCTCTTGCGCGGGTGACAACTAGGAGTTTTTTTTTTTTTTTTTGGAATGGATAGAAAAACAGAAACAAAATCTTATTTAGTAAAGGGAAATTTGGATTTGGGAAAAAATCAGAGGGGTAATTGGGGTTTGACTAGGTTTTGGACACTTTCTGATGGACAGGGAAGTAAAAAATGGGGATTTCAGAAGCGGGGTGAAAGAATGAGAAAAATTGGCAGAGAGGGACAAAGAAGCAGAATTAGGAAAGGAACTCTGTGGTAAAATTTGAAGGCGATTGGGTGAAATCCGAAGAAGTTATGGCAAACCCTAAAAATAGACAAATGTGGGATTTCGGGCTCTGGGAAGGGGAATTTGGGATAGGGTCCTCAGGAAAAATATGCAGAATGGGATTACCGGGGTGTCAGGGAATTTTCAAGGGAAACAGAGTGAAAACAAGAGAGATATGGCAAAAAAACAGATTTTTTAAATATGCAGAATGGGATTACCGGGGTGTTAGGGAAGTTTCAAGGGAAACAGAAGGAAAACAAGGGAGATATGGCAAAAAAACAGTTTTTTTTTTTTTTAACAGGAATGGATCTGCAACGACGCGGAAGGGATTTGAAACAGATAGATCTGCAACGGCGCAGAAGTGATCGAAAACAGAGGGATCTGAAACGGTGTTGACTAGATCGAAAATGGTTGGATCTGAAATAGATCTGAAACTACTGGATCTGATACGGCACGACAGTGATCGGCAACAGTTCAGCTGAAAATAGATATGAACTCCAGGTATGTGCGTCTTCCTAACAGTTCAGGGATTTCACTCGGCCACCAATGCTGTCTGACGGCTTGCGTATTGGGGCAGTACCCCTCACTCCATGGCTCAGGTAAAACTGATAACCGCTTTGCCACAAACGACAACTCTTGGTTTATCTCACGGGTGGGAACTAGTCAATCAGGTAGGGGTCGTTTCCCTTTTCGCTGGCAGGTCCTCTCAATGGTCCAGCTACTTCGGGGTTCCTGTGGTACTCCTCACAATGAGTTTTAGGGCTTATGTCCAAGTACTTCCCACAGTTAAGCGGATAGGGCTTATGTCCAAGTACTTCCCACAGTTAAGCAGATAGGGATTATTCCCAGATCCGAAGCTGCAACATATGCAAAAAAAAATTGGCAGAAATTTCACTCAGTGAGCCCAAGAAAGTGCTCTGATACCAGATGTGAATAACCTGCAATAATTAATTAATGAAAACACACGAGATAACAGAACTCAGAATCACTTTTATATTGATCGCAGGCCACTTCAAGGGGGCAACCTCCTTTTAGCAAGCTCAATACAAATAACTTCACGGTACCTTCATTAGTCTCAACACAAACTTATATACTAAGTGTAGGCGCCAATACCATGGGTCAATACCATGTGTCAAGACAAACCATGGGCCAATACAAACTATGGATCAACAATTACTACGGGATGACTTACAAAGCATATGCGTCCAACAACAATAAGACAAACTATGGATCAATAAATACTAGAGGATGACTTACAAAGCATATGCATCCAACAACAATATACTAACAAAGTAAATAGGAGGGTGACATGGGTTCCTAACAAAGACTCACCAATGGGAAGAAGCTTTCAGTTGATCGAAGCACACACAAGTAGCAAGAAAGGTGTTTGAAGATGTCAAAAGTGCAAGTTCCACATGCAATCGAAAATCAAGGGCGCGAGACCACACTGCAAGGGTGAAAGTCCCAGTAAAGAAAGGACCAAGTATGCTCAAGACCCACAAGAGATGACACATCAACAACACAGAACGTAACAAGTGGTGGAAGCATGAACCATGAAGCAAATAAGAAGGAAAGCCACAACCAACTTGTGGACATACAATCCGTGCAGGACAAGTATAAATAAGAAGCAAGTTGGAGATTTGAAGTAAGCTTGAGAGTAAGGATGAAGAGCTTGTAAGTGGAAAGCTGCAAGATACATATTTATCAAGCTTATAATACTTGGGGCATCGAGGGCTCGTGGAACCATAACAGGATGATCTAGTAGAGAGCTGAGTGTGCACAAGCAGAGGAATGGAATAGTTAATGTGCGCAGAATGATGTTGTGAATCTGTGACAATTGCGCGATGATAGAAAGGCAGAACTACAAAAGATGCGCAAGTACGTGAGGACTAAATGATAGTATCGTAAACAACACGCAAACAGTCACAGATGATATAAGATAGAAGCGTAGAGACAGATTTGAAGTATATCTTGTGATGTGCAAAGCGAAGAAGTTTATCTAATGCGCTAAGACATAATTGCAGCACAATGAAATATGCGCATTATGATGAGGATGATTTGAGACAAGTGTGTTAAACAGACAGGACGAATCATATGATCCACAAAAAGGTCATAGATTGTCTAAAGATTGTTGCACCAAGACATAATGGACACATTTTTCGGAAGGTGCGCAGTTCCATTTAATACTAATGCGTGAAGTCATAACAATAGGATATCATTAGATGCGCAGTATCAGTTGAAGTGCAATAGCACAGAAACATAATGACATACAAAATCTTGATGATGCAGCACACAGTTTGTGGAGTGCGAAGTCAATTGTAAAGATGTGAAGTGTTCAAGTGAAGTTCATGATACATAACAACAGTTGCAATATCTCAAGGTTGCAAAAGGTGCACACATTATAAAGAAGAGAAGATTATCAGAAGTGCACATGGATCAGAAGTAAAGCAATGCAATATCTTATTCTTATATATTTGGGTGGCAGGACGGGGTAAGGAGTAGGGGGTCGTAGCCTCCTTCTAGTTGGTGCGGGTAAATAAGGTAGTTGGTGCTTCCTTCAGGTCGGTGCCTTTAAAACCAGGGGGTCGGTGCCTCCTTCTAGTTGGTGTTGGAGAACTTAAGAATTTGGTGCTTCCTCGAATGTAATCTTTTTATTATAAAACAACATTGTGTGGTTTTCTCCCATTTGGGTTTCCACGTAAAAATTATGTGTGTTCTGTGTTTTTGCGCACATGTGGACGAATGTTTTATTTATGGTGGATGCATAATTAAAGTTCAATATTAATTAGTTGAGAAGATCAAAATTGTTCATAATTGTGTTAATACTAATTCACCCCCCCCTCTCAGTATTAAATAGATTCCAACAATTGGTATCAGAGCGGGTGTCTTCAGTAATAGCTTAACATCTGGAAGATAGATCTATGCATAGATATGGACAAGCAAGAATGACTCTCCACCAACAGAGCACGAAGGTTTGATGGTACCAAATATACTTTCTGTAAGGTCAGTATGGAAGTGTATTTGCAATCTCTCGGAGTTGATGTCTGGAAGTCCATCGTGGATGGTTACAATGTCCCAACAGTCATACCAGTTGACCCAACTGAGAAGAGACTATATGAGTACAATGCAAGAGCTAGAAACACACTGCTATGTGGGTTAACCGACACTGAATTTATTAAGGTAATGTATTACGCCTTAGCCAAGGATGCATGGGATAAGCTCAAAGGTGTCTATGAAGGTGATGAGAAAGTAAAGAAGGCAAAGATGCAGAATTCCTTTGGATTATATGAATCCTTGAAAATGAAAGATGAAGAGAATATTGCCACTTACTTCTTGCGAGTTGATGAGATAGTTAATGCTATCAAGAGTCTTGGAGTTACTCTAGAAGAAGAATCAATAGTACATAAGATATTGAGAACTCTACCTTCAAGATTTGATGCAAATGTATATGTGTTAGAAGATATAGCCAATCTTGCAGACCTGAAAAATGATGAACTTCAAGGGATCTTGACTACATATGAGATGAGAACCGAGAAAGAAAATCCCACCAAAAAAGAAGTGTTCTTTAAAGCCACTAGAAAGGCTAAGCATGAGCATGACAAGGACTCTTGCAATGAATCAAATGAAGAGGATTCAAACTTCGTGAGGAAGTTGAAAAGAGGATGTGGTAAGTATAAAATCAAATTACCTTTCAAATGTTTCAAATGTGGAGGAATAGTCCACTTTGCTTCTAAGTGTCCATATAGGGAAGATGGAGATAACGACAGCGAGGAAGAAGCAAGTTCCCACGAACGAATAATGGTGCGCACTCAAGACATACTAGAGACTAGAAACGAAAGGTTCCCAAGTAGAGGAAGAGTCTGTATACTAAGGAAGACAACAATGTGTCTGAAGGAAGTGACTGCAACAAGAAGCCAAAAGAGGTACTATTTATGGCTTTTGTGGAAGAAGAAAGCAGTGATGAAAAGAAGAATAGATGTCCGTCAATTAAGAGGAATACACCAGTTGTGCAAAGAAAACCATGATCACTATATAAGTACTTTTTTAGTGGGTCCTTCAATACACCTTCAAAACCGATCGCAAAAATTAAATCTAACAGTTTTATCTGGAGAAGAAGAAGTTGTAGATGTTGATTGGGAAGGTGAACCAGTTAGTGCCTTAGATGAATTGAAGAAGTCAAGAAAGAAGAATAAACTCTTCCAGGATCAATTTTCAGAATATGAAGAACATATTGAGCAAGCTAAAGTGGTTCAAGAGTCTCTTGATAAACAAGTCTGTGAAAAAAGTGATGAGCTGTGAAAAACAACTGAATTGCATAGTCAACAAAGTCAAATTGTTTGAAGAAGAGAAATCTATATTGAAGGCTTCTTTGTAAGAGTAAGCTTATAAAAATAAGACGTTTACAAGTCAGATTGAACTAAAGGATAGAGAGATCTCTCACCTAGAAAGCAAGTTGATCGAGATAAAGCGAAAGAAACGAGTCCAATATCATATCATAAGTGACATTCCAAATTGCGGACATCCAGGGAGTGGCAAGACTAGTCCTGAAGATGAAGTGAAGAACAAGTTCAAAGGTAGCACATCAATTTTGAACAAAATTTTGAATGACTAGAGATCACCAGAAGACAAGTCAAAACTTGGTTATGAAAGAACATCTAGGAAGGCTTGCGACAATGAACATTGTCCAAATGAAGTGAAGTCTTTCAGGTATGAAAACTCCTTCAATGATTACAACTCATTCTATTACACTACCCAAAGAAGTACTAACATAATGAAGTGCGCAAGGTGCAATTTTATTGGCCATATTGTTAAGTATTGTCAAACTATGAGATGTTATGTTTGCAATGGCTTTGGACACAAGGCTATGTATTGTCGAAAAACAATGAATTGTTTATATGAATATATTCCATCTAACAGCTATCACAATACAAGGACCAAAAGATGAGACAATCATGCACAAAATTAGAATGGAAGCGTGCACATGAAAACTTGGGTAAGGAAATCTCCTAAAAAATGTGCAGAAGAAGTTGACAATCCAAGTACATCCAAAGCAACAAGTATTGTTGCCCCTCTTGTTGATCTCCAAGATATTTAGTGAGACCCTTGAATTCTACACAATGCATATATTAAGAGTTTAAGGAGTATGTTAGTGAAGGTTATAGCTTGAAGATGTATGTCCCGTAAATGTCAATGTTGCAAAAGTTATATGTGTTAAGTTGGATTGTCACGGAAAAGATCCTCGGTATTGTTGATGAGCAAAGATAAGTGCATTCAATTAGTTGTTGTGATATGTTAAAGTTAGTTCCCACATACATATTACAAGATGACGAAAAGTTCAAATGTGCATTGGTAAAAGAACAAACAATGAGTTTGTGTAGATACATAAACATATTGTATTATATTCAAAATTTGTGGCTTTACAAAATGCATGAGTCTTATGTTGACTAAGAACAAAATTGAAGAACAAAGAGACATCATGCTGAGGCCAAAAGGCGAGTTCAAGAAGACAATTAAGGCCGTGACAAGCAAAATTCAAAGCCGCAATTCAAGGTCTAACTCTGCATCTGGTTGTTGTGCGAGACAAAGCTCCAAATCCTTTGAAACGATCTCGTCATACTCAAAAGTTGGCTGCAGGGGATAAAGCTGCAGAGTTGCAGATGACGCTTGTTCAACAGACTGCTCATCCTGAATTGAATTCAATTCGTCAATAATTCGTTATTATTGCTACTTCAGGAAGTCGACTATGGTTCACCTTCCACGTGGCTATGGTTCACCTACGATTGAGCATACAAATAATTGAATTCAGACTCCTTCGTTTGGCCCTGCCAAATGCCAATGTTGACTCTTAGACGAGTAAACTCTAATTGCTACCACTGGACAACAAGACACACACTGTCAAGAGAATCATTGAACTTATTGAAGAAGGAAGCTATGACTATAAAATATGAAAGACCAGTAGGCAATGCGACATAGAGCAAGATGGAAGAAGAATAAAGGTGATGAACCAAGCATTTCACAGCTCTCTTGTAGAATCAGATGGTAGTTTTTCACACGCATTAAATTAATTTGAGGAGATGTGTAGTAAATCGCATTCAAGTCCGCGCAATCTGAAGCTGGTTATGGAGTCGCCAAAAGTAAATGCACAAGTTAATGAATTTGGGAAAAAGTACAAAAAGCATAAATCTAATTCATTGATCTGTGCGACCAAAATGATGTTTTCCAAAGGGTTCAAGTACGAATGCAACACAACAAAGTTTCCACACAAACTAATTGTCATATCATTTTATTGCCAAGCTGGTTGACAAGTGGAAAAACATGCCAAATATTTGGCAAGGGATGCGACGTCATAAAAGGTAACAAAGGTAGTCACATTGTCGTGAATGCGGCTTAAGGAACATTTAGATGCAATCGACGAGAAAGACAGTGCAAAACCAAAAGCAAGTGGAATTTGGTATTGTGCAGTTGGCACAAGAGGAATATTGCATGAATATTTGCGCAAGGAATGATGAAGTATTCTTAACTGTTATGACAGGAATATAATATCAAGATAAGAAGGAATATAACAACTATACAGGGGGAGCGCATTTGAGATGGCTATGAAAACAAAGTATATATTGCAAGGTATCATTGCAAAAACTTCAGTGAAAGAATGAAGCATGAAGACAAAGGGAGTTATCCCATCAAGCAGATGAATGAAGGCCAACGCAAAATAGAAGAAAGGAGAACCAATAATTGCGCAGAAACTTCAGCGAAAGAATGAAGCATGAAGACATGGGGAGTTATCCCGTTAAGCAGATGAATGAAGGCCAATGCAAAATAGAAGAAAGGAGAACCAATAATTGCTCAATGATGGCACCTCTTTGTCATTGATGTAAAAGGAGGAGAAATAGCATGAAGTTATCATGAAGCATGCAACAACGCAATGAGAATGGTCATGAAGCATGTGATCCGCGCAAAATTAACAGAAAGCAGAAAAATCATTGACAGCAGAATGTACTGCGACAAGCACAAATGAAGCATACACATTCTAGAAGATTATTATGCACAACTTCATAAAGTGATGACATCAATGCCAAAGGGGGAGATTGTTGAACTTTGGTTGTCATTGATGTCAACTATTGTCAAAGAGGATTCAGAGCTTCTTCGCTAGAGCTCTCAGGGGACGCAAAAAAATGGTATGGACTTGTGACCTTACCTTAATCAATTTAGCTAGCCGGGGTTTATTCGACCAGAACAATTTTATTGTCCCGGCCAGTAGTAATCTAAGTTCCAAAGCAAATAAGGCAGTAATAAAAAAAATTATTGCATTATATACGTAATTATATAACAATAAGAAGCTAAGCAACTTCTAGAATGCTTTTTTTACCCTACCCCTCCTTTTTTTTAATAATACTAAGAGAAGCTATCGGCGACAATGACCTTCTGGCCTAGCTCTGAGCACCTTCTGGCTCTAACTGGTTGGCCATGACCTCCTTGCAATGAGACTGTAATGACTAGCTGGTATGGGGAATGACTGGCTATGACTCCTGACTATGACTCTTGGCAATATGACCTTCAGTCAATGACTATCGGCTATTGGCTATCGGCAATGACTCCTGTAATGCCCTTCTATATATGATTGGCTAGAACTCCCGGCTAGGAAAACTACTACCCAGGATATAAGCTATGACCATCTTTCTATGAGCTGTAGTAACTCCTTTTCATAGGGGCTTACATCTTATTACCAGTCGACTTGTATGCAATGTGAGGGATGAATTGATTCTTCACCGAATCAAGGCTGATTCGCTTTGCCTTGGCCTCCTTCTTCTTATGGGCGGCCAACTTCGCTGAATCGGAAGGTTTAGCTATCTCATGCTCTATATGCTCCCAAATATCGGCTTCCTCCAAAAGAATCTGCAACCTGAACTTCCAAGGTATTAAATTGGAAGCGCCATCCAACCCGTCACACTATTCCCGTGCCATCTTGAAAAAAGTATTTGAAAGATACTTTGAAGAAGTATATGGATGCCAATATGAAGAAGTATATCCAAAATTGGATATAGTATGAAGAAATGTGGTACATGTGCAAGTCTCGAGTCCACCTAGTCATAGTCCTTCAAGATAAAAGCTAAAGAGTTGGTTGGACAAAGGTTCAGGACTGCGCAAGCAAGTCAAAGAGTTGATTGGACAAAATTTCGGGAGTGCACAAGCAAGCCAAAGAATTGATTCGACAAGTTTTGGGAGTGCGCAAGCAACTTGGAACAAGAAATGGTCGAACAATTATGCAAGTCCCGAAAGCATGCAAGACTCACCAATCGAAAGAAGCTTCCAGTTGATGGAAGTGTGCATAAGTACCAAGAAGGGTGTAGCAGTTGAAGATGTCAAAAGCGCAAGTTCGATAGGTAATGGTAAATCAAGTGCGCAAGACCACACCGCAAGGGTGAAAGTCCTAGTAAGGCAAGGACCAAGTATGCGCAAGACCCACAAGAGATGACACATCAGCGACATAGAACATGAAAAGTGGCAGAAGCATGAACCGTGAAGCAAAGAAGAAGGAAAGCCACAACCAACTTATGGACATACAATCCACGCAGTATAAGTATAAATAAGAAGCAAGTTGGAGATTTGAAGTAAGCTCGAGAGCAAGGATGAAGAGCTTGTAAGTGGAAAGATGGAAGATACAAATTTATCAAGCTTCTAATACTTGTGGCATCAAGGGATCGTGGAACCAGAACATGATGATCTAGCAGAGAGCCGAGTGTGCACAAGCAGGGGAGGAATAGCTGACATGCACAGAATGATGTTGTGAATCTATGACAATTGCACGATGACAGAAAGGTAGAACTACAGAAGATGTGCAAGTACGTGAGGACTGAATGATAGTATCATGGACATCACACAGACAATCACAGATGATATTAGATAGAAGCGTAGAGACAAATTTGAAGTATATCTTGTGATGCGCAAAGTGAATAAGTTTATTTGATGCACTAAGACAGAATTGTATCATAGTGAGAGATGTGCATTATGATGGGGATGATCTAAGACAAGTACGTTAAACAGAAATGATGAATTATATGATGCATAGAAGGTCACAGATTGTCTGAATACTGTTGCACCAAGACATAATGGACACATTTCAGAAATTCCATCTGATACTGATGCGTGAAGTCAGAACAACATGATATCAGTCGATGCGCAACATTAGTTGAAGTGCAGTAGTGCAGAAACAGAACGACATACTGAATCTGAGCGCAACTTGCAGAGGTTGATGATGCAACACACAGTTTGTGGAGTGCGAAGTCAATTGTAAAGGCGTGAAGTGTTCAAGTGAAGTTCATGATACATAATAGTAGTTGCAATATCTCAAGGCTGCAGAAGGTGCGTAGAGTATAAAGAAGAGAAAATTATCAGAAGTGCGCGTGGATCATAAGTAAAGCAATGCAATATCTTAGTCTTATATATCTGGGCGATAGGACGAGGCAAGGAGCAGGGGGTCATGGCCTCCTTCCATTTGGTGCTGGTAAATAAGGGAGTTGGTGCTTCCTTCAGGTCAATGCCTGTAAAACCAGGGGGTCGATGCCTCCTTCTAGTTGGTGCTGGAGAACTTAGGAAGTTGGTGCTTTCTAAAATGTAATCTTTTTATTATAAAAGAGCATTCTGTGGTTTTCTCCCATTTGGGTTTCCATGTAAAAATTATGTGTGTTCTGTGTTTTTGCGCATATGTGGATGAATGTTTTATTTATGGTGGATGCATAATTAAAGTTCAAGATTAATCAGTTAAGAAGATACAAACTGTTCATAACTGCACTAATACTGATTCACCCCCCTCTCAGTATTAAATAGATTCCAAAAATCATAATTGCGAAACATTGAATATTACATTGATGATATCAATAAATGCGATGCATTCAATTTGTCCAATCATTATATCGAACAATCATTAGAAGTTTGATTTTTTTTCTATAGTACATGTGCAACCAACCAATTTATAAAATAAAATGTGAAATTAAGCAATATGTTTATATTAATTCAATTGAAAATGAAAAAAATAAAATGTGAAATTAAGCAATATGTTTATTGTGACATCCCCACCCATCAATCCGACCAACAGAGGGGACATGAACGATCTTATGGGGTTCTAATTTTCACCCCCACGGTCATATTGCAAAGTAAACTTGTCACAAAAGATGAGAGGCCTTATGGTCATTATTAAGCATTTAATGTATGGACACACTTAGTGAAAAATATATACATTATAGATAAATCCTGGATTCATTGAGAAATAGGTCATGGTGGTTAGCAAGCCATTGAGATCTATATTAGACACCCTCAAGGGATAGTTCAACTCTTTGTCTAGATTGTTTCATCATAGATGTATATTGCTGGTAGTTAATCCTTTCCATGTTTAATGCTTCCAACTATTTTTTTAATCATTATGTTGCAAACATGTTTCTCAATTAGTAAATTGTCTTAAGAGGAAGTTTGATGAAATATACTAAGTATAAGCTTGACTATCTCATGCCTTGTTTAGAATAAGGACATGCCTTAGAAACAATACATGATCCTTGATTGTGAAATGCATGGCTGGTCACCCTAGTTGTTAGTGTCCTACCCTAACCCCTTACTTTATCAATGTACAAGGCCATAAGACCCATTAGATAGTTAGTGGGTATTGAATTAATGTAAAAGGGACCTCTTTATTAAAAAAGGCCCCATAGGTGGTTGACCCTCATTAATAGCAGGACCACAAGTAGTTAAAACTTTGGCTAATGAAGCACTATATATGGAGTAGTAAGATATGTAATGTTTAGTCAATAATTGTTATATTGTATTTGGAGCTCTGCTCTTGGAAGATGCCCCCACGAAGAGGCAAGTGACATTGCTATCTATTTTATCTATTCCCTTTTGTATTTTTCTATCCTTTCTCTAGATTTATAGGTTCAAGCATATTACAAGTGGTATCAGAGCTCTTTCTTAGGCCAAAAAGGAAGAATTTTTAAGGGTTTGGCTCTTTCAAACAAGTCATATTGCCACTACTACTCCAAGTGGGTGTGTGTGTTCCAAGTAAAAAGCATCGCTTTGCCTCAGACATAGGAGGTGATAGCCTTATTGTTGATCCCCTTTTAGAGCGAGTCATTAGCTCAGTTGGCCAGGATGTAATACTTTGTCCATTCTCAAAGTATGTGTTCTTATTCTATTTCCCAAGAGGTCTCTCGACCAAAGTAGGGTGTGATTGACCTTAGCTCATGTAGGCAGTGGGTGTGTGAGGTGTGAGTGCAAGTGAATAACATCTCTTGGCCTCATATATAGGAGGTGACAACCTTATCACGTTGGTTTAGGGATTCCCTTTTAGAGGGAGTCATTGGATTAATTGGTTAGGTTATAACACTTGGTTCATTCCCAAAGTACGTGTTATGTTTTTATTACTGAGGAGCTCCCTTTACCAAATTGGGGTGCATTTAACCTTGACCTATGTAGTTAGTGGGTGTGTGTGTTGCAAGCAAAAAAAAAAGTCTTTGCATCACACATAGAAGGTGATAACCATACCATGCTGGTATAGCGACTTGCTTTTAGATGGAGTTGTTCGTTCACTTGGACATGCTATAGTGCTTGGTTCGTTCCCACAATATGTGTTTGTTGTTATATTCTCGAGGAGGTCTCTTTACTAAAGTACGTTGTAGTGGAACTTGGCCTATCTAGGCAGTGGGTGTGTGTTTTTCAAGTAAAACAAGTCTCTTGGTCTTGTACATAGGTGCGGACAACATTATCATGATGGTATGGTGATCCCCTTTTTGAGGTAGTTGTTGGTTTAGTTAGTCAGGTTGTAGCACTGGTATGTTCCCAAATTATGTGTTTTATATTTTTTTCCCAGGGAGGTTTCTTAATGAAAAAGGGTTGTGGTTGACCTTGGCCCGTGTATGTAGTGGGTGTGTGCCTTGCAAGCAAAAACCACATTTGGTCTCATACATCAAAGGTGACAACCTTTCCATGCTAGTTTGGAGATTCCCCTTTAGAGGGAGTCAATGGCTTAGTTGGTCAGGTTGTAGTGCTTGATCCATTCCCAAAGAATGTCTTCTCTGTTCTATCTTGGGGATGTCTCTTGACCAAAGCAAGGTGTAGCCAACCTTGGCACGTGCAGGAAATGGGTATGTGTGCTGCAAGCAAAAAGTGTCTTGGCATCATACATATGAAGTAACGACATTATCAAGTTGGTTTGGCAATCCCATTTTAAAGGCAGTCATTGGCTTAGTGGTTTAGGTTGTTGCACTTAGTCTATTCCCAAATTACGTGTTCTTTGTTCTCCTTGTATTAATAGTTGCCTTTAATTAAGTTACATAATAGTTTTGTTAAGTGGGGTGAAACTATAATTGGTAATATTTGTAATTTCTTTACAATATTAGTTTTACAACAACCGTTGTTTACGATGTTATTAATGGATGTTTATTTTGACATAGTTTCCTAGAGCCTAAACAAAGCCTTAATTACAAATATTGACACAATTATCATTTTTGAATGATTTAGGAAAATATAGTATCAAATGGAGCACATCCACCATGTAAAGTGTTGCATATCACTATTGAAATCAGGCTCAAAACTTAAATTCCAAGGCTTTATGTCCATTGTGTTTTGAACCTGGGTCTTTAATACGATGATGCCTCATCTCAATCATGGGAATGACAACTCTCGATTATGTAATGCCAATAAGTAAAATGAAAAACAATTTAAGAGAATTTCAAGTCTTCTTAGGACATTGATGATGCTTGGGAACAACGTATGAATGATTCTCTTTCGATGATCAATCAAGACTCTGTTTTCAACGACCATGATGATCTTATCGACTTTTAATGCTATATTGTTTCTTAATGCTTATTATCAAGTTACATGCCTTCTAGATCACATAATTTATTATTTTGTTACTTTGAACACTAAGTTATGACAATTCTATGTGTTAGAGAGGTTTTAGCACAAGCCACACCTTATTTTTTAGTTATGATAATGTTTTTTTCCCCAAGAAAACCTCGCATGATCCCCCTCTTCTTTGGAATATCTAAATCGAGGATAATTCAACCACAAGCCAGAATAGTAGCTAGTAACCCAATGACATTGAGTTGGTCTTGAACTCCAACTTGACTATAGTTGAAAACCAACGACCTTACAATGAACTCCAACTTGAAAAAGTGTGTTCAAACTGATTAAGTTAACCCATTGGGCTAAAATGTTTGGAAACAATGTCATGTTTGGTTAAGGGACATCATCCAAGTCAAACTTGGGACCTACAAGTATAAATAGCGGGGTTATACCCCTTATGCGCACCATACATGTGTTATTGGATAGATTTAAAGACCCCTTGCTTTCTCGACAAAACAAAATTTAGTGAGATTTAAACTTTGATTGACAAGGAAATGTCCTTTTACTTTTTGGTTGCACCATACACTCATAAGAGACATGTGAAGAGTTTTGATAGTCATAATGAATCTTTTGAATAATTGCACTTGTGTTTTTGTTATTTAAAAAAATTCATTGCTATTAAGCGAATTCTCTTCCATAGACAATTTTACATGGGAATGAAAGGGTTAAAATTTACTAAGATGATTGGGTAATGAAAATTTTCATTTAAAACCACTATAGACCTATCTAACTCTGGTTCTACAAAGCACTTAGAGGAATCAAATTTGCAAACCTTTCACCACTAAACTACAACACACATCCCTCTCATCACTATGCTATAACACAATGATGCATGCACTTTTTATTTTTATGGGATAAATAGACACTTCCCCCACTCAGGCTCCACTATTCTATAGCTGAGGCATATTTTTTGGTGGGGCTCTACTATTCTATAGCACAGTGATGCAGGTATTCTTATTTTATATTTTTGATTTGAGCTAGGCAAAAATAAAAATTAGATAATTTTTTATTGAGATGTTTGGGGAATGGAAAATTTCGTTTAAAAAATTAAAAAAAAATATTTTTTTAATCAAAAATGATAGGGGAATGAAAATTTTCATTTAACAAAAATATTAGATAATTTTTTTATTAATTTAATAAAACAAATTTTAATATAAAACGACAGAATAAATTTGTTTGCTGCCAATTTAATGGATACTATCATCGAATATCCAGAAAAACCAAAAGAAATGTTCATGGTTGACGGTTTATAGACTAACCCAAATGGAAAACAATTTTGCTCTGTAAGCTTTTACTCACCCAAACTTAAAATTGATTGGGATTCTGTGTTTCACAATGGCTAAATCAAAGATCATAGAGAATGGTGTCTCCCAGCCAGTCGAAAGGCCATACTATGCCATTGTATGAATTTTATCAGTAAGAAACGTTGAAAGGGAACTGTGGACTGAACAGAACAATGGAGATTCTAAGCAGGGGATCCTTGATTGTTGTTTCTGCTATTCTACGTTTGATGCTCATAGTTTATGGAGAATGGCAAGACACCCACATGGAGGTTCATTACACTGATATTGATTACTTGGTCTTCTCTGATGCTGCCTCTCTAATGGTTTCCAACAGCTCTCCATATGACAGATCTACATACAGATATTCTCCACTGTTAGCTCTGATTTTGATACCTAATTCCTACCTGCATCATTGCTGGGGCAAACTCCTCTTCTCTGCTGCAGGTAAGTCTTTTGCCAATACATTTACAACCGCAAGGGTTTCATGCTTTATATATAGATTGATAGGAAAAAAAGGGCTATTTTCCTGTTCAGACTGAATCTGGAAATAAAACAGTACAGCATAAATTCATCATCAAAAGCCACTAAACATAACGTATAAAGTGTCTGGAGTAATATACGGAACCGACTTCCAGAGACTATTAGGTTAGCAGGCCGTGATAGATGCAAAACATGCATTACAAAAGGAGAGGGCCAAATAAGAGAACCCAGAGTTTATTGGCTAGGTATCAGTGGAGCTTTGCATCTGGTGTCTTCCCTGAATGCCCATGACGGGTGAAGATAGGGCCCTCATCTTCCTGCCCAGGAGAGAAGAGGAACATGGGATTCCTTCTTACTTCTCAGTTGTAGTCCTGGGGAGGATGAAGGGCATAAGATAGCTTCGAACAGGTGATGGGCTTTGCATATATCACAGCTGCCCGGTGCCTCCAAAAACTCTCGTCAATGCCCTTAAAACTCTTGCCAAATCGACAGTCCAACTATTCTTTTCAACTAGATTTTCATTTAGTTCCAAACAAACTGAATAACCCAACAGGGATATTGTCTGGTTGCCAATCCAGTCGACCACATTATTACTGGGTCTCCTAATGGGAGAGAAGGAAATATCCATGTTCTGTGCAGCCTTCAAAAGCCACTTTGCTATGTTACTTAAAAAACCAATGAGAGCTCTTTGGTAATCCATTCATGATATCAATGGATAGTTTTGAATCACCCTTGGATTCAGTGTCCATGTCCTGTGCAGATCTCAAAACCCAATTTGCTTTGTGACTTAAAGTTCAATGCGAGCTCTTTGCTAATCCATTAATGATATCAATGAAAAGTTTTGGATCGCCCTTGAATTCAATGGATTGGATATTCAAAGGTTGACAGAGTTTGATGCCTTCCACCTGTGCTTTCGTCTAGACCTGGTTATTTGTAGCCACTCCACTGTGCCTCAAGAGAATGGCTGTCATAACTCCATTCTAGTCTCTAATTACTCTACTGCTTCTTGAATTCCTTGGGTTGCATCTTGAGGTTCTATCAAATTCTATTTCAATTCTTTGGCTACAGGTGGGGACCAGTGTTAATTTTTCATCAAGTTAGGGTTATATGCAGAAGAATAACAATTCAATATATTTTAATGCACAAAATACATTTAATAAACAATTACAAAATTGAATATGAAATAGTGCAGTAGTAATTTCTAACATAATTTTCATCTCTTTCAACTTCACACCTTTAACACTATCAGATAGGTCACTGTGTCAAAGTAATCTTCAGTAATATGTAATAAACAAATTGATCATATAACAGTAAAAGAGATATAGTTGGAGATACTTACTTGGGTGTGAAACCCTTCCTATAGAAATACTCAGAAGAGTTACTTTCAGAAGAGACTGTGCCTCAGAGAAGCCAGTCTACTCTAGGAACCAGCTGACCCTACAAGAGGGTATGTACAAACCAGAGAGAGAGAGAGATGACTGGTGTTGAGATGGTCAAAGACAGTCAAACACAGTGGCAGTACCAAACAAGACTCTGTACAATAGGTGTCCAATGGATAAAATCACAAGAGGTCTGAACCATAGATGAAGCTTGAACCCCAAGCAGAAAAATACCTCAAGCCAGTGGCACAAGAGATCAGACTACAGTTAAACTTCAGCACATAAAACAGACCCTAAATAGGTCTCAGCATGAACAAGGTCTGATCAGAAAAGATTTGACTCACGGCCTTCACACTGTAGGGTAGAGCAGACCGTACAGGCCTCACGGCCACCACAAATATGCACCAGCAGACAAATCAAGCTCTACTGAGCTCACTGCCCTTACAAACCAGATAGCAGCAGGCAAATAGGACCCCAGGTAGACCATAACAGGCAGAACTAACCCACAGTTCAGTAGATCAGGGTTCACAAGCTCACAGTCTAGCAAATACAATAGAACGGACTCCAATCATCATCAACAAAAAAAAAAAAACCGGATCTCAGACAGGGCTGCAACAGCAGGCTGAAACTTGTCACAAGGAACAGAATGGATCTTTACAGGATCACAGCTAGGGCAGCAGCAGCAAAGATCTCCACGTTAACATTCAACCAAAAAATCAGATCTGAAGTGTGGGGTAAACTTCAGCAGGTGGGCAGCCTTAAAAACATGTGAGCAAGCAGCAAAGAATGTCCTCAATACCCTTGACGTCAAGCAGTGCAGAAAATAGAGCTGAGATGTGAAAATAAAAATGCTTAACAAATGAGGAACAATAGACTTCTATTTATAAAGTTGTGAGATCAATAAAATAATCCTTTAAATTAGGATTCCATAGACTTAGGAAGGTTATAAAAATAATAAAATAGTATTTCATTAAATTAGGGAAATGCCACCTTAAAAATAAAGTAAAAGATAAAAAATAAATAAAAGATAAAAAATTAAAATAAAAAATAAAAGATAAAAATAAAAGAAATAAAAGATAAAAATAAAAAAATAAAATAAAAGATAAAAAAAGAATAAAAATAAAACAATGGTCATAAATCAAGAGTAGGGTTAATGTCCCAAAAATAAATAACATAGCTGTGGGTACAAGACCCAAGACTCTTAGAACCAAGGGTATGCTCTAAATGTGGGCAAACAACCATAGTACTCTATAAGACCAAAACATCAACAAGGTGGTATAACTAAATAAAATAAAAAATAACTCAAGATAGGTAAATGACCCCATTAACCACAAGTCAAAGACAAGGTGTTACAAGACCAATAATAACTCAACCGAGGTGGGGAAGGTACAACCAATCATCTCTCTCTCAAATGTACAAATGTTCCATATAGCCTGAAGTTCATCATCACTGTATAAGGAAGGGTTCACACGGATGATGTGATCATGTGGTCCTCTATACTGCTCCTAAAGTCAAATGTTAGTGGCTTCATCAAGGGGTGGCCAGTCCCTTGAGAAGATCAACTAACTCATCCATCTCGAAGACCTAGGAGAAGAGGACATCACACATCATAATCTTGGTAACTGACCAAGTGCCTCCATTCTCAAGGAATGGCTCTCAGCCCAAGGCTGAGCTTCAGTCCTAGACTGAGTCATGTTGATCAACCTCTGGTCCATGACCAGGTCCTCCATTCTCCTAGAGAATGGTCCTCAGCCTCAAGCTGAGCTTTCAATCCTAGACTGAATGTTGATCAACCACCTGCAGGACCTACTTGATCCTTAACCAAGAATCTGCCTGGTTCTAGACCAGGATGTCTTTGTCTCAACCTGCAGGATTTGCTTGGTCCTCGTGACCAAGAAACTGTCTGGTCCCAGACCAGAATACCCTAGAGACAAATAGGGGCCCTAGCCACATGCTAGGGACTTTTCCATGGCATCAATCTGCTTGGTCCTCGACCAAGAACCATAGGAGACAGCTGGGGGCCCTAGGGTACCTTCTAAGGTCTTACTCATTACTCTGCCTAGTTAACTTGACCAGGAACCCTAGTTAACTGACTAGGGTACCATTCTCTCTGAGAATGGGTCTCGCAGCTGCACTAAAAATTAACACTCCCTCTCAGCAACACTAAGCTTGTCAAAGACAGAGGCTTAGTCAACATATCTGACAACTGTGCCATGTCCATATCATGGTGAAACAACCTGCCACAGAATACAGGATTTTTTTTGAGAGCTTCAAAGAGCTTTGAATGTCAGCAACACTTTGATCTTATAGATCCACTTGGAAGTTATAACTAACTTCCCTTGATAGCTAAGAATCACTTTCTGGACATCATCTTTACATCTTCCAAACCTGGCATTTGGCTACCTCTCCATACATGGAGGATTCTGAAATAGTGATGTGGCTCATCTAAGATATCAAACCAGAGCAATCATGAAACCTCTCAGTAGGCTTCTCAAAGAGATCAACTGTATACTTTTTTTTGGCCTCCTCCCTTTGCTCAAATTGAAAGGGATGACTTATAAGTTATGGACAAGTCTGTATCACTGGGAGGCTTCCTCAAGGAAGATCACATCTTTACTTTGTAATTCCATTCTGCTGAGCATTGAGGAGCACCTCTGGTTCCCTCTTGTTCTCTGAACTAATCAGTTGTTCCATTCTAGTGAGGAACAAATCATCAATTTCAAATGCCTGGCAGAATTTCTGACTAAGTGCTAACACTTGGGAGGATGCACATCTAGCATAACTGATCCTGTACTTTGTGGAGTTTCTTACTCCCTCTTGATCTGAGCACTCATCTCCCTTTGAAACTTTGCTTTTAACGGGATCACTTGTCATTAGAGCAAATCACATCCTCCTTCTCTTGTGTATCTTTCCCTAAGTGAAATGCAATTCGATAGTCAACAACAATCGATGTTTAGTTCACATAAAGGAAAAGTATTAAGCATTTGTCTAGCGTATCGATCTTATGTATGCAACATATCATGACAACACATGAAAAACAAGATGAGATAAAAAAAAACTTCCCTCTTTATATTTGTCCTTATGCAGAGAGCATCTTACAATATTATCAACATTATATCATCCTTATGTTAGATCACACATGTATTTGCACCATCTAGGTTAGATCACAGTCCTAGATATGTGGCCAAGATAAATTCATGGATGAACTTTAAACTTTGTGGACATAGATTTCATTGATCAATGCAACACATAACCTTTTACAAGATAATCAATCTAGAAGGTAAATTTCATCATGCATACCCATGATCAAGATTTAAACACATAGATAATTAATTGTCTCCTTACTTACCTCAGATCTTACAAACCTGAGTTAACTTTCCAATTGTACTTGACATAACCTTAAAGGGATCAAGTTCACAATTCTACTGTCATGTTTAGAACATGGTTTTAGCAGATCCGTACATCTTTATTTCCAGCCACTTCATGCTTGTATGTGACCATCCAATTTTAATTGGAAATATTTCTTCTCTTAAACTCTTCTTTGTCAACTTGATGAACCTTACCAAGGATTTTTGAGATCAAACCCTTACCTTAAGATCTATGTAGATTCTGATAGACTGCAAAATCAGAGTTAACTACACACCCTAAGCTCTGATACCATGTTAATTTTTCATCAAGTTAGGGTTATATGCAGAAGAATAACAATTCAATATATTTTAATGCACAAAATACATTTAATAAACAATTACAAAATTGAATATGAAATAGTGCAGTAGTAATTTCTAACATAATTTTCGTCTCTTTCAACTTCACACCTTTAACACTATCAGATAGGTCACTGTGTCAAAGTAATCTTCAGTAATATGTAATAAACAAATTGATCATATAACAGTAAAAGAGATATAGTTGGAGATACTTACTTGGGTGTGAAACCCTTCCTATAGAAATACTCAGCAGAGTTACTTTCAAAAGAGACTGTGCCTCAGAGAAGCCAGTCTACTCTAGGAACCAGCTGACCCTACAAGAGGGTATGTACAAACCAGAGAGAGAGAGAGAGATGCCTGGTGTTGAGATGGTCAAAGACAGTCAAACACAGTGGCAGTACCAAACAAGACTCTGTACAATAGGTGTCCAATAGATAAAATCACAAGAGGTTTGAACCATAGATGAAGCTTGAACCCCAAGTAGAAAAATACCTCAAGCCAATGGCACAAGAGATCAGACTACAGTTAAACTTCAACACATAAAACAGACCCTAAATAGGTCTCAGCATGAACAAGGTCTGATCAGAAAAGATCTGACTCACGGCCTTCACACAGTAGGGTAGAACAGACCCTACAGGCTTCACGGCCACCACAAATATGCACCAGCAGACATATCAAGCTCTACTGAGTTCACTGCCCTTACAAACCAGATAGCAGCAGGCAAATAGGACCCCAGGTAGACCATAACAGGCAGAACTAACCCACGGTTCAGTAGATCAGGGTTCACAAGCTCACGGTCTAGCAAATACAATAGAACGGACTCCAATCATCATCAACAAAAAAAAAAAGCCGGATCTCAGACAGGGCTGCAAAAGCAGGCTGAAACTTGTCACAAGGAACAGAATGGATCTTTACAAGATCATAGCTAGGGCAGCAGCAGTAAAGATCTCCACGTTTACATTCAACCAAAAAATCAGATCTGAAGTGTGGGGTAAACTTCAGCAGGTGGGCAGCCTTAAAAACATGTGAGCAAGCAGCAAAGAATGTCCTCAATACCCTTGACGTCAAGCAGTGCAGAAAATAGAGTTGAGATGTGAAAATAAAAATGACTTAACAAATGAGGAACAATAGACTTCTATTCCACAATTGTACGATTCTTTCTTTCTGCAACCCCATTTTGTTGAGGGTTGTAGGGAACTGTGAGCTCCCTCTTAATTCCTGCTTCCTTGCATAAATCATTGAATTCTGTAGAGGTATATTCTCCACCATTATCGGATCTCAAGATCTTGATCCTCTTTCTTGACAGATTTTCAACTTGTGCTTTAAACTCTTTGAACTTGCTGAGTACTTCCTCAGATTCTTTTGACTTGAGAAAGTATATCCAAGTCTTTCATGAGTAATCATCAATAAAGGTGGTATAGTAGTGGTAACCACCTAATGACACAACTGTCATGGGCCCGCACAAGTCAGAGTGTACTAGATCCAAAATCCCTTTGGATCTACTCTCGCTATCTGGAGAAGACTTCTTGGCATTCTTGCCAAGTGCACATCCTCTACAAGTTCCATCATGGTTTACCTGGAGCCTTGGCAAACCTGTTACAATGTTCTTCAGAACTGGGAGAGCTCGATAGTTCAGATGAGCTAACCTTCTATGCCATAACTCGCCCATACTTGCAGCATCATGTATTAGATCTTGGACTGGAGAAGTATTTAGCCTATACAAACTCTCTTCTCTTATGCCAATAACCTTGGCTGTGCTCATGCTTGAGTTCTTGTGCCAAGCAAGGACTTTCCCTTCTAAGAAAGCTACTTTATAACCCTTGTCCTCCAATGCTGAGATGGAGGCAAGATTTCTTTTCATACCAGGTACATAGAGTACATCACTTAAGCGTAATGTATCATTTGATTCCAATTGAAGGGTGGTGACTCCAGATCCCTTCACAGTGTAATTTGCATCATCTCCAAGTACAACACGGAGATGTGAATCTTTCTCAATTAATTCTGGAAGATTCTCTCTATACCCAGTCATGTGTCTAGATGCACCACAATCTATGAGCCATGTGTCACTAGTGGTAGGAATAGTACCTGATAGTGCCGATATGAATAGGAATTCTGTGTGATCTTCATTCTTTTGCTTCTTGTGATGATGATCTTCTTCTACGTTAGCCGTGGATGCTTCATGCTTCCTTTTGATTTGACTTCGGTAGCTATTGGCGTAATGTCCATACTTCCTGCACCTATAGCATTGAACTTGAGATACATCCTTCTTCTTCTTTTGATCTTGACGAGGACTTGATCTCCTTTCTTGGTGTTTGTGTTTATGGAACTTCTTTCCTCTTCCCTTACCATTCTTGGTACGAGAAACAAATGCTTGAGTCTCTTCAGTTTGACTGCCATGGATTCTTTGACGTGCTGCGATCCTTGTCTCCTCTTGAGAGCAATCTGCCCAAAGCTTGTCAAACTTTGGTAGTTTAGATCTACCACTTATGCTTTGGATAAAGGACTCCCATGATGGTGGAAGACCATTTAGAGTGTGAAGGACAAGCTCCTTATCGCCAATAGGATCTCCACTGGTGCTGAGCTTGTCTCTGAGTTCTGCGATTCTCCTAAAGTATGAGGCAATGGATTCCGACTTCGCTATCTTCATATTTGAGAGTTGGTTTCTCAAAGTCATGGAGACATTTAGGCCAGTGTGTTCAAACAACTTTATAATGGTTTGAACATCTTCCTAGCATTCTTCTTACCTGAGATCCGAGGAACCAAATGATCTCTCATGGAATCCACAAGAATCCTTCTTGCTTTAGCATCATTCTTCCTCCATCGAGATTTATCTTCTTTGGCTTCTGGTTCGGGGACCTTCTCATTTACATATAGTAGAAGATCATTTTCTTCTAGGAGTAAGAGAACCCTAGATTTCCAGGAGATAAAGTTGGAGGCTCCTTCCAACTGATCTTCAACCTTCATCCCAATCATCTTGATTTGCGGGTTTGGATCAGAAACCCTAGCAGGAGCTAGGTCAAAAATAAAGTTCTCGGAATTGAATTCCATCTTCACCAATGGATTAGTCTAGCCAAAAACGAAGTTTCTATGGCTCTTTTTCTTCAAAATAAGGGGTGAAGACTTCACAAGATGAAACCCTAATTCCGACAGGGTTCCGACAATGCTTCGGCAATGGCTTCTTCTAGAATGGCTTTGATACCATGTTAAATTTCATACATTCATAGCATAAAACATAAATGCATTACCAAGATCATTAGAAGTAAGACAAAGCACAAAACAACAACACAGAGTTTTACCCTGGGAAACCCAATAGGGAGAAAACTAGCAACCTTCGCAGAGAGATGATAATTCTGAGATCATAGTACAAATGAAGAAAGAGAGAGAAGATGAGAGTATCTTCCACAAGTAACCAAACCAAATAAACCTCCTTCTTCAGGTGATGTGAAAATCTGCTCCTCCAAGTGATGCGGACTTCACAAGTGTGAGAATAAGATAATGAGGTGCACAAGCCTCATATTTATACATGTGCGAAACTGGAAAATTCCCTTATGGGGCTGACTTGTCTTTGGGGGCAATAAATATTTTATTCATTACTTTTGCAACCCAAGACTTACATTGATTCTTTCATGTGTTTACATAATGTTCTTCTCCCTTAGGAGGTATAACCAAGTACAATGATGGTACAATAAAATATAATAAATAATATCTTCCGAAGTTGTATAAAATCCAACAGGACTCACTCCTGGCATGAAACTAACTGCATGTATGCTCTGGCTCCATTGAAGATAGGAGTGTCTCATCATCAAAATGCTCATATGCTACTGATCTCGTGCATAGGACTGCATAGGACAGGCTCAAAAATTTGCTCAAAACTGGTCTGCAATCATGGTATCTCCCTACTACTATGGATGTGACAACATCTGGCTCCAGTTGGGACAAGTGCGCTAAGGTAGAGAGTGCTTGAGAACCTCAGAAATCCCTGGTCCACAACACTTCCCACATCAATCCAAGAACATGCACCTGAAATGCTTGACATCATCTTCAGATATATACCTGTTACCTGCGCAGTGCCAATGTTATACCAATCTCTGCAGACCGAACGTCACTAGCCCACATATAACATATAAAAATCATATTGGAAATAAAATACTGAAAATGAAATGCTGAAATGAAATACTATTCCAACAACTGAAATGAAAATTATTTAACTACAGAAACACAAAAAAAATGCATAACCAAACAAACTGCGGTACTCAATGGCAAAGACAAAAATAACTATTGCTCAAGTTGTTGGATTTTGTGCAACTTCGGAAGATATTATTTATTGTATTTTATTGTACTTGATTGTACCTCCTAAGGGAGATGAACTTGATGTAATTTATTTATGTAAACCCTAAAAGAATCAATGTAAACCTTGGGATGAAAAGGAAGCAAAAGAAAAGATTAAAATTAATTATTAATTGCTCCCCAAGTGAAGTCGGCCCAGTTAGGGTAAAAGGTTAGTTTGACACATGTATAAATAAGAGGTAAAGTTCACCTCATTTGTCACTCACTCATCCACTCAAGTTCGCATCACTTGGGAGAGAGAAGTTCACATCTGCTGCAGAAGAAGACTGTTTTGGGGTTTCTACTTTTTGGAAAGCATTTCCATCTTTTCTCTTTTATGATTGTACTCTGATCTCAGAATTATCATCTCTATACGAAGGTTGCTGGTTTTCTCCCGTTTGGGTTTCCCAGGATAAACTCTGTTGTTATTGTTTTGTGCTTTGTCTTTCTTCTAGTGATCCTGTTTATGCAATTGAATTATTATGCTATGAATGTATGAAATCTAACACAAGTGAGCTTATTCAGTTTCCTACCTACACTACATGGATTACTTCACCCTTAGTTGACAAGTGGGAAATAGTGTTTCAACAACAACCCATTCACTGGGAATTCCAATTCATCCTCATCTAGTGTTTCCAACCATACTGAACCTTTCCCAGCTATCGTGCTCACTCGATATGGGCCTGTTACTGGGCAAATTAGCAAGGCTAATTGCCAGTAAACAAAAATAAGAATAGTGACCCACTGTCACCTCGGTCACCGTTCTAACTTCTTCGGAAGTCGAAACCTCCAAGGAGAAGTACCTTATGGAATCCTGTAGATCACTTAGACAACCAAAAGTTCTAATTGCTATGCAAGTCTTAGTTAGACGAGTGCCTTATGGAGTCAATAACATTTGTGAGCAACGCTAGTAGCCTACTTAGATCATTCAATGAGATGTATAGGCAAGCATGCATTAAAATAATTAATATTGGATCAAAAGACTATATTGCCAATACACCTTCAACCAATAACCAAATAGGTATTCAACGATGGTTGTCACCCTCATTCCTTATTCAGATTTAAGCATATAGTGTGACAACTCATAACCAGTTATAACATTTAATTAACATAAGATTAACCCAACATCAATAAGAGAATGAATATGTACGGTTAATGCAAGATCATTAATCACATAAGCAATTATTATATCAAAATGCAAGTATATATATCAGCGCTGAAGTTTGCCAACAGATGTCACTTCAAACAATGAATAATCAGCATGTATTACGTAAACATCCAATGGATGTTGACCCAAGTATAATTCTGATCTGTGGGTAATCACAAATGCATTATTCAGAACAGAAAATCAGACCTTTGTATTAGGATATAGCAGTGTTAGAACTTTGCCAAAAGGTAACTTCACAATATTTATACTATTCTGAAAAAATAACAACTACTAACACAAAATGAAAACTAACTCAGTTTCTGTAGATGTAATCTTTAGATTAATATGCAATAATGAAAGTCAGATTATGGCAAGAAAGTAAACAACCTGTAACGTAGTGTACTTGAATTTCTTCACCATTAAAGAGTCAATTAACAAGCATGTTCTTTCCAGATTTTGTATATGTTATAACAGAAAAGCAAAGCACTAACAGTGAATACAACAAAGTATAACCTTTGAATTTAATTTTCTGTGTGCAGATAAGGAAAAATGGACAAACACTTGGTCTGCAAATTAATTTGCAGACCTGTGTTTGCTGAGATAGGAGTTCGGTGGGGTGGAAGAATGGAAAGAAAAGGGAAGCGAGGATAGTGGAGAAAGGTAGGAGGGATAAGGGAGATAGGTGTTAGAGGAAAAAGAGGAGATACCAGTAGTAAATCAGGGCTTGTTTAGGTTTTTTAAATCTTTAATTTTACATAAAAATTAACCTAAAATACAAGAAATCAAGATCTAATTTAACAAAAGAATACAATACTCAGAAATTTTAGGGTTTTTAAGGATTTTTGAGAATTTTAAAATTTTAGGGCTTCCTACAATTTCGCTTTAGGGTTTCTGGGGACAAAAGGGTAGGCCGAATTTATAGGAGGGAGACCCAAAATTTTAGGGAGGCCAAAATATTTGAAAATTTGAAAATTTTAATTTTTAGGAATTTTTTGAGAATTTTAAAATTTTAGGGTTTCATAAAATTTCGCCCTAGGGTTTTCAGAGCTAAAGAAGGCAGGGCGAAATTGTAGGAGAGAGGGCCGAAATTTTAGGAAGGCCAAAAAATCGAAAAAATAATTTATTTTTAATTTTAGGGTTTTTGTCATAAAATTGCATACCTATTTCTAACCTTAATTCTACCATGAAAATGCAAAATTTTAACCCTAAATAATAATTACAGATGTACAAAACTCAGATTTTAAGTTAAAAAGTAGTTAAACAACTAGGGCATCAAAAGAAAAACTACCTACCAAACCCTAGGACATCAATGAGAGGAGATACTCTCCTTGAGATGGTACTTGGCAAGTTTGTCAACTAGGGCTAACCTCAATAATCTCTAGGATTCATCAAGGAAGCCTAGTCTTAGCAAGACTTGAAGACGTAAAGCTCAAGCTTGGATGCTGGGGTGACCAATGACAAAAATGAAATGCAAATCAAGACAAAATGAAACAATAATGGCTTCCATTCAACCCTAACAAGCATCACTTTCATACATTTGACATAGAGACATCAAACAAAAAGGTATAGATACCTCCAAGTGCATGTGTTAAGCAAACAACTCTAGCTTCACCTTAGCAATGGCATGAACAAAAGAAAAACTTCCAAGAAATGCTTCAAACTTGCAAAATATCCTTCACCAAGAAGAGCCTTCCTTCAAAGAGCCCTAGTTAGGGCAAATAACAGACATAATGATCTTATCCCAAAAGTTGATGTTTGAAAATGAAGTGAGGAGATCTAATTTATATGATATCACATTCACTCTTATATAAAGTAAGGTAAATTTAACATTAAAAATGTCAACTTAAAATTAGAATTAAAATAATATAAAAATAATCAAAGTAGTGGGTAAATTGGGTGTTTTCCCATATTTGACCCCTACTTGAGCAAAAATGGCTAGACAAGGCCAAATTTGACGAAACGAAAGGCTAGACTGTACAGGGGGGGTCGTCATGCCCCAACTAACCCCAACAGTGATGAAAAACCCTCAACACCCCCCCTTTTAGCAAGCAAAACAGTCTGCCAGGAGGATGATGTCATCCTCTGAAGGAGGGCCCAGAGGGAGGACATTGCTGAATTGGAGGACTAGGAGGGTGCTGGATGTGCTCCGGAAGATAAGAATGAGTCTCAGTGCTGGAACAACTGCCGCTGGAGTGTTGAAACAAGGTGGGGGGCATGTGACCCAATGACCCACCCCTAGAAGACTCGGACACCAACCTCAGGGTTTCAAACCCTTTCATGAGGCAGTCAACGATGCCATTAAGCCATAGTACTTCCAGAAGAGAAGCCAGAGGGTCTGGCCATGCCCCTACCTCACAATGAGCTGGCTAAACACCCCTCCTAGTCAGAAAAAAAGACACCCTCTCCCTAGGGCGCCTCTACAGATACATTGGTGCTAGTACCATCGTAATAGGGCCCAGCCAAATTTTTTCTAATTTCCCATGATTTCCAAGTTTTTCTTTATTTTTATCCCAAAGCAACACTATATCACTTATTCCAAATTTTACATTTCTAGTCCTTTGGTCAAAAGTGCCCTTCATTCTTTCTTGTTCTATGATGGTTCTGTTCCATGCTTCTCTTCTAACTTCATCCAATTCTACCAATTTGTCAATTCTAGCCTGCATGGCCTCTTGATCATAAGAACATTGATGTAACAATTCATAGACTGGGATTTGAAGGTTTATGGTTAGTCTACAATTTTGGCCATAGACTAACTCGAAATAAGATTTGCCTGTTATCCTTTTCACTATCGTTCTATCTGCCCATAGAGCATATTTTAGCTTATTATCCCAACTTGTATTGTTTTCACTTACCATTCTTTTCAGGAGTCTAATTAAATTTTTATTGATCGATTAAGCTAAACCATGTCCCTGAGGGTAGTAGTTTGATGAATGAGATAAGGTAATGCCATGATTCAAACAGAACGTGGACATTTCAATTTTACTAAACGCTTTCGCATTGTCTGTAGTGATCTTTAAAGGACAACCATATCTAGCCACTATGTATTCTTCTAGAAATTTTACCACCACTTCCGCAATTGCCTTTTAAGTATGGAGTGCTTCGACCCAATGAGTAAAATAATCAGTACAAGTCAAGATGTATTTATATCCGTTACTAGAACTCGGATTGAATGGCCCAACAAAATCCATTCCCCATTGCTGGAAAGGAGCCTCTATGATGATCGTAGACAGAGGGAGAGTTGATAATCTTGGCTTCCTAGAGAAAAAATGACATTCTTGGCAAACTCTAACGAAACCATACACATCCTTGAATAAGGTGGGCCAATAATATCCGACGCGCATGATCTTTGTAGATGTAGTTCTTGGGGCATAATGGCCACCACATAACCCCGAATGCATTTCTCTTATAATCTTTTGGGGTTCATCTGGATTTACACATTTCAAGATGATCCCATCTGGATTTTTCCAACCCAAACCATCGTTTGTTAAAACATACTTGGATGCCTTTAATCTTAGGGCTCTCTTTTGGTGATCAAGTAAATGATCAGGACACATGAGGTTCTTGAGGTAGAAAATAATGTCTTTATACCACTCATGCTCTTCATCTACATAAAAGATCAAGGCGTTATTATCATCTACTGTCTCATGATTAACTTCAGTCTGCACTTTAGTCTCAATCAAAATTTGGGCTAATCCTTGCCTTTTCACTATCTTGATGGGTTTGATTTCGATATCATATTCCTGAATTCTAGATATCCAATTTCCTCTAACTCCAATACCGCCATGCTAAGACAAAACATCTTTGACCGCCTGAAAGATTTTCATCATTCCTTCGTAGTAAGACACACTCAATAGTATCTTCAGATGCATAGGAATAGATCAAGAAATCCTTATGCTAATTTGGTCACACTAACACAGGAGCAGTTGAGATGGCTTTCTTTAACCTGTCAAATGATGAGGCACAACCCTTATCCAAGAGGAACCTTACATTTTTCTTCAATAAGGCATTCAACGACTTTGCTAACTTGGCTAGATTAGAGATAAACCTCCTTACAAAACTGATTTTTCCGAAAAAGGAATGGAGAGTATTGACATCATGAGGGGAAGGTATAGCTTGGATAGCTTGAACTCATTCAGGGTCTATTCTAATTCCATTCTTGGAGACTATATGACCCAACAATTTTCCTCGTCGACACCAAAGGTAGACTTCTTTGGATTTAGAGAAACACCACATTTTCGGCATCGATCGAATATTTTCCTTAAGTGATTGACGTGATCACTTCTTTCTTTACAAAATACAGTTAAATCATCTTGATAAATGACAATGATTTTGCCAATAAGATCACTGAATGCCTGATTCATGGCTCTTTGAAAAGTTGAACTAGCATTCAATAATCCAAATGGCATGCGAATGTACTCATACGTTCCCCAAGGTGTGGTGAAAGTTGTTTTCCCACGATCTTCTTTCTTGATTTGCACTTGATTGTAACCAGAGAAACCATCAAACATTGATAAGATCCCTGCGCCAGTCACACTTTGCAAGAGGTTCTCCATGTTGGGCAATGGGTAATTATCTTTTAACAAGGCTTGATTCAAATTTCTACATGAAACTGATTGTGTACATGCTTTGGGCCCACTGAACATAAGATCGATCATCATCAAAATGCTCATCTGCTACTGATCTTGTGCATAGGATATCATAGGACTAGCTCAGGAATGTGCTCAAAACTGGTCTGCAATCGTGGTAGCCCCTGCTACTATGGATGTGACAACAACGCCTAGGGGAGCAACACAGTCATAAGATATAACATGGTCAGTCATAAGATATAGCATGGTACAACATAATAATATGAATGGGGGGGGTGCTAAGAGGTCAATAGTCTCTCCACTAGCATCCCCTAATACAACAGCATAAGATACACCAATGTCATCATGGTGGTACAACTAGGAAGTGCGCCCTCCCTATGGTAGATGACGCTCCCCAAGAGGAATAAAATAATGTGGACCCCAATAATGATATAAACCATGCCAAAATGTGTCTAGAGCATCAAAATAATCTCTTGAACCAAAATCATTCCATTTCCTTGCCCCACTTAGCCAAATCAAATTCCTTGCTAGCCATATTCACTTTAATTATTCCATTTTTCCATGGTACTATGCTGTTGGAAAGTATTCTGGCCATATCATCAAGTACCTATGCTCGGAACTAAGATCTGAATGCACCAATGGATCCAGAATGTCCAAATCTACTAGGAATGAGTACTGATACACCATATGTCCATCAATAAATATATTTGGAAGCTCGTCCATGTTCAGAATAATAAAAATATGGCTTGTAAATGTTGATAATAATAAAAATAATGCAAGCCACCATGAAAAATCACTGTTTGGTGCATGAAACCATCAAATGAACATCAAAGGGCTCTAAAAAACCAAAATTGAACTCAGTCGGCCAAACTCATCCCGTCACAAATGATCAAAGTAATGACCCAGATTGACAATAACTGCTCCTGGATGTACAAGTGGATGAAATATGCTCCCTTATTTATATTAGTAACAAGACTAAAGCATTAAGTGGCATAATAGTGGCAATCATAAATAAAAATCATCAGACATAAGCATAGATCGAAGTAATATATCACTCCAAGTGATAGGCTCAAGTGTATACTCATTTATAGACTCGACCATTTTGCTAGCTGGTTGAGGTGGATAAAACAAGGCTAGGCTAAGGGGATTTGACTTGATAACCTCAACACTGTGATCTCTTGGACATGAGGGAAAAAGGGAAACCACTTAGACATATGCAGGATAGAAAACACTAGGGGATGACGACGCCTCACAAATGGGTAGAGTGCTTGGAAGGCTTCTAGTAGACTCTAGACAAGCATCCTTTATTGCATTTGATTTATTGCCAGCTTTTTGCACATTTGAAATTTAACATTTAACACTTTGATCTATCTTTCACTAGCCAGCCTCCAAGAGTAGGGTGCCTTGAATAGCCTTGCGGGCCTCAGATAATGACTCGGTCTTACCACCATTGCCTGCCACCATCCATAGGTGTAATGGAGTTACCACCCTGTTGCCTTGTAGGGGCAAACGACCTTACATCATACAAGGGATAAGTGCTCGTCCCTTGGCCATTGACTAGCTATGAAAGATTTTTTTATTTGCTTAGGGTTTAGAAACACTTTTTTGTTGCCAAATTTTGCATCCATTTAGATATAACATTTATGCATTCCGATGCTTTTGTGGGAGTACTTGTTTTCGAGGACTAAAGGAGAACATTTCGATGACACTAGCCACACAACCGATCCACCTGGCATCATACAAGCAGACTAGAAGGGACCAGGCCACACACTTAGGACTAGGCCACACACTCCAGAGCCAAGACACAAAGTAAACATGGAGTCTATCCAACACAGAGGCATAAGTTGGGGGAATCCTTGATCTCACTAGTCAAAGTACAAGTCGGGGTCAAACTAGATGATGGAAGAAACAAATGAATGGAGAAAGTGAGAAGGTGATGCCATGACTAGCAAAGACACTAGAGAATGACCAAGTCCATAATATGAAAGGGAAAGGGATCAATGAGTATACACAAGAACCTCTCACTCAAAGAGACTCAATCACTCCTACTCTAGGCCATGAATAAGGAACAAATATAGAAGATCACCAATGCATAGCCACTATATACTAAGTCCAACTACTAAGATAAATAAACGAGCAAAATAAACATCCAAGTACAATAATTGTATACCTACTAGGTCATATACCTATAACTATAACTGTAACATCTGAGAGGCATTGGAACACTGCTACTGCATGCATCCCAGGGCACCATAATCATCGATATCTGCTCTGGCTAAGTGAAACATGGCTAACTCGGTCTCCGACCTGGGGTCATGGGACTCAGTCCTGGCATGAAACTAACTGCATGTATGCTTTGGGTCCACTGAAGATAGGAGTGTCTCATCATCAAAATGCTCATATGCTGCTGATCTCGTGCATGGGACTGCATAGGATAGGCTCAAAAATGTGCTCAAAACTGGTCTGCAATCATGGTAGCTCCTTGCTACTATGGATGTGACAACAAGCCCCATTAAGGAAAAATTCAAGTGAACAAAGGAATATAAATAGAGTGCTTTCACACTTAATTTTCATCATCACAACTTCAACTCTTCTCTCCCCACTTGTGCACACCTCCAAAGAAGGCCCAGCCAAGGCAAGAAGAAGCATAATTTTTTTGGTTCTCTCATTCTCTCTAAGTTCGCTAGCCTTGTTAGGGTTTCTTGTGAAGGAGGGCGAATCTCTCATGTGCTAGGGATCATCTTCATGAATGGTATTGTACTTGTATTGGATTAATTTCTTCTAAGAAAAGTTGGCTAGGTTTTCTCCCTGTTGGGTTTCCCATGATAAAATTTTGTGTCTCTTGTGCATGGTTATCTTTCAATGATCCTTGTTTTATTTCCGTTGCAATTGAATGGTGATATTTCTTTCTAGTAACTATGGGATGAAATGAATGCTTGAAAGATCTGAAAATTATGCTGCCAAGTTAAACATTCAACAGGGCAATCCATCCGCCATTTCATTCTTTCCTTGAAAACATGATGACAGGATATATAGTTAAAACCGGAAGATAATATTTGAATCTCATTGAAGATGGGCCTTAACATGAAATTATTTAAAGTATGTAATCCCCTCGTCCAGTTAATCACCACGAGAGAATCATCAAAGATCTGAATTCAATTCTATGGGAGTAGTCTTACCATTTATGCTTTCAGGGATGAAAGATCTGTGTGATTCTTGCATTGAATATTCAATCTTGGACCAAGCTCAATCTGGAGGGATGATTTTCCCCATGAAGACTCTTGTTTTTGGTATGCCAAATTTTTCACGTCATGAACAGGGGGTGGTCTTTCCAAATCAATTTGATGAAATCAGTGATCTTGGAACCATGATAATTTAGGCCATTTGCTTAGAATTTCCTGATGTAGGGGAAGAACAAAGGGTTTTATCATTTTTAGGTATCTGGCATCTGCCTATCTTGACCAGATATCAAGATCATATGGGTATCTGAAAAAAATATGGAAATGATTTTCCTTTGCATTTTTATATACTAGACATATATAGGGACTTTGAAGACCACGATGCCTAAGATTATAGCGTGTAATGATTTTTCTTGAACTGATAAGCAAACAGCTGCTGATATTTTATGCCATATGGGGGAAGAAAGTAATTTCTTCTAGAGAGGCTCAGAGGATGTGTTGCCTCCTTTGACTGTGTAGATGCCTTGATCCTTTGGGTTCCAACATAAATTATCTTCTTCTCGACCTAGTCTCTTTTCAAGGGCTTTCATGATTATCTTTTAATCTTTGTTGCTGAGATGGATTGGCCATTTATCTAAAGATGTTTCCGTACATAGTTACACTGTGGCTTCCAGTAATCAACATTATAAACCTATTCAGCTCTTTTGCATTTGGGTGCATATATTATTGTGATTTGGATTAAATGAAAGGGGCTTGTGACCTGAATATGCGTCCTCCTAAAATCTGGCTTGTTTTCCATTATGGATTTCACAGAAAGAGAGATTATCGATGAGGTCCTTCCTAGCTAAGATGCTGTTTCAAATGGATGATCGGCCGGGCCAATGACACTGAGATATGAGAGATAGAGGGTCCTTACTTGAAGGCATTTTCCTTTTAGGATTCTAATCCATAGCTTGTTTCTCTCTGTGAGTAATCTCCGGTGGATTTTAGCTCAAAGGCCCTCATTTATAAGCCCCAGTTTTTTAATTCACAATCCTCCATACTGTTTCCTAGTTTACAAGGTGGTTCCATTTCTTTTCTCCTATGGTACCCTGGCATAAAAACTTCTTGATCACTTTTACAATGTCAGTGATTACCTATTTTGGAGCCATAATGATGGAACTTTGATAAATACGAATAATAGAGAGTACTGCCTGGATGAGAGTGATTTTGCCTGCAAGATTCAAATATTTGTTTGTGTAGGTTTCGAGCCTTTTTTGGAGTTTATCAATAATTCCCCTATAGTTTTTTTTCCAGTGTGCTTTCCATCAACTAGGGAGAAGCCCAAATAGGAAGTCGAGCATATTTATTCCTTGAAGCCTAGGATAGATAATACTTCCTTTTAAGCCAAGAGCAACATTGAAAAAAAGATTTTTTGTTTCTCTCTATTGATAGATTGACCTGTGGCACTTTCAAATACCTGGATAATTTTATTGATGGATTTAAGGCTTCCCTTAGGCTGGCAGCCCCAAAAAGGAGTGTTATCAACAAATTGGAGTGTAGTAGGGTCCAAATCGGATGGAATTTTTATACCTTGCAGTTTTCTAGAAAACAATGCTTTTTTACAATGAGACTGAGATGATCTGATAGAATGATAAAGAGAAATGGAGAGAGGGCATCCATGTCTTAAGTCACAGGAAGAAGTAAAAAGCTCTGAAGGTTCAGGCTTTTGCCAGATCTAGTTTTAACAACATCCCTTTATCTTTCCTAACTTTTAGAGAGTGAATGGATTCTTGAGCAATAATCAAACTGTTAATGATATGTCTGCCAATGACAAAACCACTTTGTTCCTCAGAAACCAGCTTTGGTGAGAGACACTTTAGTCTAGTAGAGATAACCTTTGCACTACAACATATCACACAGAGGGATAGGCCTAAAAGCTCCAAAATCTTTTGCAGACTCAGATTTTGGGATGAGGGTCAGGAAGGTTGAATTCATAGCTTTTAGTACCTTACCTAAGGTCCTTAATTCTTTAACATTTGCTAGTAGGTCTCGATGAATTATGTGCCACATCTTCTGAAAGAAATCAATCAGGAAACCATTTGGCTCAAGGGTTTTTACCTTTTTCCAATAAGGAAACTACATATTTGGGCTCTTCTTGAGGAGCGCAAAACTACCAAGGAGTGCACTAGATAGATTTGGGAACTAAACTTGAAGGTGCGAGGGCTTCCCCTGCCACCTTCAGGTCAGGCAAACCCTATGCAAGCATTGGTTTTCTTCCTTTGTTTTAGCTTCCCGACTTCAATCTTGAGAGAGCTTGGTTCAGCTCGGATTCCACCCTCTTTCTCCAATTCAGATCCTTAAGTGACACGTTTGCGATCCCTTCAAGTAAAGTAGAAGCTCTTCCCCATCTCCCCACCACCACAAAATTTACTTGTATGAGGACCTCACTTGGTCTTAGTTTGAGGAGTTTAAGCTCTCCAGGGAACAACTAACAGCAACACAACTGAAAAGGAAGTGGGTAGTTATTAGGGATCTTTCGATGGTCATGTGAGATTCCCCTCCCTCGTGGTGGCCCTGCCTTGGATTTCCCAAATGACAGGCACTTTTGGGGAGGCACGAGGTTTAGGGGGTTACAATAGGATGTTGGAGCTGTAATGGGTCATTATGGTCTTCTTTTAGAGTGGTTTTCAATGCACTTAGACCCTCAAATATCCTCTTTTTTTACTGAGACTCATGTGAGTCCCGTCAGGACCATCACATAATATTCGAGATATCATTGCTTTTCAGTATGCAGATAGGAGACTTGGAGTTCAAGGGGTGTTTAAGGTTCATGAGGCATAGCTTGTATTTACTGTGATTCCCACTAGGGTAGAGTTACAATGGTCGCAGAGGATGAATTTGCCATATTTATGTGGGTTTGAGGTATCAGGGTTTCCCCCATCCCTCGGGATCTTTGTTTTGCAGTTTGCTACGTCTTGCCTACCTCCTCATATTTTTCCCTTTATAGAGATTTAGATGGGGACCTGTACTAGGACCTATCTTCACTTGCGGAGGTCATCCTACTAGGATACTGCAATGCTTGTATCGAGACTAGTTAGATTCCTCGTCATGACAGAGCAAAGGATGCTTTTTTCCTACAAGCGATTGAGCTAAACTTAGTTGGTTTGCATAGGTTGTCAGATGATGCCAGTGGACTCCTCCTAGCCTATGTCAAGCATCTTTTGCACCTTGGTGAATCCCATGACTTGTTGATCCTAAATGGTATCCCCTGCTTCCTGATTCCAATAGTTTTATTTATTTCCCTCATGTTGTGCTAGTGTGGTGGACTATTTCCTAGACCAACAAAATATGTTCTGATACATCTGCCAATTTTCAATCACTCGAATATCTATAGTTGACCATGCTTTCCTCTGATTCCCTTTGAGCCCGTCCACCACCCCTCCCTCCCTTGGTCCTCCTTGTACCTCCATATTCTTTAATTAGGGGGATCAAGATGTCAACATTGCTTGCCTTTATGAGCTCCTTCCCTCACTCTCCAATTTTGACTTCCTCAAGTTGGAATTCTATAATTATGACCGTCTTTCCTTGGTTATTCAGGATGCGGGCCTTAGTTTGTACCCTCACACCACTAGCTCCCACACTCGATCTTCTATGTCTAATTCCAGTCCTATGAATAAGTAGTATGATGAGGAGCACACAGCCTTTGTAAACATCTCCACTACACCCTCTTCCATAGCCCACCTCTTACATTACAGTGTAGAAATCCTATCAGTCCTTCCTCTATGGCAAGAAACATCTCTTCATGTCACAGAGGAGACAGGAACTGCGTGCCTCACTCAGCCACTGTTTTACCCCGTCATTCCAGCTTATCTATTGATCAATGTTACCATACTTGGAATTGACACAAAAATGTTGAGGCAAAAGAACGAAGAGTTTGAATTGGATAGAGGATAAATCAGAAAATACTTGGCAAGTATAAAAAAATAAAGATATACACATTTTGATTTATTTTTTTGTTCAATATTGATAGATGTCCAAAATTTTGTGGACGAAGAGGCATCTCATATATAATATGAGTCCAGATCAAGAATTGTAAGCATTTGCTTATAAAAGTTGACTAAATAGTATAGATTGAATACTAAATAGTAAAAAACTAAGAAGCAGTTTCTCCCATGTCTTCGACTGCTTGACTTTCAAGGTTCTCTACGTCCTCAAGGAAAAAAAGAGGAGCCTCCTCCGATTGAAGCCAATTGGATGTAGGATCTAGATTTGCCCCTTCCAAGTTCAGGTCAATAGTTGAATGATCCAAACTTGTCATCATCATGAAACATTGAAATGTGAATTAAACATTGAAGTTTAAAGTTTACATCAATCATTCGAATTCAAATGATTAAGCCTTAGATAAACTAAGTCTTGTGTTTCTTAGTTTCTCACCTTGTAATTGCCTATTGTGAAGTCGAAGATTGTAATGGATAAATACAAGATCATTTAAGCACTTTTTGTGTTAATTGATTGCACTTCTTGGAATACATTTTCTCAAAGCTGCTCTAGTTGCGCTTGCAACTTGAAGCGATGTTTTTTGAGAGAACATTGTGATTTACAAGACAGTTTTTTTAACAAATAACTATGATCTATAGTACTTCTATCAAACAGATTTATGATGCGGGTCATCTTTCGTCTAGCATTGCTAGGGTTATAAGGATTTGATTTTAAAGTCATATGTTCTCTATTGCATCCTGATTATGCAGATTTGCTTGTGGGTCATCTCATATACTGTATTCTCAGGCTACGTGGTCTGCCAGAGAAACAGTGTACGTTTTGTGTGGCTGTATGGCTTTTCAATCCATTCACATTCACTATTGCTACAAGGGGAAATTGTGAACCTCTTGTGTGTGCGATGATTTTGTGGATTCTGATATGTCTAATGAGAGGTAACTTCATTTTCTCATTTTGTTTCCTTTTAAGCACATCAGACATAGCAAGTATCAAAGGCACACAGATTAATGGATGAACATAGATGCAGAAACTCATTTTTCATCTTGGTGGTTGTCTGGTTGCAGGTTATGTTGTGGAGGCAGCAATATGGTATGGACTAGTTGTCCATTTTAGAATCTACCCTATAATATATGTTCTTCCCATTCTCATTCTTCTTGATGAACAATATTTTACCTCAAGTCAGAGGCTTCGTCTCAGTCATTGGAACCCTAAGCAACCGAGATTATCAGAATCTGAATCAATATTCTCATTTACTAAAGCCATGTCTAGGGTCAACTTAGGGCTTGTGTTAAAAAATCTCTTGAACAAAAATAGAATACTATTTGGAATGTTATCTGGAGGGGTCTTCTTTTTCCTGACAGGTATTTTCTATTATTTATATGGACAAAAGTTCTTGGATGAAGCTCTGCTCTACCACCTCACACGCACGGATCCAAGACATAATTTCTCTATCTATTTCTATCACATTTATCTTCATCATGAGCACGAATTTACGTTAGTGGAAAGGCTTCTGGCATTTTTGCCACAATTCATGGTGCAGCTGGTGCTTGTTCTTTTCTTTGCCAAAGATCTTCCATTCTGTCTTTTTGCACAGACAGTTGCATTTGTTGCCTTCAACAAGGCATGTGGTCCATCTTATTATCACCTCTTGTACATGTTATTTGAATGTGTATTTTATTGCCATGCTTTCTTTATGTTGCCTGGCACGATTGTTTAAAATATTCAGAATCAAGGCAACATCTGGTAAATACAATTACAAGTCACTGTCATGCAACTCTTTACATGTTTCTTCTTACTTCTGGTTTTTCATCCTATTTTAATTTAACTTAGTTCTCACAAACTGATTTTTTGTCAGGTTATCACAGCACAGTACTTTGTTTGGTTTTTTTGTCTTTTGCCACTCATTTTGCCTTGGACAAAGCTCCACCTGCGATGGAAGGGCTTGTTATGCATTGGATTATGGGTTGCTGCTCAGATTCACTGGTTGAGCTGGGCTTATCTGCTGGAGTTTAAAGGCATAAATGTTTATGTACAACTGTGGTTGGCAAGCATTGTCTTTTTGGTAGCGAACACATGTGTCCTAATAATGATCTTGGTGAATCATAAGTTTTGTCCTCTATTTCAACAGAAAGCGGCAATTACTAAAAATGGATGTGGAAACAAAAGTGATTGAGAGAGGAACAATTGGCCAATTTATTCCAGAAAGTCATCAAAAGGCAATGGAAACTTCTTGTGTGTTATGTTTACTTCTGTAATTCAGAATATTGTTTCCTCATCCGATATATCATGCTTTGTCAATTTTCCACCAGGTCTAGTGGCCTTTGCAGGAATCACACCAAAAAGGTCTTCTGAATGGCTTTTGCTTTTATATACAATACTATGGGTCTCTAATATTGATTGTGTTGTTAAATTGCAACGCAAGAAAACAATTAGATTATAGTTGAATGAACTTGAAAATAACAGAGGTTTTATCACATGTAAAGAAACATTTCCTTAACATAATTTATGATTTACCCGTTGAGAAACACTTTCGGTTTGTGTGGACTTATATTCACAAATACAAAGACCCGGGCTTCCTCTAACATAACTACCAAGCTGTGAATTACTAGTGCCTGCTATTGAAATCTTATAATAGATATCTAAGCAATATTGTATCTTCTCATATATTGCATCTGGCTTTATAGAACAAACGCAAGCAACTGTAAGTCCTAGTGAAGAAGTCCATAATTTCCATAAATTGTCAATTAAGTGGAAGAGGAATTTTTTTAGAGGGAAAGAAAGAAATTATTGTGCATGTTGCATGGAAATTAATTGATATATAACTTAAAATCTTGTTAATCCCTGTTAAATGGAAAAATATGAAATTAATTTTTAATTCCCAGTGAGTCTCACTCATAATCAATGAAATGAGAAATCACTAATTTTGTTGATAAGTTTTTCTTTTTTGAAATCTATCCAGGAATCCAAATTTATTCACATTGCAGAAGTTGGCTAAGCTTGACTTGTCGCCCTAATGGCCCTTCTATGTGATGTATTACACCCTTAATGGTCTGTTGCTGACCACAGTGATGTGAGTGGGTGCCCCTCAGGTATACCACACCTCAAGTTAGGGTCCACATAAGTGCCCTAACATCTATTTATAAATAGGTCTACGTTTCATTTGTGTTTGTCTCACTTAAGCAATTATATCATTTATGATATTATCTTGAAGAGTGCTTATTCTGCAACTATTGTGGTTTGTGTTTTGTTTCTACGATGATAATTGGTGTTTGGGTTTAATACGTTTATCACACATTAATTAATGATGCGTTTCCATTTCTAACATGGTATCATAATTTTGGTCATGTAAATAAATTGTCTTTTGATCCTCGTGGAGTATGTACACGATGTTGTGAAGTATGCAAAGCTAAATTATTTGAATGCAAACATTGAATATAGGAATATAGATTTTGAGGACATATCTTGAGATATAGATCTTAGATTGCAACAAAACTAACTTATTCCATTCGAAGAAAATTTTGAGAGCTTCCTAAAATTGGATCAAATAGAAGTTTTGAGTTGTTGCACCGAGTGTAAACCAGGGGCTTACAACCCAGTATGGGGGAGATCCTGTAACGGATGTCACATGTCACATGTCACATGTAATGTTTTCAAAAGTAATAAAATGTAAAAAGTAATAGTATGGGGGAGAACCTGTAACGGATGTCACATGTCACATTTGTCACGTTTGTCACGTTACGTTACAACCCAGTATGGGGGAGATGTTGTAACGTTTGTCACATTTGTCACGTTTGTCACGTTACGTTACAACCCAGTATGGGGGAGATGTTGTAACATTTGTCACGTTTGTCACGTTTGTCATGTTACATTTCCATGTCGGCTCATAACTTATAAAAAATCAAAAGTAATTAAAAATTTCATGTTCGCTCATAACTTATCAAAAATAAAAATAAAAATTAAAAAATTAAAAGAGAGGGATCCAATTTCTTGAGGGGTAATTTTTTTCTTAATGTGTAAAAAATTTAAGATAAAACAAAAAAAATTACACCTCAAAAAATTGGATTTTTCTCGGTGCTTGATAGATCTGGGTTTGAGATGGATCTAGGTTGGTACTAAGAGAAAGGTGTCTATTAAAGTTGACCCTCTGGAATTTGCGCATATTGCAGATGGAAAACAATAATCTATCACATGACAAAATTGTCACATTGCTTGGTCCGTTAATTGAGTTTGATATAGTACCATTTGAAAGAAAAATTGAGAGCTTTCGAAAATGGGGTCATAATAGAGGTACTAAGCAAATATTGATAGATCTAGTCTCTAAAAGATGGACTTTTAAAATTGTTTATTTCGCTGTCAAAAAATAGTCATATGTCTTGCAACAAGGATATATCGTTGCTTCATTGCTATTTGAAATAAAAATTTAAAAGCTTTCATAAAGGCGTCCTAATAAAGTTATTCAACTAGTAGTGAGGGAGAGATGGCCTCTAAAGTCGATCCTTTGAAACTGCCCAATTTGTTGGTGGAAAATTGTGAATTGTGTTGTAGAATGTTTTTCTCACTACTTAGAGATTCAATTGTTATGCTTCAAAAGCGTATTGAAAGAGCACTTAGTAATGCATCTTTATCTCAATGGTTAGGGCATTTGGATTCGAGTTTACTTGATTTTAAAAATAAATGTGAGAATGAAAAGGTGAAAGCTTAAAATGTAAACTTTGTTAACTTTAGTTTTTGATAACCAATAGGGAAAACTTGTTACTTTAAAGTAAATTTTGTTTTATATTATTTGAGGGAAGTACATTTGTTTCTATGGTCATATTTTTGTGCATCACCTTTGCTTTTGAGAAGACATTATCTCTTTCCCTGATAACATTTTGAAGAAGGGGAACATATTTTTCGTGAGGGCCCTCACACTTTGAGCCCCACTTAGAAATTCTACAACTCTTTCCCACTATTTTGATGATTTCATAATACCTGTATTTATTTCTTCTATGGATAACTTTGATGATGAACATGAACATTGCTTTGTAGACCTCTAATCCATAAGTTTGTAATGAAGTTACTTCCTTGCGTAAGAGTCATGTTAATCGACATGATGTTATTATTCCATTGTAGAATGCTAATTTTGGTTTTATCGAACATATTGCTTGATTACAAGAAAATGGTCTTTGATTTCATGTTGACATCAAGCTCTTCTAGGACCTTGCTTTTGTGTCACAATCAATTAGAAGAGTGAAAAATCTAGCTAGGATTTACCACACCTCAATTAGGGCCTTATACAATAATTATGTGAATCGTGCAGTGTTAGAGGTACATTAGAGGATTGCTTTAGCAAATTGCAAATTTCTTCTTCTTTTCCTACAACTATTTTTATATCCACTCTTACATAGTGGCCACCCTTGAGCTATCTTCTCTTCACATTGGTGATTTTGAAATATGAGAGATAAGTGTTTGACATGTTGCAAGGTGATACTCAGTTTGTAACACAAGAAATCCCTTTCTCTTCTTTTGATGTATCTTCTCATGCACTAGTGGACACACATGAGCCATTGCCCCTTGGATTTGAGAAACATATTAAAGGAAGTTGGTTTTGAAATACTTTTTCATATGCATTATATTGGTGGTGGAGTAGGTAAATATAGACAAGATACTGTTACTTCTATTGAGCACGTTGAGGATAATGAAAGTAGAGCTTGGATGTTTTGAGACTTCATTGCTAGAGGAACCAAATCCCTCTATAGTTATTCTTTTAGAGGGACCATATCCCTTGTTATCTACTTCATCTACTAATATTTTGCAGGGACCAAATCCTGCACCATCAACATATTCGTTACTAATGTTATGCCATTGCTCAATCTTGACACTTAAAACGATTCTTCCACTATTAAGTCACAGGAATTCCATCTGCACCTTTTGTTTACCCAACACTAGATTCTTTGCCATATAGATTGTTACCGGGCAAATTAGCAGGGCTAATTCCCAGTAAGCAAAAATAAGATTAGTGACCCAATGTCACCTCGGTCACCATTCTAAGTTCTTCGGAAGCCGAAACCTTCAAGGAGAAGTATCCTTATGGAATCCTGTAAGACACCAGTACAACCAAAAGACTATGTTCTATGGGCAATTTGTTAGTTAGACCAGTGCCTAAATGGAGTCAAGTAAAATCATGATCAATGCTAGCGAGTGCAAAAGATATGATCATAATCAATAATCCACTTAGATCATTCAATGGAATGTATAAGTCAATAATGGACCGAGAGATAGTAACCATTCATCGAATGTAGATTCAAGATCAATAAAGAAATGTAAGAAACGTTTACACATGCATTACCATAATCAATATTGGATCAAAAGACTATATTGCCAATACACCTCAATCACTAACCAAATATGCAAAAGATTGCAAGCATGTAATACATCGGTCAAAGATAACACCATCTAAAGACTAACAACATGTGAGAGAAGACCACAATCAATTATGCATCATTAGCACTATGTGTCATTAGTAAAACTACAATTTTATGGTGATGTCGAAATAACCATATCATATTTAGCAATCAATTATAGCAGCAAAAGCAAATGATTGAAATGATGTAAGGACTAGTCATTCAATGAGAGAACTAGAAATATAATCAATACAACAATGAGATATCAGTTTTGTTCATCAATTAGGTATATGCAAAGATATGTCAGCAATAAGGTCATCTGTCATTAACTAGGTATAAACAAGTTCAAGCATTAAGTGTAACTAATCACTTAGAAGAAAACTCCTTTGCAATTAATCAACATTTATTATTAAGAGACCAAGAATATTCCAATTTCAAATACAACTTCAGATCTGTGTGTGAATATATAGTGCATAAAGGCATACAATTCAGTCTTGTAGATGTAATCTCCAGTTTATAAATAACCACAGTAGTTTTCAATATCAAAGTAAAGTAAGTCAAGATTTTGGTGTGTCACTTGGCATTCAATAACAAACCACTTTCAGATATGTAATGCACTTACAATTGTAGCAGATAACACATGGAAAACTCAGAAATCAGACCATAGAATAGGCTAAATGACACACTAACTCAATTCTAATCTTGTTTGTTTTCTGTGTGGATAGGATAGGGCAAAAGGAAGACATGCACAGGGTCTGTAATCTTGGATTGCAGACTTGTGCACACTTGGAGAAAGGCTTGGGTAGGGAAGCACTAGGTGGAGCAAAGGGAATGGAAGGGGCTGTGAGGAAGTAGAAGGTATAAGGTGGAAAGTAGGGATTAGAGAAAGATGAGGGATGGCCACGGATCAGGGCAAGCTGGAAGAAGGTAGGGGGGGGGGCTCGGATGGAGGAAGAGGGCTGCGATAGGGCAACAGAATGGAGTGTGGAGTGGAGAAGAGCCCATGGAGAAGGAACAGGGTGAAGAGAAAAGGGGCCCGAGGTTAGAAGAGGGTGGAGCAAGCTTGGAAGGGGAGCAACAAAGGGAGCAATGGGAAGGTAAGTGGCCGTAGATGGAAGGAGCAGGAAAAGGCTCGGGTGGAGAAAGGAACAACAGGGGCTCGGGTGAAGGATGGCAGCTAAAAAAAGGGCAACGCATGAACAAAAATGGCTTGGGAATTGGCCATCCAAGGCACTTAAAGGAAGGTCAAGGGTTTACAGGTTGTAAGGGAGAAAAGGTCGAGCTAGCTAGGAGAGGGATCGAAGGTTTTTAGAGGGGAATTAGGGTAGATCGTATGGTAGGAAGGGATTGCAAACTAGGGCTTTATGCATCCAATTAGAGTTTAATTTATATTTTTACCATTAAAATTAACAACTAAACTCAAAAATAAAAATAAAAAAGACCTACAAACATAAAAAGCTAGTTTAACAATAATATTTACAAGTGTAAACTTATAAAATTAGGTTTAAAGATGTAGATGAACAACTAGGGTTTCAAGAGAGAGCTAGTCACCAAACCCTAGGGCATCAATGAGAGGAGCTACTCTCCTTGAGATGGTACTTGGCAAGCTTGGAAACTAGGCCCAACCTCAACAATCTCTAGGATTCATTGAGAAGACCTAGCCTAACAAAACTTGAAGACCTAAAGCTCAAGCTTGAATATTAGGGTGATCAAAGACAAAAATGAAATGCTAATCAAGTCAAAATGAAGCAACAATGGCTTCCATTCAACCCTAACAAGCATCACTTTCATACAATTTGACAGAGAGACATCAAACAAAAGAGTATGGATACCTCTATGTGCACGTGTTAAGCAAAACACTCTAGCCTTACCTTAGCAATGGCATGAACAATAGTAAAAATTTCAAGAAATGCTTCAAACTTGCAAAATAACCATCATCAAGGAGTGTGCATCCCTTCAAAGAGCCCTAGTTAGGGAAAATAGCAGACATAATGATCTTATCCCAAAAGTTCATGTCTAAAAATGAAGTGAGGAGATTGAATTTATATGATCTCATACTCACTTTTACATAATATAAGGTCAATTTAATATTAAAAATGTCAACTTAAAATTAAAACAAAAATAATATAAAATAATGATAAGAGTGGGTGAATTGAGACTTTTTCCCTAGTCTTCACCCCTGCATGTCAAATCACTAAAAAATGCCACATCGGGCCGAACTGAAGTCTGAGATGCGGAGGGGGGGTCGTCATACCCATACTAACCCCATAAATAGTGAAAATCCCTCAACGTCCCCCCCTCAAAGCAAGCATTCTGCAGCCAAGGAAATGATGACATCATCCTCTCTAGAGGCCAGGGAGAGCTAGCGCTGGAGCTCTGGAGCATCAATAGGGTGCAAGAGAAGACCTGGGGCCATGACATGGGCCCCAGTGTTGAAGAAAGGCATGCCACTAGTGTAAAAGTAATGGGGGGAATCATGTGGTCCAAAGACCCATCCCTAGGGGCCCTGGTCACCAACCTCAGGGCTTCATGCCCTTTTATGAGGCAATCAGTAGTGCCATTAAGCCATAGTACCCCTAGGAGGGAGCCAAAGGATCTGGCCATGACCCCACCTATGAAGAGTGGCTATATCACACCCTCCAAGTCAAAAAAATGCTGGCCTCTCCCTGGGGTACCTTTGCAGGTACGCTAGTGCTAGTACCATCGTAACACTGGCTCCAACTACGGGACGAGTACTCCTCCTTAGGGTGCTTGAGAATCCAAGAATCATCTGGGTACCTGTAGACCTACACACATAGCAAATAACCAAGGATATCAAAATACCCAGAGGCAGACACTTCCGTCCTGCTTTGCTCATCAAATAAGACTAAATAAATGAATAAATAGACGACCAACCTATGTCAACATGAAGAACGTCAAATGCAATGCATGGGTAACAGTATATGCCTAGCTTACCTACCTATTCTAAACATACGAAGCATAAAGGACTAGTTAAAATCATACCACCAATGTAACCATTTGAGTAAGCAATTCATACCTGTTGCTTTACCTTTGTCTTTGGATAGAATCCATGATAAAATCTGATCGATCACGGAGCAAATGCGTACCCAAGTCTCCCGTATGATATGAGCTGAGGATTGGCTGGCTACGCCGATGTGGGAGCTGCAATAATGTTTCCATGGAGAAAAATATCTTTTACAAGCTCCATTTATCCATGCTTCCACCAAACTAATGTATGGACCATCTTGATGATATATTGGCATCGAGGAAAAATTTTGCTTGAAAATTTCTCGACTGTCCATTCGAAAAAACATTTGTGGAGGTGGACCTCGCAAACCTTCACATATTAGCTGCAACTTGTTTGGAAAATCCTTTGGAGATGCATGCATATTGTTTTTCTTTATAATTATCATGTTAGTGCCCTTAATGATCTTTATCATTTTGAAATTGTCAACTACATAATTCAAGCCTTCACATTTTAAACGAAAAGATATACAATAATAATCATGACAATGTGAAAAGAGAATCATACCTGTCCACATACTTGTATTGCCTTCACTGGAAAGTATTGTTGACCACTTACCGATACTGGGAAAAAATGGCTAAACACTTCTTGTAGAATGTAATTGATTAGGGCTTACCATGAACTAAGATACAATGGAGAAACTTTGTGCATGAACATTGTCAACAAGGATCACATCTTGCACCACTGCATCCTTTAGCAAAGAAAAATTATTGATCCATTCTTCATCAGGGGCAGATCAAACTTCTTCATCCATATATATGCTCAGGAGAGGATCCATCATAATGCTACAAGGCCTTGAAGAATCGTACATTGGTGGGCCAATGAACTTCCAATAATCATTGTTTTCCTCATACCTGTAACTTTCTTTCAAGAGAGCCAACATATCATAAGAAACCGTAACTTGAGGATACATAGCACTTACCATTTCTGTAAATTCTTCAGTTTCTTCAAGTGGGGCCTACTATTTTTCATCTTCAGGAATCACTTCAATGCCTTCTTCAAGTAAACCTTCTGAGAATTGATCTTCCTGGATTTCTTTACTGAACAAGTTCCTTGCATTTTCAACACAAGGCATCCATCTGTCACGGTGCTCAGGAAACCAATAGCTACATAAGGCTTCTATCAGTTCTGCAAACGATAATATTGTTGCTTTTTCTAAGCCCACAAACCAAGCAAGAGGATTTCCTCCCAAGTGATGAACAAATGATCTCATGTAAAGGATTTATTCCTTTTTAATGCTGTTTTTGGCAGCCATTGTTATGAACCATTCGACATGGTGCCAGACATAATCACGATTGCCATCAAATGGGTGCCAAAAAATATCTGGTAGCTCATCTGAATGCTCTGGAAACTTTGACAAATCAAGAGGAGTAAAAGCTGTTTCCTTTTCTGTATCTGTCGGATAATCTAGATCCTTAAATTCAAATGGAACATCCTCTTTGCAGGAAGATGCCATATCATCCGGTTTCCTTGTCTTTGCAGAGTACCTTTGTTATTTTTCTTCAGTCAAAGTCGCCGGGAGAGACCTGCCAAGTCAACTTAAAAAATATCACCAAATACCAAAAGCAAGGGCGTACCTGAGATGATTAGGTTCTGGATCGCTTGTCAACTAGTGGAGTCGCTTTGAATGAGTTGAGTCGCTAGGTAAGATCTGCAAGATTAGTCCTTAAATATTTTCAAAACATCAACTAAAGACTTACCTCGATTCTCTTACCAAATGTCGTTTTTCCAAGGGTGTGAATGACTCCGGATAAACCACTTTAATGTTTGAAATGTTCCCGACAATGACGCAAAAATTGTTAATGGGCAAATTAGCAGGGCTAATTCCCAGTAAGCAAAAATAAGATTAGTGACCCAATGTCACCTTGGTCACCGTTCTAACTTCTTTGGAAGCCGAAACCTCCAAGGAGAAGTATCCTTATGGAATCCTTTAAGACACTAGTACAACCAAAAGACTATGTTCTATGGGCAATTTGTTAGTTAGTCCAGTGCCTAAATGGAGTCAAGTAAAATTATGATCAATGCTAGTGAGTGCAAAAGATATGATCAGAATCAATAATCCACTTAGGTCATTCAATGGAATGTATAAGTCAATAATGGACCGATAGATAGTAACCATTCATTGAATGTAGATTCAGGATCAATAAAGAAATGTAAGAAATGTTTACACATGCATTACCATAATCAATATTGGATCAAAAGACTATATTGCCAATACACCTCAACCACTAACCAAATATGCAAAATATTGCAAGCATGTAATACATCGGTCAAAGATAACACCATCTAAAGACTAACAACACGTGAGAGAAGACCACAATCAATTATGCATCATTAGCAATATGTGTCATTAGTAAAACTACAAGTTTATGGTGATGTCGAAATAACCATACCATATTTAGCAATCAATTATAGTAGCAAAAGCAAATGATTGAAATGATGTAAGGACTAGTCATTCAATGAGAGGACTAGTCATTCAATGAGAGAACTAGACATATAATCAATACAATAATGAGATATCAGTTTTGTTCATCAATTAGGTATATGCAAAGATATGTCATTAGCAAGGTCTGTCATTAACTAGGTACAAACGAGTTCAAGCATTAAGTGTCGCTAATCACTTAGAAGAAAACTCCTTTGCAATTAATTAACATTTATTATTAAGAGACCGAGAATATTCTAATTTCAAATACAACTTCAGATCTGTGTGTGAATATACAGTGCATAAAGGCTTACAATTCAGTCTTGTAGATGTAATCTTCAGTTTATAAATAACCACAATAGTTTTCAATATCAAAGTAAAGTAAGTCAAGTTTTTGGTGTGTCACTTGGCATTCAATAACAAACCACTTTCAGATTTGTAATGCATTTACAATTGTAGCAGATAACACATGGAAAAGTCAGAAATCAGACCTTAGAATAGGCTAAATGAAACACTGACTCAATTCTAATCTTGTTTGTTTTCTGTGTGGATAGGATAGGGCAAAAGTAAGACATGCACAGGGTCTGCAATCTTGGATTGCAGACTTGTCCGTGCAGCAGAATGCAGGAAGAGGGTTGTGATAGGGCAACAGAATGGAGTGTGGAGTGGAGAAGATCCCTCAGAGAAGGAATAGGGTGAAGAGAAAAGGGCGCCGAGGTTAGAAGAGGGTGGAGCGAGCTTGGAAGGGGAGCAACAAAGAGAGCAATGGGAAGGTAAGTGGCCATGGATGGAAGGAGCAGGAAAAGGCTCGAGTGGAGAAAGGAACAACAAGGGCTCGGGTGAAGGTTGACAGCTAAAAAAGGGCAGTGCATGAACATAAATGCATTGGGAATTGGCCAGCGAAGGCACTTAAAGGAAGGTCGAGGGTTTACAGGTTGTAAGGGAGAAAAAGCCGAGATAACTAGGAGAGGGATCGAAGGTTTTTAGAGGGTAATTAAGGCAGGTCGTAGGGTAGAAAGGGACTGCAAACTAGAGCTTTATGCAGCCAATTAGAGTTTAATTTAGGTTTTTACCATTAAAATTAACAACTAACCTCGGAAATAAAAATAAAAAAGACTAACAAACATAAAAAGCTAGTTTAACAATAATATTTAAAAGTGTAAACTCAGAAAATTAGGTTTAAAGATGTAGATGAACAACTAGGGTTTCAAGAGAGAGCTAGTCACCAAACCCTAGGGCATCAATGATAGGAGCTACCCTCCTTGAGATGGTGCTTGGCAAGCTTGGAAACTAGGCCCAACCTCAACAATCTCTAGGATTCGTTGAGGAGACCTAGCCTAGCAAAACTTGAAGACCTAAAGCTCAAGCTTGAATACTAGGGTGATCAAAGACAAAAATGAAATGCTAATCAAGACAAAATGAAGCAACAATGGCTTCCATTCAACCCTAACAAGCATCACTTTCATATATTTTAACAGAGAGACATCAAACAAAAGAGTATGGATACCTCTATGTGCATGTGTTAAGCAAACAACTCTAGCCTCACCTTAGCAATGACATGAACAATAGTAAAACTTCCAAGAAATGCTTCAAACTTGCAAAATAATCTTCATCAAGGAGTGTGCATCCCTTCAAAGAGCCCTAGTTAGGGCAAATAACAAACATAATGATCTTATCCCAAAAGTTCATGTCTAAAAATGAAGTGCGGATATTGAATTTATATGATCTCACACTCACTTTTACATAAAATAAGGTCAATTTAATATTAAAAATGTCAACTTAAAATTAAAACAAAAATAATATAAAATAATTATAAGAGTGGGTGAACTGGGACTTTTTCCCCAGTATTCACCCCTGCATGTAAAAAATGACTGAAAAAGGCCACATCGGGCTGAACTGAAGGCTGAGATGCGGAGGGGGGGTCTTCATACCCCTACTAACCCCAGAAATAGTGAAAATCCCTCAACGCCCCCCCTCAAAGCAAGCATTTTGCTTCCAAGGAAATGATGATGTCATCCTCTTTGGAGGCCAGGGAGAGCTAGCGTTGGATCTATAGAGCATCAGGAGGGTGCAGGAGAAGACCTGGGGCCATGACGGGTCCCAATGCTGAATAAAGGCATGCCACCAATGCAAAAGTAATGGGGGGAATCATGTGGTCCAAAGACCCATCCCTGGGGGCCCCGGTCACCAACCTCAGGGATTCAAGCCCTTTTATGAGGCAATCAGCAATGCCATTAAGCCATAGTACCCCCAGGAGGGAGCCAGAAGATCTGGCCATGACCCCACCTATGAAGAGTGGCTATATCACACCCTCCAAGTAAAAAAAATGATGGCCTCTCCCTGGGGTACCTCTGTAGGTACGCTGGTGCTGGTACCATCGTAACATAGATCTTCACTATATCGACACTCTAATCATTGTGATTAGAAGAATTCTCACTCTCCAACTAGGGCTTGAAATTTTTGTTACTATGCTATTAGGTCTTTGAACTATTTAGTGAAGGGACATAAAAAGAAAAACCTTGAATCAATGCCAATACTAGGACCTATTATGGTTGGATTGATGATTGGTTATGGTGACATTTGAACACTTGTTTGGGGGTTTTCTATTGATTGTCTGTAGCGACAATTTCTTCATGACAATTTGTTGACATTATTCCTTTTTTGCACCTTTGCAGGTTGAAGAGCCTTTATTGGTGGGGAGGGCATCTTGTTACATGTGGTGTTGGAACACTTATTGAGCCTTTTGACCATCACGAGAGCATGGTCATGAACCTCTTTGCCATATACTATGTCATTTTTTGGACATTGTTTTGTGGTGGCATTGTGGATTTGAATTCCCACTAGAATTTCTCATGCATATACTCCTTAAAATTTGTGTTTGTTTCACTTCTTTTCAATGATGTTTATATGAATGTGTTTAGAGATCATAGTTTAAGAGTAAGGCTCTCTATCAAAACTCACAATTGTGTCATTGTTTTTCAATAAAGTTTCTATGGATTTTGGAGAGAACAATTTTATAGATGGACTCTCCATTAAAAGTTTGCGTTGTCATGGTGAGGGTGTTGTTGCCATCGTTGGAGTCCTCCTTGTTAAACATTAAGGGGAATCGTGATTAAGTTTATTGGGTCCCTTTCTTACCACATCTATCCCAAGTGTATATTAAAGGGTGGTGTTGGAATGTAATATCTACTTGGTCGAAATGCAATGGAGGATTGAGGGCACAATGGAGGAGGAGAACAGTGGTAGAATGGAGGGGATTTAGGTATAGGAAGCGGGCTGAGAGCGTGAAGGAAGTAGATCCGTACAGTTGTTGCAGGTAATAGACAAGCTACAGGGGTTTATGATCTGATCAAGCAAGAAAAGGATTTCTTCATCAATCGCACGGATAATGGCAAGGATATTGTGAAGGGCAGACGTACGACTAGTGCAGAGGATGTTTCATTGAATTTATGTGAAGAACGTGGGCATTCCATACGTCCTAGGTTGGAAAATGTTTACCAATGTAGGAATCTCATATAGCCATGGCGGTGTATGGGTTGTCGTGTGCTCTTTGAATGACAGGTTATGTTGGTATCTTTTGTGGATGGCAACATATGTGGAGAACAATTGATCAGTTTGATCTTCGATTCCTAGTTTATGGACAATTCAATCTCCATGGATAAGCCTTTGCGTTTGGAGGGCACTTACCTGGAAATAACGAGCCTTGAGCTTGTAATACATTCTAGGAACAAGGTAGTGGTTACGAGTGGGGATTTGGTAATGGGTGATGGTCTACCAGTTTCTGGTATGTTTTGGATCCACTGACACAAGAGTCTAAGGCCCCCTCTCCGTCCTCGGATCAACTTGATGTGACCCCACCAACATTCATATGACTTCAATTTCTTCGTTGTGTAAAATAAATAATATTTTGAAGGCCGGATGCGTTTTTTTTTTTCAGAAATGAAAATCTGTAACTTGTTATTTATAAGAAATCAAAGTTACATATTGTTTGCCAAAAACTATGCCTGCTGCTGACATAAGGAACAAAAAAAGAAAGTCCAACTACATATGGACTCTATGGAGACTACTCAAGTGCCAACACCCATTATCAAATGAACCTTGTGCTTTTTTTTAATCTGAAGCACCATACCAGCCCCACACAGGCCCCCCTGCTCAGCACCATCGAAAAAACCAGCAGAAAAATATTCCTCCACCTGTGGCAGCTTTAGATGTCTAATTTTGTGTATGGACCTTTTTTTGAAGTACTTATGAAATGAACCAACAAATTTAAAACAAATAAGGAATTAAGAAGGTCTGATGTCATAAAAAAATAGACGGACTCCTGACTTTCCATACCTCCCAAATAATAAACATAGGCAATTCCATATGCTTGACTTTGGTATGGAACCACTAGTAAAAACTATCCTGAAAATTAGACTGAGACCAATCATCCTAATGATGTAGCATAGTACATAAATCAGACCATACAGTTCTAAAGAAATGACACTGGTTGAACATACGAGAGACAATTTCTTCTTCCATACGGCATAAGGAGCACCTGCCAGGACTGTAAAATCCCCATTTAAGTAAATTTTCCTGTTAGAGTATTTTATTTTCGAGACATAGCCAAATGAAACATCTAATTTTTAATGGGATACGCCATTTCCAAACTGCTCTGGCCCACCACTTCGGGGAACTTATAACCTGTTGGGAGGAGATAGCCTCATATGCAATTTTGGCTATGAGAACACCACTTGCTTTGCCCCAATCCCAAACTAAAGTTTCCTCCACATCGGATAAGGAAATGCCAACTCTGTTTAGTAACATGTAGTCAGTTCACTCTTCATCCACCTCCGTCAATAGACCAAGATCCGGGGCCAAATACCAATATGATGAAGATGAATTAGAAGTGCTAATGCGCTGAACCTGAGCCAATAACTGTATATTTCTCTTGTGTAATTGAGAAATCAGAGAGACAGATAGCTTATAGTTGTCTCCAGATCTAACAAGGGGGTCAATGCCAATGAAGACTTGGGTTCCTCAACCAATTTTCCAATCGATCCAACCAGCCAATAATGGAAATGTTTTAATGAGACCTCTTCAGATGATGAAGGCATCACCAACAGTCTTCTGTGTATTCAGTATCTACTGAGTGACTGAGAAAGACTTCAAATATTTCAAATTTATCACTTTACTCTATAATCCAACCCCAAATAATCCCCTCCAAATCCTTTTAACACTTAATGCCTGATTGAACCATTCCAGATGCTTGAGACCCCACCCACCCAAATGTTTAGGCAAATAAATGCTTTCCCAAGATGATAAATGGAATTTGGATACCTACAAGTTACCAACCCACAGAAAATGGAAGATTCTCTTTCTAATACAACTGATAATTGAAGCAGGAACCATGGCTAGTGAAAACCAATAAACCTGAATGCTTTCAACCAATAAACATGAATGCTTTCAAGAATTGATTTCGCTAAGATTAGTCTACCTCCAATAGATAGTCACCTGTATGTCCAATTATTGATTCTTTTGTCCACCTTTCTTAGAAGCCAATACCAGTCCTCTTTCCTGTAACAATTAGGCTTTAGGAAATACCCAAGGTATTTAAAGCCACAATCCAACTGTTATCACACCATAGTAGCAGGGCTACTATTCTTGTTTAGCAGATATATGCACATTCCAGAGCTTCCACTATTCAGAGCATGGCTATGATGATTGTATATTTTGTGATCACTCATGATCAAAACAGTATATTATTCAGACTTATGTTAGACCTTGTGTCAAGGCTAAGCCTTGAGAGTTCAGATTTGATGACCGATGTGACCCTTTATCCCATACAGTTTCAGTTCAATGCTTAGAGATATACTTCCAGCAGTGTTTCAGATGGTATATGATGTTTATTACTATGATGATGTTGTATGATCTATGGATATTTTATCATTGACTGTGGATTATTATCTTGTTGATTTAGTCATGTTCACAGCATCTACTTGGTATATTATTCCTGATGTGGCAAACTGTTTAAAATGAACTATAAATCATTAAATGGACAATTGCTTGCACATTTAGGTCATTTAACAAAACCCACTGGTTTTCCACCTTACATAGATATGGTCTTTTCTGACACCAGTTGTCTGTTAGTGTAGGCTCCATATTCACTCGACTCCATCCATACATGACTTTCCTATTTGACTTTAAACCTTGACCTGTTTCATTTGACTTTCTGATACTGAGGACTTCCCCATTTTTCTACCTCTGTGTTTGGACCGCATCCCTGTATGTTCAGTGTCTCGGCTCTAAGTTGGTGACAAAACTTGCCTTTGGTGAGTTGGATTGTAGGCCTAAATCATTTTGGTTGGTTGTCCCGATGTTTGGCATTGGCTCGAATTCCCCCTAGTCACTTGAGATGATGTTGGCTAAAACTGAAAGCTCATGTTCTACTTATGGAAACTTATAAATTCGCCCATGGAAACTAAAAAGGGCAAGAGCGATGAACAACTAAAAATACTCCTCGAAGAGTATAAGAAAGGTCCCAAAAAAACAATGGTTCTTAAAAGCTATATCTAAACAATTGCTGACCTTATATGTATTTGAAAACATGCCCTGGATGCAAGCTGCAACTAGTTGTGCTTATCAGCACACCTGAGATCCGAAGGGTTATGTAGGCCAAAAAGGCCATGAAATGAAATGATCCTAATGAACCTGGATCAACTTGATGTAGACATGATGCCTAAGTTGAATAAGCACTCTCTGAACAACTTATCCATTTGTGAGGCACAGCCATCCCCTGTGTTATTTTGTCCAGCACAGAGTTTGTAGCTTTCCCCCTTCTCCCAGTCCAAAGTATTTTTGAGTTAAGTTAGACAAGTCAACCCCTTGGCCCAACCTTGTTCCTAGCCTTCATCCTTCACTAGCAGTTTGACCATGTCTAATGGGTGAGTTTGTCATTTGAACTAGTGTGCAAATAATTTTATATAACAAAGGAATATGCTAACTTGATTAATGCCACTGAATGGATGTTATACTTTGAGCTTGGTTGTGAGAATGATTAGAGAAGCATGTCTTAGTCTACTGATGTGATTTATCCTTGGTTGTATATTATTGGGATCTGTGATGATGTGGGCCATATATATATGCCTATTGATGATGATTGATGGTCCCACATACTTGGTGATGATATCATATGATGGACAGATGGTTCAGATGATGATTGATGCAGTTCAACATGTTTTATTATTACTTCAGATTAGCAAATTATGCATTGTTCATATATGGTGGACCCTACAGCTGGCCCAATAGGGCAACCCATGGTGTATGAGTACACATTTCTAGTGGATTTGGGTCTTCTGGATCCAATGAGACACTTATCTTTCAGTTCCGGGCACTTCTGACAGTGATTGATGCAGTTTTACACTTGTTGACCAGATTTGGGGCTGATTTCCCAGCCTGAGCAGCAGGGGCCATGAGAGGCCAGTTCACCTAGGGCGCTGTATGAGGAGGGGGTGGTCCAGCCACTTGTTTTTACCATTTACCCACCCTTCTGGAGAGCCTGGTGGGCTCAGTTGGACAGCGCAGATGCCTTGGGAGGCAGTTTTGGCATGTTCACAGTTATCGAGGCAGTAAAAAAATGGGATAAAGTGGTCGCTGAGGAATTTGATTTGGGCAATTGATGCAAGGTTTTGGCATTTGGTTTTCACAGAGGTCTTCCAGGGTGATCCCACTATCTTCCAGCCAGTTTTCACCATGTGGGTAGGCCCACGACGATCACAGGAGGTCTTTTATTGCTTGTCTGTCACAGATTTTGAGGACACATTTGATCATTTATATTATCTTGGACATATTTTATTATTTTATTGTGCCTTGGGGATGAACTAGTAAGGATTGATGCCTCCTAGCCCCACCATGTGCTTATTATGTCATGTCCTAGTCATCATGAGGTGGATTTTTGGTATTTTTACCCCTTCTAATGGATGACGTCACCCTCCATGATTATTTTATATTATGACGTCATCATTATATTGGGTGATCCATGTGATATATTGTTATGGTTCATCTTAGCCATTGATTGTATGATGAGATCTTTTAATCTCAACCACTCATTTGATGTAGTATTGTAGAGTGGTATAGGGTTTTGGTCTTTATTATTCTATATAAGGAGGAGACCCCCTATTGTATAGCTCACCTTTGGAGCTCTGGAATATTGGAATAGAACACTTCTTTGTGGAGCATATCTCTCTTGTCTTGTGGATTTTCTTGCATATTCGGAGTATACAGTATCTCTTCTATGTATCATTGTGGATTTTGGTGCTTCTACTAGTTTTCTTGCAGGAAAGTCGAATTGATGGAGAGGAGGGCGATTTCTTGAGGGTTATTGTTGGAGGGATCCACATATTCTCTCTTGGGTTGATCTTGTGACAGGGAGTATCATTATTGTATCTTTATGACATAGTTGATGCTTTCTATTACATCTTTCTATCATTTTCATAATCATCTTGCTTGACTTGTTTCTTTGATCTTGTCTTGTAGGAGGAGGACGATTTGGCTATCTTGGAGGAGGACGTTTTGGTTGGAGCTCTTGGATCTCACTCTTGAATATACACATAGGAGAATGCTATCAATTTGCAAGGTGGCCACAGGAAATTGAGGTAAGATCTACAAGGTATGTGCCTCTTTCATCCATTCTATCTTCATTGGTCACAAACCCTAAATAATTAAAACCCCAATTTTGGTATTTCTTAGATCTAGCCTTGCTTTTGAAAAGATCTTAAGAACCCACCTCTATAGCATCCACCCCTAGTTGGATCTATAGTTTGGTGGTGATTGGGTTAAAATTGGCACACTTTTCAAGGCAATATAGCCCTCTTGAACCAAATCGCACTTCCTTGGAGAGGCTTGTTGGGTTAGATCTAGCATATGGGTAGGTGAGATCCCGCTTGATTTGTAATCTACACACTTGATAACCTATCCCCAGACTTTTACTTTGGTGATTTCTACCTCGTGGGCATCATTCCACGTTTGAAGGGATTAAAACCCCCTTTTGAATCACTTGGCATCTTAAAACTCAGATCTAGTAAGATCTAACCCTTGGATTGACTTGATTTTCTAGATCCACATAGATCGGTGCATAAGCTACTTAGATCTACAGTTTGGTGGCCATCGGACTTGATTTGGTCCACCTTATCCATCTTTTAGCCCTCCTTGAGCAAGGTCGCACTCCCTTGGGTGAGTGAGTTTGTCCACTTTGAGGAAGTGGGTGGTTGAGATTTTTGTGGAATTGGAACGACCATACCTTGAAACCTAGGTCTAGAGTATCATTTTGTGACGATCTGCCTTGGGGGTAGCATTCCTTGTTTTAAGGGATTGTGGTCCACTTAGGGTCATTTCATGAAATCCTAGATCTAGCTAGATCCAACCTTTCTGTCTCAATTAGCCCGCTTGACTTGACCTCTAGGTGTCCCGATCTACACTTTGACATACCTTTTGACTCCATTAACCCATCCAACAAGGCACTAGTCCTCCTCAAAGCAAGTCGCACTCCTTGGGAATTGTGTCAAACCTTAGATCTGACACATGGGTACTCCTAATTTCAACTTAGATCCATAGATCTACTCATTGCATATCCTCTAGTGCCAATTGCATCCCTAAAGTTCACCTCGTGGGTCCACATTAAGCCATTTCACATATCCCAAGAAAGTAGGACCCACTTGTGTAACACATGGTACTATACCTTGTCATTATACCTAATCATGTGGCCTAAATCATACATTGGTTGAAACACTAACCATCTCTCAAACCACCTTCAACCATACTTTAACTTATAGGTCCACTCAACCTTGCATTGGTTTCCGTAACTCATCATTTACTTATCCTTAGGAACCTTTGTTTGGGTCCAATCATCTGTGATTGGTTAGAGGGTCTCCCCCTAGGTCTTGTTTCACCTTGATCTAAAGCGAAGAGTGCCTCGGTTGACGTGACTCCCACCTCGCATTGGGAACCGTGGCATCTCTTGGGTCACCTCTTTAGTTGCCCATCTCCTCTACCGTCTCGGATGGGATACCACTAGGGGCAACTACAAGTTGTGTGATAACACCAACCTATCCATATGATATGGGAAAAGGAGGGTGATATGATCTTGGATACCAGGATCAACACAGTGATATAAAAACACATATTTATGAACACTTATTTCCATTACTGAGGCAAAGCATAAAATATCAAATAAAGCACGAAAAATCACCCATTTGTCCATAGATCCACTCCCATAAATCAATACATCATCAATGAAAAAAAGATGAGTAATAATGCAAGAACGAGAAACTGTAATACCTTTTAGCTTCTTGTCCTTTCTAGCACAGTCAATGGACCTGTCGAGTCCTTCAATAACCAATAGAAATAACAATGGCGATAAAGGGAAACCCTGTCTTAGGCCCCTGCTGCAAGGGACAAAAGAGGTAGGGGAGCCATTGGCTAACACCGCAAAGGTAGCCGAAGTGATACATGACATGATCCAATTTGACACCTCCACCGGAAGGCCAATCTGTATAAGAACAAACTTGAGAAATGCCAAATCCACTCGATCATATGCTTTTTTCAAGTCCATTTTAAGAATAAAGGCTTCCCTAGCCTTGATAGAGTGGAGGCACTCTTGTGCCACACCAACCGCATCCAGAATTTGGCGGTTAAATAAGAATCCAATTTATTTAATAGAAATAGATATGGCTAGATACGATTTGATTCAATTAGATATAATCTTTGAGATGACCTTGTAAATTAAATTACACATAGAAATAGGTCTGAAGTCATTAAAAATTTTCGGCTTATCCTTCTTAGGGATCCGAGCAATATATGTTGCATTCATATTGACAGGAATATACCCCTTCCTCCCAGATTCCTCCACAACCATCAAGATGTCATGACCAACCAAGTCAAAGAAATGAATAAAAAACTCCACAGTCCAGCCATCTGGATCTAGACTTTTATCTTTTGCAAAGTTTTTAAGGACATCTTTAATCTCTTCTAGATTGACCTCTGAACCAATACTATTACCCTCCTCAGTACTGAAAAATCTAGGATAATATTTTAACACCTTCAATTGGTATTCTATGTTGGTAGAGGTTCATTGCTTGTAAATGTCCTTAAAATAGCTAATTGCTGCATCTTTTAATGACTTATTATCAGTCTGAAGATTCCCAACAACATCCTTCAATTCCCAAATGGAATTCATAATTCTGCGTTGTTTAGCAAAACACTGGAAACATTTTCTATTGTTGTTGTCCCGTGTAACCCAAACTGCTCTACTTTTAAGCCGCCAAGTGTTTTCCTCCTGTTTCAAAATATTAGTCCTTTATAGTTCCAAGTTAATCAATCTCTCTTTTCTGTCAAGGGAGAATAAGTCCTCATCCACAGTTTCCACCAGAGAAGTAATCTCATGTTCAATCTGAATTAAATTTTCTGAATTTGCCCTTTTTTTCTCACGATCCCACTTGGAGACCTCAAGTTTGAGTAACCTTAATTTTTCCATCAGACCTTGTAAAGGAGGCAAGAAGACGGTCTCAGAAAATGCTGTCCACTTTTGCTTAACAAACTCACATAAGTCGTCTTCCTCAAGCCAGGTTCGGTTGAACTTATATGGAAACAAGTTAATTTTTATTATCAAAATCTAGTTCAAGAGCACAAATTTATGGTTAGATACACCAGTAGAAATAGCCCAAGTTCTGTACCTGCCCATATATTCACTAAGTCCAACTGCCATTAAGAACCTATCCAGAGGTTTTTCCACTCCGGTTCGCCGAGTGCGTCCATTTGACCACGCAAGAACCATAGAAATTAGCATCACATCCATTAATCCCGCATTTTCAAAGGTCTCCCTGAAATAGGAAGCAAGAGGATCGGTCACAGAACTAGACCCTCAGACCTTAGCCGAAGACATAGTCAAATTTAAATCACATGCAATAATTAAGAATGGATTATGAAGAATCCCGAGCAAATAAGCTTATCCCAGAAGTCCTTTCTGTGGTGATAAGGACCATAAATATTCAAAATAATCAAAGATTTTTGTAAACCTCGAAGGTGACCATCAATCTGGATATTTGCAACAATATGGACTGGATTAAAATCAACAATAGAAGGGTTTCAAGCCACCAATAAACCCCCCGAGAGGCCACATGCATCCAAGCCACAACATTTCCAAAGTGGCTTGATCTTGAGAAGACATGCTTTGATGCCAAAAGACATAGTTTCTTGGAGCATAACAATGTTTGGTTTAACAGAATCTAGCAAACACTTTAAGACAATTCTTTTGGGAGAGCTACCAATCCCTCTTATATTAAAGGATAAAAAAATCATTAGGTAACACTGTTTTCAGGCATACATGCTCTAAGATCCCCAATCAATGAAGAGGGAGAAAAATCAAAGGATAAGGCCGGAGCTACAAAATATAAGGAGGACACCTTAGGGTTGATACAAGAAGACATGTCCCCCAACAACTTCCCTAAAGGGATCTCAGAAGGTTTATGAGGCTTGACCTTTTTCATTTTCCGGATGGTAACAAAGGGGTGAATCATAGAGGCAATCAGGATGGCATCACCATCATTAACAACAATACCAACATAGGTCAGAATCAAATCCTTACCCGCAATCCCACCAGAAGTAAATAGATTGCAATTACCAAAAGAAGGAGAACAACATGTATTCGACAAGGACTGATCTCCAAGAGGGGAAGGAGAGATGGAAATTTGAAGAGATGTCAATACTGTCGAAGGAGGGACCCCAAAAACCTTAACCGACCCTACACCACAAAAAGGTACCATGTTTGTTTGAGGCACTGATATAGGAATCAAGGCTAGGTCGTGGGAAGAGGTGTTGTCTACATCATTCTCAGAGAATGGGGAAATATGAGAAAAAACCCCAAGCCTAATGACCTACTACCAAGAGCCTCCAAGATAGGTGCAAGGGCATAAGAAGCCACCCCATTCGCCCCCCCCCCCCCCCCCCCTTCAAGGGAGAAGAGAGTTTCAAGGAACCCAAGATTTCATCCACAATAAGGGATTTTAACAACAATGGGAGAAAAGTACGAAACTTACCCATGAAACTCGATGCCGACTCCAGATCCAATGGTAACGAGAATGAAAGATTGGGCTCCGATTCATCAGATTCCGCCTGGGAAGAAGATGAGTCTGCATAAGCAGAAGTCGTCCCCCCAGAAACCCTAGAGCAGTCTTGACGAAAATGTCCAGTCTTATGGCACCAAAAGCAGCAAAAGGGAATCCACCAATAATCCAAGCGTTGAATGAATATGCCACCGTCCCATCTCACTTCAACCTCATCAGGGAGCAGGGTAATTTTTAAGGGCGAAATTTCACCAATTGGCTATTTTTCGAACTTTTTTTCAAAAAATAGATTCGTTATTTGGTCTTTTTTAGTCTCCAATATCACCTATATTTACATAAAATATGTTTTTTTATCATAATATTCGCCAAAATTTACACATTTCAGTAGTAAATTGTATGTTTCATACTTAATATTCGCCTACCTATCTATATACATGTTTTGTTCAATCCAAAATAATCGCCTAGGATACTATACTTAAGTATAATATTAGAATCCTTAAAAAATACCCTGTCAGGGAGACCTTCTTAAGTATCAATTTCAACCAAAACCCTCGGCACCTTCCGATCAGAGGACATGAGAGTTTCCTCTTCAACCAAGATGAGGCGACCGATGGAGTTGGAAACAACCATAAATGCATAGAAGTTCCAATAGTGAATACGAAATCCCAAAAGCAAGACCCATAGATTCCGCTTCGTTAGCTTCTCCTTCCAAGGGTCGAATGTTGAATGGCATCTGCATAACACCAAGGAGCCATTTCCAATAACCCAAAATTTGGAAGAGAAAATATGAAGGCTCTCCTCCGATAGAAACTGGAAGTAGATCCAACCATTCATCGACATAATGACCCTTGGAACATAATTGATAAGGGGTTTCCAAGTGCAAGAAATCCATTCTAGGATCTCCGTTTGATTGAGTTTAATATACTCAAATGTTCCCATCAAAGTCCTAGATGATAAACCTTGTACCATGTCAAAGGTAACATCCTTCCCCAACATGCACAGGGAACGAGCTTTTTCCACCTTTCCAAGTTTAATCCTTTGACGCTATCGCGAACGCACCCTCGTTAGGGTCCGCTTTGGCAGAGAAACGACATCACTGTTATCAGAAGCCCTAATCTCAGGGATACCATCCAGAACCAACCAAGGTAGGGAAAAATCCCCAATTTTCAATGAGGACGACTTAGTGTGTTCTGAATCCAAAACCCTATTACCAGTCAAACCTTTGTTAGGAGAGGTCAAAACCACCTCGGATTTGGGATTTGTCCAAACCCTAGGCTCCAGACAAATTGCTGGGGGTAAACCAAAACAACGGTCACCATCTAGATCGATTTGGTCAGAACTAACCACAACAGTCGGTTGTCGTTACTGCGACCCGCCAGATGTTTCGCCACTTGACTGTGACTGTCCCAGAGGAGTACAACGCATCATCATGAATAATGAAAAAACATGAACTACATAAAATATATATTCCCACTTTTTGATAACTAGGTTGGTACTAAGCCTCTTGGAAATAGAGATAGACTCCTAGCTCCTGCATACAGACTCTAGTAAGGAAACCAAAATATGCAGGATTTGCTTCTAAAATCTGGGTCTCTTTCGGCCATGTAAGTCGTTGATCCTTCATAAAACCACCTTCGATTCCCAACCAATCCCAATGGTTCCCTCCTTGTTAACACTGCTCTCTCAATGGTCAATAACGGAGGAGGTAGTTTGTGAATGCATCTTTAGACTCAAAGACTCAAGGAGTTATTAAGCTCTTTCTAGCTTGTATGATGGATGAGAAAATGTTCAATCATTAGAGTTTGTTGAAACGAGAATCCAAAGGTATTTCTTTGAATTCTTATTAGCGCTTGGGTTCGAAGTACGTATTCTTTTTTGTTCAATTTCGATGCAATGGATTGTCATGTCTTATGGTTTGGCACCTAGAACATTGTTGACTCCCTTATGTGCAACCTTAGAGGGTAGATGCTAACCTAGAAGATCGTGTCTAGAATAATTACACTTAATGGATATAGTTTGTTTCCTTCTTTGTTGATATGCATTTGTTGATCGGTTTGCCTAATGGTTTGGTAAACTTCTCATCCTTGATGGCTCACATAACTATTTTCAAGCTTCCTTGAGGACATTTGTGGAGGTGGACTTGAAGGGGAAACTTTTGTTTGACGGACAATCCACTCGAGCGGACACGAGCCGGATCTCCGTAGCTCAATGTGAGTCTAGAACAAATAGTATAGACTATAAACTACTTTCCTAGATCTAGTTAAGGATCAAGCTATCGGATATCTTACCTTAAGTTTGTAGCCCTTTCTCCAAGATGTTGTTCCATGCCTTGCGATTGTCAGATCTAAGTTGCAAGACCTGTCAAGATGCACAAAACAAGACAAACAAGTAAACGTATCCAAACGATAACATATCTAAGTAAACAATTAAGCAGGTAAACTACACAATATCATCAATCACAACAATATTGGTGGAAAGCATTTATATTACTGTAAATATAGGGAAAGTACATAGAAAAGAATGATTACAACCGAGGCTTAACGTAGCAATCCTTCTCCATCCAAGCCAATTCCATATCCTCCCAAGGAAGTATGAGTCTCTCAATGGATGAGTAGAGATCTCTCCAAGATGATTTAACCAGCATGTAGACACTATAGACTTCCTCCCTTTGAAATGGGAAGGAGCTTCATTTATATAGGACTAAGTGGATAGGGTATGGATAGGGTAGGTTGAGATATGGTAGGAGAGAGATAGGGGATCCTTCCAATAGGTTAGGAACCGAGTGCTAGCTCTCCCACAAGGTCAGGGATAGGGATCCATGTTAGCTAGCTTCGAGAATGGGCTTGAAGGAGTTATTTTTGTCCATTAACTGACATCGCCGCACCCTGCAAGAGAGCAAGATGCGACGTCGCAGGTTGCATGAGTGTAGCCTACGATGACCTCTCAAAACCTAGTGAAAATGGGTTATATCTCTTCCAGGCCAATAAATTAGTCAATGAAATTTTAGGGATGTATACACTGAATCTAATGATGGTAGGATTTTAGGTGTAACAGAATGCCCCCCAAAGCATGAAGCTGTTGAAATTTGGACAGGTGAAATGCTTTGATAGAAGGAATGGAAATGGCTTGTCTGATGAAGGACGCTGCTGCAGTACAATTGACTTTGAGTACACAGTCTCATATGACGTACAACATGGCTACCGACCAATACAATGCAGATCCATGGTAGTAATTACCGACTGAACACAATCATGGCTACTAGACACAAGCGTAGATCCATGATGAGATGATGACACAGCCACGACCAATACAAATGTGGATCCGTGTGATATGACTCAATAAAACTCCATCGCAACTTGGGTAAAACATGATTCCCCAGGGTCTTCAAGCTGAATCCACAATGATACGAATCTATCCATGTGATTACAAATGTCTTGACGTCGAACATGGTAGAAACCACTTGATTACCGGTCATTGATGTATACCGTTAACAAGTGCGAGGGAAATCACCATTGATGTCAATGATTCCCAAGGTATCACAGTACATATCATCGAGCGTGAATAAATGAGTTGAAGTTGAACGCGAGATGAAATCTTTCAATCAAGAGTCAATGATGTAAACTCATGTTGAAAGCGAGGTAACCTGCCATTGAGGCATGCAGGGCCAAGGTACTTGATTGGTTTCTAGATTCAAATCTCGGATGATGTGTTGAAGTCGACAAGGATGAATCTGTCGAAGGAGGGCCATGATGAATCCCCCATCATCGACATGAAACATGACAAAGGATGTGTAGAGTAGATTGGATGGTACAGTGACATGCAAGACTAACTCATAGTAGACCGACGTGATGGAAGGTGTACCGATTGCAGATAATGAGTAGTGAGAGTATTCTTGAACATGGGCATGGAATGCCTTGGCAGTATTGACTTGACGAGTTATGGTACCAACTCCTAATGCAAATGATGATGGAAGCGTTCTTTGAATGACTCAAAGGAGTAACAAGACTAAGGAAATAGGTGAAACTCGAGGACAAACGGATGATCCAAGTGCAGTATGCAAATGCAAATGAGTGCCATGTTCAAGAAATGACTGGGTACTGCCACTGATAATGGGTGTAACATAAAAGCTTTCCTTTTTCTCCATCATGAACGATGAGTGCCTCATGTGTTTTTTACGAGCTTGATGAGGGTAACCAGATGCTCGGTATAGCTCATCTCATAGATGAGTCCAATCCCAAATATTTTTTCGAACCTGGGATAGGAGGGATTCATCCCATGACGAGCCCTTCAATGTTAGAGTTTAACGAGTCCATAGAAGGTAAACTCGGTCGTCATTTCATGTTTAGAGAGTCTGAAAAGAACTAAAGAAGACTCCAACGGTCCTTTTTCGTAAAGTTATCCTCATCACCCAAAAAAGGGTAAAACAACGCGGGAGAGGACTCTTCCAGTCATGATTGGCTGGAGTATACCTTTTCGTAAGTAGTGCCCCCTGGTCCGAAAAAGGGGTAAACTATCACCGGGGAGACGACCATTAAATACTTTAACAAGCGTGAACGAGACAAGTTCGCTTGGCCATGTTTTCCTATTTTAGGAGTATGAAAACAGCTTAAAAAGGACTCCATGAACAAGTTTGTCATGGTTGATAACCGAGTACGATAAAGGAAAAAGCAAGCTCAGCATAGTTCCTTTTCCGTAAATAGTCTAGCGAGGTCAGATAAAGTTATAAACCTATACTCGTTAGACACACCTTTTTACTCAATTTTTTAATGAGCTCGATAATGGTATCAAAAGGACTCGGAATATTTTTCATGTTTGAACTAGAGCACGAAAAAGTCAAAACTAAGCTCAAACCACTTTTCATGTTTCAACTAGAGCACGAAAAAAGTGAAAAGTAAGCTTAAACCACTTTTCATGTTTCAACTAGAGCACAAAAAAAGTGAAAAGTAAGCTCAAGTACTATCTTACTGTTTTTAATGAGCTCGAAGACAGGTGGAAATAATGCTCATGATGTCTGCTTCATTTTTTAACGAGCTAACTATGCTCGGGATAATGCCCATTGGCAGGTTTCTTCCCAACATGATGGCTAGAGGTTGGAAAGTTTGCCCCCAGCACAAGAAACTGACGGCTTACTTCTAGTATGATTTCTAGAGGTACTGTTTCATTTTTTAGCGAGCTCAAAAACCGAAAAAGAAAGTATGCTCGAAAAATGTTCCCATTGGTGGACTCTTCCCATCATGATATCCAAAAGGTTGGTACATGCCCCCAGCATGATTGCTAGAAGTAAGTGACTTAGCTCCAACATGATGTGGAGAGGCGACCGGCTTGACTTCGACGTAACTTCCAGAGGTTGAAGATATGCTCCCCAAGCTTCATTTCATTTGCTTAAGGCATAGGCGGATGAAAAGAAGGTTCAAGAACTAAGTCTACGAGAAGACTCGACTCAAAAGGGAAAGGAGTTGTTTCATTTTTTAATGAGCTTGACACAAGATTAGAACTCTGCTCGCGGGAACCTATTTCATTTTTTAACGAGCTTGACATAGAAAGGGAACTATGCTCAGGAAATGGTTTCATTTTTATGCAAGCTTGAAATCAAAGAAAAAATTTGCTTGAAGGAATGGTTTTATTTTTAGGAAAACTTAAAACCAAAGGTAAACTATGCTTAGGGGGTCTATTCCGTTTTTTAATGAGCTTGGAATCAAAGACTAATCTATGCTCATGGGAACCTGTTTCATTTTTTAAGGAGCTTGAAACAGAAAGGGAACTATGCTCATTTCCCCCATCCTTAGGGGGAAGAAACCACTAAAACATGTGGAACATTTAGGGAAGTCTGATGACTAGGAGTCATGCGATGAGTGTGTGTCATGTAGGAAAGTTGATCAATGGTCACAATCCTCCCATCATAGGGAAAATACATCACTCGAAAGAGGGTGGACACTACGACTTTCATAGCATAGACATAATCACGTCCAAAGAGTAGATTGAAATTTAAAGGACCTTGGACAACCATGACATCAAGATAAATAGTTTTACCTCTCAACGTGACAGGTAACTGCAGGAGAATCCCTAAAGGTCTGGTAGGCCTTCTATTAAAAGCTTAAATCTAGATGATAACCGGTACAAGCTGAGGAGACCCTATAGCTTGCCAAGCATTCGAGGATAAAATACTAACAGAAGCTCCCTCGTCAACTATAGTGAGAAATATTTCCTTATCGGCGACACCTACAGATATTTGGAAAGGAACATCTGAGGGGAGACGAGGTTCTACTAGACTATTCGAATCAAATGAAATAACCTCAGTAGTTGGAGGGGGTCCCGTGGAAACAGACTCTTTCCCCCCATGATCGGAATTGACTAGAAAAACATTAGTGGCTATCAATCCACTCTCATCGGGGAGAGTAGGATGAGATGAAGATTGTGTCAAGGTGATAGTTGTAGTTTGAACGCTCTCTGATAGAAGAGCGGGATCGAGTGGAGATGACAGCGACTCGATCACTTCTCTCTTAGAAGCAAGATTGGGATCAATTACAGATGAAACTGAATTGATCACTTGGTCAACTAGCGGGGGGTCGAGGGACAACTTACTATCACTTGTTGGAAGCATCTGTTGATAACTAGTAATATCTTCCAACCATCGTAAAGCTTCATCCATGCTTGGACAAAGGAAAGTATAGTGCATACCTTTGCATATCATATAGGGATATAGGACTTTACCCTTCCGACCCTTCACCAATGGGTCATCGGTTGAGAGAGTGTCATTAACATGATGGTAAGAGGTTGACGATACTAGCGGTTTGGGGTTTCTAGACCACACTTCTGACACACGGGAAAGACCGGGACAATCCTTGAGAAGGTGATCACCCTTGCAAAGTTTGCAAGGGAACTTGGGATTACAAGGTGTTCTCATAGAATGAGTGCCATCAGAGGCAGATGGTTGACGCTTGGTCTCTTTCTTATCCTTCTTCTTCTTTATCTTCCTTTTATTCTTCTTCTTCTTCTCCGCCTTCTTACTAACATCTGAGTTTTCAGTAGGAGAAGAGGAAGAGACGGAAGCCGATTCAACCTTTGACAAAGAAGGAGAAGGGTCACCATGAGATTGACGCTCATGTGGTGAAGGACCTAGGTTCGACACAATTGGTGCACTTGGTGTAACTGGATTGGAGAATAACCATACTGGTAATCCTATCATCAATCCAGGAAGACTCAACATAGCCATAAAGGGAGGAACAACAGTTCCACAAGGGGGAATAACAAATGGCATACCTTGGAAAGGGGCTCTTGGTTGGTAGTCCCAAAAGAATCTTCCATATCTAAACTTCCTAAGAGCCTCTAAAGTACCACACAAATCAAACAATACTCAAGTCTAAAAGCAATGAGCAAACTGTGTGAATAGGAGTGGATTCAATGTCTGGAACCTCACGGGGTTGTCAAGGCTTCTCAAATCGCTATATATCGTAGGGTCCAACAGTAAAACGCGACAAGGAGGATTGGGAGCGTACCCTTGCCTGAATACCCGACTACCTAGATAGTATGTACGTAGTAATCTCCCCGAGTGTTGTTCTTGGTGTATTGCTTTGACAAGACGGCCAAATGGTTAACTCAGTTGGTTTCAGGAATCCTAATTGTTGGCTTGGTTTTGCAACCAAGCTTAGTGCTATGGGCACCTGCTAACTAGTAGCAGCAGTTTCAATAGAATTAAACAAGAAACTAATCTAAACAAAACTAATCATGGATCTATGCAAGAATATAAGCAAATAATGAAAATATTTTAAAAACAAGAACAAGAAAATGTGAAAGAATAAATTTGTATTGAAAATGGGGCAAGCTAATGCTTGCAATAGTAATACCTCCAATGGTGAAGGTTGATGTAGGGCAACTCCCAAGATAAGTAGCTCCAAGTTCCAAGAGGTCTCCTTCTCCAAGGTTGCTTATAATGGCCAAAATACTCAAGGGAGATTTCGACAGCATGAGGATGAGATAATGGATGGATGATGAAATGAGGAGCCCCTACCACCTTTTTATAGGTTTTGGTGGTGGAGAATACCATTTGTGGTTTTGTGGAAACCAATGGTATTGACCAACATGGTTTATGTACTTTTCCCTCCTTTTTCCTTTTTTGAATAAAATTAATATTTTTATTCCCTTTTTAATATTTTTGGGAATTTGGACCCTTTTTGAGGGTTTTTTATGCTTTTTAGGAAAAATAATCTTTTTGAGTGGGAAAAAGGGGTGTACTAAGGTCTTTTGGTGACCTTTTGTTGGTTTCAGAGGCTCAGATGGTGGAAAAGTGGACAAATGGGTTATATGAATAGGGAAATGAGCTAGTGATCACTTTTTGGGTGTCAACAGATTGCCCCCTGATGTGTGAGGGCAGGAGCTCATCGTATGGCCGATAGACATCATAGTTCTTTTGTCGTTTTCTGGGGTTGAGGGGAGAGAAGAGACCGGTTGGAGATTGGAGCCACAGCCCTTGGAAGCTGCAAAAACAAAAAATGTTACATGGCCTCAATATGAATGAGGTATAATCTCTGATAATGGACGAGGTGGGCATTCCCATGCTCGTATCAGGATATAGAACAATAATAACAATGGGGTCCAAAATATGGGGACCTGAAAGATACATGGCCTCAAATAAAGGATGAGGAAGAAACTCAATATATGGACGAGGCGGGCATTCCCATGCTCGTATCCGTAACAAAATAACTGTAAGGCCCGAACAAATGGGGGACCTGTAAGATACATAGAGAACCACTGTGACATCATAAGGGTCCAGAGGGGACACAAATCTGGGATGCACTGCTGGGCTGACCATGTCTGAGTGGAAGAACTGATATACTGAAATACCAACAGTGCTGCTGAGTGGGGACTCAGAGGAACTGATGAGCTGCTGGATCAAGGGTATACTGAACTGAAACTTGAGGAAGCATATAACTGGATGGCTTCCGAATACTATCACCATGCGCAACCCGGATATCTATAGAAAAAATGTAATTGGTTGTTTCCATAGGTAGACCCTCAAATGTGGAAGAGTCAGGAGGTATCCGGGGTCTTCAACGAAAAACTTGAAAGGATCAATGCCCTGTGCGAGTCCCAATGATGCGATCAAGGTGTTGAAGTTGAGCATGTGAGAAACAACCATTTAGAGAAGCACTGAGGAGTCTTCTCGAAATGATTCGTAGGCACTCATCATGAATGGTGATGAGTCCAAGACATAGGGACCTCTAGGCCTATTCTCTGGAATAAATGTGGTTGTCGTCGACAGAGGGAGACCAACAACTAACAAGGCAATGATGTATCCTTGATAGGAGCACGAGGTGTAGAACTGAAGTGTTGTAGTACTGATGGTAGAACTGACATACTTGTGGGAATGGGAAATAACTGGGTCATAAAGTGGGTAGACTCAAACTTTCTTTTTTCAGGGCATGATGAAATGGTTGACCTGGCAGTGTAGGGAACTGACTTGTAGGTGTGGGGATCATGACTTTTAGGGATTGAATGGTATATATTGACTCTGGGGGGGTGGACGAGCTGATAGGTGCTATCGAGGGATTTTCAAGGTGACATACTGCAAAATACTCTGAACAAAGGCGACCAAAATGGGGAAGCTGCCATATGAGTAGATGTGATCTGTCGTGGCGCCAAGAGGCACCATTGATTCCTTCTTCGTAGTGTTAATGAGCTCCAAGAAGGGATAAAAGTGTGCTCTGAAATGGTACGTTCCTGTGGATTTTGTGAGCCCAGGACGGCTCGTGCTCATGGTTGCTTTCATGTTTAGAGAGTCTGAAAGCGGTAAGTGAACTCTATTGGTGTTCTTTTTCGTACTTTAGTCTCCAAGGCCCGAAAAAGCATAAAATGATGCAAATGGAGAACTCTTCTAGCCGATGTGACTATAGTATTCCTTTTTCGTAATTAGTCTACAAGGTCCGGAAAAGGGTTAAACTTATACCAGGTAGACGCCCTTTCAGATACGTTTAACGAGCATGAAAGGAAGCAAGGTTGCTCGGCAATCTTTTCATTGTTTTTAGGAGTCAGAAAAGAGCTTAACAGAAACTCCCTAAGTGCCTTTTTCGTAAAAGGGATTGGTCGGCCCGAAAAAGGGGTAAAACTATACCGAACAAAAAGGGATTGATGAGGGCGAGAAGAGGTCTGAAGCATCATCATCAGTGCGGAAAACTGGATCCGGTGACATAAAGATTGTCGAAAAGGGGCTACGGCCAATGTGGCACGCAAACCAAGGTGATGAGTGGCATTTTGAAAAAATACCCAAAAAATATGGCCGTGAGAGCGAGAAATGATCTCAAGCATCATCACGAGCACGAAAAACTGAATCCGGCGATATAAGACTTGTCCAAAATGGAAAATGGCCGATGTGGCACGCAAACCGAGGCGACGAGGGAGGCCAAAAAATGGTCAAAAAATAGACCCCGTGAAAACGGGAAAAGGAAGGAACCTGCATGAAGTTCTCGCTGTGCTGATTCCAACGGTTTGAAAAATGGAATTCGTATGATACCGCAATGGTTGTTTGAAAATTGGTGGAATTTCTATAAATAGGGCGTGGGGCCCAAATGACGTGTCATTGTTACGTGCGAGTTTGGCAGAGCAGGCAGAGCTATTTCTTGATTTCCGGGAGATTTCACCGTTGGTTTTCGATTCTGCGAGTTTCAGGTAGCTCTATTTGCCTTAGCCTTTTCAATTATGTCTTTTTTGTTTGGCGGCGGGACCTTGAAGGTCGCGAAATTCCATGTTGACCCTCCAACGTGGAATATCGCGGGTTTCGGGTCTTTTCCCGCGATGAACCGTGCGGGTTTTAGGCTGACAGTCGCGATGTTCATCGCGACTGTGAGGTTGGAACCCACGATGTTCATCGCGGGTTTTAGCATGGAGGCCGCGATGGTCATCGAGGGTTTTAGCATGGAGGCTGCGATGGTCATCGCGACTTTTGGTGGAAAAGCCGCGATGGGATTTTTTCAAAAAATTTTGTGCTAGGGCTAAAAATTTATTCTGTTTTCTGGCAGGATGTTGAGGAGACCATTGTCCTCATGGCGAGAGCGGGAGATCGACGATGATCTGATGGAGAAGATTCAGACTGATCCTGGGGTGTGGCAGACTCTGGCTGTGAGCGGACTCTTGAAGTTCGCTCAGATCCCACCTATTCGTTCAGTGAGACGGCTCCTGAACAAGTTGGTGAGTTGGTGGGTGCCGGCGGAGGGTGCTTTTATTATTGGGGGTGAGAGGTTAGAGATCACCCTCACGGATGTCTATTTTCTGACTGGGTTGCCTCGTTTGGGGGAGGTGGGCGATCTCTTGCCGAGGATCCCGCTGGGTGTAGATATGGAGGATTTGTTACAGACCTTCTGTGTTGATGATGCCGTTTTGCAGAACAGCTCTATTAGTCTGCGATCCCTACGTGAGTGGGATATGCGGGCTGTTGGGGCATGTGTTCTGCGGATATTGGGTGCTGCTGCGCCACATCGTTTGTCTGGGGGACAAACGATGTTGGTGGACTCTGTTCTTCAGGGGACTTATTATGCCTGGGGGCAGATGTTTCTGGCTGGTGTCCGGAGAGATCTGGACAAGGCCAGTCGAGAGGGAGGAGAGTTCTGTTATGCCTCCTTTCTATGCTGTTTTTTCTTCGAGCAGTTGCCGACCTTGCGACCACGGGTACCCATTCGTGCTGGTCTGGTGAGTGAGCCTCGCATGATGCGGTGGGGGCAGATGATGCCTCGTGGCGGCAGTGGTGTCTGCGGTTTCTTTACGGAGGATTTTTATGAGCAGTGGGAGCAGATGCCCCTGCTGATTGAGGACTACCCCTATGCCGGCATGGACTATCGAGGCAACACAGAGATGCCTCGTGCCCCAGGACAGGCCTGGAGTTTAGACGGTATGTTTTGTGTTTTATTTTATACTATATCATGTGTTGTTTGATTTATCGTCTATGATTATAGTTGGATAGTATATGATGGCTTATTTGCTTTGTGCAGATGTTGGTCCAGTGCCACCGGCTGACTACGTGGCTTGTCGGGGGCGGGCGATGGTGGTTGCAGCGGTACCGCCTCCACGCGGTGGAGGATTTGCGCCTCGTGGGCGAGGGGTTGGCCCTCGAGATGACGCCATAAAGGGTGTCAGACAGACCTTCGACATGATCCTAGATGGACTCCCCGAGGATGGTTGGAGAGACCTGGACCGGGATGTTGTGGAGCGTTGCTTCGGTGCGCCGCCTGAGTGGCGGTCGCTCTTGTTGAGGACAGCGGTGTTTGTGGCGAAGCACAGGGACGGTGGACGAGATGATCCGGCAGGGCCAGCTGAGAGGAGGATACGTCTATGGGATGATCCAGCGGGGCTGGCGGAGTGGAGAGTTCGGGTTCGCCATGACCCGGCGGGGCCAGCGGAGGAGGAGCCGGAGGAGCCTAGGGATCCTGATGAGTAGATGATATTGTATATGCCCCCAAATGCTGATGAGCATATGGGGAAGCATTTTTGTACAACTGATGTATTTTTTGTATATCAGGTGCTGAGGGCACCTATGACATGTTGACTATTATGGTTTATATATATATGTGTATATATATTTGGATATATTGTCGTGTATGCACGTGGATGCACGTTTTGTCTTTTGTATATGCCCGTGGAGGCACATGTTATGCACGTGGATGCAGTATTTTGTTATTTGTATATGCCTGTGGAGGAACATGTTATGCACGTGGATGCAGTATTTTGTTAATGGATATGCCCGTGGAGGCACATGTTATGCACGTGGATGCACATTTTGGTTATGACATGATGTGATTGGTGTGCCAGTCGAGGACATTGTTGGCCATATGGTTTGCTACACTATTGAGGTGTCTTGGGACATGTGTGAATGAAATGGATTCAAACTGTCTAACCATTTGTTTAGTGCGTAGGAATTTTATGAAAAGACAGGGATCGCGTACCTGGTAATCATTGTTGAGCTGGGAAACCAAGAGCTGTGAGTCCAAGAAAACGTTGAGGTGACGGATGCTCATTTGGAGAGCTGCGGCCAGGAGGCCGGTCACGGCATCGTATTCAGCTTGGTTATTGGTGGCGGCACCTAAACATACTCCGTCAATGTGAATTAACTCATGTGAAGGGGAGTATATTACCCAAGCTACGGAGGCGAGATTGGGAGACCAACGGCTTGCACCATCAGCGAAACCGAAATAGCAAAGTGGAAGAGGATCCATCTGTGGTCATGCAGAGAAAAACAAATATTTAGGTTTTTTTGAATTTTTTGTGAAAAAAGAAAGTAAGCCTATACTAGAATGGACGGTGGTGTCCATCAGATTTTCTATGGGTAAAATCGTTTAAGGTACAACCCGTTGCGTGGGTTGCGTAGGGGATTGCCTTTTGAATCGGTCAGAATGTATGCCCCTTGCTCGAGGCAAGTGTGTACGATGTAGGGGCCTTGCCACATAGATACAAACTTTCCCTTTCCGGTTTTGTCGTGGGCTTGATCGTAAGCGAGGACAAGGTCTCCCTCAGAAAAGGTTTTAGGGTGGACGTGTTTGTCGTAACTTAGTTTTGATCGTTGTTTGGCTGCTTCCATGTTTTGAATAGCTGTGCGCTGATCTTCATCGGCCTGCTCTAGGAGTAGTAAACGTTGCTCAATCGGGGAAGTGTTTGGTAGGAGTTCAACGGCGATATGTAAGGATGGAATCTGGCACTCGATAGGGAGGACGGATTCGACACCGTGAACTAAATGGAAAGGGGTAAAACCGGTGGCGGTTTTGGTTGAGGTGCGGTAATCCCATAGTGCCGGGAAAAGCATGTGGTGCCAATTGGATTTGTGTTTGTCTACAGTGCGTTGGAGAATGGTCTTCAAAATTTTATTGATCGCTTCGACTTGGCCGTTTCCTTGGGGATAGTAGGCGGAAGAGAAATGGTGTTCAAATTTCAACATGGTTGATAATTCTTTCCAGACGGCATCTTCGAAGTGAGAGCCGTGGTCAGAGACTAGTTGCTTTGGCACTCCGAAACGAGTGATAACATGATTGAAGAAAAATCATGCTGCAGTGTCGGCCTTGCAATTGTAAGTTGGCATGGCTTCCGCCCACTTGGTGAAATAATCTACGGCCACCACGATGTGTTTGTGACCGCCGGCTGATGTGGGGTTGCAGTCGAGGAAGTCGATGGCCCATTTGCAGAATGGTCTGACGGTGATGACTGGATGAAGGGGGGGCGGGGGGGGGTTCTTGCTTTGGGGGCAAAGAGTTGGCAGTTCTGGCAATGCTTGACTGCGGTGATGCAATCAATAAACAATGATGGCCAAAAGTAACCTGCCCGAATGATCTTCTGGGCGGTGGCCATGCCGAAGAAATGGCCTCTGCAAGAACCGCTATGACAATCATTGAGGACTTGTTCTGCCTCACTATGGGATAGGCATCGGCGTAGGATGGTATCAATGTCGCGTCGATAAAGTACATCCCCTAACAAGAGGTATCGGGGGGCATGGTGTCGTATCCGACGACGTCCGTCACGATCGATGTGTGGTTGAAATTTTTGCGTGCGGAGGTAAATCAAAATGTCTCCGTACCATGGGTCGTCAGACGAAATTATGAATATTTGTTCGTCAATCAGATCCGTTTGGATAGCGGGTGATGACGAAGAGGATGGGAGGTCGGTGATGAGGTGAGCAAGCGTGAGGGCTTTGGTGCTTTTAGGAGTTCTGAAAGTAAGGTCATATTCTTGGAGGATAATGACCCATTTAGCAACATGACCTTGTAAGAGCCACCGGGTTAGGAGATAGACCATAGGGTTGGAGTCGGCCACAACCGTGGTATGACTGAGTAGAATGTAGTGTCGCAATTTTTGTACAGAAAAGACTACAGCTAGGGCTAATGTTTCCTCGTATGGGTAACGTACAGGTGGGCCAGACAAGGTCTGGCTGACGTAATAAATTACATGCTCTTGGTGAGAGGCATCTTCTTGGACCAAGACTCCAGACACAGCATATTCAGATGCCGAGACATAAAGGGTGAAGTCTTGAGAGAAATCCGGTGGGGATATCAAGGGGGCTTGTGTGAGAGCTTTCTTGAGGGCTTCGAATGTCGTGTCTGCTTGCTCATCCCAAATAAAGGGTATGTGGGTACGAAGTAAGCGTAAGAATCCGTGGACTTTGGTGGCGTAATCAGGAACGAAGCGCCTGAGGAAATTGGACCGCCCTTGTAGACTCTGGAGCTGCCGAAGCGTGCGAGGAGGGGGAAGTTCTAAGATGGCTTTGACTTTCAGGGGATCAACAGTAATTCCGTCTTGGGAAACAATGAAACCCAACAACCGGCCTGTCGGAACGCAAAACACACACTTGTGTGGGTTCATGCGGATTTTATATTTGCGACAACGCATGAAAACTTGCCGGAGGTCGTTAATGTGGTCTGATCGTTTTCGGGAACGAGCTGTAAGGTCATCAAGATAAACTCGCAGGATATGGACCAAGTCGTGAAAGTAATAGGTCATGGCTCGTTGGAAAGTGGCACCAGCATTTTTGAGGCTGAACGGCATGAAGTGATAGGCAAAGGTGCCCCATGGGGTGGTGAAGGCAGTCTTGTACTGATCCTCCTTACGGATGTGAATCTGGTTGTATCCAGAAAACCCGTCCATGAAAGATAGGACTTCATGTCCCGCACACTCATCAATGAGTTGGTCAATGAATGGCGTGGGGAAATTGTCTTTCGGACAAGCGCAGTTTAAATCACGGAAGTCAGTGCATACTCTAAGGGTGCCTTGCTTTTTGTTGACGGGAACCGGGTTTGAAACCTAGGTGGTGTACGGAATAAGATAAATGAATCCTGCTTTGCGAAGTTTCTCGACCTCATCTTTAACAGCGGGGAGTTTGGAATGATGAATGGGTCGCTGTTTCTGACGAACAGGGGGTACCTTAGGCCATGTATCAATGTGGTGCTCTATAATGGCGGGGTCAAGACCAGGCATTTCGGTATAGGACCAGGCGAAAACATCACGGAATTCTTGAAAAAGATTTTTATATGCCTGAGTTTCTGCTTGAGTGCAAGATGTGCCCAGCGAGATGAGCTCAGGTTTCCCAGGTGTTGTGGAAATATCTATTTGTATAATGGGGGAAATGTTGGACATGTTCCCTTCTTCAAAGGCATCCGGTGCTGGGATGGGATCCTTTAACAAATCGACCTTAGTGGGTATGAAATCTTTCGATTCGACCGATAGCTGGTTGGATGCGGTGGATGTAGATGTTTCCGGGAGGAAATACGAGCGATGATGCATATCATCCCAAGGGTAGTCGGGTGCAGTGAGTGTCTCCAAAATTTGCTCATCAGTATTGAAGTAGTCAGACCATAAGTCAAGGGGTTCTGGTTTGAAAGTTGTTGAAATCATATAGATTGTATTGACTTCTTCCGACGAGGATGATTGCGGGGGGTAGATCTCCTCGATGAGGGGAGGAGATATCTCCAAATCGACGTTGTTTAACTCGTACAATGCTGCTCTATAGTCAGGGAGATCAGGACAATAATGAGAGTACTGGCCGTAAACACTGCATATGGCACAAGGATGGTTGGTGCGCAGTGATCTGTCGCGAGGCTAAGGAGGTGGCTCTAGTCTAACTACTGGGATGCTGGTGTCATCGTCCAACATATTCATATGTTCCTGGAGTGCCAGTAACTGTGGGCATTGATGAGTGGGATGGCCTATCTCATCGCACAACGAGCATTTAGGAGGAGCTCGAAATATGGGTGGGGGTTTAACTGCCTTAGGAGGTGGTATAGCAGTGTATGGTTATGGACCTCTGCCCCCAGTGGACTTGACAAGAGGAGGAGGATTTGTTGATGACGAAGGGATCGTGAGACCAGGAGATGGTTTCGTTGACGACGAAGGGATTGTGACACCAGGAGGAGGTTGAGTAGTGGTAACAATAGGTTGTACCGGTTGGAGGATGACATTTGGTGTCGGCGGGGGAACGGGAGGGGGAATGTACCACACAGGTAATCCCAAGGTTAAAGCGGGGAGGCTAAGGGTAGCCATAACTGGGGAACTTACTACGCCCAAGGGAGGGAATAGGAAGGGGATTGTGTGGATAGGTGTAACGCCAATGTGACTAGGTACCAATGGTGGTTTAGGAAACAAGGGTGGTTGATTGTTGGGTGTTTGCATATTGTGGGAAAGGGTACATAGGTCAGATACGGCGGTCGCGGCTGGCGGGGGTGGAATAGATTGGAAGGTTGAGGTCATTGGCGTATCTGAGTAAAGTCCGGGTCCCACAGAAGAAATAAAGGAGGTGGTTGCACTAGAAACGGGTTGTTCAACCATGGGGAGAACATTTTCGGGTGCTGCAGGGGCATTGGGATCATAGTAGGTGAGTTGGTCGATTTTGACCACGCGTCCCTCGTGGGGGAACATCATGGTACGAAAAACGGATGAGGCAACTGCTTTCATGGCGTACATGTAGCTGCGGCCAAGTAAGAGGTTATAATCGAGTTGGGCATTAATGACCTCTATGTCGATGAGTACAGTTTTACCACCCAACTGGACGGGGACATTGGGAAGTAGACCTTGGGGTTGAGCTGACCGGCCGTCGTAGGCCCGCAATGCAGTGGTGGATTGCTGGAGAGTAGGGGATCCCAACTTCTGCCAAACGAATGTGGACATGACGCATGTAGAGGCACCCTCATCAATAATACATCGATGGATGACAAGATTCCGAATGGAAACAGAAACTTGGACTGCTATGGTGGAAGGCAGACGTGGTTCGGACTGGTCCAAATCAAAGGTCATCAATTTCGAATCATTTGGGTCAATCGCCCCAATGGCGGAAAGTAAAGTCTTGCGCTGTGAAGGACAGTTTTTCAAGACTTCTAACGCAGACATGGCTGCGGGAGACTGAGCTAAGTCATCTACAATGTTGTAATTTGACGCAGCCCGTGCATTGGGGTTATTGTTAATACGACGAAGTGGGAAGCGAGGTGCTTTAGAGGCGCCATCGAGTGGGAGTGGGGGTATACGTAACGTCTGATCAGTGGGATGAGTGTTAGTATCCTTATCGACGGGGGGGGCTTCGGAGGTAGAGCCATACTGGTTTCGACGGGTTTGGATGTTGACATCAGCAGTTAACATCATCAGCAAGTGGTGAGTACCTGAATCGATCATTGGTTGATCAGGAGCGGCGTAGGTGATTTGTTGTGCTAGCACGTTGCCCTGTGGGGGAGCTAATGGCTGAGTGTTCACCACTCCTTGTGTTGGAAAAGGGTTTTGTAGCACCAAAGGTTGAGGTTGTGGTGGTGGAGGGTTGGGTGGCGGCTGAGGAGTCGCCTGCCCTTGATGATGGGCGTCATCTGTCCATAGTTGCCGAGCTCGCTCCAAATGTGGGCAAGCGTGGGTATAGTGGCCATAGACCCCGCAAATAGAATAAGGATGGTTTGTTCGTAAATTAGTATTTTTGGCTTGCTTGGGTGGTCGATCAGGGTTCTGATGAGCAGGAGCCGCGTTATTATTTTGTGGAGGATGGGGAGGTTGTGGACCTTGGTTATGGTGTTGGTTGTTGCTGCGGTTACGTCCTCTTCCATGGTTTGGTTTCCCACCCTGGTTACGTTGGTTCTTCTGGTACTGGGGCTGATGTTGTTGTGCGTACACATGCCCTTGAGCATTGGGGGGATTATGGGGAACCGCAGGTGCGGGAGCAGGTTGAGGTGGGTAATATGCAGGTGGAGCTGGCGGTGGTCCAGTTGCTTGTTGGGGTTGTTGGTACCCCTGAGCTATTGGATGTGTTGGATTAGCTGGTGCAGCTTGCTGTGGGTACTGCATCGGTTGTGGTGGGAACTGAATGGGGTTCTGTGTAGCAGGTTGGTTATAGTATGTAGGAGGTACATATGCAAACACCTAACTAAAAGTATTGTGAATCAACAAACGATATTCTCTGCAAGGTGATGAAATCCAAGTCAGACAATATGAGTGTTGAGACAACGGCTAGATATCTCCCTACTGGGAGGGACACCGGGTAGTCAATCCTAAAGAATGGCAACTAGGATACTCCGTTCATGATGCGTCGAGAAAAGGTAAATCTGTCGTTTGGTCCTTTACCGCAATACCCCCATACAGGGATATCCCGAGAACTGCGAATGGTAGCCCTTCGGTTACTGAATGGATTTCGGTATTCCACTCAGGCTTCCGGAACCATCCTCGCGACTTCAACCCTCCTAGGGGAGAGGCCTTCCCACAAACCGGTTGTGACCGCGCCAATAAATACTAAGAGATTTTAGCTCCCTAAATGGACAACTTCTATGTCTCAGATGTAATAACTGAGGGGTGTTATTGGAACACCTATCCCCCCAATACTACCTAGCTACAAAGTTCTTTTAGTGTTCCCCAAGTGGGGTTAAAAGTTGGTTGAAATTAGGGTTCTTTTTGAGGCTCAGTTTAATTATGTGTTTGAGTGGGTGCACGTGTGGTATTTTAAACTGAAATTTAAAAAAGTAAATGCTAAGTATTCAAAAAACAAAGGATCTTTTGAAGTAAAAAAGCAAATATTATGACTTTTTCAATAAATGAAAATTAAATGCTTTTCAAACACTTATTCAAAAAACAAAGGATTTCTTGAAATATGAAAGCAAATAACATTACTTCTTTAAGAAATAAATGGATTTCTTTTTCTGAAAATTGCTAAGGGAAAAATCTTAAAGAAGTAAACAACATTTTTTTTTTTAATCTAGATAAAGTGCAAACTAAGTCCTTCTTTCAATTTCTGAAAATATTTAAAAAGACTTTTCACATGTGCATTCTAAATAGTAAAATTTTTTCTATGGCTGTAAAATATGCAGAATTTCTAATACTGAAAAATGTGCTATATGGGCAGAAAGTACAGTCAGAAATTAATTTTTTAAACGATTCGGCCGAATGAAAAAATCAGCATTACGGGTTTTGACAGAAAATCCGCGATGGACCGCGCGGGTTTCTGTCGCAAAGTCGCGATGGACAGCGCGGTTTTTAGCCGCGAAGTGCAGCGCGGTATTTCGGTGCACAGTCGCGATGAGCCGCCCGGAAAATGACCGTGAAGCCGCGCTGTGCAGCGCGGAAATAGGCCGCGAAGCCGTGGGTAACCGCGTGGAAAAAAGCCGAAAAGACGCGATGAGCCGCGCGACTGTTAGGCTAAAAACCGCGAGGCGAAAGCCGTGCACGGGAGCCAAAAAACGAACCCGAAAATTGAGAATTTCGGGCTGTTAATGGCAATAGATGGGGCCAAAACCTAGAGCAGCAATAGATCTGCTGTCTAGGATGGCAGATCTATGGATCTAAGGGCTAAAAACTAATAAAAAACTAAAATTGAAAGTAAAATTTGAGATCTATTGTTCAAAGGCAGCGGAGTCGCCAAAAACTGTTGGCTTGGTTTTGCAACCAAGCTTAGTGCTATGGGCACCTGCTAACTAGTAGCAGCAGTTTCAATAGAATTAAACAAGAAACTAATCTAAACAAAACTAATCATGGATCTATGCAAGAATATAAGCAAATAATGGAAATATTTTAAAAACAAGAACAATAAAATGTGAAAGAATAAATTTGTATTGAAAATGGGGCAAGCTAATGCTTGCAATAGTAATACCTCCAATGGTGAAGGTTGATGTAGAGCAACTCCCAAGATAAGTAGCTCCAAGTTCCAAGAGGTCTCCTTCTCCAAGGTTGCTTATAATGGCCAAAATACTCAAGGGAGATTTCGGCAGCATGAGGATGAGATAATGGATGGATGATGAAATGAGGAGCTCCTGCCACCTTTTTATAGGGTTTGGTGGTGGGGAATACCATTTGTGGTTTTGTGGAAACCAATGGTATTGACCAACATGGTTTAGGTACTTTTCCCTCCTTTTTCCTTTTTTGAATAAAATTAATATTTTTATTCTCTTTTTAATATTTTTGGGAATTTGGACCCTTTTTGAGGGTTTTTTATGCTTTTTAGGAAAAATAATCTTTTTGAGTGGGAAAAAGGGGGTGTACTAAGGTCTTTTGGTGACCTTTTGTTGGTTTCAGAGGCTCAGATGGTGGAAAAGTGGACAAATGGGTTATATGAATAGGGAAATGAGCTAGTGATCACTTTTTGGGTGTCAACACTAATGGTGTCTCCCGATATACGCAAGATACATGGGAGCTCAAATCCGTAGTGGTGTTGTCTAATGCACAACCGTTCGGAAAGAGACCTTCCGATATACTATCGAGTACATGAAACACCTTTCGATATACGCCAAGTACGTGTGGTACTTGGTGGGTACGTGAAAGAGCTCGATATACCGATAAGTACGTGGAAGACTATAATACCCTTGAGATACAGTGCTGGCAAATAACGACAACTGCCACGCTTAACAACGCCGGAACACATCTCTAACTTACACACAGTTACTAAATGATTTTAACCTAAGCTAGCGTTAATTTTATCTTGTACGGTTAGGTGGATATATGAGGTGAGTCCATAAATGTAAACATAATGCAATCCTCAACTGCATGATAATGTGCATTTTCTTTTCTTTTTCGATGAAAACTACTTAAGGTAAGGAGATATTTTTCTTTCTTTCAAACCAAAAGTACTTAAGTAGTAGCGAAAAGAAGAATTTCTTCCTAGAGTGCAATAACTCTAACTTTATGCAATAATCAGTTAAAAAGCGCAAAGAAAATGAAAGATGCAACTAATCTCAACAATATATAAGAGAAAATAATGAAGCACTTTCAATTTTCAAATGCATGTATAAAAAATGGAACTTGATAACTAAACGCTTTTCGTATCTACATACAGAAAGTGATAGAATATCTACAACACTCTAATCGTTCAACAATTCCCAAAGAAAAACGAAAAGCATCCGAACAACTCAAGGCACTCAAGAAAGGCTCAAAATCTACCAAATGCAATAATTATAATTCATTTCCTATCTTTTTACACTTGAAAAAGACACATCTAAGCTACGGAAAGAAGGATTCCACAAATGTTTCCAATCAAATGCAAGACAAAGAAAAACACTTAATAATCATGTCTAACTCAAATGTACACAAAACTGAAACAAACTTTTCTTTTTCCTATGAGTGTAAGACCAAAAATTCCAAATGATCAAATTAAAGCAAGAAGAATACTTATGTTTTCCAATTTCATGAATATAGCAAAAGAGTGACAAAATCAAGCTTTTCTTTGAACTAAAGTGGAGACAAAGAATCAATCTTTTCCAATAATCATTAGATAGCTTAGCATGTAAAGGAAAAAAGATGCATAACCCAAGAAAAAGAGGCTAAAAAAGACATCGATATCCCACACTCTTCAAGTATTTAAAACAATCCAATCACACCAAACCAAAAATGGTCTCAAAACCTCAATATGGGTCAAAACGACTAAAGATGAGTGGATGCAGGCGGGGGGAGACCAAAGTGTCTACCACTACCAAATCTCAGACTTGCCCAATATGGGACCCAAAACCAATCCAAAAAGAACCAAACACTTCAACACAAAAATAAAAAAATGGGGGTCTCTACTTGGATCTTACAACACAGAGGGAGTTTGCACACAAACCAAAACTCAAATTCGAAATGGAGAAGGGGGTGCCTGTATGGAAAAAATCATAGATCGACGCACTCTGTGCTTGTACACAGTGCGACGTCGCAGTTCACCAATGCGGGATGTACAGAAGACCAATGGAAGGGTTACGACGACTGACTAACAGGAAAAGAACATAGATAAAAAATGACACAGTGTCGTTCTGAGTCCACTGACCAGGTGCGACAGGCGAAATCTGAGTTAAAAAATGAACCAATTCTCCTAACAATGAGCATGAAAAGGTTTGAAAATGAGAAGTACAAACTCAAAGGAAGGTAATCAAACTCTTCAAAGTGAATATCTGATGGTGAAACTGGTTTAAGAGGAAAATGACAAATAAAATGGCTCGTAACAAGAAATCAACTGAAAATGACATTCAAATTGACAACTCCAAAACAATGCTCTTCCCCAGTATGGTCTCCAGATTTGTTTGACGGACAATCCACTCAAGCGGACACGAGCCATATCTCCCTAGCTCAATGTGAGTCTAGAACAAATAGTATAGACTATAAACCACTTTCCTAGATCTAGTTAAGGATCAAGCTATCGGATATCTTACCTTAAGTTTGTAGCCCTTTCTCCAAGATGTTGTTCCACGCCTTGGGGTCGTCAGATCTAAGCTGCAAGACCTGTCAAGATGCACAAAACAAGACAAACAAGTAAAAGTATCCAAACGATAACAGATCTAAGTAAACAGTTAAGCAGATAAAATACACAATATCATCAATCACAACAATATTGGTGGAAAGCATTTATATTACTGTAAATATAGGGAAAGTACATAGAAAAGAATGATTACAACCGAGGCTTAACGTAGCAATCCTTCTCCATCCAAGCCAATGCCATATCCTCCCAAGGAAGTATGAGTCTTTCAATGGATGAGTAGAGATCTCTCCAAGATGATTTCACCAGCATGTAGACACTATTGACTTCCTCCCTTTGGAATGGGAAGGAGACTTCATTTATATAGGACTAAGTGGATAGGGTATGGATAGGGTAGGTTGAGATATGGTAGGCGAGAGATAGGGGATCCTTCCAAGAGGTTAGGAACCGAGTGCCAGCTCTCCCACAAGGTCAGGGATAGGGATCCATGTTAGCTAGCTTCGAGAATGGGATTGAAGGAGCTATTTTTGTCCATTAACTGACATCGTCACACCCTACAAGAGAGCAAGATGCGACGTCGTAGGTTGCATGAGTGCAGCCTGTGACGACCTCATCAAAACCTAGTGAAAATGGGTTATATCTCTTTCCAGGCCAATAACGTAGTTAATGAAACTTTAGGGATGTATACATTGAATCTCATGATGGTAGGATTTTAGGTGTAACAACTTCCTCCCTTATAAAAATTTTCACTCTTGATGGAGTTAAACAACATAAAGTTTAGTACATTAATATGACAAACAAAATTTGCTTGTTAGGAGTAAGATCAATTGATTTGTGATCATCCTCTTCCTCAACCCAAGCTATGAGAGGGAAAGGATGGGTGTGACCCCTTCTTTGTCGGTTTATAGGATGGGGAGCATCTTTGTGGATTCAAATCTTGGAGTAGGTGGTGGTAGCTCCTTTAGGATAGGTTCCGGGGGAGGGAGTTTGGGTGGTAGATTTGGTTGAGGTGCCAATGGGTCTGGTTCTAGTGGCATAAGTTTAGGTGTAGGTGCATGTACATGTACAAGTACAAGATAAGGTGGCTTGCCTTAGGTGGGTCCAATGTTCAAAGGCATTGTGGTTAGGAGGATCCACATTCAATGCCCAACTCTTCTTTGATGGGAGGGTAGCCTTGTATTTCTTGGACAAGAGGCCTTAAGGGGAAGGGTGTATCTCTTCATCAGGGTGCCAACAACATGGAGGTTAATTGGCGGTGACAAGTCATTTTCCAACAAGTGGAAGGGGATCTCCTCCCTCGTACACGTGGTTAATCCCATTGGTGATAAGAGCCTGCAAAAACGAACAAATTCCTATAGGTATGCAATGGTCAAATCAATAGTTAGATGCATGTAGTGGGGAGTTTTGAGATGGCCAACCATTACAATATATTAGGTATTCAATTTCCATTGGAATGAAGCTCTCCCTACCATCCTAGAATGTGAGAGGGATGATGATTCCTAGTCGCAATTATTGTGTTAGAGGTGTTTTGCAATGTTTTCGTATGGATGTGGTATTATTACAGGAGGTCAAGTCAACTGGTTTTGAGCTTTGGAACCAAAAGAATGATTATTGGAATGGACCTTTTTGGGCTTCTGAGCATTGTCATAGGAGTCAAGGGGTGGTGATTTATATTTCCTTGTCTTTGTAGAGCTTTGTGATTGCTTCTGGTTTTGATCTAAATGAAAGGTGTTTGTGGCTTACTCTCTTGATTCAAGATTGGGTGTTAGGATTTTGTGATATGTGTGCTTCGAACCTCAGTTTTGAGTGGGGGTCGCTGTGGCACTGGATGGCCTTCTCTCTCCCAAATGGAGTGGATTGTTGGTGGGGACTTTAACATGGTTGAACGAGATAAAGATAGATGTGGAGGTAGGGGTTTTGTGATCATTCACTTGGAGATGCAAGCTTGGTGTAGGTGTAAGGATTCATTGTAGATTATTGATCTCAATTGAAAACATAAGGGGTTAAACAATGGTGGTTGATTCAGCTTAACCAACTATAGACATGGACATGACAAATTTCATGCCCAACTGGATAGTATCTATGGCCCTTGGGGGGAGATAGTATGATTCATTATAGATTATTGATCTCAATTGGAAACATAAAGGGTTAAACTATCATGTGGTTCATTCACCTTAACCAACTATAGACATGGACATGACATAGTTCAAGCCTAATTGGATAGTTTCTATGGCCCTTGGGAGGATATATTTTTCTTGGGAAAGCTTCACATTCTAGATATCTTGATGGATGTGACTAGCTTGGACCATATTTTAATTTAGTATGTGGTTTCTAAAGGTCTCATTGGATTCACTGCCATATTCAATGTTCAAGCTGAATGTGTCCCATTTATAATCGACAGATTTATGAGCTCTCGGTCAATGGATTGGGAACTCTCTCCTTGGACTTTGGGCTCTTAGGGGTGCATCATTTAGTGGGAGGTTGCAGTGTGTCAACTATGAAATTCACAAGACGTTGGTTTAGGATGATGGCTCATAAGAATAGGGGGTTGCAGGTGGCTAGATAGAGGATGGAGGAGGTTCACATATTTCTTAAAGAGTATATTCACAATGTTTTTCTTCAAGAGGAGTTTGTGAAAATGACAGTGGGATGTGGTCAGGAGTATATTGCTTGAGGTGCTAGGGTCCATTGGCAGCTCAAATGGATCCAGGAAGGGGATGAAGGGTCCAAGTTCTATTTTAACTTCGTTAAAAGGAAGGTGTGTCAAATAGGGTGCATGGTATCCATTGACCTAATAGTTCTCTCGATGTGGACCTTGATGAGGTTCGATGTATGCTTATTTCTATTTTCAATTTATTTTTTCCCTTTATGCTCTAACAAATAAGGTGCTTGATGTTTGAGATGATTGTTGTAGGGTTGTACCCCACAAAGTTTTCTGTGGGGACAAGGATAGGTTGGATCAAGACTTCTCAAGAGATGAGTTGTATGCTACCTTGACTTCCATGTAGAATATAAAATCCCCTATGTTGGATGGTTTTCCTTGTGAGTTCTTGAAGTCCATGTGAGATACCATTGGGGATGTTTTTTCTTCTCTAGCTTCATATGTTTTCTCTCCTGCTCGCCTCTTTGAGTTTTTTAATCAAGATTTGATCAAGCCTATTCCCAAGAATGCAATAAGATACGCTAATGTTGGTTGATAGCATATCAATTTTCTTACAATCATGGCAAAGGATTTAACCTTAAGGATTCAGTTGGTTGCTAGATATGTGGTACATTAGGAGCAAACTAAGTTTGTACAGGGGGGGTTCATTCTAAATACCGTGGTTTATGCCTTGGAGGCTATGAAGTGGGCCAAGGGGATAGGTCAACATTGTGTAATGTTGAAGATTGAATTCGACAAGGTTTATGATTGTGTTGATTGGTCTTTCATTCTCAAAATGTTGTCTTACTTGGGTTTTGGCTCTTGTTGTGTGGGCATAGTAAATACTCTTTTCACCAATACTTCAGCCTTTGTTTATGTTAAAAAGACATTGTCTCCTTAGATAGATTTACATCGACCCATTTGGAAAGGATGCCTGATGGCACCATATTTATGTGTTGGCTGTAGATACTTTGGGTTATTTGTTGGAGGTAACTTGTATTGTGGGACAAGTCAGGGGTACTATGCATTTGGATTGCTCAAAGATGGTTAATAGCCATTTTTTGGATGATTCCCTCCTTTATATGAGGGATGATCATGATTCAATTGATGGGGCTCTCACATACATTTTGCATTGCCTCAGTAGTGGCCAGTACTTAAAAACTGATTTTTGTCTCCTTGGGTTAGATTCACTACCTTAGTTGATTCCTATTGCCTAGACTTATATTCATCTCGGGTGATTGTTAGGGATCTAGGTACCCTTTTTGGAATTGGGTTGTCACCCATGTCCATGTGGGATTGGTGTCTTTAGAGGTTGTAGAGCAAGATCCATGTTTGGTATCATAAGGAACTCCCTTTTGCAAGGAAGTTGATGGCGATGGGTCACATTCTCTAGGCCTCCCACATCTATTATATGCCTTGTTGGTTTTCTAGTAGAGCTTAGTTTTGTTGGATTGAACAGACCTTGAGGAAGTATTTGCGGTCAACGTATGGCAGTGAGGGAGGTTTTCCATTGTTGGCTTGGGATGTTTGTACAATTCCTAAGGTTGATGGAGGCCTTGGTCTAATAGATATTGTAGCTCAAGGCAATATTTTGGTAGCTAAGTGGGTGGCACAATGTTTGGAGGGTTTAGTGCCATGGCAGGTTTTGTTTTGCAATTGAGTGCTTTTACCACGACATGTGTACAAAGTTGGAGGGAATTTTGGTCTAAGTGACATAATTTCTTCTCGCTCCCTTTTTAAGGTCACGGGTTTTCCCCTCTTTAGGAGTATTTGGTCAGCTTGGAAATCCGTGGGAGGATTGGTTCAATAGCAGTGGGAGGGTAGCCAACTAGGTTTGGATTTAGCTTATTGGTTGATTTGGAACTAATGTGAGTAGGGGAATTATGTAGCAGAGATGTCATGCTTTCATACGTGCATGTTGAGTCGGAAGGACATATTATTTTTGTGTGATCTATGGGATCTCGGTGCTCTCTCTTGGAAAGAGTGGTGATATCTTACCCAAGAGTATGGTCTCCTTACGTCTGATCATATTTAGATCATGGGTCTTTGTTCCCTCATCTTGGAGATTGAGTTGTTTAATATGAACATTTTGATGCCCGAGCCATTCCAGAGGGACTGGGTTTGGAGTTTTGGGTTCCCATTGCTTTAGTATTATTACTGACGTCTATATTCAACACTTCATTAGTGACACTATCTTTTTTCGGTTCTCAATGTGAGGTGGGCTTCGACAGATTTGAAGGACAACCAAGTTTGTTGTTTTCATAGTGTATGTATAGTGCAACTTTCTTATAAGTTACGGGTTTTTGCTTGGATGATCATCTAGTAGGTGATTCCTTTTAGAGTCATGTTGGCTAAGAGTGGCCTTTTGGATGGCCTCTATCCAGTATATTAGTTGCCGAAGACTGTCAAGCTTATATTTGAGGAGTGCTACTTTTCCAAGCGTTGTTGGGGTCTTTTTCAGGATCAACATTCTACATTGTTTTAGAGCATGATTCATTGGCACATTTAATTGGAGATGGTTGATTTCTTGTGCAAATCATGGTGCTTTTTGTTATGTAGAAGCTTATATGTAAATTTGTTTTTGATCAAGAGATCAGTCTGATTAAAGACACTCAGTATTTGGATCCCCCTGGATACTTTAATTTTATGTATGCTTTAATTATTCTCAAGAAGAGGTTATGAATCTCATTGTATATACCTTTCCATTTTTTTCATCTCTCTCTCTCTCTCGATCTCGATATATATATATATATAATTATATAGTCTGTGAATATAAGATGTATTTTTCAAAACATAAAATCCAAATGGTCAAATATTCTTGTGTCGACACTTCTAATTTAAGTCCCGATGTCAATATTAAGGGGAGATGTTGGAGACATGTTGGCTAAGATTAAATCATAGACATAATTATTCTGATATATTGTCATGTATTATATATCCTTAGAGATCAATTGTGTTAGGAGGTGATGCCGATATCCAGATCTCCAATATTTTCCTAGAGAGTGGTGCATGGATATTTATACATCAGTTGGCTAGGCCCCTAGGGTTTGGGGGAAGAGCCCTCGAGGCAAATTTTTTTGAAACCTTCTAGTGTACTATGGTCCTTTTATGAAACATTTCTATGTATTCTACAAACGGGAAATGGCCCCTAGCATTTTTTGCACAAGGAAAAATTGTAAGAAGATTTTGTTGAGTAATAATAAAATTCAAATGGCCATTATCCCATGGGTTTACCTACTTACAATAGGGTTTCCTCGTAAATCTCGTGTTCTAATTTTATTTTCGCGTGCTTGTTTTTGATATTTTGCTAACAAATTGTGACCACATTGGTGTGGGTGGTGCCCCATAGGGATACCGCACCTCAGGTTAAGGTCCACATTGTAAGAAACACTACCATTTTTTTAATAAATAGACCCCAACCTCATTTTTCCTTATCTAACTTGAGCAACCATATCATTTATTATATTATTTAAAGGGGTAATTATCGTGGCAAACAATTTTTTATTTTTAATGTTTTTTTAGTATGTTATTAGTGCTTGAGCTTAATATATTCATTATATATTAATTAATTATGCCCTACCATTTCTAACAATTTGTTGATAGTTTTGTTTCCATTACAATGCCATGCTTCATTAGGTTGCATAACCCGAGGGTTTCCTTTGAAATATTTTATTAGTTGCTTATGGTTTGCATTATTTTATTCTTATAGGGTTTTACATAAATTGTACAAGGTATATTTTGAGGTTGCATCACCTTATAGTTTCGGCTCTTAATGGAATTTTCTTCAAGGCTTGTGGCTTGTGGAAAATGTATTTTTTAGTAAGGAAATTTTTTTTCCACGAAAAAAAAATATGTAATTTTGTTTCTCAAGGAGTATAGAACTAAATTGAGCATATATATGTCACATGAAAATATGAACCCAAAATCCGACGACATATATGTCTGATTTTCGACATCACTCTGTCGACAATCCGACAAACCTTTCTTTTTTTAAACGCCAGTTCAACTTCAGCGGATATCCGACAGCAACAAGCTCTCGTTGGATATCTGACATTCAAATGTTGATTAAACAACACACATTTTTAAATACAAACCTCACATAACCGACCAAATTTCCGTCGCATATCCGACATCATTTACATAGGGAAGGGTTGGATATCCAACCAAGAAGACGTCAGAATTTCCGTCTCATATTCGACATCATTTACATAGGGAAGGGTTGGATATCCGACCAAGAAGATGTCAGAATTTCCGTTGGATATCCGACATAAGTTACATAGGGAAGGGTCAGATATCTGACCAAGAATACGTCGGATATCCTTCAAAACTTACATACTACTAAGTCGGATATCCGACGAAGGAGGTGTCGAAGTTTCGACAGATGTAACCACAGACAGATGACAAATTCTGACGACATTTTCCATCGGAGGTATGGCAACGTCGTTAGATGTACTGGAGGTGCCATTGGATATGCGACGTCATTGGGGAATTAAAAAAAAAAGAGTAGTTCCAAACGGGGTTCACCTGGGACCAAGGTCCACAATCATGTCTTTTTTATGCTAAATCTTTTTTCCTTTTTCCTTGATTGTCTTATATGGGCATAACATCATAATATGACCGTGCAGATTTGAAGACATGTCTTTAGGCCATACTTAATAAAGAAACTACTCGTAAACCATATAATTACTTGGATGTCTCAGGTTTATGTTGAATGTTGATCCATCCACAACCATATTTAGATTCTGATCCTCCCCTTCAATTTAGGATTGCTAAATCAAAACAATAACAAACTACATCTACAAATAAAGATTAGATCCAAATTTTTTTTATCAATATTTTAAATAGTACTATATGACATAATCATTCACAAATGGCCATTATTTGGTGTATTAGACTTATGTGTATCCTCACAATACATAGTTAGCAACTAGGTAGTCCTTATCAATGACCAAAAACACACATCTCAGCTCCAAATACAAACCAATAAGAAAATCACAAGAAAATCCTGTATACACTATCATGTCATAAACATTAAACAAAATATATAATAGGTACATAAAACTCAATAATGAGCTGAAAGATAGCAATTTAAGCATAACATCACAACAACCTTGCTAATCAATTACCTCAACCTGAGGGAGCATGCAAATATGATCTATTGACTCTAAATTGTGTTCCTTGTAAAAATTGAAATGCTCAATTCACATAAAGAATCAAAATCACTAGGGCAATAATTCAGCAAGGATCCAAAAAAATGAGCACCAAGAAATACTCTGCCAAAAAGTCCAAATTTAGCATAATAAACAAATGCATGGTTTTTATGTTTTTCAAACTAGATTAATATTAAACTTAAAAATCTGATAATTGCATTTTCAAATAAATATGGATAGAAGATTCTTCATTGTTATATAGAATGTCCACTCATGTACATCACATTAAGAATCAATAGCTTACTGGGATCTAAAATCAAAATTCCCAGGTCCGAAAAAATGGAACATTAAACCATATATATGGATGTGTCAATGCCCTCTTGCGTTCCCCTTTTATGAGACCTAGAAGTGGAGGGTCCTAGCATTGCATGTCTAGTAGATCCTAGAACTAGTTGCTCTAGCAGCCAACTCTTGTGCTTCTACATTGATTGCTAATGTTGTGGTTGTTCCTGCACTGGTTGGTCTTGCACCCAGTCCTCCACATCTACCCAACCAAGTGAATCCTGCAAAATAGGTCTTTCACTCTCCACCATAGTCAAAAGAGGGTTCAATATCATCCAAACAAAGGGCCTCCAAATCAAGTGGTTTCTCTCACAACCAAATAATTGTAGTTAACGAACACTATATCGTTAAGGAAATGATATTCCAATGAGTTCTACTTCTTTGAGTGTAATTTTCAATTACAATCTAACTGCACTTGCTATTTGAGGTGTTGCAAGTCGACCTTGAAACTGGAATCTCAACTTTGCAAAGATTCAGTGTTTGTCCATGTCCAAAAAAATAAGAATACACAAATGAATAGGAGGTGGTATATACATTTTATTATAGTGGAGTCACTTGCTCCTATTATTGGAGAGTTAATACTCCAACAAGTTATTTGATACGATAAGGACCCATTTGATCCTACTATTAGTGTTAATACTTGGGTGCCCCTCCTTAACATGAAAATATTATTTTCAACTATTTACACCACAATTTTACAAAGATGAGTACAAAATTGTTGAATAGCTCATATGGGTATACCACTCCATTGAGGAAAATGGGTAACCATATGGGTCTACCACCATCAACCAAGGAACCCAGGAAAGCAATCGCAATGGCCACTATTTTTCTTCCATGTTGACCATATTACAGATTATATATTTTTCTTCACCTCATCTCCATATAGTGGGACTTCGCTAGTGCTCCATCACATTGAAATATCCTTCAGTTTGAAGTCAAAATTCCATGAAAGCCACCTAATCAATCTTACAAATTAATAGATTCACATCTACTTAAATTTAAGGTGGGATTCCCCTCAACAAGCAGATCATTCCAACTATTGTACCCTTTTCCCTGGAGACTTATTTAAACTACTAAACAGGGTAGTGTTTGTTTGTTTCAAGAAATCACAAGGTAGTGTTTGTTTGTTTAAAAAAAAGTAGTGTTTCTTAATATAGTTGGATATTAATCCATTGTTTTAAAAGCTTGGTCGTCATTTCAAGGTTTCGAGCGAGTTGGTCACTATCTCCATTGTTATATATTGGTCCATGTAGGTTTTTCAATTGATACCTTCCTGCATGTTGTTGCATGTTGTAGGCCTTTGCAATGTTGGGAGAATTTAAACCAAGGTTTAGAATTTAAATCCCTCTTGGCACTACACCACTGCTCAAGAAATTCAATCAAATATAGTACTAAATTCATTCCATTTTTTAACCATAAAAAAAATCAATAATAATGTGGGATAGATCTAGGTTTAGAGTTTACCTTTGAATATAGATTAGGTATCAACAAGTGTAGTTGGGAATAGAGTGCTCTCAATTTGTTTGTCTATGGAATTCCTTAGCTTTCTGAAAATGCCTTTTTTTGAAGAATTAACCAGTCCCGATACTCCTTGCTGTCAAAGGAATGATGCCCCTCATAACCCTCTCTGCCTGCAAATAAAGGGATAGAAGCTTCCATAAACTATGCATTTATAAACCCCAATAATATCAAAGAAATTTTAAAACAATGGAAGATGGATAGGTTTAAAGCAATAATGGTGGCTTTGTTGTAACATTTTTCTTAGAAAATCAATCTAAATGAGGTTTCACATCCTCCATTTTCATATATCAAGAGATTTTGCAAACCCTGTATCCAAGACATCCATTCTAACAATGTATCCCCAAGGTCGCAGGGTTTGTTCCGATCACCATTAAAATAAACTACATAAAACTTGTTTTCATAAAGATTGCCATGGAATTCCCAAAAAAAAACTACTTACCTTTGACTTCATTCATCCTAGTTATTGTTTTTATTGTAAATCCCTTAAATCATATGCCTTAGAATAATATTAAACATATTAGGGAAGGGACTTTCAAACCCTTGATTTGTCTAGGTATCTACGGACATGGACATGGGATTCAACTTTCTGTATCGAAACTAATCATGATGGACAAAAGATTGTAGTCCCTATAAATTTATAAATAGATGGGATGGCGTCAAAGTGATGATCTAGAAATCGAGTAACCGCTTACAATAATGGGCAGTCGAAATTACACAGTTGAACCGGGCTAAGCTAGCTCCTGCCTTTGGAAGAAAACAAAATTCATGGGTTTAAAATTAACACCCAACCCAATAGAAATTCTTCTTCTTCCAAGTGTCGAGTCTCCTAAGGTTTATGATCATGCTCTTTCTCATTGTTTTTCCCTTTGTATCTGTCATCCAAACTCCTAAAATGAGCAATGTCATAAACTGTATAATTTATAGAGATGTAGCTCTGTGGACTACTCACTAGGCGATCTAAGGTGTTAAAGAGGTCCAAGTAAACTCAGAATTTGTTGAAAGGTTGTGTAATGAAAATGTTGTGGCTACATATTCTCAAAGATGAATGCATTAAATCAATGATAATTAATGGATTTTGTGGAGTTCAAAATCTCTTTTTGCACAGTGATGGGCATCTATTTGCCTAAAATTTCCTAGTCAATGTGCTTTCCCTCCAACACCCACTTCATTTTTCATTTTTATATTTCGTGTTATGTCTTTAAAGATGAAATAAATGAATAAATAAATATTAAATAAAAAAATGAGGACAAAATTTTGAGACAATATGAGTATTTGTCTCAAATAATTGTCTTAAAATACCCTTCCATCTAGTAATGCAGGAGGACCAAACATAAGGATACGATTGCGAGGTTGTAGTGAAAGATGAAACCAATTAATTTACACCTAACCAAAAGAAATCATATAAATGTAATGTAAATGTAATTCCCATCATTTAACTTTAATATGTCTAACAAAGGAGATTCTTAGTAACCAAAACATTGAAGGAGGACCAATTAATAGGTTCAAGTTTTGATCTAGTGGTTGAACTTACCACTTCATATCACTCTGAAACTTAAAGCAATGTGTCCAATCAATGCACATTCCTTTAGGAGAAATATTATGCACAACCAAGCCTGCATATAGTTCTATAGTCTCCCAATTAAAATAAAATGGCCTAGACATGGTGTATATGACTTGTATAACCTCTGCACATCTCTAGTTGGCACTTATCAAGTTCATATAATCTTTAGAGCAGTTGAATCATCCTTTAGCCATTGGAAAGTAGATAAAGTGATATGTCTTCCATCAATCGTCAATAAGCTTGAAAAACATAATTAGAAACCCTCTATAATAGTGCAACAACTTTTGAATGGAAGTCGTTGATTTCTAATCTAAAAAATGAACGAATGGTGGAAAATAGAGAGCTATTGGAAATTTTTAATTTCCCTAGGAGAATGAAACAATAACTAGATAGCCATTAAAATACAGAGGTGCTTCCATTAAAATTGACATACAAAAATAGAACAACATTTTTAAACAACATAGAGATAAAATATATCACACATGAAAAAAATATTTACCTAAAATGTCACGATGGTGTTCGCAGAAACTGGATTTGTCAAGAAAATTCTTCCTTCCCTACATAAGGTATATCCTTTATAGGTTAGACTCATGGTTATACTTCACCACTTCTCCACATGCAACTTCTCTGCATCCCGCTGGAAGCAATGGTTGTGGAAACAAAGTTAGTTTCATTTGAACCAATTGACTCAAAATTAGTTTAGCTTAAAGCCATAACCACAGTGGGATAGAAGGGTGCAGAGGCAGATGCAAAGGAAGTTGACCCATGAAATGTTACAAATTCATGCATGCCGTTCCTTTCAAAAAATGCCTCTCTCACAACCTTACATGAAAGCTGTAGGGATAGGAATGAATGTCATGATGACTTCCACTTTTTTTCAAAAATTCTTTAATGTACAAATAAATGTACATGGACAAATAAAGGTGGGCCCTAAAACGCTAAATTGGAATGTCACCTTACTAGGGATAAATTTCTCATAGGAATTCATAAGGTGTTACCTCACTGGAAATAACTTGTCTAGATCTATGCCTATAAATGCAACTAAATTGTTATTCACATTTTTTTTGGCTTGAAAATATGAAAGGAAGGGGTTGAAAACTATATCAAAATACCATGACCCGAAAATTGACAAATTCTAGATTGTTTCTAAGATGGTCCAGAATTTCCACCTCGATCAATTGTCTCCCTTTACAAAGAAATGTTCCCCGTTGTATGAACTAGATAGATCAAGTGTGGAATATTTTACTGGAACTACTTTCTAGTAAACTACTTGGAATGGTGAATACATTGCGCTATTTTGAAAATATAATAGAGTTGTATGACCTGTTATGGGGAACTGATCTTATTTTTGGTGTCTATGATTTGATCCACTTTAACTAGTTCAATCAAGAAAAGTTTTATATTAATTGTAGTTGATTTCTCTACCACCTCTAATGTGTCTAACAAAGGTGAATAGTATGGTCAAAGCAACTTCACATTTAAAAAAGGATGTGAATCAAGGAATGACATTAAGATAAGTTCATGTCAATTCTCATCCACTACTTGGTGACAATGTAAGACCTTTAAGGAAGTGGCTTTATCTTCTTGTGGGAGCTTGTAAGTCACTCTTTTGCCTACACTCTATAACTAAACTTATAATGGTGTGGAATCTAGTGTTGACTATGGTGTTGCTTATAACTAGTGTTGATTTCCTTGAGAATGGCATAAGCCTATTATTGTTGGAGATATTTGATCCATTCAACAAATTTAAATGCTTGGTTTTCTATTAGATGAGATGTAATATAATTACTCCTTTTATGACTTATCCAATAGAATTATTATGGTGGGACCCTTTTTACCTTGTTGAATTTTATTATTTTTGAAACTACATTTACCTCCTTTCTCTTAAAGATAAATGGAAAAGAAATTAACTTTCCCTCTTATAAAATTCTTCAAACTCTTCACTTAATGGAAGAATTCTTAATATATTGTTATAAAGGGTGACAATTACAATAGTTTTCTACCCAAAATGAAGTATAAATAGAGGTTCAGATGACATGAAAAGGATCCATTAGTTGAGAAGAGTTATGCTAAGAGAACCTATTTTAACACTGTAATTCATTTTCCACTATCCATACGTTGTTTTTAAATAATATTTGACATTTTCGTTGACGATATGGAATTCTTTAAAGACTTGGTATGCCTTGGGTAGTTATGCACATTTTGTTGACAACATGGACCCAAGGATTGAACATTCTTAAGGCCTTGGAGGACTTTGAGGAGTTGGTTGCACATTAAGTTAGGTTCGGGTCCACTTGACATTGAACATAGAAGAAGGAAATAATTGTGGCACCTCCCACCTATAAGAAGAAGACTGAATCCTTGTGCAAAGGCATCATGGAGAAGTGACCAATAGGTGAACAAATATTTTTGAGGTGCTAAGTCTAGGATTTTTCATAGTGAATGACTTGGGAATTGGAAAGATATGCCAATACTTAGGACAATATCAAATATGACAATATTTAGGGTCATTCAATTCAATGAGTTGGTCCCTTTTAATGTCATTTTAGTTTCTTCATATTGTTGGTTTTGTTACTAAAGCATACGACCTTGATCACTGCCCTATATTGCATTGTTGACAAGGGCATTTATACTTTACCAATCTAATGTATTGTAACCACACTACTAACACTTAATGTTATCTCAAGCATGATAAATAGTTGTAACATTTTATGAGAAATTGATCCTTTGAAGATCCATTTATTTGATTGGTAATTAACTATCAAAAATTCAATGGACCCCTTGGGGGAACAACACAGTAGAAACCATTTTACAATTGACCATCTAGACATAGTTGGATAAGACTAAACCATCATAATCATGTCATCTATATTATGGGAAAACTTATATGGTTTTGGAAAGACTATATATTGTATAGGGTAGGTTTTACTGGTGATAAATGGACCTATTGTCGACAAGAGCACTAACGCAAAGACCTTGAGCATGGTGAGATGATTTGTTTCGAGGACTTGGAGCTTGATGTGATGTCATGATTGATGGAGTTTGGAGAGACACATTTCTTGGGAATGTGATGTGATGATGTACTTGGATGTTCACTTCTGTGATACAGATGACGAAACAACCAAATTTGGTTGGAATTGACTTCTTATAGTTAGGGGGGTTTATTGGGATGAAATTTCCTTCTTACTGTTTTGAAAGACAAGTATTTCGGTTGGTGAACCTATGAGTGGTTATTTAATGGTGAAACCCTTGTGTGCTTGAGATGAGCACTTGAATGTGTGAAGGATTTGATGGGTTGAAACCTAGCTGATCTTGTGATCATAATAGTGTGGTCTCATTGAGCTCCTCTTTGTTTTAAGAATAATTTAATATTCTCTACTAAACATGGCCAACCACGTGAAGGTGGAAGCTCTTATGCCCCCCCCCCTTCACATCACTCTCAATTCCCCATACCCAATGCATGTACTTGAATTATTTTTTATGTGGAAAAATGCGGATTTCATCATTAAAGAAACATTTACCATTCATTCAAAAAAAGGTAACATTCATTAAACCATTCATTCATTCAATAGGAAAAAAATTATGCATGACATTATATTATAAAAATAAGTACACATAGTGTTTATTCAGTCACTTCTTTTTAGGTTTTTTTCTCTTGACCAAATTAGCAAGAAACTCATCTTCTAGAACTTGTTGTTTAGTTCTTGGGGCTTCATCAACTTGTCGTGGTGTCTGCCTAGTAGAAGCATTATCTTCGATTGGTTGTTCTCCATCCTCGACATTAAGTGGATTGTTGCTTTCCTGCTCCAAACATAGTCAATAGTTTATGGCAAATATTTATAACGAATAGATTGCACAAGTAATAAGTCTTCATTAAACTATATTGATTTTATATACCTATGTGCAAGGTGGATCACCATAAGACTGTGTTTTCCCAGACAAGCTTTTTCGGTGTTGAACAACAGCTCCAAAGCCGTGCTGGAAGCCAAGCTTCAAGTATTTCTCAATGGGCACTTCCTTGAATCGATCGGCCTACATATTTGCATAAAGTCATGAATTTACCTTTTGCAGTGAAATAAAACATAAATAATTTGCAATTTATTATTTGGATGCAATATTGGTTTTTCGATACTTACAATTCGTGTCGCCAAATTCGAATAACCACCAGCCCCAAGCTTGTGCTTACCGATTTTTTCTTGTCTTGCCTTTGTGGCCTTTGATGTGTCTAATAACCTATGAAAGTGTTGAAATACGTTACATGTTTCAAATTTGATCTAAAAATTAATAATAATAAGGTTTAGAATTATATTGTGGAAAGTATTGCATACCTCCCTATGCTCGATGGTAACTTTCCTTCTTTTCTTAGAGCCCTCTCCTTTCCATCTTCCACTAGGGATTTCCACTCTCTTACTGGAATAATTGGAGGGCATTCATACCTAGGGTTCCTTTCTAGATGAACCCTATATTGGTCCCTGGAAATCTTCATATGTTGTCCAGCTTTCTTTAGGATCTCGACTTGATTAAAGGTCTCGTTGCCGAACAAGACAACCAAGAGATTAGCGAGCTCATCTTTTAAATTTTTACTTTGTTTATCGCACCTTGTTCGGATGGTGGGCCCAAATATATCCAATGAAAATTCATTTAGATGTTTATAAAAAACATCATTTCCTGCAAAACTATCATGCTATCATTAGTTGAGAAACAATGGTTTATCAGTATATTACAATCAAATACAAACACTAATTTGAACAATGTATAAATACTTGGGATCTTCTCATCTTTATTGGAACGAGCTCTTTGTCCACCAAAAATGTGGTATGTAGTGTACCCGTGCTAGTGACATGGGAAGATCCAGGAAATGTTGCTTCAGTAATATCAATACTAGCAGTCTCTGCATTAACCCCTTCTTTTACACGATTTGGCGTGCGTCGGTCACTAGCGAGTGCACTCATAGCTGGCCTCTGGGGTGTTTCGGAACGTGTTTCCTACTGTTCAGTAAAAAACAATGGCACATGAGATGCACATGGAGTCATTTTCTCATGTGAAGACTCTCCACGAGCGTCACTAGTGCCAACACCGCCTTGACCACTAGTGTGTGGGAGCAAAAAATACTGGAAATTCAAACCATATTTTAGTTCACCATCATATACAAGTAAAAATTATAAAATACAAAATGAATTTATATTCTGATTCAAGATTCCACAAATTAATTTCAAGGCATGAGGTCTCTTTACCAAAACATCAACCTTTTCTCTACTCTCATTTGTCTACAGCTGAATGAATAACAGACGAAGGATATTCTAATTAATTTTTTTAAGTTCTTCTCTATCATCTTAATCGGGTCTAGAGAAGATCCAATGTTAGCATCGTGCATCAACTCATCCACATCAAAATCTATTGATTGCTCTGACGCTGGATCATACGCCGAATCAGTGGTCTGCAACAAAAATATATAAAACATTACTGACGTGAAAGCAATAAACTAAGGAAAAAATATATTAAAAAAACATATCGATCATGATAGATTCCTAAAATTACAATTAGGTATACATGATGCCTCGATGATGGTGTTGTATGATCCACAGCTGGGGACTTTCCCCGATCATCCCCCTGCCAAAAAAATGTAGAAAACATTATCATAATGATTCTAATATACACACGAAAAATACATAACAAAAAAAACTTGATGCTCCATATTATATTTGTACAATTGCAATGAATTATACATGATGCCTCGAGGATCGTCTACTCATTTGATCAATGGTAGGGTACTTGCCCTGATCTACTGCAAGGGAGGTGCCTCAATCAACACCCTGCAACAAAAACATAGAAAAAATTATCTAAATGAAACCAAAATACTCACGGAAAAAAACATAATAAGAAAACATATTGATGTATCTAAATTGTACAATTACAATCAGGTATAAATGTTTCCCCGAGGCTGCTGTCGTCTGATCAATAGCTTGGTGGTTTCCTCGATCAACACTCTGCAACAAATATATAGATAACATTATCTAAACGAATCGAATATACTCATGAAAAAACACAACAAAAAAAACTTTTTGTTCATATTAAATTTGTACAATTGCATTGATGTATACCTTTTGCCTCGAGGTTGGTGTGGTCTCATCTACTGCTAGGGAGGTGCCCCGAACAACACCCTGCAACAAAAACATAGAAAAAAATCTAAACGAAAGAAAAATACTCACGGAAAAAACATAATAAGAAAACATATTGATGTACTTGAAATGTACAATTACAATCAGGTATACCTGTTGCCCCGATGCTGCTGTCGTCTTATCAACAGCCGGGTGGTTTCCCAGATCAACAATCTGCAAAAAATATATAGATAACATTATCTAAACGAAACTAATATACTCATGAAAAAACACAACAAAAAAAACTATTTTTTCATATTATATTAGTACAATTACACATATGTATACCTGCTAACTCGAGGATGTTGTACTCCTTTGACCATCTGCTGGGGAGATGCCCCGATCACTACCCTGCGAAGTAAATATAGAAAATTTTGACAAAATTATAAAAATAGACTAACGAAAAATCCATAAGATGTTAAATTCATTAATAAAAGGTTGGGTAAATTGTTAGATGTACCACTCCCATTGTAAATGTGTTTGTATCTATTTGATTCAAATTGTAATTAATAAGCAACTCTTCCCGTGCAACTATTGATTTAATGGCACACACAAAAACACGGTTTCCTTCACGCCCCTCAAATATGTAGTTGGGTTTCTTAATTGTAGACCATGGTTGTGTACTGTTTATAAACCCTGCAATATTCCCTGTAGCCTTTGGCCTTCCGTCAATGTACAACGTTGCTCCTTTATTTTGATCATTGTCTTTCAGCTGTAAATAATTTGCTGACAATCCATATCTGCGCATACTTCGTGTATATTGGACCAGTCGCATCCAATATTTGTAGTTGTAATCGGGTCCAACATACAACATCAATTCAGTACATCTACCGTAAACGACCTTTATGCCATCCATGCAAAACAACCCCAAACCATGTAATGACGATGGTGCAATTCGATATATCGTCCTGTTCACACAAAAATCCGTGTTTAATTGTGTAACATCCCCCATTTTGAACCTTGAAATATTTTGGGCTATAATGTAAATAATGTATGCATATTATGTATGATTCATAGCATGGAGCTGAAGGCCAAGGCCCCGCTAGTGAACGCTCGATCTATAAGAGGCAAGTATTTGATATTAAGCTACCCATGTGCTAGTGAACCATGGGAATTGTAAATATGAATTTTAATATAAATGCCCACAACTAGCTATGCAATGCAACAAGATATGGGGGCATGATGTTACAAGGAATTGGGAGGGAAAACATTCAAACCCTTGGATCCAATCAAGTCAAGCCAAGTGTCAATGAGAGAACCCATCAAACCCTCAACTACCCATGTTGACTTCCGTACCCAATCATTGATTTCTCCCAAGAGTTGGTTGAGGTAGTTAATGCCTTGGGGAATGGGAGGTATGGCTGTCCAAATTCGAGTATGGGCAAGTCACCCTACATGGAAAAATGTGTTTGGCTTCTTGGGAAATAAAATAGCCATGAATTGTTCCCCAAGCCATTACCCATCAACCGACTTTGCTCTCCCACGAGTTTAGAGCTACCGTGGTGTTTTCTCCAGGGTTTTTGCTGTGTTTCCTTCATTATCCTAGTTGGGAAGGGCGTTTTTGTGTTGTATAATAGTGGGGAAGAAAAGAGAAATCGATTTGGGGACCATAGAGGTTGTTTTGGCTCATGGATTGCTTGTATATCTGTGGGAGAAATCGTTTTCTTCCCTATGGTTGATTTTCCCTCTCAAAATCCGTTTTTGGTGTGCCTACGTTTTTGGGAAAACCCCTATCCATCTAGTTCCTAAGTCCCACTGCTGAAAGTGTGTTCCAAAGCCCATATCTGAGCTTGGTGTGCAAGAGAATGCTGGGGTTGAGATGGGTATCCATTGCTTTGGGCTTTGCTGTGCTTGAGGGTTCCCTTTTCCTTGTAGATATCATGCCCAACTCGGGGGTGGTCTCTGAGTCCTGAAAGAATACAGGCTGGGAAGAGACCTATGGTTGGGAGGAACGTTGCAACGACATAGCTAGTTGTTTGGGACAATTGCACAACAAAGATAAGTGTTTTCTATCTATGTGTTTTACCTCTACAGTGTTTAAATTAATGATTGTTATTGATATATTGAGTGCATATGGAAACATGTGTGTGGATGAGTTTATTTCCACTGTGCATATTTGTTTGATTTACATCTGCACACATTTGTTTTTAACTGTACGCATCCAATGAATTGGCTGAGTTTTATGGAAAGCCCCATAGATTGGTAGCATATTCCCCTCTTCGAATTGGGTCTGCAGGTGGGTATGTTACAGATGGTATCAGAGCGATGGTTGCAGCATTGGGTCTAATGGGCCAAATCAGGCAACATGCAGAGGTAAGTATGCTTCCTATTATGCACAGACCAGTAAGAAAATTTACAGATTTCAAGAATTTTCAAAATTTTTTCTAAGTGTTTTGCCTGACTGTTTTGGCGAGTCTCATGGAGTTGAGCCAATGTGTTTCGGCGAATCTCGCTGAGTTACGCCGAAGTTGCCGACAAAACTTGGTGAGTTGTTCCGCAACGAATCGACAAAAAATCTATAAGTTCACCGAAACAGGAGGAAAAATTTCGACGGAAAGTTAAGAGTTTTGGGCCGAAACAGCGGAAAAATTTGGTGAGTTTTCGCCGAAACGGCGGAAAGAGTTGGCGATTTTTCACCGAAACAACTAAAGGAGTTGGCAAGTTTTCGCCAAAATGGCAGAAAAAGTTGGCGAGTTTTCGCCGAAACAGTGGAAGGAGTTGGCGAGTTTTCGCCGAAACGGCAGAAGGAATTGGCGAGTTTTTGCCGAAATGGTCAGCCGAAATTTTTTGATTTCGCCGACCGGAAGAACTCGGTGAGTTGGTCCGAAATGGCAACAGATCTCGGTGAGTTAGTTCGAAATGGTGGCGGAACTCGGTGAGTTGGTTCGACACGGCAGTGGAACTCGACGAGTTGCTCCACAACAGGTTGGAAGAACTCAGCGAGTTTGTCCACAACGGGCCGGAGGAGAATTGGTAAGTCCGTCGAAATAGAGAATTTCAATTGTTTTCCATTGAGATGTTTCAGGTGCCAAAAGTTGAAAAATGCCGTGGAACTTATGCGCTAGATTGCGCGAAATTGAAGGATTTACAAAAAAAAAAAACGAGGGCGCCCCCTTGACCCCCGTCGTCCCCCGGAGACAGTTGTTGAAAGTGTGAAGTGCATTCTCTATGCTTCAGATGAGAAGCAGGAATTGCATAGAAGGTTGTGGAGAGTAATTGGATGTAATATGAATTGCATAAGAGCAATGGGAGCAATAAGGCAACATTGATAAGAGGGAAACTTCTCACCTTAACTATTTTTGTTATAGCATAGGAATTGCATGCTTGAAAAGTAGCAACTAAGAATGTTTTACATTGTATTAAATTGGTACTTGGTGAGAAATGACAGCTAATGGTTCCTTGCGTGCTTGCTAGGGAAACCAAGAAAAGGATCAGCTATGACGTGGAGGAGGGATTCCATGTCATGATTGGAAAGGGAGAATTCCTTAACTCCTCTCTTGCTATTGTATTTATATTTTCTAAGTTTTATATACTGAAAATTATGGCATAGGGATGCTGGAAATGCAAGAGAGTAGCAGATTAAATGCATATGAATTAGTGGGCAGGATTAAAGAGTCATTGCATAGTGCATGTGGATTGCTTATGCATGAGCATGATGTTGCATATGGAAAAAAAGTAGTGAAGTTGCACATGCAATATCTCATTAATGGTACTGCCCATGGTTGGTGACAATTAATGTTGTTGATCAGACCATAGAAGCATGATTAAAAATGCAAGAGGATAGATAGATGAAATGAATATGCACTAGATGGCATATTAAGAGACATTGCACATTGCATGTAAAAATACTTGTGTATATATATGATATTGCATATTGGTAAAATAGTGAGGTTTTGCATATGCAATGAGCCACTTAAGATGATTATGGTGGATTGCTAATAATTAGTCATGTTCGCATTGGTTATAGGACCAAAGACAACCAAATCATGACTAAGGATATGGATGATGTTGTTGCATATGACCAACAAACTTATGAAGAAAGGATGGTGCAACAAATCTATGAGCATGAGGTTGGAAAAAGGACTGTGAAGCCTTAGTAAGAGGCCAACTGATCAGGTAACATCAAGCGATGTTAAAGACAACCATACAGGTAATAGTTATTGGTGCTTAACTGCGTAAATGTTGAAAGAGGATTGGGTAAGATCCCTTCAACTATGTTTAAACTATGCCTGAATGTGAATGTTAATCTACCGAGTATGATGAGGTGTGGGTAAGTGAGGGCAAGGATCCTTACACCCTATAATTACTTAGAAACCTCAATGTATTCACATGAAATTATAACATGCCATTTGTGTATGCTGGATTATAAGTTTAAATAACCAAGGAAAGTGGGGACTTATGGCCCTGTCATGGTAAGTGCATGCTATGTTTGGTAATCATGGTTAGGCCATAATATGTTTGAATGCATAATATTCATGAATTAATGCAAGGTTGCATTGAGTGAATGCACATTAAAATATTATGAAAATGTTGTGAATGTGCATGCACATGTGTGGGTGCACATGTTGAGATGCATTGTGTGAATGCATGGGTATGACATATATACATTTCAATGCAGTTAGACAATAGATGAAATGGTGGACTATTGTTAATCCTAAGACCATTTCATGAGCTGCTGTGAATGCAGGAGAATGATTGCATGAAGACGGTAGACATGTTGATGGGCTACCAAGAGTGCCCTGTGGAAATGACAGATTTGTATGGATACGAAGTAATGAGTATCTAAAGCTTCGTTTAAATTGCATAAATGACGTGACTGTGTCTTGCAATTTTATTATGATAAGGATGCATGCAAATATATTTGTATAAATATATATTTCATTACATTTTAAATGTTAACAACTAGAAATGTTTGAATGATGAAGTCTTATAATTATGAAAATGCTTCAGTGACTGTGGCAGCAATGAAATATTATATGCATAAGAGATTTACAAAGCGTTTGGCTGATTGAAGTTTCAGATTTCAGGTAGATTGTTTTGGGCATGGAAAATGTGGGTAAGTCCATGATGAAGATGGAATCTACCATGAGCAAGAGCCAAACGATATGAGAACAGACTCATGGCTAAGCAAATCAATTTCTGTAGAGGACAAAATTGCAAATTCGTACTTGAATTTAATAATTAATGCCATTGAATGATTAGAGAAATCAGATTTGAATTTTATTGTTAAATGCTGCTGACTGTTTGGCTATTTGATAAATGTGCTAGGAAGACACATTGCAGGAAGACCAATGTGTGATGACCCGCAGAAGCCAAAATCCATGGGAAGGACCCCATGCTTTGGAAATGGGTTTCGGGTGAAACACCATTTCATGTTGGAAAACCATGAGAGTGAGATGGTAAAGCTATGCCAAGAAGGCGTGTGTGGAATATGGAACATGGAAGGATTGGGGTGGAAAACCGAAGAACTGTTGACTCAGAGAAGGGAGCCCCCACTCTCCGCAAATGAAGGAAAAGATACATCTGCAAAATGAATGAGTATTCTATGACCCTAGATAAGAACATGCATGTCTAATTATTAGGATTAATATGCAGAGCATGCTCTACTTTATTTATATCATTTCAGACTGCTTGAGTATGACTAGAGCCTACACAGACTGCTTGAGTATGACTAGGGCCTACATGGCTCACATTGGAAAAGGGGTGTAGACCTTTCTGGTGTTGGGTCATGATAGGGTTGTCAATATTGACTACACCCTAAGGGAATGGACGCATTACTGGTGTTTCAATACTTGATAGTGAATGTTATGGAATGTGGTTACGATTTTGAGCAACCATACTGATAATCTTGCTTATCCTTCTTGTGTTGTCAGCCTACACAAATGCCAATTGGTACTACACATTAAGAGGCAAAGTGAAGAAGGGTATGCAGAAGGACTGTATCGAAATTGGTAACCTTTCTATGCTCACACTAAATAATACTAGAAGGTATGGACAGACCTAAGGAGCTGTGTAGTGAAAAAGGGGTATCATCCTTGTGTGAGTGGGGCCATGCTAACCTGCAGTCAAGAAAGTCACCTATAAAGTTCTTAAAAGGAACCACCGATTTGCACAAGAAAATGAGTGGCATCCTTGTATGAATGAAGAGTTGATGTGTGTGTGAAGGGTTGTGGTGCGAGAAGGTGTGGTGACATTGGTGAAGGCATAAAATCTCTATTGGGTCAACAGTAAGAGGGGGTGCCAATACTGACTAAAAACCCTGAGATGCATATGGCTCCATAATAGAGTCTTGACCTATAATGGTCGGTGGCACAATTTCCTTCCATTGGCTGATGACCTAGACGAATGTGCTGGCTCGGCACTGGAGAGGGCCAACCAGGTATGGGACTGGTTGGGCACCACCAAATGCTTGGTAAATCCAGTCGGCTTGAAGGGGTACTGGTTAAGAATTAACTACATCCAAGTCCATAGGTGATTCCAAGACTTGCAAAGCGAAGCAGGACCCTGTGGACCAGAGGGGAAACGCACAATACAGATAAGTATTCGTTTTCATTTATGTCTTGTTTGGAATAATGAAGATTTCAGGTATAAATCTTCTAACAGATAAACTGATACAATGTTGTTTCTTTGTTGGAAACTTTGGTCATTGAAGGAAAGCAAGACCCTGAAAGAACTATATAATTAATGGTCAAATCCAGAGAGTAAATGAGTGGGCGATATAAATTATTGAGAAATCCAAAGAGTAACTGGTTGGGCATTAACTACTTGATATTGTGAAGCAGCATGTATGCTGGCCCAACACCCCCTAAACAATTGATAAAACCCATTCGTTTTACTGGCTTGGCATTGCCCATTTGAATGATTGTGGAGTAGCCTACGTGATGGCCCAACATTCGTTATTGTATCCACGGGAAATCCAAGGCTCATAAGGCAAAGAAGGATTTCGTGGAATAAAGTGAATACATCCAATACAGATAAGTATTCGGTTACCTTGCAGCTTCTTGCTTATGAATATACGTGTGTATATGATTTGGTTATGATTTCCTAAACTCTTGTTTAGAGATAAACCCTATGAAAATAAACTAAACATGTGGATTGATTCAATGTTTGAGTGTAGGTATTGTTGGAAGCAAGGACTAGGAAGGCATCATAGGGATGTAGATGGATATGTGACCGTCCTAAAGAGCTCATTATGAGCAGTAATGAAAGATGGTGCTAGTGGACATGAGTGGGTCCTAGCAGCCAAAGGTCTGTAGGCCACAATGGAGAAGGGTTCCTTAGTTGAAAATCCTTAGACAAACCTTAGACACTAAGTGTCATAGCCAAGAAAGGAAAGTCAAAGCATTCACATTGAAGTGAAAGAGACTAAGGAGCATGAAACCACAACGCTGGTGTAGCTCCATATAAGAACAAGACTAAGAGGGAGAAAATCCTACTCTTCTCTTTTCTTTTGATTGATGCATTTATAAAACAAAAGATTGTTGAGTGCATGTTATGGCTGAAAATAGATTGTGTTTAATTGCTTGAAATTAATTATGAATGCTGAAATAGTAAATTTCCTGTGAAAGGATGAACATGAGTGAGTTCATGTGTATGTTGGGAAAGCATGAAAAGTGTGGAAGTCCCATGAATAAAGTGTGGACATTCCATGTCAATTGGGAAAATAATTGACTAATTTTAATGTTTATGTTATGCTTGTCCTAACAAAGGATTTCCATGATGAATTTCACAGGTAAGAAGGTGAAACAATTGGTTGCAGCTGGCACAAGAAAGTGTTGCTAGTAAGCAAAGTGTGGTCAGTTGTTTCCATTGACCATGGCAACAGATTGAGGGCTATTAGAGTTGGCTGAAAGTATTCTTCAAACAATTGCTAGGACCCAAGAAAATCTTGGAGAGATGCTCAAGCTATAGAGGCAACAGAATGCGATGAACCACAAGGTTTTGTACGATTCTATTCATCTGCAAAAAGAGGTAAAAAGCATTCTAGGAGCAATCCGTAAGGGAAAGGAAAGTGGATCCATGAAGAAGCATTCATCCAATCGATTGATTAAGAAACGTTCAAGGTGGGAAGACTCAAAGGAAACTGAGCAAGAAAAGGTAAAGCCGCCAATGAAATGTTGGGGATGTGGAGGAAATCATTGCTTCCGTGACTGCCCAACAATGGAGCATCAAGAGGGTAGCCGCCATAAAGTTTCCAGACTTGTAGATCAGCGGGAAGGTAAAGAAAGGGAAGGGATTGTTTTGGAACAATGCCCTCATGTAGAGCCAGAGGGTCCCAGCCAACAGGAGTAGTTTGTGAAGACCAAAGGACTTGGTCCCGAAAACCCAAGTTAAGTGTGAAATGCAGGGGCAGACCTGCCACATTTTGTGAATTTTGGACATGTATATAGCGTGTATGTTTTCCTAGGTATTGGAACACTAAGGATGGTGTTATTCCAAGGGGAGGGGAATGTAACGTCCCCCATTTTGACCCTTTTAATATTTTGGGCTATAATGTAAATAATGTATGCATATTATGTATGATGCATAGCATGGAGCTCAAGGCCAAGGCCCCGCTAGTGAACGCTCGATCTAGAAGAGGCAAGTATTTGATATTATGCTACCCATGTGCTAGTGAACCATGGGAATTGTAAATATGAATTTTAATATAAATGCCCACAACTAGCTATGCAATGCAACAAGAGATGGGGGCGTGATGTTACAAGGAATTGGGAGAGAAAACATTCAAACCCTTGGATCCAATCAAGTCAATCCAAGTGTCAATGAGAGAACCCATCAAACCCTCAACTACCCATGTTGAATTTTGTACCCAATCATTGATTTCTCCCAAGAGTTGGTTGAGGTAGTTAATGCCTTGGGGAAGGGGAGGTATGGTTGTCCAAATTCGAGTATGGGTAAGCCACCCTGCATGGAAAAACGTGTTTGGATTCTTGGGCAAGAAAAGAGCCATGAATTGTTCCCCAAGCCATTACCCATCAACCAGCTTTGCTCTCCCACGAGTTTAGAGCTACCGGGGCGTTTTCTCCTGGGTTTTTGCTATGTTTCCTTCATTATCCTAGCTGGGAAGGGCGTTTTTGTGTTGTATAACAGTGGGGAAGAAAAGGGAAATCGATTTGGGGACCATAGAGGTTGTTTTGGCTCACGGATTGCTTGTATATCTGTGGGAGAAATTGTTTTCTTCCTTATGGTCGATTTTCCCTCTCAAAATCCGTTTTTGGTGTGCCTACGTTTTTGGGAAAACCCCTGTCCATCTAGTTCCTAAGTCCCACTGTTGAAAGTGTGTTCCAGAGCCCATATATGAGCTTGGTGTGCAAGAGAATGCTGGGGTTGAGATGGGTATCCATTGCTTTGGGATGTGCTGTGCTTGAGGGTTCCCTTTTCCTTGTAGATATCATGCCTAGCTCGGGGGTGGTCTCTGAGTGTTGAAAGAATACAGGCTGGGCAGAGACCTATGGTTGGGAGGAACGTTGCAGTGACATAGCTAGTTGTTTGGGACAATTGCACAACAAAGATAAGTGTTTTCTATCTATGTGTTTTATCTCTGCAGTGTTTAAATTAATGACTGTTATTGATATATTGAGTGCATATGAAAACATGTGTGTGGATGAGTTTATTTTTCGTTGTGCATATTTGTTTGATTTACATCTGCATACATTTGTTTTTAACTGTATGCATCCAATGAATTGGTTGAGTTTTATGAAAAGCCCCATAGATTGGTAGCATATTCCCCTCTTCGAATTGGGTCCATAGGTGGGTACGTTACAAATTGAGGAAGATCCTTGGGTACCCATTGTTTCACTAGACGTTTGTACCTCAAGGGAACCTCGATGTCTCCTATTGTCTCATCATCATAGGAACATGACCCCCCTTCAGCGAGAAAATTTTTCATGCGTTTATGGAATTTTCTTCTGATATTTTGACATCTAGTTGATATAACTCTTGTAGACCTACTGGATGTCTCAACCAACAAACATATTAAAATTCAAAGGAGCATGCAGTAGGCTAGGATAAAACTTAAGGCTTCATGGCCCTCCTCAATCATGCTCATGGCCTTTAGCAAAGAGGCGGATTTAGGGTTACAATCTACCCAAACAAAAGATTTAGTTCACACAAGCATTCCCCAGGTGAACGAACTTTAAGTCAGGGATTTAAATAGAAAATCAGATTTCTTAGAATAAAAAAAAAAACCTTAAATAGCAGATCGGGTTTATCCATAGGTAAAACAACAGATCAGTCTTAAGTTAGCCTTCAAGCAGGAAGATCAGACTTCCATAAGATTTAGGAAAACAATCTCATAACTGCCACAACTTCCTTCAATCAAACCAGTCAAAAAAAGAATAGGGTTCCATTAAAATAGGAAGGATAGGAAGGAACTACTTAATACAATATATATATATATATAATTAAAAATTAAAAGTAAAATAATAAAATAACAAATAAAATAAAAAATAATCATAAATAATAATATAAATCATAAGTGGGGTTCTAGGGTCATTTAGGGGACAAACAACCATAGTACCCAAAGGACCGAAAAAATTAAAGGGTGGTACAAATAACTCAAGATGGGCGAAATGACCCTACTAACCACACGTCAAGGACAAGGTACCACAAGACCAATAAACAACAAGGTGTAAGGACCAAAAGTAAATCAACCAAGGTGGGGAAGGTACAACCAGTCATCTCTCCCTCAAATGTACAAATGTTCCATATAACCTGGAAGTTCATCATCACTGTATGAAGAAGGTTCCACACGGATCATGTGGTCATGATGAGGTATATGTGTGAACATGGACTAATGATGGAATCCCACACATCATGATGATAAGACATTTCCAAAGAGAAAGGAAATAAATGAGTTCATCATCAACTACATCATAATGTCAAAATATTGGAGAAATTGGTATAGTGTGCATAAGGAGGTGTTACAATATCTTAGGTACATTTATTGCACTTGCTTTTCGTGAGAGCTTAAGCATGTGTAGAAAACAACCTTGAAAATGTGTTGATTTTAGTGCAGGGCCTACCATAGTAATGGTTCTAGGCAAATTGGGTTTAGTAGGATTTGTTCAACATTAAACTACCTACATCATTCCATCACAAGAGAGGTTATTGCTTATTGTTAAAAAGTATATATATTTACGTGTTATTATAGGGAGCCCACAAGGGGCTCCTAAAAAATCTTTTACTTAAAATCTTGAGTTACTAATAAAAGTGATAAGTCCCCTATAACATACTAGTGGCCTTTTACAAGAGTTTAGAAATGATACAATATGCACATACATACAAAAATAATAATACATAGAGTATAACAACCAATAAATATTTCATGGTTAAGTACACAACATGCCCCCCTAAAAAATATTTGCCCCTGGAGTTGAAAACTAGAAAAATAAAGGCCAATTCTATAAACGTTTTTTTGCTCAAGTTTAAAGTATGTGAATATAAATAACTTGAAAGATGCAAAACATGCCCCTTTATTTAGAGGAAGCATTAGATTGCACAAATTTGGTAATGGTACCCACCTTTTGGCCTCATCATTGATTTTCACGGAGGATGTGCAAAGAAGAGATGGATGCACTTTATGATTAAGTCATATGAATAATAGAGAGTTTTTTTGGGGAAAATAGAGACCACCTAACCTACTTTTAGTGCACTATATATTGGCCATGGGAATGAGTTTGACGCTAAACAAAGAAATATCAGACATTAATATATATAATAGACATTTAATCCCCTTTGCAAGTAAATGCACAAAAATGGAAATTAATTTAGATAGTTTGGTAAAGGAATGCCCATAATTGTTGGCACACAATTTGGAAAAGAATTAAGGTTTGAGTCTGTCAAGCTCACCCGATATCTAGAGTATGAGCAATATAACATACATTCTCTACTTTGAGTGAGTTGATATAAGGTCCTTCTTACTAGTGAAATGAAATGGATGAGAATCAAAGATAAGGAGATCAAAACCTATAGTGTATGCCCATAAGAGATAAATATTTTAGGATTTACCCTCATGATAGTATGAATAAATGGGATAGTAGTATGGAAAAATGGGCTTGCTTATGAAGGATTCAATTTGTGAAATACAAGTAATGGTATTACAAGTGATGTAGCAATTTCAATGACAACATCTACACTAGCATATTGGATGTCAATTTTATATAAAATCATGACAATGTGGGGCTAAGATATATATAACCATGAGAAATAGCTATGGTTATTGAAGACTTGTCGAATTCTAATGGAATCAATAAGCTTAGAAAGACAAAAACAACAAAATATAACCTACATCGAGGCCTGAAAAATGTTTTATTGGCCTTAACATTTAGATGAAGTATGGGTAGTCAACAACTGTGGAGCATATGGGCCAAACCATACATAACTATGAGTACACAAATAACTTAGGAATCCTTGTGACTTTACAATCCCTTATTTTAATTTTATATTGTCTTTTAAGGTTATGTGGATCCCCTAATCCTCACGAGGCTTTAAACTAGGTTTTCATTCCTAAATTGAGTTAACCTTGCAATGGTTGGAAACTGACCCATCACTTGTAACCATGCATCCATGCAATAGATCCTTGTAACTACCTCTTATTTGAACTTCCAAAGATATGGAAGGTCAAATAAGGTCAAATATATGCAATAGCTCCTTGTAACTACCTCTTATTTGACCTTTCCAACCCCGTTTGACACAATGTCACCCCTCAGTCCACATTCAACTATACATACGTGAAGATTAGGAAGTTGTTTCGACATTCAACACATTCATCCATGTTCATAATTTTCATGTTTTCTTGAATTCTCTCTGTAAATTCTAATAAATTTTGAGTATATAACCATGAAGAAAATTTTGAGTATATTTCCTGTACAAGTGCCTGATCAATTTGGTACTGTTGGCCAGCAGAAGCCTGCTAAAGCTCATGTTCTTCATCTTGATGCTCAGGGTCATGAAATAGATGAACAGGGGAATGTAATTGACAAGCCAAAAATTACAAACTTGATCACTTTGAATGTGAACATAAACAAATAGAAAAAGAAGCATTTCAAATTCTAAGGCTAGAATTTGATGAAGATCCCAATTCCAATCCCCATTTTGATCCAAAAATGGGTATTAATAAAACAAATCTCTTGAGGCCTAAGAGGATGACATTTCAATTTGTTGAAAAAGGTAGATGGTCAAAGGAGGTAGAAATATTGAAATTTAAGAGTTTGGAGAAACACGGGAAAAGGAGCCGAAGATCAAGCAAGCACAACTTTCCAAGGCAAAGGTTGAGTTTGATATAAATCCTAATCTGATTGAAGTATCAGAAAGAGTTCCTACAAAATAAGAGAAACCAAAGGATCCTATACCTGATGTTGAGTGGTGGGATATGGTTCTTTTACCCTCTGGTATCTACATAGATGTCACAGAAGGTGATTTACAAGTGAAGATGGAAAACACTACTATATATGTAGAGCACCCTCAGCCAATTGAGCCTCCAGTTGAACCTCTTCCACCTCCACCGCAACCTTTAAAGCTGGCCAAGAAGGAGCAGAAGAAATTGCGTACACAACGACGCCTTGCAAAGGAAAAAGATAGACATGAGATGATAAGGCAGGGTTTGATAGAGCCTCCAAAACCAAAAGTAAAGATGAGAAATCTTATGAAGGTACTTGGTGCTGAAGCAACCCAGGATCCAACAAGGCTCGAATGGAAATTCGCAGTGCTGCTGCTGAGCGTGAACAAGCACATGTTGACAGAAATATTGCACCAAAACTCACCCCAGCCGAGCATCATGAAAAGAAATAAAAAAATATCTTTTTGATGACCCAAATACTTTCGAAACAATTGTTTCTGTCTACAATACTACAGATCTTTCTCATCCACAAACACGCTTCAAAGTGGACATCAATGCCCAGGAGAATCGATTGACTGGTTGTGCAGTAATGTCTGCTAGTATGAGTGTTGTAGTTGTAGAAGGAGGTAGCAAATCCATCAAATGAAGTAGTACCAAATTTTGAGTATATTTTTTCTTTATTTCTAAGAACCCTCCCAAAGAATTCGTGGCCAAAGGAGAGATATGGGGTTCAAATTTGAATCAATTTGGCATTTATATTGATTTCTAAGGGAAAACGAACATATACAACAATGAAATAATCCATTCAAACTATGATTTGGACCCCATAAAATTTAGGGATTCATACTCACAGACTTGGGAGGCATTTCCTCTTCTCAAAGTTGCTCTGCTCGGGATCCCTCTCCCCTACACAACCACAATCCAACTTTGGTCACAACTCACAGCTCACCGAACTCAATGGGTGCACATCATACCTGGCCGGAATCCTCTGCTCATAACAAACCGAACTCAATGGGTGCACGCACGAGAGGATGAAGATGCACGGCCACAATCCCAATTTGCTCACAACTCACGGCTCAACGAAATCAATGGTTGCACAGAATCCCTAGCCGGAATGCTCTGCTCAGAGCTCACCAAACTCAAAGGGTTCCCATGCAGGCTAAATATTACAATGAAACACTTTGGCGCGGGAGGTAGAAAGGTAAGCCAGTTATGTTGTTTGTTATTTTTTTGTATTTTTTTTTTGTTTTTTTTTTTGTATTTAATATATATATATATATATATATATATATATATATATATATATACACCTATATATAGATATATATAGGTATAAAGGTAAGGTTTTGTTGTTTGCTATTTTTATTTATGTATTTAATATATATATATATTGAAAAACAAAATTTAATTTAAAATTAAAAATAAGATTTTATTTAAAAAATTGATAAAAAAAATTAAATTAAAAATTTAACGACAATCTTAGTGATGATGACGTCGATGACATTGGTGTTGATGATGATGATGATCATCACCATTACCACCATCCTGATCATCATCATCATCATAATCATTGTCATCATCATCATCAACATTGAGAACATCATTGTCATCATAAGCATCATCCTTAATTTCATCATCGTCATCAATCATCATCATCATCATAATCAAAACCATCGTCATCGCCATCATCATCATCATCAACGTTACAATCATCACTATTCATCAGCACAATCATCATAAACAACAACATCGTCATCATCATCATCATCTTCATTATCATCATCATCACCATCATTATCATCATCATCACCATCATCATCATCATCAACTTCATCTCCATTATCGTCGTCATCATCATCATCATCATCATCATCTCCATCCCCATCATAATTGTCATCATCGTCACCATCATCATCGTTGTCATCATCATCATCATCATCATCACCATAAGCATCATGATTAACGTTTTTGTCATCATTAATCATCATCACCATCATCATCATCATCATACGCATCATCATTAACGTCGTCATTGTCATTAATCATCATCATCATCACCATAAACAACACCATTATCGTCATCATCATCGTCATCGTCGTCATTGTCGACTTCATCACTATTAAACATCTCACTTATCATAAACAACAACATCGTCATCATGATAATCATTGTCATCAACATCAACATAAACATCAAGAACATCATTGTCATCATAAGCATCATTGTCATCGTAGTCATGACAAACATCATCATTGTTATCATCGCAACCATCATTGTTGTCGTAGATATGATCATCATTATCATCATCATCGTCATCATTAGAAACAAAAACATCATCATCAACAACAACATCATCATCATCATCATCAACATCATCAACATCATCATCATCATCATCATCATCAACATCATCGTCATCATCATCATCAACATCATCATCATCAAGAACATCATTGTCATCATAATTTTCATCATCGTCGTCAATAATCATCATCATCATCATCATAAACAACACCATCGTCATCGTCGTCATCATCATCATCATCATCATCATCATCATCATCATCATCATCGGTGATGATTATGATGATGATGTTGAAAACAAAATCATTGTCATCTTCATAGTCATCATGACCATCGTCATCGTCGTCATCATGGCCATCATTGTCGTCATATGGATGATAATCATAGGTGTGAAGCACCTTATACTTCTATAACCATGATGAGTAGAGAGTAGGGGTTGGTACCAGGATGGACCACTCATGTTCCCAACAATTCATAGATGAACTAGTGTATCTCATTTTTATGTGTAATAGGATGTTGATATTGGTGCGCCACATTGGGTGGTTAGATTCCTCACATGACGCGACTCACATGGAACCCTACAAGTGACTAGTGAAAGGGGCCAACTTTAAAAGTTTTGGAAATAGTCCTTGCATCATATGAAATTTGACCCAATTAGATTTAACATATACTTTCCTAATATGAGATAGTTTTATAACTCAAAAATAATACCGACATAGCCTCCCCAAAGGACACAATATTAGGAGATTGAAACAAGTCAAATGAGTTCAAACTGAATCCAATTGCATGTCAACAAGATCTAGATGGGGTGCACTATGGATTTAATGGATACAATGACTTTAATGTCAATAATATTGAATCAATGACTTTAACCTCAATTGACGTGGATCTTGCCCCAACCTTGACTAGGACGGAATGGTATTGCATTCATGAGGCTATTGTACATCTAAAGAAGTCTAACCATTAGTTTTCAACCCAATCAATGAAGGGCACAACCATTTTTTCATAACTATATATTGTTTAGGCTTAGCTAATGATATGAGAAAACCATATGTATCCGATAAACATCTTCATACATGTTATAAAGTACCCATCCTATTTCTTTTTAATTCTAGTGACCCTCCCTTAGTCTCAGTGCCAAATCCCTCCTCAAATATTAGTGTTCGTGTTGAGAGTTAGATTATCATCAATTTTTAAAGGATTTCCAATCACAAAATTGATAGAGAAGTTGCTTGAAAAAATCAATGATTCACTTGATTCACATAATATTGTTTTAGAATCGATAATGGGAGATGGTGATAGAGAGGAGGAGTGTTTGGATACTATCGAAATTTAGCTACTTGCAAATACATAGATTCAAAGATGATTAATTTAGAATGAAGATAAACTCTATGCCCACTAGCATAGTGACATACAACAAAAAATGGGCTTATACCATCATATTCAAGAAAACACTAACTTTGAAGAGAAAACCTAGGGTTTATAGGAAAGAGGTAGAGTCTCTCTTACTGTGATTGAATTGGAGGAGCAGTGGGAGGTGACTAAATTCTAAGTAAACCTACACACAATCAACCGAGAAAACATTCTCTCTCTTTGCATGGTAAATCCTTGATATACTTACTTAAACAATAAATAATGCCAAATCATCAATGAAGTAAAATCATGAACAACACATGAATTAACAAAGCTTTTTTTTTGGGGGGGGGAGAAAGGAGACTCTATTGCAAGAAGTAAATATTAAATTAGTAGATCCATACCTTTCATGATAAGATAGTTCCAAATGCCTTCTACTTTGGGTTCATTGCTCTTAAGTTTTTCTTTAACTTAATGCCTTCCCACAAGTTTTCAATCATTCTCTTTTATAGAAAACATTATATTTTATTTTACAAAAATACAAATATTGTTGTATTTTATTTTACAAAAATACAAATATTGTTGTATTTTATTTTACAAAAATACAAATATTGTTGTATTTTATTTTACAAAAATACAAATATTGTTGTATTTTATTTTACAAATATACAAATATTGTTATATTTTATTTTACAAAAATACAAATATTATTATATTTTGAATTGTTTTTAGACATTTTCTTCATGTTTTTGTGTTCATATCTTAATTAGTTTAATTTAGTTTAATTATCTTTTTATTTGCATCTTTGTCAACATCTTTCCTAGCTAAGCATATTCCTCACATGGAAACCTAATGGATCCATTTGAAGTAAGAAAATGTGAATACTAGTGAAGTTAAAATACTTCTTATTGCATATCCATGTTAGAATAAGTTAGTATTTCATGTACCAATGCATAGAGAACCATTGAAATAAGCAATTTGTCTTCTTAGATTAAATGCATGGAGTATTCAATGATTTAATATGATCTAGTTTTAATGTTGGATTGGTTATCAATAAATGGTACTTATAGGAGATGAGTCACAATAAATGTTTGCTTAAATAAAAGGAAGGAAGCTTTGAATGAATAATTCGTCAAATATGCTAATTGCAAAGATTTTGTATGAGAGATTTATGGAAAATTTTTATTATTACTCATACTTTAGCCATAGGCATACTGGGATGGGCATCCTTTTTAAATAGTCTTAGTAATGGGTGAAACTTGTGGACATTATGGTTGAATCTATGAAATTTATTTTGCTGTTTCAGCGTCACTTCTTTACAGTTCGGATGAGTTTGAAGTCTTAGGTGCTTGGTGCAATTACTAAGTGTGTTGATCAAATCAATGAAATTCATTTTGTTAGTTTGAACATTACAAGAAAAAAACTTCGTAGTGAAGGTTTTCAATTTTATAAGTTTGGTAAAAATGATAAAAAAAACTTTTGCTATTAACAACACAGGTTTTAATAGATGTTCACTATAAATTAAAATTTTCGGTGGCCAAAGGTCCTAACAGATGTTTTTTATTCAATGCGCTTCAAATAGTAAGGCACCTTGGTGGTCCCCTATTTCATACGCACCAATGCGTATTATATATTTTAAAGCACCAATTCTTATTATATATTTTGAATACACTGATGCATGCTATGTTTTTTTAGCATCGATACACATCTATGATTGTGTAGTAGTGCACATTCTATATGATTGTCAAATTGCTAGTCTATAGGTATGGTTTTTTATTATCAAATTTTTTGTGTTAGTCATGTTTGAGTCTAGAAACCCTCCCACACAGTCAATGCATGCGTCTAGTCTAACCATGCCAAATTTCAGTCCATACAAGCACAAATTTAAAAAATTTCCAAACGTTGGCCCTGTGACATAGCACATTAATTAATCTATAGGTAATATGGTTTTTTATTGTCGAATTGTTTGTGTCATTCATGTTTGAGTCTGGAAACTCTCCCACACAGTCAATGCATGTGTCTAGTCTAACCATGCCAAATTTCAGTCCATATAAGCACAAATTTAAAAATTTCAGCATTGGCCCAGTGTAGCACATTAATTAATCTATAGGTATGGTTTTTGATTGTCGAATTGTTAGCGTCAGTCATGTTTGAGTCTGGAAACCCTCCCACACAGTCAATGCATGCGTCTAGTCTAACCATGCCAAATTTAAGTCCAAGCAAGCACAAATTTAAAAAATTTCAACATTGGCCCCGTGACGTAGCACATTAATTAATCTATAGGTAATAGGGTTTTTTATTGTCAGATTGTTTGTGACATTCATGTTTGATTCTGGAAACCCTCCCACACAGTCAATGCATGCATCTAGTCTAACCATGCCAAATTTCAGTCCATACAAGCACAAATTTAAAAAATTTCAACGTTGGCCTCGTGTAACACATTAATTAATCTCTAGGTATGGTTTTTTATTGTCGAATTGTTAGTGTCATTCATGTTTGAGTCTGGAAACCCTCCCACATCGTCAATGCATGCATCTAGTCTAACCATCCCAAATTTCAATCCAAGCAAGCACACATTTAAAAAATTTCAATGTTGGTCCCGTGTAGGACATTAATTAATCTATAGGTATGGTTTTTTATTATTGAATTGTTAGTGTCAGTCATGTTTGAGTTTGGAAACCCTCCCACACGGTCAATGCATGCGTCTAGTCTAACCATGCCAAATTTCAGTCCAAGCAAGCACAAATTTAAAAAATTCAACGTTGGACCATGCAGTACATGATCAAGAACGCCATTTGGGTTAGCATGATAATTTTGCATTGCCTTACTAAGCTTCTCTTTTTTTCAAGAATAATTTAATATTCTCTACTAAACAGGTCTAGTCACGTGAAGTTGGAAGCTCATCTGACCCCCCCCCCCCCCTTACGCCACTCTTAATCCCCCATAACCCGACAAAATCTATGTACAAAAAAATAATTTATTGTGTTTTTTGTCATACTTAAGAAGCAATGTCTCTAATTATAAAATATGCCAACATACAAGAAAATGGAAAAAACACTAAGAAACAATTAATTTATACGTACCAATAAAATTCGATAATTCTATCGCAATATTAAATCAAAATATATAGAGTAGATATATTAAGGCATACCTCATACACTTCAATGGAATTCATCATCTTCTTCATCCAAGTCATCATCTGTATCATCCGATCCAGATTCAACATTGTAAGGATTGGCCATATCATCATCGTCATCAATGTTAGTTACGATCATCATGTCATCGTCGATATCATCTTCATGGAAATTGTCTGTTACATCATCCGATTCAACTAATTCTTCGGCATCTTCCTATGGAACAAAATCATCTAACTCGTGTTGATCATCTTCAACATCGTCTTTTTCTTCGAGACCCTCTTCATTACCTTCCTCTAAGTTATACTTTACCAGCCTTCCCCTTGGATCATGTCTAAAACAAATGACCAACCCCCTCTACCTAGAACCTCAGAGTAAAAAACCTGTTCGCATTGGCTTGGAAGAACATAGGGCTTCGTTCCTGGCTCAAACAACCTTGTATTAACCATAGTAAACCCATTATCATCTTCAATAATAGTTTTATCGGTATCCCATTGATTCAATCGTAACCTGTACCATTTGACAACGAACATAACTACTTTGAAGGAGATAAAGTCACATTGAACAATATATTCCAAATACCCATAGTATCGATTTTCTAGAGTTCTGGATGTTTGTCACTTCTAAAGGAAACATTGGTCACCTCAAATACCGCAGATATCCCACAATTTGATGTTTTCTTTGTTTCATCCAACTTTTTGATGCGAAATTTACAACCATTGCACCACATAGCATTATGGTGTTTTACCTACAACAAGCCATACCTGTAAAGATTTCATCATGATCAATTGATGATTAAGTGCATGTTTATGCCCTGCAGGGTAAAACATCAATGTGTACATCAATATATTTGCAAAATAAATAAATAGTATGACTGATTAATATGCTTGCTTGCTTATATTTTAAACCATATGCTAAATCGATTTCCCTTTGTGTAAAATTGGTATCTCCATTGCGATGAGTTACTTTAACTAATGAAGCCACACCTTCCCATGCTATTCCATGACCAGATTGTTCATATCGTTCAATCCATATCTTCATCCAATCAAGATTGTCTGTGATGTATAAATGAAGTGCATCCCACTCTCGACCAACTGCTTGATGAAAATAAAATTAAAATTCAATACAAATGTATATTCACTTAACACAGTATACACTTTTAATTGATGCATATTGAATATAAAAATAGAATAAGTATGATATATACATAAAAATCAACAATCAAATGTATTGTATTAATTAATATCCACTAGCTAATAATTACCTTTCACCTTCCTCAATCTGCCTTTCCCCTTCAGGTACTCCCCTTCGAAATTGTTATTAGAGTCTGGATCACAAATGCGACCTATATTGAGCTTTGACGCTAATTTAGGAATATATTCACTAATATACATCATGTTTTGGTATACCATATATCTCTCCACCATAGAACCCTTAGGACGTGCTCATTTTCTAACCAAACCCTTCAAAAATTTCAAGTGCCTCTCAACCATCCACATGGACCTTGAGTGTACAGGTCCACACAATTCAATCTCCTCAACTTGGTGTATGAGGTAGTGTTTTTGTGCATTGAAAAATGCCGAAGGTAGATGCTTCTGCATTTCACACATGAGACGAAGAATTCCTCTCCTCCAATACTTTATATATTCTTTATGGATTTCTTTAGATGACAACCATCTACAAGTGATGCAAACCAATCACAAGATTTAACAAAAAAAACATTACATTACATAACAATTAGTGCACAAAAATCAAATATAAGTTCTACAATGAATTAAACAAACACTAAGCGCATGCAAAAAATCGCTACTTACCTCGTATATTTCCCAAGATTATATATAACTTGTTTGAAATTGTTGTCGAAGTTGTCCGGGAGAGAAAGGGAGGTAGAACATACTGTAACAATATACAAGTCGTTTCATTTTTTTACAAAAAGTAGACAAAAAAAATAGGCAACAATATGCACTAGAATAAAAAAATATAGCGGTTATATGCATACCATAATAATTACCTTCATGAAGATATGCCAATCATGCATTTTCACCCTCGCAAAATCAGTTTCTTTGTTATGATATTCTTCATCTTCAAACAAAATCCGGTGGGAAATTTAATTTTTCGCATGGCTTCTTTTACAACATTACTTTGGTGCTCCGTTAACATCCATGGAAGTGAGTTTATATTAATTTGGTCTCCGTTGCTATGAAATTGAATGACGTCTTTCATTGCATGGTTGGATTCTTGAATGTCATTGCAAATTTTGACAATTTTTTCTTTCTCACTCTTTCCATCCAATATTCACCATAATGTTTCAATCACATTCTTTCTGATATGCATTGTATCAAACATATGAGCAATTTGTAGGTGCTCATAGTAGGGAAACCTACTGAATTGTTTAGGATAACTTTTCATTCCTCGTGGAAGCCCAATAATGCCTTCATGATCACGACGGCCATCATGAATCATAGTTTATAAATAAATTATAGAAATGAATGTCAGTTACAGTAAACAACACACAATAAAAAAAAATTCATAACATTTGATATACGATGATAGATAGACAATTTGATCCGTACGTACCTTGACGATTTATATTATATTGCAACTTCCATAGGTGAGGTTTCATTCTCTGCGATTTTAATGCAGTCTCTTGCTTCCCATTGAACATATGTTTTTCAGTAGTTTCGTACCTATGATTCTTAGAGAGGAAGTTCCTATGCTCATCAAACACCTCCTTTCCTAAACTTTTTGAACAACGAGATTTGATCTTAGGACCACAAACTGGACATGCAAATTTTCCCTTTGTCTGAAGACCTACATAAATAGATGGATTAATTATGTCAATTATAATTATATATAAAATTAATGGATTGTTTAAAAAAACATTCGTGCATAATATATTAACTAGTTCATAAAAATAAATGCAATTAAAGTGGAACTTATAATTAGAAACCGCAAAAATGGGTTAACCATGGGGCATCATGTATTGTCCATACAAGCATTGCATGGAATTGAAATTGCCTTTGTCATATTGGTCTAGATACATCATACATAGTGATGCCATTCCATAAATTTTGTAGCTCGTCAATAAGAGGTTCGATATATACATTCATATCTTTAACTTGGTACTTACCTGATTGATTTGAACATATAAAATATATAATTATTACAACCATACACAAGAGAAAATATATATATATATGACATTATGCAACAAAATACGACAAATGAGATGCCACTACATTAAAAACGAAAGTTGTAGACACTACCTGGAATAATCATTGCCACCATTATGTGCTCCCTCTTTATTGACAACCATGGAGGAATGTTATTGTTGATAACAAAAATAGGCCACACCGAGTAAATGGATCTCATCTCTGCAAATGGATTGACACCATCTCCCACCAAAGAAATCCTAATATTACGAGGTTCTTCTTTAAAGTGAGGCCATTTTTCCTCCATATCTCTAAATGCAGACCCATCTACAGGCATTCAAATAATGTCATCTTGACTTTTGTTCTGTGCATGGTAATCCATAAGTTGTGCTATGTTTTTTCACCTGAACAGTCGTTGCAAACGTGGAATAATGGGAATATAATGAAGAACCTTACGAGGCACATTTTTTGTTACTTGATCTGTTCGATATCTACTGATATGACATTCCATACATTCCGTTTCAAATTCATGCTGATTATAATATATAACATGGCCATCGAGGCATGCATCGATTGCTTCATACCGCATTCCAATTTCTTTCATCATGGCAGATAAATCTCGATATGTGCAAGCTAAAATATTTGACGGTGGTAACAAAAATTCAGCTATCAAGCTACAACAAATTAAAATTAAAAGCTAGTTAGTATAATATATAAATAATATTAATGAAACACATTTCATCTGTATTAATTTTACTTATGAATTAACAATAAAATTATTAGACGAACAGTGATAACCTTTAGCACGATCATATATACATGATGGAATATATTACATACCTTAACATCCGTGTGATTGATGTGTTTGAAAGACCGTTCATAACCTTCAAGTTCATTATCAACAATATAGCAAAGATAATATTTGTGTTGGAGCCCTCATAAAGGGGTTCGTATGCCTTCTCAAGAAGAGGTAAATCGTGAACATCATCAAAGTCATCATTTTCATGACCATCATCATAATCATCCTTTCTAACATTAAATGTATCATGGATCAATGTATTTGTACCATCATCTTCAACTATGTTATCAATATGATCATTAAATTGTTCTCCATTATTCATAGCTCCATGTTCCTCCGGTACTTGTTCTGAAAGCACGTCCTCCGGGCCATATGTCGTAGGAGGTATTTCCTTTATAATTACAGTAAACCATCAATATATATTAGTTAATATAAGAAATATTGAAATAATACATACATTTACAAAAAAATCAATATAAAGACATATATAATGCAAAACTAACAAATGGACGATATTCATGTCCCTCCTCAGTGTGCCCATGTTCCCTACAATTTTTTCTAGCTGTTGTGATATTTATTCTTCTCCTTTAAAAGCCCCTGCATCGACTACATGGACAATACCATTTCCCATCACCCTTTCTTTTCAGTCCATCCCACAATTTAGCAAGCAATTGCGATTTTGTTCGTTTGGATTAGGAATATTGTTATTTGACATTTTCTCGTAAAGAGCTTGAATGAAGATTATCAATCTTTAAAAATCAAGCTCCACACTTCACTATTTTAAATCACAGAAACAATTGAAATAATTGTGTATTCTTTTACAGAAAATAGTCTCTTAGAAGAATATAATTTTCGCAAATCGTCGCTTGTATAGCCAACATATCGAAATGTTTCCATAATTTATAGTTTCTAAAATTTAAACTTCGTCGGATCTCCGATGATATTATCATAGTTACCGTTATAATTTATACGTTGCATATCCAACAACAGTCGTCGGTTCTTCGACGATCGTCGTCAGAGAACCGACTGGCGTCAGATATTCGACAATGTCAGGTATCAATTAGAAAAAATTCATCAAAATTCGTAATTTTAAAGATGAAATTTGACGACACGATCAATTTTGTCGGAATTCGTTGGATTTTCGCATCGTATTTTGGGTTCAAATTTTGTTGTGTGTGAAGCATATATTTTGAACAAAAAATATCCATGATAGATCAAAATAGACATCCTATCATGACATAAACAAGATGCTTCCGTAAATGGATATTGTCCAAATAAAAAACTATAATGACGTCTTCAAAACATCCTCTGTCCTTAAGCATATAACAACTATTTATTTTAATGAGCATTCTTCCTGATTCAATAGTATATTGGTAAATACTACTAATATAGTGTTAATATTACATGCTGCAAAAAATAACCGATCATATATATTTAGCTGACTGCAAGATACCTTGTCTGTCTATGAAAGGACTGTGATAATAGTGATAGCTTTAGTCCTAATTTTGTTCAATCACTTTAAATTGTCCCGCAGCCAACTTAATGCCCTCTCTAGATAGTGCATGTGTTGTTATGTTCTTGTCCCTGTAGACATGGGTGCATGAAAATGAGTTAAAACTTGATTTTATGTCCATTACATCAGTAAGAATAGGGATTAGAATTGAATGTGTGCATATTTGTGTTCCATTGACTCAGTTTACGACTAACATTGAATTCCCATATACTTGAATGTCTTGCACTTCTTTTTCCACAACAAATGCTAAGAGGATTTTTAGGAATAATAATTCTGCATAATTATTTGTCCCTTCACCAAAACCCAAAGATATTTTGAATAAGTGAGATTCAGATAGGTATAAGATGGCTCTACCCTCATAGTTGAGATTTCGTGAAGCTCGTTGATCGGAATTTTAGGGGGAATATGGTATAAATTCGGATGTATAAGCCATAAAAGCATTAAATGGAGAGGCCACCCTCTCCCATTTATCATAAAAGCATTAAATGGAGAGGCCACCCTCTCCCATTTATCATAAAAGCATTAAATGGAGAGGCCACCCTCTCCCATTTATCATAAAAGCATTAAATGGATAGGCCACCCTCTCCCATTTATCATAAAAGCATTAAATGGAGAGGCCACCCTCTCCCATTTATCATAAAAGCATTAAATGGAGAGGCCACCCTCTCATATCCATGGTATTTGGTAGCACATGGTTTTGACCCATGGTATGGCCTCAAGACACATTGTAATAATGCTATATAAAGGCCTAGCAAGCCTTCTCATGATAACAAGTTACTCATTTGGTTTCTATCCTACATTTCTCTTATTTTATTGAGTTATTATTGGGGTATTGGTTTTGAGTGTCTTTCTTAGTATAGTTTGAGAGGTGAGTCTCAAAGAACCCTCTTTGAGCCTCACCCCTCCATGTGGCATATTTATTCTATGTTTGTCCATCTGTGCTATTCATAGCCCAGATCTCACTACTTTGTCTTTCTCACAACTGGCTCATTGTTCGCTTCAGTATTGAAGCTATCTCTTCTCCTCCTCTCTCGGCATTCAAGTATTCCGGGTCTCAGCCCCCAAGATCCGTATCAGTGGTATCAGAGCGGGTACGCTCTCCATCGAGACAAGATTTTGAAGCATGATGTGGGTTCAACGGAGGTTCCACAAACTCTACAACAACCCATGCTTCTCTACAAACCCTTGGCATCTCTATACTCAACACTCTCACATTCAACATACTTTAAACAAGTTCTATAGACTCTACAAAATGTCTCAGAGGATCTACCATATCTCATTGGAAATATCTTTCCGTCAGCTAAAATGGGTATTTCGTGGTTTTCCATTTGGCTTTCTGGTTTGAGAGTTATCATCGATTGAAGCAACATATGTCTGCAAAATAGTGTGCGCACGTCTCTTAAACTTCAACAAATATTTTCTCAATCTCTGGGCTACCCCATAGAAAGTATGTTATATGGATGGAAAGGTGTATTCGATATCTCAAATGGGTCTTTAATGGAATTCAATTTCAGTACGTGCATCAGAAGCTATGAATGGATTTGCAGCAAGACATCAACTGCACCAAAGATGATGAAATTTTTTTAAATCTTAATGTAATCATGGTTATGGTTAACCACACAAACCCTATGGTTCTGGGTCAACCACACAAAACCCATGTTTATGGGGGAAACCACACAAAACCCACATTTATGTATTGTAACCATGGTTATGGGTCAACCACACAAAACCCACAGTTATGTATTGTAATCATGGTTGTGGGTCAACCAAACAAAACCCACGGTTATGGGTTAACCACACAAAACCCTTCTCTTCAGTGGAAACAAGCTTGTCATTTCCACCATGGTTATGGGTCAACCACATAAAACCCACGGTTATGGGTCAACCACACAAAACCCTTCTCTTCATTGGAATCAAGCTTGCCATTGCCATCATGGTTATGGGTCACCCTTGCAAAACCCACGGTTATCGGTCAACCTTGCAAAACCCACGATTATGGGTCAACCACACAAAACCATTCTCTTCATTGTTAACTAGCACATTGTAATCATGGGTCTCTTTTTAGCATGAAATGATGGGGACCATCATTTTCTAAGGGGGGAGGAATGATCCGAATTTTAGGGGGCATATGGTCTAAATTCGGATGTATAAGCCATAAAAGCATTAAATGGAGAGGCCACCCTCTCCCATTTATCATGAAAGCATTAAATGGAGATGCCACCCTCTCCCAGTTATCATAAAAGCATTAAATGGAGAGGCCACCCTCTCATATCCATGGTATTTGGTAGCACATGGTTTTGGCCCATGGTATGGCCTCAAGACACATTGTAATAATGCTATATAAAGGCCTAGCAAGCCTTCTCATGATAACAAGTTACTCATTTGGTTTCTATCCTACATTTCTCTTATTTTATTGAGTTATTATTGGGGTATTGGTTCTGAGTGTCTTTCTTAGTATAGTTTGAGAGGTGAGGCTCAAAGAACCCTCTTTGAGCCTCACCCCTCCATGTGGCATATTTATTCTATGTTTGTCCATCTATGCTATTCATAGCCCAGATCTCACTACTTTGTCTTTCTCACAACTGGTTCATTGTTCGCTTCAGTATTGAAGCTATCTCTTCTCCTCCTCTCTTGGCATTCAAGTCTTCTGGGTCTTAGCCCCCAAGATCCGGATCACCCGTCAAAGAAATCCAAAGGCTTGGATTTGTTTATATCTACCTCCCTTATTATACAGATAGTGGAAGGACCATTTTCTTGCAAGAAATTTGATAGGATTGAAAGGCTTATGGAGGATACCAAATCTGGTACTAATTTTTTTCCCTGGAAGATTGAATTATTCCTTACCAACCAGATGCCCCATGCATCAATTAATGGTAGGGATTTAAAATTATGAAAAACTCTAATATTTATCCATTGATGGAGTTTTGATTCAATGGAAAGGACATTTCAGAAAGAGACGAGTGATTGTTTCTTCATCCGATTTGTAGTTTGTACACCATTCGAGCCCCTCCAATTTTCTTTTTTGTAAATTGTTCCATGTAGGTATCTTATTTTCATGGGAACACCACATAAGCAAGCGAGTATTTGTGGGGAATTTAAGTTTCCAAATTCTTTCCCATCACCAACAAGTCTCCATGTTGTGGATGTCTATGTTTAATTCAATATAACTTCGCTTTGGGCTATAAACCCTGAATGGGTCATAATCCCAAACTAGCTCATCCTCTGAGTCCCTAATCCGAATGTGTTCCTCTTCTAATGACCTTATAAATCCATCCCATGTCTCGTAGTTCTCATTTTCCAGTCCAATAGCTCTAGCAGATAATCATCCTTGTTTCCATAGGGTAATAGACATTTGATCTGCAGCCTGATCCAAATTAATGAAACCAAGCTCCTGAAGGCTTTCCAATATGTGTGCAGGAAGGAGATGTCTACCCCGACTTCCAGGCTATAGGTCCAAACCTATCCTCACTTTATTTCCTTTTCCAATCCTCCAAGTGATCCCATTGTCTGTAAGATCAAAGGAGCTTACCGTAGCTTTCTAGATGATGGAGGCATTGTTAGCTTTCTTGTTTTGTGATCACAACGAATCCGTAACAGTGAGTTTGGAGAGATATACTTATGTTCAACAACTTCCATCCACAAGTTGTTTGTTGAGATTAACCTCGAAACCCCCTTGGCTGCTAATGCTTTTGATAACATAAATATATTTTTAGGCCCCATCCTCCTAGGGATTCATGAACAACATTTTTTTCCCATTTGACCCAAGGCACCACATAACCAGAGAAACCGAGCACATATTCTCCTAGCTTTCTCTTAAGTTCCTTTAGGGATCCAAGCTAAAGACATCTTGTAGACTAGGATTTCTTCTAGCAAAGATTTAACTAATACCATCCTCCCTGCCCTAGAAAGTCATTTGTGGCACCAAATCTGTATTATGATTTCAAGTTTGGAGAGTAGCTGCATCCAGTCCTTTTTCTGATAGTTTTTTGGCTTTAGGACAAATCCAAGATATTTCAATCCTGAGTCTAGATCAAAAGCAGGGAAGATAAATTTTTCCTTGTAGTATTTTACCTCATCCTCTTCCAAGTTGACACATGAAAGTGTGGATTTCATGACATTTATAACCATCCCTTTTACTTGACAGAATAAGTCAAGAATGTTGACTATATTATCAGCATCCTTCCTTGATCCATCATAGAAAATTAGTATATCATCCCTGAACTGCAGATGAGTTTATATGCAATAAGTTTGAAATATGAACACCCTTCATCTTTCCAGTCCTTTTTGCCTCCACCAGAGATTTTCTCAGCCCGTCAGCCACCAATGGAAACAATAAAGGATATAAAGGACATCCTTGGCGTAAACCTCTTTCTGCTCCAAAAAAAGGAGATGTTGATCCATTGATAAGCACAACAAAAGAAACCGAGGTGACACAACCCATTATCTAGTTTAAAGGAACTTCAAATCCTAAATGAGTAAGAGAGAGTATGATGTACAACCAATTTAATCTATCGTATGCCTTAGATAGATCAAATTTTATAACTGCACCCTTTTCTTTCCTGGTCTTTAAGCTATGGAGGAACTCTTGAGCCACCCCAATTGCTTCATGGATTTGTCTCCTTCCAGAAAGCCAAATTGTTCCTTTGAAATGTGTCTTGACAAAATTTACTTGAGCCTCTTGGAAATGATTTTTGCCACAATTTTGTAGATGCCATTTACAAAGGAGATTGTCCTAAACTCCTCAAAAGAATCAGGGTTATCGACCTTAGGTATAAGAGCGATGAATGTCGAGTCAAAGGAGTTTAAGATTCTTCCCACGACTTTGGTTTCTTCGACAACTTGAATCAGATCTCTTCCCAGTATTTCATATGTGTTTAAGAAGAATTAGACTGGCCATCTGTCTGGCCCTAGGCTCTTATCCCTTTGGAATCTATGTAGAACCTCTTTTAATTCATCTTCAGCAATTTCCACCATTAAGTCCTCGTTGTCATCTTCATTGACAAAACTTGGAAAGAATTGAGAAATCTAGATTACTTCTGCTATCGAGGCTCTATCATACCCCTTAAAGAGATTCTAAAAATGTTGATTCCCCATATTTTCCAATCCCTCAAAGGAGGAGATCTCCCTACCATATTGATCAAGCATCCGCCAAATAGTGTTTCTTATCCTGCAACCTTTTTCCCAGGCTTGGAAGAATTTCGTATTTTCATCCCCACAGCTTAGCTAGAGAGCATGACTTTTTAGTCGCAAAGCCGCTTCCTGATCAGCAAGAAGTTTTTTGTGGTTTGAATCTAGGTGAAGAAGGAAATCCTTTGATTCAATATTAAGGAAACCTCCTCCCTCAGTCTCTTGCATATCCTGAATAAATTCTTCGATCAATCTAAGCTCCCGTTTATCTTGAATTTTCTTCGGGTGAGCCCACTGAATCATTGCTTGCTTCAAAGCTTTAATGTTGTTGGTGAAGTGAATCGAGGCAAAGACCGCATAAGATGTATCTTGAGGCTACCAGGTCTTATGCAACAAGGAAACATACTCTTCCTCCTTTAAGCAACCTGAATTGAACTTAAAGGGAGCAGGAGGTTTTCTATCCCCCCGTTTAATTTCAAGAAAAATGGGGTTGTGATCAAATTCCCCCCTACTTTCAACCCATTTCCGAACACTTTCCAAACTCTCTACCAACATCTTCAAAAGAGACCTGTCAAGCCTCTTTGCAATTTTGATCCCCCACCCTCATGTTTTGTCAGCTGGGCTTAATATTTATTGTCTAGATTTCCATAAGATCATTAAATTCCAACCAGTGAGAAAAATAGGTATCTAGGGGATCCAGATTATCCTTTGCCCCCTAAACCTCAGAGACCCCCATAGTGAAGTTTAAGTCTCCACCAATAATGAGCTCGGGATATCTGAGAAAGGATTTAGTTTTTTAGCTCATCCCAAAAAACCTTCTGATCGCCATAAGGCCCATATATATTAAGAACTCTTAGGGTCAACCCAAGGGCTTCAACCTGAGCTTCGATGGCCAAACTTGCTTCAAATCCCCAACTGTCTAAAACCTTGATGCTTGGAGGATTCCACCCAATCGCAATCCCACCTGATCGACCTCTAACATTAGATGCAATAAAGGTACAGTCCTTAAAAAGGATTCTTAAGTGTGACTCGATTCATTCACCTTCACCTAGAGTTTCTTGAAGGAGAAAAATATCCAAAGAGTTGGTTGATACCAATCTCCTTAGCGATGATTATTTTGATGGGTTAAACCCCCACAGTTGAAGGAGATAATATTCATCTAGGAACCCCCTCAAGGGTTTTCTTCCTGAACCTAAGTCAATCCTAGCTTTATCCTATGCTTTGGATATATTAGATTTCCTTCCCTGACCCTTGCCTCTGCCTGTAGCCTCCAGGTTTTGTCCCAACCCCCGTCCAAGATGACAGTTTTCATGATGTGAAGACCTAGGCCTAAATTTGTAATGATTAAGGACCCCCTCAAACTCCTTTGAGGACTCATTGGCAGGCGTGGACAGAGGTTGATATAACAAACCTTATACCCATATAATTGGGCAAGAGACCGTGAATATGGGCGGGCTCAAGGAAGGAGGCCAATGAATGTGTAATAGAAAGAGTGGAAGATTGTTAACTGATGAGAGATTGAGAAACAATTGTAAAAGATGGAAGAGGAAGGTCACCCATACATGAAGTAACATGACTAGAGTCACACATCGAGGTGGAGGCATGGTCGCTTGTTTAAATGTCACCAACTACCAGAACTTCTATGTCCATGGAATTCTATACAGGCCTCAGGGAGGGAAGATCCTAAATCTATGATACTGAACACTAATTGTGTTTCACCAATCGGGCACCTTCCCTGTGAATTTGAGTTTGTGGCAATCGGTCCCCTTCCATCATAATCAAACAGTTTTGAACGCTTATTTGGTTCATGATTTTCCCTATCCAGTCTCGTCCTGTAGGGAATATAACACTCTACTACAATATGCCCATGTTGGTGGCACTGTCTACACCGAAAATGAACACCTTCATATTCTAACTTCTAGATGAGGGTAAACATGCCCCACTCTATTTCAATATACTCATGCAACCCTACCTTGATGTCAATTTTAACCAAAATTATAGCAACAGGCATTTCACTAGACTCTTCAAAGGACATATCAGCTTCAATAAATTCACCCAACATGTTTCCAATGCTTCTAAACATATCCATCAACCAATAATCCAGCGACAGACCCAACAAACGAACCCATAGCATAGCAATGTCTAATCGTTCACTTCGGGCGTCAAAAAGAGGAGTCCAAAGCTTCAACGGCATCAGGATCGCACCTATACACTAGTTTTTATCCAAGACCCACTGAGCATCCTCAGTCTTTTGCATAATAAACACAAACCAACCTTTTTCTAACCCATGCACATTTGGAGTGTAACTAATATATTGGCTCCAATGGGAGATTGCCCAATCAGTGAGGATTTTAATGTTGAATCTACAACCACAACCTGTCCAATAACAGTCGTTTCTGCCATTTGAAAACATTGTGAAGTTGAATATCTTCCCCTACTATCAGCTTCCGAGTTCGGGATTTTTTCTTCAAAATCCTATGCGTCTTTCTAACCCTAGATACATGATCCCTGCTTTATGAATCCACACGTTCTTTGATAGATCTGCCACTCTCAAACCCCATAGGTTCCTAACGACGGTATAAAGTTTCCTCTGGAGTATGGTAAATCCCTCTTGAGTGAATGATGTCAGAATTGTGCACTTCATGCTCCAAAGAACCACTAGATAAGGCAATAAATCCATATGATTCTAAGGGGAGATCAGACACAGGGCTAGAACGCAAAGAACCAGAACCTGGAAGTTCATTCAACAACTGTAGTGCTTTAAATACAACACTCTATTCAACTAGTCTTTCTTGGATGCTAGGTATCTCAAGGTTCATCTGCAACGAAATCGACCCTAGGTTGTCAGACCACACGACCCTAGGTTGTCAGACCAAACTTCGTAGGGGTGTGGGGGCACAGGTACAGCCGTGGACTAGGTCAAGAAATGTGGATCGGATCATAGGTCCTCATCTATCCCTAACGACACCCTAGAAACGACCACAATTTTCCTAGATAAAGGTGAAAAATAAGTTCCAATGGAGTTTTCACCAAAATTTAGAAACCCTAAAACATCACCAACCTTCTCCTTAACCAACGATCTGGCAAGTGGCACATCCCAAGTATCGACATAATCAAGGGGATCCAAGGAATATTCCATTAATTCCTCCTCTTCCTCCATATTAAGATACCCTTGAAGATATATGACCGCATGTTGGTTGTGATAAGGCTATCCTCGAACTGTCATCGACAAAACAACAGAGCACCTTCCTCTCTTCCTCCATATTCCCGCAAGGCAATTTTTTTTGTTTTTGTGTACTTGGTTATTTATACAAGATTTTTTTTTTAATAGGGACAAGAAGTATGTTTATATTATAAAATGAAATTTACATATCACCCCTAGGGAATCAAGTTTTTTAACAAAGAGGTCTCTGCAAGATATATCCATACAGTCCATGTCTACAGCCTGCTCAGAACGATAAACAAAACTACATTGCTTCCCAAATACTATCCTACTTCCCCTAACAGAGTATACTACGATAAACTATCCACATATATGTCTACAAAATACATAAATAAAACTAGAAACAGAGACAAAGGACACCATTCCTACGCCAGATCTTCATCCGTAGTTGGATGAACCATAGAAACTTCGTCCATTGGGGAGGATTCGATCTGTTCATGGGAAGGTCCGATGATTCACCTGTTTAACCCATTGATGTCTTTTTGCATTTCTTCCATTATATCCTTCAATTGGATGAAACGAGCTTCATTTCTCTCGTTTTCACTCATCATCTGCTCCCGATGGGAGCGCTTCAGCTCAGCAATATCCCGACACATTTCCTCATGCTTGAAGCTCAATGTGCTCTCCATATCTTGCAAGCCGCACCATATATCCTCGACTTCACTCACTTGAACCCAGTACCCACTCTCTAAATCATCCATGCAAGGGTATATTCCATAAATGTCCAACAAAATCCTCCTGACCTCCTCTAGAACCGCCTTTGAGACCTCAAACAAGCACCACATCATTTTTCTGAAATCGACCACGTCTTTCTTCAAACCCCGAACCTTGTCCAGAATTTTATCTTAGGCTTAATACTTTGCATGGGAAGACTCGGCTAGCATTTTTTCCATTATCGTAGCGCTTCCTTCAGACAGAGAGCCCCCTTGATTATCAATCCCTACTCCACTATTGATTCTCCCGGATACATTCAAGAAGCCAAAGAGAGACTGAACGTTGCCTAAAAGGGTGAGCTCAGACACGTGCAAAGGATACTCCATATCCACACACTAAACAGTCATGTGAGATCCCATACAATGAATTTGTGCATGGAGAGTGTCAGCAATGTAAACTAGGCTGGAGCATATAATGCTCATACCCACCCACCACCTCTGTGAACCATCTTTCCCACTCATCATAAAGACTATACCACAACTTCCGCCTTTGTCTTGTCTCCACATGCCTTGAGGAGCGATCCCATTAAATGACCTTGGAGGATTGAAACGAGGCATTAATTCTATTGTTGAAAACAACATGTCCATTTAACAATGGGTCTTAGGTTATATTTTATCAACAAATCCCCTTGCTTAAGCTTAGCACCAATATTGGCTTGTCTGTCGGCTTGATTGTTGTTCTGGTTCCTTATATGAAAGAAATGAATTCTCAAGATGTCCAAAACAAAGGACAAAATTCTTTTTTGAACCTTTCCAGCCTCCTTCCCTTTTCTCCACTGAATGGTTTGCATTGATTGAATGATGATCCATAAGTCACCAAAAACCTGGAAGGAATCAAGGTTTAATTTAGACATTGTTTCTATACCTTGCTGTAATGCTGCCCATTTAGCCTGATTGTTTGTCCTCCTCCCAAGAACCCAAGCGAAGGATGCTATCCTTTTTCCTCCAAGGTAAAAAATGACCCCTCCCGCACCTGCCTCCTCAATTATTTATACAAGAATGTTGTATATTATTTTTTAGTTTCTTTACAAAATAGTGATGCCATCTTACATAATATAAGCCTCTCTTTAACCTTTTGGTTTGCTAAGAAATTTTGTAGTTTTGTCTTCAAGTTTCTATCATAGTGTTATTTTTTCATTTTATATGGCTAGATGTTCTAACATTTCCATGACTGCATTTTTTGATTAATCATTGCTTTTCTTTCTTTTAGGTAATATTTCCATGGTGCTCATTGTTTCATCTTGTCTTTTCCTTGTTGTATTGTAATATGTATTTATTGTTGCATTTCACTTTGTTGACAACCTACATTCTCAATTTGTTGACAGCTTACATTCTCAAGCCTTGTTATAATGTTGTGATGGTTGCTTACTATTTTATGCTTTCAATCTTTTTCATATTTTGGAGGTGAAAGACATGAATACTACATTGACATTTTGATGGATATTGTTGGACAAAGAGGTGGACAGGTGTTTTATGACAAAAAATGACAGTCATGGCATCTTCTTCAAGCTTGAGGGTTTCCCTACACATGCATTTTGAAGTTACTTTTTTATTGATGTTTGGTCTTGCAACTATATTTTTGGGCAAATGATGTATAAATGAAATTTAAATGGATCTAATATGATCGATTTCATTATTTTCCTATTTTTTGCATATGCAAGAATGGACCCCTTAGCTAAAGTTTGAAATGTATAAAACATGCTTTAAAGGTCCTTTATCGGTTATTCTATAGGATGATATATTCTCATCCTCTACATGTCATGTAATGGCTTCTTTTGTTAGGTTTCTTTTATGGCAATTTAGTTAAGGGTTCAATTACGGGAACGATGTGACATGGGTACTTAGCGTTTATGGATCTTTAAAGTTCGTGCCTTATGGGCCTATGATGCCTAAAGGGCTTGTATGACATGATCCTTGTGGATCGGCATGACCAGCGCACCCAATGGAAACAATGTCTTCAAATCAAATACTCTATTCACTCTCCACTTTAAAGGATTGTTCTTTGTGCTATGGTAAATCAAAGCTCCAACATCATTGTCATCTCTATAGCCTTTTAGAATGAAACGCGTTCCCTGGTTGATTGTTTTTTTATTATGAGATGGTTTACTACAAGATGTCATAGTTAAAGTAATATATTTTATGTAGAAACATGATCTTTAAGGCATGGGTATTGGATTAGGAAACTACAAGGTACTAGAGAAAACCTATGATGGAAGACATGCATATTGTTGTTAGCATGGAGAAGAAAGTGTTGAAGTTGAAATGGGGAACTAAAAACCTCAATATTTTCGTCACCAAACCTAAGAATTTGTGGCTATATGTTTGTGCACGAATCAATTTTCATCAAAGTTTGAGAATAATGATGCTTTAGTTTTGAAGTTGAACCCATATGTAGCAGAAGATCTCCATGCACAATCACCCCTATTCAAACTAAAGTATACTAGGATTATGTGCTACATGCTTGGGAGATCTTTGAACAACCATCCTCCCCTCTTGATGTGAAAATGTGGAAAGCACCCTTCAATGACATGGACACATACCTTATCAAACGAATCATGGTAGTACCCTTGATGAATTCTCTAACCATATTTCTCGCTAGAGAATCCATCATCAACAATTGCAACAACTAGAGAACATGTTAGATGATGTGTTATTATGACTTGCGTTAGAATACATATACTAGAACTAGAAATTGGAAGTAGTATTTGGCGATGTTTGAAATAGGAATAAGAAATGACAATGCCAATGTATGTTCCCACCATGCCCTTGACAACAACCTTAAACCCTCATCCATGATCCCCTTACTTGTCCTCATCACATTCCTTGACACCATCACCATGAGATATTGCATTTAAGGTTTCCTCATTCTACTTGACTCGTTCTCCACACCTACATACCAAACTCTCCATCACCACTCCCTAATGTGCTCCGTCAATGTCTACTTCATGGTGTTGGTCAACATATTTCCCAATAGTGGTGCATCTTCCAAGAAATTTTAAAAGTCAAAACCCGCTTGACAACATGATCCCAATTGTTATTATTTTTCCATTAAACATATTAGCATAATAGAATCCTTTGTAGTATCCCTTGTCATATCGACATATCAATAGGAACATAATCATACTTCAACACCATGCTTGACCACACACAATGGACAAATAGGTTGAATCAGACAACACAATAGTAGTGACTTTTGAATGATATCATATTTCACTTAGACAACAAATTCAAGGGAGATTTAATCTCTTACAATAATTAGTATGAACATTGAATGCCAATTAGTGGGTAACTTGGTAGAACATCCCAATACAAATCTATTCCAACTTCAAAAGGTACATGATTTGAAAGAATATGTTATGGTACAATTGATTGAAACTAAGATAATCTATTTTTAGGGTGTGATACCTTGTGTACCTTAGCAATAATAAATCCTCTCTTAGTATCTAGTCATCCACTAATTGTTAATAGTGAGTGGGGCAATCTTGCATGCCTCGAGAATTTTTCCTAGTCACTGTAATAGATTTTTGGAAATGGTTAAAGATGTAATATAAATATTGCAACAATTATCTTGCAGAGGCCTCCAAACGAATATGAAGTTGCCATGAATTCCCCTCTTCCTTGTTTTTTTTTCTTTTTTTTTCTTCTAGATTTATTGGTAAACTAGTTTCCTTAATTTCAAGTTCTTGCTTTTAGTTTTATGATTTTTTTTTTTTAACTTTTAACTTTTTTATTTGATTTCCTTAAACTTACAGCATGGTATCTTCTAACAGTCCCACTTCAAATTGTTATGCTAGCCCCAAAGGTGTTTTCTATCACGTCAAAGATGTTACTTTCACCATTGAGCCTACTCATTAGGATGAATCACCGGGAATATTGTGAGTTTTTGGAATGTATTATGACATAGGGACCATCCTTGAACCTTACATCTCCCTCTTCTATAATGGTGTTCTTTTCCTGCTAGAGTTGCCTAAGTCTGGAATACACAAATATTTCATGTAATCTACCATCCCTTACTTCTAGCACAATACATTAGACCTTGTTACACACTATGTTTTCATGACCTAAGATTGCCTCTCTCATCCTAGGCCTCACTATTGGCCTCCACATATATTTGCACAACCCATATTAGTTAGTGATTAGTAACAAATATATTGCTACACTCCATGAGACTATGAGTTTAAATAGCTTGATTTTACCCTCCGTGATACGAGACAACGTGCATAGTATTTTGGTTTCCTCAATCATTCAACTTTTCACCCACATTCTTATAGGCTACCTTTATGTCACAACCCTCACACTCTTACACCTTTACATGATTGTAATGGAAACCATTTGATGGTCAACATTTTCCCTTGATCAACTATCTCGTACAACATACAATTCCACACAGTATAGATGCTTGTTTAGGATGAGGTCCATGTTGCTCCCTCTATTCTTTAATGCCACTTGTTTTCATATGTCATTCTAACATGTTTATCATCAATATTATCCTAGAGTAGCAATAAAACAAGTGTTCTCAATGCACTCTTTGCATTCCCACTTGATATTCCAAAGGCCGGGAGTTAAAATAATATTGGATATTAATTCCCTGTTAGAAGCAATATCCATGCTCTGGTTCCCACTCACAACGAGAATATCATGCATGCCACTGGAGGTTGATGAGATTATAACATAAAGAGATTATTGGATTCAAAGAGAAAATTATTTATTATGATAGTTATTGGTTCCCTTGGACTATTCATAAAGATAAGAAATCATTTGACAATACCTTAAGTGATTATGATACCATGTGCTAGTATGTGGATACAAACTACCATGACTACTCATATAGAAAAGGAGAGTAGTTAATTTTATGTGCTAAACTTCCTCAAGAATTGTGCCTTACAAAATATGTAGTACAAAATTTTTTATAGTGTATACTACTAGAACCTTAATATTGGTATGAATTAGTGTTAAGGAGATATGAGTGGGATTTGAAGAATGCCTCTCAGCTAGATTTTCGCAAGGAAAAATCTCTTTATACATAGACTTCCATTCCTACTTGGGTACTCAAGCTTGTCAATGCTCCAATAAAATCCCTCCACACAATGGTGTGTTAATATTTATCAAGTCGTCGAGAGAGATCGCTCTTGCTCTGAAATGTTTGTCGCTTTCTACCTGGTCTAAACCCTACAGTTCTTCCTCTCTGTTCTGACCTTCTCCTTTGTCGTGCCTCAGTTCTGACCTCGCCATGGTTAGACCAGTGGGGGGGTGGCTGTCCCTCCCCAAAAATTCCCTGAAAGACTGACACTTGTAGTACCAGGTGAGACATCCAAGGATTCCTCTAACAATAGTTTGCTGCAACAGGAAACAAAGGAAGCTGAAAATCCTACGCCTCCTTTGAATGAGTCTACTTTGGCTAAGAATAAAGAAACCAAAACATGCATAGCCAAATATACAAATCAACCTCGAATTGAACTACCTTCAAAGAGGATCAATGCCAGAATCCAGTACATGAAGGACTATGTACTCATCTGCAAATTCATTGGTCTCTGTCCAACGAAAAGAGCTCTGATGGGATGGATAGTCGTGAAATGGAAACCAAAATCCCATTTCAATCTGCAACTTGGATCCAAATGTTTTATCACAGTTATCTTCTCCAGAATAGAGGACAAAGACAAAGTGACAGATAGAAGGCCTTGCTTTTTCAACTCGGTTGGTCCGTTCATTCGCAATTGGGTTGAAAGATTCAATACAGACATGAAAAAATTCTCTTGGGCTCCGGTATGGGTCCGTCTATATTCTCTCCCTCAATATTACTGGGACGAGGAAACCCTGAGAGAGATAGGTAATTCATTGGGAGAGTTTGTTAAAATAGCGAATCAAACTCGAACCAATAGGTACACCTCTTATGCAAGAATCTGTGTATACATGCACACAAATCAAGCTCTTCCAAACTCATTTTTCTTGGTGCATGAAGATCTGGAGTGGATCCATCCAATAGACTATGAACATATACCGTTCAGATGTCGTAAATGTCACGAACATGGACACTTATTCAGAGATTTCCCACTAAACAATCCTAATCCGGATCCAAAGAATATGCGATCGTGGATGAGGAGGGATTTAATAAGGTTCCACCAAGATGACGCCAAAACAGAAAGAACCCCACCATAAGAAAAACAACTACAGCAACAACAAGCAAAAGCTTTGAATTACTCTTATAGCAACTGGAGGACCCCAAAATTTCACATGCAGAAGATCATCAAGCCCCAAAAAAGCAGCACATGGATCCTTCCAAAGAACCAACCTCAAATTCTCCTGACATACCGATGTCTTCTAAGGATGTGCCCCAAAATACCCAACAATAAAATAACAGTCCCGATATGGACGTGGTCATGGATGAGGACATGAGTGATCTGGATTTGGGATATCTCGACCTCTTGGGACTAGAGGAAGCATGCAGACGGAAAACCTTCAATGCAGTTCCCTCAAACAGATTCACCTCCTAAAAGAGGCCTTATCCAAAGCTAAGGCCAAATCCAAGCTGGGCATCTTGAATCTCTCTCAAAAGAGCCAAAAAAACCCTCAAGGGATCCCAAAAAAAAAGAAGGAAAACTGATCTGGAGCACTTGAACAATCTAGGAACCAAACAGGTTGAATCAAGGAAATACGCCCGACTCACTGAGTTCTTTCCCTCCTCTATCCCAGGTTCCCAATGAAATTCATCTCCTAGAATGTAATAGGAATCAACGGTCCTACCCAGCACAAAATGATTCGTCAAAAAATCCATCAGGAAAATCCCTCTATGCTCTTCATTCAAGAAACTAAATGCAGTAGCAGCACCCTGGAGACCCTCATGGCCCATATCTGGAAAGGAAGCAAAGCGGTATCTGTTGATGTTGTTGGAGATTTGGGTGGTATATATTTGATATGGAGCCCCCAAGAGGTAAATCTCAATGATTTTTTAGTCACTAGAAATTCCATCTCAACTTCTTTCCATGTTTTGGGTACCAATCTTCATGGACATCTTACAAATTTCTATGGACCTCAATCTTTGGAGCAAATTTTCAATCTTCTAGAATACCTAGAGTGGTATAGGAACAACACTCCTAGACGTACCTGGATCTTAGCTGGAGATTTTAACATGATCACCAATATTTTGGAAAAAAAGGAGGGCGCAAATCCCTTTCTTAAGAAGATAGTAGATTTAAAATATTCATAGAAAATAATAGATTGGTTGATTTAGAAACCACTAATAGAATCTTCACCTAGAATAACCAAAGAGGAGGAACACATCAAATAACTTCGAAACTTGATCCCTTCTTGCTTTCAAAAGACATTCTAAACACTGGCGTGAATTTAACAGCGACGGTCGTCCACTCTAGTGGCTCTGCTCACTAGCCAGTTAGTCTGAATTGGCAGGGACAAAGAACTTTTCTACCGCATCCCTTTAGATTTGAGAAATTTTGGATCTCCCACCCCAACTTTCTTGAAACCGTTAAAAACTGGTGGGCAATTTTCCATGCTTCAGGGTCTTCCAAGATGCACAAGTTTGAGCAGAAATTAAAACTCCTCAAACAAAATCTACGGATTTGGAATAAAGACTCCTTTGAAAATATCTTTACAACCAAGAATGCACTAGACCAGGAAATGAGCTCTCTCCAGTAGCAGATGATAAGTGAAGTCCGCACATAGGAGTGAAATAAAAAAGAGGAATAGATTCAAGTTCAAATTGATGATCGATGTAGGAAAGAGGAATTTCTATGGAAACAAAAGTCGAGAATCAATTGGTTGAAAGAAGGAGAGCACAACACAGCCTTCTTTCACCGTTCAATCATACAACACATAATGCACAACAAAATAAGCACTCTAAAGAAAACAGACGACAACTGAGTGGAGACACATGAGGAAATAGAGCAGGAATTGGTTGTGTTTTACAAGGATTTGTTAACAGAAGACAACTTGAACAGACAAGCCGCAATTGACCAAATCACAACTCATATTTTTTCCATAATAATAGTCGAGTAGAATGCAACCCTCATGCAACCCATCACTCCCCTGGATGTGGAATTAGCGGTTTAGCAAATGGCAGAAGGAAAAGCTCCAGGTCCAGATGGCTTCACCACTGAATTTTTTCATCACTATTGGGGTATGCTCAAGGATGAAGTTTGGGAGATAGTGGAAGAATATCACAAGAAACAATGGGTTCTTCCAGCCCTCAATGCCACCTTCCTCGCGCTCATACCAAGGGAGGAAAACACAGCTTCGCCAAGTAAGTATCAACCTATCTCGCTCTACAATGTGGTTTACAAGATAATTTCCAAAGTTATTGCTAATCGCCTCAAACCAATGCCACCATCTCTCATTTCCCTTCAGCAGCAGAAAAAAAAAAAAAAAAAAAAAAAAAAAAAAAAAAAAAAAAAAAAAAAAAAAAATCCTTGATAGGATCATCCTAGCTCATGAGTTCATCCATTCCCTTAAAATGGATAAGATTACGGGTATGCTTATCAAGCTATATCTATCCAAGGATTTTGACAAACTTAGTTGGAGCTATATTGAAAAAATACTTCTTGCCTTTGGCTTCTCCCATTCCTGGAGTAATTGGATTATTTCTCTATTTTCCACTCCCTTCTTTTCCATTCTAGTTAATGGTACTCCTTCAACCACCTTCCCCCCTCCATAGGAATCCGTCAAGGAGACCCCCTTTCACCCTTCTTCTTTATTTTAATGGCAGAAGTTCTGGGTCGATCACTTAAGTTCTTTTGCTCTAATGGCCTCCTCAAAGGATTGACTTTACATTATAATCCTCCTCTCACACACCAACAATTTGTGGATGACAACCTACGGAGGAATCATCCCTCTGTGCAAGAATCCCGAACCCTGAAGAGGATCCTAAATGTCTTTTCAGAAGCCTTCGGAACTTCTATCAATCTTGAAAAATCTCACATCTTTTTTTCAATACCCCAATCATCACTCAAAGGAACATATCTAGAATCCTTGGTTTCACTATTGCCTCTCTTCCCTCCAAATATTTGGGAGCCCCACTCACTGACTCAGCCATTAAACACACTTCTTAGAAAGAAATGTTAGATAAGCTGGAGGCTAAACTCTCCTCCTGGACCTTCCAATCTCTAAACTTGGTTGGGCACCTCGTTCTCATTAAATATGTTCTTCAAACCATGCCACTCTACATGTTTTCTGTTCTTGCAACTCCAAACTGGGTCCTAAAATCTATAAGAAGACTTCAACGCACCTTTCTTTGGGTGGGGTGATAAGAATCACTTCAAATGGCCTCTTTTTAAATGGAACATGATCTGTATGCCCAAATATTTTGGAGGTCTAGGCCTGAGATATCCTACCATCAACACTGAGACCTTTAATGCCAAAATCTGGTGGAATTGGGTAACAAAAAATTCCACGTCGTGGGCCCAACTTTGGAATTGGAAATATGTCCCCAATTTGGACCCACAGGAAATCATCTGTTACAATCTATCTATACAAGGTTCGCTCATCTGGAATGCTGCAAATACCCAAAGGCACCAGATACAACAACACATTTTTTGGGAAATAAGAAATGTATCCTATGCCCACTTCTGGATAGACTCTTGGCAACAAATGCCAAGTCTGCACTTCCTTCTCCAACTGTCGCCCGTATAGGACTCTATTCAGGCCTATGAAAAGATCTCATTCAAGGATTATCGGGCAAATGAAATGCAACACAACTTCAGGATTTGGAATCACCCAAGGCAGTGGGGCATTCAACTGAATAATGAGGACATGAACAGGATTTGGCAGGAGCTACAAAAGAGGAAAATCCACATCCAATCAGATCCCGACATCATTCGATGGGGTTACAAGCCCATTGGATCCTTCACTATCAAGGAGGATTATCACCTACATACTCAAAATCACTTGGAACAGAGAGATGCCATCTGGACAACAGTTTGGAATACAAAGACCTGGCCAAAGGTCGCTACCTTCCTCTAGCTCATCATCCACAAACAGTTCCTATAATGGGACAACCTGATTAAACACGAACTACATGGTCCTTCCAAATGTTCTCTTTGCAACAATCGTGAGGAAACCATGGAACACTTACTTCACTCCTGCTTTTTCTCCAATAACTTATGGGCCAGGATGAGTATTCTATGTAGAAGAAATGATCGGGTACACAGTAATCCTATAAAAAAATTTAAAAATTGGACTGATAAACCTTATCAAAACAACATCCTCAACTGAATTTGGGATCTCTCTCCAGGTTTTGTGGTTTGGGTAATTTGGAAGGAACACAACTCCATAATTTTTTAAGACAAGGTTAGAACTGAGGATTTAGTTTGGGTTAAATGCAAGGATCACATCCTGGAAACTCTCCTACTCCACCATTGGTCGGAACAAGACTTCAAAGCTGACCCACTAGAGACAGTGATTTTAAAAAATTGGAAAATTACTCCTCATTCATCCTCATCCAACATTATGATCAGACCCGCAACTCCTCCTAGTCCTGACTCTTGGAGTCATCCTCCTGTGGGTTTTCTCAAATTCAATTTTGATGGAGCTTCTAAAGGAAATCCAAGCCCTGCTTGATTCGGTGGAGTCTTTAGGGACAACTTAGGGGAAATTATCCACTTGTACTTTGGTAATCTAGGCCATGACAGCAATAATGCGGTGGAACTTGCAACGCTTATAAATGGGCTCGAAATAGATTATTCTTGATCTTTTATTCCACTGATTGTAAAAGGAGATTCTCAAATCCTCAACACCATTGAAAAATAATCCAATGTGGCTCTCAATTATCTAAGCTATCTCCCAGTTAGAGGCTCAACTTTGGACTCTATTGTCTGGTAGCCCTTATCCCTATTACGGGGGCCATCACTTTCAAACATGTCAAAAGGAAATCCAATGCTCTGGCAGAACGACTTGCTAATGAAGGAGTCTCAATCAATATATCCCTCCAAAATTTGGATCCTTCCCTACTCTCTTATTCCACTCTCAAGTTGGATTGCCTCTCCATAATGGAACAAGAGCGTAAAACCCCGGATGCAGGTGATATGGTCATGCATACGAGGGCAGCCACAATGGTATCATCTCTCAACCACGTGGAGCATGTTAGATATTTGCAACATGCGAATTAAATTAGCCTCCTACTCGATGCACTTGCTCATTTAATCTACAGTCATTCGAGCCTCCGCTTGAGCTGGAAAATGTACCTGACCTCCTTCCCTCCTGCGTACAAAATTATGCCCTCTACAAGCGTTGGTTTAAGGCCTTCGGACAGGTATTATTTCTCCATTAGACCTCACAGCAGCGGGAATGACATTAAGGTCTATCCTAAGCTTTTTGATAATAGCTTGTTGATGGTTTGGGCTTGGTGCTCTCACACTCGCATTCTGTTTTACACTAGTTCTTTCGCTCTCGAACCTCTCCCTGAGCCCCCTTGGCTCTCTTTGGAGACCCACTAGATTTCTAGGGTGAATTATCAGTTGGAAAAGATGGCCCAAAGGCTTCATGGTGTTCCCCGTTGAGGTGGTGGATTTCGTGGCAACCATGGAAATCGCGGGCGTGTAGGAGGTAATATCAATGGTTATAATAATTCAATCCTGGAGCATTTGAGAACAATGCTCAATGATTGGGAAGAAGAATTCGTTCTACAACATCTTATCACTCAAAAAATTTGGGACATGCGAAGACACTTCTAGATGGTTCAGAATATGTTGGCTAACATCCTCATGCAGGCATAGGAGCCCCATCAGGGTATTCAACCCCCTCCACCAGCTCCTGCTCCTGCCCCTGCTGAACACTCCACCTCCTCTCCTATCATGTCACAGATTTTAAGGCCTGCAGATTCCAAGAACCCATAGCATGAAAATTTCCCAGCGGAACAGGAGGATCCCACCAACGTGGTGTCCACCAGTGGCCACAAGTGTAAAAGGGTGGAACTTATTGTTGCTTCCATCTTGGATTCCCCCAGAAATACTGAACCACTAAGAGTTCCTCAAGCTCTGAGGCCAAGACAACCATGGAAAGCTCAAAGGACTCCAGCAACAAGAACGACCATGACAACTCTTCAAGCTTTGAATATTATCGCTGCCCCATAGTGGAAGAGAAGATCGATGAAGCTAATTCCAATGGCATCTCCAAGTAATCATGTGGTTTTTCTCTCTATTTTTTACAGCTCTGTTGGACACTCTATTTTTTTTCCCATAATTATGCTAGAATTCGTTACAGGTTCTTTTGTAGAAGGCCTAGTCCGAAGCTATCAATTTTTTTTTGCAAATATGTAAATTTCCCAAACTCTGATGAAAGACCAGACTCTCAAGCCATTTGTAGGAAGGTCTATAAGGGCCTTAATTTGGTTTTATCGCTCCATAAGAGGCCTCAGAAGGATCTCATAACTACAGACTATCCTGTGCATGTAATATTTTTTGTACCTTAATATATTTTCTCTCTACAATTTACAAAAAAAAAATTATCAAGTCACCCTTAGTATTGTGATATTGGGAAGCATATTTTGTAAGAGTCTGCAAAGAAGCATAAGAAGGTTGAAGAACCCCTTTAGTTCCACACACCCACACAATCCAAACAATGCAACATATAGAATTCATCTGAAACTCTAGCATTCACATCCTCATGTGCTCCAATATCCTTATATCATAATGATAGATATTCCTAGTAGCAATAATAACAATATCAAAATCTATAGGTTTATATATGCCTTCTACCCTTGTCTTCACTCTTGCACACCACATGGGCATTAATCCAATTAACACGGTGGGCCTAACCTGCCATGATTTCCCACTTCCTCCTTGATTTACATGCACAATACCCACACCCCACTACCCATCTATGTTAGTCCACTACCCCACCACTAAGGCTATGATGAAATACCCTAGCCTTTATTGTGGAGGAGAAACCTTAGTCTATTTTTCCTTTTTCAATCAACACAATCTCAACCCTTTCTAGGGTCTACATTACTCACCTAGACCACTTTGTGAAACTCAATAATTGATGTAGGAGCATCAATGCTGAGTCAGCAATGTGATTACGTGTTCACATGTTGTGGCTAGCATGAGGACAAGTTGTCCTGACATGGACAGTATAATTTGTTTTTATGTTTAAACATTTTAATTTGCCGAATATGTAACTGCCTTGCGCGTTGTCAATTTTTGAGAAGATAGAACATAGTGGAAATTTGATACTCCATGCATGGAGATCAAGTTAGTTAGCAGTCTGTTGTAGGATGATAGTGACTCCTTCAGTAATGGGGAGAGTGAGGTTGTTAGTTTGTTTAGTGGTTCGTCCATTCTGTTTTGGGAGCCAAAGAGATAAAAAGGGTAGAGCTGAATGAGAAAGGGGGTCATCGGTTTTGGGGTTGATCGTTTTTTGTTGGAATGTAAATTTCTAGCTATCAGTTAGTGCAATCAGAAGTTCTGTGTATTCTATTGGGTTACTGTACATCTTGAATGAAGAATGATCTGAGATTTTGTAAGGTAGAGCTGTGTGCAATTGTTGGCCCGATTTTTGTGTGAATGAGTCTCTGTTTCGTATCTGTGTGATTTCCATTGCAGTTAAGAAGCCCAAATCGTTTGCATATCGACCACCATTAAGTAGCTTAAGTAGATTTCTTGTTTGTATTTAGTTTCCATTAGATCTGAACGAAGAATCGAGCTGGATTGATCGATTCTATGATCAATCAACGAAGAAATCATAGAGCGCAGTTGAGGCGATTAAACAGAGGTTGGATGGCTCAGATCCAAGCCAAAATGAAGATCAACGGTGGGGAAAGGATCGACCAAGTGAACGTGTGCAAGACTTAGCATTTCCGCAAGCCAAAGTGCAATGCTCTACACTGACCAAAGATCAACGGGCGAGATTCCATCCGCAAAAGATCGACGGTTAACATCATGTTCCGCAGAAGAAAGAAGCACGGGTGTTAACGGCGAAGGATTGCAGAAACCATATTGCCGAAGAGTTTTGCGGAAAGTTCTTTCAAGAAAACACGAAAAACGCACCCGCAATCTGCAATCCGCAAAGTTACGGAAAGGAGTATTGCGGAAGGGGAGTTGCGGGAAGGATGCGTGCGGAGGGACCGTTAAGGGACAGCGATTACGGAAAGATTATTGTGGAAAACCACTCAAGTTGCGAAAAGAAGGTATTTTCGCAAGAAAGTTGTGGAAGGTCAATTCTAAGCGTCAGAAGGTTGCAGAAAGACCAGTTTGGATAGAAGGGTCGCCATTGAGAAGGACCTAGTTGGTTTTCAGCTAAGTCCAGGGGTTCGATTTCAAGAATCACCCTATTTCCTAGGAAGGTGCGGGTTGGACAGGTTGTGGTCATTTCCTCCGACACCAATTTTGGTATCAGAGCGGGACTTTGCTCAGCGCAATAGAGGAAAGATATAGCGGTATGTATGGGCCGATCAAGAGGTCGTGACAGAGTAAGGCCAACAATGAATGCAGAGGTCATGGAGGAAATTAGAGAAATGCGAGCACGTATGGAAGATGTGGAGATGGGTAGACGAAGAGACCCAGAAGCAGGAGACGTGAGTGAACCTGAAGAAGAGGAACAAGGAGAAGAAGAAGCACCCATGTGAGAGACACCTGAGTTAATATACTTTCGTTCAATTCTTGGAGCAACATCGAGACCAAAACCTAAGTTTCCTACTTATGAGGGAAGTCTCACTGCTGAACACCTCATTGATTGGATCAGTGATTTAGACAAGTACTTTCAGTACAATGAAGTTGAAAAGAACAATAAGGTCAGGTTTGCAGTGACAAGGCTGAAAGGACATGCGTCCCTGTGGTGGGATAGTGTGCAAGTTGAAAGGAGATGAAAGAACAAGCCATTGATAAAGGGTTGGGATAGGATGGTAGCTGAGATGAGAGCCAAGTCCTTACCCAAAGATTACCAGTTGACATTGTATAGGAAAATGTAGAACCTTAGAAAAAGGTTACTGACTGTAAGAGAGTATACTTAAGAATTCTACAAGGTGAACCTAAGGGCAGGTTATGTAGAAGAATCAGCAGAGAAGGCTGCTAGATATGGCAATGGTCTCAGGATGGAGATTCAGGATGAGATCAGCATGATATCACCAAGAACCATGGAAGAGGCATGCCAATGTGCCTTGAGAGCAAAAGAAAAGTTATTGAGGAAGCAGAGTTTCAATAGGGGCATAGGTTCATCCCAAGGAAGGGGGAAAACAGCTGGAAGAGGAAGGTTTGCAGCCTAAAGAGGAAGACCTAGTAACTTAAACTAGCAGGAGCACCAAGGTAGAGGAGGTGACCCAAGAGGGAGAAGACCTTACCAAGGAGGTAGAGGTAGAGGAAGAGGCAGAGAAGCTGTCTACAGATGTTACAAGTGTAACAAATTGGGGCACAGATCCTTTGAATGTCTAGAGAAAGAAGACATAGGACAGAGAGGATCATATGTATCTCAGAATGAGCAGTAGCAAGAGTAGATGATAGTGGTTGAGAATATGCCAGAGAAGGGAGAGTCTTTGATGTTGAACAAAGTCTTATTGAAACCTAAAAAGGAGGAAGTGGAACCGGCTCAAAGGAAGACTTTATTCAAAACCATGTGTAAAGTCAAAGGGAAGTGTTGTAAGATGGTGATTGACAATGGGAGCACTGACAATCTTGTTTCCACAGAGATGGTGGAGAAACTGAGTCTGAAGAGGACCAAACACCCTGATCCATACAAAGTATCTTAGCTGCATAAAGGACATAAAATCTTGGTAAGTGAACAATGTGAAGTTGATTTCGAAGTAGGCACATATAAGGACAATATTATATTTGATATTATGCTCATGGATGTTTTCCATATTCTTATAGGGATACCATGGAAATTTGACAAAAGGGTAGTGCATGATGGTAGGAGGAATTTTCATAGTTTCGCACGAGATAGGATAAAAAATATTCTTCATCCTTTGCAAGGGGAGAGTTCGACAGAGCAGCAGACATCTAGGTCCTGATGTTGACAGGGAAAGAGTATTTGCAGCAAATTGATGAAAATGAGCTAAATTATGTTGTGGTATGTAAGCCTAGAGTGGTAGTGATGAAAACTAATATTACAGATCTTCCTGAGGAGATTCAAGAGATGCTGGGAGAGTTTAGTGACATTGTGGTAGATGATTTTCCCAATGAGTTACCACCAAAGAGAGATATAAGTCACCATATTGATTTTATTCTTGGAGAAAGCTTACCAAACAAGGCAGCATACAGGTTGACACCTCAAGAGAATGAAGAAGTTAGAAGGTAGGTACAATGATTGTTAGACAAGGGGTTGGTTCAGAAAAGTCTGAGTCCTTGTGCAGTACCAGCAATACTTACCCCAAAGAAGGATGGTGAATGGAGGATGTTCACTGACTCCAGAGCAATTAACAATATTACCATCAAATATAGATTTACATTACCCAGGATGGATGACATGATGGATTTCCTGAGTGGGGCAACATGTTTTTCAAAACTAGATCTGAAGAGTGGATACCATCAGATCAGGATTCAAGAAGGAGATGAGTGGAAAAAAACCTTTAAGACAAATGATGGGATGTATGAGTGGTTGGTTATGCCATTCGGACTATCCAATGCACCAAGCACTTTCATGATATTAATGAATGAAGTCTTGAGAGATTTCATAGGTAAGTTTGTGATAGTTTACCTTGATGATATTCTGATTTTCAGTAAAACAGAAGAAGAGCACTTGAAGCACATGAGATGTGTCTTGGAGAGGTTACAAAAGGAAAACGTGTTGGTGAATGTAAAGAAGTGTACATTTATGAAATCAGAACTAGTGTATTTTGGTTTTGTTATCTCAAGGGATGGACTGAAGATGGATCCAGAAAAGGTGCAAGCAATCATTGATTGGCCTCAACCTCGGAACATTTTTGAGGTAAGAAGTTTCCATGGGTTGGCAAGTTTTTACAGAAAGTTTATAAAGAATTTCAATGGTATTTGTGCACAAATCATTGAAACAATTAGAAAGGACAAACAACCATTTAAATGGACAGCAGAAGTTGAAAGTAGCTTTCAGTTTTTGAAGAAGAAGATTACTAAGCAACCAATATTGAAATTACCAGATTTCAAACATCCTTTCCAAGTGAAGTGTGATGCCAGTGGAGTAGTAGCAATTGGAGCTGTACTCAGTCAGGAAGATAGACTTGTAGCATATTTCAGGGAGAATTTGAATGATTCCAAACAAAAGTATTAATCTTATGACAAGGAATTATGTGCTATTGTCCAATCACTGAAGCATTGGAGACATTATCTGATGCCTAGAAAGTTTGTTTTGTTTTCTGATAATCATGCATTATAGTACATCATGCAACAACCTAAATTGAATCATAAACATGTCAAGTGGGTTGAGTTCATGCAAAACTTTACCTTTGTGATAAAACACATCAATGGACAATCAAATCAAGTAGTTGATGCCTTAAGCAAGAGACAATTGATGGTGCAAGAAAGTCAGATCCACGTCTGAGAATTTGAGCACTTAAGAGGTTTGTATGAGGTTGACATTGATTTTCAGGATGCATATAGAGTTTGTAAGAATCCCATGGAAGTGTACAACGATCCATGGATAAAATATATGTTGCAAGATGGTTTACTCTTTAAAAACAGTAAACTTTGTATTCCCAAATGTTCCATGAGAGAGAATTTGATACAGGAGAAACATAACGGAGGGATGGCGAGTCACTTTGGAAGTGATAAAAATTTGGACAGTTGAGCCATTTCTATTTTTGGCCAAAGATGAGGTCTGAAGTTGAAAATTTTGTGAGCAGGTGTAGGGTATGTCAGCATGCCAAGGGAAGGAGCCAAAACACAGGCTTATACACACCATTGCCTATTCCAACTAGGCCTTGGGATTCTGTGAGTATGGATTTCATTTTGGGTTTACCAAAAACTCAGAAAGGGAATGATTCTATTTTTGTAGTGGTGGATAGATTTACTAAGATGGCACATTTCATCCCATGTTATAAGACTAGTTTTGTCACACACATTGCTAACTTTTTTTTCAATGAAGTTGTGAAGCTACATGGTTTACCTAAGAGCATTGTATCTGAAAGAGATGTAAAGTTCATAGGCCATTTCTGGAGGACCTTGTGGAAGAAGTTGGGAACCAAGTTGAACTTCAGTTCAACATATCATCCACAGTCTGATGGACAGACTGAGGTGGTAAATAGGAGTATGGGTAACATGTTGAGAAGTCTGATTGGAGAAAATCCAAAGCAATGGGACAAAGTGCTAGCTCAAGCAGAATTTGCATATAATGACTCACCAAACCGAAGTACGGGGATGAGTCCATTCCAAATTTTGTATAGAATGCATCCAAGAGGAGTGTGTGAACTTCGTGATTTAGGTCATATGGAGAAGCGAAGTGCAGATGGATAAGAGTTTGCAAAAATGATCAGTGAACCACAAGAGCGAGTTAAAGCAAGGTTGCAACAGAGTAACAGTAGTTACAAAGCAAGAGCAGATTCCAAGAGAAGAGAGAAAAGCAATGAGGCAGGAGATTTGGTTTTAGCACACCTGAGGAAAGAGAGATTTCCAAAAGGAGAGTATAACAAGTTGAAAATGAAAAAGATTGGACCTTGTAGGATACTCAGAAAGTTTTCAGCGAATGTCTATGAACTGGAAATTGCAACAAGGATCGGTATATCACCTATGTTTAATGTTGCAGACCTGTACACTTATGTGACAGACGATACAGGACAAGTGCCAGAAGTGGGAGATTTTCAGTGGCTAAAGTAGATGCCTATGGCACAGCCATCAAAAGCTGAGTCAATCTTGGATACTAGAGTGGCAAAGAGTACAAGATAGAGAGACTACTTGGAATAAAATGGGAAGGACATCCTGTAGAATATTCTACATGGATGAGTGTTGAGGAATTGGAGACAAAGGGTTTTAACCTAACTGATCTACTAAACAGGGATTCAAAATTTTTAAACTTGGGAGTCTGATGCAGGAGCATGAATGTTGAATCAGGAATGTGACTACGTGTTCACATGTTGTGGCTAGCATGAGGATGAGTTGTCCTGACGTGGACAATATAATTTGTTTTTCTGTTTAAACATTTTAATTTGCAAAATATGTAACCGCCTTGCGCATTGTCGATTTTTGAGAAGATAGAACATAGTGGCAATTTGATACTCCCTACGTGGAGATCAAGCCAATTAGCAGTCTGTTGTAGGATGATAGTGACTCCTTCAGTAATGGGGAGAGTGAGGTTGTTAGTTTGTTTAGCAGTTTGGCCATTCCGTTTTGGGATCCAAAGAGATAAAAAGGGTAGAGTTGAATGAGAAATGTGTTGGTCGGTTTTGGGGTTGATCGTTTTTTGTTGGAATGTAAATTCCTATCTATCAGTTAGTGTAATTAGAAGTTCTATGTATTCGATTGGGTTACTGTACATCTTGAATGAAGAATGATCTGATATTCTGTCAGGTAGAGTTGTGTGCAATTGTTGGCCCAATTTCTGTGTGAATGAGTCTCTGTTTTGTATCTGTGTGATTTTCATTGCAGTTAAGAAGCCCAAATCATTTGCAGATCGACCATCGTTAAGTAGCTTAAGTAGATTTATTGTTTGTATTTAGTTTCCATTAGATCTGAACAAAGATTCGAGCTGGATTGATCGATTCTCTGATCAATCAATGAAGAAATCGTAGAGCGCAGTCGAGGCGATTAAACATAGGTTGGACGGCTCAGATCCAAGCTGAAAGGAATATCAACAGTGGGGAAAGGATCGACCAAGTGAACGTGTGTGAGACTTAGCATTTCCACAGGCCAAAGAGCAGTGCTCCGCACTGACCAAAGATCAACGGGCAAGATTCCATCTGCAAAAGAGCGACGGTTAACATTGTGTTCCGTAGAAGAAAGAAGCGTGGGCGTTAACGGTGAAGGATTGCGGAAACCATATTGCAGAAGAGTTTTGCGGAATCTTATTTCAAGAAAACACGAAAGACGTACCCGCAATCCACAATCCGCAAAGTTGAGGAAAGGAGTATTGCAGAAGGGGAGTTGCAGGAAGGACGCGTGCGGAGGGACCGTTGCGGGACGGAGATTGCGGAAAGATTATTGCAGAAAACCACTCAAGTTGCAGAAATAAGGTATTTCCGAAAGAAAGTTGCGGAAGGTCAATTCTAACCGTCAAAAGGTTGCGGAAAGCCCAGTTTGGAGAGAAGGGATGCCATTGAGAAGGACCTAGATGGTTTTCAGCTAAGGCTAGGGGTTCGATTTCAGGAATCACCCTATTTCCTGGGAAGGTGCGGGTTGGACGGGCTGTGGTCATTTCCTCCGGCACCAATAATCTTCACTAACCCATCCAACCTAGAGCCTCATTACACTCTTGAACCCCATTCACCCCATTCACCCTCATCCACTAGGTTATTTGAAGAATTTCGTCCAAACCCACATCTCTTTAGTAGCACCCTCTTTCCCAACATGACCAAATATGACACTATGCCCACCCTTCCATTCATTGCTCCCCAATCCAATACAACACCAACAACTCCCAACATTATAATACAATAGTTAGTTTATTATTGCTATACAAGTAACATAACAATCACTTTAGCAGAAGCCAACAAGGTAAATACATAAAGGTTCCTCATCCTTGTGCACTGTGCCTTGTAGAATTAAATCATTGCAAGGTGATATACCTAGTTTTAGAATTGATTAAATAATATTTTGAAGGTGTGATTATTAATGATTCCTTAGATGCTTGAAGATGATTGGATGAGTTTGTGTTAGATTTGAGAAACAAAAAGATTGTGCAACATGTTGATACTTTCCATTTATTAGAAGAGGATAATGTAGTGTTAAGAAGCAATTATATGAGTCATAGATGGTGCTTAGGGACTCGAAATGCCAAAATAAAACTCAAAACACCCTACAATTGATAGTGTTAAATTTAAAGAAGAAACTAGTAGAAAAAAATAAGGTGGTGGAAGACATAGATATTGCATCTTTGAACATCAAGACTAAGGATTATATTATGGATGTGCACATGAAGCAAATATGAGATTATACTTCTCATACAACTAGTATGCACAATGTGATGGAGACCTTTATTAGTGAAAATTTTAAGTTTTACAAAAAAAAAGTATTGATAGTGGTAGAAAGCTTGCACATCCCACTCATATCTTGTTGGCACCTTCTAGAGATACACTAGCAAACATTTAGCATCAAATGGAAAAGTTGAATCATTTCCTTCCATAATTCTTAGATTAATAAGCAATTATTATGAAATGTATCCAAATTTCCCAAATAAAGAGTGTCATGGATGAGTAATTAGACCATCGTAGATCCATCTTAAACCCAAATCTATCAAGCACCGGGAGGTGTAAATTTTTCTATCATTTAATTCCATGTCATGTATTTTTCCTTCATATTAAATGATAACAAAATTTATACCTCAATAAATTTGATCCCTCCAGGTGTTTGATAGATCCAAGTTTAAGATGGATCTATGTTAGATCTAATTTTTTTAGCTTTTATTTAAAATTTAAAATTGAGCTGACATATGTTGCCTAGTATCTTTATTCAAATTTTTGTTGTTGTCATATATGTACAATCACATGACAACGTCTTCCCATATTGAGTTGTAGAGCACCTCACTTGTCTCATTGCAAAGATCAAGAAAATTGGAATAAGAGATGTTAGATATATTAGCAGAAAGTGAGATTTCGGTAAATGACATCCTGTATCTGGCTAAATCACTCTGCGGTGGGACAACGAGGGTTTCATGAAGGTGACGCGACACTAAGGGTATACAGTTGCAGCCTCACTTCTCTCCTCTTTCCTTTCTTCATTTTTTTTCTACAACCTATTGTAATGCTGAATATTCTTGTGTTAGTGGTACGGCTTGACTCTTCTACACTCTGTCCTCCACATGGACTATCCAAACGTGACGAAGTTGATTATTCATCGAAACCTTATGAGGGTTAGACAATTTTGGTTACATTTTCTATTGGGCAGATGGCATATCCAAAAAATTCCCAAGTAGACAGCGAGGTTCGGACACCCTCCGGCATGACAGCTCGGGTTACTAACGAAAACCGGGAGAATATGGAAACCATTTTTTTCCATGACCATTTTGGAATCAACATTGTGTCGGTTACTGCAAAGGCAATGTTTCCACTATCGGCTATATCCCTTGCCCCGAAATTAGGGGGAAACCCTTTCTCTCTTTTTCTGCGTCGCCAACCACCAGTCTAGGTTTTTCGATGTTGATGGAATCAACCATTGTTCACACAGATTTGAACCTAGAACAACCACTATATCACTCGGTTCTTGATGATCTTACCCCAAACCCTGGTCTTGAATTATTGGAAGCAAGTTGGCCTTTTTCTGACCTCTTGGGCCCTAGACCCTCTCTGGTAGCTCATGTGGAGGCTAAAGACACACTTCAAAACCTGGAAGGTTTTATTGTATCCTTTATGAGGCCAACAAACCCGTGCAGTGACCCAATTGAATCGGCATCAAACAAGTGCAATAACGGAGGTAGAATAGGATCCAAAGGCATCCATGGCGCCAACAGTGGATCAAGCCAGAAGATAAGGAAGAAAAAATGTGCCAACAATGCCAAAGACCTTCTTGTTAAGATATTTTAATACTCCATCCTTTTCCTACCTAGCATTATTTATTTTTCCTAATTATTGATGATGTCATTTTCCCCTAGTGGTGTGCAGATGTCATCTAGGATCCATATACCAACTTCTGAGCCCTGCATGCATCATTTGAGGACCACTTCATTCAGTTCTCTCTTTTATAGGAACCTATTGAGTGTTCCAGTGTAGTCCACGTGAGTTAGCCGACTCTTGTGGGGGGTTAGAGCTCTGAATGCCACTGATTGTAGACTCGTGCTCCCTTTTCTAACAGGCATGCATGACAAACTTACTATTATTCCCTCCTTGGTCAGTTAACTGATTGTGACTTCAATTAGCTGAGTTTAGGTTCAGTTCAGTTGAGTTTGAGTCTTCTGAAGCACTCCAGTGGTGACAATTCTTATGCTAGACCAATTGAGGTTCGAATTCTCGTCTGTGATTCGAATTATCTCCATTGTATCATCATTGTTGACTATACTTATTATTGGATCGTGTGACATTATTCTACTCCTATATCAGTTCTACTGCATAATTATTTCTCTGCTCTTTTTTACTGCAGTTTTCACTCTTATTCAACTTTTTTGCTCGTTATTTCTCTATGAGGTATACTCAGCTCTTAGATGTGTTGTGACTTAGAATTTCACATGTTATTAGAGCCTTTGAGAGTGTAAGTTGAGTAACTGATTTCGGTAGTGCACCAGAAGCCTCTGTATTTCCACAACAAATCCTGGTGCCATTGCATTGAATTCATTGGAGAAATCCAATGAGGTCTAACCAGGTGTGAAGGATCCAGAAAAATGTGCCTATTTTCCTAAAGCAGTAATCAGTAGTATTCTGTCTCCAAAATTGATTTTTTTTGCAGGTTATTCAAAAACATTTAGTGCAGCAGTAGTTTTGCTGTAGTAGCAGCAATTTCACCTTGTATTCGCTCCAGCAGTTCTAATGGAAAATTCAAACTCTCCCCTCTCTCTTTCCCAGGATCCTGACACCATTAAATTACCTTGATTGGAGGGATGATATGCAGATGGTATTGTGCAACAAGTCACTACACAAGGTGACAATGGAGAAGGAGGTCGAACCACAAGCAGTTGTGAAGAAGGACAAGTATCTGAATAGATTGGATGAAGCATTCGGTTTCATGTGTATTCACATTTCCAGAGATCTACTCTTCCACCTCGATAGATGGAAGACTCCAAGAGAATTATGGTTGAATTTAGAGACCCTCTTAGGAAAACAAGATGAGCTAAGATGCCATATTCTGGAAAATGAGTTGATTTCTCTACAACCAAGCAATTTCGAGACCATTCAGCAATTCTTTTCAAAATTCAAATCTTTGGTCATGCAATGCAATCAATGTGGAATTGAGAAGAAGGATGATAAGTTGGTGTTATCCATTCTGAGCAAGCTAGGTCCTGAGTTCTCCATCTTTGTCTCTACCTTCCATTTTGGGAGAATTCCAATCCCTGGTTGGAAGATGTCCTCCTTTGATGTTTTAACTGAATCTCTCATCCAAGAACAAGATAAGTTGATCCATATGGGTGCCTTGAAGGCCTCCGAAAATCAAGCTCTTTTGGATGGAGAACCAAAAAGTGTGAATGGGAAGGGGAAGCAAAAAGGAAAGGAGAAGAGGCAATCTGAACCCAAGCAGAATGCCAATCCAATTCCATGAGAAGGAGCCTACAGCTCCAAGAAAGAAAAACAAAAGGGATTTGATAAATCCAAGTGTTCTTATTGCAAGAAAGGAAAGCACCCAGAGAGATCTTGCATGAAGAAGAAGATAGATCAGATTACCAAGCTTCTTGAACAACACAACATTTCCCTCCCAGCAGGTGCAAGAGAGACTGATTCTGATGGTCATGAGAGATGCCATTCACTGAAGGTTGGATTTTAAAAATCACAAGCCCTCCTCATAGGTTCAGGAGCCTCCAACCACATGGTTTCCTCCAAAGAATCATTTTATTCTCTATATCTCAAAGATGGTCTGATTATTCACATGGGAGATAACTCTCATATCTCTGTTGAAGGGAAGGGAACAGTACATATGGAGCATGGGAAGTTCAAAAATGTTCTATGTGTGCCTTATTTGTCGGCAAATTTGTTGTCTGTATATCAAATGACTCACACGGGTTCACCAAAGAAAGTGGTCTTTGGTCCTAACACAGTTGAGATTGCAGAGATCTCCACAGGGAATATTATAGCGAAAGGTTGCAAACCATGCCTCCAAGGCATATGAATTCTCCCATTTTTTTCCATACTCTCTACCTACCCCATTTGAATCTAATGAATATTAGAGTGATATCTCTTCTAATGAAGATGAGGATCAAGATCTTGATGTTGAGAATAAATTTCAAGGAGATTCAGATCCAAATCCAACACATGCTCCCAATCCATGGCCAAGGCCAATATGGGCTCACAAAGTCCTTGTAGCTACTGGGAACACAGTTAGGGATCCATTTGACCATAGAACCACCAGATCTCAGTATCATGCAAAACTTGCACTATGACATGTAGATCCACTTCTCTCAGAGAGGTGCTACATGATGGTGGGGTTTGATCCACAATCTCTTAGAGAGATTTGACATGGGGTATCTACAACCAAGCAACAATATCGGTTGTTTGACAAAAGGTACTCAAAGGTTCATGATTTGGACCACAATGAGCCATTCGCTCCAGTAACAAGAAGGCGGGTTCCTGAAAGACTTGTTTTGGCAAATACAACTTCTACATAGTGGGAGGTACATCAGAGGAGAATATCCAGATCCAGATCTAGCACCTGCATTGCTATCCTACATAGGAGCAGCTTGCCAATATTTTTGCAAAGGCTTTCACTAAGGAAATTTTTTTCCTTCTCTGCTTAGTATGAAGGTTCTTTGAGTTCCCTACTGCTATTCTTTTGAGGGGGTTTTTTCCCATGAGGTTTTCTCCATTTCCTTGGTTCATGGACAATTCTTTTTTTATCATTTATTTGATTGTATGGGTGATCTTTGGTCTTAGTAACCAAGGCCTAGGATGCAAAAGTATGGATTAAGGTGGGGTGTTAGGATATTTTAATACTCCATCCTTGTCCTACCTAGCATTATTTACTTTTCCTAGTTATTGATGATGTCATTTCCCCCCTAGTGGTGTGTAGATGTCATCCAGGATCCATCTACCACCTTTTGATCCCTGCATGCATCATTTTAGGACCACTTCAATCAGTTCCCTATTTTATAGGAACCTACTGAGTGTGAAAATCCTCACAGCAGATCTAAGAGATGATGTATCTCACAAGAGAATAATTATGATTAAGCAAGAAAATAGAAGAAGAGTGATACATGCAGTATAATGAGCAACAAAATAATATGGTACAGTAGAACTCAGATAGAAGCAATAATACTTCGGTCATACTATGTTATTAATCACAAATGGACATATAAATAATACAATGCATGAGGAATTCGAATGCCTAAGGTGGCAATTCGAATTAGCCTTCATGGAGTGATCAAAGGATCACTGGAGTGTCATCGGAGCACAACTAGGTGTCCTCATGATCATCGGAGCGCAACTGTAAGTCTTCATCATCATCAGTGGAGTCATCAATGCTCAAGTAACTGTCAACCATCAGTCAAACTAACTCTGGTAGGTGTAACTGAGTGTAACTCAATGTAACTGAGTGTAACTGAGTGTAACTCAATGTAACTGAGTGTAACTGAGTGTAACTCAATGTAACTGAGTGTAACTGAGTGTAACTGAGTGTAACTACGTGTAACTGAGTGTAACTGACTGTAACTGAGTGTAACTGACTGTAACTGAGTGACAACTGGACTGGTAGGTGAAGGAGGGCGAGTTGCTCCCTAAAAACAAGGAAGAAGGGCGCATTAAGCAACTGGAGGGCTAAAACTGAATAGTGAGAAGCTCCTGGGGGCTAGCTAACTGAGGGCTAGGTGCTGGACTGATGACTGGGATGCATGCAAAATGCATGCAAATCCTAGAATGCATGCAAACCCTAAAAGGTGCATGCATGACTGAAAATGTAAATGATCAAAATACTGGTGGGACTAGGATGGAGTATAGGAATATCCTAACACCCCCCCTTAATCCATCCTGGGCCCTGGTAACTAAGACCAAAGGTCACCCAATACAATGAATAATAACAATCAATAAACCAAGGAAGTGGGAAAATTTCATGGGAAACATACCCCCTCCTCAAAAATTAGACTGTAAGGCACACATAAAAATAAATGATCCAAACTCAAGCATGTGTGATGCTTGGTCATATGTCTGGAGGTATCTTCTTCTTGGGAAGAAGTGGATCATGCTCAAAAAGCATGTGCTTGTACTTGCTCTTCAGATCGAATGTGATGAGAACAAATCCAATAGTATGAGAATGATCCTTGAACCTATGATTCGAATCAGCTGAGGTAGGATCAAATCTGTGAAAGTGCATATAGTCTTTTGTCTTCTCCTTTGAACCACCATGGGTGAGATTATGCCAAAAATAACTATTACATGTTTGCTTGAAATCAAAATCAGATTTAAGACTTTCAAAACAGTTTCTTGAGATCTCCTTTGAACCAGCAAGGGTGAGATCAAAACTATCATATGCATGAGAAATTATCTCAAGCGGGTGGCAATGGCCATATTCTTCAATAACCTTCTGAAAGCATGTGCTAATGATCATATAGTAGTAAATAAGAGATGTTTGCTGAAGAGGAGCGAATGCATTACCTCCAATAGCTGATGTTACCTCCGAAATAATCATGTGATCATGATGCAAACCAACAAACTCTGGTGCAAGAGAGGATTTAGGACCTTCTGCAATATCTAGAGTGTGAGCTGGCACAGAAAGAGAAGAAAGTTTGAGCATGAGTGGAGAATCTGCAAGTTCTTTGTCAACAACTTCAATATGAGATGATACTGGTTCATGATCTGAGAGATCATCAAGGGAAGCGAATGCAACATGATCTGAGAGACCATTAGGAGGAGCGAATGCATTACCTCCAATAGCTGATGTTACCTCCGAAATAATCATGTGATCATGATGAAAACCAACAAACTCTGGTGCAAGAGAGGATTTAGGACCTTCTGCAATATCTAGAGTGTGAGCTGGCACAGAAAGAGAAGAAAGTTTGAGCATGAGCGGAGAATCTGCAAGTTCTTTGTCAACAACTTCAATATGAGATGATACTGGTTCATGATCTGAGAGATCATCAAGGGGAGCGAATGCAACATGATCTGAGAGACCATCAGGAGGAGCGAATGCATCATGATCTGAGAGACCATCAAGTGGAGCGAATGCATCAACTTGCTTGCTTTTGAAGGGATTTGGACCAAATCCATCATTCTTTTTGCCGAATCTTTCATCCAGATGAGCCCATAACTCTTTTGGAGTTTCAATATCAAAGATGGTCGGGTACAATATGTAATCAGTCATAGTAAGCTTCATTCTTCCAATGTGCATGTCACCTTTATTCAACCATTTAATCTTCTTTGTAGAGGATTCGAACTCTCTTTCAAAATAGCAATCAAAGAGATCATGGCTCTTTAAATATGCTATTATTTTTGGTTTCCATTCATCATAGTTGAATGGAGAAAGAGGAGTAATTTCTTCTAAATTCATTGAAGTTGTAGAAGACCTGCAAAAACAATATAGAATAACTGCAACTGCTACTGCTGCAAAAATGCAGAAACTGCTGCAACTGCTGAACTCGAAATCTTGGTAATAACCTGCAAAAAACTCTCAAGAATGGAGATAAACAATACTCTCAACAGGCTCTGATACCATGTGAAAATCCTCACAGCAGATCTAAGAGATGATGTATCTCACAAGAGAATAATTATGATTAAGCAAGAAAATAGAAGAAGAGTGATACATGCAGTATAATGAGCAACAAAATAATATGGTACAGTAGAACTCAGATAGAAGCAATAATACTTCGGTCATACTATGTTATTAATCACAAATGGACATATAAATAATACAATGCATGAGGAATTCGAATGCCTAAGGTGGCAATTCGAATTAGCCTTCATGGAGTGATCAAAGGATCACTGGAGTGTCATCGGAGCACAACTAGGTGTCCTCATGATCATCGGAGCGCAACTGGAAGTCTTCATCATCATCAGTGGAGTCATCAATGCTCAAGTAACTGTCAACCATCAGTCAAACTAACTCTGGTGGGTGTAACTGAGTGTAACTCAATGTAACTGAGTGTAACTCAATGTAACTGAGTGCAACTGAGTGTAACTCAATGTAACTGAGTGTAACTGAGTGTAACTAAGTGTAAATGACTGTAACTGACTGTAACTGAGTGACAACTGGACTGGTAGGTGAAGGAGGGCGAGTTGCTCCCTAAAAACAAGGAAGAAGGGCACATTAAGCAACTGGAGGGCTAAATTGAATAGTGAGAAGCTCCTGGGGGCTAGCTAACTGAGGGCTAGGTGCTGGACTGATGACTGGGATGCATGCAAAATGCATGCAAACCCTAGAATGCATGCAAACCCTAAAAGGTGCATGCATGACTGAAAATGTAAATGATCAAAATACTGGTGGGACTAGGATGGAGTATAGGAATATCCTAACACTGAGTGTTCCAGTGCAGTGCACATGAGTTAGATGACTCTTGTGGGGGGTTAGAGCTCCAGATTCCACTGATTGTGGACTCGTGTTCCCTTTTCTGACAGAATTTCATGACAAACTCACTATTGCGCCCTCCTTAGTCAGTTAACTAATTGTGACTTCAGTTAGCTGAGTTTAGGTTCAGTGCAGTTGAGTTTGAGTCTTCTCAAGCACTCCAGTGGTGACAATTCCTATGTTAGACCAACTAAGGTTTGAATTATCCTGTGTGATTTGAATTATCTCCATTGTATCATCATTGTTGACTATATTTATTATTGGATTGTGTGACATTATTCTGCTCCTATCTGAGTTCTGCAGCATAATTATTTCTCTTGTCTTTTTTACTGCAGTTTTCACTCTTATTCAACTTTTTTGCTCATTCATTCTCTGTGAGGTATACTTAGCTCTTAGATATGTTGTGACATAGAATTTCACATGGTATCAAATCCATTAAGTGAATAGGTTGAGCATCTACTTTCGGTAGTACACCAAAAGCCTCTGGATTTCCATGGCAAATCTTGGTGCCATTGCATTGAATTCATTGGAGAAATCCAATGAGGTTTAACCAGGTGTGAAGGATCCGGATAAAAGTGCCTATTGTCCTTAGATTGGTCTATGGAGTAGCTATTTCGTTGGCTCAATCAGTGGATATGGATGAATCAGCAATGGTATTCAAAGCAAGAGGTAGGTATCCTAGTCTTGAGGTGTTAAAAGAATGGGCAAAAAATGTTGGTCGGAGTTGATAAATTACACTCCAGAAATTAGGGTTTTGGCCAAAGGATGGTTCATCTTTAAATTTGAAAACAAAGATGATGCGAACCGCATCCTTCTGAGACACTGGAGCTTAGGCTCAACCCCCATTCTCTTCAAAAAATGGACACCCATGTTTGATGCAGAAAATGAAAAGATGGATGTAATTCATGTATGGGTAAGACTACTTGGGATGCCTTGGGAATTCTAGAACATGGATTCCTTCATGGACTTTGGAAATACTCTAGGAGATTTTATTGATGTGTATATGTCCTTATTGCATACTAAAACAATGATGGTAGCACGCATCTTGGCGTCCTTGAACATTAGAACCGAACTTAGGGAGGAAATTGAATTAATCTGGGGAAGAGAGGTACGTAGACAAAAACTTGATTATGAAGGAATCCCTTTCCGTTGTCATAGATGTCATGTCTATGGGAACATTTCAAAGAACTGCAATCTTCCTTTCACCAAGGACTTTACAAGGAACAGAAAGCGATAGGGAATGAGGGGGGATTCCAACACAAAAGAAGTCTCAACAAAAACTAGAAGGAAAGTTGCAGATCTTTATGTTGGATAGAAAATCCCTACTCAGGAAGATGGGTCACAATTTAGCTCGGAAAAGTTAGAATATGAAAAGATGGATCTAATAAAGGAAGCAACAAATAAAGAAGCTTTGATGGAGGGGTTGGGACCAAAAACTCATCCCATGGAAACAAAAACGCAGAATTCTCCGAGTAAGGAGTTGGATCCTTCAACTCTCATTGTTACTCTTGCAAATTCTTTTAATTTATTGGGAAATTATTGGACAGATCCTGAGACCACCCTCCCCTTTCCCCTTCTCTCCCTTCACTCTCCCCCCTCCCTTCCCCCTGTTAGATCACAACCTGACTTGGCTTGCTCAGATACATACCCTATTTCCCACTTCTCTCCTTCTACATCTTCAACAGACCTCTTCTCCTCCTTCTGTCTGGAAAATATTCCTAGCCATTTCCATATGAGAACTAGAGAAATACCTGAGCTATCAGGTATTCTTATGCACCACCCTGGATTGGGGAAAAACCCTATAGCCTCTAGAAAAGGGAGGGGGCATGGAAGGCCATCCTTCCTCTCATCTACTCAAAACTGTCCATTGAAGGAATAAGTCGATGGTAGGAAAAAACCCATTATTGAGGCACTTAGAGCATCGAAATCCCCAGAGGGGGTTACCTAATGAAACTTCTCTCTTTCAACTGCAGGGGATTGGGAAGTTCCCAGAAAAAAGTTTCCATTAGAATGTTGATCCTGAATCATCATCCTGATATTATTTTGTTTCAAGAAACCCCTGGTCCTGAAGAAGCAGTCCCACATCTATTAAAATCCACTCTCAAAAATCCAAAATTTATAGCACAAGATGCGAGAGGTCACTCTGTAGGCATTGCCATTGGTTGGAATCCAAAGTTTATAAAAGTCCTAAACTCATGGGCCTTCGATTTTGGACTTGGTATAGAGGTTTTTTCAGCTAATTTAAATCAAACTTTGAACGTTTTGAATATCTATGGCCCCTACGAAGATCGGGTCCCATTATGGGAATCTTTAAGTAAAAAATCCTTCTTTAAGGCTAATGATGTAATTGTTGGAGGAGATCTGAACTTCACTCTTGGTTCACATGAAATCTGGGAACTCAGAGTGAGATTTGATCCTCTTGTGGGTTATTCGAACAAGTACTTCAATATGGAAGGCTTATGGATGTTGATCCAGTAAAGATGATACCCACATGGACAAACAAGAGAGCATGTGAGAAGAGAATAACAAAAAGGCTTGATCGTTTTCTAGTAGTTGAAAACTTCTTGGAGAAAAATCTAATGATCGAGCAATGGGTGGATTCGGGGGGTGAATTAGATCACTACCTTATTTACTTATAATTGAAAGGGGAAGCAAAAAATCCATCTAGTCCCTTCAAGATCTGTGCTGCCTGGTTAAAGGATGAGGATTCTATACAACTTATTCAAACGAATTGGGTCCCTTACAATCCAGATGAAGGATGACATGCAGCCTTACATTTCACCCAAAATATTTCCATGCTCAAGAAAAAAGTGCAAGATTGGGCAAAAAATAAAAAATTTAGGCACGATCAGGAGCTGAAACAAGTGGAAACGGAAATTCAAAATATCCATGAATCGAAAGGAGGGGGATATTCTTCTCAAGATTCTAAGGATCGATTGGGCAATTTGGAATCCAAGAAAAGGAAACTATTGAAAGAATATGAGGAATTTTGGAAATTGAAAAGTAGACCTATCTAGTTGGAAAGTGGTGATGAGAATACAAATTTTTCCAAGCATTTGCAGAAGGAAGAAAAATGCAGAACACCATCTTGGGACTAAAAAATCAAAACAATGAAGTTGTTTGCTCCTTTGAAGTTGTTATACCTAAAATTGTAACATTGTGTACCATTGAGAGTCTTCATGTCATATCACCATGAGAAACATGATGTTTGTGCCTCCTAGGGGTGTTAGGACCCTTTTTCATTATGTTGGTCCCTTCCCTAGTTACACTTGGAAGTGAATCCAACAACTTAGGGATCGAAAACCAATTGACCTAACCCATTTATTAGCCTCCTAGAGATATTTTCGTGCCCTGCTAGTGGTGAAAGGCACGAAAATTCCTTATTTTCACATTCGGCATGCCTATGGGGGCGCGGAAATTACAACATTTTCACGCTTTGTTCAGTTATAGGTCCACGAAAAATCCTTGAATAACCATTTTCCTTAGATTTTGGATCTTGGATCTCGAGGAGATTTTCATGGGATGGGGTCCCCCTTCGAATCCCATCTCACATTCCATCCTTGGAATGATTTAGATCCTTAATCCACATATCCCTCACTTATATCCATAATATCCTCTTAGTGGTTGGCCTCCCAAATCCTATCAGGAGAATAAGGCAATCCATGAGCTATAGGGGGGTTGATCTTGGAAGCATTAAACCTATGATCCTAAGAGTCTTGCAAGGGTGGTGAAGGAGAGCTTGGAGGATGATCACGCTGCAACAATGTTAGGTATAATCCATCTTGATGTACATATTTTCATGGCTTTATCATTAATATTAACTTAGCCTATTCCTCCCATCTTCATGGTTTTATGGTAAATGCATGAAATTGTCTTTATTTTCATAGATAGATCTTTTTTTATACATATATTGCTTTGGAGAAGGTGTTTTTTCTTCTTCCGTGAACAAGTTCATAAGCCCATGATAAAAGGATAGAGCTGGAGCAACATAGGAATACTGAGGACAACTATCAAAGCAAGGTACACCATCTACCTGCTTTGTCTTTCCATAGCTTGCTAATTTTTGTATGGGCTAGATCTAGGAGGAATTTAGTGTCTATTTGTTTTCTTTTTGTCTTGGGTAGGAAACTAGGGGAATTTTCTAATCCCAAGGGGATATCTACCTATCCGTAGGGATATTTTCTTAGAACATAAGTCCTAGAAAACCTGGGCAAATAACATTTCCATAATCTTTTCAAGGCAGACAACAGGGCTTCCATTGTTGAAGTAATACATCTAGCACAATTTTTCCTTGGCTTGGTAACTCAAGAGGACAATCAAGATCTCATGGAGGAAGTCTCGAAAGGGGAACTCAAGGAAACCTTGAATAGTTTCCAAAAGGATAAAATCCTCGATCCGGATGGATGGACCATTGAATTCTTCTTGGCGTTATATGACACAATTGGTCAAGATGTGCTTCATCTTGTTGAAGAATCCAGATCTAGGGGCTTCATGCACCCTCCTTTTAACACAAATTTTTATTGCCCTCATTCCAAAAACTGACCACTCCAACTCGATGGAGAAATTCAAGTCGATTTCACTCTACAATATCACTTATAAAGTGGTAGAAAAAATTATTGCAAGAAGGCTAAAGAAGGTACTATCAAAATCATCTCTCATGAAGAGTTTGGTTTTTTGGAGGGAAGGCAGATTCATGAGGTAATTGGGGTTGCTCAAGAGGGTCTTCACAATATAAAAACAAGAAAATTAAGAGGGGCGGTGATCAAGGTTGATCTTTCAAAATCCTTTGACAGAGTTAGTTGGATGTATTTGCGACTCCTTATGACTCATCTAGGTTTTGAATACACTTTTATCAGATGGGTCATGAGTTGCATCACTATGGTATCTTTTGCAGTGCTTAGCAATGTTTATGCCTCCCCTTTCTTTCTTTCAGAAAGAGGTCTTCGGAAAGTTTGTACCCTCTCACCTTTACTTTTCCTGCTGGTTGTAGAAGGACTTAATAGAGCTCTTATGGATGATAAATGGAGGGGGACTTTCTCGGGGATAGCCATCTCTACAACACTCAAAATAACACATCGCTTATTCATAGATGACATCCAAATATTATGCGATGGTTCGTTTCGAGATGTAGAAAAATTATTAGAAATTTTGGAGCTATTTGGGAAGGCCATGGCCATGGTGATAAATGCTCAAAAATCCACCCTTTCTACCATCAATATGGAGGATATTGAATTTCAAAGGCACTCCTTCCTTTTCGCCTATGTTTGTGGATATATGATGAAGGTCTCAAATACCTTGGATTCATGCTAAACCAAACAGTTATAAAAAGGAAGACTGGAACTGGTTGATTTCCAAATTGGAAAAGAGATTAAATGTTTGGTGTCACAGTTGGCTCTCAAGAGCCAGTAGACTGTTCTTAGCAAGATCAGGCCCAGAATCCATTCCAATTTATTGGATGTCCTTCGCATGGATTCTGAAAGGAATTTTATACAAAGCAATAAAAATATGCTTCAAGTTCCTTTGGTGGTGAAAAATGACAACTTTGTGCTTCCCTGGGTGAACTGGGAAAGAATAGCTCAGCCTAAACTCCTGGGAGGTTGGGGACTAAAAAAAAATCACTTATTTGCCAAATGTTTAGTGGCTAAATCTGGTTGGCGGTTCCTCACTACCATAGTATTTGGACTGAGGTTATCATCCACAAATATATTGTCTTGAATTCTCTTATGGAATGGATTAGAAATCCCAATAGAATCAGGCATGCAATCTCAGTCATATGGAAAGTTGCGTTGAATTATCTTCCCCTCATTGAGAAAGCCTTGCATGGAAAATAGATAAAGGCTCTAGTGTACGTATTGGTGCATATCCTTGGCCAAGTTTCCAAAACCAACACATTCTGCCCCCCATCTTATCCATCATTTTCACTTTCAAGGAATATACCATTTGGATCAAATTCCTGACCCTGAAACCTCTTCGATTTGGAATCAAGGATGGAAGGATGCAAACAGTTTGGAGATCCTGGATGCTTTGGTGAATGCTTGGAATGCATACCTAAATATTCTCATATCCTCACATGTCCGACTCATTGGCATGCTTGACGAATTGATATGGATTTCGATGTCACATGGCTAGTACACACCAAAATTGGGATATCAAAATTTGCTTGTAAATGCTTAGCACGGTGAACCGCAATGGTGGTGGAAAAGCATATGGAATTCCAAATGCCCCCAAAAGGCGAAATTATTTATGTGGTGTACTTTGGATAAGAAGATCCCGACTTGGGACTGAAAGAAAAATAGGGCTTTAGATGGTCCTGGTTGGTACGTCTTAAGCAAGAATGAGGCAGAATCAACAACCCACCTCTCCATTACTTGTCCCTTTTCCATACAAACCTAGAATGAATCTAAAAGAAGGTTGAGCCTCTCAACCAATTCGCATGGTGCATCTGTGGATGAGGCTTGGAAATATCGGGTTTCTACAATTGACACAAAAAACATTCATGCCCTTCCCCTAATTACAATATGGGCCATATGGTTAGCAAGGAATAAGGCCCTATTTCAAGAGAAACCCTATGTCCCTGAGCTTATCGCAAGATAAAGTCTGGAAATTATTTCATATTTTCCCCAACAAAAGGATACCCCTGCTGTTAGATTTATCCTTGAAGAATAAATCAACAAAGACTTCCCATGGGCCTTCTTTGATGGGGCCTCACAAAATTTGAACTGTGGTGGTGGTATTATTCTATATATTTCATATTCAACCTACTTCAAACTTCCAATGGGTCTTGTAAATGGAACCAACAATTATGTTAAGATCCTAGCTTTAAAACTTCTCCTTTGCTTTGCTAAAGAAAAAGATTGCAGAACTATACAAATCTATGGGGACTCAATGAATGTCCTAAACTGGATAAACAAAGTTCAAAACTGCCATAATATGTTTCTTCTTTCTCTGTTAGAAGAGGTGAATCGGATCTTGGATGGTTTTGATTCGTTTTCCTGTTGTCATGTCTATAAGGAGTGGAATGCCACTGCCGACAAACTCTCCAGGGATGGCTTTCTCTTACCTTTTGGACATTGGAAAGTAGCAGAGTTTCAAAATGAGATCTTTTTTTAATATTTTCACCATCCATTCATTGACGGCTTGGCCCCCCCTCCTCAACTACAAACTGATCAACAGTGGGATGCATAAATCAGAGAACAAAAACTCATTTTGGATGTTTTTTGCATATGTACAACTTACTCAAAGATCCAGTACTCACCCTACCTCGATTTTATGTTAATATTTATCCATTAGATATGTTGTTGATATGAATTTACTATGTACTTTTTGGCATCATAATGCTTAGATATGAATCACTCAGGGACCTACACATCCCATGATATGTTTTATATTGAACAAATGGTTTGATTCTGATGAGACTGATCTAATTCATCTTTTGAACTCCATATTTTGGTTCGAAAGGCAACAATCTAGAAATGCATGGAAACATGTATTCTGCAGAATGTAATTTTGTTTATCTACAATAAAATTACACTTTTTTCCTTGGAAAAAAAAATATTAGCAGAAACTAAACACCTCTACCAACAAATCCAACTCCCTACAACACAAATACATACTTTGACTTTAACCATAGAGTTATACATTTTTTGCACCTCACACACATAGTGAGTTTCAACAACCCACCAATGCAATCTAACTAGCTTCATGCCTCTCAAAACCTATTGCAGATCTCTATTGCAACAAAGTCCATACATTTGAATATTCATATGTAAAGGATGTTTTGATCACATTCACTGACCTCATATACTTTGTTCATGCATGTTTTCTCACATGTGTTAGTTGTTATCGACAATATATGCAAACCCACAAACCAACAACATTTCAATTGACCACACGTACACTCTAGATGTTTTTTGAAAATGATGTAGATTTTGTTTTAGCAGTAAACACTCAGTGACCACACATACACTATAGATAGTTTTTGAAGATGTTGCATATTTTATTTTAGCGTTAGATTTTGTTTTAGCAGTAGACACCCTATGCCATAACAACATCCTAGTTGATTTCACGTGCCCAAAAAAATGTTTAGACATTCATAAATACATAAGAGATTAGGATAATTTTAATAATTTGGCTTAAAGTTATCAAATATTTTCCTTTACAGATACCTACTCCATCCATTCCATTCAATTTTATTTAGATTTAATTTTTTTCAGGAGCAAAAAAACATGTACTTTTTCTATTCATGGAGAATAAAAAAGTACAATAATAGTCCTATCAATATTCATAATTGATCATTTACACAACATTCATCTAGCCAAAAAGCTACCATATCATGGAAATCAAACAAAAATACAATTATCAGGCATATGGACTTCAAAACAAAATACCCCCAAAAAGTCCAAAAAGGACCACAACCATACCACTATATCTCATAGAGACTTAAGGACCCATTGTGTTCCATAGAATTCTCTACCACTTCTTCACAACAGAGTAAACCTTCAATACCATGAAGAGTTTCTTTCGATGGACCATCGGCATCCAAATTCAATTCTCGAAAGATATGATCAATGTTGATAGAAGAAAAGGAAGAGAGGAGGTATTTAGTTCTCCAACATCAGCTTTGAATCTCAACCACATGTAATTTCTAGAGAACATTAGCCCAACTCACAATCACCTTGGAGTCCCCATAAAGTCCAGGGAATTGATTCAAATAAGTTAATTCCCTTCACCTATTCTTTGCAATCTTATAATTATCCAAATTTTAGTTGATTTCACATATGCATTTAACATTCAAAATGAATACTTGTATCGAAACAACAAATGGTTGTACACACCAGTAGCTTTAACAATAAACATCAACTAGTTTACTACTTCTAGTTGTCCATCCAAACATTTTCCATACAGTTCACCTTTTTGCCACATATTCATTATCACTTCAACACTCCTTTTCACTACTTATTTGTTTAGAACAAAATAGTGTTAAGCCACATATAATCTTAATACAAAGCATGCTTTTAAGGGATATAGTGTTGATCCAAGATACCCTCATGTTCAAATCTCTTTGCATTCTTGATTTATGAATATCGTTGGATTATTTTTAGTCCCTGCTGTAGGCGTAGGCAGAGACTATATGTTCCATCTCCACCTATTAATTAGTATCAATATTTCATTTTTTATAAAGTTGAGTAAAAGTTCCATTATAATTTGCATTTATAAATACTTTTTTTGAAAAATCTTGTTTACATCTTGTTGGATAAGAGGTGTTAAATTGACAATTTTTATCATTGGTGAGCTTTAAAAAAATTATGAAAAAAACAAAAAATAATCTTACCTTAATCTTAATTCCTTATTGACAGCAATTTGCTATTACTTGGCATGCAAATAATTTGCATGTCCATTGAGTTTTCCTTTGTTGCTTGTTGCCTTGAAGGCCATAACTTGCCTCGGAGTTGAGATGCGTGCACCATGCTCCTTTCAAGGCACTAGGTTATGATCCTTGATGATGTTGAGATGCATGCACCATGCTCCTTTCAAGGCGCTAGGCTATGATCAGGGATCAAATTTGAAGGGTGGGGTCCCATTTCACTTTGAAGGGCTATGAGATATTGAACCCTTCAATGCTGACATGTAAAAATAAGTCATTCTTTTCATTTGAAAATGTATTAGTACATCAAAATTTCATTGTTTACTTACGTAGTAAAGTTGAGAGGCTTTACTTTTTGTCTCTTAAACTTTTAACCAGTATAATAATAAGTTAACTTGCTAACCCCATTCCAATCCAACTTTCATCCTTACAGCCAAAATTAATACTATTTTACTCTTTCATGATTTGCCTGAACATGAGAATTTATTAGTGAAACATAACTTAGGAGACACACAGAAAATCCACACCTGTTTCCCATAGGGATGCAACTGTGGTCAGTGGCAGCTGCCCGGGGAAGCGCTCGGTTTCAGAGTGAAAACAATGCTCTTCCTTGTCCCCTCCATTTCAGGAAAGTTAAAGGGAGGCTAAATTCTCAAGAGATTCGATCAAGCGAAGATGGAAAATAGGGCAAGGCAAGGAGCACATGGAATCATATGCATGTACACAGAACATATGAAGAAAGAAGCAATTGTTGTTGTTGCTATGGTTGGGAATCGATCAATTCCGTTTTGAACAGCATCTAACGGAGATTTGTGACAAACCCACTCTTGGGTCTAGGCTTCAAATTTGAATCCTTCAAGGACCATTTGAAGTTACAAATTTTCAATCAAATAATAATATTGTGTTTGAACTTTGAAGTTACAAAATTTTTAAATAATTGATGGGATCATGAATGGATAAAATGATTTACATACCTGTAAATTCATAGGATGTCAACAATCCAGTTAGCCTTGAAGTTGAGCTCCTCAAGGAAAACAAATTTCTTTATATATGTTTATGGCAGGCCGACATTGGTAGCTTCGCTTTGCAAACTCTCCTGGAGGACTAGAGGAGATAGGGTAGGTGGAACTTGGAATTAGTAGCTCGACCACGATGAAGCAGGGGTATAAGCAAAAGCTTGTTTGTATTCCTGTAATATTATATATTGATGGTCGGAGCCATGGAAGCATGGAATTCGAGCATTGAATTGATACAACAAAGAAAACACAAGGTGGGACTCGGGAGCCGTAGGATTGACTTGATACAACAAAGAAAACACAGGGTGTGAGGTCAGGAGCCGTAGACGGTAGGATTAACTTGATACAACAAAGAAAACAAAGGGTTGTGGGCAGGGGCCACAGGAGGGAGCGACAACCTGCAACATTACAAGAAGTTTCTGGATTGTGGAGTTTGTACGAAATGCCAAATTCGGGGCACATTAACATAATATATTATACATTGAATACTAAATTAACTCACGAAGTCAGAAGTCACGAATTGGTATGTGATAACTGGTAACTTGGTAAGCCCACTGCCAGCAACACATATGAGCCACCAACCATATTTAATAAAGTTTTTGTTTCCATTAAATGTGTTAAACACATAAGCGCTCGCCGCTAACACGCAAACTTAGAAGCGTTCAAGACATGGGCTACATAGTGTAAGCCCATCCATGTAAACTGGTCAATGATATTATTAGAGGCCCAATGGCCCATGATCCATCGATGACCAGACACGTGGATATTGGAGAGTAACCAAGTATCAAGTCCCACTCCCAAGTCACCTAGCTAGTAGCCGCATTCCCAATTTCCCACTGAAAACTGTCGACGGGTGAAATTTGAAGCTACCCTTCTGTTGCAATTTTAAACAATAGTGGTTAATTTAATTATTGAAGGGCTTACCATGAAATTAAATTTTTTTGCATGGTAAAATTTGAGGTGGCCTTGTATGACGTGTAAAATGGCCTTTGAAGGGCCCTGAAGGCTTCAAATTTGAAGCCTGGTTATGATCCTTGATGTTATTGAGATGTGTGCACCATGATCCTTTCAAGGCGCTAGGTTATGATCCTTAATGTGGCCTTTCCTCTCTCTCCACTTAGGTAAAATTTATTTTCTTTTACGAAAAAATTGGAGACCTGTATGTCCAGAACATGACCTGAGTACCTCCAGATTATATGAGAAGGTAGCTTGAAATCCAGGAGAGTACGAGGGAAATACTGATTGATTGGTTGATTGAGGTAAATCAACAAACCCTAACTCAACCAAGAAGAACCAAGACTAAGAATATATCTAATACAACTCCAAGGAAATTCATCCTCCTTCTCTTCTCTTCTTCACCAATATACCATAGGGTTTTATCACAAAATGTTAATCTCGAATCTCTAAGGGTAAAAACCTAACCTTAGAACTCCAAGATGCTTCAAGGAACACAAGAGGACCAAGAAACCATAGCACTGAGAGAGAGAGAGAGAGGTCCAATACTTATATTAATTTATTGATGTGGACATTAGTAATTAATATTAGTTTATTTCTTCCCGGGATGGGGTGCTATCCGTTCAACATGTTTCTACTATTGGTGATCGAAGGTAAGGCCAAGTGTTGGCCCAAACTTCCCTGCATTTATGTGATGAGCGTCATCTTCTGCTCTCGCATCATGAATTCGGTTAGTTCCAAGTATGTTTTTTCAATAACAGGGTTGATTCACAAGATTTCGTGTACTATAGATGTGGTGGAGTCCCATGCAAACTTCTCACCATAATTGATAAATGGTACCGGGCCTCCTTAGTGTAGTAATGAAGTTTTAATGCAGGAATGTAGAAGAATTTTTTTTCGATGAGTGGATTCCTCTAGGATATTCTCAGAACTTCCTGATCTTTCTCTAGTGGGGACTATCTCGTGTCTTCTTAGTTGATTGCACTCCTTGTCTCACACCCTGCATGCCTCGCATTCGCCTCAGAGGGCGCTCTCTTTGTGTGAGGGTTATATGTCCTCGTTGGAATAGCTCGTCGGTTCAATTCACATTGGTTGTCTAGTCTCCAAATCGTGCTACATACGCTCTTATAGACAATTAGGTTGACAATTTAGGAATTCCTGCTATATAGGAAGAGGAGACCTAGTGGGGATGCACTGTGGAATGGTTCGATGAGGATGGAAACCTCATGGGTTTTGGTGAAAGTTCAGTCTCTCTATGGGAAAAATTCCTTGGTGGCGTTGTCATTCATCCAAGAAAAAGTAATCATCCTTCTCCTTCCATGGATTCCCACAATCCTGAGCACTCCGAAGCGTCTTCAAGTAAATCTTTCTTAATCATGGTGCTCATCGACCAAATCTTCGAAACAAGAAGGGATGTGATAAATTTGTAGCACAAAATTTGTAATGTCCCCGACCCCAAAACCAAGGTCACACGCACATGTAAACCCAAAGGAAGGTTGAATAAAGGTGTAGGAAAGCATAAAAATGCCAACCAAAGGCTGGGATAACATACCATCAATCCAATTAAAACAAACATTTGTCCTTTAAAATAAATTGCGACACTTTAAAAACAATTATAAAACTCCCCAAAAGCTCATGCAAATGCAAGACCGTGCAAGCATGATAATGCAACCAGATTTAACAACTTTACTAAAATTCGACCTTATCATTATTAAAACATTAAATATGACCATGATCAACCTAATAATGCTAACTAATCAGATTTATAGAATTATTTGCAAACAATTACAAACTAGATCTTTTTGCCATAAAACTATGTAATTTATGGCACTCCCATCAATCCAGTTTATGGTACTTTTATTAACAGTTTTTCATTACTTATAGGTTAAGGTATGAAGTTAACATCTACATCCATTTAATAATGAATAAAAATAATTACATAGCATCCATCTACATCCCCTAACGCATACAGGAAATCAGATCTACAAATAGCTATAGAAATCACTACCGGATCATCCGGTAAGCATCCAAATCTTTGCAAAACCAACTATAAAATTTAAATAAAAAGCATATCAGATATATGGGGCACTCTATAGCAACCAAGGGCGCACTTGAGATTTCATATATAGACATACAACATCTCATAATCAGATCTAAAGAGAAACTATCAGTTCAATCCAATTTCCAAGCAAAAAAACCCATCAACTAGTAATCAAAACTCAATAATTTCAACTGTGGAGTCATAGAACAGATATGATCAGTCATGGGGGGGAACACTTGCAAAGTATGCTACAGAAAATAATACTTGTACAAACATATTTAAAGCTTCCATTAATAGTATATCTCAAAACAAGGAGAAATCCCTAATTTCCAAGAAGGATTCCTCAACTAGAGTTCCAAAAACCAAGCAATTGCAACAACAAATTTATATACAGATCTAATCATCCATAAAGGGAGAATTTGTAGAGTAAGACACAACATTTAAAAACATAAATAAAATATTTCAAGCTTCCAATAAGATTAGATCCCAAAGCAAGGAGAAAACTCTAATTTCCAAGCAAGATTTCCTCAACTGGAGTTCCAAAAACCAAGCAACTTCAACAGTAAATTTATCTATCGATCTAATCAGCCATGGAGGGAATTTTTTCTAAGTAAGCTACAACCACTAACACATGAATGAACATATTTTCAAGTTTCCATGTAACATCCCATATTTTCGTAAAAAATTAAAAAAATTTGTTAATAGCAATAATAGCTTAATTTACGATAATTTATAATTGCGGACAATATTAAATGTTGAATTGTATCAATGTTAACTAAACCTCTGATTGTACTAAACACGATTAAAATTCTGTTATAACTAATGCGACAGTAACAACTTAAATGCATTCATAACAATTATGATTATGATAGTTAAATGCTTGAAAAGATCAGACTTTTGATGCGACACTTTCCAATGTATTGATACGTAAGGTTGATGTAATGAATGAAATGCCAGGTTAGAAATAAGACATGATACATTTTCTTTGAGACGATACTGACAGTTTGCTTCTTTGTTGTCCAAGGGAGGCCTATGAGGGACCCCAAAGCTTACTTAGATGCAACGCTAAAGCATTAGACCTGTTCTATGTGCAGACGACAGGTAAGGAGTTTCATCATTGTAATAAATTCCAGTTCGTGTGAACCCAATTTCGTCATTTTGAAATAAAAATAGAATAAATAGAGACTATTGCAATTTTAAAAGCACACAGGTACGATTCACATACTTGCACTTCTGCTTTCCAAAGTTCGTCTTGTATCTGAGTGAAAACAACTCAAGTTAGCTTGTTTGAGTAGGCATTTAAATAGCAGCATCGTTACCGTAGTTGTCATTGTACTTATCTGATTCGGTCATTGTTATTGTACTAGTTGATTCTGCCATTGTTATTGTAGTGAAGATATCTATCTTATTGTCACCATTTAACTGGTAGTACAGAAAAGTACAATTCCAATGTATCGCAAGGATAAGAGTGAATAGGAAAATGGAGAAATTTAATATTCCAGATTTCTAAACTATATGTGATAGCATATATATGTTTGCGAGCTTATACAAACTTATTGATTAACTATATAATGCTTATAGTTCACCTTTCATATCCACCACTATAATTATTTATATCTTAAGCAAGCAAAGTAGTTTTTCCTAGAGACTAGGCATTAATAATATTGAGATAATTAAACAAAGATTAACCATAGGTTGACTATGGTGCAAAATAAGACATGAACAAAATATCTATCATCCTATAATCGTGACATTTTCAAGGTCTCGTGACTATAGTGGTGTGATTATAACGATTCTTGGTTTATTATCAACATTGTATGTATAACGAACTATTGCAATGAATTACAAACATTGAAATTTTAATAAAACGATGATACATGTTGTAATGTATTACCACCCTTGTAATAAGTCGAATTGATAGCATTATAGTGCAATATATTATAACGAAACTTTTCATAGATAAAAGTGATACTATGACGATTTTAAATATTAAATAACATGAAAAATCAATGGTTAAAGTCACAATGAAATCGCTGACAAGAAATTAATGTGGATCTTGACAGGTTGCTGGTTTAGCAAGTTGGCGTCGGTCTTCAAGCTACAGTAAAGATCACGTAATGATCCTGCATTTAAGACTTGATCCTGCATCCCTGTCGAATTGCATTTCTAAAGATCCACATAGATAAAAATATCTCCATTCTTGTTCTAAAGCATAAGGTGTTACGCCTTTGCAAGGGTTGATGCTGGCTTAAACACTTGCCATAGTGGCAACGTCAACCTGCAATGAAAAGATGGCAATAAATGTCGACATTGTTAATACCAAGGTTAAAATAGCTGGCATTGTGGAGACCGTCGATGGTGATGAAAAAGGGTCGTTGGATGAAAACCCTAACATCTACCATGTGTTGAGTTTATGAACTTGGAGAAAGTAGTTTCATTGTGTTATTGTCTTCGTTGGAGGTGGCTGACAGGATGCCGAAATTTCTGTTGATACCTTGGGAGAGGTTCGACCTTGAGACCTTCTAAACGAATGGAAGTTACAGGTCTTAAACCTCTGCAATGGCTTTTTTTTTAATGGAGACCTAAGTCTCTGGTTCAGAGTGTTATCGAAATCATGGTTGAAAGTTTCCTGGTATCGTTCACAGCACCATTCTCTTCGTTTGTTTGATAACTTCAATATTTGGCCAGGGTTTACGAAGGTAAGCGTTCTTCTGAGGTGAAAATAATTCTTTGCTGCGTTTCGTTTTCAGTTTTTAAATGTAACTTTTATCTAACTCAAAAACTGTTGTTTGTCAGCTGCAGGGTTCTAAGGAAACGATTGAGTAACGTTTTTAGCAAGGGTAACAGCATGCCTCTTCGCTGGTAAGCCTCGAGTCTTTCATAACCCTCATAGTGCTCTTGGACGGTGGTTGAAGTAGTAACAGGCTTTGTCAAGACTCGTCGTTTCTCTGTCGATGATGATAGTTTGAAGAACTTTCGAAAATGCTTATTATTCAATGACGCGACTCTTGTTTCGAAATAAAGGTTTCCTGGTTTCTATATTTTGTAATTTTTTTATAATACCGACTAGAGCTATGACTCGTCGATGTTTGAGAAGAAATGGGTCCTTTCAAAACTGTAGGGTAATGGTTTAAAACCCTATAATACTTCATTTGCAAAAGTGTTAAAATTTTCGTTCTGGAAATCATGATATTCGTTTGTTATGTTTTGAAAAGAGTTGTGTGCTCACTGTGTAGACAATGCTTCCTCTCGGCACTAAAGAAACGTATACTATTTGATTTTATACAAACATCTGTGCAAACACTGTTTATTCCTCTCGGCAAAACAAGATGTATGCTAAATGTCTGTGTAATCGTCTATATCAATTGATTTGATGTTGTATGTTACAAAAATGGTTTTCAAACTTGATTAGGGTTTTAGCACTTTGTTGTAAATGAGAAGTCTGTAGAAATAAAATGTTGAAACGATTCTCAAAATGTAAACTCAATGTATCAACTGGAAACTTCACACGAGCTGTCTATCGGATCTGTATTGAATAGTTAATGCTGTGGATGGAATTATAAAATTACGAACTAGGATTTGAGAACAAAATTGAAAGGATAACTATGTAGTATACCCATCATTTGACTTGTCTTAAATGTTTTAGGAGATGACATTAGGTCTTCGTTTAGGTTTGGTTTAAAAAAAAATAATGTAAGATTCTACTGTTAAAAAAAACGAATGCATCCATCTATAAAAGTATGGAAACTTATAATAGTAAAAACATTTTGACTTTCGAAAGTTATACTATTGTCTTTATACAGTGATATCAACAACAAACTGTGAGTATGAAGGATAAATCGAATTCTATAATAACTAAATTAAACTGTAGAATGATAATAATAATATGATGCAACTATACAGAAAAGATACATTGTTTGTTTTTCATATAACTCTGAAACATTTATAATGTATACATGAATATTATACAGGACTCTCTACTAATATTTAACTCTAGAACAGAGAGCTGATAAATATATAATTATTATCTATCTGTTGAATTCAAATGGTGATTTTCTTATCTTCTAATCTATTTTAATTTGCGTATATATACTGGAGTACGATGCATAGAACAGCATGGGGAAAAATATAGATATTGGTTTATCAATTCAATTTTAACATTAGATTTTAACATTCAGACTTAAGAAAATTTCTAGGATTAAATTCTCTTTCGAAAACAATTAAACAGAAAATACTAGATAAACAAAACAGAATTATTTACTGAGAATAAGTTAGAAAATCTGTAAGAACCTGAGAAAATCTGTAAGGCAACAAACAACCCAAGAAGATTGTTCCTACCCAACCAATTCCTGAAAACAGTCAAGTACTGTCTTAGGACCCCCGAGCCTGTTCACTGAACCACCAGGAGGAAGAAACTTCAGGAATTAAGACTCCTTCTTGTTGTAGCAATAACTTCAGAATTCCTCAATAGTTAGCAGACCAATAGATTACACCAGCATCTCTGGTTCCTCTCAGAAGTAATGCAGACTCAAGATTACAGCCACCACTAACCTCCCTATTCGAATCTCTCTTGTGATCACCTGATTCACAAGAGGCAAATATTCTGCAGAAATATTGATCAAGAGCTTCCTACCCAATTCGAATTTCCTTTATACGCTACCTAGGCCTTTTTCTGATGTTACTGGGTCATTAAATGAGCTTCCTGCTCACTCCCTCCACCTCGGGGATAATGCCCTATTTTTAGGGGTAGTTGTCCCATAACCAACAGTTACTGGTGTGATGCAATTGCTGCCATGTGTCCCATACCTTCCAACAGCTTCCATTCCTCCTAGTGGGTCAGTGAACACTCATTCAACAGTCCTCTTGGGTGTTTGTCTCCTAATTAATTTATTTAAATAATAATATTCAGTAATTACATTCATCCATGATCAAAACTGATCATAATTACAAAACTTTGTAATTAAATTAACATAAAGTATTTTTGCAAAATAAAATAATAATTCCCAGAAATTTGGGTAGGTGACATACACCCCCCCTTAAGTCTCAACATCGTCCTCGATGTTGGCTAATCACTCCTTGAGTGTTCCTGAAATAGAGTTGGGTATGCTGCCCGCATACTACTCTCCAACTCCCAGGTTTCCTCTTCTGGGCTAAGGTGCTTCCAATGCACCTTCACTTTCCCAATGCTGCGATTCCGGAGAATAGTTTCCCTCCTTCCGAGGATACAATCCGGTTCCACCGGAAAATCTCCATCTTGTCCCACCTGTACATCATTCCAGTTTATAACATGAGTAGTATCGTGCACATATTTATTTAAAAACGATATATGAAAAACATTATGTATTTTCAGGTTAGATGGCAAAGCCAGTTGGTATGCCACTGCTCCAACCTTAGATAATATTTCAAAAGGACCGCAATACCTGGGTGCCAACTTGGCACAGCTCCCCAATTTCAGTGAACTCTTTTTCGGTCTTACCTTGAGAAACACATGTTCACCCACCTAGAACTCTTTATGAGTTCTTTTTTAATATGCTTGACTTTTCTGCCTATCTTGGGCAGCTTTTAAATTTCCTTGCACTTGTTTCACAATTAGTTCTAATTCTTGCAATAATTCAGGTCCTAAAACAACTCTATTGACTGGATCATTCCACGAAACAGGTGTATTACATTTCCTACCGTAAAGAATTTCAAAAGGACTAAGTCTGGCTAAAGCATGATAATGATTATTATAAGCAAATTCGGTTAAGTGCAGATAATATTCCCACTTACCGGGCTAATCCTTAACATACATTCTTAATAAATCTTCTAACACTTGATTTACCTTTTCTGTCTGTCCATCCGTCTGTGGATGAAATGTTGTACTGAAATTTAGAGTTGTATTCAATCCCTTAAACAGTGACCTCCAGAAGTTTCCTGTAAACTTCGAGTCATGATCTGAAATTATTACCTTTGGTATTCCATGCAGTCTAAAAATCTGTTTCATAAAAATCTCTGCAATGTCTGGCGCTTTATGTGTGGTCTTCACTGGTATGAAATGTACTGCCTTGCTGAGTTTGTCCACCACCACCATGATGGAATCATGTTGTTTCTGATTTTTAGGCAATCCAATAATGAAAACTATGCTGATCACTTCCCATTTCCAGCTTGGTATTGGTAATGGTTGCAACAATCCAGCAGGATGTTGGTGTTCAACCTTCACTTTTTGACGGTCCAGGCATTTTGCGATGTATTCTGCTACTTCATCTTTCATTTTGGGCCAATAGTATTCTTTTCTCAGCATAGTGATGATCTTTTGATATCCTGGATGACCAGAATAGTGACTTTTATGCATCTCATTTAATATTAGAAATTTTATTTTTGGTATATCTGGTACATACAATCTGTGTCTATACAGTAATAGACCATTTTCCTTAACTCTGTAATTTGCCATACAATTTTCAGAACTGTTATTGGCTTCTTTTTCCTTTGTTTTTCTGTATTCTTCATCTATTTCACCTTTTTCCAGAATCTGATTTTCCAAATCAGTTGAATAATTACTGATTGCTGAAATAAAATTTAGTTTTGCCTTGCGACTCAAGGCATCTGCAACTTTATTCTCCTTTCCTTTGATATGCTAAATTTCGAAATCATACTCACTTAAGAATGTCAACCATCTAGCTTGTCTAGCGTTCAGGTTTGTCTGATCCAATAAATATTTCAGACCCATGTTATCTGTTAATAATGTAAACTTGCTGCCAATAAGGTGATGACGCCACATTTTCAAGGCATGAATAACTGCTAATAACTCTAAATCATAAGTAGAGTAATTCTTTTCATGTACTTTCAGCTTTCTAGATTCATATGCTATCGCATGTCCTTCCTGTGTCAAGACTCCACCGAGCCCATCATTGCATGCGTATGTACAAACTACAAAATCCTTGTTGGGGTCAGCTATCTTCAAGATAGGTGCTATTGTCAATAGTTCCTTTAATTTCTTAAAACTCTCAACACATTTTTGATCCCAAACAAATTTCTTCCCTTTCTTCTACAAGGAAGTTATGGGGTTGGCAATTTTTGAAAAAATTTCTATAAACTTTCTATAGTACCCAGTAATGCCCATAAATGATCTTACATCCGACACATCTTTAGGAACCGGCCAGTCATTAATGGCCCTTATCTTGTCGGGGTCAATCGAGATTCCTTCTGCTGAAATTATGTGTCCTAGATACTGAATTTTGTCTTTGTGGAAGTCACACTTACTAAATTTGGCATACAAATGATGATCCCTTAATACTTGTAAGATAATCCGTAAATGTTCATCATGCTCTTCTTTGCTTTTTGAGTACAATAAAATATCGTCTATAAACACAACAGCAAACTTGTCTAAGTACTTATGTAAAATATTATTCATCAACACATAAATACAGCTGGGGCATTAGTCAAGCCAAACGGCATGACTACGGACTTGTAATGTCCATACCGAGTTCGGAAAGCTGTTTTGAAAATATCTACGTCTTTAACCCTTACTTGATGATACCCTGATCTTAGATCAATCTTCGAAAATACTGTTGCTCCACGCAGCTAATCAAATAGATCATCTATTGCGGGGAAACGGGTATCTATTCTTGATCGTCATCTTATTAAGCTGGCGATAATCTATGCACAGTCTTAATGTTCCATCTTTCTTCTTAACGAAGATGACAGGTGCTCCCCAAGGAGACACACTGGGTCTAATATACTTCTTGTCAATAAGTTCCTTCAACTGAGATTTTAATTCGTTTAACTCCAGTATATTCATTCTGTACGGAACTTTTGAATTTGGTACTGCTCCTGGTATTAGCTCTATAGTAAAATCTAAATCTCTTTTGGGTGGTAGTCCTGGAATCTCCTCAGGAAATACATCTTTAAAATCCTTTAGGATAGGTATGTCCTCTAATTTCAGTTTGTCCTCTTTATCCATAATCTCATCATTTATCACGTTTACTGCAAACATTTGGCATCCCTTCCTAACTTCCCTCTTAACTTGCATGGCTGAAATTTGTCTAAGGGTTACCTTCCTTGGAATGCCTTTTATTTCTATAGTTTTCCCTTCATCATTTAAGCATGTAAAACTTTTTCCATAACAGTCTAGGATGACGTGATGGGCTTCCAACCAGTCCATCCCAACTATAATATCATACGAACCTAAAGGTAAAATATTCAGCTTGATTTGTGTTTGCAAAAGATTCATGGATAAAACACAGTTCTCTATAAAATCTGAAACTTTCCTCTTTGTTCCAGTTGTTAGTCTAACTAGCCATGATTTACTAAACTTTTCAGTTTTCATTTTAAGACTTTCTACAACATCTGGTTTATATAACTTAAACTGGCACCTGGGTCAATTAAAACAGTAACAGGATGGTCATGTATCATACCTTCAATCTCTACCATGGAGATTTGATGATCTGCTTGCCTATTGTCAAGTGCTGCGTTAATTCTTGGCATCTCCCTTGATACGTCTCCAACAGTAGGTTCAGTCTAAATAGAGTTGATGTTGTTTGTTTTCTGCTTCCGTAAGGGACATTCTGATGCGTAATGAGGGCCTTGACATTCAAAACATTTAATATGTGTCTTTGGCTCACTGGTCTTGGCAGTATTAGATGCATTTTTCGGTGTTGTAGAATTCTGCTGTGAATTATTTCAGGAATTATTCCCTTGGGAATTTCGATTCTGAAAATTCTTCCTTTGGAATCTGGAATTCCCACTGAATCTAAAAATTTTCTTCTTTTGTTCAAAATTGTTGGGCTTATTATTTTTCCAATTAGACATACGCTCTCTCTTCCAATTTGTATCATAACAGAAAATTGCCTTCCTCATATCCTCCTCTAATGTTTTAGGACTGTCATACTCAATTATGTCTTTAATGCTGAAAGGTAAACAGCTTAAGTACCTTTGAATTTTTTGTTTTTCTTCTATGAAGTAGGGTACATATCTCAGTAAGTACAGAAACTTATTGTTCGGTTCCTTCATGTTCATACCTCCCAACTTCAAATCATAGAACTCTTTAGATTTTTCTTCGTAGTACTGTTCAGATAGATACTTCTTTTTGAAATATCGTTTGAAAGCACTCCAGCTTACATCTTTATCCTTGATGCCCTTTACCCTTTTGACATCCTGCCACCAGATATCTGCTTTTCCGGTTAAGTTATATATGGCCATTTTTGCTTTTAAGAACTCTGAATAGTTGTAGATATGGAAGTATTTCTTCATCCTTGATAGCCAAGCTTCAGCTGTCTCACCTTTCTCAGTTTCTCCATTGAAAGTTGGAGGTCTTATCTTCTTGAATTCTCCAGAAATCAGCCCATATTCCTTATGATTTTTCCTTCTTGGTTTGGAATCTTCTTCACTACTGTCACTGGTATAATTATGTTTCTTTTTGCGTTCTGCAATAGCATCTCCGGATGAGGTCGAGCTATCCTTTACTTCACTGATTTTGATGTTCTGATTTTTATCAGCGTGAGGCATATCTTCAACCTTGGAAACATCTTCATGGTTTCTTTCTTGTTCCTCTGTTTGGCTGTGTTCAAACAACACTTGATTGAGTTGTTCTTGAGCTTGCAGAATCTTTTCATTATCTAGTTTCACAGATTTGATTTCTGCCTTTAATTCTTGAAAGGCACGTAATAGTTCCATTGAACTTTTATTTAACTCCCCGCGACCTTCCTCTACAAAGTGTTGTCCCAAACTGTGACTGTTTGGCTGAAATCTGTCACTTAAATGTTCAGTTGAGTTCTCCATACTTGTAACTGAAAATAAATTTCTGATAACATAATAATAAAAGAATTTTTTGTTGTATATAAAAGTTTTCTACTGCGTGTTTGGACCTAATTCAGGCCTAGAGTTTGAATCTGTGCTCTGATACCACATGTAACATTCCATATTTTCGTAAAAATTTAAAAAAATTTGTTAATAGCAATAATAGCTTAATTTACGATAATTTATAATTGCGGACAATATTAAATGCTAAATTGTAACAACGTTAATTAAACCTCTGATTGTACTAAACACAATTAAAATTATGTTATAACTAATGCGACAGTAACAACTTAAATGCATTCATAACAATTATTATTATGATAGTTAGATGCTTGAAAAGATCAGACTTTTGATGCGACACTTTCCAATGTATTGATACGTAAGGTTGATGTAATGAATGAAATTCCAGGTTAGAAATAAGACATGATACATTTTCTTTGAGACGATACTGACAGTTTGATTCTTTGTTGTCCAAGGGAGTCCTATGAGGGACCCCGAAGCTTACTTAGTTGCAACGCTAAAGCATTAGACATGTTCTATGTGCAGACGACAAGTAAGGAGTTTCATGATTGCAATAAATTCCAGTTCGTGTGAACCCAATTTCGTTGTTTTGAAATAAAAATAGAATAAATAGAGACTATTGCAATTTTGAAAGCACACAAGTACAATTCACATACTTGCACTTCTGCTTTCCAAAGTTCGTCTAGTATCTGAGTGAAAACAACTCAAGTTAGCTTGTTTGAGTAGGCATTTAAATAGCAGCATCATTACCGTAGTCATCATTGTACTTATCTGATTCGGTCATCGTTATTGTACTAGCTGATTCTGCCGTTGTTATTGTAGTGAAGATCACTGTCTTATTGTCACCATTTAACTGGTAGTACAGAAAAGTACAATTCCAATGTATCGCAAGGACAAGAGTGAATAGGAAAATGGAGAAATTTAATATTCCAGATTTCTAAACTATATGTGATAGCATATATATGTTTGCGAGCTTATACACACTTATTGATTAACTATATAATGCGCATAGTTCACCTTTCATATCCACCACTATAATTATTTATATCTTAAGCAAGCAAAGTAGTTTTTCCTAGAGACTAGGCATTAATAATATTGAGATAATTAAACAAAGATTAACCATAGGTTGACTATGGTGCAAAATAAGACATGAACAAAATATCTATCATCCTATAATCGTGACATTTTCAAGGTCTTGTGACTATAGTGGTGTGATTATAACGATTCTTGGTTTATTATCAACATTGTATGTATAACAAACTATTGCAATGAATTACAAACATTGAAATTTTAATAAAACGATAATACATGTTGCAATGTATTACCACCCCTGTAATAAGTCGAATTGATAGCATTATAGTGCAATATATTATAACGAAACTTTTCATAGATAAAAGTGATACTATGACAATTTTAAATATTGAAATAACATGAAAAAGCAATGGTTAAAGTCACAACGAAATCGCTGACAAGCAATTAATGTGGATCTTGACAAGTTCATGGTTTAGCAAGCTGGCGTCGGTCTTCAAGCTATGGTAAAGATCACGTAATGATCCTGCATCCCTGTCGAATTGCATTTCTAAAGATCCACGTAGATAAAACTATCTCCATTCCTGTTCTAAAGCATAAGGTGTTACGCCTTTGCAAGGGTTGATGCTGGCTTAAACACTTGCCATAGTGGCAACATCAACCTGCAATGAAAAGATGGTAATAAATGTCGACATTGTTCATACCAAGGTTAGAATAGCTGGCATTGTGGAGACCGTCGATGGTGATGAAAAAGGGTCGTTGGATGAAAACCCTAACATCTACCGTGTGTTGTGTTTATGAACTTGGAGAAAGTGGTTTCATTGTGTTATTGTCTTCGTTGGAGGTGGCTGACAAGCTGCCGAAATTTCTGTTGATACCTTGGGAGAGGTTCAACCTTGAGACCTTCTAAACGAATGGAAGTTACAGGTCTTAAACCTCTGCAATGGCGTTTTTTTTAATGGAGACCTAAGTCTCTGGTTCGGAGTGTTATCGAAATCATGGTTGAAAGTTTCCTGGTATCGTTCACAGCACCATTCTCGTCGTTTGTCTGAGAACTTCAAGATTTGGCCAGGGTTTACGAAGGTAAGCATTCTTCTGAGGTGAAAATATTTCTTTGCTGCGTTTCGTTTTCAATTTTTAAATGTAACTTTTATCTAACTCAAAAGCTGTCATTTGTCAGCTGCATGGTTCTAAGGAAACGATTGAGTAACTTTTTTAGCAAGGGTAACAGCGTGCCTCTTCGCCGGTAAGCCTCGGGTCTTTCATAACCCTCATAGTGCTCTTGGACGGTGGTTGAAGTAGTAATAGGCTTTGTCAAGACTAGTCGTTTCTCTGTCGATGATGATAGTTTGAAGAACTTTCAAAAATGCTTATTATTCAGTGAGACGACTCTTGTTTCGAAATAAATGTTTCCTGGTTTCCATATTTTGTAATTTTTTTATAATACCGACTAGAGCTATGACTCGTTGATGTTTGAGAAGAAATGGGTCCTTTCAAAACTGTTGGGTAATGGTTTAAAACCCTATATTACTTCGTTTGCAAAAGTGTTAAAATTTTCGTTCTGGAAATCACGATTTTCGTTTGTTATGTTTTGAAAAGAGTCGTGTGCTCACTGTGTAGACAATGCTTCCTCTTAGCACTAAAGAAATGTATACTATTTGATTTTATACAAACATTTGTGCAAACACTGTTTATTCCTCTCGGCAAAACAAGATGTATGCTAAATGTCTATGTAATCATCTATATCAATTGATTTGATGTTGTATGTTACAAAAATGGTTTTCAAACTTGATTAGGGTTTTAGCACTTCATTGTAAATGAGAAGTCTTTAGAAATAAAATGTTGAAACGATTCTCAAAATGTAAACTCAATGTATCAACTGGAAACTTTACACGAGGTGTCTATCGGATCTCTATTGAATAGTTTAATGATGTGGATCGAATTATAAAATTACAAACTAGGATTTGAGAACAAAATTGAAAGGATAACTATGTAGTATACCCATCATTTGACTTGTCTTAAATGTTTTAGGAGATGACATTAGGTCTTCGTTTAGGTTTGGTTTAAAAAAAAATAATGTAAGATTCTACTGTTAAAAAAACGAATGCATCCATCTATAAAAGTATGGAAACTTATAATAGTAAAAACATTTTGACTTTCGAAAGTTATACTATTGTCTTTATACAGTGATATCAACAGCAAACTGTGAGTATGAAGGATAAATCGAATTCTGTAATAACTAAATTAAATTGTAGAATGATAATAATAGTATGATGCAACTATACAGAAAAGATGCATTGTTTGTTTTTCATATAACTCTGAAACATTTATAATGTATACATGAATATTATACAGGACTCTCTACTAATCTTTAACTCTAGAACAAAGAGCTGATAAATATATAATTATTATCTATCTGTTGAATTCAAATGGCGATTTGCTTATCTTCTAATCTATTTTAATTTGTGTATCTATACTGGAGTACAATGCACAGAACAGCATGGGGAAAAATATAGATATTGGTTTATCAATTCAATTTTAACATTAGATTTAAACATTCAGACTTAAGAAATTTTCTAGGATCAAAATTCTCTTTCGAAAACAATTAAACAGAAAATACTAGATAAACAAAACATAATTATTTACTGAGAATAAGTTAGAAAATCTGTAAGAACCTGAGAAACTTTGTAGGGAAACAAACAGCCCAAGAAAACTATTCCTACCCAACCAATTCCTAAAAACAATCAAGTACTGTCTTAGGACCCCCGAGCCTGTTCACTGAACCACCAGGAGGAAGAAATTTCAGGAATTAAGACTCCTTCTTGATGTAGCAATAACTTCAAAATTCCTCAATAGTTAGCAGACCAATAGATTACACCAGCATCTCTGGTTCCTCTCAGCAGTAATGCAGACTCAAGATTATAGCCACCACTAACCTCCCTATTCGAATCTCTCTTGTGATCACCTGATTCACAAGACGCAAATATTCTGCAGAAATATTGATCAAGAGCTGCCTGCCCAATTTGAATTGCCTTTATACGCTGCCTAGGCCTTTTTCTGATGTTACTGGGTCATTAAATGAGCTACCTACTCACTCCTTCCACCTCGGGGATAATGCCCTATTTTCAAGGGTAGTTGTCCCATAACCAATAGTTAGTGGTGTGATGCAACTGTTGCCATGTGTCCCATACCTTCCAACAGCTTCCATTCCTCCTAGTGGGTCAGTGAACACTCATTCAACAGTCCTCTTGGGTGTTTGTCTGCTAATTAATTTATTTAAATAATAATATTCAGTAATTACATTCATCCATGATCAAAACTGATCATAATTACAAAACTTTGTAATTAAATTAACATAAAGTATTTTTGCAAAATAAAATAATAATTCCCAGAAATTTGGGTAGGTGACATTCCATCAAGATCAGATCTCAAATAGAGGAGAAATCACCAATTTCCAAGCATTTAAACCATCATATCTACTTCCAACCATTGATACAACTACCATGCTCATCAAAATAGAATATTTAAGCTATGGAAACAATGGAACATCATGTAAACATATGAATTTACATAATAAAAAAATAAACCACTTATCTTATTAATGTGCAACTGGCATCAACCGGACCACGTTCCACCCAGCCAAAGGCACTGCCAAGCCAGATCTCACTTTGACAGGCCACCCCTGAGCTGAGGCTATAGATCCACAACAGAGGTGCACACAAGGATAGCTCAAGTATCATTTTCAGAATCCACAACTCAATTCCTCACCACCTACTTTCTCCTCCACCCCACTACCAGGTGCAATGGTAATCCCTTCACCCCCTAGGTTCCTCAGGACATTTCCATTCACCATCGGGATTTATTTGCAGTTCTAGGACAAAGACAAGCAGTGGACATAAGGGATCTATACCAGAGTTGTCCGAGCTTGCCATAAACACCATACAAGATCGCATTTCTTCAAGCACAAGGTTCATTCACATAGCAGAGCATACATGGATTTCCAAGCTCTCAACATCATTGACATGAACAACCAAGAACAACTATCAATAATCAACAACCTTAACCAAGGAGATCAACCATGGATTTATAGACCAAAGAAGGAAATTTGAACCCAAGGGGGGTTCAAAAAAAACCAAGGTAATCCAACTTGAGTCAGTGCAAGGGGGTTAACTCAACCACAAGAGGTTAACTCTAATCCAACCCAAGCAATTCGAATTGCAAGGAGAGTGACTCCAAGCCACTCCACCCAACTCAAATTCATGTGTGGACACATCTTCCATGAAGAGGAATCAAAATCAGTGAGGTGAGGTGTTACACAAACCAAGGCATCTTCCCAAAATAGAAAAGGTGGGGTTACACAAGGATTTACTTAACTTTCGAGGTGTCATGGCTAAAAATAGCCAATGAGGGTGCACTTGTGCAAATGGGGGTTACAAAACCAAGTGTAACCTCCAAAAAGGAGTTACAAAACCACTAAAGGCGGCCAATCAGCAAGTGGAATCCACCCAAGCACCCACTAAATCATGAATTAGGCTCTATAGTACCAACATAGGCTAAAATAATCAAAAGTCGGGTTCGTTGTACAATGTTTGGGTGATCATCAACTAATAAAGCCTCCAAGGAATAAATATGGACCAAGCTCAACCAAACAAGTTCTAAAGTGCTAAGAATGTCCCCATTCCCCCTCAGATTATGGATCTATGCCTCCCATACCCTTTTAGTGGTCCTCGTTGTGCCAGTTATTTTTATTAATTAATTATTTACAAAAATAATAATAATAATGTCTCTTGGTCCTCAAAGACCCTTGTCTTGGCACCTAGTGCCATAATAATAAACAATTACAATTTGCATATGTTCGGGGCTTAACACACAGGGTATTACAAAATTAACCAAATGGATCAGAGGATTTCTATGTTGGTTTCCTTACCGGTTAATTCAAATCATAGCCAACATTTGAGCTCTTTGTCTGCGTAGGATTCTATTCATTTAGGCGAGTCCATCCCGTTGGCCTCCCACAACTGGAATCCTGCTTCAGCTGGTGTACATCCGAGTGCTTACTAGCTATTTTTGTTGTTGTCATGAAATTATGTTTTCATGTGTCTTAAGTTTTTGGTTTTGGTCACTGTTGATAGTTGAGATTTGGCAGTTTTTGTTAAAAATGGTGACTCAAGTGGCACCTAAACTTGTTTATTGTTTTGAAATCTTGTAGTTTTTTTATCAAATGGTGTTCGATTGATTTTCACTTATGGAAACCTTGTAGCAAGAATGCTTACTATTTATATTTTCCACTAAAGTAATATTATCTTATTCTTACAAAAAAAGAAAATATTAGTTTATTTCTATTGTAAATTCAAAGTTGTATAGAATTAATTTTAATATTAGGGTATGAATATTTCCATAGTTTGTCATAATTTTGTTGATTTTTTTGGAGTTGAAATGTGTATTAGTTTTGAAACACCGTAATGTTTCAAGTGGACACTCCATTCATCATCGGGGGAACCAATCAAAGAAATGTAAGATGGAAAAAAAGTGAGCCCGTAGATGGAAAATATAGGTATTGCAAGAATTAGTTATTAGAAAATCAAAAATAAATATAATCTATAAAAAAAGGGATTGGAATTGGTCAAAACGTAGTGAAGATTAATTTTATGAAAATGAAGGGAAATTATATTAATACATATATAGATTAAATAGATTAAAATGAAATATAGAGATAAATAAAGAGAATAAAGACTCTATTGAAAAATAATTATTATTCAATAAGGGGTGCCAAATTGAAACAATAGCTCACGCACACATTATACAAAGATTTATCTTACAAACCCAAAACTAGGAAAACCAGCATTCCTGAGGGTTTCTCCACTCTCTATCGATTGTACTATCGTTTATGTTTACAATAAAATATTATAGCATATAGAACCATAATTCGTTAACCCAGATTAGATTACAACCATAGTTCGTTGACTGGAATTAGTTTACAATGGGCCGAAAAGAGCTCAAAATAGACCCAAAAAAATTCCTTCGAGGACTTTGGCAACCCATGCCCCATAACTCTAGGAACCTACAACGAGTGAAACACATGTCCAACAAGACTCAAGAAAAGACTGAGAGATAAAATACTTAAGAACCAAGTGAGAGATAAAAGGACTAATGTCAAAACTGATGGATCATAGGCTTCCATGATAAAACTAAGCTTATAGCCATCTTCTTGTTTAAACTTTTGTTATGATTTTTTTTCAATGTCTTCCTTAATACTGTAAGATGAATAGTGGGGTGTTGAAGCTAGGATGTTCACTTGCTCAAAGCAAATGAAGTGTTTAGTGTTAGTAATGCTAGACAATATATAATTTCAAAAGGTGGTAATGAAAAGTGTTGGTGATGGCTACTTGATATGGGTTTGGATAGACCTACTTGTTTGGCTAATGTACGATTTTCCACGGGAACATGGAATTTGGTAAACCCCTTGAGAGACCATATGGTCAGTTTTGTCTTTATCACTTTTAAAATGTTTTTTAGGGTTTTTTAGGGCTTGAAATTAGTTTTAATATTCCCTTGTGGCTAAGATCTTAGAAATTTGGTCAGCAATACCATGAATGAAAGGGAGTGAAGTTAGGACTTGGAGAGGGTAAGTGGGGTGGGGGGGTTTATATTTCAAATGAAGGGATGAGCGAAAGACTTTTTTAATTTGGGAAATATAATAGTCATTGGCTTGGAGGGAATTAGTGAGGTGGGATATCTCTTTTTAGGCCCGTTAAAGACAAAACCGACCCTATGCTTTCTCGAGGCTTACCAAATTCCATGTTCTTATGGCAAATCCTACATCATCCAAACCAATAGGTCTATCCAAACCCGTCTCAAGAAGCATATTGCCAACACTTTTCATAACCACCTTTTGAAAAATATATTATCGAGCATTTATAACACAAGATACCTCATTTGTTTCGGTCATGCCAAAATTCTAGCTTCAACACCCCACTACTCATCTCGCATGATTAAGGAAGCCATTGAAACAAGAAAACATCCTAAAAATTTCTAACAAGAAGATGGCTATAAACTTAACCTTAGCATGAAGGCCTACCATTCATCATCTTTAACGTTAGTCCTTATATCTCTTACTTGATTCTGAATTTTTGAGCTGAGAGGGGGAGTACGAGGGTTTTGGGGCGGCTATGGCAGACTAGGGTGTCAAGGCAGCTTTAGCGGACTTATAGTGTTGGGTGCTTCCTGGTGGTTTTCTTGGATTCTGTAGTTGTATTTATGGATGAATACAGGTCGTTTACTAGGTGGGTACTGATTTTCTCACCTGTTTAGACTTTCTTATATTGTTATCTCAGTTGTAGTTCCATAGACTATCTCTTATGTACAATGGAGAGCTCACTGTGGAGGGGTCCGCCATATTTTGTTTATTGTTCCTAACTAGACCTGGAAGACCGTCATATCTGGTTACTCTGGATCCCGTGGGTGGTTCAGTCTGACATAATTCATTGGGGGTTTCTAGGGACTTCAATGACGATGTTTCCCTTTCTCGAGATGATCCTTTACTCTCGGTGGCGAGTGAAGAACCACCCTCATTGTCTGAAGAGGACACGTAGATTAGTGATAATTTCAAGCATGATAAGTTACCTTCAGAGGCGGTGGTATTTCGTGTAGTATGGGTTTGAAGGCCAAATACCACAGGGCTCAGAAGGTGTATAAGTTGTGCACTAATGAACCGGATATGGAAATGGGTAGGGACGTTCATCTAGGGCGGGTACTAATCCTTTCAGCAAGGGCTTTGATTGCTAAGGTCTATTTTGTTCTAGTTTGTCGCTCGACGATTATGGCATGGGTTACTGAGGTGTGGAAACCAATTCTTCATTATTTCCCTAGAGTTCACATTTTGGTGAACAATTGGGTTGTTTTCCATTTCATAGACGATGACCATGCGACCCAGATTCTTGAGTGACCATGGGTTTTTGGCAAAGGGTCTCTTTCTCTTAAATGGTGGCATACAAACTTTAACCCGCAGACTAAGACACTTCAGAGGACACACTTTTGGGTCTTTCTCAAAGGTTTTCCACTTGAACTTTGGTCCATGACATATTTGTTGTTTTAGGTAACAAGATTGGTTGTTTTATATACTTTGACGAGAAGTCCATCTACCATGAAGATGAGAGAACAGCATGGGTCCTTACGGAGATGGATGTTGAATAGGGAATTCCTACTGTGATCACTGTTAACTGGGGTGATAAGAGATTCTTTTAACCCTTGGACTATTGGAGGGTGCCTTTTAGATGCCTTTGGTGTGGGGTGGTTAGCCATATGAAGGCAAAGTGTTCTCAGAAGGGTACATTAGGTGTTGCTCGGTCGACGAAGGATGTTTCTCCTACAGTAGCTATGGCTGTCGAGGAGGAGATAGAGTCTCATAATATTGTTCTGGAAGGTTGTTGCCATCCTCTGAATACTGCTACTACGGGATCATTTTCAGGTAAGCTCGTGACTCTTTTTCCTGATTTTTTTGATTCCCTTTCTATCCAAGACTTTAGGGATTATATGTTGGGTTAGAAGGCCCCTTCATATTTGTGGGTGGTGGGGGATTCCATGTCTGAACTGAACCTAGGACTGAGTCATAACTCCTTAGTGGATTTATCCCAGATTTCCGATTCACAATTACTGGAGGATAAACAGACTATTTTGAGTCACTTAGGTCGGTCCCATGAACTTAGCCCTATGAACCACTTGAAGTCTATTTGTGGGGAATTATGTAAGGAACCTATGACAGTCTTTAAGGGTCTTGTTTCTCCCACTACCCCTTCCACTCTCAGAAACCCTAATGTGACCATCAGAAAGAAGAATGGGGGAGGACATTAAAAATATTTGGCTAGAGGTTTAGTGGGGGTGGGTTGTGAGTTTGATTGGCTCTCCCTTAGGGATGGGTTCAAAGTCATGTACTTCTTTGACCGACACTTTTGGGCCTCCTAGAGTGATGCAGGCCACTCCGAAGGTTACCTAATGATCCTACTATCCTTGAATTTGAGAGGGGTTGGGGTTCCCCTAAATTGTGAGCCCTCAGACATCTTGTTCTGACTATTACTTCAGACATTATTTTTTTCCAAGAAACTATGGCTTTGGGAACAAAGGCACAGGAACTTTTATGGATTTTATATACATCCTAGGAATGTTTTACCATTGATTCAGATGGACTCTGTGGTGGTCTATTGGTGGCATGGAACCCCCAAGTACTTTGGTTAAGCTCTTACAATACTTATGTACTTCTCATAGGAAAAAGTAGGGAACTTGATATGGACATTCAATTGTTCCATTGTTATGGGCCCTATATGGAGAGACATAGATTTTGGTTAGAGCTGGAATCACTTGGTTTATTGGACCTTAGTTCCCTTGTTATTGCAGGGGACTTGAATTTGACAGTAAATGCAGGTGAAATTGGGTGGAGAAAGCGCATTTGGACCCACTGCAACAGTGGTTTCATGATCTTTTTGGGAGCCACGCTCTCATTGATGTGGCACCGAGACCATTGGTTCCGACCTGGAGGAATGGGCAGAAGGGACATGATTTTATTGCGAAGAGACTTGATAGGTTTCTTGTGAGTGACTCCTTTTACAATTCAGTTGACAGATGCTCCTCTGGCATTGCAACAACTACTTTACCTCATCACACTCCTATTATATTGCAGGTTGGGAAAGGTACTAATATTTATAGGTTCCCCTTCAACTATTTCTCTCCTTGGTCAGGTGAATTGGATTTTGTGGCACTGGTTCTTGGAAATTGGCTCTCTTATTACTGTCACTCTAATGGATCAACTATGGTGGATTTGCCTATTTTTCTATGTTCTTTAAAGTCGATTATTGCGCCCTGGATCCGTCAAAAGAAACTGCAGCAAAAAGCTCGATTATTACACATAGAGGATCTCATTATGGATTACCATGCGGATCTAGAGTCCAGCTTGTTGGAAGATCCCGATGATGTGGCTATTAAATCCTTGGAAGCTGAGAAGGAGAAATTACTCATTAAGGAAGAGGAGATTTGGCGATTGAAAAGTTGGGCACTTTGGATTACTCAAGGTGATAGCAATACTAAGTTTTTTTCACTCATTCACTAATATGAAGCGAAAAAATAATGTAGTGTGGGAGATTGAATACCTGGAGGGCGGAAAGGTTAACTCGTGGTCAGGTATTGAAAAGGAATTATCTGATTACTTTAGGACACTCTTTACTATGTCTACTGCTAATAATCTTGCTGCTCAGACGGAGATATTGCAATGTATGCTTAGTTTATTCTCGGAGGAGGATAGTGCATATATTGGAAAACCGATTATACTGGTTGAATTCGAAGAGGTTCTAAAAACTATGGCAAAGGACAAAAGTCATGGACCGGATGGATGGGTTGTATAATTTTATCTACAATTCTTCGATCTACTAGTGTCGGAGATTGTCAGATTAATGGAGGAGTCTCGTTTAACAGGTAACGTAACTAGGGGTCTTAATGCTACTTTTCTCACTTTGATTCCCAAAATCTCAGTTCCTACTACTTTTCAAGACTTTCCGCATATATCACTATGTAACTTACTATATAAGGTGATTTCCAAAGTGATTACAAATCGGTTGAAAGCAGGACTGGCGAGGGGTATTTCAAAAGAATAATTTGGATTCATGGATCAACGCTCAATTTTTTATGCGATAGGGACTTCTCAAGAGACCTTGCATTCTGCCAAATCTTATAGAGGATCTTCCTTAGTACTAAAGCTAGACTTGGTTAAAGCATATGATCTGGTAGACTGGTCTTTCCTTAGGCTCCATCTATTGAATGCGGGGTTAAGTTTTGAAGTTACACAATGGGTCCTTGGATGTGTTACCTCTGCTAATTTTGTTGTTCTTGTTAATGGATGTCCAACAACCTTTTCTTAGGGGACTTGCGGCCTTCATCAGGGCTGTCTACTTTCTCCACTCTTATTTTTGTTGGTGATTGAAGGCATGAGTAGACTCCTTAACAGGGCGAAGGATGTTGGGAAAATCTCTTGGATTAAAATTTCTAGAAATCACTCCATTACTCATCTACTTTTTGTAGATGACGTATTACTGTTTGGTATTGGTAAGATTGATGAATGGCAGTATTTCAAAGAAATTTTAGATCTTTTATGTCACGCTTCTAGGATGGTGATCAGTGTGCCTAAGTCTTGCCTTTATCACCTCAATCTGGAGGAGGAGTTTAGTGCTCAAATTTGCACATTATTCCCCTATGATTTTCAGGGGTTGGATGGAGGTATGAAGTATCTGGGCTATTTTCTCAATTTGAATGATTATCATGCTATTGATTGGCATTGGCTATGAAAGAAATTTGACAAAAAGATCCATACTTGGTACAATCGTAAATTGTCACCGGGTGGAAGATTGATACTTTTAAGATCAGTTCTTGCAAATCTTCGTGTTTAATGACTAACATTGGTGAAGTTTTTTATTAGCCTGCTCCATCATATTTGGTGTGTTACTTCTAATTTCCTGTGGCCAGCGATGCAAGATAAGAAAGTACCTCATCTGGTGGCATGGGATAGCTTATCTCTACCAAAGAAATATGGTGGATGGGGTATTATAAATGTATTTTGGGTCTATCATGCTCTTCATCTTAAGAACCTTTGGCGGGAAATTACACATTCGGGACATTGGGGCTTGATCATGAGGGATAAGTATCTCAAAGATCTATCGGTTATTGCTTGGATCAGGCTACCCCAGAAAATATTAGCGGGAACCTCAAATATTTTTCGTGGATTGTTGGAAGTTCTAATCCTCAATGATTATCTGGTATGGCAAGTTGGTGATGGGTTCCATATTCACTTGGGGGTGGACCCAATCATTGGTTGCAACCTTGCATTATCACAGACTACGTTAAATTCACTGCATATGAAAGGGTATTTCTATTTGAATCATGCTAGGAAGATTCAAGGTGATCCTTTCTCATTTTATTGGCAGTCGGAGGTAGATATTGGATTGGTGTGGGAGGAGGGCTAGGAGTGGGATGGTTACACAAAAGTACTTAATCATTGTGGGATTTGACTCTAGTCGCATCCTGACTGTATTGTTTGGTCTTGGGGAGATACGAATGGGGATATCACTACCAGTTTGGACTACGCGACCATTGCATCCAATCAACATCTTGTGCAGACGCGATGGTGGTTTAATCAGTTATGGCATTGTCATGCTCCTATTAAAATACTTTGCTTTGCCTAGTTGGTATTGAGCAATAAGGTTCTTACAAGTAATAATTATATTCGAAGAGGGGGTATGGGACCCAATGGTTTTCCATTGTGCTATTGAGATGTTGAGACAGTGGAATATCTATTTATACATTGTCATCTTACTCAACAGATCTAGAATGATGTCTCTATACGTTGGGGCATCGATTTTTGTTGGAATTGGGGTTCTTTAGATTTGGTACTTGTGAGATGGTACTGTTATAGAAGACATTTCTCTTATTTTCCATTATATTTTTTATGGAGTATCTGGATATTAAGGAATCTTATTATATTTGATTGTTTCAGTTTCAAATATGCTCGGGCCTATACTATCATCATGAAGTTTCTCTCAGATATTATTGACAGGAAGCCTATCAATAAGATTAAGACTTTTTTCTTTCCTAATATTGTTGGTTTGCGTACAGTGGGATTTTTTGATGGGGCAAAACAGAGGGGTATCTTTGGTGCAGGGTGCCTACTTGTTATTTCTAATGACTATTATTTTGAGATATCCTTTGGATGTGGCTTGGAAACAAACTCCAAGGCTGAATTACTGGCACTTTGGGGTCTTCTTACCTTTTCCACTTCAAAAAATATCACAGTTTTATAGATACTGGGAGACTCTACTGCTATTCTTGATTGGGTCCAAGGCAAGCGTCTACTCCGGGTGGCTTCACTCGATCATTGGAAATTGAGAATTACTTCTCTACTTCTTCACCTCACCTCTTTTAGATGTCAGCATATATCTCGGTCTTTTAACCATAGAGCTAATTCACTTTCAAAGAAGGGACCGAAACTTGATGAAGGAATCCTACAGTTCTCCTTTTTTTGCAGATAAGCAACTTCGGAAGGAGGGTCATTTCAGGATCTATTAATATCAGAATTTTTGTTTTTTGGTCTACTATTTTGGGACTTTAGAGGGTTATTTGACATCACTGAATTTAACGATACCCTTTATAAACATATTATATTTAGTAACGACTTAGTATGCTAAAAGAATATAGAAAGCTAATTATTGATCTCTGATCAAAAAGTAAAACTGTATTGATCAATGTAATCAGAGTACTATCCATGGGATAAGTAATATATATAAATTTCTTTGATTCACTCCATGAATAACAAAATAAAAATTTTAAGTTTGCAAAAAAATCTCTTACTTGCTTCTTTAATCTCTTATCTCTCACTCTTTTCTTAAACCTTTTATATTTCATTTATTTTTACTAATAAACAAAATTTATAAACCCTCTTCTTATAATTCATTCTTGTACTCCAAAATCTTTTTCCTTCTTTTAATATTACCTTTATCGTTTAAAACGATTGACCTTTATCTTATTCCCTTACTTTTCCTTTATTCCCTTACTTTTCCTTTATGCATATAATATATGTTATCTCTTAGATGTTTCTCACTCATTCTTTGTTTATGATTTCCTATTACCCGTGCCCTTTTCTCATTTTTCTAATACAATATAAAACAATTATATTTATTAGTCCCGCCATGCATGGAATACAGTGATCGATTGGTCACTATACTGGTTTGACTTTTATATAGTGTTCGTAAATGTTTTGTAATCATTTTATATTAAATTTAATATTTAAAAAATAGAAATTAATTTGTTGAATATTTGAATTACAATTTTTGATTTTATGATTGGTTGAAACTTACAAAGTGACACTATACTTTTGTTGAAATGTGAAATTGTCAGAAACAAAAAATAATTAAAATTCTAAATATTTAAAAAATTATTAAAATGACAAATGATCATGATACAATTATTTCATTAAATACCGTACAACTATTTAAACAAGTGCCATAGGTTGGCGATGTCCCTACCGTAAGTTTTAAAAAGGTCAATAAATTGTAAACATAGAACTGTCAAAAGTGTTGCTAATACAAAGCTACGAAGTTGTATATGTTCAAAATATGTACATAACATGCAAAAATACTAGTATATGTACAAAACTGCCAACTGTCAACCGGAATGGTTTGTTACAAAACTACTAACTAGAATGGTTTGTCATCTTCTTCCTTTATGCTCGCCCGATTCTTTGTTTATGTTCCTTTGATCTGCAGAATATAAAATGTTTTCAAAATGTCAATGCTAGTTGTTATTAGGAATATGAAGAAGTAATTGAAATGCTATCTTACCATTTTCTTATGCGATGTGTAATATTATGTTGTCTTCGTCCAATGTGAAATGGTCGTGCACTTGTAGATCACGTAGCATATATATAGTAGCCGGTTTCTTGTGTAAATATTCGTCGTATGACATTTGTTGTAGTGTAGGGAGTAGTTCTTGTAACATAGGATTTCTAAGTGTGCATTGTATGAAAGTGTTTCCCATAGTTTTGATAGTAGCATTTAGAGAATGTGCATCTGTAAAAGGACAGTTTTTATTGCATTTTGCACAAGCAATGAGTGATTCTTCTATAAATGCAGATGTTCCGGCAGGGGAATTGCATTCTATGTAGATGGGTTCGAATGGCTTTGAATATGCATTTGTCGCTGTCAATATGCCTTGAACCTGTTCAAACATCTTAGTTAGTATTTTTCAATGCAATGTAGGAATATTTGCAATTGTATATGCAAATGGAATTAACAAATGAATATGCATGTTGTTACTTACAACAGTTGTCGAACCAACTAATTTTTCTAAACTCTGCACTGCTTCTGTTTTTAGCTCTGTCATGAATGTTGCTTGTGTTGTTTGGAATATTCTTTCCTTTGTCTCTCTTTTCTTTGTAATATTTTTGAATAGAATCACAGGAAATATTCCACTTTGCAAATGTTTTTCCATTAATGCAAAAATGTGTCCAAATGTTTCATATAACTGTAACTGTTATGCACAAAAAAAAAACTAGTGTTACTTATAAAACCATGGGATTTGGAAATGAAGTAACTACAGAACAATATATTAAAACATACCGTCTCTTTGTCATCGTTTGAGCTGTCATCTCTTATTTGTAGATTATATTTCGTTCCCATTGGTTTGGCAGCTGTAACAAGTACGCCAAGTGTTGCATTTGGATAGGGATCTGTATTTTCTGATAGTTGCTTTACAGTTGTATTTGGTATGAAACTGTATTCATTACAAACTGGAGGAATTGTTTCAACTACACTTGTTTCGTTCAAAGATATGATACGATCACAATCTCCATGTTCATATTTTGTTTTTGGTGAGATTTTGAAATCTGTTATGCGGATGCCATTGCCAGCTACAATTTTTTGTTCATGACACTGAATAAGACGTGTTGGTACAGTTATTGTAACTGTCATAATACCTTTTTCATCAGTCATGTCAGTGCGCAAAAATTTTCGTGATCTGTTTTCTTTATCTAAGAATGTACTATATACGACTATGATGTCCCCAATGAAAACTTGTCCAGTTCTACGATTGTTAAAGTCTTCAATTGAGACAATATTTGAGGTTGATAATTTGTATCTGAGTAGAAACATTTGTCTTATTGTCAGAGCATAATAATCATTGTTATTGAATATAGCAAGAGTGTGCGTACCTTTTTGGTTGTTGTTGATCCACTGTGTTTCCTGGTGTAGTTGTGGTTGTGTTTCCTGGTGTACTTGTACTTGCTATTAGTTCCTTCGACCTAATAGTAATGATTGCAATTAATATAAAGTGAATAGTCAAATATATATATTGAAAAATGAAATGAAGAATTGCATAGACATTCACCCTTGTGAAGCCGATTGTTGTGATGTTTGTGAGCTGCTGCTGCTAACGGGTGTTTCACTTGTCCAACTTTTTCTGATTCAATTAATTAGTCATTTCTATGTTTATGATGTTTCTTTGATTATGTAATGATATTGTATTGACTATGGCTATAAATATACCTTTTAGGTAAGATTTGTTGAACTGGATCTTGATATTGGCTGATGACTTCTTCTTCATCATTCACATTAGTGTTCCTGATTTTGGGATTGTGGTAACTATATGTCAAATAAAAATATATCGCTCTCTAGACATAGGCGTTTGTAGAGTTGTGGAAATGTGGAAAAAACATATGGCAATTTAAACGAACTTACTTGTTAGATCATGTCGCCATGTTATCCTGGTATAATCAAGTTAAAAGAAGTCAGAAATATGCAAAACAAAGTTCATATAAAAGAAATAGCTAGTTGAAAGGAATAATAATTGTTTATGTTCATATGAGAAGCGTACTATGTGTTATTTGCGTTTGTATTGTCGAGGACAACACAAATCGTATCATGGTCACTCCAATACGTATCCAATGTAAATATATTACAATTATGTGTAGCTACATTTGACCATACATGGTCAATAATTGTCTTTGATGGAATATTTGTCTTATCCAAAAGTAGATGCAAATTGTAATTGTGCATATAGTTTTCTAATGCTTTTGTTTTTTTATTTGTTTGAGATATGTCGACATTAAAATCACCTGATATCATGATTCTTTGATGCAATTGTAAATTGGATAATGCTTTTGTGAGAATAGTAGTTATGTTGTCCAATGTTGCATTTGGACTGGCATAAATGTTTATAATTGCAAGTTGTGATCCATGGACAACTACTTTTGCAAGAGTTGATTCAATCTCTGCTTCTTCAAAATGTACATTGTCTAATATGCTTATATGGTTTTTGAAACATGTGAGTATACCGTGTTTTGTATAATTTGCTATGCATTGGAAATTTGGAAGCAATTCGTATAGCATTGATTCTGTCAAGTATGTTTCATGTAAGCATAAGATGTCGCATGTCATTGTATCATGATCGCTTAGTATGTCGTTGATGTGCACATGCATATTGCGTGTGTTAAGGGAGCATATTAAAATGTTTGAGTTTAATTCTATGCTTTGCAGATCATATTGCAAAATCCATTTTGAATTGCTTCGTAAGCGTTGCATTTCGATATGAACTTTGTCTTTGACCTTGAGTTATCTTTTGTAAGAGCATTTAGCAGATACAATGATTGTATGTTCCTTACACGAGACAATGTTGTGTATACTAATCCGTTTATTCGTATTCCAGTTGGGTCAAATGCAAGACCATCCAGTGTTAATCCTTGTGATCTATGTATTGTTCGTGCACATGCAAGTTGCACTGGGAATTGTTTTTGAACTTTCAAATTGTTTGTTTTTCCCATTCTTGGTATTGGTTTTGACGTTCGCAATATAGGTGTCCAGTCTTGGCATACGTTTGATGTGTACAGAGAAGCTAATTTATTGGATTGACAACGTCCAATTTTTGGATCGTGGAAATTTATCCATATGATGTCAAGCTTATTTGTTTTTGTATATGCTTGTATTATGCCATCTGCACCATTGACAAGACCATCTTGTGAGTCGTAATTGCCAGTACATATTTCAACTAGCATAGCTATCTTTAAAACTAGTTGTGAAGGAAGAGTTGCCATATGTAAATGGTATGGTAAGTTGCCATCACTTTGTTCTTCTTCGTCAATTGCATTAATTACAATTTCATTGCCTAGCATAGATAATAACATTTTTTTGTTATGTGTCGCAACATCTTTGCTTTTGTAGAAGAGAAAAGGAAAAGTAGGGTCGTTTGGTGCAGGTCGCATGCAATTTAGATTCAGATATGCTATGTCACTAGTTGTTTGTGTATTTGTTTGCATTCTATTTAGAATAGCAATAAATGTTGCATTTGTTAGACGAATTGTAATATGAAGTTCATAGCATTTTACATTTTCTTTCCAGAAGTCATGAGTTGTCAATTGTTTACTTATTATAGGTTGTTCAAATATCCATGAATCTTGCACAAGCTGTGCTTGATATAGATCACCGCAAAATATCATATCAGTGTTTCCAAAGTATTTGGTTTGTACATGTTTTATGTTTCTGAGGCGATCATCAATTGTATATAGGAATCGACTTCCAATCAAAGATGCTTCATCTATGAAAACAACTTGCAACTCATGGTAGAGTTTTGACAATGTATCTGACATGTCTTTACTAAGTGGGAGGAATTCTAATTTGTTGAATGGCATCAACAATGCTGAATGAATTGGTGTTCCACCTACATTATATGCACCCTTACCAGTATATGATAGGATCAATCCCTTTGGCTTTAGAGGATCAGTACTTTCATGCGCATCATAGATTCGTATAATCATTTGAAATATTGCCTTTGCTGTGAATGTTTTGTCTGTTCCTGCCCCACCAGTAAGGAACAAGTATAATGGCGTGTATATGTCTCTACGTCTTTTCATTGCAATGTCTTTAACAATTGCTTGTTTTTCTTTGTTAAGCATCCTCCTAATCTTGTATTATTCTTGGTTTTCTAAAAGAAATGGATGCTCAGTCACCTGATATCCAATGTTGATAGATTTTTTCAAATGAGTGTGTGATATCGATTCTAAATCTGTTTGCAAGTCGTAGTCTTCGAAAGGATTTATGGTTTCTTGTTTATTTTTTAATGTTTCAGAAGTGTCCATAGTTTTATTTTCTACATGTTCAACTACAATATCCAATTCACCCCACAAAGGATTGATATTGCATGTAAATTTGGATTCATTCATTTGTATTGTATGTTGGTTCAAAGTTAGGCTTCTTGCCAGGTTGGGAGGCAGTGTTTCAATGTTTGTTCATTATTCTGAAATGGAACATATAGTAGTAGCTTCTCTCTACAGTAGTTTTCAGAGTCAACATGCTTTTTGTAGTTGACAAATCGAATTACATTTGTTTTTTCTCTTTGATATTGGTGTCCCATCTTTCTGTAATTGGATACAAACTCTGCTAGGCAGATTTGTTTGATTGCAGTTGGGCGTGCTATGTAATAATCAATGATAGAGAAGCACATGACATCTTCTGAATTGCCAGGCTCTTGTTTTAACATAAATGTTGGCTTGAGAATAAACGTTCGTTCATCCGATGGAGATGTGTTTATAAAAACACATTTTCTTGAGCTGCAATTTAAGGGCATTGAAAGCAATATATGCACTGCTTGTTGAGCAGACATTTGTTGAAGATTAAGTAGTGTATTTCCAAGAGTACGTATCATTTCTATAGCATTGATTTTGCTTTTCTCATGTTCTTTGCGTATTTTTCTAAATGCATGTGTCATAGACTTATCTAGTTTGGTCATATATGAACTGAAATAAGACGTTGTTGCATATGCATTGAGTATGTATTGAGCATCTATATTTGCATTCCATAAACATGGCATGTCTGGTGCAAAACTATTGTTCCAGGTATGTGATGGTTTTCGCTTTAGAAATATTGTTGGTTGTTTTATGTGACATTGTATTGCCTCAATGTAATCAATTTATGATAGGTGTTGATCATTCAAGAAGTCTTCAAAACTCATTAAGTCATTATATTGGGTATCATCTAGAGTTGCAAACAACGACTTTGATCTATTGCAAATTGTTTCATTTGTGGATTCCATTGGCATAAGGATTCTTGTGCTTTTCATTGGAGGCATGGGAAAGTTGTATCTACAACGGGTTTTCTTGTTCTTTTTACAACTTTTGGTATGGTGATGTTTATGTATATTAGCTAGCTTTGCATCCAAATGGTCTGTGTTACAAGTTATATGATTGTCCATGAACTTTTCAATATCTGAGTTGCAATCTTTTCCAAATATTGGAGCAGCTTCTATCCATAACAATGCATGATCATGTTCGCTTCCTCTGTTTTGGAATTTTGTTACAAAGTAGTAATCCAAAAAATTTCCAAAGAATGCATCATCATGACATATCAATTGTTTTATGGCATTGATTTTATGTCTATAGTAACGGTTGCATGTTACTGGGTCTTTTCTTATAATGTAATCGATATCAAGGTCTTCTATGGTTTCAGTGTGTTTTATGTTTCTTCCTTTATTGGACAATTCAGTCAATGCATTTACTAATGGTGTTCATTGATGCTCTGCACTTGTAAATGTGAGAAAGAATGTTGGTGGACCTAATTGTCGTATCATTGCAAATATATTCTTTTTTCTTTGTTGTAGGTAATCAGGAGAAATGCGTATGTTCTTGAAGTCTATGTAGCCAATGTCAGATTTCAATAGTTGTTCTAAATTTGGCTTGTACTTAACGTCCTTTGCAATTAACTTCCTTCCTCTTAGTTGTCCCTTCCTTATTCGTATCCATATGCAAGACATGACTTGGTCAATGATTATACGCATTGCCTTGAAAAACAAATTTGTTGTGTGATTTGAAAATTCACCAGATGCATGTTGTAACTCCCATTTTACTATTTTATGATAACTGAATCTTTCTTCAATGTCATCATCACATGGATCTCCATAGAAAAGTGTTGGAAAGTTCATTTCCTCTGCATATTTGTCCTTGAATATTCCAAGTGGACGTTGTCCTTCAGCCGGTGCAACTTCAACAATTTTATCTTGTAGATCACGAACACGTTGCGAGTTTGTAAATCCATGTATTAATGTTTCAATAGGTCTCTCATCTTCCGAGTCAATATGTATGTCATTATTATCATCATCGCTACCATTTTGCATTGAACTGTTGATGTTTTGTCCAAGTGCAATGTTCCATTCGTTGTTTATACAAATGTTCTATGTTTTGTATAGACATCTTGAACATAGTTCTTTCAATGCGCGCATAACGACTCTCACATGGACTTTTCCTGTATGATATGCATTTTTGTATTGTAATCGTCTTTTTAATGCAATTGCAATTGTCATTGTTTCATCTACAAAGTGAGGCCATGCTTTTTGAATGACATCCATATGAACAGGGACGTTGATGATTGTACCTATTAGTCCCATTTGTGATCATTTATATCCTCATTGTCTTATTTGTGCAAAAGCAATTCTTAGGGAGACTAATCGCTCTTCAAGTTTTGACAGTATTGCTACAGTAGGAAGTGGGATATTACGTCTAATTTGTTTAGGTACTGCAAATTGTGGTAATTTCCCATTTCAAAGTGACCTTTTGCAAGTTGTACATATTTTTTTAGTTGCAAATTCTTTTCGATTTTGTACTAAACTTTGGTAATCAGTTTCTATGTCATCCATCATATCGTTCATGTTTTTTTCGAATTGCAACTATTCACAAATTGAACAAATATTTTTTGGCTTATCTTCAATCTGTGTCATATAAATTTGCCTTGTCGTTTTTTTATTTCTAGGTACATGCTTAGTAACTGAAAAAGTTTCAGTAACTTTGGTTGCACGTAATATTTGTTTCAGTTTATGATACCTAAGTTTTTTTGTGTTTTTAGGTACATTTCTTAAATTTTTGAGATTTGCAAAGAGTTTATTAATAGCCACGATTTGCTTTTCATTGTTATTGTAGTTGCATTTGTCATGATTTGACAATGTAACTAGGTTTGCAAAATTTGGATAGCATAGTTCTTCATTGTCTAAGCTTATGTGTTTATTGGATTCATTGGGATTGACTAAAATTGGTGTATACATTGTTTGGATTGTTTTTTTGTAATTTAAATTACACCTCTTACTTGATTGCATATTCAATTGGTCTAGTAGATTGGACGTATCTGGACAAGAGACGTTAGCTGCTTCTATTTCCTTTCCATCACTGTTCAATTTGCACCTATCATAATCCATTGACAATGCTATTGTCTTTCTACGATTTGCATTGCATATCTCTTCATTGCCTTTGACAATATGTTGACTAGTTTCTTTGTCTTTTTCTATAATTGTCATACGTGCAATTTCTTTTAATTTATTGCAATGTGCTTTATGTCTCTTCGTTGAATGCATATTTAGTTCACGTTGTTCCACGTTGCATGTGATATCATGTTCTCTTTCTATCAAATGTTCAGTTCTATGTTTTTTACTTTGTCCTATTGTCAATTGACTACAATGCAAATGTAATTTGCGTTGATGTTCTTGTCTAATAATTGGCTCATAATGTATATGAGATGTATCTGTTTCGAATGACAGTATGTCATATGTTTCATTAGAATTCGAATTTACTAAATATGATTCTGATATTGTCTTAGAAACAGAAGACCATATATGAATATTTGCATTGAATATGATTGATATCCATTGCAAACAAAATGCTCCACCCTCTATTTTTCCTTGTTCGTATGGCATTGCCATATTTATCAAATATCCTTGCTAATTTGTAATTCCTTTCATACTGCATATCACGTTATTCGGTAGATGTTGTTTCAAACAATGAAGCGCATTTTGATTACCGCTTATAACTGCATTGCAAAACGATTGTGCTATGTACAATCTAAGAGACTGTACATTAAAGTCGGATGCTATCAAATAGCATATTGCGTTGAACATACTGTCTCCACAATTTCCTATGTTTGTATTTGTTCTATTTAACCCATGTAAATTCATGTCAAATGCAATGGAGTTCCAATGATGATTAAGTTCTTTGCACATCGATGAAAAATAAGTATTAGGTCCTATGGAATTGCATATTGTCAATCTTTTGTGTAGTAAAGGTTTATAGTGACCGCAAGTAGGATTAGCATCATGAAACAAGATGCAATATGGATTTATATTTGCTATTGCATTGAACAAAAAATATCTACTCTTCCTAGTTAATGACCAAATTCCAATTGATATATTCAACCACTTTGCTATCCAATGTATGCAAAATGTATCTCCCCATAGCCCTCTCTCCACCTCATTGATATTGATAGATGCAGATAACCGCATTTTGGATAGATATGTATCAACATCGGAAATACCATGTAATTTATTGCAATGTGCTTTATGTCTCTTCGTTGAATGCATATTTAGTTCGCGTTGTTCCATGTTGCATGTGATATCATGTTCTCTTTCTATCAAATGTTCAGTTCTATGTTTTTTACTTTGTCCTATTGTCAATTGACTACAATGCAAATGTAATTTGCGTTGATGTTCTTGTCTAATAATTGGCTCATAATGTATATGAGATGTATATGTTTCGAATGACAGTATGTCATATGTTTCATTAGAATTCGAATTTACTAAATATGATTCTGATATTGTCTTAGTAACAGAAGACCATATATGAATATTTGCATTGAATATGATTGATATCCATTGCAAACAAAATGCTCCACCCTCTATTTTTCCTTGTTCGTATGGCATTGCCATATTTATCAGATATCCTTGCCAATTTGTAATTCCTTTCATACTGCATATCACGTTATTCGGTAGATGTTGTTTCAAACAATGAAGCGCATTTTGATTACCGCTTATAAGTACATTGAAAAACGATTGTGCTACGTACAATCTAAGAGACTATACATTAAAGTCGGATGCTATCAAATAGCATATTGCGTTGAACATACTGTCTCCACAATTTCCTATGTTTGTATTTGTTCTATTTAACCCATGTAAATTCATGTCAAATGAAATGGAGTTCCAATGATGATTAAGTTCTTTGCACATCGATGACAAATAAGTATTAGGTCCTATGGAATTGCATATTGTCAATCTTTTGTGTAGTAAAGGTTTATAGTGACCGCAAGTAGGATTAGCATCATGAAACAAGATGCAATATGGATTTATATTTGCTATTGCATTGAACAAAAAATATCTACTCTTCCTAGTCAATGACCAAATTCCAATTGATATATTCAACCACTTTGCTATTCAACGTATGCAAAATGTATCTCCCCATAGCCCTCTCTCCACCTCATTGATATTGATAGATGCAGATAACCACATTTTGGATAGATATGTATCAACATCGGAAATACCATGTAATTGATATAGGAATTCAGGAGAGAGTTCATATTGATATGACTCCAATGCTTCTGTATTGTTGTTTCCTAAGCATTCTAAGAAGTGGTCTACTAAGCCATTTCGCAATTCAATAGATGAGTACCGAAAATGTAATAGAACTTGTAATGTATCAAATAAACAATCTCCCGATGTATATGAAAATCCCTTGTCCCTCTAAGACATTGTCAATGCTAGCTTCTACAATGCGTTTTTTCTTATAATCTTCAACATCTATTATCCCTAACATTTGCAAGTTGTAATTTTCAAATTATTCTTAAAGATGAAAAAGATGCATATGATATGAAAAATAGTTCTTCCTCTAAGATGTTCTAAGATGTTCTCAAGCCTAGATTATACAATGCACTTTTTGTTATAATCCCTAGTATGTATTATTCATGTATTATTCATGACATGTATCAAATTGTAAATAAATATGTGATCAAACTTATCTTACATATAATGCAATAGCAAGACAATTATGCAAATACAAAGAGGCATACCTTTTAGTATGTATTATTCATGACATGTATCAAATTGTAAATAAATATGTGATCAAACTTATCTTACATATAATGCAATAGCAAGACAATTATGCAAATACAAAGAGGCATACCTTTTATTTCTCGTATTTGTCAAGTTGTTATCCTTTACTTGATTTGTTATCCTTTACTTGATTTACTCACTCGGGTATGTCCTTTGTACTTTATCATCTAAACATAGATTGTGTATTTTTTTTTGTTTATTTATGAGAAACAATGCAATAATAAGTACATGTTTGCAAATAATAACTAAATTTTACCAATAATAAGCAAATAGTAATGGTATGATAACTAAGTATTCATATGATTTGCTTTCGATATAAAAAAAACAAAGATCATGCAAAAGCAACGTAATTTGATTTATTTTCTATATGCAAAAGCAAAGTAATTTAAAATCATTGCAAGCATCTATAAGTCCATATGGATTTGCAAAATTTAAAAAAGTACAAAACTTAGATAAATCATTTTTGCTAACTTAGATAAATCATTTTTGCTAAGTCCATATGGATTTGTAAAATTTTAAAAATACAAAATTTAGATAAATCATTTTTGCTAACTTAAATAAATCATTTTTGCTAAATAATTGAGAAGGAGGTTGTTAATTTTCCAATACAATTGAAAGCACATCCAACTCTAAAACGGTTTGCTAATGAAAAGTTAGCAAACAATATCTTCAACATACGATACAATACATGCTATTCATATATACAAAATGATGTATATATTAATAAACACATTCTATTCAAATATACAAAGTCATGTTACATTGTTCTTAGCTATTCATATATACAAAATGATGTATATATTAATAAACACATTCTATTCAAATATGGAAAGTCATGTCACATTGATAACAACAATTACTCCTTTTCATATAAACAAGGTGATGCATGACATTCACAACACCACTTGACATCCAAATGTGGAAAGATGTGCTTGTTTCGAAGTAGCCAATCCTTTCTTATCGACCTCATTGTATCTCACTTATGAAATTATGAAATGAATTAGTTTCTCACAAAATGACTTAAGCTCAGATAATAAAATTTATCGTTGGCCGTAGACGGTATAGTGGATAGTGGAAATATTGGATGTGGCAGAAATCTCATCTCTATTTGTTGAATAGCATTTGGCGGCATTAGGAATGCAATATTGAAAGATATTCCAAATCCATAAATGTTACGGAGAAGGTATCTGTTACAAGGAATTCCTATCTTTTAATAAAAGTTTGGTAACAAAATGATACTTACATTGTAAAAATTACTAATAAAAGTTTGGTAACAAAATGATACTTACATTGTAAAAAAATAAAATATGCATGTTTACTTTTTTAAATTGATTTTAGTTCTGAGAAAACTTTTATTTTACAAACTAATAAATATAAATAAATAATAAAGTATTTTGAATCATTATTGATAACCATCAATTAAAAATGGAAATAATTTATAAACTAAAAAAAATATTTATAGGTGGGAACTTGTATTTTGGGGATGATTGTGTGGGAATGGTGGAAAGGGTTTAGTTCATAAATAGTTTTTTCAACAGTAATAATAAAGTCAAAACGATGTAAAAGACATGTAACACATGTTTTATTCTTTGATTTCAAATGAAGTATCAAGAAGCATTGTTTTTCTTTTTGAAAAAATAAATAATAATAAATTATAAAATACAAACAAGCAATAAATACAATAATTATAAACAATAAATAAATACAAACAAACAAATAAGTAAAATAATGTAAAATCGAATAATACAAAATGTAAATAACTATAGACTAAAATAAATACAAAATAATAGGGAATAAATGCAAAATAAAATAAAAACAAACAAATAAATAAATACAATAAAATAATATAAAAATAATCAGATAGTAATAATAATGAGAAAACGAAGGAAAGTTATTAAAAATTAATAAAGGACGAGACGCAACCAAAGAAAAGAAACCAAAGGGACAAGAGAACAAAGAGGAAAAAGGGAAGGTTGAAGGTTTGAAGAGAGGAAAATAGAGAAGGGAACAAGTAAAGAGAGCAAAGCTAAACTAAGGGGACTTTACGAGCTACTAGATTGACTACACTCTAAATTCATAGAAGAATGAATGCATACAGTTCGCAACACAATTTATTACATAATTATATATAAGATATAATTTAGTTATAATACTGAGTATAGTATAATTTCAGTTGTAGCTTACATATAAAATTTCCTAGTTAACTTTCTTGACTTGCTGTGGCTCAATTTTCTGAAGTCTCGTGGTCTAACAAATGCATTTTTCCAGATTCAGCACAGCTGATATACTTCTATTATCTAAAATTTCCTAGTTAACTTTCTTGACTTGCTGTGGCTCAATTTTCTGAAGTCTCATGGTCTAACAAATGCATTTTTCCAGATTCAGCACAGCTGATATACTTTTATTATCTGGTAACTTGCTATCCCACAAATGACTTAGGTAAATTAAAATGGCATGCACCGAACCTTAACCCCTTGTGCACCCCTTGTGCATTTTGTGAACTCGGCCTAAGCAAAACAGTATGGGGTGAATAGCCTTGGCAATATAACTTACAGAAACTTACAAATGGCAAAGACGGAACAGATATTGTAAACTTATATGGATTGGAATGAAAAGCTCAGTGTTAATTCTAAGGCTCATCCAACGCCCATAGTGAAACAACTAAAATAAAATAATAGGGTAACCTTGTAAGAAAACCCTAATGTGCTCCAACACTACAGTAGCAGGAAAATATTTTAACGAAACATAAATTCTATACATAAATAAAAATAAAAAGATAAGGCCTACAAAATTCTTGCAAGTTGCTAAAGCTAGGAATTGAATTATTGAAAACTAAATTATCATCAGCAGAATCTAATGACCTTTTGAAAATATTTCAATTTAGATTCCAAAAACAGAATTATTCGCATCAATCTTTTAGCAGACTCTCTAACATTTCTTATCACCCAGGCCGAAAATTTAAATGGCCGAAATGTCTAAACAAAGTCAGATTCAACTGCGAAACCTCTCACCTGGAGCAAATTTACAGGCGCCGTGAATCTCAGACATGCAAAGAACGCGAATTAAGTCCGATCGACGGAAACAACCAGAAATTTGGAGCTATTCGGTACAGCTAATGAGAGCTAATGAAGTTGAAACCCTGACAAGGAGGGTTTGAGCGGCCGAACATCTCCCAAATCCGTTTTAAAAGAGAATGATATGTATTTCTGAAAGGAAAGAAGGTGAGATTATGAATATGGTTTAAACCATTCGGGTTGTCCACAGCGAGAACACGGGAAACACAACTCTGCAAGCGAGGAGAGAAGAGGTTCAGTGACACCAGAGATGTCATATTTCATAACCATGGAGGCATATGCTCGGAGGAAGCGACATAGGAATAAGCCCTCTAAGTCAACAGCCTGACAAGCCAAGATAACGAAGCTCAGAAAGCTATGAAATATTATCAGCCCAATTAGTATCGCCGAGCTCCTAAGATCAACCCCATTGATAGACAAATACCTCATTGCAGACAAGGTCTGAATCCATGACAAGTCTGATACACGTGGTCCTGCAGAAGAGATGGTAAAAGTATCGCGAGCCAAGGTGTTCCAGCTTCGACAGATTTCCCAGCTACCATGGAATGAGACTGACGAATCCAGAATAAGATAAGTCCAAATATATTAATTTGTCCAACAAGCCGAGCTCTCCAGGGATAATAACTTCTGAGAAATTATTGAAGCAGAGGTCGAGGTGCTCCAATTTTTTTAGTTCCCACAACGATGGATGTATGGAATCTGCCAGAGCACGAATTTGCATTCCTCTCATCTTCAGCTTGGTTATTGATCCAGTGAGATTATCACATTCGATTCCGTTCCAGTGGCAGCAGTCCTGTCCTTCCCATGAAGACAGTGAATTCATGGATTCGTTCAAACTGTTTTTGAATGCTAAAAGGGCATTTCTGTCATGCTTTCTGCAATGGGGATGGCAAGCAAACAGACTAATTGAGAACAGGCCAAGGACTGTGAATAACAAGCAGCTGGAAATCCCTGAAAATGCACCCTTCATGGTTTTGAGCAGTTACTGTTCCTCAAACCTGTGGCTGGGAACAAGTATTTAGAATTAAAGGCAATTGAACTGGTGGAGAAATCAAATAATCTTGTCTCAAGACAGCTATGATCTGCTATATGGTTCATAGTGAAACCACAGCTTTCAGCAGGGAAGAAAAATTAATGATACCAGATGGAAAAGTTACATGGATACGGACTATATCTCAATAAAGGCAACATTGAAGACAAATAGTGCAGTCAGTTTCCCATATAAGAGGCCATCCATCATCAAGTGCATGGAACAATTTTAACATCTGTCGACGTGCATGCAATTTGTGATGGCCTTGCTATATTGGCATGATGTTGTCTCCGTGTACTTTTTGTTATTGGCATAACACCTCTTAATGATCCAGGCGGTGACATGTAACATAGTATCCAAGTATTAGGTTGTCTCGGGTGCACAAATAGCTGTGGAAGACAGCATATCCGAGGGAATTAATTAAGTGGTATCCCGTGCACAATTAACAGTGGAAGACTGCATTTAGACACTATCCATCGACTGCATGGGACAATTGTGACACCTGTAGCCCGACTACAACTCCGAAATTGCATACTCCTTTGGGAGAAGATTATGCTTGCCCGGATCGACAGGGATAACAATATACACATTCACCTGGTACGCACCAAGCACAACAACTGAATCATTACAATGTATTGGCGCCACCCTTATGCTCGCTTTACAATGCTCTATTCGCACAATAACACTGAGGATTTGGGGTAGCTTTGAAAGCTTATCTTCACAGCAACGTAGTGGCAATTGCAGGAATAAAAATTCCGACAAGGTTGTCGTGGAGAAGCTGGAACTGGTATCTGAGATGTTGGCTATAAAACTTGAACAGGTGTATCTAAAGATTAGCAGCCCTACGTGTGGAGGATTTTTTTCACATTCCAGGCTCTAGATTGATACCCACCATCAGTTTACCCAGCAGCAGCAGAGCTAGTACCACTTTCAGCAATAAGTAGCATATCTACTAGTAAATCCCGTATAGATGTTAAAAAAGGAAGCAAGGCAGAGATAATAAGACCTTCTTTCTTTAGTCTTCGTCGCTGAGTGTTCGTAGTGTAATTATAATGAGTTTAAACTCTACTCTATGCCACCTGCATAAAAAATATACCGATATGTATTAGATGAGGGAGCCTCTACCTATATTATAGCTTTGTCATGTTGGCAAGCTACAGGTTATCCCAAGCCTGTGTCAGCTACCAGTCTGCTACTGGTTTTTTATAAAAGACCTAGTTAACCTTTTGGGATTCTTCCTCAGCCCTAACACATATCTAGCAAAGATGTTGGTCAATCTATTTGTTGCAGTGCTAATATAACAGTAGAAAAAAAAAGAATGACAAAAGAAGTTTCTCCAAAAGTTCACAAGATGTAAGCCACTGTTGCAAATCTCAAGAATATTAGATTGGCAGAAAGTGTTCTACCACGAACTTGCTTATGGGGGGGACTCTACATTCACGTTAAACCAGAGGGAAGCTCATTCACTAGCTTCCTGGAAGATCTGATTGTTACTGGCAGCATATGTCAATGGATTATTATGCACCAAAGGTATTACGTATTTTGTGCAAAGCTAGCATATAGTATAATTGCAGCATATAATATAATTGCAGGGAGAAGAAAAAGTGTATGCACAGAAGGTGAAGCTGAGATACAATGAAATATTCAACGCGTTCACTGTTACACTACCGTAGCATAAGAGTTTAGTGCTTTAAACAACTCGAAAAGATGTTAGAGTCATTTATGGAAATCTGTTAAAGATAATACACTTCACTGAGTGCCATAACGCTCAGATCTTCACTACGTAGTAGAAGCGAGCAGAAGTTAAAATACATGGAAGTGATTGTTATCAATTTTAAATGAGCTACGTAGAAGCGAGCAGAAGTTAAAATACATGGAAGTGATTGTTATCAATTTTAAATGAGGAAGAGAAAGAATGGGTAAACTAAAATTACGTTGAGAGAAGATGATTCTAATATTATTGGCCTAGGAATACATCCACCCATAGATCAGTACTGTAGATAATTTATATAAAAAGATTTGAACTAATTCAATTGTACAGAATACAAGCAAAGCTTTTCATGCAAACTAAATTGCAGGTAACATAAACAACATTAATACAACAAAAACACAGTTTCAGTTACAGTCCAGGAAATACCTCAAATCACAAATTAAATCACGAATCCAACGGACCAGCAACAATAGCACTGTAATTCATAAACAAAGCTTCAAACAAACATAACTTAACAATTGAAGGATGAAAGATGAGTTCTTTTATAAGGCAAATAAATTCACAAGAACGTTAAGCGGTGAGTGGTGAATGGACAAGAACAATGCAAACGGTGAATGGACAAGAGCGGTGAATGGACAAAGAGCGATGCAAACGGTGAATGGACAAGGACAATGCAAACTTGAAACTTCAACCTTACACATAGCTAACCGCATTAAGTAACAAACCCAACTTCCAAGAATTACGCTGCCGACCGAGCAATAACCGATAAAACTATAGCCCAATAGCAATCCAGAAAAACAAAAATTATAACAATAAATAATTAAAAAAATAACAATCCATGCCAAAAACTTTGGAACATAAGAAAGAATGATTAATGGGATAGCTAGTAAAACTAAATGGGTTGCATATTTTGCCATAGAAATGGGTTTGGAATTTTGCCTGAAGAAGTTTTAAAGGTTTTTGGAATTTTGAAATCAATTTAATGCTCATAAAAAATAAAAAAATGGATGAGCTAATGCTACAACCATGGGTCTGGTCGGTGGGTCTTTGATTTCATGCTTGGCACATTGTAACCGGTACAATAGTAAGCTGATTTATTTTCCCTTATACTTTATGTGGGGTGTGTGGAGATATAGAAACACCATTGTTTTCGATGATAAGAATGAGTAAACTATTCTTTAACACGTAATTTTGACGTTTAATTTTTTTTAAACTGTCAAAAAAATTTCTTGATCGATTCGTTAAGATATGTGTATGCCTCCATATTGTTTTGATTCTCGATTCGTGAATTCCGTAGGCTCTAGGCTACTTGTTTGTAAACTAATGGGAATTAATACAAATTTGTTATCATGTCCCAAATTTGGCATTGGCTCACAAGGGCCTAAGTCCAATGAGCATATTCATGAGAGTTTGTCAAGTTGATGTTAAGGGTCAAAATAGGAGGAAAATTAATAGTTTCCTAGGTTGAGGGTGGAAGCTTTGGGATTTTACATAAGGAGGATAATAAATGATGTTTGCACATTAGAATGGCATAAATATTTAATAAAGGAGCTAAATAAATAAATACAAGAGAAAATCAAAGTGGCAATTGATCATGAAGACACATGGATCAGGATGTGGGACCCACACAAGCTAGATTTGCCATGCCACATGGCATCCTACTCTTGCCATTTCGAATACATAAGAAGCCAAATGTTCTTGGGGTGAGTTAGAAGGTCAATATACTTGGCATGAGTCATGTAAGGTCGAATTGGAGTGGAATAATAACTCCCATGGAAGAGGAAGAGGCAATTTGGAGCTAGTGAGACACTTGGGCTAGATTCCCTAGCTCTATGACAACAATGATGAAGATGCTATGACACCTATGACACAAATCAAACCTGAGGGCTGACATATGACATTTATGACATGTGAGGGATAAAAATAGCCTCCAAGTGGGCGCTCAAGTGAGTTAGGGCAGCCAAAGAGACACCAATTCTAATTGGGAGAAGGAGAGGACTAGAATTGGAAGGACAAGTGGCATACTTGGGAATCTCTTCCCAAATTGAGTTGGCATGAATCTCTTGGAAGGACTTCGACCCATGGAGGACATTAGAAGTTTATAAAAGTCATGAACAAAGAAAAATGGCATCTTTTGATCATTTGAGAAATTTGCAATTGCATTTGTGAAGAGGGAGAGCTAGTGGATGACTAGTTTCTTGCCTTGGCCAATTTCGAGGGTGAAAGATTCCCATCCAAGTTGGTAATTGGAAAGGCCATTCAGACCTTTAATTTGGAGCTTTAATTGAGTCTTTATTTGCATGTGTAAGCTACAGGGTATCTCATGGTTTCTTCTAGTGCAGCTCACTCCTTCAACCATTTCCATTTTTCATGGCATATTCTTGATCCTTGAGGGACGGCGTTTTTGGTGAGCTCTTGTACTCTTTGGGAGAGCTTCTCATGATCCATTTCTGTTGCAATATGATTAATATTCTTTTTTATTCATCTTCAGAAAGTTTCAGGTCGAAATACCAAGTGGTTATATGTAAAATTGATTATTAATGAGCAAACAGTGTCCATTCCCCCACTAGATTGATGTATGCCAATGTATTGATGATGATTTCAAATGGAAGAATGTTTCTCTGATATATTTATGATGTATGGACTGCCATTGATGAGTATTACAAGTTTCATGTTCAGCACTTAAGCATTTGGATCCATCTTGCTCAGTTTTATCTCATTTGAAGAAGATTTAATGTTATTTCCCCCAAGGTCGAAACTAGTCTCCTTGCATCTGATTTAAGGGAGTTATAGCAGACATTAAAAGTTGAAAGGTGATTCATATGAGTTCATGTTGATGTAATTTATATGTCCCCTTCTTCCATTCAAAATTTAGAGTTGGATTGAGTGCATTTGGAAAGTCAGTTTCATCATCTACCCCTAGGGGATTTGAACCACAATTTTACTAGTAAAACTCCATACATTGATCAGATTTACAAGTGAGTTGCAGAGGTCATTTGATGGTTAAAAGACACCTATAAACACCATTTTTATGTATTAACATCATCCATACACCTACTGGTACAATTTGAGAGCATTTGGAGCTATTTAGAGCCATCTACCATTGGGGGTTTGAAGCTTGAAATTACTAGTAATCTTCCATACTTTGTCCAGATTGTAAATGAATGTGCATAAGTTTTTTAAGGGTTTTTAAGTATCCACGAGCCTCTGTTATATGTATTAATACCTCTCAAATACCTTCAGACCCATTATACAATCATTTGGGGTCATTTGGAGACCAAGAGACCAATACTAGTCAAAGAGGAATTGCTAGTCAACTCCCTACTTTGGACAGAATTAAAAGAGGATTTGCAAAAGTAATCTAAAGGTCATATATCATCCCTGAACATCATATTCAATTCCTAATATCAGTCATATACCTTCTCAGGAGATTTGGGAGCATTTGGAGCAAATTGGAGACCTAGACATCAAAACTAGTTAAAGGTTGAACTAGAGAATAAAGTGAAAAAATTGCCATTGTAATAAAATTCTTAAGAAGGGACATTACATTTGTCTTTCTTTAACCAGGTGAATTGGGGAAGGTGGTGGTGGTGGTTATTAAAGGAATTCACCCAGCCACCCACCACTAACTCGTGTGTACTATTTGCTAAGTTTCAACGCTTAGACAAAGACCACGTCATGAGGAATCTTGGTATGGAAAATAATAAGGTTTTATTTATGTTAAAATTTAGTAAAATTTTATTATTTATGTAGTTTTGAAAATTGATTGAAAAAATGTTTCTAAATATGTTTGAAATTGAACTTGGATTTTCTTATTCACTTATAGTCTAAGGGAATGGCTTAAAGAAGTTTATATTTACTTATAGTCTAGGAGAATGGTCCAAAGAAGATAGTGCCTAGTCCCCATGGTTGTCAATTTGAACGATAAAATTTCATTACATCGTATCCCTAACCTAAGTTTTATTGGGTTTGAAATATTTATGGCAAGATATCAAGTGTAGTAAGCATAGACTCATTATGGTAATCTAGTAATACCACAAAAAATTGTGTTCAAAAATAGGTTTTATCATATGCTCATAAGCTATGAGGAATTTTTATATATTTAAATTGCGATGTCAAATTATAAAATTTTACATCATTGAATTTTAAAAAATAAAATAAAAAATGATTACGTATATTAGAAAACTAAATAATACATCATGGATAATACATACACAACTCCACTCCCTAAAATATGTTTCTATGTTTATAAGTTCATGTGTAATAATTGTTAAAAAATCCAAAACATTCATATCTACTAAAAACAACCTTATAAACTTATTTTGGAAAAGGAATGAGAGAACCTTATCGAACAATCTCATTAGCCTCCACCAAAGGCATATTATAGTTATTTGGCATTTCAACTCAATTCAAGCTTTTGTTATTTTCCTAAGTTTATTATTTAAGGTAATTTAGATGAATAAATGCAGCACATGTTACTTTTGAGTCCATGTGTTATTTTTGATAGGATGTTTTGTTCCATCCTGGCTGTAGCTATCTGATTTTCACAGTACATGTTAAAGGAAAACATGGATAAATGAGTTTATTGTATATTTTAATTGGAAACTAAAGTTTTTAATAAAAACATCATTATTGAAGGGTATTTATTTTGATAAAACTTCATTGTCAAAGGGTTATTTTTTAAGGTAATTTAGATGAATTTCAACTCAATTCAAGCTTTTGTTATTTTCCTAAGTTTATTATTTAAGGTAATTTAGATGAATAAATGCAGCACATGTTACTTTTGAGTCCATGTGTTGCTTTTGATAGGATGTTTTGTTCCATCCTGGTTGTAGCTATCTGATTTTCACAGTACATGTTAAAGGAAAACATGGATAGATGAGTTTATTGTATATTTTAATTGGAAACTAAAGTTTTTAATAAAAACATCATTATTGAAGGGTATTTATTTTGATAAAACTTCATTGTCAAAGGGTTTTTTTTTACCAAAACATTTTGTGACAGGAAAGATAAAAGTTCAAAACGTCAAAAAATTTAATTTGAAGGGCAAGGATGAAATGAAATTCCAACCTTGCTCGATGTTGTTTCCTATATATCACATTTTGTGTCATATCACTCAGAAATAGTGCATGTTGGTCGCAGGGTTACATGGAAGTTCCTGACACACCCATCAAATCTGCCAGTGGGCTATTTTGATAGAGCGGCTCAATTAGACAGGTGTGGTGCAGGTTGCATTATCATGATTGATCAGGGACACTATATGGAGATGAATTTCGGTTGTGGTGATGGTAGTAACACCCGGGAATAATTGATTGCCTTGTGGGGGATCTTACAGTTGACAGGGAAAAACTCAAGAAGATTTTGGTTTATGGTGATTCATCTGTGGTTATAGATTAGGTGTCTGATTCAAAGGATCTTCATGTTCCATCTTTGACTTATTGGAAACAACGAGTTTTGGACTTCGTCAAATTTTTTGAGGATATTACATTCACCCACATAGTCAGATCCTTTAATCATCGTGCAAATTCTCTATCAAAGCATTGACTATCTCTTGAAGAAGGCTAGGCACACATTGGCTAAATAGATATTTTTATTTTATTTAATAATAAAAACAAAAACTATTATCGAAATAAACATTACTCCGCTCTACTCTAATATTTTTTGTGCAACAATTTCAATAGCATGAACCATGGGTGACTAGTCTCTTTGCAATTCTTCAAAGACTATGCCATACACGTCATCATTGACATTATGAATAATTTGATTAATAGAGACCTCTCATATTGTCCCCAAATCATATAAATTGGGCTTTTTCAAAATTTCAATACAAAATTTCAATACAAAATTTCAATTTAAGCATTCTTACTCATATTTTTAAGTCCTTTTGGAAATGTATTTGTCCAATTTTATAAAGAGCATTTCTATTGGGTATAATTGGGTGGGTTTACAAGCTCTTCATAAATCATGTGCATTTCTTTTCTTAAAGCTTACCTATGCACTCTAAAGAAATTTCAAATACATTTTAACACTAACCTCCTTAATAGCTAAAGCTCAATATTTCCTTGTGATCTACTTATTCAATATGTTTTAGAACTTACCTCTTCATTTGTACAAAAGATCAATTGTACATTTCTTTTATTTAGATTTTAGTATTGTTAAATATTATTATATAAAGTAGAGTCGTAGATATTAAACATTTCCATTACAAGTTGGTCCTTGTTCCTCTACTAAAATTAAGTTGATACTTTGCATTTGTATTTTTATTACTATTTTTTTTAATGTTTAGAATGAAAATAAATCTCATAAACACAACATTTTTTTGTCATTTGCCAAGTGGATTTAGGTTGTAATGGCGTTTGGAGATAGAGAGGTTGTCGATAGACATCCTTTAGAAGAAATTCTTGGATTTAATGAGGCTAGATTATTTGCAATATCACTCATGTGATCTTTTGATATATTTTAAAGAAATATGTCAAATATTTTAAAATTTTATATAATATACCAAGTTCTTTAAAAATTGGGACGACATTTAGTCATGGGTTAATTTTCAAGATTTATTTCCAAAAAAATATTTGCTATTTTCCATTATTTTTCCAATATCCTTTGCCCAAATTCCATAGGATTAAAATTTTTACTTTAAAATCATCAAAATTGTCTAAAAATATATATAACCCTTAGAAATTTGAATATTTTTTTAAATATACCGCCAAACATTTTATTGTTGGAAATTTGATCAAGATTCGTGAGAATAAAACATAATGTATGACAATGGTCATTGTAAGCTCGGATCAAAGTTTGTGATGCTCATTAACAAAAAGGGGCATGTAGCCCATTTATGCGACAAAAACCTATATCCTACTCTTGAACACCCTCGGGAGGGAGGGGTGATTGTACCACTGGCATTATGGAAGAGGGTGAAGAGTAAGTTTTGATACTACCTATCACAGACCTACAATCATGCCAAGAATTTGTCACTTTTGGCACTTGAGGTCTTAACTTAATTACCCTCCCTTTTGTAAGCTAATCTTAACTACAATTTGACTAATTCCAACTCCGTTTTTTAATGGAATATATTTATTTTTGTTGTTTTAACTATTGATTTCCTCAATACCTATATATTCCACCCATAGATCACTCTTTTCTACCTTACGTAGATTTGTTTGGTTCCTTTAATGATTGGTTCTAGGTAAGGATATTAAGATGAACCAAGTAGTGGAATTGGAAAACCGAGCCTTAAGAGGGCATTTTTTTAGAAGGTAAATCTCTATAAATAACTTAGATGAATAGTTAGAATTAGAGTGGAGACCTTTATTAGGGTATACTCCATAATTCCATCTTCTAGTAAGGGACGGACTTACTTTTAATTTTAAATCAAAAGAGGATGCTACCTATATTTTGGGCTTGAGTTAGCAATGGGATTTCACGTTGTTAACCCTGAAAAGGTGGACATCATGCTTTGATCCATGAATTGAGAGATCTATAACCCAAATAGTGTGGGTTAAAATGTCAAACCTTCCTCTAGAGTTTATCCTTGGACATCTTCAAAGTGTAACAAAGCCATGGAAAACAACATAGGGACCTTTTTATAGGTGGATGGAAGCTACAATAGGTGAATTCCCAAAGAATAACTTGCATATTAGTGGGGGTGGATCTAAAGGATGGTTTGGAAAACTACATTGTAATAGAGGTAGGGAATATGTAATATACTCAAAACCTAGACTATGTGGGCATTCCCTGTCGTTTCTTAAGGTTTCATATATATGAGCATATAGCAAGTGGTTATGTTCTAAAATTTACAAAAAATGTATGGAGGAAGAAAATCTCAATGAATTTGAAACTTGCCAGAGAAATCTTATCTTTTATATTAGCGAACCTAGGAGAAAAGATGGAAAAAAAGGGAGTTGGAATCTTGATATCAAAGGAGATCGCAATTGGCATCAATTTTTTTTAGGTTGTAGGCCCAAGGGAGCAACTAACTGTAGGAGGATAAATTTAAACATTGAACATGAGTAGTCCCATGCCAAAGGAAATGATGCATGCAAGCAAGCTTGAACTAGACCATGGGATAACGATGAGGACTCCATCCTTTGGATATCATTTCCAATCATCGAGTAAGTAAAAAAATTCATCTACATGCTATATGAATTGTAAAATAGAACCTCTATTCCTAGCACGTGACCAATGGTTGGAGTGGGAAGTTTATAGGAATAAGAATTCCAAGGAAAGTAGAAAAGGGAATACATAGAAAGGGGGGTTGGGTAAATGTGTAGATGTTTTAGAAAACTCTATGAGGGAATCTACTCAAGACGGAGAGCTACATAAATTTATGGATAAAAAGGATAACTCTAGTGGGGTTGGTGTTTCCTAACCCTACAAACATTGGAGAAACTCATACAACCTCAACTCAACTTATATACCCAATGAGATCTACGCAATTAACTATGGAATTGAATGAGGTATAAACTTAGATGTGGCAATGGAGGGACCTAATACATTATGGGGGAGGAAATAAAATGTAACCCTACCCCATAAACAATCCCATGAATAAACACAAAAAGGAAAGAAAGAGATCTAAAAAGGAGCCCTTAGAGTAAAGCAAACCTTGAAAATATTTTCTCGATGATTATTATGTCTTTTAATACAAAGGCGTTGGGGAATACCTCAAGCAAACTTGCCTCGGGTAGGTTAATAGATCTTCAAAATCCTAATGTTCTTGTGATTCAAGAGAACATGGGAGAAGGGGGGGGGAGTTATAGAATAATTATCCAACATTATGAAGGAGTGGCTTTTCTTATTAATATAAATTATGTAGGGAGATCTAGGGGATAGGAACTAGAGGAAAATCTCTACAAAGTTAATTAAATCCATGTTTCTTGCCTCAAGTATAGAATTTTGTCTCTATTGTGTGGAAATGGAGGAAGCATTTTATTTAGCCAACACATTTGGACCTTATGAGGACAAAGTGGCATATTGGGAGAAATTACATAAGCTTGAAATTACATCGTGTAGCTGCTCAGGGAATTTTAGAGCAAAGTATCAAAAAATGAAAAATGTAAACATCATATATTTTGACTACAAATAAAACTACACCTACAGGTTCTCTCATGATCTCAAAGTACATCCACAAGTTCGCCATCTAAATAGGTCGATTGTTCAATTCATTAGATGTCCCTTCCAAGGTCATATATCATCCATGAACATCATATTCAAGTCCTAATATATCATTCCTGAACATCATATTCAACTCCTAATATCAGTCATATACCTTCTCAGGAGATTTGGGAGCATTTGGAGCAAATTGGAGACCTAGACATCAAAACTAGTTAAAGGTCGAACTAGAGAAAAAAGTGAAAAATTTGCCATTGTAATAAAATTCTTAAGAAGGGACATTACATTTGTCTTTCTTTAACCAGGTGAATTGGGGAAGGTGGTGGTGGTGGTTATTGAAGGAATTCACCCAGCCACCCACCACTACCTCGTGTGTACTATTTGCTAAGTTTCAACGCTTAGACAAAGACCACGTCATGAGGAATCTTGGTATGGAAAATAATAAGGTTTTATTTATGTTAAAATTTAGTAAAATTTTATTATTTATGTAGTTTTAATAATTGATTGAAAAAATGTTTCTAAATATGTTTGAAATTGAACTTGGATTTTTCTTATTCACTTATAGTCTAAGGGAATGGCTTAAGGAAGTTTATATTTACTTATAGTCTAGGAGAATGGTCCAAAGAAGAAAGTGCCTAGTCCCCATGGTTGTCAATTTGAACGATAAAATTTCATCACATCGTATCCCTAACCTAAGTTTTATTGGATCTGAAATATTTATGGCAAGAAATCAAGTGTAGTAAACATAGACTCATTATGGTAATCTAGTAATACCACAAAAAATTGTGTTCAAAAATAGGTTTTATCATATGCTCATAAGCTATGAGGAATTTTTATATATTTAAATTGCGATGTCAAATTATAAAATTTTACATCATTGAATTTTAAAAAATAAAATAAAAAATGATTACGTATATTAGAAAACTAAATAATACATCATGGATAATACATACACAACTCCACTCCCTAAAATATGTTTCTATGTTTATAAGTTCATGTGTAATAATTGTTAAAAAATCCAAAACATTCATATCTACTAAAAACAACCTTATAAACTTATTTTAGAAAAGGAATGAGAGAACCTTATCGAACAATCTCATTAGCCTCCACCAAAGGCATATTATAGTTATTTGGCATTTCAACTCAATTCAAGCTTTTGTTATTTTCCTAAGTTTATTATTTAAGGTAATTTAGATGAATAAATGCAGCACATGTTACTTTTGAGTCCATGTGTTGTTTTTGATAGGATGTTTTGTTCCATCCTGGTTGTAGCTATCTGATTTTCACAGTACATGTTAAAGGAAAACATGGATAAATGAGTTTATTGTATATTTTAATTGGAAACTAAAGTTTTTAATAAAAACATCATTATTGAAGGGTATTTATTTTGATAAAACTTCATTGTCAAAGGGTTATTTTTTTACCAAAACATTTTGTGACGGGAAAGATAAAAGTTCAAAACGTCAAAAAATTTAATTTGAAGGGCAAGGATGAAATGAAATTCCAACCTTGCTCGGTGTTGTTTCCTATATATCACATTTTGTATCATATCACATTTTGTGTCATATCACTCAAAAATAGTGCATGTTGGTCGCAGGGTTACATGGAAGTTCCCGACACACCCATCAAATCTGCCAGTGGGCTATTTTGACAGAGCGGCTCAATTAGACAGGTGTGGTGCAGGTTGCATTATCATGATTGATCAGGGACACTATATGGAGATGAATTTCGGTTGTGGTGATGGTAGTAACACCCGGGAATAATTGCTTGCCTTGTGGGGGATCTTACAGTTGACAAAAGGGAAAAACTCAAGAAGATTTTGGTTTATGGTGTTTCATCTGTGGTTATAGATTGGGTGTCTGATTCAAAGGGTCTTCATGTTCCATCTTTGACTTATTGGAAACAACAGGTTTTGGACTTCGTCAAATTTTTTGAGGATATTACATTCACCCACATAGTCAGATCCTTTAACCATTGTGCAAATTCTCTATCAAAGCATGGACTATCTCTTGAAGAAGGCTAGGCACACATTGGCTAAATAGATATTTTTATTTTATTTAATAATAAAAACAAAAACTATTATCGAAATAAACATTACTCCACTCTACTCTAATATTTTTTGTGCAACAATTTCAATAGCATGAACCATGGGTGACTAGTCTGTTTGCAATTCTTCAAAGACTATGCCATACACGTCATCATTAACATTATGAATAATTTGATTAATAGAGACCTCTCATATTGTCTCCAAATCATATAAATTGGGCTTTTTCAAAATTTCAATTTAAGCATTCTTACTCATATTTTTAAGTCCTTTTGGAAATGTATTTGTCCAATTTTATAAAGAGCATTTCTATTGGGTATAATTGGGTGGGTTTACAAGCTCTTCATAAATCATGTGCATTTCTTTTCTTAAAGCTTACATATGCACCCTAAAGAAATTTCAAATACATTTTAACACTAACCTCCTTAATAGCTAAAGCTCAATATTTCCTTGTAATCTACTTATTCAATATTTTTTAGAACTTACCTCCTCATTTGTACAAAAGATCAATTGTAAATTTCTTTTATTTAGATTTCAGTATTGTTAAATATTATTATATAAAGTAGAGTCGTAGATATTAAACATTTCCATTACAAGTTGGTCCTTGTTCCTCTACTAAAATTAAGTTGATACTTTGCATTTGTATTTTTTTATTTTTTTTAATGTTTAGAATGAAAATAAATTTCATAAACACAACATTTTTTGTCATTTGCCAAGTGGATTTAGGTTGTAATGGCGTTTGGAGATAGAGAAGTTGTCTGTAGACATTCTTTAGAGGAAATTCTTGGATTTAATGAGGCTAGATTCTTTTCAATATCACTCATGTGATCTTTTGATATATTTTAAAGAAATATGTCAAATATTTTAAAATTTTATATAATATACCAAGTTCTTTAAAATTAAGCTAAAGCAGGGACTAGCTTCTTTGCAGTTATTTCATTTGTTTATATATATATATATATATATATATATATATAACTTTATTTTATCAAACATAATCATATTGCTCTATTACTTTACTTTGAGAAAAAAATTGGGACGACATTTAGTCATGGGTTAATTTTCAAGATTTATTTCCAAAAAAATATTTGCTATTTTCTATTATTTTCCAATATCCTTTGCCCAAATTCCATAGGATTAAAATTTTTACTTTAAAATCACCAAAATTGTCTAAAAATATATATAACCCTTAGAAATTTGAATATTTTTTTAAATATACCGCCAAACATTTTATTATTGGAAATTTGATCAAGATTCGTGAGAATAAAACATAATGTATGCCAATAGTCATTGTAAGCTCGGATCAAAGCTTGTGATGCTCATTAACAAAAAGGGGCATGTAGCCCATTTATGCGACAAAAACCTATATCCTACTCTTGAACACCCTCGGGAGGGAGGGGTGATTGTACCACTGGCATTATGGAAGAGGGTGAAGAGTAAGTTCTGATACTACCTATCACAGACCTACAATCATGCCAAGAATTTGTCACTTTTGGCACTTGAGGTCTTAACTTAATTACCCTCCCTTTTGTAAGTTAATCTTAACTACAATTTGACTAATTCCAACCCCGTTTTTTAATGGAATATATTTATTTTTGTTGTTTTAACTATTGATTTCCTCAATACCTATATATTCCACCCATAGATCACTCTTTTCTACCTTACGTAGATTTGTTTGGTTCCTTTAATGATTGGTTCTAGGTAAGGATATTAAGATGAACCAAGTAGTGGAATTGGAAAACCAAGCCTTAAGAGGGCATTTTTTTAGAAGGTAAATCTCTATAAATAACTTAGATGAATAGTTAGAATTAGAGTGGAGACCTTTATTAGGGTATACTCCATAATTCCATCTTCTAGTAAGGGACAGGCTTACTTTTATTTTTAAATCAAAAGAGGATGCTACCTATATTTTAGGCTTGAGTTAGCAATGGGATTTCACGTTGTTAACCCTGAAAAGGTGGACATTATCCTTTGATCCATGAATTGAGAGATCTATAACCCAAATAGTGTGGGTTAAAATGTCAAACCTTCCTCTAGAGTTTATCCTTGGACATCTTCAAAGTGTAACAAAGCCATGGCAAACAACATAGGGACCTTTTTATAGGTGGATGGAAGCTACAATAGGTGAATTCCCAAATAATAACTTGCACATTGGTGGGGGTGGATCTAAAGGATGGTTTGGAAAACTACATTGTAATAGAGGTAGGGAATATGTAATATACTCAAAACCTAGACTATGTGGGCATTCCCTGTCGTTTCTTAAGGTTTCATATATATGAGCATATAGCAAATGGTTATGTTCTAAAATTTACAAAAAATGTATGGAGGAAGAAAATCTCAATGAATTTGAAACTTGCCAGAGAAATCTTATCTTTTATATTAGCGAACCTAGGAGAAAAGATGGAAAAAAAGGGAGTTGGAATCTTGATATCAAAGGAGATCGCAATTGGCATCAATTTTTTTTAGGTTGTAGGCCCAAGGGAGCAACTAACTGTAGGAGGATAAATTTAAACATTGAACATGAGTAGTCCCATGCCAAAGGAAATGATGCATGCAAGCAAGCTTGAACTAGACCATGGGATAACGATGAGGACTCCATCCTTTGGATATCATTTCCAATCATCGAGTAAGTAAAAAAATGCATCTACATGCTATATGAATTGTAAAATAGAACCTCTATCCCTAGCACGTGACCAATGGTTGGAGTTGGAAGTTTATAGGAATAAGAATTCCAAGGAAAGTAGAAAAGGGAATAAAGAGAAAGGGGGGTTGGGTAAATGTGTAGATGTTTTAGAAAACTCTATGAGGGAATCTACTTAAGACGGAGAGCTACATAAAGTTATGGATAAAAAGGATAACTCTAGTGGGGTTGGTGTTTCCTAACCCTACAAACATTGGAGAAACTCATACAACCTCAACTCAACTTATATACCCACTGAGATCTACGCAATTAACTATGGAATTGAATGAGGTATAAACTTAGATGTGGCAATGGAGGGACCTAATACATTATGGGGGAGGAAATAAAATGTAACCCTACCCCATAAACAATCCCATGAATAAACACAAAAGGAAAGAAAGAGATCTAAAAAGGAGCCCTTAGAGTAAAGCAAACCTTGAAAATATTTTCTCGATGATTATTATGTCTTTTAATACAAAGGCGTTGGGGAATACCTCAAGCAAACTTGCCTCGGGTAGGTTAATAGATCTTCAAAATCCTAATGTTCTTGTGATTCAAGAGAACATGGGAGAAGGAGGGGGAGTTATAGAATAATTATCCAACATTATGAAGGAGTGGCTTTTCTTATTAATATAAATTATGTAGGGAGATCTAGGGGATAGGAGCTAGAGGAAAATCTCTACAACGTTAATTAAATCCATGTTTCTTGCCTCAAGTGTAGAATTTTGTCTCTATTGTGTGGAAATGGAGGAAGCATTTTATTTAGACAACACATTTGGACCTTATGAGGACAAAGTGGCATATTGGGAGAAATTACATAAGCTTGAAATTACATCGTGTAGCTGCCCAGGGAATTTTAGAGCAAAGTATCAAAAAATGAAAAATGTAAACATCATATATTTTGACTACAAATAAAACTACACCTACAGGTTCTCTCATGATCTCAAAGTACATCCACAAGTTCGCCATCTAAATAGGTCGATTGTTCAATTCATTAGATGTCCCTTCCAAAAAAAATTCCCTAGATGTTTGTCAAAAACAACAAAACTACACCGAAAACAATATATTCCATCGTTTTATAATGAAAGAAAGAGATCAGTTTCCAAAAACATGGAGATACCATTAAATTCCAAACAAAGATTGTAACAGTCCTCCAATCGAATCCATCACAAATATAAGATTTAAAAGTAAGGTCCAGGGTCATATTCAACCATATGACCATCTTTGTTTTTCCAAATATACTAATGACCAAGGCCCATTTGCAAACATTCTTTTGATAGTGAATCTACCTGTGCATTTCTTTCTCTATACACATGTAAGAAGGTGTTGTCATTTAAGATATTCTTCAAGTTCATGGTTTCTTCATGTACAGGTCTAACCAGTACAGTTTGAACATGTATCAAACCATTTAACCAATTTATGATCAGCATTGAATATCTCATCACTTGCATATTTTGTACCCTTCTCTCAACAACCAAAGTTAATATAAGTTTTAATCCAACTATTTTGCTTTGTTATTTGAACTCTACCCTATCCCAAATTTGAAATTTATATAATGTGAATATGAGAAATATATAATCCCACTTGCACACCCCACCGAAGGCTCAACTTGTGATCCCCCATCAAAATAAGCCCATGGATTTAATTTATTGATGATTCTTGGTACAACCACCCTAGGTCCTTTTACTAATATTTCTTGTTTATAACTTAATAGGATACTCGAACTTTGTGCAACAACAAAACATATTGGATTTTTATTCATATCTTCAAATCGTCCACCATTTCTTGCTAGCCACACCTGCCATGTACAAAGCAAGGGTGATGCTCTATATCTTTTCATATTTGAATTCCCCCGCCAATTTTTTAAACAAACATTTACAGAAACCCCATTCCACGAATCTCAAATACCAAGGGCTCATTCTAATTCAACCCACGCATCAATAATAAAGGTATACCCTATAAACAAACAAGTGATGGATTCTTCACTTACCCACCACTCACCTTGCAAAGTGTACATCTTCCAGATACTTTTCAGCGCTCCTTTTGCATAAAATACCAGGAGGAGACTCCATTTTTAAGCAAGATACACATTAAATCCTAGTCTTCGTTGGGAATTTGAATCTCCATAAATTTGTGTACTAATAAAACTTACAAGAAAAAGCCTACACTACTCAAGGATGTCGACCTTGCTTCTATTGATAGAATCTCAAGACCTTTATGTACAACTACATCAGTGCAGACAAAGCCTGGCCACTTGAAATAATCCATTGGTGATCCATATGGGGGCAGACTTCCACTCTTATAAAATGCCTCTAGGTCTTGGGTCGTTAGCTCGTTTCCCTACAATTAAGGAGTACAAGCTCTTAGTTAATCGAAAGTAATTTAAGGCCATACTCCATGATCGAATGGTTGTTTCAGTAAGTCACTAGTGTCCATTAGATACCCAACATCCCATTTGATCATCATTGAGGCTACTAGAGACGGGTCATGTGATATCTAGAAAAACCTAGCCTTTAGCCCCATACATGGAGCCTATATACTATAACCCAATTGTAGTTTATCTTCATGCATAGGAAGATTTACCTTAATAATATTTGAAACTTCTAGAATTGAATCATGTTATAGTTTTTTAAACGTCCCAACATTTCGAATGGACACTCCACCCATTATTTTGCGAGCTCAATAAAAAAATTCAAATAATAAAAAATATTGAACCTATGTCTAAAATATATAAGATTTTTTAGAAATTAATTGTTATGAAAAAAAAATTAATTTTTTTTAAATTAGGAGGGGAGGAAATTTGACAAATTCAATAAATTACTGCTATTATTGTTATTATTATTATTATTATTACTAAAAATGGGGTAAGTAAAAAAAACTATAGTTTAATGTATAAAAGAAGCTAAAAAGGGGTTAAATCTCAATAAAGGGGTTAATGAAAGAAAGAAATAAAAGTAGCTACACATAAAAGGAAAAAAATGAAATAAATAAACGCAATGATGGTACATAAAGGATAATTATATGATTGAAGGATTTGATGAAAAAATATAATTAGAAGTTAGGGAGGGGTAATGAATGAGAAAATTAAATGAAATAAATAAATAAACAAAAGCAATGATGGCACATAAAAGGATAATTAAATGATTGGAGGATGTGATAAAAAAATATAATTAAAAGTCAAGGAGAGGTAATGAATGAGAAAATAAGCAAATACAACAGGAAAATTATAAATAATAATTGAAATAAAAATCTTCTTTGGCTCAACTCAGATGAGGTTTTTGACTAAATTTGGAGAGAATGGTACCAAAAGTTGATAAGATCTCCTAGTTTTATTTGGGAAACAAAGCTAAGGATGGTCAAAAAGGTGTTCAAGTATTGTGCAAAGAAACACTACTAGGAGCCAACAACATAAATAAAAGATTGGTAAAAAAATCTAAGCAAGCACCAAGAAAGAATGGAGAACGAGGAAATCACAATTCAGTTGCAAAATTAAGAAAAAAAATCCAACTGAAACTAACAACAATAATGAGGAAAGGAGAACAATTTTGGAGAATCAAATCCACAAGCTTATGGATTAAGGATGGGGACAAAAACACGACATTTTTTCATAATCAATCCAAAGCCAGGATCATAAGGAATAGTGTTTAAGAAATCTAATCAGATAAGTGAGAAAAAATAATAGACCATGAGGAAATAAAGAGAGAAGCTTGGAGACACTTTCAAAATCTTTTCTCTGAAGAAGAAGAGTTGCTTCAAGAGAACGTGAACACTATGTTGGGGGTAATTCCTCACAAGTTTGTTCCAAAGTAGGAGAGGTGTCGGGAAAGGATGCCCTATGTCACCTTTCCTCTATATTGTGATGGTTGACTCTTTTAGTAGACTCCTGGATCAACTTAAAGACTAATGGTCAATATCCACAAGATCATAATTACCAAAGGAGTGAAAGAAGTTAACCGCCTCCAGTTTGCACATGACACCCTTTTAATGGGTGGAACCTCGACTGTCATTGCCACTCGGTTCAAATCTGTCATTAATGCCTTCACCAATACCTCGGGAGGAAGTGTAAATAAAGGCAAAAGTTGTCTATATGGCTGGAACATATTAAACACTCTCATCCGAAATTTAGGTGAAATATTGGGGTTCTTCAATGAAATGAGTTGGCACTCTTTCAATTACTTAAGTATCCCTCTTTTGCTTGGAAATGCAAAATATGCTGATTGGAATGGGGTACTAGATAAGTCTATCAAAATGCTCAATCAATGGGGGGCAAGATGGCTTAATGCCTCGAGAAGAATTATTCTTATCAAATATGTTTTATCATCCTACCCTCTCTACCATTGTTCCTCAATGCTCACCTCTCCAGGTATGTTCTAATCGTGGCATAAGGCTTACCGAATATCTTTAAATACTTTGATTAAGAGAGTCTAGAATTTACTTCCATATTATGCAAGCGGGAAAATATGGCTTTCCGGAAATAAGGAAGTCTTTGAAAATATTCCCTCAACTCCTCGCAAATCTGCCACAAAAGCTTGGGGTATTCTATGTGAAACAATTTGTTCTAATTAATTGGAAAATCAAAGCCCAATTGAGTTGGATACAGAGGAAAAGCTCTGGGTCAACGACTTGTTACAATCCTCATCTATTAGTGTTCAAAAAGTCCTCTGGGAGATAGGAGAAAGCAAATGGAAGATCAGGTTCCATGAAGACAAAATGGATTCTTGGATAAAGTAGCAACAAAAATATATTCTTTTTTTTATGAAGTGTCAGGAGGAAACCCTGGGGAGGAAGTTGAGGGGGGGTTCTTTTCAACCCCGGAGGAAATATAGTTTTTACCTACGCTTGGAACATTAGTGTCAACACCAACAATCAAGTTGAGATCTTAACTCTTTGGAAAGGCCTCCAAAAAGCTAAAGAGCTACGGATCAATAATCTGGTTGTCATTGGGGACTCACTAATAACCATTAGATATTTTAGAAGTAAGCTTGCCAATTGGGAGGCATATGAATAAAAGTATGATGAGGATCCAAAACATTACCCAATCTTTTCACAAAGTGACAGCATATCATATTCTAAGAAATCTAAATAAGCTTGTAGATGCCTTGGCAAAAGAGGTAAGTGTTATGAGCTTCAGTGAATTAAAGTAAAATGAGGGGGCCTCAATCAAGTGCCCAATCCCCTAAGTGTTGTTTAAATCATGTCTTTGCCCCTCTATTTTTATATTTTTCATGGATGCAGCAGGAAAGATGTTCAATATTTCTTCTGGTTGGTTTGATGGTACTCTAGACATGGAGGATTCCTTGGAAGGCGTTATTAATCCAAGCACGAGTAGATGGAGTATGTGATGCTCTCTAGGATTTTTCAACTTTTGTGTAAATTTTGTCTCGCCTTCTACTGGTGTGATTTGGTTCGTTAAAATACTAGCAGTGTATTGGGTGGAATTCAATGGTGGAATGGCGACCATCATCCCATAATTGAATTGCAGGGTGGAAAAATGTAAGTTGAAAAATGGAGTGATGGATTGTGGAATGATAATGCCAAAAGTGGACAACATACTTGCATATTCATGAACTCCTCAAGCCCTTTACTAATTTTTCAAGCAATCCTTGGGTTTCGTTTCCTCTCTAGCACTATCGACTCTCAATATTGCTCTGCAAAAAGGGTTTTTTTATTGTCAGATGTACCCTCAACCTTGGCTATGAAACAAGGATATTATATGCAAAAGGCGTCATTAGAATTCCAACTATCCTTGACTTCCAAATATAAAGACGATCTTTCAAGAGGATTTCAAGTTTTTCATCAACCTCTACCAAGAAAGGAGTTTCATAAAGCATATCAGATTTCCAGACTTGGTTAGTTACATGAAACATATTAGTTCTTTGGGAACTATTAGTTTCACTTTGAGTCTTTTTCGATGTATTTTAAAACAATGTTGGTCTTATGAGTCTTTTGGAAATTGTACACCAGTTTTGTATTCATAAACAACAAGAATGTTGTTGAGCCCAGAATTGGCCCTTTTTGACCATCATTTATCACTGTCCCTTACCTTGTCTCACACCAATTACCTTGGCAATTCAACTTATTGTCCTTATATATTCCCCAATTTACCAAGGTATGGCCGATTATCGTTTTATTGTATTAATACTTATGATTGTGATGATTTAAGCTGTGCATCTCTTAATTCGTGCTAACATGATGCAAATTATGAAGGTAGTAAGATAAATGGACTGCAGGAAGATCGGAGCTGAACAAGTCACGGAGGAAGGGACGTCCATTGCTTAAGGAAGGTTCCTTGGGGCTCAATTCGTCAATCAAGGCACAGTCGTGGCAGGGCAGCTGTAACATAAAGTTCTATCTTAAGTATGTCGCTGCTCAAATCCAGCTGTGAGCTGGAAGGACCGCCACTCTTGGGACAGTTGATAACTCCTCTTATATTTGGATATTTCAGTTCTGCCACGCATTGTAACAGCTAGATTATTTAGGGCGCCTGAAGATCATAGATCTTCATGGCCGCCCAATTATAGGTTTAGATGTTGCAACTGTATGTATAAATATGTGGTATTACCTCGATCGAGGGGTTGGACAGCAATTAATTAATTCATCTTGTATTAGCAGTAAAGCCGAAACTATGTACTCATCCTTCTGTTAATATAAAGAGTTGTTTCTGAGTTAAAGAGAGTGTTGTTCAACCAGCGTCTCTGTGTGAAGACTGGGCCCGTCTTCCACAGAGATTGCTGTGTTAATTTAGGATTTCATCTTTCTGTTGTGTGATGCTTTGATCTTTCTTTTGTACGCAGCAGCAATATTCATTGTGTGGATTTCTCAGTAATTGATTTATTCGTGAAATTGGTGAATGGTATCAATAACAGTCGACTGAGTCAGGTTTGTTTTATGTAATTCAATTTCTGTTTACACTGTTGTGCTCATTCTACAGCTGAAACGTAATCCCAGAAGCTCCTACGAATTAGCTTTCCTGTTATGTGTTGATTGATTTATATTTTGCAATTCAGTATCTTAGAACAGTTGCTTCAATCTCCTTTATTAAATTCTAGAGTAATGTTCAGGTCATGCTTCATGATTCCCAGCTTGATTTCATTAGACAGTTGATTATTTTAGAATGCAATTGAGATTTCCTTTCTGCAATCGTTGATTAGATCTGATATTCGTTCTGCTTGACATTTTAGAAAAGGATTGTAGTACAGCAGTTAGAAGGCAATTGGGATTGCGTAGATTCTTGGGATGAACATAGATGATAGAAGATAAAAGTATTCACTTCTAATGGTTTGTGTTTAAGCATATATTGTGCACTTGTCCTTTGAAATAAAAAGACTTTCTCGGGTTGACAATAAATTTCATACGCTCTGTGTGTTGATATTTAATTATCTGCAATTAGAGTGCTTGACATTTTGGCGCCGTTGCCGGGGAAGGATGAAAATTAAACACTAGTCATTAGTTGTATCTGATAATTGCTTTTAGTCAGTCTTTTGGTTGTTTTTGAAATGATCTGCTTCACATGAATACGAGGGGGGTAAAACGCGATCACCTCCCGACCCCCAAAACCCCACAAATTACTAACAGTACAGGTGGTTCGGGTCGTGGTCGAGGTCCACCGCTGGGCAGAAGAACATTCATTGACGACCTTGTTGACAAAACTGATTCATCTGTCAGATCTCGTCAACAGGCGACTCCTATCAAAAGAGGCCCTACTGATCCTGGAGCGTTAGCATCAGGATCTACAGTGGAAGATACAGGAGCAGCGGTGATTTCTGCATATACTCCTGCTAAAGAAGGAACAGCTGATTCGGCTGTTGCAATTAAGGAGTACGCAGCTGTTACAACCGAAGAATACGCAGCTGCTGCAACCGAAGAATACGCAGCTGCTGCAACCGAAGAATACGCAGTGTTACATCCGAACAATACGCAGCTGTTACAACTGAGGTAAGGGATAAAGGAACAAACGAAGGAGAAGATACAGAAGAAAAGATGAATAACAGACATGAGAATGAAGAGGAAGAAGCAGTGGTACAATACCATCATGAAGATAATTCCCCGCCAGAAACTATGGCTACATTGCAATTCCCAATACAGCAGCTCGAGGGGACAGCTCCTATGAAAAACATCTCACCGTCGGTGTTACCCCGCTTCCATGGCAGGGCGGCAGAAGATCCAGACGAATTCCTGTTTGAATTCGATATCCTCTGTCGCAGCTATGATTATGTCACAGATGCTCAAAAGTTGAAGCTTTTTCCTGCCACCCTGAAGGACAATGCATTACGTTGGTTCATGAGCCTTGGGGGAGGAACTGTTGCTAATTGGAACAAGATGAAGCAAGTGTTCCTGGAAAAATATCAAGAATATTGCAACACCAGGGACAAGAGGGAGGAGTTATTCAAGATGGTACAGAAGGAGGACGAAAGCTTGGAGGATTTTGTAGAGAGATTGCTGTACAATGTGCAGAGAGCTGGACAGACGAACATGGGACTAGATGTGCTTAAGATAATCCTGCTTCGAGGAATCAGGGACGATTGTTTAGACATGCTAAATTTATTAGGAAAGGGGGATATCTCTAAAGAATCTTTTGAGACAATTGTGGAATTATGTAAGAGATATTCCAGGGGATCTTCTAGGCATAATAAGCAGCATAAATGAAATAACCTGGAACGTGATGTCTTCGACAGAACTCAGAAGTCATCCAATGGGGGAGCTACACATGCAGAGATAGGCAATCTTCTTGAAAACTTTAAAACAGAAATGATGAGCTCTATCTCTTCAGAGATTGACGTCTTGAAGGCCAAGCAAAGACAGGCAGTGGAGGATCTCACACTATGGGTGTTTTGTCCCCGATGTAGAAAGACTCATCCACTGAAAGAATGCCCCCTTGACAAAGTTCAAGTATGTCAATTGTGTGAGCTGAATCATGATATGAAAGAATGCCCCACGCTGCCCCAAGTGAAAGCTGTTCTGCAGGCATCAACTCCAGAGGTGGATTCAGCCTACTTTATTGCACAGAAGAAACCCTGGCAGCCCCGGAATCAAGGTATGTCTCCCGATTCATTTCCATTTTTGAATAATTTGAATAATTGGAATACTAATATGCAAAACGTGAATACACAATTCCCTTCAAATTATGCTCAGTGGAATTCTCCTCAACCTGCGATGCAAGGTTATAATTCATGGAGTCCTTGGACACAGCCACCTCATCAACCTACTTCATGGTCTCCTGGATGGAGGAACTTCCATCCTGGGAATCAGTTTCCTCAACCACCTCCACCTCAACAGTTACCGTATCCTCCATATCCTCAATTTCAGCAATATCCTCAATACCTACCTCAGCAGTCGCAGCTGCAGCTGCAAAATAATCCTGTGCCTAACATACCGATACGGCCTCAGCTGCCTGCCCAACCTAACCCTAACCCAAATAATAAAACAGTCCAGCAACTGGAAACTCTCAATATGCCATCCTACTCTCTCTCCCCCGTACCTTGTAATGACATTCGCTTACGGTCTGGAAAGATAGTAGAACGTGTAACTTCAGAAAATATTCCACCAACTGTTTATGACAAAGGAGAGAGTTCCCAGCATATATCTGATCCGGTTCCCATCACTGAAGATGCTGAGCATCCCTCAGATGGGAGGGCTAAAACAATAAACGATGAAGTGGATAACACACAGCCTACCCAGTTGGTAAGACAACCACCTTACCCTGAGAGATTGATGCTGCCACAAAGAGGGGGGCAACCTCAGTTCAATCTCTTAGGAGAATTGAAGAACCTTTATGTTAAGATTCCCCTTTTACAAGCTCTTCAAGATGTACCTATCTATGCTAGAACTGTTCGGGACCTGTGCACTAAAAGACCGGGAAGGAAACCCAGAGATCCTCCTACTGTCCATGTTATAGGGAATTTATCCGCTTTAATGACTGGAAAAACCCCTATAACTAAGTATGAGGATCCCGGCAATCCTACTGTCACTGTACACATAGGACAAACGCAGATACCCAACGTACTAGTAGATTTAGGAGCTGCGATCAATGTTATAACGATGGAGACTGTAAAAAAGCTCGGATTCACCAATATTAGACCGACCCCTACTATCTTAGAACTGGCAGACAGATCCACCATCAGACCTGAAGGGATTTTGGACGACCTCGTTATTTCAGTAGACTCGTGGGAATACCCTGCCGACTTTCTGGTATTACAACCAAAATCACAGCTGGGGGGACATCCATTGATTTTAGGGAGACCTTGGTTGGCTACAGCTGATGCTTGCATCAGCTGTCGATCAGGATCTATGACTATATCTGATGGCATGGAAACCAAAAATCTTACCCTGTACCCTCCAGCAAGGCCGAGTCTAGAAACTGAAACCTCCCTTTGGATAGAACAAGAAGAAGAAGAAGATGTGCAGCCATTACTAACAATAGGGAAGGCACTAACTTTCAAAAACGAAACAGAAGACGATGCCATTAATAATTTCATTAGCGAACCTGCTTCTGTAGACAAGGAAGTTTATCAACTTCTGAACAGTACCCTCGGCAAAGAAGAACAAGAACAGCTTACGGAGGAAGCACTAGCCAATGACGCAAATATAATCCCAGTATTGAAAAGCTCGAGAAGTATTCCTATTGAGGTAGAGCCTGGAAGAACTTTGAACATCAATCCTGCTCTCTCCTCAGAAGAACAAAAGCGCTTAACCAATCTCTTGAAGGAACGTAAGGGGGCATTCGCCTGGGAGTATACAGACATGAAGGGTATTCCTTCTAGTCTGTGCACTCATCATATCTATATTAAAAACGACTCCCGGCCTGTATGTCAACCCCAACGACGCATGAACCCCAATCTGAGGGATATAGTGAAGGAAGAAATCCAGAAACTCTTGGAAGCAGGATTCATCTATCCTATTTCAGACAGTGAGTGGGTTTCCCCACTTGTAATTGTACCCAAGAAAAACGGTAAATGGAGAGTCTGTGTCGATTATAGGGAGCTGAACAAGGCTACACAAAAGGATCACTTTCCTCTGCCCTTTATTGACCAGGTACTTGATAACTTATCTGGGAAGAAGTTCTTCTCCTTCCTGGACGGATTCAGTGGGTACAATCAAATCCAGATTGCTCCAGAGGATCAGGATAAGACCACCTTCACCTGCCCTTGGGGAACGTTCGCTTGCAGGGTGCTTCCCTTTGGGTTGTGCAATGCACCTGCAACGTTCCAAAGAGCTGTGATTGGCATATTTTCTGAATTGGTAAATGATAGCATGGAAGTTTTTATGGATGATTTCACTCCTTATGGCAGGGATTTTGATGAAGCATTGGAAAATTTGAAGAAGGTTTTAATTCGCTGTGAACAGGCTCGCCTCTCACTGAGCACTGAAAAATGCCACATGATGATGAGTGAGGGGGTGGTATTAGGACATTTCATCTCTACTAACGGTATTCAAGTGGATCCTTCAAAAATTAAGGTGATAAAGAATATACCAACCCCTTCAACTCAGAAAGAGGTGCGAAGTTTTCTGGGACATGCTGGGTATTACAGGAGATTCATAGAAAACTTCTCCAAACTTGCTTCTCCTTTGTTTTCATTGTTAATGAAGGATGTGCAGTTTGCATGGAGTACAGCATGCCAGACAGCATTTGATAAGCTTAAAGAGAAACTGTCCACAGCCCCTATTTTAAGGGGACCTAATTGGACCATACCTTTCCACATTTCTTCAGATGCTTCTGATACCGCCATTGGAGCAGTACTAGGACAGCAGGATGGTCAAGTACCTTATGCTATTTATTATGTGAGTAAAAACTTAGCCCCTGCTGAACTAAATTATACTGTTACTGAAAAAGAATTTCTTGCTATTGTTTATTCTATTAATAAGTTTCGGCATTACATTACTGGGTATCCTACATTTGTGCATACTGATCACTCTGCCATTAAGTATTTAATGAATAAACCTGTCACTAATGCCAGAGTAACCAGGTGGCTTTTATTATTACAAGAATTTGATATTACTATTATAGATAAACCTGGAAAAGAAAATGTTGTTGCTGATTTTTTATCACGATTTACTAACAGTGATGACAGTTCACCTGTTGAGGATGCTTTCCCGGATGAACATTTATTCGCACTCTCAGCTCATTCACCCTGGTATGCAGATGTTGCTAATTATTTGGCTGCAGGGAAACTTCCGCCACATATGTCTAAACGAGAGAAAAGAAAAATTATTCAGCAAAGTGCCAGGTATTGTTGGCTTAAAGGCCATCTCTTTTACACAGGACCTGATCTTGAAATTAGAAGATGTGTAAGGGAAGATGAGATCTTTCATATACTGAAGGCCTGTCACGATGAACCTTGCGGAGGACACTTTGCAGATAAAAGAACAGGACATAAGGCGTTGCGGATGGGCTATTATTGGCCGACACTGTTCAGAGATGCTAAAAAATATGTTCAGTCCTGCGACAGCTGCCAAAGGATGGGCCAACCTAATAAGACAGACCAGATGCCTTTACAGCCCCAAGTGGTACTAGAACCGTTTGATAGATGGGCATTGGACTTTGTTGGTCCTATCAACCCTCCTTCCAAACAGAAGGTTTACATCTTGGTGTGTACAGACTACATGACTAAGTGGGTAGAAGCTGTAGCTTTGGCTAAGGCAAACGACCAGGCGGTGATTGATTTCCTGTACAGTGAAGTTTTTACCCGTTTTGGAGTACCAAAGGAAGTAGTTACCGATGGCGGACCACAATTTATTTCACATCAATTTGAATCCTTGCTCCGGAAGTATCATGTGCAGCACAAGATAGCTTCACCTTATCATCCCCAGGCCAATGGTCAGGTGGAAAGCACTAATAAGGTTATCGAAGCAATCCTTACTAAAACAGTTAAAAGCCATCGAAAGGATTGGGCTGACAGACTTCCAGAAGCACTGTGGGCATATCGCACGACTTGGCGCAATACCACGGGCTTTTCTCCCTATGATCTGGTGTATGGTAAGAGTGCCATCTTTCCAATTGAATTTGAGATCAAGACCCTGAAAACAGCCATTGAAATGAACCTGGATGTAGCAGAAGCCCAGAAAAGAAGATTGAATCAATTGAATGAACTGGATGAGAAACGATTAGCTGCGGTAGACCAGACTGTGCTGCTTCAGCAACAGAGATCTAACTGGCATGACCGATTCATCAAAAAGAAAATCTTCCATGAAAGAGACTGGGCACTACTATACGACTCTAGATTCAAGAAAGATTTCAAAGGGAAATTACGCACAAGATGGCTGGGTCCATATTTGGTTGACAGGGTATTTGACAACGGCACTGTTCGCCTGGTCACCATTGATGAAAACCGTATGCCATTACTTGTTAATGGCCACAGGCTGCGACTGTATCGGAAGCCCATTTCAAAAGATGCATTCATTTCACAGATTGCTGCTGATCCAAACTACCAATTGGCACCAGAGCAGGAACATTTTTCTACCTTTACCAAATCTTAAAATGAAAATCATATTTGCTGTACATAAATAATTTCTTGCTGTAGCGTATAATTGTCGTTTTCTTTCTTTTTGCATTTGATCTCTTTGCTTGCTGTTGTCTTTTAAGAAAAAAATTTCAGGGAAGCGCCAGGAGAATGATCAGTTTGGGGCCCATAATGAAAATCTCTCTGTGCCGTCCTTGTGTTTAAAAAAAAAAAAAAAAAAAAAAAAAAAAAAAATTCGGCAGCTGCAACATATTTTCCGGCAGCTGCAACATATTTTTCCGGCAGCCGTATATCCTCTTCCGGCAACCGTATTCTCCATTTCCCGGGAGCCGTAAATGCCCTTTCCGACAGCCGTCAATCTTTTTCGACAGCTGCAACTTTTGCGGCTGCAACATCAGCGGCTGCAACATCGGCAGCTGCAACATCAGCGGCTGCAACATCGGCGGCTGCAACTCCAGTTTCCGCGGCTGCCACCTCATCTTCCACGGCTGCCATCTCATTCTTCCACGGCTGCCATCTCATTTTTCCGCAGCTGCCATTTCATTCACCAGCTATGGCCACCTCATCTTCCACGGCTGCCATCTCATTTTCCGCAGCTGCCATTCCATTTACCAGCCACAACCGTATTCTCCATTTCCCGGTAGCCGTAAATTTTTCCCGTCCACCGTCAAATCTTTTCCGATAGCTGCAACTCCGGCAGCTGCAATCCCGGCGGCTGTAATTTCGGCGGCTGCAACATCTTTTTCTCGCAGTCGCCACATCACTTCCCGGCCGCCACCTCATTGACCAAGTCACTTCCACACCACAGCTGTCATTTCTTTCCAGCGGCTGCGACATATTTCCCATATTCGAAAAATCTTTTCCCGCCAGCCGTAAGTCTCTTCCGCCGCTGTAAATTTTTCCCGTGACAGCCGTAATTTTTCCCGGATATTGTGAATCTTTTTCCGGCTGCCACGAATTCTTTCCCGATGGCTGTAACTTCTTTCTTGTCAGCTGCAACAAGCTTTTTCATCGGCCGTGTGATCATTTCTTTGGCAATTTGCAGTGGTAACTCCCGTGTTAACAGAAGGATTGTTTAACTTGCTAATTATGACGCTGATTCAGCCCAGTCCTGCCGGCGAACTCATCATTTCAACCCGGAGGATGCGACGCCTTGTGTTTTACCGGCGAAGGAAATCAGTGCCTTATCCGAGTCATCATGATTCCACGTCTGATTGTGCACGCGTTCGGCTCCATGACGTCACCAACTCCATGCTCCACCAGTTTCCGCAGCCTTCCGACGCACAGTTTTATGAGGTATGGCTTTCATTTATCACGTGACTAAGTATTGATATCATGTAAACGAGATTGGCCGTACCTTCACTCGTACCACCATTTATATCTGATTGAACCTTTCCCTCGTACGACGTAATGCTAATAACTGCCACCTTCCCCAATTCGGCATGAAAATTTTAAACTCCTCTCTGCGCTTAACTTTCCGAATTAGTTCATTCGCTCAACGTCTCCGCTCAACGATTCGTGCATTCTCCGCGCTGCAACTTCCATTCTGGATCCTGTACTCTGTCGAACAGCAGTTCTATTTTGCAGCCAGGACCATGGGCATTCCAGTTCGCCATGAACCTTTCAATACCCGGGAACTTAGACGGAATTTGCAGGTTCTGGCCATTTTTCAAGCCGCTGGCTGGGTCGAGTTCTTTGAACGATTGGATGGATTCGACCGGGACGCAGCCCTGCAATTTGCATTGAATCTCACTAAAACACACTCCACGGTGTGGGGGCTGTGTATAGATGTTTCGGAGGTCATTATATCCGAGGTTACAGCTATCCCATTGGTGGGAAAACCTTGGTTTAACCGTCGAGTTCCTGCAACAGTTGCACGGGAACAATTTTTACTTCCAGGGGAGCAAGTTGAAGCATCCAGGAGAGGGATTGCATTGAAGTCACTGCCGCAGCCATGGGACCAGGTCGCTATCTTCCTCAAGAAATACATAACTTGCGAAGGCAGATACCAAACTGTGTACAACTCTGAACTTCCTTTGCTTTCTCATCTCCGTCATGGCATTTTGTTAAATATTCCATTTTATCTATTGCATGATTTGCGCCATATGGCAACATTCGTTCAATCTGCAAAACACCCATTATCCTCCCTCACACACCATGGCCTCATTAAGTTAATTATTATGAGAACCCTGGCCCAACATAATATAACATGGGAGCAATTCATTACCCGGCCACAGCAACCTGTTCCCTTAAGGGTCATTCCATTACAGCAATTACCGGTTCCGCCACAGCAGGAGGACCGGAGTTCCTCCAGCGAAGTTGGGGGGAGGGATGAAACGGAGGAAGAACAACAGGGGGCACAGGCAGGACCATCCGGAAGGGATGAAATGGAAGAAGAGCAACAGAGGGCACAGGCAGGGACATCAGGGGTTGACAAAACCACAGAGGAAGAACAGCCCGAGGCACAGGCAGAGCCATTTGAAGTATATGAATCCCCAGCACAAGCAGAACCAGTGGGGGATGACACTGCATTTGAAGGAGAGCGAGGGGAAGCACAAACAGAGCTGTCAGGCGACAATGTAGATGAAACCCTCGTGGAAAACCTAGACAACAGGGCAGCTCCGCCAGCAGAAGGTGAAATTGGAGCAGCATCAAATGCTGCGACAATGGAACCTGAAGATGGCGGAGCCAGAGCAATGGAAGAAGATATTGAGCTGGTCACAATCGAATCTTCACCGGAATGGGCAGGAGGAGCAGCTGTGATTGAAGAAGAACAGCATGGGGGGCAGGGAAATGTTCCTTTGACTTCAGTTTTGCCTCCCTATGTTCCAGCTCCACGAGAAGAAACACTACAGAAAGGGAAGTCACAAAAGAAAACGCCGCAGAAAAGGAAGAGGACCACCAATGAGTTTGATTTAGTGGCACCAATTAGAAGGAAGCGAACTCGGTCAATTACAGCAGCAGAGGCAGCTAGAACAAAATGGGCAACCTTAGAGACACAGGTTGAACCCCCAATCCTTACACCAAAACCGAGGGATGCTCCACAAAGGCCAGTGGAGGAAGAGCCGGGAGTTGAGGGACTCTTGTATGAGAATGCAATGCTGAAAGAGGACCTCCAAGCACTTAGAAAGGAGCTGGAAACATGGAAGGAAATCTGCCAAAAGCAGGGTGGAAGAAAGATGTATACATTAATAGAGGCTGCAGACCAAGTGGAGGAAACAGCTTCTGCTGAAGCTGGAGAAAAGGATGAGCGAATACTCTGCCCCACCTGTGGGGAGATCTTTGAGGAAGAAGGCCATAAAATTTTACTTAGCACCTATTCAGCACAACAGCCTGTAGCCACAGAAGGGAAAGCAGTGGAGAAAGAGGATGCTGCAACACAAGAACCAGCACCTTTAAACATCCTTGCTGCAGCTGCTACTTCCCATGATGCAGAAGTCATAGAACAGATGGGAGAAGAACAGGGAGTGGAAGATGCCCTGGAAATTTATGAGGAATGTATGGCAATCCCAAATTGCTCCCACAATACAGAAATCATGGAACAGATGGGAGAAGAACAGGAAATGAAGGATGCTCTGGAGCTTATAAAAGAATATGGTGAGACTCCAGAATGTTCCCTTGATACAGAGATCATGGAGCCAAAGGATACCCTGGAGGATAGTGAAGAATTTTGTGCTGTAACCCCAGAACGTTCCCAGGACACAATAATTTTAGAAGGAGAAATGGAAATGCAGGACAGTGACAAGTTGAAACAGGATGCTGCAACACAAGAACCAGCAATCCTGAACTTGACCGTCCAACCGACTGAGCAGACAGAAGAAGAAGCCGGGACAGAGGATATTCTGGCATTCAACGATGAACTCTGGGTGGTGACCCCAGAAAGCTCTCATGATACAGAACTCATAGAAGAGGAGCTGCAGCAAAATAAAGATGAAGATGTAAGCCAGGATGTTGTCACACAAGAACCAACATCCTTGGATGCTGCAGCAAGAACCCCTGAACTGCAGTTGGAGGATAACCCGGGAGTAGAGATCATTCCTGATACACAATGGAGTGATGATGAACAGGTACAGACACCCTGCTCAGGTGACACTGAAATCTTGGAGGAGGAGCTGCAAATTGAAAAGGATATCCAATCTCAGCAGCCAATTGACAAAGAAGACACTGTTACACAAGAACCAGTGTCTCCAAAAGCAATAAAGGCAGCTGCTGAAGAAGGTTTAAGGGATGTTGCTGTTACACAAGAACCAGCAACTCCCTTGATAAGATTAGATGCGCTGGAAGACACTGTCCCACAAGAACCAGTGCTTCCACCTCCTACAGGTATTATTGAATTGGATTCAGATTGAGTGTGTCTTTTCAACTTCCCCAGGCAAAGCATAAGAGAACTGCAGATATTAGCAAGTAGCGGGGGAAGGGGAACAGTAAAGTTGGGAACTGCTGGGTTGCTCACAGAAATTTTTCAAAGGGATAGAGGGGATGCCTGATTTATCTACATTCTTTCCTCTTGCCTGGGCAAGGTTCAGTACAATATTCAGGTGCAGGTTGTTGCATGAGGACATGCAACAGGATAGTTGGGGGGAGATGTTGAGCCCAGAATTGGCCCTTTTTGACCATCATTTATCACTGTCCCTTACCTTGTCTCACACCAATTACCTTGGCAATTCAACTTATTGTCCTTATATATTCCCCAATTTACCAAGGTATGGCCGATTATCGTTTTATTGTATTAATACTTATGATTGTGATGATTTAAGCTGTGCATCTCTTAATTCGTGCTAACATGATGCAAATTATGAAGGTAGTAAGATAAATGGACTGCAGGAAGATCGGAGCTGAACAAGTCACGGAGGAAGGGACGTCCATTGCTTAAGGAAGGTTCCTTGGGGCTCAATTCGTCAATCAAGGCACAGTCGTGGCAGGGCAGCTGTAACATAAAGTTCTATCTTAAGTATGTCGCTGCTCAAATCCAGCTGTGAGCTGGAAGGACCGCCACTCTTGGGACAGTTGATAACTCCTCTTATATTTGGATATTTCAGTTCTGCCACGCATTGTAACAGCTAGATTATTTAGGGCGCCTGAAGATCATAGATCTTCATGGCCGCCCAATTATAGGTTTAGATGTTGCAACTGTATGTATAAATATGTGGTATTACCTCGATCGAGGGGTTGGACAGCAATTAATTAATTCATCTTGTATTAGCAGTAAAGCCGAAACTATGTACTCATCCTTCTGTTAATATAAAGAGTTGTTTCTGAGTTAAAGAGAGTGTTGTTCAACCAGCGTCTCTGTGTGAAGACTGGGCCCGTCTTCCACAGAGATTGCTGTGTTAATTTAGGATTTCATCTTTCTGTTGTGTGATGCTTTGATCTTTCTTTTGTACGCAGCAGCAATATTCATTGTGTGGATTTCTCAGTAATTGATTTATTCGTGAAATTGGTGAATGGTATCAATAACAGTCGACTGAGTCAGGTTTGTTTTATGTAATTCAATTTCTGTTTACACTGTTGTGCTCATTCTACAGCTGAAACGTAATCCCAGAAGCTCCTACGAATTAGCTTTCCTGTTATGTGTTGATTGATTTATATTTTGCAATTCAGTATCTTAGAATAGTTGCTTCAATCTCCTTTATTAAATTCTAGAGTAATGTTCAGGTCATGCTTCATGATTCCCAGCTTGATTTCATTAGACAGTTGATTATTTTAGAATGCAATTGAGATTTCCTTTCTGCAATCGTTGATTAGATCTGATATTCGTTCTGCTTGACATTTTAGAAAAGGATTGTAGTACAGCAGTTAGAAGGCAATTGGGATTGCGTAGATTCTTGGGATGAACATAGATGATAGAAGATAAAAGTATTCACTTCTAATGGTTTGTGTTTAAGCATATATTGTGCACTTGTCCTTTGAAATAAAAAGACTTTCTCGGGTTGACAATAAATTTCATACGCTCTGTGTGTTGATATTTAATTATCTGCAATTAGAGTGCTTGACAAATGTTATGAAAAAGAAACAATTAGGCAATGATGAGGTAGGAAGTATGAGAATCCAAGAACAATCAATCATAACATGTATTTTCCTATACAATTTTTGTATTTGAAAGGCTGCTTAGTCTAGCCACGACACGTTCCCCCTTTTATCCAATCAATACAAATACTCATTCTTGTTAAAAAAATTGAAAGAAAATAATTAAGAATAATTTATTGATTAGGTAATTAATTTTAACTAAGTATTGGCAATAGTGTTTTTAAATTAACTTCTATAAGGTATAGCATACAAAATTACTTATTGTTGTGTCTTTAGTGGTCTTTGATGTATATGCATTAAAAATATTAAGCATTTGATTTTCGATTGTTATACAATGTTGATAAAATAAGTTGTTGCTCACATTAGTATTGAACGTTGTTGAGTAATTTCAAGGTCCAAGGCATCACATCAAACTGGTATTGGTATTTATGTAGCAACTAGCTAGAAATGTAACTCGTATTGATTACATTGCACAAAATGATGTTATGTAGTGTCATGATCAATATATCAATTGGAGAAGTAGTCTGCTTCAAATAGGAACTTGAGATACAAGGAAGTTTCATTTTACTAAAATCAAGCATAACAATGAGCAAAATTAAAGTGGTTATAAAAAATCACAGTTTTGGTATTCGTTATATTATAACAAATCACCAAAATAAAAAAGGATCTCTAATGTGTTATATATATATATATACCACATATAGTATTTTATCTTCAACAAGGGGATGTGGTTGTTGATTTTTGTCTTGTTTGGTATCTAGTTACCCTTTTTCCACTAGCAAGGGTACAATCCTAACCTCTCTCTCGTAGGGAAACACGATACCTTGTGTATGCATAAATGTGGTAATTAGTGGATTTATAGGGAGGGGGTTAGATGTAGCTCAAATCACCAAAATACTCTAAAAAAGTAAACAAAAAGGTTTGAATGCACATGGGAAGACATGATGCCTCCCCTCAAGTCCATAGTAGAGAGCTAGATGTAGAGCATGACAAAAGTTCCTCTAAAAAATACTAGATGACCTTTACAGTCCCCTATGCTCGATGATCTTGTACACATAATGCAAAATAACACAATTGATGCATTACTTACATCACTAATGTTGTGGGGAAACACGTTGAGGATAAGAAAGACAACATGTACGTACTTGTGCTTGAAACATGTAATACATAGTTATCCCTTGACAACCTGGAAGTCATTGGTCACAACTGTCATTTTTAGAATGTGTTTTAATGTTGTCTAGTGGCGTGATGTAATCTTGTACTTAGTATCATAATGATGATCTTTATAACATCCTTTATGGGGAACTCATACATGTAACATGGCATAAATGGACTTTTGTAATATTGCACATGTGCACATGGATATAGTTTTAGAGAGTTATTTGGTGGTGGCCTATTTCTCCGGTAACATTGACCTACATTAATAGGTAAATATTATCCACCACTTCTCCCTTATCTCTTGATGAATTTATCATCAACCTTTATGGATTGGTTGATCTCCACCCTTGATCGTGCCTTATGATCAATGGTTCGAGTTAATCTTGGTTACTATAATGTATTGTCCCCATCCAAATAAATTATCATGGAGGAAAAATTCCACTAACCTACTAGTTCCCTAGGTTGGGGTGGAAGCATTGAAATTTGAAATAAAGGAGCTACAAGACCCAAAATGACCTTAGACTTACAAATTCACATTAAATGGGCCAAATAAACAATAATAAAAAGGAAAATAAGGTGGCATGGGATCATGAGGGCGCATAAGAGGTTGTGGGACCCACATGTGGAAAGATTCCCCTCTACACTTGGCATCATTCTCACACAAATTCGAGTTCAAGGTGGAGGGTGACGTACTTGGGGTAGATTAAGAGGCAATATTCATGGCAAGAATCTAGGAGACTCGACTTGGAGGGGAAGAGTAACTCACAATGAAGAGGAAGAGGCATCATAGACAAATTGTGACACTTGTAACAAGATTCCATGGCATCTATGACAACAATAATGAAGAAATCTATGACAAATTCATACATGATGGTAGACCTATGACAAATCTAACATATCGGGGCTAAAAATAGCTATCAATAGGGTGCATAGAGGGAGTTACGGTCAGTCAAGATTCCCAATTCAAATTGGGGAATGAAGAGGACAAGTGTCTCATGAAGGAATCAATCACTAACTCGAGTTGGGTGAGTGTATTGGAGGGAGATTCGAGATCATGAGTCCACATTAAGTTAATAAAAAGGGAGGATGATAAAGGAGAGCAACTTTTGGATCATTTTTTTTTTGCACTCTTGGAGAGCTTTGCTCGTCCATGCATGGCTGGTGTTTACCTTCCTTGCTATTGAACCAATTTCAAAGGTGAAATATCCCTGTCCAAGTTGGTTTGAGGAGATGCCATTCAAACCTCTTATCAGATCTTAAAGCAAGTGTTTATTGCAGGTTCAAGTCCCTCTACAGTTTGAGTTCATCTCATACATCTTCTTCTACGTTATCTTCTTTCATGCTCTTCTCAATGTTCATGTTCTAGTGTTGATGGCACACTGATGGATGCATACAAAATTTTGAGGATGTCTTTGTGTCTCCATTTATGTAGGATATGTTGTATGAAACTGTGTTGAGCTGCATATCTGAGCCATGGCTCTAAATCTCATGTGTATCATGTAAAAGTTCCAAGCAAACCTCTCATTCGAGCTAGTTTTCCTCTATATTTTCTTGTGGACATTTGGAGTAATTATGTACATCTGTTTTGTATCAGACTTTATCTGAGTTTTTGCATCTTGTTGATAAGCCTATGATGTACTGTAAATGACCAAGTTAATTTATGCAGGCCCCTTAGGAATTTGATCCAATTTTATGTAACAAATTCCATGTCTTTTGTCTACATTTTCCAAGTAATGTTTATGTGTTACAACATTCTGTTTATGGGTGCAATAGCAAGTTGTAAATCATGATAAATGTTGTATTTTGGTTTCCAATGAATTCCTTTATCCAAGCCAAGCCTATGTTCAGAAAGTAGGTAGGGTACTACAGCATTTGGGAAGCCAAAAAGTCAGTGACTAGTGGGGGGTTTCAACATCGAATTTACTAGTATTTTTCCGTTTCATTCCTCCTTGATTAATTCAAGTCATAAACTCCTATAGCAAGTGTCTGAGTGTCTAGTAGATGCATTAGGATATCCTAAGACCCATCAATCCCTTCGAGACATAATTCGAAAGTATTTGGGAGCATTTGGGATAGCTTGGGTTTCACTAGTCCAAGGTTCGAAATTGGCCAAATTTGAACAAATATCCGTGGTAGGGATGTTACAATGGTATCAAAGCATGGTCCTTGAACTTGCTCAGGGTGACCATTGATGAGGTCGGCGAGAGAAATCCCTCCCCTAGTATCAGAGATAGAAGATACCCTTAGTGAAGAAGAAGAAGTAGGAGAATAAGTAAGTTATGCTAAAGCAATGGGCAAGGGTGACAAAGGAACCTCAAAAATGGAGGAGAAAGGCGAGTTCAGGAAGTTCATGAAACCATTTTTTGAGGACATGAAAAGGAATATTATTCAAGGGTTCGACTTGATGTCCATCCAAATTGGGAGCAAATTGGCAGCAGGAATCAGTAGTAGCTCTCATCTCGAGGAGAAAACGGTAGGTGGAGAAACAATCTTCTCAAGGATCGGGCCTCACAATCGACCTAATGACTTCAAGAGTCCAGAAAGACCCACTATTCCTAGGTTTCTTGAGCCTAAAGAGGATCCTGGCACTCAGTATGGGATGAAGGAATCCCTTGAAGAGTGGCAGCAGCTGAGTGAAGAGTGTAGGAGGACCTTACAATTTGAACAATTATTCAATGTCTCAAACAAGATCAAATCTAGAGGAGGCAGCAAAATACCTTTCCAAAATAAAGAATTGCAGTTTGCCATAGGCAAGGTATCCCTTTCCACTTTTGATGGCTCACCACAATGTTCTGCTAGTGCTTGGATACATAAATTAGATGTGTATTTTCAGCTGAATCCAATGGTTGAAGAGGATGCATTGAAGATGGATATTCTGCATCTTGAAGGAGAAGCCAATGATTGGTGCTTCCATGGACTTAAAACATTAGGACATGACCAAATAACATCCTATGAAGAGTTTGTTAATAGGTTGGTGGAAAGGTTTGATCGAAAGGACCCTGAAATGCCTTTCAAGGAATTGGCACGGTTGAAGCAAACTGGAATTCCAGAGGCCTACATGTTGGAGTTCCAAAAATTGTCAGTTATGGTCACTGACATCTCTATGGGTCACTTAGTATTTCTCTATACTGAAGGTTGGTTGAACCTTTGAAAGGATTGGTTAAATTTCATGAGCCAACTACATTGAAAGATTCCATGAACTTGACAAGGGATCTGCAAAATGTGCTACCCAAGACAAGGTATACGCCCAAGCCCACTTTTCCTTCCAAGTTCAAAGATGATAAGAAACCATGGAAAAAATACTCATTTGAAGGATAAGAAAGAGGGACCAAGTAAGGAAGAGCTCAAGAGGAAGAATCTATGCTTCACATGCCATCAACCATGGGTACCCGGGCATAAATGTGGAGGAAATGGAGGAAGACGCACAAAAAGTAGCCTTTGAAGAAGTATATGAAACAACAGAAGAATGTCATCCACCACATGAAACAGGGAAGATGGCAGTATTTTCAAAGGTGCCTCGGTTTCATACCCTTCGATGCAAAGGAGTTTTCCAAGGGAAGAAGGTTACAGTCCTAGTGGGTGGAGGAGCAACCAATAACCTCATTGATTTAGCCTTGGTGGAGAGGAGAAAGTTACCTAGTGATACATTTAATGGGTTTATAGTCATCATTCTAGGTAACAATTCTATGGATTGTAATACATGGATTCCAAAACTGCAACTTACCATAGGAAATTACACTATTACTGAAATTTTCTATGTGGTGAATGTTACTGATATGAATGTGGTTTTGGGAGTCCAATGGTTGTACTCTATAGGAGAGCATACAATGAACTATCAAGTACATGAAATGAGGTTTAAATATTCAGATGGAAAGCCAATATTGGTGAGGGGAATGCACACCTATCCTAACCAAGTGGTGTCCTCCCACAGTATGAGGTCCATTTTGAGACATGGAGACATTGAATGGGCTATAGAATGTTTGATCACCTCCCCCAAACCAGGCATAAATGTTTCAGAACATCCGAAGGAGATAAGGTAGCTATTGCACAAGTATGAAAAGGTTTGTGGACACCTTCCCCCTAGAAGGCTGTAAGTTTTAAACCTTAACAGTGAAGTACAAACTTATATGATTCTTAAGCATTAACAGAAAATACACAATGGCACACACATTACACAGAGATTTTCACCTGGAAACCCTTAACCGGGAAAAAACCAGCAAAACTTAGAGCCGCATAGCTCCTTTTTCATTATATGATTTATTTAACCATGTACAATACAATAAATGGTATTCCGCAGCATCTAAAACCCTAATTCGTTTACCCGAAATTAGGTTACAACCCTAATCCCTTTTACCGGGATTAGATAGAGTACACGCAGCGACCATGTGAAGAGATATAACATACCCAACAAAGGCCACCTGACAGGGGAGTTGAACATGCCATTGTGCTGGAGGCAAGCACTCAACCTATCCAAATGCAACCATACAGAAACCCAAAAAGGTCCATGGATGAGACTGAGAAGGCCATCAAAGAAATTTTGGAGTTTGGACTCATCAGGCCAAGTTCAAGTCCCCATGCTTCATCAGTTGTCTTGGTAAAGAAAAAAGATGGAACCTTGAGAATGCACATTGATTTCAAATCTCTAAACAAGAAGACAATGAAGAATAGATATCCCGTTCCCCGGATAGATGCAATCATGGATGAACTATTTGGAGAAAAGTTCTTTTCAAAGATTGATCTTCGATCTGGTTACCATCATATTCAAATGAAGGAGTAAGATGTGCAGAAGACTGCTTCCAGGTGCCATTATGGTCATTTAGAATTTCTTGTCATGCCTTTTGGTTTGACCAATGCTCCTGTAACCTTCCAGTCATGCATGAATAAAATATTTTGAAAGCAGCTCCGTAAGTTTGGTTTGGTTTTATTTGATGATATTTTGATTTACAATAAGACATGGGAGAAGCATTTGCATCATTTAGAAGTTGTATTGAAAATATTGCATGAACAATCTTTGTTTTCTAAGTTGTCCAAGTGTGAGTTTGGGTGGACATAAATTTTGTACCTTGGGCACATTATTGGAAAATATGGTGTAAAGGCGCACTTGAAGAAAATAAGGGCTATTCTTGATTGGCCACCACCCAAGAACATCACTGAATTAAGGGGTTTTATTGGGATCTGCACTTACTGTAGAAAATATGTGAAGGGGTTCTCCCAACTGACAGCTCCCCTCACTAACCTAACCAAGAAGGATGTTTTCCAATGGAATGAAGATGTAGAAAATGCCTTCCAAAAAATGAAATAGGTAATGAGTAGTTGCCCAGTACTTGCATTACCATATTTTTCTAAACCATTTGTCTTGGAATGTGATGCATCAAGGGAAGGAATTGGAGCAGTTTTAAAGTAAAATCAACACCCCATAGCTTTTGAAGGCAGGAAGCTACATACACATGAAAGACTCTAATCCATATATGACAAGGAAATGTTAGCCATCATGCATGCTTTGGTCAAGTTTAGACAATATCTGGTGGGGAACAAATTTGTGGTCAAAACTGATCACAATAGCTTGAAGCATTTTCTTACACAAAAAGATCTCAATGAAAGGCAACAAAAATGGGTGAGTAAGATTCAAGCCTTTGATTTTGACATTGAATATGTTAAAGGGAAGAATAATGTTGTGGTAGATGCATTGTCTAGAATATCCTCACTCTCTCTTGTGGACATTTTAGAGGATTGGAAAGCAATACTAATTTTTTTGTATGCCAAAGATAAATTTGCTTGTGAACTTTTAGATGGGGATAATGGTGATGATAGGTATAAAGTGCTGAATTGCATAATATACTATAAAGGTTGAATCTACTTAGTTTCTAGTTCGAATTTGAAGCAAAATATCTTGAATGCATCTCATGATTCTCCCTTAGCAGGCCATCTTGGTTTCTTTAAAACATATAGGCAGCTGAGAGAAATATTTTTTTGGAAAGGATTGAAGGGTGATGTTCTAAAGTATGTAAATTAATGTAATATATGTCAACAAAACAAAGTTGAGCACAACCATCCTACTGGTGTCCTACACCCCTTTCCTATTCCAGAACAAAAGTGGGAAAGCATCTCCATGGACTTCATCACAGGTTTTCCCAATGCACTTGGTAAGGACTGTATTTTTGTTGCGGTGGATAAACTCACCAAATTTGATCATTTATTTTCTATTACCTCATCTTTTACTGCCACACAAATGGCTGAGCTATTCTTTAGAGATGTTTTCAGATTGCACGGACTTCCAAAAAACATTGTTAGTGACAGGGATAACAGGTTTATGAGTGCATTTTGGCAAGAACTCTTCAAGTTGGTGGGAACACAATTGGCTCCTATAACAAGTTACCATCCACAAACTAATCGTCAAACAAAAACGGTGAACCAATTGTTGGAGGGCTACTTGAGAAACTATGTTAGTGGGCAACAAAAAGCATGGGTTAAATGGCTACATTTGGGTGGGTTCTGCTACAATACTACCTTTCATATGTCCATTTGCATGTATCATTTCAAGGCACTATATGGTTATGAATCACCTACTTTTGTTGATCACATTTTGTGTGATAGTAGAGCTACAAAAGCTAAGAATTGGATTGAGGAAAGTCAAGAAATTTTGAAGGTTTTAAAAGACAATTTGAGGGTTGCCCAAAATCAACAAAAACAATATGCAGATCAGCTAGGAAAGATAGAAATTTCCAAGTGAATTATTTGGTCTATTTGAGGCTACAACCCTACAAACAAAACACCTTGAAAGGAAAGGGTTCATAAAAGTTAAAGCCCATATTCTATGGCCCATACAAAATAATTCGAAAATTGGGGAGGTAGCTTATGAGGCGGAGCTTCTGGAAGGGAGTAAAATCCATAATGTGTTTCATGTTTAATGTCTTAAAAAGGTGGTAGGGCAGCAAATTTTAGTTTCAAAAACACTTCCTCCAATGGATGATGAAGGGCAGCTCATACTCATCCCATAAAAAATTTTGAAGGTAAGGGAAAGGACATTAAGGAACATGACCATAAGAGAATATTTGGTGCAATGGAAGGATTTACCAAGTGAGAATGCCACTTGGGAAGATGAACAAATTTTGCAGCATCCAAGTTTGAAATTGCTTGGGGACAAGCAATCCTGGGTGGGGAGGACTGTAATGTCCCCATCTAAATAAATTATCATGGAGGAAAAATTCCACTAACCTACTAGTTCCCTAGGTTGGGGTGGAAGCATTAAAATTTGAAATAAGGGAGCTACAAGACCCAAAATGACCTTAGAATTACAAATTCACACTAAATGGGTCAAATAAATAATAATAATAATAAGTAAAATAAGGTGGAACGAGATCATGAGGGTGCATAAGAGGCTGTGGGACCCACAGGTGGCAAGATTCCCCACTCCACTTGGCATCACTCTTACACAAATTCGAGTTCAAGGTGGAGGGTAACGTACTTGGGGTATATGAAGAGGCAATATTCATGGCAAGAATCTAGGAGACTCGACTTGGAGTGGAAGAGTAACTCCCAATGAAGAGGAAGAGGCATCATAGACAAATTGTGACACTTGTAACAAGATTTCGTGGCATCTATGACAACAATAATGAAGGAATCTGTGACAAATATGACAAATTCAGACTTGATAGAAGACCTATGACAAATATAACATATCAGGGATAAAAATAGCCATCAAGAGGGTGCATAGAGGGAGTTATGGTCAACCAATATTCCCAATTCGAATTGGGAAAGAGGAGGACAAGTGTCGCATGAAGGAATCAATCACTAACTCGAGTTGGGTGAGTGTATTGGAGGGAAATTTGAGCTCATGAGTCCACATGAAGTTAATAAAAATGGAGGATGAGGAAGGAGAGCAGATTTTGGATCATTTTTGTTTTGCACTCTTGGAGAGCTTAGCATGTCCATGCACAGTGGGTGTTTAGCTTCCCTGCTATTGAACCAATTTTGAAGGTGAAAGATCCCTATCCGAGTTGGTTGGAGGAGAGGCCATTCATACCTCTTATCAGAGCTTAAAGCAAGTGTTTATTGCAGGTTCAAGTGTTTATTTCAGACAAAATTCGAAATTATTTGGGAGCATTTGGGACAGCTTGGGTTTCACTAGTCCAAGGTTCGAAATTGGCCAAATTTGAACAAATTTCCATGGTAGGGATGTTACATATAAATTGAGGCCATTTATATTCTTGAATTATGTAAGTAAGTGGATGGTGGCTTATGGTATTGATCTCTAGACTGGACCCTATGGGTCCGTAGACTAGATCATTCATATGTTGGAGAGTTGTATGGATCTCATTTGAACTCCATACATGTGTGTGCTCTAGAAATTATAATTGGGAGGAGTTTGTTGAATAATAAGAAGGCCTTACCTCCAAAAATAAAATAATAGTGATATGATCCTTTGAATATTTAATTTCAACTTTTGCACTATACGTACTATAAACCGCTTAGTAGATCTTACACATGTATGCACCACTGCATATATAATATAGCATACATAAAGCACCCCATGCCTAGTTGTTATGAAATAATGCAAAAACTTACACAACACCATTAATTGTGTCATAATGAGTACAATGAACCATCATGTCTTTGGTGCATGTTCTTTGCCCAATGAGAGGTGAGTCCAAGCAACACAAGCATTGTAAAGAGAAGTGTCCATTTAGATATTGAGGTGCATTAATGTGGATTTGATGCCTCTCTAATGTTGCATCCACCAACACACCACAAAGTACTGCATGCTAGTGATTCAATGCATTATATTTAAATAGTAAATGATCCATCGAGTGAACTTAAAGGCACTAGCTAATGCAGGTTGTTCAACCCTTGATCTATCCAACACTTTCATGATTGGCAGACACCTTGAGGATGGTCCATGTACAAACATATCATTCCATTGCACAAGTCGATGTGTGTGTCGATGCACTATACCTACATTGATGACAAGGCATCAAGGATGCTAGAAATAATTACAGCTTCCACATTACATTAAGATTGTCCAACTTCAATAGAAGGTTAATATTGTTGGTATTCATTGTGGGAAGTTTAAAGCATAACACATTGACTCCAACATGTCGAGATGTGTATGCATCAAATCATATTGAATGTACCTTGTGATTCTACATCATGTGTTCCATTTGATTGGATGTATGTTAGTGGTGCTTACTTATCCACATCATTAATGGTCATATGCTAGTGTTTTATACCTACAAGACTATGGGACACCTTAGAAATTGAAAAGCACTACCACATCCACATTACGCATGCCTACATCAATGGTGCATTAAGGCTACCTATATACACTATGAATAGTTTAATGTATAGTGCACCAATCTTGGCGCATGTCTAATCAAATTGAATGCACCTTAGAGCTATAGTCATTGTGTTTTGTTTGATTGGATGCACAATGTTCCTTCATTGCACCATCATTAATGCATGTGTGTCGCACTAGTATAGTGCTTTACCAAAAATTACAAGCACTGCATGATGCATCATGTGTGTGCACCAATATTAGTGTGCAAAGCAAATGTATAGTTGCATTGCCAACATTTTAAAAAATGAATAAAAATAATAATTTACAATAAAAGCAAAAGAAAACATAGAAATGTAAAGCAAGACATACTAAAGAAAATTACTTGGTTTTCTCTCTCTCGTGGATGAGGCATGGTCCTAGAAATGCAAAAAATGCTCCGGAGGTTTCTTTTTTAAATCTAATTGAGAATTTCAATTCATCATGGGTGGAAAATGGTGACCAAATTTGGAAATTCATTAGCATCAAATGTTGGGGTAAGTGGACTGTGAAAATAAGCACCAATGGTTGAAGGGTAGGAAACCACTAAAGGAAAATGAAAATGAAAAATCCACATGTGTCATTTTTTTTATTTTTCCCTAACTATGGTGCTTATGATTTTAACACATTGATTCATTGTTTAATGTTGTGCAGCAATGTGCTATACAATTAGATCACATTGAATAACAATTTTTTTGCTAAAATCCTCTGCTATAGCAAGTAAGGGAGAAGGGATCCCGCTAAAATCTCTGCTAAACCGTGTTTTCCTTGTAACGATACTTTTGAATACTTTCCCGTCAAAATCCCATGTCAGGAAGGTATTAAATGTGAAAGCATGACACACAAGATGAAACTTAATGTAGAATACTATAGCCTCAAGGATAACTTCTCTGACACAAATGTTGGAGGAGTATATGTTGTTTTGGGTCTTAATCAATGACTTATTTGCATGGAAACCTACTCCACTAACCATTGAGAGAAATTCATTTCCTTCAACAAAATGCTTGTGACATCATTCTAAAAAGAATGCCACCTAAGAGTATCTAGATTGTGGACTCAAAGCATGTGTCTAAACTCATAAGAAGGGACACTTTGGCTTTGTGGCTCGCTTGTACTTTGTAAATGGAACTCATTATCAGCAAACTTACATTCCATGCCTCTCCTCCGTATTCTAGAAGTATAAAGTGGTATTCTAGGAAATTCCTACAAAACCTTCACGAGTTAAGGAAACATAACATGTTACTAATTTGGACTCCACTAAGGTCCCACAGTCGTTCATCGTTGTCAACATAGGCATTTTCAAAAGTTTAACATTGAAAGTCTCATGGAGGAACTTTTTGAAACTAAGATTATAACTCCCATTGAGATCCCTTATGCTACCTTGATTTTCTTGGGATGAAAAATGATGGTTCTCTCTAGCTCTTTATTGATTATAGAGCACTTAGTTGTATAACTATCAAGAATAGGTTCCTCATGCCTCAAATAAATGATTTGATGAATAAGTTACATGGTACCAATTATTTTTCTAAGAATATTGATAATCATTGAAGTGATTGTAATATCCCTATATGACTCTAGGACTAAGTGAAGAATAAATTCAAGACTCATTGGGACCACTTCCAATTTTAAGTGATGTCATTTGACTTCTACAATGATCCTACAACATTTCAAGCCGTAATTAACAAGGAATTTGGCACGTATATCTCCAAGTTTGTTCTAGTTTGTTTAATCATATACAATAGAACATTCATGGAGCATACAGATCATTCATATATTGTATTAGATACTTTAGCACAACATAAGCTTTATGCATAAATAATCCAAATGTGAATTTGTCAAGACTTTCCTATAATATGTTTGCCATATTACCTACATGGAGGGTGCTCATACTAATTCTACAATGATTCAAACCATTCAAGAATGAATAGTGCCTACAACTCTCAAGAAGGTTTGGTAATTTTTTGGCTTGGCATGATTTTACACATATTTGTCCACAATTTCTCATCCTCTGGCTGACTTAACAAAGAAGGATGTCTTTCATTGGCTGACCAGGAATGATAAGCTTTTGAAAACTTAAAGGAAGCCCTTGCTTCGATATTAGTGCTCATTATCATTGATCTTACCTGGCCCTCCATCATTGAGTGTTATTCCATTGGATTTAGTCTCACATTGATCTTACAAGATGATAAGCCCATTACGTTTAAAAGTTGAAAGTTGAATAACATAGAAAGACGTCTAACTGGTATTGGTCGAAAACAAAGCATGATATTGGGTGGTTTGTGGGAAAATGTGAGACTCACCAAAATAATAGGGTGTAAATTATTCTTTATTTTGGTCTTCTCTAGTTTGATGTCATTTCTAACAAGATAAGGAACAAGTATCTTGTTATAGATATAAAAATATAGGAATAATAACACAATTACAAATTAATAATAAAAGTCGTCAAAGATAGGTTTAAAATTTCATATAACAAAAAGCTTTAACAAGGTTTATTCAAGATGAAATCTACCCTTGACCATAGACCTAGGAAAATATCATCCACGACATCTAAGATAGGATAACAAACTTAATTTGGAGTCTTAGAGAATAACATAAGGAAAATGTAAACAATGTGGAGAAGAACTGGATCCTATACACAAATGTTCTAAGAGAGACAACACCAAGAATTTATATAATTGTGAAGCACAAAGAGAAGACCACTCATATAGTGAAGAGTTAGATGAGGAGGATGCAAGGAACTCTCAAAATATTCCCTCAAAATCAGATGATGAGAATGTGTCAAGAATATCACTCACAACCATAACAATAACAACACAACCACAAACACTAAAGCTTAAGGGGCATATAAAAAATAACAATGTTATTGTCCTTTGGTATACAAGAAGTACCCATAATTTTTTTGATGTCAATATCATAAGGAGACTATATATTTTTGTGTACCTGGTATCTAATATGAAAGTGATGGTGGTATATGGTAAAATGATCGAAAGTATGGGAAAGTGTTGTTAGGTCAAATTGCAAATTCAAGATACAGTTTAGAATTCCAATTCTACATTGTACCCTCAGGAAGAGTACACGTGGTCTTATAAGTACAATGGTTACAAACACTGGGCACGTACTTATAAAACCACCAAAAACACTTTATTAAATTCAAGTGGAAAGGGAATAAATACAACTTGCATGGGTTCCAACCTCCTCACACCCAAATTGTGTCATCTCACCACATGAAGAGATTAAGGGGCACCCACTTACATTGTACAATGCCACAAAATGGAGATACTTACATCATAACCAATTGACTCCACATAACTGGAGATCGAGAAATTAATCCAAAAATACAATAAGGTATTCAAATACCTCCCCATGGAGCTACGACCGGAAAGGAAGATTGAACATATAATTGAACTAAAGCTAGGTTCAAGTCCTAATAATTTTAAGCCTTACCGATGTCCACATCTCCATGAAATGGAGATTGAAAGACTAATATAGGACCTACCGAGATGTGGAGTTATTATGAAAAGTCGAAGTCCTTATGCAATGCCAATAGTGTTAGTGAAAAAGATGGATGTGTCTTTCAAATTGTGTTAAGCCCTAAATATTGGCACATTACCCCCTTTATTATGGTGCATTACATATTATTGATGTCGGGTTGGTTCTATTAGTGGGTCTATTAGTTGTTATTGTACCCCTTTTTCTCCTATATATAGGAAGGAGACCTTTTCATTTTAGTCATCATTGTATCGTGTCTTGTCTTATGTACTTAGTACATGGTGTAAGGAGGTTCCTCCCTCGAAGAGGATTGTTATTTATCTCAGTTATTCATTATTAAGGTGTGGATTACTTTCTTTTGGTCTTTTTATGCTATATCTGGGACTTGGTTGCATAACATTTGGTATCAGAGCACTTTCCTCGGGACAAGTTTCTTCAAAACGAGTCATCTTGTCATTTTCGGTATAATTTTTTTCTACAAGGATTCAGAAAGCAAGATTAAAAAACCATCTCCAAAACAGGACGAGCTATCCACAGTCCAATTTTTCAGATCCTGATACCGTACAGGTTCGAATATATTCGCCTCAGAATCTAGGGTTTTTTACTAGTCCAAAAACTAGTCTTAAACTGGTGTTCTGGGGAAAAAGGTCATATCTTAGGAATGAAAGATCCAAATTGAGTGAGACTTGTTGCATAATAAAGAAGAAAGACCACAGTATCTATGGTAGGGTTTTCAGACTCAGATCTGTAATATTGTACACGTGGTAAGCCATACAAGTTCTTTCTTCTGGAAAGACCTAAAATAAGAAGTGTTGGGAGATTCGCAATAACTTCTTATTGGTACATCAGAATTAGGTCAAACCTGAGGCATTGGAAAGAATACACATCAGGACAAATTTTCAAACCCATAGGAGCATAAATTTCAAATTTAACTCAATTACAAGTCATCCATAAAACAGTCTTCCAATCAGGGTTTGAAAAAGGTATATCATTTCAAATTTGAATAGCTCTGAGTAGAAGGATCTAATTTTGGTGAAACCTAGGGTGTGATATCTATTTATATTGCTCAAAATTACACCAAAAGGAAGTGTAAAAACTCACACTCCCCTCAAACCACTAGAGGATCCATCCATGGCATATGATGAAAGGGAAGACCTGTCTTTTCGAGTGTCCCAGTTGGAAGATATGATAGGGATTGTGAAAAAAGTTGATTTAGTTCATTTAGAGGAGAAGTTGAATAAAATGGAGGAAAATATGAAAGGTTCGGTGAGAACAACTGATTTACTCAATTTACAGGAGAAGTTGAACACTATTGCTAATCTCATACAAAATTCTAGGGATACTCCCCCTACAGGTGATGATGTGTTCCAGGATACTCAAGAGGATAAAGATAATTTCCATGTTGAGAAACATTCCATGAATAAGAATATTCCAAGAGGAAATGATTTTAGTAATGGAAGTCATTAGGGAAGGTCACCAAAGGGTACCCAACTTCATAAAATTGACATGAGAAAGTTTGATGGCAATGATCCAACTTGGATATTCCAGAAATGAGCAATTCTTTGATCTACACCAGGTGCCAACTTTGCAAAAGGTAACTATTGCATCCTTATATTTGGAGCCTGATCAATTTGTATGGTACTAATGGTTTTGTGACCGTAAAAATGACTCTATTATCTCATGGTCTATATTGACAGAAGAATTGATTGCACATTATGGGGATATAGATAGCAACACCTTCTTTAGTCAGTTGGTAAATCTAAAGCAAAAAGGCCCAGCTACAGAGCACATCAAGCAGTTTCAGAAGCTAAGTCTCGGAGTGAAGAATATTTCAAAAGATAATTTGTTGGATATCTTTATTGGAACTTTGAAGGATAACATCCAACATGAGGTTTGCCTTTGGGAACCCAAGTCCTTGGAGCATGCATTCAGGGTGGCAAGAAAAGTTGAAAACAAAATTATCGCAACAAGGAAGTCTACCACTTACAACTATAAAGAAGGAATTGTGGTCTCAAGTCATCCACAACCTACAAGGTTGACACCACAACAACTAGAGGAAAAAAGAGCAAAATGGCTTTGTTACAGTTTTGATATCAAATACAGTAAGGGCCACAAGTGCATTGAGAAGAAACTATTTTACATAGATTGTGGAGCAGAGGAAGAAAATGAACAAGAAGCACGAAAAGAACATGAACCGTCTCAAGATGAAAAAATAGAAGATACTACTTCCGAATATATTACTCCCACCATATCCTATCATGCATCGGCTGGAATTAACACTCTTCAAACTCTCAAGATCGAAGGATATATAAAAAAGAAAAAGGTAACAGTGTTGATTGATTCTGGTAATACTCATAATTTCATTCACTATAAATTAGCCAAGGTTCTCAATTGCCTTGTATATACAACACCAAAGTTTCAAGTAATGATTGTAGATGGAGGAACTATCAATTGCTCAGGAAAATGCCATAATATCAATCTCACTATGGGGGAATATGTATTGAATAGTCCAATGATTGATATTCCGATGGGGGGTGTTGATGTTGTCTTAGGATTTCAATGGTTACAATCATTGGGAACAGCGGCTTTTAATTTTCAGAAGCTTTTCATGAATTTTTTATGGGAAGGAAAAGAATAGGAGTTAAAGGGTATCACAAGGAAACCAAGTAAGTTGATAAGCTCTAATGGTATGAAAAAATTGATAAAAAAGGGATATCAAGGTGTAATTGCACAATTATGCTCATTAGATGTTCAAACATCTGAGACTCCTATTTCCTTAGATATCCAAAAGGTGATTGATAAGCATTCCAAGGTATGTGAAGATATTCCAAAAGGTATTCCACCTATTCGAGATTTTGATCATGTTATTCACTTAATTTCAGGAAGTGTTCCTCCTAACATCATACCTTACAGATACCCCTATGGATAGAAGAGTGAGATTGAGTGTATGGTTGAAGAAATGTTAGAGGTCGGCATAATTAGGCCTAGCCAAAGTTCTTACTCTGCACCAATGGTAATGGTACACAAGCCGGATGGATCATGGTGTATGTGTTCAAATTATAGAGAGCTCAAAAATATCACCATTAAAGATAAATTTCCCATTCTTGTCATTGATGAATTGTTAGATGAATTACATGGAGCATTTTTCTTCACAAAGTTGGATCTTCGTTCTAGATATCATCATATTAGAATGAAGGAGGAAGACATTCCAAAAACAACATTCAAAACTCGTGAAGGTCATTACGAATTTTTGGTCATGCCATTTGGTCTCACGAATGTGCCTTCCACATTTCAAGGTTTGATGAATTCCTTTTTCAAGCCTTTCCTTATAAAACTTTTGCTAGTATTCTTTGATGATATACTAATCTATAGCAAGTCTTGGGAAGAACATGTTCAACATGTTGACAGGGTACTACAACTACTAAAGGAGCAACAACAATATGCAAAACCTTCCAAATGTTTCTTTTGGGTAAAGGAGGTACAATATTTGGGTCATATTGTATCTCAGGAAGGTGTCGAGGTAGACTCCAACAAAATTAAAGCCATGATGGATTGGCTGATTCCCAAAACCTTGAAGAATATTCAAGGATTCTTAGGTCTGACAGGGCACTACCGCAAGTTTGTTCGAAACTATGGAAGAATATCAACACCTCTAACAACATTATTGAAGAAATATCCATTTTCTTAGACTCCATACGCAACTCAAGATTTTGAAAATCTTAAGGAGGCAATGTGCAAAGCTCCTGCTTTGGCCACACCAGACTTCACAAAAACATTTATTGTGGAATGTGATGCTTCGGGAAATGGCATTGGTGTTGTTCTAATGCAATAAGGACACCCTCTTGCTTTCACAAGTCATACAATCAAGGGAAATCATTTACATAAACCCATTTATGAGAAGGAAATGTTGGCCATTCTACATGCTCTTAAGAAATGGCATCCTTATCTAGTAGGTAGACACTTCGAGGTCAAAATAGATCATGATAGTCTTAAATACTTCTCGGAACAGAGATTATCTTCAGAAGAGAAACAAAAATGGGTAACCAAGATGTTGGGATATGACTTTGAAATCATCTATCGAAAAGGGAAACATAATGTGGTGGCAGATACGCTTTTCGGAAAAGATGAAGATGTTGGGGCATTACTTTGTGTAATTTCCATTCTACAACCTGATTGGGTAGTAGCAGCAAGGGAAGAATGGAAAAATGATCTATCTGTGTGGACGCTCATTCAAAATCTACATGACGATCCAAGTGTATCAGATACTTTTGTGTGGAAAAATGATTCACTATGGTATAATGATCACTTATATTTATGCAATGACTCCCAACTCAAACAAAAGGTCCTCTTGGAATTACACACATCTCCTATAGGTGAGCACTCCAAATTCCTTAAAACATACCACATGGTCAAGAAGGATTTTTTTGGGAAGGTCTTAAATCTGATGTTCAAAGGTTCATGGTTGAATACTTGGTTTGCCAACAGAATAAGGTGGAAACAATTAAGACCCTAGGACTTCTACAACCATTAGACATACCTTGCCAGCACTGGGAAGAAGTCTTAATGGATTTTATCAAAGGTCTACCCAAGTCAGAAGGAAAGATTGTTATTATGGTGGTTGTTGATAGACTCATGAAGTATGCACATTTTTGTGCACTCTCTCACCCTTTTAATGCAAGTACAGTAGCTGCAAATTTTCTGGAAACGATTCAGAAGTTACATGGAAATCTGGAGATTATTGTAAGCAATAGAGATCCAATTTTCACTGGAAATTTTTGGATTGTATTATTTTATTGTTTGGGTACCCAATTGGCTCACAATTCATCTTATCATCCTCAATCTGATGGTAAAACTGAGATAGTAAACAAATGTTTGGAAGGCTATCGCCATTGCTTTGCATATGATAAACAAACACAATGGGTGAAATGGTTATCTTTGGCAGAATGGTGGTGCAATACTTCCTTCCATACATCATCAAAAATGTATCCATTTATGGCACTTTATTGGTACGAGCCTCCATCTATCACATCTCCCTTAAAGGGAAAATCTAAAGTTCAAGCTGTGGAATATAACATAGAGCACCAGCACTAGCAAGAAGTTCTCCAGATACTTAAGGACAACCTAGCTATGTCACAAAATAGGATGAAACAACAAATTGATCAACATCAGAGTGAAAGGAGTTTCGAAGAAGGGGATTGGGTATTTCTGAGGCTACAACCTTACAATCAGATGTCCCTCGAGAAACTAAATAAGGACAATAAATTAGCACCCAAGTATTATGGTCCTTATAAAGTGTTGCAAAAGATTGGTAGTATGGCTTACAAATTGGATCTCCCTTTATCTTCAAGAGTGCATCCAGTTTTCCATGTTTCTTGCTTAAAGAAGGTAATAGGATACAATATCCCAATTCAAACAATCTTTCCCGAGCTCGATGAAGAAGGAAGAGTCATATTGGAACCTTAATTAATCATTGGAATAAGGACCAAATAACTACATAATCGGGCTATTACTGAGTACCTCATCAAATGAAAGAACCTGCCAGTGGAATATTCGACATCGGAAGATGAGTCCTTCGTACAGAAGCATCCACAACTAATCAAGCATTGAGGACAACACTTGTCTAAAGGGGAGGGTCATGTAAATCCCTAAATATTGGCACAATACCCCTTATTTAGTGGCACATTACCCCCTTTATTGTGGTGCATTACATATTATTGAAGTCGGCTTGGGTCTATTAGTTGTTATTGTACCCCTTTGTCTCATATATATAGGAAGGATACCTTTTCATTTTAGTCATCATTGTATATTGTCTTGTCTTATGTACTTAGTACATGGTGTAAGGAGGTTCCTCCCTCAAAGAGGATTGTTATTCACCTCAGTTCTTCATTATTAAGGTGTGGATTACTTTCTTTTGGTCTATTTATGCTATTTTTATCCTATGTCTGGGACTTGGTTGCATAACAAATTATGTATAGATTACATAAAACTAAACAAGATAACCATATTTAAGAACAAATTTCCCATCCCATTCATAGATGAAATGTTAGATGAATTTCATGGAGCCAAGTACTTTTTGAAGTTAGACTTGATATCGAGGTACTATCAAATCAGGGTAAGGTTAGAATGTGAAATTCTAAATCACAGTAGATCATGGATCTAAGTATACCTCATAGAGAAAGAAAGAGCAAAAAAGATGAATTACAGTGAAAATTGCAGTAAAAATGAGCAGACAATAAATCATGCATGAGAACTCAAATAGGAACAGAATAATGTCACGTGATCCAATAATCAATATAGTCAACAATGATGTTACAATGGAGAGAATTCGAATCACCTAGGAGAATTCGAGTCTCGGTCTGTCTAGCATAGTAATTGTCACCTCTATCAGCGCTTCGGAGCTCCCAAACTCAGTTAAACTCAACCAAATCTCAGTTAACTTAAGACACAGTCAGTTAACTGACCAAAAGGGGCACATTAGTGAGTTTGGCATGCAAATTACTCAGAAAAGTGCGCATGAGACCACAATCACTGGAATTCCGAGCATAAGCCCCCCATAAGAGTTAGCTAACTCAGGTGGATTGATCTAGAACATTGAGTTGGCTCCTAAAATGTAGGGAACTGACTCAGGTGGTCCTAAAATGATGCATGCAGGGCACATTAGGTGGTTGATGGATCCTAGATGACATCTGCACACCACTAGGGGTAAATGACATCATCAACTACTACTAAAAAAGAAATAATGCTAGATAGGACAAGGATGGAGTATTAATTATCCTAACATAGAAGATGTGTTAGAAGTGGCTTTTTGAACCCATGAAGGACATTACAAATTCAAGGTAATGCATTTTGGGCTAACTGATGTTAAAATAATGTAATTGCGGAAGATATTCTATTTATATTATTGTATTCCTCCTCCGGGAGATGATGGTCATGTAATTAATAATGTAAAGGTCATTGAAAGAATCAATGTAAACCCTAGGACATGTGTCGGCTTAGAAAAGCCCCTAAAAGATTATTATATTATGTAATTGACCAGTCAAGTAGACAAGTCGACCCTGTTGGGGAAATTGTCACCCCAACGGAAGAATATAAATAGAAGTGATCTCTCTCACTTCTATTCACTCATTCACTCAAGCAAGTTCGCATAGGTGAAGAAGAGAGGTGCGCACAAGTGGAGGAGCAGTTGTTTTGTCTTGGGGATATTTTGTACTTTGTGATTTCTATATTGAGGAAGGCTTTGCTAGGTTTTCTACCCCGAGAGGGTTTCCCAGGATAAATTGTGTCTCTTGTCTTTTATGCTGTGCTTGTTTATCTTTCAGTAATTGTTTATATGATATATGCTTCTCAAGTAAAAACTAACAACTGACACTCCAACCACCTTTTAAGAGGCCATAAACGATATAATATTCCAGCATTATCTGAGGAAGTTTGTACTGTTTTTTTTACATGACATTCTTGTATATAATAAAACTTGGAAGGAACATCTTAAACATTTGGAGCAAGTACTATCTCTTTTGAAGGAAAAATAGTTAAGCAAAGATGCCAAAGTGCGCTTTTGGTAAAGAAGAAGTGAATTACCTTGGTCATGTGATATCTAAGGAAGGAGTCAAGGTAGATCCTAGTAAAATCAAGGAAAACACAAAATGTCCCAAGCCAAATAACATTTCCAAGCTAAGGGGATTTCTATGGTTGACAAGATATCATCGAAGATTCAACTGAAATTATGTCCATGCAATTGCTCCCTTAACAAATCTATTAAAGAAGAATCCATTCCAATGAAACATTGAAGCAACAAAGTGTTATGAAGCATTGAAGAAAACTATGACCTCAACACCAATATTAGGAACTTTAGATTTTACAAAACCTTTTGTAATTGAATGCGATGCTTCACGATTTGGGATTGGAGTAGTATCGATGCAGGAAGGCCATCCAATAGCATTTGAGAGTCAAAGACTCAATAAGAGAGAATGATTTAAATTACTTATGATAAATAAGGAAATGCTTGCCATTATACATGTGTTAATGAAATGAAGACAATACCTCTTAGGGAGCAAATTTTTGACATATAGATCACAATAGTCTTCAATATTTTCTACAATAAAAAACATTGTCAAGATAATAACATAAATGGATAGAAAAATTGTAATCTTTGATATGGATCTAATACATACGAAAGCGAAGGACCATATAGTGGTCGATGCTATTTTAGGAAAATATGAAGAGGTAATGTCATATGTAGCTTCAGTTATAGTTCCTGGATGGTTGAATGAAATCCGATGCAAGTAGACCAGGGACCTTAATACATCTACCACAATAAATAATCAAAGTCAAAATCCTAAAATTGAATGGAAGAATGATATCCTTTGGTATAAAGGGAAACTTTATTTAATCCCAACATCAAAATCTAGGTCCAAGGTTTTAAAGGAGTCCTACGACTCACCAGCGGAATGTAATTTTTTTCAAAACCTACTATAATGCAAGACTTCTTTCTTTTGGAAGGGGATGATTAGGGATATTAAAAAATATGTATCAAAATATGACAAATGCCAAAGAAGAAAAAAAGTGAAAATGTTGCAACTCAAGGTTACTCCATCCCCTCCACATCCCAAATCAAAAGTGGGGAGAAATTTCCATGGATTTCATTTAAGGTTTACCCATGTTGGAAGGGAAACATAAAATCCATGTTGTGGTTGACTGACTAACCAAGTATGCACATTTAATGGGTGTGAGGAAAACCGATTCAACAAAACAAATCATTGAAGTATTCTACAAAACATATCTACAAATTATATGGCTTCTTGAAGGTCATTGTTAGTGATAGGGATGCAAAATTTAAAGATAATTCATGGAAGTATTTTTGTAAACAAATCAGGACATCCATTAACATGAGTTCAACTTACTGCCCCCAAATAGACGACCATACAAAATCATTATTAAATGCTTGGAATCCTACCTTTGTTATTTTATAATTGATAAGCAAAATAAGTGGCTCCATTGGTCGAACCTAGTAGAATGGTGATATAACTCTACATACCGCACATTGGCTAAAATGACTCCTTTTCAAACTCTACATGGATACAAACCTCCCAAGTGGAAGGAATTTTATTTAAGTGATACAAAAGTTTTGATAGTACGAAGTAAACTTGATGAAAATCATAAGCTAATCCAACTACTTAAGGATAACTTAATAGTTACACAAAACTGTATGAAGCAATAAGCAAACCATCATAGAACAGAGAGAGAGTTTGAACTTGGATACTAAGTGTTTATGAGATTATAACCATATAAATAGTTATATCCAAAGCAATAAGGTAAAAACAAGTTAGCCCTCAAGTTTTATGGGCCATACCAAATTAATAGGAATATTAGTGAACTAGCATATGGACTGGATTTACCGAACAAAAGTCATATCCATACCGTTTTCCATGTGTCATGTTCGAGAAAATGTTGGGGTAGTAATAATTAACACAAATGGAACTTCTTATACTGGATGATGAAGGAAAGGTAGAAAAGTTCAACTAAGTAGTTTAATCAAGATTGAAATTGGAGCTTTGCAATTCTGAAAAAACCCTAGGCTGAGTTTCGACTCTGTGGCTGGACAGTGGGGAGGGAGAGGAACTCCCTCCTTTCAAAACGTCGTTCTACAACCTCAAACAGCGACGAGGTGAATCTTGAACCCTAAAGATCCAAGACCCATTGACGGGAAAGCGTATGTTCCCTTGGCGACTCAAAATGATGGGGACCTGGACCTTGTAGCAAAGAAAATTACTATGCAGCGCTCAGATCGCGCAACTGGGGGTTCCTCTGGGAAGTCAGTGGAAGAAGGAAACACATAACCAACCACTAGCATAGACCTTCAATACCCCAAAATGGGCCTCTAAAGAACTTGATCGCGAATGGGAGGGGAACCGGAACCAAAAGCAACGGTTGCCTCCCGCTGACCAACTCTATCCCCAGTCTCGAAATATCCTCGAACAAAATTGATGAATATAGGAAATACATGAGGTATCATGCCATAATTTGTAAATTCATGGGATTTTGGCCCAACGAAAGAGCCCTTCAAGGATGGATTGCTCATAATTGGAATCCAAAGGGGGATGTGGACCTGAATTTTGGATTGAAAGGTTTCTTCATGACCATATTCTACAATGTCGAAGAACAAGAAATAATTATAGAGAAAGGCCCCTACTTCTTCAACAACTCAGGCCTATTCATGAGGCACTGGAAGGAGAAATACTATCTAGAAAAGGAATACTTCATAGAGGTTATAGTTTGGGTGAGATTGTACTCCCTACCTCAGGAATACTCGGGTGAGGAAACCCTAACATGGATTGGTAATAGCCTTGGATGGTTTATCAAGAGCTCACAAATAACAAGAAGAGGTCACTACACCTCCTATGCCTGAATTTGTGTTCACATGAACGTTGTGAAGCCCCTCCTTAAAGGCATTTGTCTCAAATTTAAGGATGAAGAATAGGTGCAACCCTTGGATTACAAGCATATACCCTTCATATTCCAGTGCTGTCATGAGTATGGCCACCTCTACTGATATTGCCCCCATACCCCACCACCTCCACCCTAGCCATCTCGCTCCCAACAGTCTCACAATGGATTTACAATAATCAGTCACAATCCAAAAGGAGGAGTTAAGCCCCAATCAACCCCCGCCAATACATGTGTCGAATCCTCGAATCACTTTGTTGTTCTCAAAGAAATGGAACGGATAAAGCTCCAACCCTCCAAACCGATCCCACCCCAACGGGGTCGAATGCCGAGGATGAAGATCCCAATCAAGTAAAATTAAGCAAGTTAGATCCAACGGAGGATATAACCATGGAAGAGAAAGATGATCCCAACATCAATGATGAGGAAGATGAATTGAATATCACCAACCACAAGTTGCAAAAAATTGTGGAAACATGCAAAGCCGTAGATCTCATGGAGATTCCTAATGCCCACATTCCAATCATAAGATGGGCTCTTCAATAAGTGGCCCACAACTCCCCCCAACATACTGAATCATCTAGCAAATCCACCCACAAGGTGGGCATCCAATCGGCACACTCGCCCCTCTCTCTAGCAAGAAGGATCAAAAGCATGGATGGAATTCAAACCATCAGAGACTAGAAGGGCTAAGGGAAACCCTAATAGCCTCATGTAATCACACATCTCTCATGGACTGGTTACAGTCCCTTTCCCCTACTCAATAGTTTCCTAATGAAGATATTATCTTGGAATATTTAGGGTCTTGGGGGGGAATAAAAAAATCAAACCCTCTGAACTAATATCAACCAAGAAAATTCTATGGTAGTCTTTATCCAATAAACCAAATTCTCTTTAGAAGCAATGTCGTCCCTCTAAAAATTCTGTTGGAGAGGTTGTCAATCAATCGCTCTAGATGCTACAGGCGCAGTAGGTGGCATGGTTATTCTTTGGGACCCTTCCTTGATTCATCTTTCCAATTTTTCCTCAACCGCTCATTCCATCTCTACCTCATTCCATCTTTTGGCCTCTAATCTCATTGGATACCTCACCAATGTATATGGTTCCTCTATTCCCTCCATAAAGACGAGATTCATGTTTTCTCTTTCCTATATAAAAGACAATGTTGTTCGGGACTCCACTTGGGTTGTTGGGGGGGGGGACTTCAATTTGATATCTAATCCCATGGAAAAAAAAGGGGCATTGGCAGTCTAGATTCTGCAAGCAGAGCTTTTGGCCCCCTTATTGCCTCTTTGGATCTTATGGACATTCGGCCAAAGAATGGTTTTTTTACTTGGAACAACAAGAGAGGGGGGGCACACCAAGTTGCATCCATATTGGATAGATTTCTCCTCTCATCCAATATCGTGAGATCAAACTCTATAATTGACGATGTCATCCTTCCTAGTGCAGGCTCTGACCATTGGCCTATCTTCCTTGAAGTGGACGAATTCATCACTACCAGAAACCGCCCATTCATATTTGAATTTTTTTGGCTAAGCCACCCAACTTTTCTAGATACATTCTCAAGCTGGTGGGAGGAAGCACCCCCCAATTATGGATAAAAAATGTACAGTCGACAACATAAGCTAAAATGGATAAAGGGAAAGCTCAAGACCTAGAACAGGGAGGTGTTTGGAAACATCTTTGATGCCAGGAAGAAGCTTGAGGCAAATATCATAGAGTTTCAGCAAGAGGCCATATCTCAAGGATACACAGAAGAATTACTTCATAAGGAAATAAACCTTCAGCGGACCATCAATCAAAGGATGGACCAGGAAGAAGTGTTGTGGAGGTAGAAGTCGAGAATTAGGTGGCTTAAAGAGGGTAAATGTAACTCCAAGTTCTTCCACGACTCCATGATCCAATGGCAAGCTCATAACTAAATCACCGGAATTCAAGCTGGTGGGGGGAGGACTCTAACCAAACAAGAGGACATTGCAGAGGAATTGGTTTCTTACTACCGCCACATTCTCACAGACGACGCGACAGTTGAAGAAATGGAAATGAACTCCATCCTCCAACATATTCCAACTTTAGTCACAACAGAGAAAAATGAGAACCTTCTGTGACCTATCACTCTTGAGGAGGTTATCGTAGTTGTGAAATATATGGCAACAAGTAAGGCACCTGGGCCCAACGGCTTCACCACTGACTTCTTCCACATCTGTTGGGACATTGTTCCACATGAGGTTTGGGAAGTTATTGAGGAGTCCCGCATAAGGTCAGTCTTCCTCCCGACTTTGAACGCCACCTTCCTTACTCTCATTTTGAATCAAGACAACCCTGTCTATCCAGGTAAATTTTGGCCTATTGCCTTATGTATTGTCATTTATAAAATCATCATAAAGGTCATAGCTAACAAGTTGAAACCTAACTTTCCTTACCTCATCTCTGAAGGGCAATCTGGGTACGTGGAGGGTCATCAAATATTTGATGGGATTCTCATGGAACATGAGACGATTAACACTCTCAGATGCTTGAGAAAAGTTGACATGCTCATTCAACTTGATATGTCCAAATCCTTTGACAAAATCTCTTGGAAATATTGGAGAAAAAACCCTAGCCTTTGGATTTTCTACTCAATGGGTTAACTGGATCCTAACCCTGACATCTTCAGCTTTCTTCTCCATATTGGTGAATGGATCGCCCTCCCCTACCTTCTCCTCATCGAGATGAGTGCGTCAGGGGGACTCGCTATCCCCATTTTTGTTCAATCTCATGGTAGAAGGCCTAGGGAGGACGCTAAAGGCATCCATTCAAAGCAACACCCTTTTTGGTCTTATCCCTACAAGTGATGAAAATAAAGCCTCACATATTCAATTTGTAAACAATACCATGCTACTTGTTGCCGCCTCCATGAGGGAATTCCACTACTTAAAATCCCTGCTATCCACCTTTTTAACCACTTTAGGCACATCCCTTAACAATGACAAGTCTGCAATCTTCTTTTTTAACACTGCAATAAGGCTTCAAATAGCAATTGCTATATTGATGGCCTTCCTAAGTGGAACTATCCCCTCTTGGTATCTGGGATCCCCACTCATTGCAACATCCACTAGACATGGTGCATGGTCACTTCTTATCAACAAAAGGGAGAGATGCCTTGCCAATTGGTCCTTCTGTTCTCTTAACATTGCAAGACGACTTGTCCTTCTTAGTTATGTCTTGAGAAGCATACGCACTTACTTTATTTCCATATTGGTTGCCCCTACATGGTTTTTGAATGAAATCGGATCTCTGAAAAGAACTTTTCTGTGGGGGGGTGAAAAATGGGCCCTCGTGGTTTGGGACAATCTATGCAAGCCCAAGCTTATGGGGGGCTTAGTATTAAGGGATCCTGAGCTAGAAAAAAAATCCATGATGGCCAAACTTTGGTGGAGATGGCTTACCACCCCTGAAGCTCTTTGGTCAAGAATTTGGATGGGTAAATATGCAAACATAATAAACCAACAGGATCTCATATGCATGGAAAACAATCCCAAGGGATCATTAATATGGAACGTTGCTTGGAAAAATAAGAATATCATCCAGGACCATGCTTTCTGGGAAATTCGCAATGGCAAATCAAATCTCTTCTGGGATGATTCCTGGTAGCAGAGACCAAAGCCTTCATCTCTTGAATTCATTCAACCTTTGAGATAAATGACTCTATTAGAAGGAAAATTTATGGTATTGCATTTATGGAGCTCAGGCATCACTATCACTCAATGGCGACGATGGATGGGACAACAAGCATGGCCAACCACCCTCGTAGAAGCGTAATGGAGACTGTTCTAGGACAAGTTGCAGACTAGACAAATTACCAAACATGAAGTCAAGGACATCCTTTGATGGGGGAACTCTAGTAGTGGAACTTTCAACCTCAAAGAAGCCTATTCGATCCTATCGGGCTATAGGTAGGAGAAGCCTGGTAAGATCTAGCCGAATATATGGAAACAAAACTTATGGCCAAAAGTCTCAACCTTCCTCTAAATGGTATGCTGGCACCGAACCCTAACCTGGGACAGACTTATCGAAAGAGGCTTTGAAGGACCCTCGATTCGCTATCTTTGTCATGTTTGTCTGGAAGACCTAGAGCATCTTTTAAACTCTTTCCCATTCAACAGGCAGCTTTGGGACCAAGGAGAGAGCATCATTCGTCAAACCGATCATAGAAATGCAAGTATTATAGACACCTTGACCAACTAGAGAGGGGAAATATCCTCAAATAACATAGTAAATAGATTCTCGCAACTTTTCCTGGGCTTCCTTCTCTGGGAAGTTTGGAAAGAAAGAAATCGCCGCATCTTCCACGATTCCAGATTGTCTCTCCAACAAGTATGGAGGAAAATCCAAATAGATATCCAGGAAACAATCAATTCTGCACAATGGTCCCCCAATGACTAGGACTGGTCCAATCCAAACATGGAGATACTTCATGCCTGGCACCTTCAACAAACCCGCAACTCCAACAATTGTCTACTACAAAGTATCCCTCTTGAAAGCCCGAACTTGTGGACCCCACCAAAAATCGGATTCGTGAAGTTAAACTTTGATGGGGCGAGCATGGGAAATCCTGATGCTGTTGGATTTGGAGGGGTCTTTCGGGACCACAATAGCGGAATAATCATATTCTTTGCAGGCTAGATGGGAACTGACAGCAACAAAGCGATAGAACTATTCGCAATGCTGAAAGACATTATTATTGCAAAGGAGGAGAACTATTCCAAACTAATCATTGAAGGTGACTCAAAGCTAATGATTTTGATGCTCAACAGACTCCTCAAAGGTTCCAAGATCAGCAAAGTAAATATGAGTTTGCGTCTAGCATCCAAGATGGAAATGTTGGCTGCTAAAATTGATCGCTCCTTAGCTATTGTCACTCACCATGTCAAGATAGATGCCAATAAGTTGGCTGACAGGTTATCCAACTAGGGGGTGGATCACCCCATGGATGAGTGCAATCAGCCAAGGGAGGAGAACGCTAGGTAGGTTCTCAGAGAGGAATGCGACAAACTCAACAATCAAGACATCACCCCCACGATGGGTTCTAGTAAGGTGAAGGCATTAACTGTAATGAACAATAGCAAGCCTAATGCGTTGTTCAATGCATGTTGTCAGCTCGCTCGTGTGAGCCTTCATGGCCGCCTAGGTTGGCCGCAAGGATGATAATTTCCCACCTTATGTTTTCAACCAAAGCCTCCAGAATTGTTGTATATGGCTCGGGCACCAGCTTAGAATCGCCAATTGCGGTCACCACCAGAATTATCAACCCCATGTTATGCAGTAGGAGCTTGTTGCCTGGCTTGAGCATTCAATTCACAGCTCATCACTTTGGGTTCTGACTCACCGGGTCGTTACAATGGTAAGGATGAAGGTTACTAAGAGGAAGACGAGAAATGGCCCAAGATGAACGCACATGCTGCGAGCTTTGAAAGAGATGAGGAGAGTTCAAGGATTTTTCAAGAATGACCTTCCCCCCTCTACCAGAAAATGCACTGCTCATATGGAGAAACGCCTAGAGCATAAGGGTCATAGACCACAGGCCAACCAACTAGAGGAATACTTTGGCGGGATGGTGGAAGATGCTAGGTGCTCACGCACCAGAGAGACCCACCACATGAAAACTATGGGGGTCTATAGGACCATGAAGACCCTCCTTACCATGTCCATGGAAGATTGCCTTCAAGGGCACTTCCCGAATAATGCCGAGATTCCTCCCCTGTGTAATCACATAGAGAATTTGGAAGTGAGGCTTCATCACCTACTGTAGACTCAACGACTGGAGGCGGCCTGCATCAATGCTAAATTGGATGCTTTGGCTCGTGCTTACAGTAGGAAGACTTTCAGCAATCCCCCACCCGACAAACCCTTGGATACACAAATCATGTTCAGGAGATGCCCCTTGATCGTTAACCGGGAAGTGAAGCGCAAGAATTCAGGTGCTAGCCCATCTCTGGTTTTAGTTTCTAATGATGAATAGATGCTATGTCCTTAGTGTTGTGTTTCTAATTATTTGGTGGACTTGTTTTTTTCGTAATTATTAGGCCATAACCCCCGGCCTTTGGGGAAATTGCATCCAAACCTTTTTAGAACAGTACTGCTGCTACCATAGTCTATTAGCTTGGGGTCTTTTTGGGACATAAACAGTTTCTTTTTGGGTCTGGGAATTAGGACAAACATTGCTTGGACATGGATTAACACTGATATGGCTCTATACATTTTTCTCTTTCTAGTTTGATATAATTTTTAGAACTTTACAAAAAAAGATGAAGGAAAGTTAGTCTTAGAGCTAGAAGCTATCATTGATAGCAGGGAGAAGAGGTTACACTTTAAACATATCAAGGAATGCTTCATTAAGTGTAAAAAACTTCCAGTAGACACATCTTGGGAGATAGAGAAGTTCTATCATCAACATTCCTCATTACCTTCTTGCTTTGAGGACAAAGCATCTCAAAAAGGGGAGTGCAAGGTTATAAATATAAAAAGATAGGGATACTAATAAAATTACAAATCAATAATAAAGTAAAAGATAAATAATAAAGAGTTAAAAATTTATATTAAAATATAAATTAAGAAAAAGGATTTCATTTATAGATGTAACCTTTCATTAAAGGGCACTTAGGCGCCCTTTATGGGGTATATATTCGAACATCGTCTTATTTTTATTAATTACATTGTTTTTATAATTATTTATTCCACAAATTTTATGTGTATGTACTTCATATTTATGAACTTATTACATATGTTGTTATATAGAGGCAAGGATGTTATCTTTATCTTTATGGTAGTTAATTGCTTAACAAACTATATACTCATTTCATTCTATTGTATACAAAGTTTACAATCGTTTGGGGTTGTTAATTTATTCTTTAAGAATGTCTATAAGCTTAGTGTACTCCTTCATTGCATCAATATTGCTGATTGAGACAACAAGTTTGCAAGTCACTCATGGTAAGGACTTTTCAATTAACACGAATATTTGTTAATATGAGTTTCTTTCACCACCCTCAATCAAATGGGAAAATATAGGTAATCCATAAATCTCTAGAGGGATATATTATGAAACCGTTGAGCAAGCAAATAAGATATACAGAGTGGCAGAAAGGGTTTGAACCATTCTCAACATTGATATTCATATCAATGATGATATTATATAGTACATGGATCCTAGTCACCTCTCGATCTATATTCCATCGACAACTCATTAGTGGATAAATATGACAAATCATAAAGTGATAAAACTAATAACTCATATGAGATGTGATCTAGGACTTCGTGATTGTCTAGGGACTTATAGTCTAACATATATTTAGATATACATAAGGGATAAACAAAGAAAATGGTTGGGGTGTTTGCATATTTTTTAATATTGGCACAGTATTACATATCACTCTACCAATAAATGCCCCCTTCAAGGCATTATATGGCTATGAACCTCCACTGCCCAAGGACGGGGGCATCCAAAGTGTGAAATCCTTGCCTGTAACTAACACTATACAAGAAACGTATAGCATCTTCAATGTCTTCAAGGACAACTTTTATCAGGTAGGGAATACAATAAAACAACATGCTGATCAACATTACTCATATATGCAATTAGTGGTTGGAGATATGCCATTTTTTCAACTATGATGATGCAAACACAAAATTATTTAGCGACAAGGTAAAATAAACTTCAACCTAGGTTCTATGGACCATACAAAGATCAAGCAAAAGTTGCAAACACACTAGACATCCCCAACAAGGGAAGACTCCATGATGTCTTCATGTCTAATATTTAAAAAATAAGTTGGCCAATGTGGTAGTGGCCCAAATAGAGATCCCTCACACATATGAAGAAGGTCAGCTAATATTGGAGCTTAAGGGCATTCTTGAAGTGAATGCGAGAAACCTCCATAAAATCTACAAATCACATGGTACAATATCAAATGGACGTGACTCCCTCAAGAGGAAGCCACATGGGAGTTTGAAGCTTTTTTGGTGGAGCACCCATTTTCATGTGTTTTAGAGAACCATTCCTCTTGGATAGCCAATTGAAAAAAATAACCCCCTTTCTCCTTTAATGCTTTAGTTATAGTAATGTGTTTGGTGCGCCTAGATGATACTTTTTGGAATAAGTGGTGTCGGGATGAAATCATGTCAATATTCTTGAAGCGACTTATTTATAAAACACACCCTTGTTTTCTTTGTACACATCCCTTGAAAATCACTATGGGTCATGTTATCACCTAGATTGCAGCTGCTACTAAGAGAGATCTTATATAGGATGGTAGAGGGAAGGCATGTAAACCAAGTGACACCGCAAGGGCCTCATCCACTACTAATGGAATAACTGTCACACTGGATGGGCTCTAGTCGCTTTAGGCCAAGCTAGAAGCAAGACCAAGGGGTAGACCCTAGATAGCCTAGAAAGAATAACTGAAGACAAGACACACAAGCAATGGATGGGAAGAAATCAATGGAAATGGTATCTTGAATTAATATCCTAGATCGACAGATAGCTATTGAGATAGAGCGTTTACTAACAGGTTGAGAGGCTTTGACAATTGATGATATTATCAACCTAGATGAATTTACCCCAATAACTATGATTACAAACCAGATATAAGACAATATATGTGCCAAATGCAAAATGCCCAATCCACATCGGCTAGGGTTTAAGCAACTAAATGAGAAATGGCTATGAATTGGTAATTTAATGAATTATTGGCACTCTAAATGGTTGTTAGATGCAAGATATTGAAGTTAGTGAAGATTTAAGCAACACCTCGATCACCTGTACAGGAATATGGAGAAATGCCCAATGAGAGGGAATTGATCTGGAAGAGACTAGTGCTACAGGATGGGAAAATGGAGTCAGATGTAAGCCAAACTTGGTATCTAAGGGTTTTATGCCAATTCCAACCTGGGTTTTTAACCATAAAAGCAAAAGGTGACCATAACTACTAGTTCTACAAAATGAGTTTTTTATACTTAGAAGAAATTGCTTACCAGTGTAATAAAAATTCAAACTAGAGAGAAAAGATTGAGATCGTACCTGGAATCTTGGTCGATGCCAAGGTAGTGACACTCTTCCTCAACTATGATCAACTTGATGAAGCCTCGACGAAGATCTTTCCCAAATCGAGATGCCCAATGTGGCTAATGCGACCTTCTCCTGCACAAGCATACAACACATGTCAATATGATATCCAGGAGAGATAAACCAATGCAACAAGATAAACAAAGGGCATTTCACTTGATAAATAAAATGCACAAATGAAAACTCCTTAATGTGGAATGATTAAGAGAGAGAGAGAGAGAGAGAGAGGCTATGCTCTCCACAATAACACCCCCTTCCAAAATCGCTACCTTGTCACAAAGTCACCAGAAAAAATGCTAACAAGAACCACGACGATTTCACTAGTGTTTACGGAGTAAGATAATGCAATCACTATGCAAGAACATCATACACAAGATACGCAATTTTTTTCGAAATATATTTTCTCTATTAGCAAAAATATCTAAGAGCCAAAAGTCCTTTACAATGGAGGATCGTCACTCTTAAATAGGAGAAGAGTGATGTCCACATCCTAACTAACTTCATCCAACAGTTGATATTATAAAATCATCAACGGTGGAGATCAAATTTTACAATGATACATGGATCACACTTAAAAGAGGGGGATGCATTTTTCCTCTAGCACCCAAGATAAGCTCAATACATCATAATATAGAGATATAACATGTGGTACATGATGTGGGTGGTTACCTGTTACACCTAAATCTTACCATCAAGAGACTCAATGTAAACATCCCTAAAGTTTCCTTGACTAAGTTATTAACCTCGAAGAGATACAAACCCTTTCATACTAGGTTTTGAGAGGTCATCGCAGGTTGTCCTCATGCAACCTGCGACGTCGCAGGTTGGCCTCTTGCAGCCTGCGACGATGTCAGTTAATGGACAAAAATAGCTTCTTCGAGCCCATTTTCGAAGCTAGCTGACATGGATCCCTATCCCTGACCTTTTGGGAGAGCTGGCATTCGGTTCCTAACCTCTTGGAAGGATCCCCTATCTCTCTCCTACCATATCTCAACCTACCCTATCCACTTATTCCTATATAAGTGAAGCTCACTCCCATTCCAAAGGGAGGAAGTCTATAGTGTCTACGTGCTGGTGAAATCACCTTAGGAGAGATCTCTATTCATCTATTGGGAGACTCACACTTCCTTGGGAGGCTTTGGCATTGGTTTGATCGGATGAGGATTGCAACATCAAGTCAATGGTTGTAATCTTTCTATCCTATGTACTTCTCTTTTCAATACAGTAATATAAGTGCTTTCCACCAAAATCTCCTTGTGAATTAATGATATCTTGTGTAGTTCTCCTACTTGACTGCTTACTTAGATCTATTATTGTATAGATGCGTTTTACTTGTTTTGTTGTCTTGTTATCTTGACAGGTTTTACAACTCAGATCTGAAGATTGTCAAGCTTGGAGCAGCATTCAAGGAGAAAAGGATTAGCGATCTATAAGGTAAATGTATCTAGTTCCTTGATCCTTAATTAGATCTAGGAGAGTGATTTATATTCTATCCTATTTGTTCTAGACTCGCGTTGAGCTAGGGAGATCGTGCCTCGAGTCCGCTCTTGGTAGATTGTTCGTCAAAAAAATCTGGCGACCATACTGGGGAAGACATTGTTTGTAGTTGTCAATTTGAATACCATTTTCAGTTGATTGCTTTTGCAAGCCATTCATAGTCTTATGTGCCTTCTAATCCTTGTTTCACCATCATATCTTCACTTTGAAGAGTCTATAGCCCTCCTGTGAGTTTGTACTCATCATTTTCAAACCATTTCATTGCTCACTGTTTGGAGATTTATTCATTTTCGAATTTGGATCTCGCTTGTCGCACCTGGGCAATGGAGCCAGAGCGACACTGTGTCATTTCTTGGTCCATGTTCTCTGTCTTCTGGCCTATCGCCGCAACCCCTTCATTGGCCTACTGCGACATCATCGCACTTCCTGCATTGGTAAACTGCGATGGTCGCTCTGTGTACAAACACAGACTGCACTGATCTGTCAAAATTGGCATTCAAGCATCCCTTCTCCATTTCTGATTTGAGTTGTGGTTTGGTGTACAAACCCCCTCTGCACTGCAAGATCCAGTCAGAGACCCCATTTTGATTTATGTGTTGAAGTGTTTGGTTTCATTTGGAGTTGTTTTGGGTTCCATCTTGGACAAGTCTGAGATTTGGTAGTGGGTTTCGTCTCCCCCACCTGCATCCACTCATCCTTGCATTCCCTCCTCTCCTTGCTAGATCTAGTCATTGTATTGAATCGGTTTCCAAACCTCATTTGCATACATTTTTTGAGCTTTGCTTGCTTTAGTGTTGCTTGCTACTGATTGATTTTGAGTGTTTGTGTGTATTTTCAGTACATGTGAGTGCTCGTCATTTTCTTGAGATTTTCTGAGTCATTGGAGTGTTGCAAGTGATCTTTTTATTTCAGTATTTGTGTTTAAAAGCATTGCTGTCATCAAATTGTTATTTTGATACATCCATTGAAAAAATCAAAACTACTTCATTTCCATCATTTTTCAAGCTCATTTGAAGAATTGTACATGCATTGGAATGTCTCATTTGTAGATCTTTTGGAAAAGTTGAAAGAAAATTAAATTATTTGTGTTTTTCACGAATTATGAGTTGCTCATTTTCTTGAAAAATTCGAGTAGACATCAAGTTTTGCAAAAGTAGTTACATGCATCTTTTGGTTCTTATGATTTTAGGCCATTGTAGTGAAAGTGAAAAGCCTGCATACTCTACCTAGAACTTCTCTCTTTTCATCACTTAGCATCATTTTTGTTTTGAAAAGATAAAAGAAAAAGAAAAACATGTTTTGATTTGGCTTAGTAGTGTTGTGTTATCTTTGTGTTTCACTAAAAAATAAAAGAATACTTCGTAATCATTTTTTGATAGATTTGGGATTGTATTGCATTGTGTTGCTTTGGCAAAATCATTGGAAAGAAATTTCTCCCTCCCATACATAGAGTTCATAAAAAAAAAGTGCATTTTTTGCATGTAGTTAGGGCCTTCATTATGCTTACGATTATGTACTCACCTCATGCATTCACCTAATCGTCCAGATAAAATTAACGGTAGAACTAGGGTAAAATTTTTAGTAACTTGTGAGTAAGTTAGAGACGTGTTCCGGCGTTGTTAAGCGTGGCAGCTGTCGTTATTTTCCAGCACTGTATTCCGGGGGTATTATAGTCTTCCACGTACTTATCGGTATATCAAATCTCTTTCGCGTACCAACCAGGTATATCGAAGCTCTTTCACGTACCCACCAAGTACTTCAAGCACTTGGCATATATTGAAAGGTGTTTCACGTACTTGGCGTATATAGAAAGGTGTTTCACGTACTCGGTAGTATATAGGAAGGTCTCGTGCCGTACGGTTGTGCATTAGACAACACCACTACGGATTTGAGCTCTCACGTACCTTGCGTATATCGGGAGACACCATTAGGATTCTGTTGATGCCCCGGGAATCGCAGCATCAAGCAGAAAGGGATTCTCCCCAGTGAGCAGTCCCAATTAGATCGCTCACCATTTGGTGTAGGGAATCCATCCGGTTAACGGTTCCGACTACCGTAAGATTTAAAGTTGCTTATTCATTATATCGGTTGCGACCCGATCCACCGTTTATGTATTTTATTTTAATATGATATGCAAGTGCCTAAAGCTAAATGCGGATAACTAATATAAATTAATCTAAAACAGTATAAGCAAATCTAATCTATCCTTGCAAGGAGCAAATTGTAAATATGAGCAATGTGCTGAAAGAAACATCTAAAGATTACATGGATAGCCATTTAAATCATAAAGAAGCATTTTCAGCAAAAAGTTAAAGATATTAAAGATAGCTTTAATTCACATGAAAGTATTCTATTACTCATTTAGGAGAATTATCATTGTACTGGAAAAGCAAGATCATTCAATAGACAGAAATAATTCACAGTAGAAAAGAGAGATCTCATAAGAATGCATGAGTGACATAAGAATAATCCAGCAGACATTCAACACATCTTTCCAGGAAAAATTGTCTTCTCCCAGGCTTTTATTAGGCAAAATCACTTTCTTGGAGCAAGCAACAAAGTAGTTCATACAAGCTAAGAAAATCTTTTCCCTGCCAAAAAGTCCTTTACACTATTCACTATTCATCTATTTATAGGTTTACAAAATGCCTCTAGGGCTACCACCTGGCCTTTTACAATTGTCTTTAAAGACTTTCCAAAAATAAAACAATTCATGGCCTCTTTTACATAACAGAAAAAAAAAAGGACAGTTGTCCTTGTGACTCCACGCTCTAACCATAGGGACAAAGAGAAGTAAACAAAAATGAAACAACGCTTCATGGCTGGTGCAGCTATCCTTGAGGTGGTGCCTCTGCTGGTGATGATGTGCCTGTGCTGGATGCTACTACTGCTGCTGCCTTCTTCTCTTCCTCTGCTATATAACTAAACCATACACCACTGTCTCTTACAACCACATTTGCTGGCGAGGGGAGCAGGATCTTCTGTGAAGTCACATGCTTACCAAGTTCTACTTCAATACTCTGAATTTTTGCTATTGATGTCTGGTGGATCTCCTCGAGCATATGATTGTGTACTGATGATAGCCCAATGTAGTGATGAAGATCATCGGTGGCCAACACATCAATTTTCTTTACATACTCCATTTGAACGCCCAGCTCGTCCTTTAAATCTGACAGGCATTGCTCTTTGCTTGGAAATTCATCCAGGGTCTGAGGAAAAACAATCTTGCACTTTTCATGCACTTAATGAATCTTTTGATACAGGCTATTTCCTTTCCCCATCGTTCCCTGGATCTTAGCCATTAGCTTGGTGCCGCAATTCCTGCAAAACTCCATGAGGGCTACATCTTCCTTAAAACCGTCCACAAATTTGAACGGGAGATGTTTAAGGAAATCTACCTTCCATTCTCTCCACTCCATCTGGCTCAAAATGTTTGCTTTTACCCGAGTGTACTTTCCTTTAAGCCTAACGGCTCCGGCATTAACTTCTTTCATCCTATCCAGCATGGTCTTGAGTTTGCAAACCTCCTCAGTAATCAGTTCTTGTGTGGCATGCATTTGTCTCAAGATGTCACATTACTTCTCATGAAAAGGAGACATATCCATCATTTTACTTTTTGCTTTCTCTAGCTGCTCAACCATTGACTGTTTATCCACTTCCAACTGAACAACTCTTGCTTCGAAATCATTCTCTTCTGCCTCTAGTACCATGATCTGAATTTCCAGGTGCTCCTTCTATTCTTCCAAGTGTCGATACTTATCCAACAACTCTTTGTGGTCAGCAAACAAGTGATTAGATTTTTTCACCACAAGGTCCCTGTAGGCCTGCTCGTTAGCCACAGTATGTTGCAGCATACGAGCTCTTCTCTTTGTTGACTCGAACTATTTAACCATGTCGATCACATTGTCCTCGGTTGCTTTTGTTGTTGCCACGACGGCAGATGCCATGGCCACGGGAGCCTTATTTGTATTTTGCATAACCGTGGTTTTTCGCTGGGTGACAATATCTGAATGGAAAGGTCTCTTTAACATTGTTTCTGACTTCAGGACCACAGACTTTCTCTTTTTATAATACACAAATTTATCCCATCGGGACACAGTATGATCTTCGGATGGGGTGAAACGGATGATTGGGAGATCTCTTATATGGATGTATACCTCTGCGGGTAGGGTCTGTACCACCTTAGATGAGTCTATTTCCATATCCTGGGTGTTAGAACCACCTGCTTGTGTATCTTGGTTGGCCTTAACCTCTTCTTCAGCTTTAAGCCTTCTTTCTTCTTCCTCAGCCTTCTGTTGATTTTCAATTAACTCCCTCTACTCTGCTTCTTGAGCTTCCTGCTGTAGCCTTGCTTCTTGGGCTTCTTGCTGCTGCCTTGCTTCTTGGAGCTTCAGAGCTTCTTCCTGCTCCTTTTGCAATTTATCGGCAACAATTTTCTGGAATCTCTCTGCCTCCTCTTTCAACCTTTGCTCTTCACGGGTCAGGACCTCAGCCGCTTCCCTTTCTTTCTGTAGGTTGGCTTCTCGGGCTGTGGCAGAGCTAGAGCTAGCTCCACCGCTGTGACGACAAATCTGTAATTCAGTCATATTACCGATTCCTCTGAACACTTCTGCTTCGGCATCATAGTAATGGGCATACTCAAAATGAGCATACAACTCCTTGCCATGCTCCGCAACTTTGTTCCATCGGTCATTTCTATGAAAGAGTGCCTCTCCAAAGTGGAAACCTCTTAACTCTTGAATGAACTCGTCGTCTCTTGCAACCCCCGAGAACTTATAGGCTCCTATACAGAAAGGCAAAGGAGGGAAGGAAGCCTTATGTTGCTTATTAAGAACTCCTCCTACTCCATCCAGGAAAACTTGTATGACTGCTTCTTTCAGGGCTATGTAATCAGTGGCATACCTTGGTAAGATGTATGGTGGCTTAGTACCTTCGAACATTCTGATATAGGTACCCCCTTCCGAGAAGTAGAAATCTCCATAATTTTCCATGACTTCCATGGCATTCTCTGACAAGCAGTTGGGTTCTTCATTGAACATCTGCTCATACAGAGGCATAATGAATTCTTCACATATGAGCTTATAGTGCATTTTGTAATTTTGAGCCCATAGTATTTTATAAGCAGTGTATACCGGGGTGTTGGACTGATCCTATGAGCAACCTAACCTGGGGAAAGGGAGCTTTACCAAGATGCAATCAATGAGGTATGAAGACATGAAAAACTCTGACTTCTTTAGGGCCAAACCTTCTTTAGCTGCGGCCACAGTGGATGCCAAACTATCTGAGAGGATAGTATCCCAATAAAAAACAGTTCCTTTAAATGCTATGTAGTGGATTATGGGGGCCCATTGTAACCTATATACAGTTCCATCAGGCATGCCGAAAATTCTGCTTAACATAAGGGCAATCAACCTAAAAGGAGGTCTCAGGCTCCGAACGTCATACTCATCATTGTCCCTCTTCCTTAGCTGTTTTTCCGTGATTAACAACTCTTTAGCCATTTCGAAATTATTCATCTGTCCCAACCATGCATCGTTCAACGCCTGCTGGGGACGTGAGAACTTGTAGGCTGCTGCAATATAAGCTGGATGGAATGAAGTGAATGCTTCTCCCTTGCTGTCCTGCAACACTCTTGTTTCTGGGTTGGCATGCTCCAATATCCACCCGATTACTTCTGAGCAAGGGAATAGCTCAGGGCGAGTAGAAGCCTTGGATATGCCAGAGGTCCTGATGTTTAGGTAGATTTGTTCTTCTTCTAAGAGTACCTCCTGGATATCTTGGTCTCTAATCATCCGGTAAATATCTCCCCACCGGACCTCGGGAGGGACGCCTGTGGTGCACTTAGTGTCTTGAAAGAGAGTTTCAGTCTTCGGCTCTACTGGCTTTGGTTCCATAATTTTATCTTTCTTTCTGCTGCCCTTTGGCATTGTAGCTTACCTCTGTCAAGCAACCACACGTGAATGAACATGAGATTGCAAATAATTATGTAAAACAAAGCAAGACCGGAAAGGAACAGGACTTAGCATGATAACGTATAATCATAACAAACTACAATGTTGCATGCTGGGAAAGAACAAAAACGCAAATAACTCAGGAAACACACATTATGGCCACCTAACTTGAACGCTCTAGGGAGGCGATGTCGGGCTCTGATACTTTTGAGCGGGCACATGGGCGTGGTTATAGGTTAGCGTTGCCAAATAAGAACCTTTTGCTGGCTAACCGGATTGGGAAACCTATGGGGCTGAAGTGGCTGCTAAAATCTACAAATACGGGCAACTTGAAAACAAAAGACAGTATACGACGAATGCCCGCAGGCCATGAAATCGACACAGTGAAAACTATCCGAGAAGATCTCGACGTGAATTTAGGACAAAACTAACGGTAGAATCACTTACCTGGCGACGAGACGACGGCCTAACAGGGTTTGATGCAGCGACCAAGATGAGCTGGATCAAACTTGAATAATCTCCAATCGGCGTCTTCCAGCAGCTCGATTCAACCAATGGGTTCAAAAACAACCTCTACCACCTTTATAATGAGGTCCACGTGTGTGGCAATTAATGGGTAGGTGGTGGTAATTTAAAACGGTGCATACGGCGGGTCAAATCTTCAGAAATGGCATTTAAGCCTAACCGTCAAAACCGGAGGGAAAGGGCGAGTTTCGTCCGCCGTTGCGGCATGAAATGCTGAGTTCTCCCAAAGTTGCGGCGGGCACTCGCGAGTTCCTATCGCTACGCGGGGACTTGGCGTTTGAGCGAGGTATTCGCCTATTGCGGGAAAGAAAAGAGAGTTGATCCGCCGTTCCGGAAAAACTTGACAAGTTCTTCCGAAATTGACAATTCAATAGTCCGTCGCGGTGAAAGTTCTTGAGTTGATCTGCCATTGCGGGAAGTCTTGACGAGTTCTTCCGCAATATCGGATGAAATTGGTAATTTTTTTTCAAAAAGTGAAAGGTCGAGGGACTTGGTGAGGAGACGCCCGTTGCGGCAAAACTTCATGAGTGCTTCTGCCATTGTGGGTGAACATCTCGAGTTCTTCCAAAATTTCAGATAAACGTAAGTGCTTCCGCTGTTGCAGGTGAACATCTCGAGTTCTTTCGAAATTTCGGATAAACGTAAGTGCTTTCGCTGTTTCGGGAGAAAATCACAAGTGCTTCCGCTGTTTCGGGAGAAAAACTTGACTTTTGACGTAGAAGAAAACTGCAACTTAAAAAAGGCTTCTCATTGAAACAAAACTAAGTACATGAAATTTTCCAAAGAAGACTTAACTCCTAAGCAAACTTTCTAGGAAAATAAAAGGAGGGGCCCCAATGTCTACACAAAAAGTTGGGGGGGGGGTATGTTGCTGCAACAACAGATTCTTGAGACCAACTGAGTTAACCTTTTGGTCGTCTTGGCAGAGCAATACACCGAGAACAGCACTCGGGGAGATTACTACGCACGTACCGTCCAGGTAATCGAGTATTCAGGAAAGGGTACGGTCCCAATCCTCCGTGTCGCGTTTTATTGTTGGACCCTACGGTATATAGCGATTTGCGAAATCCTGTGAGGTTCCAGACCTTTGAATCCACTCTTATCACATAAGTTTGCTTGTGGCCTTAGTTTGTGTAAGGTTTTGTCTGTTCTGCTTTTCTTTTGTTTAGCCTGCCTTGGGAGAAACTTTTGTTTCAGTCACTCTGGCTGACTTTCCTTGGAGAAGGTCCCATAGGATTCAAAACTTACCACCCGGATATCCCCTTAACCATGAGGTAATTTCGAGGGTAAGGATGGACCCACAAGCCACGGTCGTGTCACCTGAAGTGGAAAACCCTACATTGAATGTTGGAGCACATATGTTTCCTCCAGATTCACCTGCCTCTCATCCCCCGCAAGGTGAAGAAGCACAAACTTCTACTTCACAAGACCTACCTCTCGTTCTACCGGGAGAGCCTGGATCGTTGGAATAGATAAATTCACCCCAGGACGACCCTTCAGCATCTTATTGGACATCTTCTCTAGGCCACCCAGTGGCCCATTTTGCCGTTGCATCCCGACCTAGTTGGGCTACTCTCGATGATCGCATGGCACCTTATCGTGAACAATTGGCTAGGTTATGAGCAATGGCCACACAATTTACAAACCGGAGCCTTGCACGGAGGGTTGAAGACCCGACGTTACCTCCTTATCAACCACTCCGAAGTCGTTATTTGTCTTATGATTCACCGGAATCATCCACGCAACATGTGACCACTTGTGAGGCTGGTCAACCTTCAACTCCTGCACATACATCTCCTAAATAGGAGACCAGTCCTATACCTCAGACGACCCAACCTGTTGAAGGACAATAATCCAACACACCTGTGACTACCACGGTTACGTCACTTGCTCCTCCCCTACCCCAAACTTCAAGGGGAGGATACTTTTTACCCCTTACCTTCTTTACAGGTAACGATAATCCTATGGTGGATAATCAACAACCAGTGTTGGGTCAACCTTTACTTAGTGGTTAGCAAGTTGTTGCTGGGGGGAAACCCCCGTCTCTTAACCATAATACTGCAGCAGGATTTCCCATCGGTCCTTCCGTTGGAAATTCCTTGCCTCCCGGACCTTCCACTACGGGACTATTCCATGTTGGGGGACCGTCCAATGTAATTCAACCACCATCAAGTCAAGCATATCCAGGTCATCTTAACCCTGTGCCGGGTCAACTTAATCCTGGAAATGCACTCTACGGGGTACCCTACCCCAGAAACCCTTACACTCTACGGGGACAGCAAAATGTTTTACAACATGGACCCCCGCTTATAGTCCCTCCACCCCCGTTTGCTCCACCCCCACCTCCCATTGGAGGCGGCGGGCCCCCACACAACTCTCGAGGAGGCGGACCTCTACCTTTTGGCGGAGGACCACCTCATTTAGGCCATCATGGCCCACCCCCTCCTAATGGCGGAGGTGGAGGACCATCCCATCCTGGTGGTGGTGGTGGTGGACCACCACCCTACTATGTCGATGGTAGTGGAGGACCATCCCATCTTGGTGGTGGTGGTGGAGGACCGTCCCATCCTGGTGGTGGTGGTGGACCACCACCCTACCATGGTGGAGGCGGTGGTGGAGGCCCTTACCCTTCTGGCGGCGACGGTGGCCCACCGCCCCACCCCCCCCCGCCCCCCCGGCGGAGGTGGTGGAGGCCCACCCTATTCCGGCGGTGGTAGCGGACCACCACCTCCTCCTAGCGGAGGCAGTGGCAGTGGTGGCCCATTCTAACCTGGCGGTGGTGGAGGACCCCCACCATTTGGAGGCGACCCACCCCCTCCCGGTGGTGAAAGCGGGCCCCCACCTTACGGTAACGAGCCACCTTATTATGGTAATGGACTACCTTACTATGGCAGCGGACCTACGTTTGGTCCGGGCGGCCCGTACCCCTATGGCCAGTTTCCTCCAAGAACACCCTATGGTCAATCGATACAAGGTCCCACTGGTCCTTACACACCTTATCAGTACTATCAGTACCTGCATCCTAATCTGCAGCTACCCTTTTTGGCTACTTTGGACCTGCCTGACCTGTCTCGCTTGACCAATGACCCCATCTACCACGGAACTAATTGGCCACCCATTCCGGTAAAACTTCCATCAGATATCCCAAAATTTGATGGCAAGCCGGGTGATGATCCTAAAAACCATGTGATGACATACCACTTGTGGTGTTCATCCAACTCCTTGATGGACGACTCGATTCGTCTCAGGTTATTTCAATGGACTCTCACTGGTTCGGCTGCCAAGTGGTATATTGAACTACCGCCCCATTCTTTTCCCAATTTTGGTTCTCTTGCTATGAATTTTTTGACTCATTTCCAGTTGCCTATACAGTATGAAACTGGTACAGAGCTTTTAACCTCGCTCCATCAAAATACTGCTGCTCACATCTCAGATCATATACATGAGTGGCCGAGGAGACGACATCTCATTAAGGCTCCTATTCTAGACCAACTCCTAACTGACTGGTTTACGAAGTCTCTCATACCTACCATAGCACGAGATGTTGCCATGGGAGGCGCTGTCACTGAGGAACAAGCCATCGCCCGTGCCCATTTATTAGACTCAGACTATGCTCAATCTGGCACGTTGTTTGATATTCTTCCTGACGCACCCTGTAACACATACGACCCCGCAAAACCACCCAAGAGACCCAAGTTGATGGCATCATTGGATCCCTTAACACCCAGCCTCCTTCTCAAACTGTTGGATCGTCGAACCCCCAAGGTTCTTCCCCATCACCAACACAGGATGGTCACGACACCACCAAATAATCCACTCCTGCTGTCACCGAAGAAGTGAATTATGTTTCATCAGCTTCACCTCAAAAGTCTGGTGGTAAGAAGAAGAACAAAGGGAAACCTAAGAAATATTCCACCCAACAGGAACATAAGAGCACCCCTGATGACACCAAACATAAAAGGAAGTTGAAGTATCCTTGTCTGCTGTGTGGTGATGACCACTTTTCTAAAGAATGCCCCCATAGAGACGAAGTCCAAAAGTTTCTTAAGGAAAAACCCATACCCCAATTCTCAACGATCCCTTCCTTGCTCAAAATCAGCAGTTGATTGCTCACACCTCTCCTTCCTAAGGAGAAGCACCCACCACCGCACATGTTCTCATGATGCGTAGTGAGACCATCAACTTGAACACCTGTTCTCGTTCGTATGACTCTGTCCCAGCAAAGGAACCTGTTGGAAGTAATACTGAAAAAGCTTCCACTTTGATGCCTGACGTCACCGTACCGGCTGCTCCTCTCACCATTGAGAAACCTTCTTTCGATTCAGTGTTGCGTCCACCCAAGAGCACGATTAGAAAATTGGTTTTCAATCCCAATGCTCGGGCTGCTCATAACTTCGTAGAGGACTTAGCACAAGCTCCTTGTGCTATGTCGATGCTCGAGGTCTTGCAAAACTGTCCAAATCGGTGCAAGACTCTCCTTGCTGCCATCGGTGCAGTTGACCCGGATTCATCAAACACCATCATGTTCCGGCTGGAATACTTCAAACCGATGCTCTCCCATCAGTTGGCATTTCAAGTTGCCACAAACATTGCTGGGAAGACAATCCACTGTACCGTTTTGGACGAAGGTGCCTCTACTTCAGTCATGTCGATCTCATGTTGGAGAGCCATTGGCTCTCCCGAGTTGAACCGTTCTCCTACCACTTTGAGAGCATTTGACGGACGTGGCTTTAAACCTCATGGGTTGTTACAAGCTTTAGCAGTCGAGCAAGGGGGCAAGATCGCAACCATTAATGTGGAAGTGGTCGTTGGCCTATTAGATTATGACATTATGCTTGGTCGTAATTGGTTTTACGCCATGACTGCGGTCGCATCATCTGTCTTCCGCATAGTACAATTCCATCATCAAGGCCGAATTGTTACTGTCAACCAACTGGATTTCTGCACACCTGACACCGCTACTCACCCAGGCGATAACGTTCCATCGATTGGACAATCTTCGCATCAGTATGAGAGTGTGGGGGTCATCCTCCTTAAGGACTCATCCCTTATGGGCGTCTTTCCTACTTTGGATCCCCCAAATCATGTTGCCACGGTGAACATGATCTCCCCGCGGATTTCATCTATCCCCAACTCCACTAATTCATGGCTTGTACCTAACGAAGCCACCACACACCTGATTGGAGACACTATGCCTCTGTCACCCGTCGAACTCACATACGAGGCTATCCAGTCAGCACCAGAGGACCACTTAGCTGTGGCGTCCACCTCCTGTTCCCTACAGCGGACATCATCCGATCCCCTGTTATGGACTTTTCATTCTGACGAGTCCATTATGGAAATCATGAGTGCAGATGATCCTCCATGGGAAGACCTCCATCATTGTTCGTCTTTCCTTCCCTTTTTGGATACTTTGGAGAACAGCATTAGCACCATCTTTACACCGGATGTCCACTCTGGCTCTCAGTCCTCGATACTCACGTGTCAAACGGACTCCGAAGGAAACTTAGCCAACATTGAGCCTACCACTTTGATAGACATTTCAGTTACTCCTGGTGTAGTGGAACACATTCAGTTAGGCCATAAATGTTCCCCTGAAGAAGTCATTGCTTATACAGCCTTATTCAAGCGATTCTGAGATGTGTTCGCTTGGACCTACGAGGAGATGCCTGGGATAGACCCCACCATTGTTTTACACAAAATCAAAACCTATCCCGACGTCAAACCTGTCCGCCAAAAATTGCGACCAGTACACCCTCGGAAGACTGCGGCGATCAAGGCAGAGATTGAGAAACTCTTGAAGGCCTGATTCATCTACCCTGTACCATTGACAGAATGGGTCTCAAACGTCGTCCCTATTACCAAAAAATAGGGTACCATTCGTGTTTGTGTCGATTATCGGGACCTCAACAAGGCTTGTCCTAAGGACAACTACCCGACTCCCTTTATTAACCAGATTATCGACAGTTGTGCCAGAAGTGTCATTTTTTCATTTATGGATGGCTTTTCTGGATACAACCAGATTGAGATCCACCCCGTCGACCAACACAAGACTGCATTCATCTGCCCTTGGGGAACGTTTGCGTATCGTAAACTTTCGTTTGGTCTTAAAAACGCTGGTGCCACATTCCAGCGGGCCATGTCGTATGCCTTCCATGATGTGAAGGACTTTGTGGAACCCTACATGGATGACCTCCCTGCCCACTCAAAGCAGCGCGAGTTCCACATAGATCTGACGGCCGTTTTCCTCAGATGCAGATGGTACAATATCCGTCTGAACCCTCATAAGTGTATTTTCTCTATCGAGTCTGGACGCCTTTTAAGTTTATCGTCTCGAAAGATGGGATCCGCATTGATCCCTTGAAGGTGGAATCCATTGTCGCTCTCCCACCTCCAACTAATATTACGGAACTTCAAAGTTTGCAAGGACGAACGACTTATTTAAGGCGTTTTGCCTGTAATTTCGCTCAAAAGACGCAAGGTTTCATGAGATTGATGAAAAAAGACATATCGTTCATTTGGGATGACCAAGCTCAACAATCTTTTGAAAGTTTGAAACATGCCATCACGCATGCCCCTGTGCTCCAACCGCCGAATTACTATCGTGATTACATTCTATACCTTGCTGCTTCTGACACCACTATCGCCATGGTTTTGGTGCAGGAAGACCAGAACGCCCAAGAACATGTGATATACTATGCCAGTAAAGGTCTTATTGACGCTGAAACTCGATATTCACATGTTGAGCAGCTCGCTCTCGCAACGGTTATCGCCATCCAGAAGTTCCGACATTACATTCTGCTTCGCACCACCACCATCATCATCGATTCGAACCCCATGTACCACGTTTTGACACGTCAGGTGCTTGGGGGCAAGTATTCACGCTAGATCGTGATACTGCATGAATTCAATCTCCTTTTCGAGAAGGCTAAGTCTAAAAAGTCTTTGGTATTTGCTGAGCTCATCTGCGACCTTCCCCGTGCTGATGTAGAATCTGAGCCCAATGACTCTTTTCCAGATGAATCATTGTTTCTTATCAGTACGTCTGATCCGTGGTATGGAGATATCACTTTATATCTTCAAACCCAACATTTCAGCCCTCAATTGTCTCGTGACGACCGTCGTCACATACCCCACCATGCGAAGTATTACCTGATTATCAGTGATACTTTGTACCGCCGTGGTATTGATTCTATTCTTCGATGTTGTCTGACTCATGATGAGGCTGAACACGCCCTAAATGATTGTCACGCTGGGGCTTGTGGTGGTCATCTCTCTGGGATGGCTACAGCCCAGAAGATTCTTCGTGCGGGATATTATTGGCCGTCTATCTTTAAATATTGTATCGAGGCCATAAAAAATTGTCCTCCATGTCAACATTTTCATACGAAAAAGCGCACCCATTCAGCCTCGTTACACCCGGTTATTGCCGTTGGCCCCTTCGCTAAATGGGGCATTGACTTCATGCATTGTAAGCCTACCTCAGCCGGGGGCCATAGTTACGTCATTGTAGCTATGGACTACTTTACAAAGTGGGTCGAGGCAATGCCTACATACACGAACGACGACAGGACCGTCGCACTCTTCATGTTTAATCATGTAATAGCGCGGTTTGGAGTTCCTCAGTCTATAGTTACCGACCATGGTTCTCACTTTCAGAACCACATGGTTGAGGAATTGAGCGATAGATTGGGTTTTCGCCACGAAAACTCAACACCCTACTACCCACAGTCCAACGGACAGGTCGAGGCCATTAACAAGGTCTTGAAAACTATGGTCCAACGTATGGTGGGTACGCACAAGTCCAACTGGCATAATATGCTCTTTTCAACATTATGGGCCTACCGAACCTCCGTCAAAACCGCCACTAGATTTACTCCCTTCCAACTAGTGCATGGATTGGAGGCTGCCCTTCTTATTGAGTGCGAGATTTCGTCCCTCAAGCTTGCCATTGAACTTCTCCCCAACACTACTGCTGAGGAAGAACGCTTCGTCTACCTAGCTAAGCTCGATGAGACTCGTCGCGATGCCGCTCTTGCCAACGAGGCTCATAATAAATGCATCAAAGCATAGTACGACAAGTCCGTAGAACCTCGCGCCTACAATGAAGGAGATTTGGTCCTCACATACGACCAAAAACATGATAAGCTGGGGGCAGGAAAGTTTGAGTCCATGTGGCATGGACCTTACATAGTGAAACGCGTCTTAGAGAAGGGAACTTATGAGCTTGAAGACTACAATGGGATATCTTTGGGTGAGCCCCGCAATGAGCTCTACCTGAAGAGGTACTATGCCTGAGTCCTTCATGCATAAGTACTTTTGTATATACTGTACATGGCATGTGTGTGTGTTTTGTGTGGTGTGACGCTTTGATTTCTGCGTGCTTAGGTCTTGTTTTGTTTCTTATACCATGTTCTGTCTGCATGTGCAAATGGAAACTTGCTACGGATTCACGGACGGCGCCATCCGGCATACCCGCAACCTTGCTTCGGCATCCTGGGTACTCTATTCACCTACTGGCGAGCTTATCATCTCAGGAGGAATGTGTCTAGGTTTCGCAACCAACAATGCTGCGGAATATCAAGCAGTCATTGGAACCCTAACCGACGTTATTTCTTTGGGTATGGACCACGTTGTAATCCACTTGGATTCTCAACTATTGGTCTCTCATCTTAACCGAGTCTACACCATCCGCGATCCTACCTTACTTCGTCTCTATAGACGAGTCCGTCTCCTGGAAAGGTCCTTCGAGTCCATTCAGTGCCTGCACATTCCACGAGACGTGAACACAGTCGCCAACTCCATGGCCAACTTCATCTTAGATTGGTACATTGCACACACATAAGCATATTCGTGAACTGTTAAAAGTAGACATAACATGTAAATAACTCATTTTATAAGCAAACACATAAACAAGATCACATCATTCATCCATTTAAAACACATAATGTATAAAACCGCCAAAATGTCTATATATATATCATCATAAAAAGTAGTGCTGGTACAAAATCTGAAGCACGACGGCTTTCAATAAGTCTATACAAAATCTGAAGCCTCATAGCTTTCAGTAGTACAAAATCTGAGGCTTCTGAGCTCTCAGTACATACATAATAACAACATAAGGCCTAACGCCTGGCCCGTGCACCCCTAGGTCTCGCAGCTCTAGCCTGCTGAGTCTGGAAGTAGTCAACTTCCCTCGCTACCTTGAGAAGCAACGCATTGAAGCGCACAGACGCTCCCACCGCATACCTCTGCATAGGCCGCAGTAACTCATCCACTATCAGCTCAGGAACATCTAACGTCAACCTAGTCAGGTTCTCGTAGACGTCCTCCTTCTCCACGATGGCAGCATGTACGGCTGGAGCCACGGCTGCTCCCTCAGCACTATAACAAAAAAAATCATAAATACACAAAACTAAAAAGTGCAAGGGTCACTGTTCTTACCAATGTCTCCCCACTCTGCTCCCTCGGGCAGTGCCAAGTCTAGGTCCTCCCTGTAATCCATACCACTATACGGGTAGTCCTCTACCATGAGTAGCTGGCCTTCCAGCCAGATGAAGAACTCAGGACCGTACCCGATGATAGGGCCCCCACCATGGTGGGCCATCACCTCTATCCATCTGGCCATGTGAGGATCCTTAGGATCCCTGTCATCCAAAGTTACCTGTGGGCGCAAGAGGGGAACCCGCTCCAATAGAAATGAGATCACTATGGATCTGTATCCAAACTGCTTGAGCTCTCCACACCGACACTTGGTCAGTTGAGCTCGAATGTTAGCGAGGAGTCCCTCGCACCAGTTGAATATCTTCAGAGACATACAGTCCTCTGCATACAGCATCTGGGACCTAGTATCTAGATGGGGCGCCTGGCTCCCTGCTATCCTCGTGATGGTAAGAAGTATGGCACGCAGCAGACGATCTCGTACCTCTTTGATGGGAATATTCCCACTAGAAGCACGAGTATGAGGAGTACAGTACTATAGAATCATGTCATCCACGGTCCGATCACTTCCACGTGATCCGATAAGGGCCACATTGTCCCCCCTCCGGGACAATCCAGTTAAGAAGTAGATGTCCTCGACATCTATAGTCAAAGTGTGCTCTCCGATCACAAAATACTGCTGCACGGAGTCCCAGCAACGGACCATATGTTCTAGTAGTGGTAGTTGGGCCCTCATGCCCTGAACATTGAAGAAATTCAGTAGCCCGCAGTTCCGCAATGCCTCTACACATAATGGATTGTTTGCGGCTTGCACATCATCTACCTCATGTTCTCGTTCACGCCACTCTAAGACCATGATTGGCTGATAGTAACCTGCCAAAAGGAGCATTTTAACATCATTAGAACTCTTTCCAACCATTGGAGTTTTATTTTTTGGGCTAGGTTTGTTGGTGGGGTTGGACGTTTCCGCCGTTGCACCCCGTCAATACTGACAGTGCGACATCGTCGCAACCCAACTTTATGGGATTTGCGACGACCTGGGTTCTTCGTAGTTTCTGTAAGGGAGACCTGCGACGACCCGAGGACGCAATAGCCCTCCACAAACCAACTAAAAAACCCAAAAAATGAACTAGAATTAAAATTGTAAACCACTGGAAATGTGTTGGATAAGGATTAGAGTTACCTGCTCCGAACGACTCGTGAAATGGTTGCTCACAGCTCTCAGAATCAACAAGTGAACTTTTGGCTCCAAATGGCACTTCTTCTCCCCAATTTGGCAAATGAACAATGGTAACTATATTTGGTTTTATGTTTCTATTTATAGACAAAAGGCATATTCTTTTTCAAATATTCGAAGCTTTTTAGGTCATTTGCTATAGTTTGGATCATTTTTATGACATTTGAATACCTGGGTGACTTTTTGACCTAGTTTTCAAGTGTGCAGGAGTTGTTAAGTGTTCTTTGTGCGTCGTTCTCACATTATAACGGTCATTTAAGGTATGAACAACCTCTTGAATGTTTTGTCGTTCTTTTGTATCCATTAGATTGTAATTATTTGATGATGACGAGCTTACTCTTTGTTCTTTCTCATGCTCTTAAAACCATGAGAATAAGTTACCGAGTTACGATTTATCACTTTTACGGGCTTGTTAAACTCCTACAGAAAAGGAACCCCCTCAGAGTCTATCTTTAAGCTCTTTTCAGGCTCTCGAAATATGAAAAGATTGCCAAGTGAACTTGTCGCGTTCACGCTTGTTAAAGAATTTGAACAGTCGTCTCCTTGGTGATAGTTTACCCCTTTTTAGGACCAGGGGGCACTACTTACAAAAAAGGTATACTCCAACCAATCATGACTGGAAGAGTCCTCTCCCGCGTCGTTTTACCCTTTTTCGGGCGATGAGGCTAACTTTACGAAAACGGATCGTTGGAGTCTTCTTTAGTTCTTTTCAGACTCTCTAAACATGAAATGACGACCGAGTTTTACCTTCTATGGACTCGTTAAACTTTCACATTGAAGGGCCCGTCATGGGACGAACCCCTCCTATCCCAGGTTCGGAAAATATTTGGGATTGGATTCATTTATGAGATGAGCTATATCGAGCATCTGGTTACCCTCATCAAGCTCGTAAAAAACACATGAGGCACTCATCATTCATGATGGGGAGAAAGGGAAGCTCTTATGTTACATACCTTTATCAAGTGGCAGTACCTAGTCGTTCTTGAACATGGCACTCATTTGCATTTGCATACAATAATTGGATCATCTGTTTGTCCTCGAGTTTCACCTACTTCCTGAGTCTTGTCACTCCTTTGAGTCATTCAAAGAACGCTTCCATCATCAGTTGCATTAGGAGTTGGTATCATAACTCGTCAAGTCAATACTGCCAAGGCATGCCATGCCCATGTTCAAGAATATTTTCACTACTCATTATCTGCAGTCAGTACACCTTCCATCATGTCGGTTTACTCTAAGTCAGTCTTGCATATTACTATATCATCCGATATGCTCTACACATCCTTTGTCGTGTTTTGTGTCGATGATGGGGGATCCATCATGGCCCTCCTTCGACGGATTCATCCTTGTCGACTTCAAATCATCATCCGAGGATTGAATCTAGAAACAAACCAAGTACCTTGGCCCTGCATGCCTCAATGGCAGGTTATCTCACTTTCAACATGAGTTTACATCATTGACTCTTGATTGAAAGATTTCATCCAACGTTCGACTTCAACTCATTTATTCACGCTTGATGATATGTACTATGATACCTTGGAAATCATTGACATTAATGGTGATTTCCCTCGCACTTGTTAACGGTATACATCAATGACCGGTAATCAAGTGGTTTCTACCATGTTCGACGTCAAGACATTTGTAATCACATGGATAGATTTGTATCATTGCGGGTTCGACTTTAAGACCCTGGGGAGTCATATTTTACCCAGGTTGCGATGGAGGTTGTATTGAGTCATATCACACGGATCCACATTTGTATTGGTCGTGGCTGTGTTATCATCTCATCATGGATCTACGCTTGTGTCTAGTAGCCATGATTGTGTTCAGTCGGTCATTACTACCATGGATCTGCATTGTATTGGTCGATAGCCATGTTGTGCGTCATATGAGACTGTGTACTCAGAGTCAGTTGTACTGCAGCAGCATCCTTCGTCCGACAAGCCATTGCCTTTCCTTCTGTCAAAGCATTTCACATGTCCAATTTCAACAACTTCATGCTTTGGGGGGCATTCTGTTACACCTAAATCTTACCATCAAGAGACTCAGTGTAAACATCCCTGAAGTTTCCTTGACTAAGTTATTAACCTAGAAGAGATACAAACCCTTTCATACTAGGTTTTGAGAGGTCGTCACAGGTTGTCCTCATGCAACCTGCGACGTCACAGGTTGGCCTCTTGCAGCCTGCGACGATGTCAGTTAATGGACAAAAATAGCTTCTTCGAGCCCATTCTTGAAGCTAGCTGACATGGATCCCTATCCCTGACCTTTTGGGAGCGTTGGCATTCAGTTCCTAACCTCTTGGAAGGATCCCCTATCTCTCTCCTACCATATCTCAACCTACCCTATCCACTTAGTCCTATATAAGTGAAGCTCACTCCCATTCCAAAGGGAGGAAGTCTATAGTGTCTACATGCTGGTGAAATCACCTTAGGAGAGATCTCTATTCATCTATTGGGAGACTCACACTTCCTTGGGAGGCTTTGGAATTGGTTTGATCGGATGAGGATTGCTACGTCAAGTCAATGGTTGTAATCTTTCTATCCTATGTACTTCTCTTTTCAATACAGTAATATAAGTGCTTTCCACCAAAATCTCATTGTGTTAATGATATCTTGTGTAGTTCGCCTACTTAACTGCTTACTTAGATCTATTATTGTATAGATGCATTTTACTTGTTTTGTTGTCTTGTTATCTTGATAGGTTTTACAGCTCAGATATGAAGATTGTCAAGCTTGGAGCAGAATTCAAGGAGAAAAGGATTAACGATCTATAAGGTAAACGTATCTAGTTCCTTGATCCTTAATTAGATCTAGGAGAGTGATTTATATTTTGTCCTATTTGTTCTAGACTCGCGTTGAGCTAGGGAGATCATGCCTCGAGTCCGCTCTTGGTAGATTGTCCGTCAAACATTACCAAGGGGTCACGTCTCCCTTTAGGCACCCCCATTTACAATGACATAAGATAAAACATGATAAAACCATAGTGCCATGAAGAAATGTGCCTCATGGAGGACGTCCTCCCCAGGTGAAGATACACATCATAACGATCCTCCCGCCAATATATAAGCATGCAACATGATCCATGGAGCCTCAAAATACCATAATAAGTCATCCCACATAATTTCCTAGCCAAGCATTAGCCAAATCGATTTCCTAGAGTGGCCATGGTCACTTTTTTAATGAATAAAAATACTGATATTTCATGCCAGAGGATAAATTTGTTTGTAATTTGATTTCCCTTGCCCAAATCCACGAACAGAGTACACCAATGGAATCGGGAACTTTGAATCCACTTGTGGTAACTACTAGCACCACATGAATCCATCTAGATATGCATTTGGAAACCAACACCATACCCAATAATAAAATATGGCCATAATAATAATAAACCATAATAACCCTGAGTCATGACCAATAATCATCCAACCAAGTCTGGCATGGTGTATTGGGTACATGTATGTGCCAACTGTAAAATCTCAGACCACTGTAGCCATATATTCCTTGGGACTTGTGCGTTGACCAAGTAAAAAATAGCCAAACTGATGACTGAACTATAATATGAATGATCCTACAATGCATAAGGGAAGATAATGCTTTTTGATTCATATTAACAACCAACTGCCACATTAGCAACATGACAATGGTGATAAAGTGATCAATTGATGAAGATAAGGCTTGTTTAGAGTAAGTACATGCTCCTTCATGAAGCCCCTTACATATGCTCACTTGCAAACTTAACCAAATTGTTATGGTGGGTGAGATGGACAAAACAAGGCTAGGATAAGGGAAGTTGACTTGTTTGACCTTGACACTATGATCTCTCAAAAAGAAGGGAAACAAGAATCAACTCAGACATGTGTAGGATAGATAACACTATGGGATGGCAGTGTCTCATATATGGGTAGAGTGCTTAGAAGGCTTCCAATAGACTCTGACAAGTTTCCTTTAGCTCACATCCAAGCCTGATTCAGGCTTCGTGAGGATCTTGTATTGAACCATTGCGCTAAGTGCAAAATCAACTGTAACTTTGAGGTTATAGGGGACTCTTAGAATTAACAGTCCCTTACTCCATCCCACATCCAAGCCCTTTTGGGATCCATGAGGAATAATAATTACATGATATTGGCCAACAATTATTTAGATTTTGCAATTGTTCCTCGTCTTCTTTTACTTATCCCTTCTGCATTTCATTTCATGACCCTCTTACAATTTTACATGCATTAAAAAGCACAACTATTCATAGCTTTCGTCGAGGGTACTTTCTTTGAATTTCATTATCCTTTTGCTTGTATTTCATTTAGATATAGCATAAGTCATACTAATGCATGTAATGATGAATGGACAACTTGCTTTGAGGACTAATAGGAAAACAATCCGGTGGCACAAGCTACTTCAACACCGCACCCAATCCATAAGCCATCATACAAGCAGAAGGGGATGAAATAGACTCATAACCAAGCCACACACTCCAGAGATGAGACACAAATAAACATGAAGTCTATCCAACATAGAGGTCTAAGTGGCGAGAAAAGTCCTTGATCTCACAAGTCCAGGTTCAAGTCAAAGGTCAAATCTCAAAGATGGAGGCAACAGATGGATAAAAGACACGAGAAGTGGTGTCATTCATAATAAGGGTATGGTTAAGCTTGTATGAGGTAGGCAATACTAGTGACCACAGGAAAAAGTCTTAATAATCATGATCATTTATCCACTCACAACAAATCCATAATGACAACAAATAATGCAATCACCACTGCTAGTCACCATGCCAAGTCAAAGCTAGTAATATGAGTAAGAAAAACAAGTAATAACACCCAAATGCAATATCATGTATGCATGCTCAACTATATACATGTCTCTGAATACACTCCTGAAGAACCACTTTGACTGCTCACCGGAAAGGGAAAATATATCAGTTGCCTACTCTGCTAAGTGAACCGTGGATAAACCAAGTCCTCTCAATGGGGTCATGCAAGGCCAAGTCATGATATGGGATACTGCCGGTCTACTCTGTAGGCTCTGAAATAATCCACCACTGGATGAAAAATGTGTTCAACACAACCAAAGGATTGGCTCATGCCTCTGATAGGATGATCTGCATCATGGTACCTTTGCTACTATGGATGTGACAACAAGGCCAAAAGGAAAATTCAACCATATTTGTGCAATATGATCTTGCAACTAGTTTTAGAGGCATGTCTTTAGGTTTTTCGAGCTATTATACCACCTACTTTGGACTTATGTTGGGGCCAACATATACCAAATTTATTTTTGTAGGGTTTTTCAACATTGGCCTTTATTGCTTGAATTTTCAATTTTGATGGCAAGACCTTTCTAAGGGACATGCTACGTGTGTGTTTAATAACAACATTGTTATTAGGCATCAAACTCCATGTGCACCGACTATTTTGTGCGTGTGCTCATGATTTTGTAGTATGTGCAAGCACTAGGCATTTATAATATCACATTTCAACATTGTGCTTTCGTGTATTAAGGGTTTAAGTACTCTTTATAATGACTTAAGCTTCAAGTTAGGGTTTTTGTCTCTCTAGTGCGATAAAGAGGCAATCCCCACTCTCACATGCAATTCATATCATTTTATCAATACAATCAACTAATTATTGATATTATTTGAGATGTCTTCTTTCGTTACTTGAATTTATAAATGCAATCCACCATTTGATGTGTGACATGCCCCACTCTTTATATTGCTTTGGGCTTTCAAATTTTTATTTTGATCACTTCCATAGTTACAGTGATAGTTCCATTTCAGATATTACAGTGTTATAAATATAATTACTCTAACTTATTATGCCACTGTGTAACCATGATATCAACAATAATATCGTCTTAGAGCTCTCTTTAAAACCATAACAAATACTTGGCTTTACCATCTTTGCTTACCTTTCAACGACACCATTTGATGTGCGACATGCCCCACTCTTTATATTGCTTTGGGCTTTCAAATTTTTATTTTGATCACTTCCATAGTTACAGTGATAGTTCCATTTCAGATATTACAATGTTATAAATATAATTACTCTAACTTATTATGCCATTGTGTAACCATGATATCAACAATAATATCGTCTTAGAGCTCTCTTTAAAACCATAACAAATACTTAGCTTTACCATCTTTGCTTACCTTTCAACGACACTAACACTAATTGGCATTAAGGCAACTCAATTCAATTTAATGTCTAACCTAAACAAATGAACAAAGTACATCGATGGTTGAGGACTTCATACCATGTTAATACGATGACTATCAAACCTGTTGGGGTTCAAAAGAAGTGGAGGGCAATTTATTATTATGCAGGCTGATATCGTCCCTAACCCTTTCACCTTGGCCCTTGGGTGACATGATATTTACAAATATATCATTTAATTTCAACCTTCACTTCTTCCTTATTGCGTACATTTTATTTTTATTTTTTAAATAAGTATGACACTTCCAACAAAAAGAACAAATACATTGTTTTGTTGCTTTGAGATATGGCAAATATCACTTCAAATCTCACATCAAGGCATCCCATCATCTAGTCTTGTAGGTGGTATATATCACTTCAAATCTCACATCAAGGCATCCCATCATCTAGTCTTGTAGGTGGTATATATCACTTCAAATCTCACATCAAGGCATCCCATCATCTAGTCTTGTAGGTGGTATGTAAAGTGAGTATATATATATATATATATATATATATATATATATATATATATATTTTTTTTTTTTTTTTGCTATTTTAGTAAGAATGATATTAATTTTTAAGGAAATATTATGCATTTGTGAATTTTGAACTCTTTTTTATTCCCTGCCTTGCAGGGAATTACATAATCGACTAGGTTTTGGCAGTTGTGCCACAAAAAAACATAGTTTTTTATGCTATGGTTTTACACTGAAATCAAAAAAATTATACCCGGATGAAACTACAAACCATATTTAATTATGTGATAGTATGTGACTTGGATTGACTTGGAGCCAATGATGTGGAGATTACAAATATAGTTAAAGCTTAAATTAAACAGTTGGGCTATGATATAGGTAATATTAAACATTAAATTCATAGATAAACGTCTTAGAATCTTGCCCTCACGATTATTTAAATGCTTGAATAAGATAATTTTAAAGTAGTTAAATTTCATTTAATTACCCAATCTTACCTGTTTTAATTGAATGACTATTTAATTCAATATTACCTAACTCATAAAATTGAGAAGCTCTATGTTAGAGTTACAGTCTTTAAGGGTCATTATCTTTTGCCATACTCACTAAGCTCAAACCTTATTCCAAGTGAAAATTATGTTATGTTCTAGATCATGAATCAAGGTGGCTTTGTGAGTGTCAATATATTTGGAGGAATCATTTTTCTTTTTAATTTTTTTCCAATTCCATGTGTATTCTTGGGCTTTCTTAATCTTCCACCCATTTGTGTATGGTAGCTATTCTTCTATTATGTTAAATATTACAGCTTGCATCTACTACGTTTCAAACAAAAACAATGGATGTTATTTTCAGTGTTTGGATTTTTCTTGAAATGTTTATATCCTACGCAATTTATCTCTCAAATTCCTATTTATGACGCAGGTATGCCCAGTTTGTAGTGTGGAGGTCTCCGATAGAACAAATCAGTGACATGGATAGCTACTCAGTTTAGCTATTAATTTTCAGGATATAAACTTGGCTATATTTGTTGAGCAACTTGTAATTTTATTGGGATGTTAGGACAGGCCCTTCTGCATTGAATATCAAGAACTCAAACCATTATATGCTCATGTAATACAGAGGTGGAATCGATGAATTATCAAACCATAAAGCAAACAAGCATAGAAAACAAGATGCCAATTATTGGAACTGGGATAATTTTCCATTTTAAACTTATTTTATTCCTTTTAGATGCACTCCATAATTATCTCATTCGATACTTTCTATCAAGCCAACTAATCTTTGTGGTGGTGTGGGAGAGATTACTTGAGATTGAACAATGCTTTTTACTTTGTTATTTCTTGGACTTTGTTATTCTTTTCCAAAAAAAGAAGAAATCCAATGTTTGTGATAAAAAAATAATGCAAATCATGACAAAACAAATAGATTTCCTTCAGTGCCATTAGTGCCATTCAGTGACAATTTGTTTGCATTAAATTAGTGCTATTTTTTTATAAGGGTTTAGGTTATTACCAATGTTGACACCGGAATATCAGTTGTTCGATCTCTAGCTTGTTCATTTCAACGATTTTAAAACACTCAAATGTAGGGTATGCATAACCGAAGAGTAATCTGCAGTTCACATTAATTAACCATGCTATCAAATACTATATTAAAATACTTCCAACACAAAATATAAGCCATTTCAGATTTCCTAAAATTGAGGTACAGTATCTCTCTAGGCATCCGAAAAAGGGAGCATAATAGCAAACACCCATTACAATACTTAAACATGACTCATTTTCAATACAGATCTAACATAGGCCCATTTTAATCTTGCATTTTTTTTTACATTTTTTTTCAATTTTTTATTTTATGAAATGCATATATCGGGGAAACCCATAAGGTAGTTGTTATCATTTTGAGGATGGTACTTAGGGTAAATCAGATTTCATGGAAGCTCGAGGCTTTGTCAACATAGAGCTCAAGGCCTTTGCAATAATATACTCATTGAGAGCTCAACATTCACCTGCGGGAATCGCACTGGTTATTCCTCTCAACCACTTGAGCTAGACCCAATTGACTTTTATTTTTGGAATATATCTCTTGAGAAACCCCAAGCATTTCCCCTCATTTTGAGGATGGTACCCAAGGTAAACTAGATTCTGTAGAAGCTCAAGGCTTTGTCAATACGTCACTAGCAAGAATAGAACCTTGGTAGGAAGGATAACAATCATTCCTCCCAACCACTCCAATTTTTTTTTTCTAAAGAAAAAAAAGTTTCTTGATATTCATGGGGTGAATAAAAGAAGCTACATATATATCCTATCCCAAGGATAGTGAAATAGCTATGTAAAATTGGTGATTGTAAATGAAGTTAAGTTACAGGTACTTTGAGATACTGTATACCCAATAATATATACATATTCCAATAAAACAAAAAGATCTTTATCTCTGAAAAACTAAGAATCTCTGATACAAGAACTGAGCTTGCCTTTGTCATTATCAAAATAGTCGTGTTTTGCAGATAACAATAAAATAGAGATAATATGTCCTAATAGAAACATATAGTGTTATCTTCTACGAGCAAGGAGTTAAAATGTCTGCAAAAAATGAACAATCCCTTCCCCCATCGATAATCCCATCTTAGAGAGACGATCAACACATTGATTGAAAGATATCACAACATGGATATAAGATGTATTAGGGGACAAGTGATGAATGTCTTGTAAATGAGACTTCTAGAGCTCCAAGTTAGAAACTTGTAGCTTTCTTATGTCAGAAATCCTGTCGATAATAGTTGAAGAGTATCCCAGAATCTGAGCAATTGATATCTTTTAATAGAGCCAATTTGAGTAAGCCCCAAAGTGCTAGTAATTCGGCACGAGTGTTGCTTTTGATACCACATCCCATGCTTGCCTCGTAGTACTAATCTTTTGACAGTAAGATAATAAAACCGACACCTCAACAACCACTCTGTGCTGCCCCATCGAAAAAACCCAGTGGAGACTGATCAGATAGTATATGAGGGTTTTTTTGAGGATTACTATGACCAATATAAGATCTTTTGATCATGGAACAATGGCCCAAAATGAATTTGAAGGCACTTTCCATTGAATGACAAATGCCCTTGAAAAGGATAGGGTTCCTATATCACCATAAACCCCATAAAAAATATAAAGGAAAGGGGGATGTGGAATGTGAGATGATATAACACTGATAGAGGTTCCTCTCTAATGAGCCACTTGACTAGTTGCCCGTGCATCCAGTTATGCCAATAAGTTCATCCCAAAGCTGTAAGGTGACTGAGCACATTACCAGAAGATGATTAGTTGTTTCTGCGTCCCTGTAGCAAAATGGACATCCCGTAGGGCCCATCCCTCCTCGCTTCGAGTAATTTTCCCTAGTCAGAATTACGTTATGCAGTGCTAGCGAGATAAAGCACCGAATCGTCATAGGGATTGTCCATTGCCAGAGTGCCTGAGTCCACGATTGAACCTGGAGATGATTAAAAATGGAGACCAGTGCCATGTATGCCTTATTCGTGTTTACTAACCCAGTCTTCGAATTAGCAGCCCACACCAATTGATCCGATACCTCCTGTAGGCGAATGTCCACATGCGAGCTAAACCAAATTGACATCTTAATCTTAATTCTACTAAGGATTAAGGGGGATAAGAGGTGCACAAATTTTAGGGATCAAATCCCCTTATATCTCGATAGATTCAAAATTAAGATGGATCTACCCTAATATTAAATTTATAATTTCAAGGATGTGGATGATGTTTTATAATAAAATTTTAATCAGTTGTAACATAATGTTCATTATATGAAGAATTTATTTAATTTAAATATTTTTATGTGTTTTTTAAACTCAAAAGGCAATAATAATAATATAAAATAATAATAACCAGCATAGATCCATCTTAAATCCGTATCTATCAAGCACCGAGAGGGATCCAATTTCTTGAGGTGTATTTCTTTTCTTAAATTCAAACTCAAGAAATTTGATCTCTCTTGATTGATAGATCCGAGTTTAAGTTTAAAGTTTTTATTTTACAAACGAACATCTATTTTTTAATTACTTTTCATAATATTTTATTTTATGAACCAACATGGATTTTTTTAAATACTTTCCATAATTTAATTTTTTATTTTATGAGTCGACATGAATTTTTTTAATTATTTTGTTAGTAACAAATGTTACATTATGATGTAACGTTACATCACACAGGTTACAACATCTCCCCCATACTGGGCTGTAGAGCACCTCGTTTCACTCGATGCAATAATAATGATGATCGCCCATGGGGGCAGCTCAAGTGGTAAAGATGAGAAGTTGTAATCAGTTGTAAATGGAAGGTCATGTGTTGGAATCCCCCTAAACTTACCCGTGCGCTATGGTTTGGGCCCTGTCGATGCACCTAGGGGAATAATGGTAGCGAGATTGGATCCCTGGACCCCGTGTCACGCGAGTACCATCCCAACTCCAGTTGTTGATTCCCCTAGTAAAAAAAAATAAAAAAATATAATGATCTTTTTTTAAGGTCATCGCCAAGCGAGACACCAATTTGGTGTATGAGACCCCTTTGAATGTGGGACAAGGGACCCCTCTCGGCACAACGATTTAACTGCTAAAGTCTACACATGTGTACATACCCTACCCCCATCCGGATTTGAACTTGTGACCTCCTAGGAGGAAACACATGCTCTTAACCATTAGGCCCACTCATACAATTGGTGCAAAATCACTTGATATTATAAGTTGTGTCTTTACCTTAGTATTATAATGATACAAGCACTCTTCTTTAAAAATCACCTCAAATTTTTCCTTTTTTGTTGTTTATTTTTAATTTTTTTTGTGTGGGATCGATCTCCACAATTCCTTTGGTTTAGACCCCTAATTGCTTATTCATGTCTCCAAAGAAATTAAAATTCAGTGGGTGACATGGCATGTTATGTTTTTCAACTATAACAACAATAAATTTATTTTATTTTATTTTTAAATTTAAATTTGTAAAATCCAATATTCAAATACGATTATGTGTTTATTAAAAACTCACATTCTCACCATGGTTGGGAAGTATAGTAAAAATATTTTAATTGTCATAATTTACTTGCTTATAATTTTATTCAATGTAATTTTTTGAAGTCAAAGTATTTCTTCAAATTGTCATCTAGCACTACGTAAAGGTGAATGGTAAAAATCCACTATTTCACTTCTAAATGCTTTAAAGTAATTCCTACAAATATTTCCATTCATATAGTTACATTGTGATTATCATTTTTGTTTTAGATTATATTAATTTGGACTAATTTTTTAATGGGTAAACCTTTAAAGTCAATGAGTTGGGGTCAAATGGTGAAGACTTGTGAATTTCACTCTCTCTATTCTAGATCAAATCTCAATGAGACATTGGCTTCTTGTGATGAGCTTAAAAGGGTAAGCAACACTTCAAGATTGAGAATCTTGACCCTTGCTAAATCATAAGTTATATTGGTATATCAACCTAGCCTATGTAGACTAGTAATCCCAATTGCAACCCTTGCTAAATCATAAGTTATTGGTATCTCGACCTAACCTATATAAGCTAGTAATCCAGACCAACGAGTTATCCATTTACGTGGTTAATTTTTTTAAAAACACTAAAATATATTTAACATGTTATATTTTTCACCATAAACCTTGACTTTTACCTTTTTAAATTTTAAATTTTTTCTTCTTTTAAATTTACATTCATAAAATTTAAAGTGCTTATGCTCACATTCTCACTTAATTTTGGAGTTCCACATCAACTACTCACAATCTTTTAATTATGATAATTTATGTTTAAAATCTTATTAAGAAGACCAAAATACTCTCCAAATTACCATTAAATAATAAAAATCCATTAATCCATAAGTTTTAAATACTGAAAAAAAACCGTAAAAATTTATCCATGGAGGGGCTTCCGGCCACGACGAGAATTGTTACCCTCAAAATCCCCATGGAGGGGCACTAACCCTAGAGCAAACGCACCGATTTTTTTTAATCCAAGACCGTAAAGCCCCACCTCACAATCTTTCCTTTTTTATTATCCCCTATATATATACACATTCAATTAACGTTTTCTGTAATTCGATGGATGCCACACACCGCTCCTCATCCTTCTACATTTCTTCTCAGCGGTTTTAGGCATTCTAACAGCTTAGTAATTTGTGGTGTTAGCGAAGAAGAATACGAAGGAGATGGATCAGTGGAACTATCCGAGGTCCGCTCAACAGTCCGGGCAGGTTCTTATCTTCCACTCGCTCATTCATTCTGTGTTAAGGGGTTCAGGGATTTTAAGGGTTTTGTTCCTGTTAAGAGTATAAAGTCAAGGTTCGAGACCTGCTTCTCGCGTTTAGTTTAGTTAATCGTTTGCATGGGTTTGGAATTCTTACTCATTCGTTTGCAGTCAAAAAGTATCTGATGATAAGATATTTTTAGGGTTTGGGCACTCTATTAGGGTTTTTGGTGTTGTTGGCTGTTTAAAGATTTTGAGGACTTTTGCTCGCCAGGTTATTGGAATCGTTTCTAGGGTTATGGCTTCGTCGTTGGTTGATTGAGGCTCTAGTATGCTACAGCTTGCATTTGAACTTTTTGGGTTTGTGGGTCCTCAAAATGATGCCTTCTGGATGCTTAATAAAAAGGCCCGAGCGGCTTGTCCCTGGATTTGAAGGTTACCAAATAACCCAAACGGCATATCTCTGGATTTCATGGTTACCAAAAAACCCAAGCGGCATATCCAAGATTTAGGCATTACTTAAAAACTCAAGCGGCATATCTCTGGTCGAGGGTTTCATTCCATGCCAATATAGTTATCTATCTCATCACACTCCTATATAGTTATCTATCTGATCACACTCCCTGACAAAAGGTTTTTACCATTTGGGTTTAATGAATGTGAGCAGTTACAGTTTTGATATGATCTTGCTCATGGAATATGCATAGAGACTATCGTGCTCATAGATTTGGAATAACTGTTTGTGCATATGATTATACAGAATAATTAGTTGACAAATGGAATATGAAAACCTGAGATCCTGTCTTGGACTGAGTGTATTTAAAGTTCCCTTTGAAGTGACGTATTTGTTCCATTCGTGTTGATGTTCCAATCACCTATAGATTGGTTAATACAGTTGCTCAGAAAATCAATTTCCTTGGTTTGCATTCACTGGATTGCGACGTGGGATTAATTTTTTCAGCCTGCATTCTCTGGCTTGCTCTGCTGTTTGAAGGATTAAGACATTAATTAAGTGATAAAAAAGGTTCGATTAGGCTGCTGCGATAAGGGGTTCTCTTTTTGTCAAAATGGAATTGAACCGCCTTCACTATCCCAATGGCAATATAAGATTGAACATGCTTATATCCGTCACGTTTATTTTTGCAATGTAACATGATTGTGGGTGGTTTCAAGATAATTTCTTTATGTCTCTATCTCTCTAATTTCATTTCCTTTTATTGACAGAACTCGAATAAGTTTGCTTTCATCTTGCAATCGGTTTTGTTACTGCCTTTAATTTCTATATTGTAGTAGTCTCTCCTTTCTATATCAGTAGCCTGTCCTGAATATCAGGTTCTCTATTATCATATTTTTTAACTTACGGAGATATCAATGTAGTTTTTATTTTTTGTATAAGCACCATATGATATTTATATGCAAGTGTTACGGGGCCTAACCCTGGACATCAAGTGAGGATGTATAAGCACCATATGATATTTATATGCCTGCCAGTGTTTATGGGAGTGTTTATGGGGCTAACCCTGGACATCAAGTGAGGCCCTTAAATATTTATGCATAGCCACCCTGAGATTTGACCCCGATACTCACTGCTTACAACTCACTACTCACTGCTTACAACTCACTACTCACAGCTATCAACCAACTCACACTCAACCAATGCAACCAACTCACAGCTCTCAACCACTTGAGCTAACCCACCAGGCTCTTTTCTTTTTATATGCCAGTCTTATAATGTAGTTATGTAAAATATGCAAAATTTGTGTCATAATAATCTGCTATTTTAAAAAATTCCCAGGGATACTCTCCAGCAATTTCAGCACAACAATCAACAGGTCAACAGGCATATGGACATCAACAAGCATATGGGCAACAGGTGAGACTGTTTGTGCTTATTTAAGCATCCTTGAATTCTTAATTTTTTGGGAACAAATTTTTTGGATAACACTCAGCATACCAACATGAATGGGGCTCTTTTCAATTCTTGAAGATTTGCAAACTCTTGCCTGTGCAAATTATTTATTGCAACTGATAAATGTTTGAACAAATTTAAAATTTATATTGTCAGGCTGCAACTGCATATGCTGGCAATGCATCAGCTAGCTCGGGTGGAGTATCACACCCATCCCAGCGTGCCCCTTTGAGTACATCTGCAGGGGCATCAGCTGCTACAGGTGGTAGTGGAACATCAGCAGGGGCACTTCAGTATGGTGGGCAATATGGTTCTATTTATGGACCTTCAACTCAAAGTGGTGCTCAACAGGTAATTACTCTAATAATTTGTACTTTAGTTCTCTAATAAATTTGAAGATGCATTTTCTTCAAAAACAAAGACTTGAAGGTTTCAAATATTTGGATAATTTTAAAATACCGACTTACGTCCCTTCTTCCATAATCCGTCATTATGCTCATGTTGCCCTCTAATTGCATTTTTATAGCTTGACCTTGATTAAAATTTGCCTTTTGATTGTGAATCGTCACTATCTGAATGTTTATGTTGTTTAATGGAGCTAGGAAGTATTATAACAACTATTCTGTAAGATATTGTATTTGCATATATTTTGTCATCAACAAGGTACCGATGCAAGTGTGAATCTTATCCTTCAACTCTGCTGTTGATATTTTCCTTGTCTTATACTATATAGTATCAATTTCATAATAATAATGACCAGTGAAACGCCTCCCTCTTCTCACAGCCCACAGGAGCAAGTGGGAAGGGTGGGTCTGCTTCTACTTTTCAGGGATATGGTGCTCGAGCTGGTGGATCATTTGGTGGGGGTGCATCAGGAGTTAATGCCTCAGCTGCCTATGGGCTAGAGTCTTCAAAGTATATATCTACTGGTTCAGGCACAGGTTTTGGGAGTGTTAAAGCTAATGATTATGGTTCCTTATCACCACGGGGATATAGTCAGAAAGGTGATCAGTATGCTGGTGGGTATGCTACGAAGGCTTCTGATTATGCATCTTCAGATAGGGGCCAGTATGGTCTAAATCAGAGTGCTTACCTTGGTAGAGACGTTCAAAGTGATGCAGCCAGGCGGTATCCGGAGGGTGTTGGGCATCCTAGACAGGTACACCTTTTGGAGCTTTTGCAATCAGAATGTTTTAAGATTGTCTGGTAAAACTCATCTTAAATGTTTATATTTAGATCATTTGTTGTCTTTGTTGAAATCTGAAAGATTTGTTTTTGATCTGCTGTGCTGCTTGGTGGATTTACTGCAGTCTGATTTACAAGATCAGGTATTTGGTATTTAAACTTGTCATTGTTATTGTACACTGTACAGATTTATGCAGTTGTGTCGTGTACTTATTTATGTTTTTGTTAATTAACATGCAGTGTTAAGTTTTATGCCTTTTACTGTGAATGTATAGGCTCTATTGATTCGACAGCAACATTTACTGCAAGCACAGCAACTGCAATCTGTTGCTGCATTGAGACAAGGCGTCACTGCTACAGCTCTAGATGCGGGTGGAAGGTAACTCCTTGTCTTTGTTATGTTTGGCAGCATTTTAAGTTGATTTTTTTCACTTCTTGTTCTTAAGCTATCTGTGGTATCCTTTTAAAAGGCAGTATAGATTTGATTTTCTTCTTTTTCATAAAATGTTTATTAATATACTAGATAACACCTTATTTTTATTGTTCTTGTGTCATTTGCAGGGCTGCAGATTATTTACCTGGAAGGGGAAGTGCAATGAACCCTCCGTCAAGGCTTGATGCAGATGTGGGCTTGCTAGGACCTCGTGGTGCAGGCCCTGCTGGTGGGGGTACTGGGGGGAGAGGGCTTGAAGATCTAGTGTATGGGCAGGGGGAGCATCATGCAGTCTATGGTGTCAGCTTGCCACCTGGCCGAGATTATAGCTCCGGTAAAGGCCCTGTTCCTGTTGGTGGTGCTTCTTGGGATGCAGGCTATGGTGGCAGTGTTGGAAGTCGGATAGATCGTTTTGAGGATCAGCGAGACACTTTGCTTCGGCATGAGTATGATAGGAGAGAGGAGGATTTGCGAAAAGAGCGCGAAAGGGAGAGGGAGCGAGAGCGTGAATTGGAGAGACGAGAGCGTGAATTGGAGCGACGAGAGCGTGAGCGGGAACGTGATCGTCAACGGGAACGTGAACTTCGGAGACGAGATCGTACTCCTGTTAGACCTCTTCCTAGGGTTCGTAGAGAACCTTCATTTTCCAGGAAAATTGAGAGGGTTCCTAGGAGAGTTTCTCCTCGCCGTGAGCCCATTCGCAGGTGAATTTGGTTTGTTTTTATTGGTAATGCTGCTGCTGCCTATGTTACTTCGCATTTTGATGTTTACCTGTGTAATGATTTTGTAGGCGCGTATCCCCGGTTAGAGAGTACATCTGCAAGGTAAATCTGAGTTCTGAATTATGATGCTGTCTTAATGTTCATAGAGGAGATCTATTTATCTTTACATGCGCTTTAAAATTCAAGAATCAAAATGATGAACCCTCTATATGAGTGTAGATAGAATCATTTCATGAAGAAATGCAATGCACTGTATTTGATCAATGCTAGATAGGGCTGCCCTTATTTTAGTCAGCGTATTCATTATTTTAAGTTTTTTTTTGAAATGCCAGATTGAGCCTCACACTCTTGTTGAAGTTGAAAGGGATTTCCCATCTGTTAGCAAACGCTACTCAAGGCTCTATGTAGCTCCAGAGTTTTCTAAGGTGATTTGTCTGCAGATTAGTTTGATGTATTTGTCATTTGGGAAGATTCATTTTTATTTCATTCCGATTTCTTCTATTGATGGCTTAAAATATATGGCATATTTGCAGCTTGTTGTGAACTGGTTAAAGGAAGACCTTGATATTACACTAACAACCCCTGTCAGGTATTTTGTTTTTACCCTTTTGTATTTTAAGATGCTAGAATTTTGTAGTAAATTTTGTTATTAGTTGCAATAATTTAGATATATTAATGTATCTGGGATATGCTGCTGCCATGTTGGTTTAATGTTGATAGGATATCGGCCAAAATTCTCATGGAGCTGTGAGAACCCTAGTGGCCTATAGAGTTGTGTTTTGTTTTTATATGCTTTACTTTGTCTGAGTTAATATTGAAACTGTTAGGTCTTTTAAAGCCTCACTAAATGGTTTTTAAAACTTGCACATCGTAAAATTGTGAAAACTGATTGAATGACTGTTATAAACTCTTGATCTGAAATGGGATGCAACAGCTTTGTGCATGATGCTGTAGTAGAGGATGAGAGCGTTCCGAAGGAGTCTTCATCAAAGTTGTCTGACAAAGTAGCAGGAGGCATGATACTGGAGGAGGAAGGCACGATTTGGAATTCGAAGGTAATCTGTCGAGATGAGGCGACTTTTCGGTGTTGCATCAACAAACGTCTTCGGAGCTTCTATGATCATTTTGGACCATAGAAAGTATATTTTTAGAATTTTAGGTGGAGTTTATTGCGTGATCCAGTTTATTGCGTGATCCTCCTTCAGAGGTTTGAGGGCCCCCCTTCAGTTTATCATTATCGAATTACTGTTCGTGATGACAGCGGCTGCGCCATTTACTCTTTTAGAAGCACCACATAGTATTCATATACACCATGTTTATATAATGATAAAAATGCACCGATACGTTGCTGTTTTGCTGTTGGTGGTGGGCGCGGTTGTTGGCGAAAGCGTGCGATGAAGAACGTTCCAAAGTTTATTCTGCTCTTTAAGTTTCGTTAGAAGGAGACACGCTTGTGTGATAAAAGTGTTATATAGGATTATCATCTTCCGAGTGATTTGATCTAATTGATTAGTCTTTTTTCTAATGAGTGTAAAGTACAAGCAAATCTAACCTTGCCGTAAATAAATTTATGGTGTCATTTGTACTGGCTGATTTATTTTGTACTCCCTTACATGTAATGTTTTGCAGGTCATTCTAATGAGTGGAATGAGTGAAAATGTTATAGCAGAGTTGGTTTCTGATAAAGGTTCAGCGGATAGAGGCCTACACATGCATAATGCTCTTAGGTTTTCTGTTCTTCGTAAAGAGCACACATTTTTATTAGCTGGAGGGGCATGGGACAGGGTTTTAGATGGTGGTGACCCAGCTACAGATCAATCTGCTCTAATCCGTACAGCTATAAGGTTAGTGGTAAATTGGTTTCTTAGTATTTGTTGAGACTTTTAACTGCTGTAGCAGACCTCATACAATTAGTTTCTGTTGTTTCAGATGCTTCAAGGAAGTCACACAACTTGATCTATCAAGCTGCAAGCGCTGGAGTCGTTTTGTTGAGGTATTATTAATTACTGTTTTTTTCATACATTCTTTTGACTCAAATTTTCCATTCTTGGTAAGATGTTTGGTAGAATTTCTCTTCTGGAGGTGTTGCTTTCCTACATGAATGAAAAAACTTGCTTTTAAAAACACTTAAGCAAAAACCTACATGGATGAAAAAACTTGCTTTTAAAAACACTTCAGCAAAAAATTCCTACATTTGAATTTCATTTAGAATGTGGCCATGACACACCCAGATTTCAAGGTGATAGACAATGTGACAGACAATTTTGTTGGACTGCTGAATTTAGAATGTAGCCATGACACACCCAGAATTCATGGTGATAGACAATGTGACAGACCATTCTGTCGGACTACTGAATTTCTTTTTGACTAGCTTTCTGGTGTTTATTGCATCCTTGGTTTGCTCCCTCGTACTTCAATTTTTTCATAAAATATGCACTCCTCTTTTGGGTATTTTTAGCTTCTGTCATGGCTTCTTTCATGCTCCTTGACATGATAATTATCCAATGCATGTTGAGTGCATTTTGGAGTGCTGAATTGATTGCTTCAGTTTTTGTTCATTGTGAATTTTTTGTCTAGCTGTAACAGATGAGGCTGTAATAGAGATGTGTGTATAGTGATGTGTAGTTTATTTTGGGCATATTTTGAAAATGTTTGATGGGCATTGCTATTTTTTATTGCAGGTGCACTATGACAGAATAGGTAAAGGCAGTCCAAGCCACAGAGAAATCACTGTTATTTTTATTCCGGACTTATCTACATGCCTGCCTTCTTTGGAGAGCTGGAAGGTCCAGTATTTAGAGCATAAAAAAGCTGAGAGAGAGCGTGAAGCTGCTATGAAGGAGAAGGTTTGTATCGCATCCTTTTAAAATCATGTTGCTTGTTTCTACCATCAAATGACAAGTTGTGTAAGTTGTTTTTCCCTAGTTTGACGAGTGCTGATTTCTTTTGCAGAAAGGAAAGGCCAGCGATAAGAAGGATGTTATTAAAGGTAAGCTGCTAAAATGGCCGATAAATTTCTATATTTTTTGTTTTGCTTAATTTTAGGCTGTGTTCACTTCCTTCGATGTTGGAAACTCAACTTATTTAGTTCATTGCAGGGAACTCGGGCTCCAAAGAAGAAAAGGAGATCAACCCGGCAGATAAAGCTAAGAAAGAAAAGGAAGACAAGAAAGATAAAGATAAAAACTCGAAGGATGAGAAAAAGGAGAATACTGATAACAAGGAAATAGAAAAGAAAGATGAAAACAAAGAGAAGGAAGGAAAAAAAGCAGAAAAAAAGAAGGATGAAAAGAAGGTGACCGAGGAAAAGAAAGCAGAAAAAAAGAAAGATGAGAAGAAGGTGACCGAGGAAAAAAAACCAGAGAAGAAGAAAGATGAGAAGGACATTGAGGAAAAGAAATCAGTGAAGAAGAAGGATCAGAAGGAAGTGGAGGAAAAGAAGGTAGAGAAGAAGAAAGATGAGAAGATCACTGAAGACAAGAAAGCAGAGAAGAAGAAAGATGAGAAGATCACTGAAGACAAGAAAGCAGAGAAAAAGAAAGATGAGAAGATCACTGAAGTTAAGAAAACAGAGAAGAAGAAAGATGAGAAGATCACTGAAGATAAGAAATCAGAGAAGAAGAAAGATGAGAAGAAGGATACTGACAAGAAGAAAGACGAGAAGAAGAAAGATGAGAAGAAGGATACTGAGAAGAAGAAAGGTGAGAAGAAGAAAGATGAGAAGAAGGATACTGACAAGAAGAAAGAAGAGAAGAAAGATGAAAAGGAGACTGAAGAAAAAGTGGATAAAAAGAAAGAGGAAGAAAATAAAAATGAGAAAAAGAAAGAGAAGGAAAAGGAGGAAAAGAAAGATGGGAAGAAAGAGGAAAAGAAAGATGAGAAGATGGGTAAGCATGATGAAGCTAAGGATGGGGATGATAGGGCAGAGAAGGATGATAGAAGGGCAGAGATCAAAGATAAAGATTCTAGGGATATTGCTGAGACTAAAGGGAAATCTTCTAAAGAAAGAAAGGAAAAGATTGATGAAGTACCACCATATCCAGGATTTTTTCTTACTACAAAATGCAACAAAGACAAGGTAAGTGCAAGTAAATCGTCTGTATACTACCTGTCATTACTGGTTAACTTCCATGTTGCATAGTCTGCATCTCATGATTATTCTTGTAAGCCTCTTTTCTATCACAGATTAACTGAAATGTTTAGGTCAGCATTTTTAATGAAGTATAACCATAGTAACTATTTGTGAAAATATACCCAGATTAATAATCCATATATCTATATACCCACGTCAATATCTAATTCTATACACAAGCATCGACTGGTAAGAACCTGTACCAACTTGTTGAAGCAAACATTTTATAAGCTAATAATTGAAACTGTTCTTCCCTCGACCAAATCTGTTCACTTGTTTGAACACATTGAATGGCAATAACATATCCAACCTGTTGATGAAAACATGTTATAATTTGATACAATTCAACAATGTCACATGCACACACGAATATGCAGGCACTTTCAGGCATCTATCTTATTGAATCTTTGTATCATGCAATATTCTTTTACTAACTATTTTATTGTTGATCGATGTAATTGTTCAACTTCAATTTTATTTGATGGATCTCTTAATTACGCTGATAGGTGTTTAGATATTATCTCAGATTTTGGGCTTCCTTGATGGATCAACAAGATAAACCCAAGTGTAACAAGTGTACAGCCAGGATTTATTTCATGGTTGTTGTATCTTGTTATACTTAAATGCATCTTGATTAAGATTTAAATAAGCTTCAGTTAAGCGGTGGTTATGTTAATTAGTTTAATGTTTATGATATACCATAAATGGATTACTATAACAATCTGGTAATTAGTTTAATGTTTAGCCTTTGTTTAACAGCTAGCTATCTCCACAAAACTAACTGACTGGGTGTGTCTATTGGCATTCATCGGCCACTTTACATGTGGCTATGCTAGTTTTAGTTTGGTCTTGGTGGACTGTAAGATGACAGTCGCAATTACAAGCATAATCCAGATAGATATTTTGTGTAATGGTTGCATCAGATCATTCAACAATGTAGATATGTAGGGGAATTTCCTCATTGGATCATTATATATATAATTCAACACACTGAAATATTGTTTTATGCATCATGTGTTCTATTTTTCAGGTTCGTTCAATGGCATTATCTCTTGATGGGCTTCTAGATTACGATGAAAAGGACTGTGATGAAGTTACGTTTGAGGTGTGTTGCGTTATGGTTGTGTTGTTCTTGGGTATTTTGTGTATTGTGTTGTACCAAATCAAGTATTGCTATGTAATTTTTTCTTCATTGCAGCTCTCTCTGTTTGCTGAGGTTTTTCAAGAAATGCTCCAACATCAAATGGGAAGCCAGATTCTGACATCTCTAGAGGTGAGATCTTAATGTTTTAGAAAAAAATTGTAAAATTAATAATTATCCATCGGCTGTTATGTTTTCAACTAAGTAAAATTAATAATTATCCATCGGCTGTATACTGATCCTCAACCACTGTTCTACATGAAGGCATTGCGGCAAATATCAATCAAAAGAATTGAAAATCGGAAGAGGTTGCGTGAGGAAAAAAAAGAGAAAGAAGAGGACGAGGGACAATCAACACTAAAACGGTCAAGGCTTTCTGATAAGAAAACATCCAACGGTAACACAAAAGGTGACAATACTGGTTCCAAACATGTAAAAGATGAGAAGGATGAGAGCAAGAAGGATGAGGGCAAGAAAGGCGATGAGAAGGATGAGAATATCAAGGAGAAGGGTGACATTAAGGATGTGAAGACTGAGAAGGTCGAGAAAGAAGAGAAGAGTGAGAAGGGCAAGAAAGTTGAAGAGAAGAGTGACAAGGGCAAGAAAGTGGAAGAGAAGGATGAGAATATCAAGGAGAAGGGTGACATTAAGGATGTGAAGACTGAGAAGGTCGAGAAAGAAGAGAAGAGTGACAAGGGCAAGAAAGTGGAAGTGAAGGTTGAGGAGGATGAGAAGGGTGAAGAGATGGAGGAGCAAGAGGCAGAAGAAGAGGAGCCCGAGGAAGAGGAAGAGGAGGAGGAGGAGGAGGAGGAAGAGGAGGAAGTGGAAGAGGAAGAGGAAGAGGAAGAGGAGGAGGAGGAGGAGGAGGAGGAGGAAGAGGGAGAGGAAGAGGAGGAAGAGGAAGCAGAGGAGTTGGCAGATGAAGAGGAGCCAGAGGAAGAGGAGGAAGCAGAAGCTATGGAGGTAGAAGCAGGTGAACCTTTGCCAAATGGGGAAGGGTCACCATCTCATCAAGATGTGCAGGAAAACATAAAGAGCTCAAGTGAGAAGAATGAAAAGGAAGATGGAAAGGATGGAAAAGATGCTGATGTTGAAATGGAAGACGCTTCAGTTCCAAAGAAATCACCTCAGAAGGAATCACCTCAGGAGGTAACGTTTTAGTTGAATTGTATTTTATAGTCACTGTTGGGAAGGCATTCGGTTATTTTGCTTGCTAGAATTTTTGTTGTGTCAAGCTCCAACTTAATTTACTGATTGAACACGTTTAAATTGGGACATAATGCAGGACAAAAATAAAGACCAGAAAGTGGACAAGGATATCAAGCCAGATACTGTCGTTCAGAAAACAATAATTGATAAGGAACTGTTGAAGGTTGGCTGCAGAATTTTTCTGATGCATTTTTTGATGCTTTTAATCATTCATATGGTTCCTAATTTTAATCTTTGCATCGATTTTCAGGCATATCGATATTTTGATCGTAACAGAGTTGGTTACATCAAGGTATGATTGGAAGATCCCTTTATTTTAAACTTAATTAATGTTTTCCTTTCGAAGGGTTTATTGATATTTTTTGTTCTACAGGTAGATGATTTGCGGATAATTTTACATAATTTGGGGAAATTCCTTTCACACAAAAATGTCAAGGTATGTTAATGCATATGTGCTATTCAACTGTTAATTGTGTTATTTAAAATACCCTGCTATTTCAATGCATTTAGCTTGTGTCTTTGCGGGTTTCAGGAGCTCGTGTCATGTGCTCTATTTGAGAGTAACAAAACACCACGTAATGAAAGGATTATTTATACAAATTTAGTGAAGAAAATGGTCGTGGAACATTGAAATGTGGTTGTCAAACCTTGGCTGATATCAATCTTAGTTGAGAGCAAGGATTTAACCTTGAAGTGCGTGGTCACCTGAATTGGAGCAAGTGTTGAAGTGCTTTGTGCCTGGTGACTCGACGGTGCCAAACTCTGTTGAATTGGCTGGCTTCACTGTTCAGAGGTTATATTTACAGTTCAAAGTGTAGATTTTTGAGTAACTTGGAACTTGGTTTGGTTTTTGCTGGATTATCCTTTCATGCCGGGAATATACTGACTGACGTTTTTCAATATCCCACTTTTTCATTATGAATCCACGTAATCCATGTAACTAGACTCGGCTCTTATGTTGTGTGTTAATCATGTTTAACAATGTGTTGGTCCTTAGTTTATGATGTGATAGGACATCCTTGCCTTTTTTGGGTAGCAGAAGCGTTTACTGACATTGGTAGCCCGAGTTGATTCGTAAATAATTTTTGACAAAATCGCATCTTTCAGTTTCTTGGGGTAATGATAATCTAATGTGTTAAATCAGTTTAAAGTTACATTGCTCGATTCTCTTGAAATTGTCTTATTTCTTTCTTCTAGGTTTCAATTTATTTAGTCACTTTCATGTTCAGAACATGAATGATAGGAAGTGTTATATTTCCCAAACTCCTGTAACTGGTCTACCAATCTTGTTATATTTACCCAAACTCCTGTAACTGGTCTACTAATCTTTGGTAATTTTAAAGCTTGAAGATATACATGTATCATGAAATATATTACAGAAAGTTAACCGGATTGAACAAATAGCGTTTGCAATTAAGCTGATTTTATATTTTATACAAGTAACATGAAATATATAACAGAGAGTTGACCGGATTGAACTAATAGCGTTTGCAATTAAAATGGTTTTGTTTCAATTAAACACCAAGCTGATTTTAAATTTTATACATGTAACATGAAACATATAACATAAAGTTGACCGGATTGAACAAATAGCGTTTGCAATCAAACTGATTTCTTATCAATTGAACACTAAGCTGATTTTATATTTTATACAAAATGAGACAAACATATATTGCTTTGCATTGCATTCACAAGACAATGATGCATAGAAAGGATATATACAAGAGATAGATGGAATTACATACCATGTGCAAGAAAGGATATAAAGATATATACAAAGCTAAGCAAAGCAATCTCCTTAATATATTCCTTAATATTTTGCATTCTTTTTTGAAGATGGTACATTCGATGGTGATGGTTAATATATTCCTTAATATATTGCATTCTTTTTTGAAGATAGTATATTCGATGGTGATGGTCATATAGAATCAATTTTACAAAACAATTTCCTTAATATATTGCACTATATCCATTTTAAGGACGATGATTCTAGTCAATCAATTTTACAAAACAATTTCCTTGATATATTGCATTATATCGGATGATTCTTGTCAATCAATTTTGTGATAGCATCTTTAGATTCATTGTGTGGTGCGATACTTCATTGCATGCGGTGCTCTACAGTAAGTAATTAAAAAATTTATGATTGTGGCTGTCCTGGACTACACCCTTGTTCCTCGGGGCGTTTGTGTTGGGTTTTGTATGGGGTTTCTTTATCTGGATATAGACATGATAGTCTTGTTCCTTGTTTTGGTTTTGTGAGATGTGGGTATGGAACTTATGTTTTTTCATTTTGTGGGAACTATGTATTTCACTTTGTTGACAACTTGGCCAGGTCATTGTTAACCATATGTCTTTTAGGCCAGGTCATTGTTGGCCATATGTCTTTTATGCCAGGTCTTTGGCTCTCTGTTGTTGGGAAACATTCTATCACTTTTACTGTTTTTAATATAAATAATAAGGCATATTTTTAGTGAAAAAAAACTATTCCATGTACTTAACTTTGTTGACATTATTGTAAATCCAATATAAAATTTTACTCAAACATAAAATTGTGCTACCCCATTTTTCAGTGGTTATTTATAGACATGAGACAGATAAACATAGATACTTTTTAATTCAAATTTTTTTAAAATGTTAAACAAAATTAAAAATATAATTAAAATCGTATCAATTACAAAAAAAATGAGCATCAAGGAAATTGTGTTTGACATCATTTTCAGTGTTTATTTATCAACCTATCTGAGACTCCATTTTTGGTGTTTATTTATATACACGAGGGAGATAAAAACATAGATACATTTTAATTCAATATTTATTTTCAGTGTTAATTCATTTTAATTTTCAGTATTAATTTATTTTAATTAAAGTCTTTTTAAGCATAGCGGTGAGAAAAACTTATAGACATCGGTACATGTTAATTCAAGATCGGTTAAATATACAGGGTGGAAAAAACACACAAAACATGTAAACATAGATTTTAATTCAAGATCTTTTAAGCTCAGGGTGAGAAAACCTTAGATGGATATTAATTCAAAATTTTTTAAACATAGATTTTAATTCAAGATTTTTTGAGCACAGGGTGAGAAAACCCTAGATAGATATTAATTCAAAATCTTTTAAAAATAAAGATGAGAAAAACACATTCATATGCCACTTAGAGAGGCATATACATATACATATAGACATATCTTAATTCAATATTTTAAAGTATATGGTGAAAAAACACACAAACATAGATACATCTTAATTCAAGATCTTTAAGTACAGGGTGAGAAAACCTTAGCCTTAAGAGAAAATCAAGAGATATATTTTAGATTTCACGAAAGAAAGCAAATGTGCGGTTATAATTTTACTTGAAAAAAGTGCTTTGTATTTCATTTGTATTTTTGATTCTTCAAAATATATGATTAATCTTAAGCTAAAATGGATAAATAGGAGAAAATCAAGAGATATATTTTAGAAAATCAAGAAAGAAAGCAAATGTGCTGTTATAGCTTTACTTGAAAAAAGTAATACACAATTGCAACAATAAGAAAATGCCACCCTACCATTTCGATTCCCTTTGTATACCACCCTAAAGAATCTCTACATAGGAAGGGAGAGAACATATCAAAGGTGAGAGAGCTAAGTATGGTTTGAGAGATTTACCCATAGAGTCTTTATATGATAGGGTAGGGGCTAATTGCGTCGAGAGGTGCTCTACATCCCAGTATGGGGGAGATCTTGTGACTTGAGTGTTTGTTGAGTAACAAAATAATACAAAGTAAACAAAAAAAGAATGATACAAAGTAAAAAGTAATAAATATTATGTCGGTCATAAACAAAAAAGAATAATACAAAGTAAAACTAGAGACTTTATTTTTTACTTTTAATACAAAGTAAAAAGTAAATATGAGACTTAAACTAGAGACTTTACTTTTTATTTTTAATACAAAGTAAAAAGTAAATATAAGACTTTGGATAGTCTAGTAACAAAATAATACAAAGTAAAACTAGAGACTTTACTTTTTACTTTTAATACAAAGTAAAAAGTAAATATGAGACTTTTTACTTAAACCAAAGACTTTACTTTTTACTTATAATACAAAGTAAAAAGTAAATATGAGACTTTGGACAGTCTAGTAACAAAATAATACAAAGTAAACAAAAAATAATAATACAAAGTAAAAAATAATAAATATTATGAGAGCTTAGGATTAGGTGGCTCATGTATTGCACTCAAGGAGCTATTCAAGGAGAGGTTTGCATTTCGGGAGATTTGATCCTTCTCGGCGCTTGATAGAAGCCTAGGATTTGGATCTAGGTTGGTTCAATTCATGCAACAAATGTAGTGTCATTGAGCAACCCTTTAAAAGGGGGTAGATATGATATTGTATAGAGAGAAACATGGATATCTGTATAGGCTACTGTAGTTAGGAGGTTTGCTCTACAATGAAACTATCAGATAACGTTTGAAAATACCAACATTTGACTATTATTCCATCTAAATACTAATATTTGACTATTTGTATTGTTGTTGGTATGCCCCATTTTATTTATCCAATTCAATAATTATGCCTGTAATACATTTCTAACTAAATTTGGAATGAAATTTGCATACTAATTATATTGGATATCTTGTGGCACTTATTTCAATGATAGTTTTTCTTTTAGTAAATATGTGCGAAGATTAAGGTAAGGTAGGGTATGCATACCAACATAGATCCATTAAAACTTTGGATCTACCATGCCTTGAGGTGCAAACATATTTTTAGAGTGCAAAACATGAAGAGAGGTTTGCAGGCCGAGAGATTTGATCCCTCATGGTGCATGGTTGATTTGGAGTTTAGATGGACCTATGTGGGTTGCAGTGGAGGGCCGATGCATTACATCTTTAGATCATGATTATGTACATATGTATGGTTTTTAGATGAATGTGATCCTTTGAAATTGATCAAATATCATTTATAATCTGTATTTCGATAAAAAACAAAATAGTACATTATGAAATTTGAATGACTATAAAGATAAATAAGTAATAACAATGTTGTATGATGATGATATTGAATAACCTATAAATTACATAGTAATTGATCTCAATCTGTCTTCTTCAGTGTTTCTCTTAGACACACTGGTAGACTTTCCCATTTTGTCATATCAATCATGAAAATGGAGCTTTAAATTGAGGACCATCCAAATATTTTACTTTGAGATATTGCAATAAAAGTGAGACCTTGTCACTTTGCATTTCCAATATTAATAGTTGTTTTTTCTAATGTCAATCCATGAGACTTATGGATTGATAATCTTCTAATGGTTGAATGATCGGCGAGGTTAGACTTATCCTTAAATTTATGAGGTTGTTCAATTGAAGTTAATATTTATTTTTAGTGCACAATCACTTTCTATGTGGATACATGGAAGTGGTAATTAGGGTTAGATCATTGAAATTAATGCACAACCAATGTAATCAAGATTTATAGTCATTAAAATCAATGCACGAAACCATTATAAAAGGGACGAGGATTACTTAGTGAAATTAATGCATGAAACCAATGTGATAATGAGGAGGGTCAGTGAAACCAATATAATAAAGATATATAGCCATTAAAACTAAAACCAATGTAATAAAAATCTAGTCACTGAAACTGAAACCAATGTAATCAATGCATAAAGATAATACATAGAGATCTAGTAATTTGTAATGCCTTTGACATGGCTGATATGTTTGTTCTTCATAACGAATTCTTAACTAATCACAATGATTGATGAGGATCGATTGATTGATTCATGGTCATTAAAAATCGTGGAAACTGATGTCTTCTGAGTATAACCTAAATGTGCAAGTGATGTGACATTATATTAGTGAATTTTGGCATTGGACAAGAGCTTATCATCTTTTCTGAGATCAAAGATGATTAAATGAAATTGATGGTGAGTTTATTATGGTTTTTAGAATTTTCAAGTGCAAAAGAAGAGAATGAAAAAATAGATTGATCTAGTATATCTCATTTGATTGATCTAATTGTAAAGTCAACAGAGAAATGCTTCAACCTTTCATGAACAAATGAGGTTGGAAATGAATGCTCACAAGTTACAAAAAATTGAATGCAAAACTAGCATTAGCAGTGGATTTCATGCCTAAAACATTTCAATTTGGTGAAATCTTAAGTTGTTTTGGGATCTAAAATTGTTACAACAACACTTAAGTTTGCGCCAGAGTTGATCTAAATCTGGTGAAAGCATGGATATTTTTAGTTGCTAACCAACAAATTTAGTTGTTTATACTATTGTTGTTAATGCCCCATAATGTTCCTAGGAGGATGAAGTACTCTGTGATAGTTTTTGTGCTACGAATCCCCATGTTTCATGTTTTTCTTTTCAATATGGTAACCACCTTTAACCAAAAGACATGGAAACTTGTTGGAAATTGTCGGAATGTTAGGTTGGGATTAGATTCGGTTCCTTAAGGGAGGAAGAGATTCCACAATCGTGGCAGTTGGAACAGGTTGTCACATGCATTTTGTACAATAAATTCCATTGGAAAAGTTTTTAATATTGTACATACATATAGGATATGGAACATTATAGTGACCTTAACTCAACCCCTAGGGGAAACGAGTAGTTGTTCACCTAGACAATATTTGAAGGCTCTTTGTAGTGCCAACTGGTGGTAAGCTGTTTTGAATTTGCACATTACTGGAAGAGATGAAAATGAAAAATTGATCTTTCTTATGCAACCACCTCAAACATGGCCAAAATCAGTCAAAGTTAGTACCAAATATGCCCCCCCCCAAAAAAGGGTCCTTTGAGCACATGATAGGAAAGAGACATGTTAATCAACAAAAAATTGACAACTTATTTCTATTCTTTTACTATGCATGATCTCATATAACAAAAAATTAATCATAAATCACCTTTTGGCATTGATCAGAAGCAAGTTGCGCAATTGAGCATGCAATTTGTAGTTTAGAAACCATATCATAATTTCCTTGGAGACACTCCTCGTGAAATAACATCACTTTATTTGCTACCTTTGAAGATCTAGACATATCAATTTATGAAGGGCTCACCAGTTGTCTCCTAGTTTGGAAGATAGTCTAAAAGTAGTTATTTACTATTGGTTGTATCTCTTGTATCTTAATAGAATGAAATAGAATTTAAGGATAAAGACAAACAAATTAAGGATAAAGAACACGTCAAAACCTTTACCTTATCATTGACCTTTCGTCACATCCATTTTCCCATACAACTTGATAAGAGTTGTCCACGAGATGCATTTCCATCACCAAGACCCACATAAATCATCAAAGACATAATTTTTATGTGAGTAAATAATATATAAGCAAATAAACAGTCATTTAAATCCTACTACAAAGTCCTGTAGAAATCAATGAACCGTGAAATGTTAAATTTATTAACAATATTTTAAGAAATAGACATGCATTTAAAAATTTACAACCATCTTTAATACATAGTAATAAAATAGTATTTATACCTTATTGAGCTCCTCTCTGTTTCAAGAATAGTTTTATATTCTCTACTGAACAGGGCCAACCACGTGAAGGTGGAAGGTCATATGGCCCCTCCCCCCCCTCACATCTCTCTCAATTCCCCATACCCAATAAATGATGTTGTTTACATAGAAAACATATAAACATTCGTGCATAACTAGGCTAGCATAAAAACATTGAAGCATAATGAGGTAATTCATATAAACAACGTTTCAGACTAACAACATCGATATACATCCAAATACAAGTCATGAATTTATACATCTACTTTTTCTTTGTTTTCTGTTTTTTTGCATTGTAATAACCGACGATTAGGGTATTATCATCATCATTTGGTGGAATATCTACAAAGCCATGTCCTGCTAGTGTTTGTCTTTCCATGCCCTCATGTATCATACTTCTTGTACGTAGTTGAGTAGGGCATGGAGGCGGTTCTGAAGGGGCGTGAATTGCAACAACGAAAATGGGCATAACGATATGTTGAAATATTATTGAAATTAATAGTTCATTATTTTGATTAAAATTACAATATTGCTCTTTACTTGTTTGTGTAGCTGTGATAGCTGGTGTATTAATTGTTTCTCTACTTGCTAATTCCTCTTGCGGTTCACGCTCCTGAGCTACATGGTCTTCCATTGAAAGAAGAAAATTTATAAGTATACGTCAGGAAATAAATATCTATAATCACAGTCGATATTTCTATTTCCAAAGAAGACATACCAGAATGGCTACTATGCTCCCCACTATCATGGGACATGCACAACCCAACATCAGCTAGTACGTGCTGAGTAGCGCTAGATTCACTACTGCGGTTGCATTGTTGCTTAAAAGAAAACATAAATATTTAGTTATGGGTGATATAATCAAAACTGAATAGATTTTAATAGTATATTGCAATGAGATTGGAGTCTGCCCCAAGCTTTTCCGATATTCAATCACACTTTTAAAACCATACTTGAAACCAAGCTTTAGGTATTCCTCGGTGGCAACATCTTGGAATGTATTTCCCTGCAATGCATAACACATTTAAAATTTCCAGTATCAAAAATAGATTTTTGTTCGCTACTGTCAAATAAATATTCCCTACAGTTAATCATTTAATTCTTACGATTCGGGCTCTTAGTTTTCTATAGCCACCCTGGCCCAGTCTATGCTGCCCGTGCTTTTCCACTCTAGCCTTGGTGGCTTTGGAGGTGTCGGGTAGCCTATATATGAAAATTTTGAAAAACGTTAGATATCGAAATTCTTACTTAAAACAAAAAAGAAAAATAAATGAGCATATTTCACTAAGAAGATGATATGTGTTGTACCTTGCTTTTCCAGGCCGTGGTTGTTTTCCTTGTATTTTTAGCAAGTTCTCCTTTGCATCCTTTATGAGTGCCTTCCACTCTTTCTCCGGAACCATGGTAGGGCGCTTATGCTTGAGGTCAAGTTGCAATTTATCCCTATATTGGGCCTTGGTATATTTTAAATTCTCGCTGGCTAACTTTGCAACCACTTTCTTGTTGAATGTATTGCCGAACAAGTTTACCATGTGGTCTATCAATTCATCTCTCTTTGCGCTATCTTGGCTATTCCAACGTGTGCGAATGGTGGGGCCAAACATCTCCAATGCTTTGTCATTCAAATTCCTGTAGAAAACATTGTTTCCTGCAGAAACGTGTAATCCATTAATTTATACTAATTTCAACGTATGTCCATTTCAATTTCATGATTATAATGAATAAATTAATTAATAAATACCTGCAATCTTTTGAATCTTGATTGAAACACAAGCGTCATCCACCAGAAAGGTGAGATCTAGTGATCCGATACTTTTAACTTGTGCTGCTCCAGGAAAAGTTTCTTGGTCATCTACAGTACGTTCATCTCCGGAGTCATGTCATGCCGATCAAAATCAGTGCCCTCATCAATGGATTCGAGGCCAACTGCAGGAGTGTAAAAAAGCCTCATTGGTACATTGCTTTTTTGATGTTGTTGCTGCATTGGAGCATCACTGCTACCTATATCTGTCTCGGCAGTTTCTCTAGTCACGGGTCGTAAAAAATCCTACAAATGAAAAACTTTACTTTATCAGATCACTTGGAAAAATAGAAAACATAATATCAGTTATGAAATCATGTCATAGCTTAAAAAAAATGTGAAGATGCCACTTACCCCATAAGATTTTATTTGTTCTTTAAGCTCTTCAATCCTTGCCCTGATTTCCTGTGTCATGGGCCTTGTGTGAGCCAAGGCAATCATTTCTATGTTTTCCTTTTTCAGGGACTTCTTTATAGTTTCCGTTTGGTCTATAGAATAGTAATTTCATCCTCAAGCTCCTCATCACCCAGATCAAGTGCATTGGACTAAATTCATCAAACAATAAAATTAAGCAAAATAATTTTAACATCATTCAAACAATGTTATTGTAATGAAAGTTAGTTACTATCAAGAACTAACACTTACCTGATGCGGTGTTGTGGCCAGTGACTTCCCCCGGTCACCCCGTATTGATCTACTTCCAGTGGGTGATTGTCCACGGTCACCCTGAACCGTGGAAGCAGCAGGTGCCTCTCCATGGTCCTCACCCTGACATGATAAATCAATCATTAATTCATCCATCATAAGCACAGAAAAATGCAAATGTCAATAGTGGAAATCGAATGTTAACAAAAAAAATCGAAACATTTAGTTATTATATTTCACGGGGGCTTCACTCAATGAATCTCTACCATAGCACGTTCGTTATATATATGCCTTCCCAATTTAAAAAAACCCCTATTTTCCCTATGTATTGTATGTATCCATTTTTTCATTTACATTTTTTATACCCCTTATATATCTACCTAGTATATTGGCATGATACCCCTCTTATGACCCCACATGCATTCTACAATGCACCTTGCTTCTTTCAATGTATATTGTGGATGCACATTACTTCACCGACAATGCAATTGCTCAACCACATATCATTATGATTTGCGACATCTAATGGTCTAATGAAGAGATGGGAGATCACTTCTTGTATGTCACTAGAGCCAATGCACATAGTACAAAATTTAGATTCAATGTTGCAGGCCCCCAATTGTCGACTAAGCCTCTTGTGGGCTGGTTATACAAGCCCCCAGGGCCCGTAGCAAGCACTAGGAGGATGACTAAGCCTCCCAAGGCCTGTAATAGGCGCTAGTGGCTGGGTATCCAAGCCCCCAAGATCTTACAAAATGACTTTCATCAAGCAATGTAGGATTTAAAAATCGACTTCCTCCACTTGATTTGTAAGATCCAAGTAACGTGTTGTACTATAGGAAAAATGGATAAATTTGATACAAACACCATAAAACTTCATGGTTGTTTGACTGAAACTAATTGCTTGTTTTCTCTCCTTGTTTTGAGAGTAAAATATATGCCATCCTTCATAATTGAACACCTAATTGTGAAACATATGGACTGAAATGTATCCTTTTAATTGATGAACAAAAATTGTCACAATATTGTCTTCTTATGATGTTTTCTCTGATGCATTGACTGTAAACAATGAATGAAATGTGTATAGTGATACAATTGCAGCTTTTATTCATTAATGGAATACAAAGTACTATATTTATACCAGGTAAAACATGGGTAAAACTGATCATACAATATTAGATAATTTTATTGATGTCCATGAGTGACCAAAGTAGGTCAATGGAATTGGACAGTGGATAGTAGAACTGTTAACAAGACACAATAATAGAACAAGTAATGGTGGTCTTTTTATCCCAACTAGACTATATTTTTGGATGCTATGTAGATAGATGAATCCTACATTAATGGTGGTCTTTTTAGCAACTATAAATGAAGGTAAATAATTAGGTCAAGAAACAGGTGTAGGACATTTAATATTTATCTAAGTAGTAACTGTTTTCCTTGGTAAAACAAACTTCCACAGAATAGTGATGTTTGACAAGAGTGTTAATATTATTAATTAAAATGACCTTTCTAGAAAAATATACACGTGAAAAACTTAGTACAAACAATTTTGAACCCTCATTTTTTGGTAGGTAAGAGATGCATACATGATCAAAATACCGTGAAATACAATAAAATCAATGGAAAGGCTACTAGTTTTCATTTCCATGATAATAGTATAAGATCCTACAATTAGTGAATTCACAAAGGAATATTTGAGGAAAAGAGAAACTGATAGAAGCAATAAAGCACCAATATGGAAAAACTTATATAGTAGCACAAGCAAATTGCTTGCAGCGAGGATAGTGACAAGGAAGAAGATTATTAGTTCATAATTTCCCCTTAAGGAATCTCAAGAGGTTTCAAATGGGTATTCCAGGAAAAATGCCCTTGTAACTGGCATTTTTCCTCACACCTCCATTTCAATGCTTCTTTAATCTTAGGGTATTCCTGATGTGTCTTATTGATCATAAATGTCTTGTTTGGTATCTTTTTTCTCTTGAATTGCCTAGTGGATTGGCACATTGTGCCCTCCTTATCTTATTCATTCAATAAATTTATCAAAAGCTAGAAACCCTCTTGTTTCAGGTGCAAGCTAACTCCTGCTACTCCGAAACACCAGTAGAACAGACCTATTAGGTGTGGAGGCAGGTACTTTATAGGTTATCTCTCAAAGTTGAGTATGGAGCAAGGATCATAGTGTCCCCATTTGTACCTCTGAGACTATGAGACTACTCCTCACTCTCTCAATTCATTCTCCCTTCAGCCTCATCATATTCATAAAGAAAATTGGATACCCACAACATGCTAGAGATAGCATGTCACAGAGGAACAAGATCCACCGAAACCCTGTAAAAACCACCTCATTTGATGAAAACAATTATGGAAATAACCCTCTCAAGCAATGGGACATCTTACCATTGTAATCATATAAACATGAGGTAGATATTTAAGTTCCAAATTTTAATTTGGAAGTGTCAGGAAGGGGAAAGAGAATTAGAGGTATAATGCAAACATCCATGCATAGATGTGTACAAATGGATTAGTAAGCCAGGAACACGACAACCCTGCAAAGTAGACTATTTGCATTGGAAAGAAACAGAGCATCTCTATGATGCAGATTGGAGGAAGTTGAAAAACAACAATCTTCACTCATGCAGGAAAAGTGTAGTTCTGAGCATACATCATTAGAACCTTATGCCATAAGAATTTAGATCAAGGTTGGATGACAAAAAAAATATGGTGTGGAAAGTTGGATTGCCAAAACATAAGGCCACTTCAGAAGATAAGCATCTCCTGGGAAAGAAATAAAGAGCTACCCGCAAACCCAAGATTGTCTCCACAGCCCAGGAATGACCATGATATGGGGAGTACTATTGAGTCCTGACTCCAACCAAACAAAAATGTATTCATTGAGCTTGACAGTCAAGATAGTTGATGACTGAATAGTCTTGACTCTTTAGTCATCTACAATATATTTTGGTAGTTCTATTTTGCTGGAAAAATGTTAAATGTCGGGTAATGCAAGTATTGGTATTTTATATTTGATAAAAGGAGTTGCTTCCTATCTTTTATGGGCCTTACTAGATGTTGAACATGCAAGGATGCATTCAAGGCAACATATCAACTAGATTTACATAATGGGACAAAATCTAATAACTTGGACATGATATTTAAGGACATGCAGAGGTTGCTTACACTAGGAACGATGTGAAATTGCTCTTAAAACTGGCACCCATCCTGCATATCAAAGAGTGGTGTATTTTAGAAGCATACAATTAAGCCTCAAATTTTAAACTTTAGCGTGATCATACTGTGAATAAAACATCACAAAATAAAGAGATCTCTTCCTATTTGTATTAACAGTATAAGACTGAAAATTTTTGGGTGTTTTGATGGAAAGCAAATTAGTGTTAATTGATCTCACCTTTGTAGGGAATTATGGAATAAATATTGAAATGTTTCCATTTACCTTGTTTATTTTCCTACTTGGAATGCCCAACATCAGGGAAGTAAGTTAATGATCTCAACATGTAGAGAATAATACACTGGAAATTCAAATGTGGTTTTTTGAATTGATATTGGTTATACTTGGAATGCCTAAGAGTGGAAATCAGTGAATGGTTAACAATTTGTAGAGATGCATATGAATGAATGTGCTGGTTCAATTCAAAAAATCTTGCTGGTTTCCCCGTTTCCCCAACAATGCATCTATAAGATAATATTTCTCAACCAAAAAATTTACTCTCTCTCTGTGCATGAATTTACTGGTTGACAAGAAACCCCTCCATGTTTCAGTTCAACAATCAAAGGGGATTTGTCGCTTAGTTCCTGCGTTGGATTTATTCTATTAAATATTTTAATTCAGGCAGTTAAATTCTGGCATTCTCATGCCAGGTTGACAGGGTAGAAGAAACTTGAAAGTAATCTTAGTATTTCAAGGGTAATGGGCCCATCTAAAAGTTCCAAGTCATGTCTCAGTCGACTTATTATTACCTAGAGAGTGGATGATCATCCGTGTCTCAATGAAACTAACTAGGTAGAATAATGAGTTGCTTTAGGCAGAATCTCTTCTTCGGCCAAGAAAAACTATTTGTTGTTCAGTGGTGAACCTCATCCTATGTGGGAAGTGGATACACAGAATACATGAGGGTTGATGGTGCCATAATGGGTTGTTTAAATTTCCTTTGGTTAAAGTGCTAGCCTGGGATTTAAACCAATGTTACCAGACTCTGCTCACAGAAAATCTCAACAAGGCAGAAGACTCAAGAGTTTGACTCAGCTCGGGAAACACTTGACAAATACTAAAAGTAAAAATGATTCATTTGGCATAGCTTCTGGGCATATATAGGCATTTGGCAAGTGAACTCAGTTTTACCGAGTTTGACCGAAGTCTAACTCAGTCAACCCAAACTTGACTTGCCCTTAGTCAGTTTTGCTTATTTTGCTTGTGAGCAGAGTCAAACATGTGAGTCTGGTATGCCAACTTCAACCCTTACAAAGGAAACCTAATTAAATTATGTATTGTATACTGTATAGTTAGCTTACATCACATATGACTAGATTTATACCATTAAGGAGCATCTTGGAAGGCCATTCTAGAAAGCAAGCAGTTAAAAAGTTCTCAGCATATTAAAGAAAGTATGGGACCTCATTGTACTAGTCACCTTCATAACTAAATTCTTAAGCAACTAAACATAATATATATAAAATACTAGATACAGATATCTAGTTTTCCTTTAAGAATTCCCGTGAAAGTATGAAAAGAGTTAAATTATTTTTGAAGATGCAAAAGACGGCCACCAAACTCTGCCTCAACGATGATCCAAGAAACTAATCACCAACAATGGATCATCTGGAACTACATAATAGCGGTGTCTGAGACTTGACAAGGACTTCCAACTCTTCAATAATCTTGTCAAGTCCCTTTTGAAACAAGTAATAAGGGATAACCTAGCCCAGAGCTTGCAATGACCCACCGAACCTCAGCAAAAACCAAAATATAAAAGCCCCAAGGGTTAGCTTAAGAAAGCAAAGCATCCACCCAAGGCATGCTGCCGATGAGGAGGCTATTATGGTTGGCGTTTGTGCTTCCCTCCATCCAGATAATCCAGGTAAGTGGGAGGAATCTCACAATGTTTTCCATGGAAAAATGAAAGAACTATATAAATAACATATAGTGGCTTCCATAAAATCATTGACTGTCATCAATTCCTACAGACAACAATTAGATGACTGAAGATTTCAATTGTAGGAATTGTGTGGCCTTACATATAGAAAGCCAAAGTTAAATGTGAAAATGAAGCAGCTTAGACTTACTACAAAGCAAAAAAAGATCACCTCATTAAAAGGGAAACTGTGTATCAAATTTATGCAAAAGATTTGTGAATCATATCCAATGATTATCTACAGCTAAAAAAGAAGTTAAAACTTGACTTAAAGGAGAATCTTCTTTGTTCCTCATTGTTGTCCGCCAAACTGCACACCAGCAACAGAAATCTTTCGAAAGCTATCTCCCTCACTGGAGTGGGGAGAGGTGTGGCCTTGGGGGCAAGCAATGAGCCAGGTACTGTCACCTGAATCCCAGCTCCTCTGTTTAGGCTAACTCCTAACAAAGCCAAGGGGGGTAGTCCCTACGAAGAGTTTCACTAAGGCTCTTACATTTTTAAAGTGTTTTTGGTGAAATGATGCAGATGGGTGTTGTTTAGGAGTTTATTATGTGATGATAACAAATTAAAAGATATGATAAACACAAGATAACAATGCAATCCACGTTGCTAAATAAAATATCGAGATAACAACACTTTTCAAGACTTATAATCAGATGAAAGCATTCACAATATGAAATACGCACAAGGACAAATGGTCCTGATTGAGAAATAAATTTTGAAGTAACCAGTGCCTTATGGAGTCAAAATAAAAACAAAGATTGTGATGCTGAATGTATGGGTCTTGAAAGAATGCTGTTCGTGAGATCGTTATGAAAATTATCTTGGTAATATTTTAATGGTCTATGATTATTAAGGCTAAAACCAAGGATATCAAAAGAGTAGAACCTTAACCATGAAAAAATACTGGCAACCTCTTAGATGGTATGTCGGGAGCACCCAGATTGCAAAGAGGACAAGTGTACTTACGGCTTGACCGCCCTCGAGTCTGACAGTGGATTCCCGGCACCACCTATTTCAGGAAGCAACCTCAGTGATTTGATGTTGGTTTTGGTTTTGGGTAAAGTTTTAATTATGTTATCACTTGTAAGTTTAGCAAGTCCTTCACCTTTCTGAGTACTAGCCCAACCTTTGCAGGTTGGCAGAGCATACGGGTGTTGGACAATCGACCAAAGTAAATTAATTAAGGGGAAAAATGAGTTGAAGTATTTTAATTATTAAGAGCACTTGTTCAACCCTCCGGCAGAGAGCGCTCTTGACTTAGTCTTAAGACCACAGTTCAAGAGACTTTCTATTCTAAAATGCCTAATGCAAGGGGAAAAATGCAAATCTAAAATGCTCTCCGACAGAGAGTGCTCTTGACTTGGATTTGGCCAAGTTCAAGAGGCTTTGTTCGTTTTATTGCAAGAAATGAAATAGTTGTGAAACTTAAAGAAATAAATGAAACTATAAAATGAAAAAATGACTAACAACAAGATACTATAACGATTTTGAAAATAACAGAAAGTAAAGTCTAGTGTTCTGCCAAGCATATTTACTCTAAGGTAGGATCGACCTCCGAACAAGGTCAACCTCTAAGAACCGCTAGCACTTGAGAACTTCCAGCTAGCTGAAAGCTCTACCAAGGAAACTAACGGGGAAGGAAGAGTAACCACAAAATTATGTGGTCCCGCCCTTGAGATGAAATCCCAAGGATACTGCTTCCAGTCAAAACTTGGAAAAGAAGTATGACAAGATGAAAATGAAATACTGATTTAAAGCATAAAATGAAAAAATTAAACTAAGAACTTGGAAAGCTGAGATCTAAGCTAATCACGCCACAACACTCTTCCCCAAATGGGGAAGAAACCAAAAGAGTGGAGGCCTCCTCTACTTGACACTTTTATTGACTTGATTACAACTGCCTTTGGGAAACAAGCCCTTGAAAGGTCTTTGAAATGGAAGTATAACTCGGAAAAACTTGAATCTAGCTCTCAATAGCCATTACAATAGGATAGTGAAGACAATGTCATGTTTTGGATCATCCTCGTGATTTGTTAAAATTTTTGTCTTTGCTTGTATTTCTTCACTTCAAGACTCTCTTGGATTCGTTTTTCTTCACACCTAAGCTACAACAAAAGATTTCAAACTACACATGCCCATTAACATTAGTCAAGAAAAATCAAACAACACTTTTAAGATCTAATCTAGAAGCTTGAATCTAAGATGCAAGTGTAAAATAAATGGATCAACAATTCCTAACTACTAATTTCCCAAAGTAAAAAAAAAAAAAACGATTGCAAACTAATCAAAATTTAATGTATCAATCATTCTTTTTGTATTTTTTAAGAGCATATATCTATTAACCAAAAGCAAAGACTTGAAAACACTCACTAACTTTTTGAACAAAACTTTAAACTCGTCCCTTTATTGTTTTTTGGGCTTTTTATCGAGATGGATGAAGAAGGCAGTTAACAGGTGGGTGGAGGACAGTCTAAAGAAGTTGACAATCAACAACAGGGGCAGCCAATGGAAAAGATAGCGGGGCAGCCTTCAACAAAGATGGACAGTCAACTAAATGGACAGTTGGCAGCCAACAGGTGGGTGATGGACAGTCCACAACTTGGTGTCAAAAAATACTGAATGAAGAGGGAAAAAACAGTCCTGTTTTGGGCAGCCAAGAGAGCTCTCTTATGACATGGAAAACGAGGCGGCCAACAAAAGAAAAATGGGACTATTTTTGCACTCAAAACGAGGCAGCCAAGTACAAGATGACGGGGGACTGTTAATGCTACCTTTCAAAAGTAAATAAAACGCAAGAAACTAGATCTTAAGTGATGAGCTTTGAGAAAACAAGAGATCTAGTCCACATGAATGAATTATACGTTAAAATTTTTAACTTGTTTGGATGTCTATTACTTCATGTAAGAGAGACACTAAAATGGATTTAACTTTTAAAGATAGATCTCCCTACTTGTAACCAAATAGTAACCAAGAGTTTTAAGTTTTTTTTAATGAGGGGATGGGGTTTTGAAGAAGAAAGCCCTTTGAGTTCATTTTCTTGCTTGGAAAAGGATTGACTTGTAGATCCTGAAATGAAGATAAACATTAGTAGAAACTCATTGTATTGATGGATATGAGATTGATGTAACCGAATTCTCACTCTTCTCCAAACGGCAAGATCTGCTAGAAAGACAATAAACTTTGCAACCACGTGAGATTAAGACAAACACTAGTATGCTACGAAAGTTAAGATCTAAATCAATACTTCATATAACCGAATATTTGTATTCATTCAAATTTCATAACCAACATCACATAAAAATCCAATTTGATGAACAAATGGAAGATCTTACGTTTTAAATATAAACCTCTAAAGCTAGTGGTTTGATCACACATAAGAAACAAAACTTAAATAAAATAAAAGCAGATATCACCTCATACACAAGTATCCATCATTTGCAAAGATAGTCCCATAGACCTCCAAAGTCGACAATGCTTTATTCACTTGAGAAAAACCGATTACAAAATTGTGTAGAGTTTCTATGCTCCAAAAACCCATAAGAAGAGAGCCTAAATGCATCTCTTATATAACAAACTAAGAGCTAAAACCCTAAATCGAATTGGCATTGAGAAGGGAGCCAATAACCACCAACATAAAGTCGAAATCCAATCTAATCCCAGTCAAAGGCTTGGAGTGGGAGTCCACATGGCAAATCGAGCTTGGGAAGGTATGGGAAGCTCCACCCATCCAATGAGAGAGCTCCAACTAGGAAACACGTGGGGAATTAGGTAGAAGCATGAGCTTTAGAGGAGGATGCGTGAGCTTTAGAGGAGGATGCGTGAGCTTTAGAGGAGGATGCGAGTTGGCATGTGGTTGGCAAGTGGGAGTTTGAGTGGGAGCCAAGTCTAGTGATCACATAAGTCAAGGAAGGCACCTACCTCAAGCTAACCAAACCATTCATCATATAACACATCATCAAATCGAGATCTCAAGGAGGGAGGGCGAATTCTCTATTGGAGCTTTGACTTATGCTGACTGGATAGTGGTCTGGTTGATGACTGAGATGATTGGAATCTTCTTTAATGCCCAGTGCCATGTCAATTGGCCTTTTATTTTAATCATTTATGAGTATTTTGGAGAGTTTTGGATTTCTCCAAAATATTCAAATTTATTAATTTAATTAATAATTTCTCTGTAAATGGCTATTTAGAGAAAATATTAATTATGAGGTTGAATTGACATCCGAAAGTTGGGTTTAGCTGGTCCATAGGTCATGTGTGATTTTTGGCTTATGAAACGAGCCATCAATCACTGAATTCGGACCCTAGACGACTGGCATATTACAAATTGGAATTTCTCTATTTAAACTATAGAGAAATTTATTTAAAATTTAAAAATAATTAAAAACCCAAATTTGACGGACTCGGTAAAATTTTTTCAAATTTTTTTCTTAGGGTCCTAGAGACTTGGGACATGACCAAAACCTATTCTAATAGTGTCTAGTAGGCTTATATACATTAGTTGGACTCTAATAACCCCCCATGGCCAAAATTTTCAAAATCGGGCATTCCAGCTTTGGAGGAAGCGGGAGAAAACCTCATCGATTATAGCTCGGTTGTAGGCAAAGTATAATTGACAAGGGAAAAAACTCCCTGGAATACCTTAGTTGCTAAATCAAGTCATGGGGAATCGAGACACTTAGATCCTACTAGCACACTTTATTACAAACCCCCATGGGGCCATGGTCATGTCAACTGAAAAACAAAACTGGCTAGTCACAAATGTTGGATCATCTGATACACTGGAGTACAAACATTCATCATGTTTGTCAAATGGCGGCTCTTCAGATAATCCAACTATGGTACAAAAAAGTTGGTAACATCTGGCTCCAACTGCGGGACGGGTGCTCGTTTGATTTATGGATCAAAAAGAGTATTCGAGAATCCCAGAATATCAGTTTCCTGCACAAAATCGGAAGTGTCTTAGTCCAACATTTTCATGATAAATAATGCCAAAATGAAATAACAGCATAATATTTTTGCTCTTTTTTTTTACAATCAAAGGTACAAAAAATAAAATCTTTTCTTTTTCAGCATATATATGAAGTGTGATACAAAAGCTAACATACGAAAAACTATGATGCATCAATATGGTACATAAGAAAAAATTCATAAAGATCAACAAGGATGGGTTCAGCCAGATGTCCTGAGATGACCCCTTGGTCATCTTGGAGGTTGTTCCGATAAAATGGCTTCAGGTGTTTCCCATTTCTGGGTAGGCTCAATTCTTCTCCTTCAATAGTATTTAGCAAGAAAGAATTAGTGCCAGCAATGGCATGGATGATAAACAGGCCTTTCCAAAGGCTGTCGAATTTCCCATGTTTCCCAGGCTTCTCCCTTCTTTTGTCCCATAGGAGAACAGTATCTCCTACTTGGAAAGGTCTTGGCTTGGCATATTTGTCAAATGTACCCTTCATACTTTCGTGATGTCTTAAAGACTGATCAAGGGTAGCTCTCCTGGATTCATCTAATTCTATGATCTGATTTATCCTCTGCTCCATTTCCAATTTTTCTGTTCCATACTCACTTATTAATCTGAAAATTGGAATCTGCATGCTAACCAGGAGGGTGGTTGTGAGACCATACACCAACTCAAAAGGGGATTTTCCTGTGGAGTTCTTCTTGGTTATTCTGTCAGCCCATACATCATACTTGATCCTACTGTCCCATGCTTTCTTGTTATCACCCACAGTTTTCTTAAGGATACTCATTAGATTCTTATTAGTGGACTCAGCAAGTCCATTTCCTTGTGGGTAGTAATTCGAGGAATGGGATAGGATGATGCCATATTTGAAACATAAGTCATTTACTTCTTCAGAACTGAAAGCCTTGGCATTATTAGTTGTTATCTTTAAGGGGATTCTGAACCTAGTGATGATTCTTTCTTCAATGAAATTTATGACAACATTTTCATTGGCTTTCTTAGTAGGTATGGCCTCTACCCATTTGGTGAAGTAATTGGTTTCCGTAAGAATCCAACAAAATCCATTGCTAGAGTTATCTTTGAATTTGCCGATAAAATCAATGCCCCATTGTTGAAAAGGGGCAAGGACCACAACAGGTGTGAGGGGGAGTGCAGCCAATTTCTGCTTACCAGTAAAAAGCTAACACTCTTGGAAACACTTGACATGTTTGTGAACATCGACGAAGATGGCGGGCCAATAGTATCCAGCTCTTAGGATCTTGTGAGCAGTTGTATTTGCTGCATAGTGCCCTCCGCAGAATCCTGAGTGAAACTCAGTTAAGATTCTTTTGGAGTCCTGTTCATTCACACACCTAAGTATGATGGCATTTGGGTTTCTCCAGCCCAAACCTTCCTGGGTAAGGCAGTACCTAGCAGTTTTGAGTCTTAAAGCCCTTCGCTTGTGACCCTTGAGGTGATCAGGACAATTGAAGTGGAGGAGGAAGTAGATGATGTCGAAATACTAGACGTTGTCAAGCTCCTGGAGGGCAGGAGTCATGGAAGGATGGGGAATGTCATTTTCAACAATCATTTCAATGGCTTCTTCATTCTTTTGAGTGAGCATTTTAGCAAGCCCCTGACCTTTGATTAACTTAGTGGGCTTTATCTCAAGGTCATATTCCTGGATTTTGGAAACCCATGTACCCCTTGTTCCTAAACAATCCTGTTGAGATAGGATGTCTTTTTCCGTAGCATGGGGAACATACCCTATAACCTTGGAATAGCCGATATATGTTCTGAAGTGTTTCAAAGATTTGACTTAGGCATAAGCTTGTTTTTCCATGATTGTGTAGTTTAAATCGGAATGTTGTAATGCTCTACTCAAAAGCAATTGGTTGCTCGAACCCTTCGCAGTTCTTCTGGAGAAGCACACTAGCAATGGTGTCTTCCGAGGCAAAGGAGAAAATCATGAAATATTTTGTGTAATCAGGGCTTACTAAGACAGGTGATCTAGTAATGGCATCTTTGATGTTTCCAAAGGCTGCCCTCCCTTCATCATTCCAGACAAATTTAGCGTCCTTTTTAAGTAACCGTTGCATGGGTTTCATTAGCTCGGCTAAATTTGGGATGAACCTTCTTATGAAGTTGATATGACTATTGAAAGACTAAAGAGATTTGACATTCTTGGGAAGGGGTATATTTTTTATTGCTTCTACTCTTTTGGGGTCAATTTTGACTCCGTCCTTCGATATGATATGACCAAGAAGATTTCCTTCGTCTATCCCTAGGATAGACTTGGCTGGGTTTAAGGAGATACCAAATTCTCTGCATCTTTCGAAAAATTTCCTGCGATGATCAATGTGGCTAGATCTTTCTTTTGAAAAGATGGTTAAGTCGTCTTGATATATCTCAATGATCTTTCCTATTAATTCGTTGAAGGCATAATCCATGGCCCTCTAGAAAGTGGCCCCAACATTTGTGAGACCAAAGGGCATTCTCAAGTATTCAAAAGTTCCCCAAGGAGTTGTGAAAGCCGTTTTGTGCCTATCTTCCTCTTTGATAACAACCTGGTTGTATCCCGAAAATCCATCAAGCATGGACATCATTTTAGAACCCGTGACTCTTTGGAGGAGGGTCTCCATATTGGGAAGTGGATAGTTGTCTTTCTGGTAGGCTATGTTAAGGTTTCTGAAGTCTATGCATATCCTGATGCTCCCATTTTTCTTTCTGACCACAACTAAGTTGGAGCACCACGAGGTATGTTGAGTGGGTGCTATAATACCTACTGCCAGGATTTTTTCTAATTCCTGCTTGACAATAGGGACCAACCTAGGATTTATTTGCCTAAGTTTTTGCCGGAAAGGTTTGGCATTTTGCATTTCAGGCTTGAGAGGGATAGTGTGCTGGAAAACATCTGCCCTATAAGCCTTTAACTCGTCATAAGTACATGGAAATATATCTCTATATTCTTTTACCAAGCTTATCAGTGCATTCCTTTCCTTTTCTGATGTTCCTTTTCCGATTTTTATAATTTTTGGATTTGTTTCCGTTCGAATATTTATTTCAATATAATCCCATGGTTTCATCTGGTCGATGTTATTTTTCTTCCCATCCTGCCTGTCAAAGATATTCTCTAGCTTGGTGAAGCCACGTGATATCGGATTGATAGGCTGGCTAAGTTCCTGATACTGCTCGCCTTCTTCCTGTGTGTTTACATTAAAATTCCTGAATTCATCTAGATTATGAATGAATTTTAGGATCTGCTCATCATCTTTGAAAACCTGCCAATGGTTCATATTGTCTGGGACTGATGGCCTATAATTTATTTCAAGGGTACAGTCTCCGTTCAACATTTCCTCTGAAGGCTGGAGGGTATATGCCGCAACTTCCAACCTATCCGCTATACTGTTCTCTTCCCTATGGACTGCTTTTATGTTTAATGCATCAAAGTACTCCATGGTGTCCCATACTGCATTCCTATACCTCTTAAGTCTTTTACAGTGGCATGCAAAATTACCCTTGATCTGTTGCACAACTAAGTCAGAATATCCTTTGATATTAAGCATTTTTATTTTCATGTCTTTAGCAATTTCTATGCCCAACAAAAGTGCTTCATATTCTACAACGTTGTTTGTGGCTGCAAATTCAAGTCTGAATGAAAAGTTGAAAACTTTCTCTTCGGGTGATATTAAGACTATGCTAGCACCTTTACCAGCTCTAGAAAAAGCACCGTCAAATTCCATTTTCCACAATCCATCAACTTTTTTGTCTTTCATTTCTTTATAAACATGATCTAAAAAGGTGGAATTTACTTGGTATGTCCCTATTTCATCCGTATTGCAGATGTATTCATTTGATGGTCTCTGGGGATTTTCAACATGGTATCTTCTTTCTTTTTCTGAGTGTAGTTTGACAAGAGTATCTTCGGAGGCTGAAACGGTTGCATAAGATAAGTCTAATTGTATAGACCCACCCAAAGTAGCACCCCATTTTCTAGAGAGAAGCATCCCCCACTTATCAGGCACATCTATGACAAGGATATCCATAGCGACATAGATGTATGGATACTTGGCTAATTTGAAGATTTGATTTTCAATCATTCCCACAACTTCAACAGGTCTAGAATCCATGGCACATACATTTCCATAAGGTCTAGTGGTTTTTAGATTAAGTTGTTGCATGACTTTTTTGGTCATTAGGCTCAGATCGGATCCCGAATCCAACATACAATTATGTAGAAGAAGGTCACCTATCATGAATGATATGTAGAAAGGCGGGTGAGATTCTTTTCTTGTTTCCCTGGTATGTCGGACTATAGGGGGATCCCCAAAATCATTTTTACAACTCGTTGAAGGCTGCTCTTTAGTTTCTGAGAAAGTTACCTTTTTAGGGGTAGGCTGCTTTGCAGGTAGAGGAGGATTTTCAGATGCTATGGGTTTAGGAATAGAAGGAGGCTTTTCAGATGCTATGGGATTAGGAATAGAGGGATGAGTACCATCTGTTTGAGGCTCTAACATCTTCAAAAGTTTCTCCCTCTAACCAAGCAGTTTGCATAGTTCAAGTACCGGGACTGGAACCTTAGTGTTGGCCAACCAATTACCTAAATCAAAAGTTAAATCAATAGCTTCCTTATCATTATTAAGTTCTTGAGTAATGTGAGGAACTGTTACCTTAGGAGCAGTTTGAGTGGAAGGTCCCTCCTTCGGTTTCTTTTGATAAGTCATTCCCTTGAACCTCTGGTTGTTGTTGATACTGGGTGGCATCTCACCATAAAGTTGAGTCATATAATCAATCTGCTGATAACCTTGGTTGGCTTGAGTCACATTAAGATTTTCATAGTTATTTCCCACATGGTTGATAAAAACAGGTTCGTCTGATGAAGTACTAGGGCCACATCCCTCAGGATAACAATAGTGGCAACCAGATTTCTCGTGGAAATCTCTGTATGCCCTACAAAATGGCTTGTATGACTCAACCATGTTATCAGCCTCTAGTTGGTGAGGAGGCCTCTGTTCATGGTTGGGAGATTTTCTTTGCCAATTTTGCTTTGTAGCAAAAACCCTAGGTTGAGGTTGAGGTTGAGTCCTTTCAACATTTATAACCCGACTTTGAATTTCTTTTAGTTGAGCAATGTGTTTTGCTTCAGCTTCTTCCATGTTTCTATTCATTTCCTTTCTCATTTCTAACATCTGTTTTTCATAAGTCTCTTTCATAATTGATAAGGGATCTTTATCTTTTGGTTCATTACTTTTCAAAGGTATTGAAGATCTTGAGTAACCATGAATGTTGGACTCACCGGATGATTGCATGTTTAAATCAATTTTGAGAGCCATATTTTGAGCATCAAGCATAGTGGCGGGTTCCTTATCTCTCATCTGATACTGCATCTTGCCACTAAGTGCCTCAATGTAGTAAACCAACATGGAAGGTGCAGGCGGTGCATGGGTAACAGGAATAACATTTGATAACTCGGTGAACCTAGTGTTGAACTCATCCATTGTTTCAGTGTCCTCCTTCTTTATGTTCGTCAAAGCATTCAGTTGATGCCTTGGCTCTTTTTTCTCACCAAACTTATTGGTGAAGGCAGTTTTGAAGGTAGCCAAGGTGGCAAATGAGTTGTTTGGTAAGTTGCTATACCAATCACCAGCTTTTGCATCCAAGGAAAGAGAAAACAGTTTCATATAAACGTCGTCATGTTGGCTGTCAGGATCACTGATATAGGCATTAATACATTTGGAGAAGTTTTTTAGATGCTGAGCAGCAGTAGTGGCATCAATGCTAGTATACGTTGGAAGTTTTTCAACAGCTTTGTCTGGAAGACGGTGGGGTTGACCTGCTATCTGAGAAATATTGAGTTGAGTAAAGTACTCACCCATGATATCGGAAGGACAATTTATTATATTTTCAAGATTTTCTAAGTTTTCTGAAAACAAAGAGTGGATGTCTAAAATAGATTCAGATCTAAGTTCTTCAAGGATTTTATGAGAAGTAAGCTTGTTTAGTATTCTCCTATAAACCTTTTCAGGCTCAGGGATAAAACTAAGCAAACCTTCATAATTTCTTCTAGTTGAATACCTTGAGGTGTTAACTGATAGTGGAGTCGCCTGGTGGATCCAAGTCTAATTTCAGAGAGTGATTAAACTAAAAATATACCAAAAAGGAAAACTTAAAAGGGAAGTGGAGTCGCCAGATAGATATGAAATCTATCAAAAAAGGTAAAACAAACTAGAAAAAACTAAGGTCGTCCAAGAACAAAAAGATTTGTCCCCGGCAGCGGTGCCAAAAATGTTGTCCGCCAAACTGCACACCAGCAACATAACTATTTCGAAACCTGTCTCCCTCACTGGAAGTGGGGAGAGGTGTGGCCTTGGGGGCAAGCAATGAGCCAGGTACTGTCACCTGGATCCCAGCTCCTCTGTTTAGGCCAAATCCTAACGAAGCCAAGGGGGGTAGTCCCTACAAAGAGTTTCACTTGAGGCTCTTATGTTTTTTAAGTGTTTTTGGTGAAATGATGCAGATGGGTGTTGTTTAGGAGTTTATTATGTGATGAGACCAAATTAAAAGATATGATAAACACAAGATAATAATGCAGTCCACGTTGCTGAATAAAATATCGAGATAACAACACTTTTCAAGACTTATAATCAGATGAAAGCATTCACAATATGAAATACACACAAGGACAAATGGTCCTGATTGAGAAATAAACTTTGAAGTAACCAGTGCCTTATGGAGTCAAAATAAAAACAAAGATTGTGATGTTGAATGTATGGGTCTTGAAAGAATGCTGTTCGTGAGATCGTTATGAAAATTATCTTGGTAAATTGAATATTTTAATGGTCTATGATTATTAAGGCTAAAACCAAGGATATCAAAAGAGTAGAACCTTAACCATGAACAAATACTGGCAACCTTTTAGATGGTATGTCAGGAGCACCCAGATTGCAAAGAGGACAAATGTACTTACGGCTTGACTGCCCTCGAGTCTGACAGTGGATTCCCGGCACCACCTGTTTCAGGAAGCAACCTCAGTGATTTGATGCTGGTTTTGGTTTTGGGTAAAGTTTTAATTATGTTATCACTTGTAAGTTTAGCAAGTCCTTCACCTTTCTGAGTACTAGCCCAACCTTTGCAGGTTGGCAGAGCATACGGGTGTTGGACAATCGACCAAAGTAAATTAATTAAGGGGAAAAATGAGTTGAAGTATTTTAATTATCAAGAGCACTTGTTTAACCCTCCAACAAAGAGCGCTCTTGACTTAGTCTTCAGACCACAGTTCAATAGACTTTCTATTCTAAAATGCCTAATGCAAGGGAAAAAATGCAAATCTAAGATGCTCTCCTACAGAGAGTGCTATTGACTTGGATTTGGCCAAGTTCAAGAGGCTTTGTTCGTTTTATTGCAAGAAATGAAATAGTTGTGAAACTTAAAGAAACAAATGAAACTATAAAATGAAAAAATGACTAACAACAAGATACTATAACTCTTTTGAGGATAACATAAAGTAAAGTCTAGTGTTCTACCAAGCAGATTTACTCTAAGGTAGGATCGACCTCCGAACAAGGTCAACCTCTAAGAACCGCTAGCACTTGAGAACTTCCAGCTAGCTGAAAGCTCTACCAAGGAAACTAACGGGGAAGGAAGAGTAACCACAAAATTATGTGGTCCTGCCCTTGAGATGAAACCCCAAGGATACTGCTTTCGGTCAAAACTTGGAAGAGAAGTATGACAAGATGAAAATGAAATACTGATTTAAAGCATAAAATGAAAAAATTAAACTAAGAACTTGGAAAGCTGAGATCTAAGCTAATCACGCCACAACATTCTTCCCCAAATGGGGAAGAAACCAAAAAAGTGGAGGCCTCCTCCACTTGACACTTTTATTGACTTGATTACAACTGCCTTTGGGAAAAAAGCCCTTGAAAGGTCTTTGAAATGGAAGTATAACTCGAAAAAACTTGAATCTAGCTCTCAATAGCCATTACAAAAGGATAGTGAAGACAACGTCACGTTTTGGATCATCCTCATGATTTGTTAAAATTTTTGCCTTTGCTTGTATTTCTTCACTTCAAGACTCTCTTGGATTCGTTTTTCTTCACACCTAAGCTACAACAAAAGATGTCAAACTACACATGCCCATTAACATTAGTCAAGATAAATCAAACAACACTTTTAAGATCTAATCTAGAAGCTTGAATCTAAGATGTAAGTGTAAAATAAATGGATCAACAATTCCTAACTACTAATTTCCCAAAGTAAAAAAAAAAATGATTGCAAACTAATCAAAATTTAATGTATCAATCATTCTTTTTGTATTTTTTAAGAGCATATATCTATTAACCAAAAGCAAAGACTTGAAAACACTTACTAACTTTTTGAACAAAACTTTAAACTCGTCCCTTTATTGTTTTTTGGGCTTTTTATGGAGATGGATGAAGAAGGCAGTTAACAGGTGGGTGGAGGACAGTCTAAAGAAGTGGACAGTCAACAACAGGGGCAGCCAACGGAAAAGATAGTGGTGCAACCTTCAGCAAAGATGGACAGTCAACTAAATGGACAGTTGGCAGCCAACAGGTGGGTGATGGACAATCCACAACTTGGTGTCAAAAAATATTGAATAAAGAGGGAAAAAACAGTCCTGTTTTGGGCAGCCAAGAGAGCTCTCTTATGACATGGAAAATGAGGCGGCCAACAAAAGAAAAATGGGACTGTTTTTGCACTCAAAATGAGGCAGCCAAGTACAAGATGATAGGGGACTGTTAATGCTACCTTTCAAAAGTAAATAAAAAGCAAGAAACTAGATCTTAAGTGATGAGCTTTGAGAAAACAAGAGATCTAGTGCACATGAATGAATTATACGTTAAAAAATTTAACTTGTTTGGATGTCTATTACTTCATGCAAGAGAGACACTAAAATGGATTTAACTTTTAAAGATAGATCTCCCTACTCGTAACCAAATAGTAACCAAGAGTTTTAAGTTTTTTTTAATGAGCGGATGGAGTTTTGAAGAAGAAAACCCTTTGAGTTCGTTTTCTTGCTTGGAAAAAGATTGACTTGTAGATCCTGAAATGAAGATAAACGTTAGTAGAAACTCATTGTATTGATGGAGATGAGATTGATGTAACTGAACTCTCACTCTTCTCCAAACGGCAAGATCTTCTAGAAAGACAATAAACTTTGCAACCACGTGAGATCAAGACAAACACTCGTATGCTACGAAAGTTAAGATATAAATCAATACTTCATATAACTGAATATTTGTATTCATTCAAATTTCATAACCAACATCACATAAAAATCCAACTTGATGAACAAATGGAAGATCTTACGTTTTAAATATAAACCTCTAAAGCTAGTGGTTTGATCACACATAAGAAACAAAGCTCAAATAAAATAAAAGCAGATATCACCTCATACACAAGTATCCATCATTTGCAAAGATAGGCCCATAGACCTCCAAAGTCGACAATACTTTATTCACTTGAGAAAAATCGATTACAAAATTGTGTAGAGTTTCTATGCTCCAAAAAGCCATAAGAAGAGAGCCTAAATGCATCTCTTATATAACAAACTAAGAGCTAAAACCCTAATTCGAATTGGCATTGAGAAGGGAGCCAATAACCACCAACATAAAGTCGAAATCCAATCTAATCCTAGTCAAAGGCTTGGAGTGGGAGTCCACATGGAAAATTGAGCTTGGGAAGGTATGGGAAGCTCCACCCATCCAATGAAGGAGCTCCAACTAGGAAACACGTGGGGAATTAGGTAGAAGTGTGAGCTTTAGAGGAGGATGCGTGAGCGTTAGAGGAGGATGCGAGTTGGCATGTGGTTGGCAAGTGGGAGTTTGAGTGGGAGCCAAGTCTAGTGATCACATAAGTCAAGGGAGGCACCTACCTCAAGCTAACCAAACCATTCATCATATGACACATCATCAAATCGAGATCTCAAGGAGGGAGGGCGAATTCTCTATTGAAGATTTGACTTATGCTGACTGGATAGTCGTCTGGTTGATGATTGAGATGATTGGAATCTTATTTAATGCCCAGTGTCATGACAATTGGCCTTTTATTTTAATCATTTCCGATTATTTTGGAGAGTTTTGGATTTCTCCAAAATATTCAAATTTATTAATTTAATTAATAATTTCTCTGTAAATGGCTATTTAGAGAAAATATTATTATGAGGCTGAATTGACATCCGAAAGTTGGGTTTAGCTGGTCCATAGGTCATGTGTGATTTTTAGCTTATGAAACGAGCCATCTATCATTGAATTCGGACCCCGAACGACTGACATATTACAAATTGAAATTTCTCTATTTAAACTATAGATAAATTTATTTAAAATTTAAAAATAATTAAAAACCCAAATTCGACGGACCCGGTAAAATTTTTTCTGAGGGTCTTAGAGACTTGGGACATGACCAAAACCTATTCTAATAGTGTCTAGTAGGCTTATATACATTAGTTGGACTCTAATAACTCCCCATGGCCAAAATATTCAAAATCGGGCATTCCAGCTTTGGAGGAAGCGGGAGAAAACCTCATCGATTATAGCTCGGCTGTAGGCAAAGTATAATTGACAAGGGAAAAAACTCCCTTGAATACCTTAGTTGCTTAATCAATTCATGGGGAACCGAGACACTCAGATCCTACTAGCACACTTTATTACAAACCCCCATGGGGCCATGGTCATGTCAACTGGAAAACAAAACTGGCTAGCCAAAACAGGCTAGTCACAAATGCTGGATCATCTGATACACTGGAGTACAAACATTCATCATGTTTTTCAAATGGCGGCTCTTCAGATAATCCAAATATGGTACAAAAAAGTTGGTAACACTCATCACATGGCAGTAGATGCAAAAATATAGAAAATGAGATAGATTTATGCAGAATATACATGCATATACCTTTTCTTTTTCTCTGTTGTTATTTTTGTTGGTCTCACAGTGGATCTTCCTCTTACTGTAGAATTCTTCTCTAAATGATTCTGCCTCGTCCATAATTTGATGCAGCCTTTCCTTCTTACTTCTCTCCTTTTCTTCAAGTCAGATTGCATTTTGACTGCATGACAAAAAAACCCATAAAAAAAAGAGTATAGAATCAGAAGTAAATTTGTTTCCATTGAACATGTTAATAAAAAAGGGCTATGATAAAGAGAACCTATCAAAAGTAATTTAGGAAATATCAACTTGCTATATTTTCACAACTTTTCAATCCATTGGTTGGAGGTCAAGGGTCCATTGAGAATAGGTTATTGACATTCTATGTAGCTCTCAACATCCAGGTATATCAATTTAGGGATTAGTTTAGGCTGAGTGCTTCACAGAAAAGATGAAATACCTGAATAAAAACATTATCATTTATGGTCCATTGTTCTCTTTTCAATCCTGCTGGGACCCATAAACACTTTAGAAAATTAGGTGTGGCAAATGGGAAAAATTTCCACAATTTAGGTAGTATCTGTAAAGTATATTACAATTGCTCTGTTTAAGATTTAGTTAGCAGGGGGCATCTCAGTATAAAGGTCACCAAAAATATTTGATAATTGAGAGCGAAGAATTTTGTTTAAAAAAAATGCAGCTTCTTATATTGCTTCATGGAACAAGTAAGTACATCATAGGACAAAGTTACAACAGGATCACTAGGAAACACCCACCCTGAAAAGGATAAAAAGGCAAGCATATGTGCCTTCTCACCAAGATAAAGGGACTGAACTTCATGACAAAAGACACTGGGTTTGATTTTCACATACAAGGCCAACTCCTGCTCAAAAATCCTCAAATCCCCTGAGCTAAAAGGCAAAGGATTTGCTTCAGTTTATACAACATTAAGTACTAAAAAGCTAAACTTTTCCATGAAAACAACAAACATTTGCATTATTCTTATAAGTTTTGCTAAATCTGTAGCTTTCTTTATGGAAAATAAAGATTCCTCGAGATTTCTGCAACTCCTGCTTAAAACTTCTCAAATCCCGTGTAGCTAAAAGGGGAAGGATTTGCTTCAATTTGTACAACAGTAATTACTAAAAAACCAAACTCTTACTTGAAAAAGTAGACATTTTCATAATTCTTATAAATTTTGCTGAGTTTGGAGCTTTCTTTTTGAAACTAAAGATTCTCCGAGATTCCCACAAATACAATAATGTCACTCCTCAAAATTACCCCTTTCAAAGACACGACCCTATGCTAATATTCTATAATGTATTACGATTTGTTTTAGAATTATGCAACGAAAAAATAAGATTTGTTAATGTAAGAATAAAGAGAAGGATTTTATGGCATAGAGTTAAAAACAAGCATTGCCTTCTAGTCATATTAAGAGAAATGTTGGTATATTATAGGAGAAAACGATAAAAACAAAACCCTTGCTAAAACATACAATGATTCAGAAGAGAAGACATATAATAAATTTAAGTCTAATGACAATGATAGAGAATGAGAAAGAGGGAGGCTGATTTTGAAATTTTATTACTGGACAGGAGGCCAAAGAGCATATGTGAGCTATCGCCGATGCCATGTGAGAATGCAGAACAAGATATAGACATGATAACTGTATTAATATCCAATGAATGAATGCAATAAGTACGCGAATGAGACTCAAAAGTACATCCAGTATGAGTACATGGTGGGAGTGTGAAAGCAGATCCTATTGCTACTCCAACAAAAGCAGAAAGATAAGTTGGGAACAAACTATAAGCATGTGAAAATACTCACAACAGCTCTAAGAGATCATGTATACCTCACAAGAAAGTAATTGATTAATCAAGAAAATAGAAGAAGAGTGGTCAATGCAGTATAATGAGCAACAGAATAATAATACAGTAGAACTCGGATAGAAGCAAAAATACTTCACACACACTAATTAATTAATCACAATATGGACAAATAAGTAGTACAATGCATGAGGATTCGAATGCCTAAGGTGGCAATTTGAATTAGCCTTCATGGAGTGATCAAAGGATCACTGGAGTGTCATCGAAGCACAACTAGTAGTCTATCTCATCATCAGTGGAGTCATCAATGCTCAAGTAACTGTCAACCATCAGTCAAATTGAGTCTAACTGAGTGTGGTAGGTGTAACTGAGTGTAACTGGAACTAACTAAATGAAGGAGGCTCAGTGGAGGGCGCATGAGGAGCTAACTGGAGTCAGAATGGGAATTTTAGTCTCACTAGAGATCCATCGGAGTGATACAGTCAGTTGAGAGTCAGTCTAGCCTTAAATCAAGGAAAGAATTGATGATAACTCAATTAACTGAAGCGCAACTGAGTGGTAGGTGAGAGAGGGTGCATGAGATGCATGCAATTGCATGAAGGGGTGCAATAAGCACTAGGAGGGCTAAAACTGATATGAGAGAAGCTCCCGGGGGTTGGCTAACTGAGGGCTAGGTGCTGGACTGATGACTGGGATGCATGTAAACCCTAAATAATGCACGCAAACCCTAAAAGTGCATGCATGACTGAAAATGCAAATAATGAAAATACTGCTAGGACTAGGATGGAGTATAGGAATATCCTAACAGCTCCCCTTAATCCATCCTGGGCCCTGGTAACTAAGACCAAAGGTCACCCAATACAATGAATAATAATAGTCAATAAACCGAGGAAATGGGGATAACCTCATGGGAAAAATACCCCCCCTCAAAATAGACTGTAAGGCACCCACAAAAATAAATGCTCCAAACTCAAGCAGGTGTGATGCCTGGTCATATGTCTGGAGGTATATTCTTCTTGGGAAGAAGTGGATCATGCTCAAAAAGCATGTGCTTGTACTTTCTCTTCAGATCGAATGTGATGAGAACAAATCCAAAAGTATGAGGATGATCCTTGAACCTATGATTCGAATCAGCTGAGGTAGGATCGAATCTATGAATGTGCAGATAGTCTTTTGTCTTCTCCTTCGAACCATCATGGGTGAGATTATGCCAAAAAGAACCATCAAATAATAATGATTGCTTGGAATCCAAATCAGCTCCAAGACTTGATAAATGGTTTCTTGAGATCTTCTTTGAACCAGCAGGGGTGAGATCAAAACCATCATATGCATGAGAAATTATCCCAAGTAGTAATTGCTTAGAATCCAAATTAGATACAAGTCTTGAATCATGGTTTCTTGAGATCTCCTTTGAACCATAAGAGGTGAGATCGAAACCAGTAAATGCATGAGAAATTATCCCAAGCAAATGGTCATGGTTTCTTGAGATCTCCTTTGAACTAGCAAGGGTGAGATCAAAACCATGATGTGCATGAGAAATTATCCCAAGCGAATGGAAATGGCCATATTCTTCAATAACCTTCTGAAAGCATGGAATAATGATCATATAGTAGTAAATAAGAGGTGATTGCTTGAGGAGAGCGAATGCATTACCTCCAACAACTGATTTGACCTCCGAAACATTCAATAGATCATGATGCAGACCAATAGACTCTGGTGCAAGAGAGGATTTATGACCTTCTGCAATATCTAGAGTGTGAGCTGGCACAAAAAGAGAAGAAATTTGGAGCATGAGTGTAGAATCTGCAATTTCTTCTTCTTTGTGAACAACTTCAATATGAAATGTGGTTGATACTGGTTCATGATCAATGAGATCATCAAGGAGGGAGAATGCATCACTTTGCTTGCTCTTGAAAGGGTTTGGACCAAATCCTTCATTCTGTTTGCCGAATCTTTCATCCAAATGGGCCCATAGCTCTTTTGGAGTTTCAACATCATCAATGATTTGGTATAATATGTAATCAGACATAGAAAGCATCATTCTTCCAAGGGCTTTGTCACCTTTATTCAACCAGTCAATCTTCTCTTAAGAGGATTCAAACTCTCTTTCAAAATAACAATCAAAGAGATCATGGCTCTTCAAATATGCTATCATTTTTGGTTTCCATTCATCATAGTTGAATGGAGAAAGAGGAGGGATTTCTTTTGAATTCATTGAAGCTGTAGAAGATCTGCAAAAACAACAGAGAATATCTACAACTGCTACTGCTGCATAAATGCAGAAATTGCTGCAATTGTTGCACTCGAAATCTTGATAATAACCTGCAAAAAAATCTCAGGAATGGAGATAAACAATACTCTCAACATGCTCTGATACCATGTGAAAATCCTCACAACAAATCTAAGAGATGATGTATACCTCACAAGAAAGTAATTGATTAAGCAAGAAAATAGAAGAAGAGTGGTCAATGCAGTATAATGAGCAACAAAATAATAATACAGTAGAACTTGGATAGAAGCAAAAATACTTCACACACACTAATTAATTAATCACAATATGGACAAATAAGTAGTACATTGCATGAGGATTCGAATGCCTAAGGTGGCAATTCGAATTAGCCTTCATGGAGTGATCAAAGGATCACTGGAGTGTCATCGAAGCACAACTAGTAGTCTATCTCATCATCAGTGGAGTCATCAATGCTCAAGTAACTATCAACCATCAGTCAAACTGAGTCTAACTGAGTGTAACTGGAACTAACTAAATGAAGGAGGCTCAGTGGAGGGCGCATGAGGAGCTAACTGGAGTCAGAATGGGCAGTCCAGTCTCACTGGAGATCCATCGGAGTGATACAGTCAGTTGAGAGTTAGTCTAGCCTTAAGTCAAGGAAAGAACTGATGATAACTCAATTAATTGAAGTGCAACTGAGTGGTAGGTGAGAGAGGGCTCATGAGATGCATGCAATTGCATGAAGGGGCGAACTAAGCACTAGGAGGGCTAAAACTGATCTGAGAGAAGCTCCCGGGGGCTGGCTAACTGAGGGATAGGTGCTGGACTGATGACTGGGATGCATGCAAACCTTAAAAGTGCATGCATGACTGAAAATGCAAATAATGAAAATGTTGCTAGGACTAGGATGGAGTATAGGAATATCCTAACAAAGCATGAGTACAACCTAAGGGCAAAAGCAAAAAATACTTATGGATCTTGTGGGATCCTGATGAGAGTTACATAAGTAGTCCTTCATAAATAATTATATAAAGGATTGAAAACAAAATGGCACCAACAATGATCTTAAGTGTAAGGACTAGGAGTTCAAAGCACATAACAAATTATGAATTTGTATAAATGCCAAATTTTGGAAAAAGACCAAAGAAATCACCAAGTTGATTATGTCAGGATCTACTATTGGCAAAATATTAAGGCTGAAATGTTTTCCCATTCAACAACATAGATACAAGTATAATTGCATAAATGTCCAAGTTCAATTTGCTAGTATAGCATAGTCAACTAACCTGTATTAGAAGAAAACAAGATGCGAATGGAGAAGGGTCAACTATAAAGGACGACCAACCATATAAATCATGTTAACATAAAGGAATAAAGGATTTATCTAGCTAATAAGAGAAAATGCAGAGCCCCAAGTGTTAGCCCAAGTAGTCATGACTCATGAGTCAGACATGCAAGTTGTCCCCTTGAAGTAAGGGACATCACAAGTACTACACTCTTGATCCCCTCGGGGTTAGGCCCCATAATCACTAACATTCCATTTCATCTTTAAATGATCTATGATTGGGTCCACTTCATCTTTATTTCCACTTCCAGTACAAAAAAGCAGTAATGTAGATATTAAATCCAAGATTGGGTCCTCAATATATTTGACTAGTGTGAAATGACATATATTTGACCAGACTGTCTGCTTCACGTCCAAAGTTCATCCAAGCTAGCCACAAGCTGGCTTAAAGGAAGCATTTGAAACCAAGGTGTCTTCTGTTAAATCTGGAACCCTTTACCTTCTCAATTTCCTATAATAACTCTATGACATAACTGCACTAAGTTGTGTAACATGATAAAAAAATTCGAACTACAAAGGAAGATAAAAGCATGAAAAAGAGTAAACTTTCCACAGTGACGCTTGAGAATAAGAGAATAAAGGCACAATAATACAGATAATAGGTATTTTTGAAAGAAAGACACTTCAAATGGAAAATGTGTAAAAATCATAGTTGACCAAGGAAGAGAATTGTCCAGTAATCTGGAAAGAGGGATTGACAATAGAAGGGATTAAATCTACAAGTGCTTGCACTAACCATCCTGGATTATGACTTTGATAAAAAGTCTGCTTGGCTTGGCATCCTGAAGTCGATTTTCAAGGGAATCAAGCAACAAGAACAATTCAAAAGAAAGAAAGAGAACGACAAAGACAATCGTACCATATCTTATGCATAATGATTTCTAAATCAGAAAATAGGATGAAAAAAAGTTAGAAGAAAGAATAGGATTTATATAGAGCTATGTTACCAGGATACGTATACAGGTTTAGATAAAGATACAGTATATCTAGAAAATTTTGGATACAAAGGAATATATAAAATACATAAATATATATGTGACTAATAATATACATATAAAAAAAAAGATGTATATAGAGTACATATAACCATATTAAGGTGAGCACAAGAGGTTAGCTCAGCTGGTTGTTACTACATTAACACACATAACCTTAGTAGGTTGAGCCCAAGTGTAAACCGGTTGTTGTCACTGTAGCTGGGCTCTTGACTAGTTCCATGTTGACAGGTGCCCAGTTTGGATCCCCTTGGGTGAGGCACACTAGCCTGACAGGTTTAATAGGGATGCCATCCACAAATGTGGGGAAGCATCCATTGGGTTTCACCACAAGGTTTTCATTGGGAAAAAATATAACCATGGTATGCAGTACACTTATAAGGCATACAGTTTGGCACCAAGGCCAAGACCAAGTTCACTGGAAACAAAGAAGCATGGCAAACATGGATCAAATCCTCTGCCTCGAGTAAGAAGATCAGAACAAAGGGGAAGGTCCACCTTTCCATCTCACAGGTCAAATCTGTATGAATATCCTGAAATGATTGGTGGTGTGTGAAGAGTAGTCACCTAAGTTGTACGGGTGAAAATATTCTATTACAAGGAGTTGACTGCCCATCACAAATCTTCTCCAACCAAGAATATGAAAACATGCGACACTTGAGAAAGCATGCAAGCAAAGAATTTTGGTAACTATACTGTTCAAAACCTGATACGGGGGCAGTGCAGGAACATGATTACAAAACCATGAAGAATTAAGTGAAATTTTTGTGACAACATTAAGCAAGTGACACTTATAATATGTTGGAGAACAAGCACATGATCAGTTCAATCATACAGTTAACTGGCTTCCATGTTCTGTTTACAACTATGCACCTTGACATAATGATTAGTAACAGCTGGTTAGGTCAGCACCCTAACATAATGGGCATATCCTTGTACACCATTACTGTTTTCATCAATACCAATTAAGTCTAGGGGATTTGATATCTCTTAAGTGACACTATTCTGTAATGCATATGCTACAGATTTATCTCCGACTACCACTCCATCAATGTGAAGACGAACAACATTTGTACCCACCTGCTCCATGTGAAGAAAATAAGACAACATTATCATTTATCACATAATTCACTTTCTTTTTTCTAGCTGCAGACAACCCATGCCAAATGAGCTCAATATAAACCAATAAATAGGTAGCAAGAGAACTCAAGAGCTTCATGAACTTAGAGTAAAAAAGAATAAGATAGCCCAGATAAGCTGAGCACACAGCAAGGTAAATCATAATATTTTGTTTACTTGTCAAATGAGCTCAATATAAACCAATAAATAAGTATCAAGAGAACTCAATAGCTTCATGAACTTAAGAGTAAAAAAGAATACAAGAGCCCATATAAGCTGAGCACACAGCAAGGTAAATCATAATATTTTGTTTACTAGTTATGTTTTTACCCTTATCTACATTAGTTCAAAGCAAAACATAGTATTTCCAATGGATACTTACTTCCAACACTTGAAAAGGTAAGAGTGAAGTGAGCATATGTGTAAGCATAATGCATAATGCAAAATCCTACATATCTTATTCTAGCACAATTTTTGCCATGGGCACTTTTCAAAAACACTAAAATAAACACCAGGGACCATAAATTACTTCTGCTTTCAAATTTCCATTGATGCCATTAGATGGAATGGGCCTAAATGAACTTTGAAGTTGATTTCTTATGTACAATTGCTTCCAAGGTGCACAATAAATGAGGACAAATTTGTTCTTTAGAGGTTAGAAGAAATTATAAAACCAAAATTTTGACTAGAAAATTGCAAACTGTTCTCCTTAAACTTACTGTAAATAAACTCTCCATTAAGAGCCATTCTAACCCCCTCCTTGAAAAGGAATTTATTTTTGCTACTAAGAATGGAAGATGGATAAACAAAGGGATAAAATAAGAAACTCCTCTGACAACTTCCTTGGAATGGTTCTTTGACTTACTAATTTATAATTGGCTGCAAAATGCCAACAATGGGCTTAAAAGCACTGTATCATAAGTGAAATATTGCATTTTGAAGGTTCTGCACTTGACCCCATAATATTAATAACAAAATTAAGACAATGGCAATCCACACTTTCACAAGGTCCATTCTCACCATCAGTAAAGCCCAATGCAACTACAAATTCCTCAAAGCAAAATTACCACCTCGGCCAGTAATCTTGCTGCTTTCAACACTGTCCATAGTACCAAATACAACCTTCCAAGGGTAAGGAACTCTTCCTCAGACTCATGTACAAAGAGCCCCGTGAAAATATGTATGCTAGAAGATTGGCTGAGCACAACTACCTAAATCCACATTAGACTGATTTTTTAGATAATACCACAAGGAAGATACTTTTTCCAAGGAAAAACTCAAGAGATCCCCTCCTTTTTCCCAGAATATCCAGATGGAGGGAAGCTCAACCACCAGGAAATAGTGGTTGGTAAGTGGTAACCCTGAGGGACTTGACTGGATTTGAACTTGTACCACAAAGAAGATATACATGAATAAGAGAATTAAAGCAATCAAAACCTCTAACCGATATGCACAATTTTACTATACAAAACAAAAAGTTACACTAGACCCAACCTACATAACCTTAATTTAAACCTCAATTGTGATGACTCAGCCAATTTGTTTCTTATAAGGACTTTCATAGTCCTCACCTAAGCTGAAACTTTTTTTTCTTGTTTTTACATCCTCAAATGGAGAGTTTCTGTGACCTCACCCCTAGTGTGGAGGGGCTTGGTCCTTCTCATGTTAGCTCTGTCTTGCATGCCAAAAATTAACATGCATAAAATACTTGTAAGTTGTAACGTGTTCTTCTTCCTTGTAATGCTCATATTATAGTATTAGAACATGATAGAACAAACAATTTTTTAACCATAGACTCCCTTTTACTCTTCATATTTATCATCCTCTTTCATGACCTTTTCAATCCACATACCTCTCATCTTTTATTCTCTCGATTTTTACTGGTTTTTAATGATTTAATAGCAATGCTTGACCTCACCCATAGTTTACACAAAAAGATTACAGAGATTTAATGCCTTGAAAGATTACTATCATTTGTGGCCATTATGTATGCACACGGTTGATTAGGATTTTAACAAAAGAATAACAACTTTGTGACTGGGTGTAAGTCCATATATCGTCTCTCTCGAGATCAACAAAAGGAAATGACTCCAACAAAAGTGAAAACTGTCAATTTTCTAGCTCTGAGAATCCAGTTTACTACTATGAATTTTCTAGCCCTCGTAATCCATTTTTCTCAAGTGCTGTTAGAATATTTTAAATAGCCTAAGAATTTGTCTCGATCACAAAGTCACTGACCATTCAATAGACTTGATACTAGAAGCATATCTACCAAACAAAAACATTTATAAAACTCCAATTATTCAAAATATAGAAATCAAGAGGCAAATAAACAACTGTTGGGGAGAGGATGATCAAGCCTAGTGTCCCACCCATTGCCTCTCCAATAAAATTCTCCAATAATGTTATTTGAAATATACTAAATTTCCTCTTAAAGAAACTTTTGAACCTCTATGTTTTCCTGAGGTAGCACTACCACCAACTATCTATGATCAAATTTCTGGAATTCAAAAGTTCATCTCTAATAACAGATTTGCAAGTCAAAGCGGTGGGCAACATGTGGCATGCTATAATAGCCATGATTCATGAATGATGTTTTTTTATAAACTAGTTTATATTATATTAAATCACAGTAAGTGCGTTAGACTGGTCTACCACTTGGGAAACCGTTATCTCTCATCTCTGACTCTGAAATGCCACCGTTTTATGTAGAATAGAAGAAACACTGCCAAACTGATGGATAAAAGACTAAATTCGATGTGGTATTGCTCAATTCGAAACTGGTATGTATTTGTTATCTATTATTGTTCTTGTAGGTGCCAGAACGATTAGCATACTCCACTAAAATTGTGTTAGCCTTGAAACTTATCATCTTTTAATGAAAAAAATATAATTTAGGTTCAAATGTTAAACAACAGTGTTGGTTTTTGAAAGGGATAAATAATTCCTTTTCATTAATTAAATTTTATAGATAGAGAAGAGATGATATTCATAACCTGGAACTGGAAAGCATGTACTCATAACCTGGGTAGTCAAATCTAGTTGTTGCCTTCACTATCTTGTAATGATTATGCAGCCATTGGCCTTCAATCTACATATCTTTATCAATACACATAATGTTTGAGAGTAAAATACTAAGGCAAAAAGCAAGTTAAAACTACCTTTCCACCAATCCAGAACAACTCTGCAAGATCATGAAATTGACCATGTATCCCACCACAGATTGTAACAGGGCACTTCACAGGCTATTAAAAAAAGACCTTGGAAAACCTTGCATAGTTTATCAGGCATAGCTGGGACTTGTTCGATACTATACTTGGTTACTTGGCTTGGGACCTGGGATACACAACTTCTCGGCTTGGATGAACGATTCAGAACAATGTAAGGAACTATGATGTGTTACTTATGATGCACCTCTCGAGGATCACGTGACAGACATACACTTAATCCTTTTATCTGGAAACCCTTGCTTACCGAAACCCCTCCTCAACGCGCATCTGACTGTGATCCCTCCTGCATACTAGTAAGCCCCTCAACCATGCCTCAACCTTGCGTACTGGTAGTGCTTTTATCTGAAGACACTTGCCTACCGAAACCCCTCCTCAACGCACATCTGGCCGTGATCCCTCCTGCGTACTGGTAAGTCCCTCAACTGTGCCTCAACCCTGCGTATTGGTAAGCCCCTCAACCCGATTTCTCATTCAGCCATGATCCCTTCCATAGCCATTTCAGGGATATATGTGAGCTCGCCCATATAAAAAAGACCCCACCGTATTTGTGTATTGCTATATTAAATTAAGAAACCCATTTTCCCCTTAATATATAATCAATATAATTTTTGGGTTTTCATGATTATTTAATACCCCCATTATGAACGAACGTGATATTATATTGCCTCCCTAGTGAAGCCCCCGTGTTATATTTAACACTTACCCGAAGGGGCATAGAGTGTGACCTTCCACGGTCACTCTGGACCATGGAAGCAGCAGGTGCCTTTCCACCGATGCCACCCTGACACAATAAATCATTAAATAAACGTTATGAAAATAATTGTAACATAATAAAAAATGAGATATTACAATAATATTTATTTTTACCTCAGAAGTAGAGGACACGCGTTCTATTTCATGAAGAACATGGGCAGTCCCTTGCCACAGTGTAATAAGCATGTTGTCACATGGAAATCTTTTGGGGTTGGAGTTTCTAGTTATTGTAGTCATATTTAGTTGAGTCAATAATTGTAACATAAACAAAAGTGAGATATTGCAATAATATTTTCTTTTACCTTCGAAGGAGAAGATATATGTTCTGCTCCATGGCGATGAGCAGACCCCTGCCACAGTGTAATAAGCATGTTATCATATGGAAATATTCACAATAAGCATGAAAAAAGCGAACGGTAACAGTGAAAATCGAATGTTAACTGAAAAAATCGAAACATTTTGTTATTGTAGTCATATTTATTTACTATATTTAACATTTACCTCATGAGGCATAGATTGTGACCTTCCAAGGTCACCCTGGACCGTGGAAGCAAAATGTGGCTTTCCACTGCTACCACCCTAACAAAATAAATAAATCAATAAAATTGAGTCAATAATTGTAACATAAAAAAATGAGATAAGCATAACAGTTTAATAAGCATGTTATCACATGGAAATATTCAAAATAAGCACGAAAAAAGCAAATATCAACAGCGGAAATCGAATGTTAACAGAAAAAATCAAAACATTTAGTTATTGTAGTCATGTATAGTTACTATATTTAGCATTTACCTGATGAGGCATAGCGTGTGACCTTCCACGGTTACCCTGGACCATGGAAGCCACATCTATTCGATTTAAGTTGTAATTGATCAACAACTCTTCACCTGGAAGTATTGTTTTTGTTGCACATACAAGTATTTGATTTTGATTCAACACATAATTTTCATGTCTTTCAACCTTAATACTCGCAAGGGCCATTAGGTGCAAGTGTTAAAGTTGAAAGAGATGAAAATTATGTGTTGAAATGGAGAACCCATGAATGAAGTGTTGTACATTGATGAAGAGTCTGGGAACCTTAGTGTTTATATATACAAATTCCTTAGCACCTGAAAAATTAGAAACCAATAAAAAGGAATCATACTACCACCTACCAAGACACACCATGCTGCAAGACTACCATTAAATATTGTATGCGCTATTAAACAACAAACAATGCAACAAAATCGCAGAACAAACATGTCAAAATCATATTTGATGACTTACTTGATGGGAAGAACCTTCCTTGTACTCAAATTTTAACTTTAAGATAAAATCTTTCCTCCTAGAGGCAAGTCAATAACTAGAACAAATTGGCCCTTAGTAAAGGGCATAAACATAGCTGAGAGAGAGAGACCATAAATGTTGATAAGAAGAACATACGAGTACAACAGAAGAACCATGCACTCAAAGAGGTATGGCACAGTAAAGATCAACCCCAAAAAATCAACCAGCACACCAAGTATTCCTCAAAACAGACAAAGACCATCAACGCAGCAAAAAACATAGCCATAGAAAGCAACAATATGGACTCGTACACATGAAGGAGGGAGAACCAAAATTGATGTAGAAACCCTCATAAAGGACAGTGCTATTTCTAAGTAAGGACAGGTTCAGTGTTGCAAGTAGACCCAAGCTCAATCATAGACAACCTTCAAACCCTTGACGTCATAAATGACAAGCAAAGTTGTCATTGATGTCAAATACATTAATTATAAAGGTTAAAGTGGACATGGATATGGCATGACATGGCACAAGAACGATGAGGACCTGGAGAAGGAAAACAAGCATGAATAAATTGGAGAGCTTGAAGTAATGACAAATGCTGACATGAACAAATGAAGATAAGCATGATGACATGGCAAGGTGACAAGTCAAAAGACAAGATGACATGGCAAGAAGTCAAGACAGGGAATTGGAGAACAAGGTGACAAGCAATGAAGTTGAGGACAAGCAATGGACAAGTCAAAGGAAGAATACACATGGCAAGCATAACAAGGAAAAGGACATGGCAAGAACATGGATGACAGGGATGATGACAAAGCAACATGACATAGCTAAGGAGAAGCCCCTGCAGGCATTTGCTTAAGGCTGCTGCGAGCATGTTTAAAGGCATCCTTGATGACCCTTGTGGGCATGTCTAAAAGACAACCTGCGGGAATTTTTTTTTGAAGGACTGGGCGGGCATATCAAAGGAAACTGCGGGCATCTTGGAGAAGCCTAGGTAGGCATGATTGAAGTCCCTTGCGGGAAAATTAAGTGGAGCCCACTGCGGACATTCTTACGGTGAATTGCGGGCATCTTTAGAGTATATTACGGGCATTATTGACAAGTCCTTGCGGGCATGTCTAGGAGCCTTTGTGGGAATCCTATAAGACACCCTTGTGGGCATAAATAATAGCCCTTGCGGGCATAAGCCAAAAGGCCCTTGCGACCAAAATTGTGGACACTATGCGAGCATTCTAAAGGAGGCATGAGGACCATGACGATGTGGCAAAGAGACCAAACAAATTATATATATGTATATATTTGAATTAATTGAAATAACTTTTCACAAGTCGGCCTCCTAAAAACTCATGGATTAGACAAGTATAAAAAAGATCAATTCGTTGAATTTAAAAAAGGATTTTGTGTGGAAGAATTCAGATGAGTGAGTGAGCTCTGATTTCAGGGGTCAGGAAGAATAGGAAAATAGGAGATTACAAAACTATATCTTGTGTCTCTTGCAATGCGTTGATAATGTGTTTTACTTGATGAATGACATGTGCTTAGCTGATTACTGAAATATAGTTCATTTATGATATAATATTTGAAGAAGAAGTTGAAATTGATAATAAGTCCTAGCTCACTAATTCACTCCCCCCTCTTAGTGAGCCATTGTGTCTAACAATAAACAAGTATTCCTGAAAACTCTAGATTAGCCATGCCAAAACTGAGCTCAAAGTGCCATAAAGCACAAAAAAAGCAAATGGTAACAGTGAAAATCGAATGTTAACTAAAAAAATCCAAACATTTTGTTATTGTAGTCATATTTATTTACTATATTTAACATTTACCTCACAAGGCATAGATTGTGACCTTCCACAATCACCCTGGACCGTGGAAGCATAATGTGTCTTTCCACTGCTGCCACCCTGACAAAATAATTCAATTAGTAAAAGTTGAGTCAATAATTGTAACATAAACAAAAATTAATTAAGCATAACAGTGTAATAAGCATGTTATCAGATGGAAATATTCATAATAAGCAGGAAAAAAGTGAATGTCCTCGGTGGAAATCGAATGTTAACAGAAAAAATCGAAACATTTAGTTATTGTAGTCATGTTTAGTTACTATATTTATCATTTACCTGATGAGGCATAGCGTGTGACCTTCCATGGTTACCTTGGACCGTGGAAGCTACATCTATTCAATTTAAGTTGTAATCGATCAACAACTCTTCACTTGGAAGTATTGTTTTTGTTGCACATACAAATACGCTCTCAGCATCATAATTACATGACCCTCCATTGGCAATAAAATATTGCATGCGTCTACGAAATCTTTTCCTTACCTTTTTAGATCTAGTTGATATAGAACCGGTAGATCTAGTACAACACGTCTCACTTTCAACCTCTCTGAGTATATCTTCATCATCACTCGAGGAAGATAGATCTGATAGATACCTATTTGGTGGTACCTACACTCGACAAAACAAGAATATAAGTTACCAAGCGGATATAATTTAGCGTGCAAATATATTTACTTGTAATGTTTTAATATCAAAAGTTATTTCTTCCCAAAAACTTTATCAAAATCTATTTTTCTCTCAAAGGTGAAATTTCTTTTAGAGTTATTTATATTTGAATTATTTTTAAGTATAAGACACGATTTGATTTGATTTGGAATTTGTTCACAACACGGATATAGAAGTGTGTTTCTTGGGCCACTTGACTAGTTAATGCATGCAAAAAGGTATGGGGTTCCCCCTCATATAGATCATGTTGGGGATTCAATTTGGGGTTCCATCGCCAACCTCCATGAAGTATCCTCCTCAACCCAAGCATAATTTTTCCCTCCCTCCATGCCTGATTTTTTTAAAATAGGATAACATGGTGAAATGTCACCAAATTTAGACCAATTTTAGGTAGTTTTGAGTGGTTTTGCACATGGACGCGGATAGGGTGATGTTGGATCCTGAATCTTCTTATCACAACCCTGAATCGTCTTAAACTACCCAAGACCATTTTCTTACCATTTCTACGGTGTTCTGCAACACGGAAATCCCGAATTTGTTTGGTCGTGATGGTAGGGTCCAGGCCCGTTCTCTATCAAACAAGCGATGGATGGGTTTAGGGATGGCATTTGACGGGAAAAATGCCTGTCATGGGTCATTTTCCCCCTCAAATACAACCTATATTTCATATAAACCCTCAGAAAAAATGAAGTAAACAATGAAACGTTTGTATTTAGTGTGGAAACAGTTAAAACCGTGGGATTTTTCCCAAATTCCTACGCTGCTAGGCTTGATGGGATTACCAAATTCATTGGGCCCTTTGTTATCCTTTGGACTACTGCGGGATTGCCTCCCCTGGGAAATCCAGTATCCGATGGATTGGTATTCCCTGCTCCCTGATTTACCACTGCTCTGCTCATCAAATTACTAGTGCTCTAGATGTTGCTAATGAACTAGTGCGCGGGAGTGAACTTGTTATTTGTTGTTTTGCTCTGGATGCTGCTAATGAGCTAGTGCGCGAGAGCCTTTTCCCTTTATGTTTTTTTGTTTAGTTTATTTTGGGTTTTTTTTATTTGCATATTTATATTTTGTTGCATTTTAAATTAATTTTAGTTAAACAACTCTATGTTTTTAATTTAATGTAATTTAATTTAACTAGGATTTTGTCATAATTTGTATTGGTTGCATTGCTTGTATTGAGATCCTATACATAAGTCCCTTCAAGGACGAATATGATGATGATGACGATGATGACGATGATGATGATGATGGTGATGATGATGATGATGGTGAAGACCAGGAAGATGATGGTGATCATCATCTTCATAATCCTCATCATCGTCGTCATCATCATCATCGATCCTCATCATGATCTTCTTCATTATCATCATCTTCCTTATCATCATCTTCATCATAATCATCATCTTCATCATCAACATCTTCATTATCATCATCATCATCATCAACATCATCATCATCATCATCATCATCATCATCATCATCATCATCCAATTCATCATCATCTCCATTATCATGATCATCATCTTCATCATCATCATTTTCATTATCATCATCATCATCATATTCGTCATCATCACCATCATCATCATCATCATCTTCATCATCACAATTTTAGGGGGAGCTCAGTAAATGAAGACGTCTACATGATAGGGGGAGCATCCAGTTGAGTGAAAAATTAAGGATTGCTCCTAACACCCATTCCAAGGACTAATCTGACAATTCAATATGATTTGAAAACAATCATTATGCAGGATCAGTTTGAGAGTTTCAAAATTGTTTAGCGCAGCTCCTCCTTTCACTCAAATTCAATATGATCTGAGGAAGTAGTAAAAAAAAAATACAACTTTTTGGACCCTATGAAGCCTCATGTTCTTAGATTTGTGCACATGAAGAATCAAGACTTATGGACCTAGTCCGGTGTCTTAAAAGAGGAAGATCCAAACTGAGCAGTTTGGTAGTTCTATAAAGTGCATTCTTTATAGGAGTGAATAATCACTCATAACCATTCTATTATAATGTTGGACAAGCTCATAATACTTTAGTGACGACCAAGGTAAATATCTTGTCATCACATCTTCATCATCATTATCACCTTCATCAGCATCATCATCATCATCATCATCATCATCATCACCATCATCATCATCTTTATCTTCATCATCATCATCATCATCATCATCATCCGGATCATCCTAATCATCACCATGATAATCATGATCATCATCTTCATCATCCTCATCCTGGTCATCATCATCATCATCCTCCTCCTCATCATCGTCCTCATCCTCATCCTCATCCTCATCCTCATCATCATCATCATTGTCGTCGTCATCACCACTACCATCATTGATCATCATCATCATCTTCATCATCATCATCTTCATCATATTCATATTCATCATCATCATCATCATCATCATCATCATCATCATCATCATCATCATCATCGTCATCATCGTAATCTCCCTCATCCTAATATTCATCATGATAATCATTATCATCATCTTCATCATCCTCATCCTGGTCGTCATCATCCTCTTCATCATCCTCATCCTGGTCGTCATCATCCTCTTCATCATCCTCATCCTCATCCTCACCATCCTCATCCTGATCATCATCATCATCATCGTCATCATCGTAATCTCCCTCATCCTAATCATCATCCTCATCCTCATCCTCATCCTCATCCTCATAGTTGTCGTCGTCATCACCACCACCACCATTGATCATCATCATCATCATCATCATCATCATCATCATCATCATCATCATCATCATCATCATCTCCCTCTTGCTAATCAACATCTTCATCATCGTCATCATCATCATCATATTCAACATCGCCATCATCATCATCTTCATCATGATCATCATCTTCATCACCACAACATGTTGAAATATTGTAACTTTGAAGAATATTCTATTGTATTTTATTGTTGTAATTTATTCGGAGATGTTTTATTCCTCCGTCGAGATGTCATTATTGTATTTGATTATGTAAAGTCATTGAGGTAAATCTTACCTTGTAAGTCGGGGCAATAGATCCCCTTTGAGTCAATTGTAATGGGGTGTTTGAGTCCCCCAAAGGAGTCGGCCCAGTCAGCATTAAGTTGAGTGGTTAAGTTGTTGGGGCCGACCTAGTTAGGAAAAAACTCAAGTGGAAGATAAATTATAAATAGGAGTGATGTGTTCCTCATTTGGACACACACACTCACTTGTGTAATTTGCAATGGAGAGAGAGAGAGAGAGAGAGAGAGAGAGAGAGAGATCTGCAAGGAGAAGGAGATAGTTGATGATGATCACGGCGACAATGAAGATGATGATGATGATGATGAAGATGACAATGATCATTGTCGTCATCATCATCTTCATCATGACGATGATGACGATGATGATATTGATGATAAGGAAGATGATTATGATGATGATTATCATGTTGATGATGATGTTGGTGATGATGATGATGATGATGACGATGATGATGACGTTGATGATGAAGTTGATGATGATGTAGTCGATGATGATCATGAGGATAAGGAAGATGATGATGATGATGAATATGACGATGATATTTTTCGTCATCATCATCATCATCATCATCATCATCGTCATCATCATCATGAAGGTGACGATGCTGATGATGATGACGAGGAATATGATGATGATGATGCTAACGAAGATGTTGGTGATGAAGATGATGATTATGATGATGATGATTATGATGATGATGATTATGATGATGATGATGAAGATGATGATGATGATGATGAAGATGATGATGATGATGATTATGATTATGATGATGATGAGACGAAATTTTATTACGAAAGGTTGAAGAAATAAAGTGATTATTGATAGTTTGAAACATTGGGGACATCAATGGCATTGCCTATGGAATGATCCATCCTAACGCTATCTTTATTGGAAAATTTAGTTGGATGTTGATTGTTTGGATGGAACTTAACTAAGATGTTGATTTCATCACCACTCTATTCATAAATGTGATTCTTTTGAATGTATGAAGAATGCCATTTATATTCATATTGATTGATGTTGGTCATATTAATCATAAACAATTTTAAGTTATACTCTATAACCATAAAATAATTTATGCATTTTCGTCATCATCGTTGTCGTCATCTTCGTCGTCATCCTCCTCCTCCTCCTCCTCCTCCTCCTCTTCATCAATATTGTCTTCGTCAACCCCGCAAGCCAAAATTGTTGGAATAAATATCTTTCATTTTAAACAATAAGAAGTACATTAAAAAGAATGTTTTTCATAGCCATCAAAACATATTATTTTTTAATTTGTTTTTAATTAAAAAAAATGTTTTTCATAGCCATCAAAACATATTATTTTTTAATTTGTTGTTAATAAATGGCCATCAAATGTTTTTAATAGAAATCAAAACATATTATTTTTTAATGTGTTGTTAATTAAAAAAAATGTTTTTGATAGCCATCAAAACATATTATTTTTTAATTTGTTGTTAACAAATAGTCATTGTCGCCTCTTCCAAAAGGTAGGGGGCCCGCCACGTCGTCCCGGGATCCAGGCTGGTGACTTCTCGTGGAGTCCAAGCACCTAGAGCCCCCACCATACCTTCGCACTATGCGTCGAATATAACTAGAGAGGCCAACCCACATACACTCTTACAAACAAGACTCCACTGCCAATGTGGGATAAATCCTAAAAAACAAATCAATCGCTACCATCGGATCCTTTGATCGAACGGTTGCTGAGTCTTCTCCATTTCTCCTGCACGATCATGAGAAAGATCACAAATTTGTGCTATTTTTTTGAAATGCCTGCAACTACCTGAGATAAATCTGCAACTTCTAAAAAATTCCATCATTTGGTTGAAAATCGTATTATGCATTTGGGTTGAATTTTTAGAGCCCATATTTTCACTAACGTCCCCTCCCGATGGTCATATTGGGTGAAACTTACCACAACATTGGGATTAGTCAGAAGCTGTCTTCTTGAGCACTAGAAGCACACTGTCATACTTTGCTTCCTCTATTCTCAAATTTCCAAATTGAATAGTCAAAGCTTTTTCTGGTAATTCATCTGCTTAATTCCCAATAATTGAGATGAAAATAAAATTGTTCTAAATATCTTTTTACTTCTCTAATTTTCCATGATTGGAACTAAAATTAATTTTTGCACATTGTTTATTTTTGTTTTCCCAATCGATGACCAACTTGGAACCACCAATGATCTAATTTTGATTTATACCCTTTTTTAAGATATTCTCATTAGCATTGAGAGTGCATAGATCTCATCCATGTTTTTTGTAACTTTTCCCAAATATGCTTTAAAAAAGATGTTGTGGTTTTTCCTTAAAAAATGAAAATTCACCAAATCCATGGATGCTATGGATTCCTTGACATGCTCTTTAAAAAAAACCTAGTCATAGTTTTATCATCATCGTAGTCATCATCATCATCATCATCATCCTCATCATCATCATCCTCATAATCATCATCCTCATCATCATCGTCATTGTCCTCCTCCTCCTCCTCCTCCTCATCATCATCATTGTTGTCGCGGTCGTCATCACCCCTACCACCACCATCATCATGATCTTCATCTTCATCATCATTATCATCATCATCATCATCATCATCATCGTTATCTCCCTCTTCCTAATCAACATCTTCATCATCATCATCATCGTCATCTTCATCATTGCCATCATCATCATCTTCATCATGATCATCATCTTCACCACCACCACCACCACCACCACCACCACCATCATCATCATCATCATCATCATCATCATCATCATCATCATCATCATCATCATCATCTATTGGAAATATAGGTTGGCATTGGTTGGAATTGATGGCAAATAAGATGAGAGACATTGCCTATGATGACACACACACACACACACACACACACACACACACACACACACACAATATATATATATATATGTATGTATATGTTGACAAGAGCCATGGATGAGGTGGTATGATGACAAAGTAGATGGTTGGCATTGGGCATATAAGTAATGACATGGCATGTGTGATGAGTGATGATATGACACGTGTGATAAGGATGGAAAGACACATGATAGTGTTCTAGTGCTATCATCAAGATAGTGGTGCAATTTGACAACATTTTGGAAAAGTATGACAGGTTTGTGAAACTTGGAAATTGACTAAGTATGGGAAAATTAGTCAAAACTTCCCTAAGAGAATGCCTGCCATAATTCATGGTTTGAAGATAATTCCCGCACCATCATACCAAACTATAGATTATTGAAGTGGCTATCTAGTCATGGTCTTAGTTAGCCTTAATGATTTTTGAGTAGAAATATATAAGCCTGCCAAAATAGGGTTTCAGGATAAACCTTGAAGAATTTATGGAAAATGACGAAGTGTTGGAAAAATTGTTTTGGCAGATCCATAACTTCTTCCTCGGACACTTTTTGGACAAGATGAGACCATGGTCAAGTAGACAACTCAAAAAGGTACAGCTTGACCATACGGCATGGGAATTTACTCTGACCCCCAAATGTTACGGGCATTTTCCTGAGGCCACCTGGACCAGTTTTCCAACACTTAGCCATTTTCAAGAATTTACTAAGTATGTAAAAATTAGTCAAAACTGCTCTAAGAGAATGCTTGCCATAATTCATGGTTTAGAAAAATTCCCGCGCCATCATACCAGGATATAGCTTGTTGCAGTGTCTGTCTAGTAATGGTCTCAGTTTGCCTTAATCACTTTTGAGGAGAAAGTTATAGGTCTGCCAAAACAGGGTTTTGCACCAGAGGAAGTAAAATTGACTAAGTAGCCTCAAGAAAATGCCCTCCATAAATCATAGGTTAAAGAAAATGCCCGCAGCATATGGTAAGGGTGCACCCTGTTGATTTGTCTACCTGACCATGGTCTCATTTTTTCTTAAGCATGTTTGAGGAGAAAGTTATAAGTCTGCCAAAATAGGGTTTTAGGATAAACTCTGGAGGAATTTTTGAAAATGACTTAAGTGTTGGAAAACTGGACCAGGTGGCCTTGGGAAAATTCCCGCCGTACCTCATGGGAGAATGATAAAAATTATATTGAAGTATAATGCTCTAGGTTGTCATAGAGGCTATCCCTCCATGGTCTTAGTTTTCATAGAAGATGTTTGATGACAAAGATAACAACTTGCCAAAACAAGGTCTCAAGTTACTTTTACACCAAAGTAGCAAAACTGCCCAAGTGGCCTCAGAGAAATGCTCGCCATAGTTTGTGGGTTGAAGAAAATGCCCGCACCATATGGTCATATTGTAGGTTGTTGTTTTGTCTACCTGACTATGCTTTCACATTGACTTGAAAGGGCCTGAGGAAGAAGTTATGGATCTGCCAAAACAGGGTCACATGTGCAAGAAATTAACCAACCAAATTGAGAAAAAACTTGTTTTGCATATGAAGAACAAGTGAAATTAGGCTAGGTGTTAAAATCACAAGGTTAAGGGGCTATTTGGAAATGCCCGCAAGGAACTGTCCTTGTGGGGATAAATTCATCAGTTGACATGAACTTGTTGCTTGTTGAAGTATCTATCCAATGATGGTTTCAGATTACTTCCTGATAGTCCCATGTGCAAGAAATTAACCTGCCAAAGTAGGAAAAATATTGTTTTGCATATTAAGAACAAGAGAAACAAAAGAGGTCCAAATTCTGAAAAATAGCTAAGTGTTGGAAAATTGGTCCAAGTGGCCTTGGGAAATTGCCCACTGTACCTCATAGGAGAATGATAAAAATTATCTAAAACTATAATTCTATATCTTATTGAAGAGGCTATCATACCATGGTCTCGGTTCTCAAAGAGGGTTTTTGATGACAAAGTTAAAGCCCTTCCAAAACATGGTTTCAGGCTGTTTTTGCACCAGTGGTAGTAAAACTGCCCAAGTGGCCTTAGGAAAATTCCCGCCATAATTCATAGGTTAAGGTAAATGCCCGCCCCATAGTGTCAGGTTGTAGCTTGTTGATTTTTATACCTGACCATGGTATCCGATTGTCTTGAGAGTTTCTAAAAAAGAAGTTATGGGTCTTCCAAAACAGTGTTTTAGGCAAATTGCTCCAGTCTAGGAAAATGCAAAAATTGTTTGAGTATAAAATTACTTGTAAAAATGCCTGAGTGACCTCAATAAAATGCACTCCATTTCCTGTGGTTGATGTCTTAAAATATTTTGAGGGTATGGGTCTCTAGACTGTTGATTGGTGCATCCAAACGTATCATTGGTTTGTCCAAAGAGTCTCTGTAGGTGAAGATATTGATCTGCCAAAAGTGCGTCCTAGCTTGATTTGCACTGCTCCAGAAAAATGCCCACCGAGGAGAGAGAAAGAGGTCTCAAAGGATGGAATTGGTCTGTATGGAATCACCTTATTGGCCTCTATACATTGGGTGTCTCATACTTCCAAGTTGATGAAAATGAAAATCTCCTCATTTTGACCTAGGGTTTGACAATTTTGTCTTAGTGTTGAATTGGTAGTTTAAAAAGCTAGTGTTGATTGGATGTTTTCGCAGGCCATTATCTTCTTGGACATAGACCTTTTATCGCGAATGAGTCAGTGGTCAAGTGTGTAAATCCTCCACCTGAAAGCTTATTGTTGAATGTGGTTTTCATTGATGTCACTTCAAGAGCAGCAATTGATGCAGTTCCATCTTTAGATTATATCAGTTGGGTGGTAAAAGTTTGGATTAACTAACTCAAGAGTAAAATGAATTTAATTTTTTGTTTAATTATAAACAATAAATATATAAACTAAATATGTGAATATTCAATTTAAAGTAATTTTTAAAACAAGGTAATTGACGGAGCCCAAGATGTCTCCAAACAACGAGGAATTTATTCTTCCTCTTTAAAAATGCATAGCTTTTTTTCAATATATAGCTTTTCTTTAATATAAATTTTTTGGATGATTTTTCATTCGAAGTTTTTTTGGAAGGGAAGTTGCCTTCTTATGCTGTATTTTTGAATTGTTTGTTTTCTTCAACTAAATTAGTGTCAATGAGAGAATCCATCTTGCATGCATGAGTCTTAATATTTAGAATATAAGATTAACTAAATAAAATATGGATAGATATTTTTATTACTATATTTTATTGAAAATTAAAATCTTTAATAAAAATTTCAATAATGAAAGGTAATTTCTTTAATAACACTTTACTATTGAAGGGCATGTTCTGAAACTAAACGTTTTGTGATGGTTAAAGTAAGAGTTCAAAATGTCATAAAAATTTGATTTGAAGGGTAAAGATAAAATGAATTTCCAACCCTGCCTGCGTGCAATCATGAAGCCCAATCATGAAAGGAACCAAAATGACTTTATTGATTGTTTGATCTAAGAGTTAAGAGTTCTCAGAATATTGATTGTTTGATCTAAGAGTTAAGAGTTAACAGATTAATTCAAGATTAATTTACTTACAGAACCTTTGTTTTTCAATGAAAAAAAGCTCCTTGTTATTCCTTAAGTGAATCAAAGAAACTTACAATAAAACCTATCCCAAGGATAGAATATTTGAAAACAGACTATGCAGTCTTTTACAATAAATCCGATAATGCTTGCCAATATTCAGTAATATACCATCATAACCATAGCTGCTGTTAAAATCATAAAAATAACACAGATACAGAGGAAATCTTAACCAAAAAGCCCCTAAAGCGGGTGCATCGAATTTACAAAATGGATCATAAAGGATAGCCTAATTAATAAAGACGAACATAAAACATTTTCCTCCGATGGTGATCAGTGAAAGGGGTAACCTGAAGAATACCATCTACCAAATGTAATCCCTTCTTTGACAATAAATCAGCTCTATGATTGAAAGAATGAGATATGTGCTGTATAGAGTAGTCGTGAAATTGTTCCAACAAGATGGTAATTTACTTATAGAACTATAATGACTTTACTATATAATTAGTAATGTGCTTTAAATTTGAATAGTCAAACATACATAGTATAGAATCAAATAACAGAGAAATCACAACATTACAATTAACATAATATAAAATATTATTGCACCACATTTAAGAAACCAAATCACAAGCCCAACAAATAGTTACTAGTCTTATAGTCATTTGAATATTGAGAATTCATAATGCAATATTTCAATAGAAGTATCCATTTGTTACAAATTGGCTTTCAAAGAGGCTTTCTTCTTGAACCAACAACTCATGTGCAAACTATGAAACGAGTCATGCTTTACTTCTTAGCCTTTGTAGCAAAGTGAGAAGTGGAAGAAATAAGTAATCCTACAAATTACCACAAGGAAGAAGTTTAACCAACGCGTTGTACTTGCAAGGCCAAAGTGTTTTAATACCTATAGAAATAGATTTAAATGCCCAAGGAATATACACAAATCTTATATTCATTGATATATCTAGAATCTTTAGAAATAGATTTAAATGCCAGAGGAATATACACAAATCTTATATCCATTAATATATCTTCATCAATATTTTCGATTACAACTGCCGATATATAGTTATATACCAAATAGACCAATATTTGCTTCCGATTACATCAAATGTTTATATCACTAATACGACAGAATCCTACTCCCTAGAACCTCAATAACATGAGCTTCTATTTTACAAAAAGGATAATAGTGCGCATACCAAAAATTAATATAGATGAACAGAAGGGCCTTGGAAAACCAACAAAAAATGAAACAAGTAAACCTAATCAGACAAGTAAATATCAAGAGACCGTGGTGGGTGGCCTGTGTGGTTCCCTCAGCCAATATCCATTGATTTTTCCCCCGAGGAAGGCGGCCTATCAGCTGGAGGGGGCTGTCCAGAACCTATAGAAGTCGTTGGGATCCCCTCGTCGTCATGAGGTTGGGTGGCTTCGTGTTGTTCCTCAAGGAGCCTTTGCATCTGTTCGATCAGTTCGACATTGTTATCTATGAACTTCTGGTCCATGGTATCCTCGATTGACTTCTTCAAGGACTCCAAGTCCTCTTTGTCACATTTCCCCTCCAGCTTCTGCCGAAGCTCTTCTATCTCCTTTTCTAACTTCTCCATTCTTCGGGTGAGTGCATCAGTGACACTAGTCCTTCCAACAGGGCCACGACTGCTGCCTTCCGCCATTATATAACACAGAGATAGCTCTGAAGAATTGCTGTAACAAATATTTTGGTATGGGAGCTCAACGCCACTAAGCAGAGCACTGGTCAGAATCCAGTGCCTGCCCTTGTTTGAAACTTCAACAACCAAATGATGAGGAGGGCCAATGGAGGGAAAAAACGTCAGAGATAGAGCTATTTTAGACAACATTTTCGGCAAAAACCAAGGAACAGGGGCAGATCCAATTTAAAGGAGGAAAATGAAGAAAAAACCCTGAACATGGATTAGAAGAAACATTCACAAGCTTCGAAATTAAATATCAAATTACTTCAAAGAGGGTTATATGACATTACGAGCCAGAGACCTTATGCGAGAGTCCGGAATCGAGACCTTACCCTTACCGAGACCATGTGCGAAACCTTACCCTGACCGACCTTTGAAGTGACTGATGGGAGAGATTGGATGCTAGGGTTATAAAATATTAATAATATATATTAGTTATTCTAAGTATAAGTCTGCCAAAATAGGGTATCGGGATAAACTTTGGAGAAATTCCTGATAATGACTAAGTGTTGGAAAACTGGCTTAGGTGGCCTTAGGGAAATGCCTGCCATAGTTTGTGGGTAGAAGAAAATGTCCGTACCATATGGTCTTGTAGGTTGGTGTTTTGTCTACCTGACCATGTCCTCATCTTGACTTGAAAGTGCCCGAGGGAGAAGTTATGGATCTGCCAAAACAGTGTTTTATGCAGATTGGATTTAAGTCACCTCAGTAAAATGCTTGCCATCTCTTGTGGTTGATGTATTGAATCATTTTTAGAGTATGAATCTATAGAATTTTGTATGGTGCATCCAACCATATGAAGGGTTTGTCCAAAGAGTTTCTGTAGGCGAAGATATTGATATGCCAAAAGTGGCTCCCAAACTAAATTGCACTACTCCAGTAAAATGCCCGTCGAGGAGAGAGAAAGAAGCTTCAGAGGATGAAATTGGTCTTGATGGAATCACTTTGTTGGCCTCTACCCATTGGGTGTATCACACTTCAAATGTGATGAAAATAAAAATCTCATCATGTTGACCTAGGGTTTGACAATTTTGTCTAAGTATTGAATTAACAGTTTGGAAGTCTGTTTTCAAATGCCCGCTAGATGATGTATGTGTATCAAAAATTTCAAAAGGTGATATGGATCTGGTCCTTGCTGAGGTGGCTATCCATCCATACTTTCATTTCTCCTTATGATGGTCATATATGCTAAAGATCAATCTTCCAAAAGTAGGAAAAATATTATTTTGCATATTAAGAACTAAAGAAAAATTGGCTAAGTGTTAAGATCAGAAAGTTGAAAGGCATTTGTAAATTCCCTCCAAAGAGTGCCCTTGTGCTGATAATTTTTCCAGATGACATGGGCATGTTCCTTGGTTATCTAGCCATCCACTTGTGGTATCAGTTCCCTCCTTGGTGTTCTCACGTGCGAGCTATTGGTCTCCCAAAAGCAGAGAAAAACTTGATTATTTATAAAAAGGCTTAAGGGTTAAAAGCTCCATTATGACCGCAGGGGCAAAAGAAATTCCCACATGGGCTAAATGATGCCCGTAGGGGTTGAGGTTAATCTCATAGAGGATTAGGGATGCCCGCAGGGAGCGAAGTTAAGCCCATGGGGGATTAAGGATGCCCACAGGGGCTTAGGGATGCCCACAAAGGGTGAAGTTAAGCCCGTAGGGGCTAAGATTAACCCCACAGAGGCTAAGTTCTGGTGCTATCACGAAGTCAGTGTTGCAATCTGACATCATTCTGGAAAAGTATGGCAAGTTTGTGAAGCTTTGGAATTTGACTAAGTATGGAAAAATTAGTCAAAAATGTTCTAAGAGAATGCCCACCATAAGTCATTGTTTGAGGAAAATGCCCGCACCATCATACCAGGATATATGTTGTTGAATAGGATATCTAATCATGGTCTCATTTCTTCAAAAGAGTGCGTTATGACAAAGCTATAGATCTTCCAAAACAAGGGTTCAAGCAGTTTTAGACATTATGAAAAATGGTTGTGTTGAAAAATTGGTCAAAACCGCTCTAAGAGAATGCCCGCCATAATTCATGGTTTGAATAAAATGCCCACACCATCATATTAGGATATACCTTGTTGAATAGGCTATCTAACAATTGTCTCATTTCTTCAAAAGAGTTCTTTATGACAAAGTTATAGATCTTCCAAAACAAGGGTTCAAGCAGTTTTAGACATTATGAAAAATGGCTAAGTGTTGGAAAATTGGTCCAAATAGCCTTGGGGAAATGCACGCCATACCTCATAGGTGAATGGTACAAATGATATGAAACTATAATTCTATATATTGTTGAAGGGGCTATATTACCATGGTCTCATCTCTAAAAGAGGGTGTTTGATAACAAAGCTAAAGGCCTGCCAAAATAGGGTTTCAGGATGTTTTGCACAAGAGGTAGTAAAATGGCCTATGTGGCCTCAAGAAAATACACGCCCTAATTCATAGGTTAAAGTAAATGCACACACCATATGTTCAGGCTGTAGCTTGTTGATTTGTCTACCTGACCATGGTCTCATTTTGTCTTGATAGTGTATGAGGAAAAAGTTATAGGTCTTCCAAAACAGGGTTTTAGGCAGTTTTGCACCAAGTTCAGTAAAATGCCCGCCTAGGGAAACTGAAGATGATTCTAAGAGTGAAATCAACTTGGGTGTGCTCAGTGAGGTAGAATACATCATCTAGTGGCATTGGTTCAGGATTTCGATGAAATAAAAAATCCACCTTAGAAATTGCACAAATTGTCTAAGTATACATATACTGGTAAAAATGCCTAAGTGACCTCAGTAAAATGCACACCATTTCGAGTAGTTATTTGATTAAATTATTATGAGGATATGGGTCTCTAGAGTGCTGATTGGTGCATCCAACCATATCATTGGTTTGTCCAAAAAGTCTCTGTAGGAGAAGATATTAATTTCCAAAAATGCCTCCCATCTTGATTTGTACTGCTCCAGAAAAATGCCCGCTGAGGAGAGAGAAATAAGCTTCAGAGGATGGAAGTGGTCTTGATGGAATCACCTTGTTGGCCTCTACCCATTGGCTTTCTCACACTTCAAATTGGATGAAAATAAAAATCTCATCATTTTGACCTAGGGTTTGACAATTTGTCTAAGTGTCAAATCAGCAGTTAAAAAGGTCAATTGGAAATGCCCGCAAGAAGGTGTCCTTGTGCTAATAAAATTCATATGGTGACATAGATATGTTCCTTTCTTGAAGTAGTTAACAATATTGATTCACCCCCCCTCTCAGTGTTGACCAATATTCCAACAATTGGTACCAGAGCAAGATCCTTCACTACAGTCTAAACCACTGGAAGGAAGATCCTATTAAAAACCACTATGGATCAACAAGAAGATATTGCATCCCACATAGCTCTAGTACTTGATAAAGAATACTATGCATATTGGAGAGAAACAATGAGTGCATACTTAAAATCATTAGGATGGGGTGCATACTTACTAATGAGTGCATACTTGATAACAATGGAGGCCATACTTGATGGACTATCTCAACCCATCAAAGAAAAGATAGGACAATGCATATCAGCTAAGGAACTTTGGGTCAAACTGGAGAAGCTTTATTTAGTCAAAGAAATAGTAAAAGCATACCTTTCTATTTTCAAGAATGAAGAAACTTGCAGTCATAAGGAAGATCAAACTATATACAAGAAATTTTTTAATGACAGGAATAAATTCTTCTATGACATGGAAGATAGTAAAGATGAAGAGATTAGTAAAGATGGAGAAAAGAAAAAAACTGATGTGATACCTAAAAGACCAATGACAAGCAGATTCCAACATATCTTTTTTCTTCATTGCTACTCATGCAACAATTTTGGACATATGGCTAGAGAATGTAAGCTGAGGAAGAATGCTTCAATAAAAGTCCAAGAACAAAGGAAGGGATGGAAGAATGCTTCAATAATTTTGGACATATGGCTAGAGAATGTAAGCTGAAGAAGAAAGTCTCAGTTTTCCTCAAGCATGTATGAGGATAAAGTTATAAGTCTGCCAAAATAGGGTATCGGGATAAACTTTGGAGAAATTCCTGATAATGACTAAGTGTTGGAAAATTGGCTCAGGTGGCCTTAGGAAATGCTTTCCATAGTTTGTGGGTAGAAGAAAATGCCCGCACCATATGGTCATATTGTAGGTTGGTGTTTTGTCTACCTGACAATGTCCTCATCTTGACTTGAAAGTGCCTGAGGGAGAAGTTATGGATCTTCCAAAACAATGTTTTACACAGATTGGACCAAGTCTAGGAAAGTGCAAAAATCGTCTAAGTGTAAAATCACTAAAACTGCCTAAGTCACCTCAGTAAAATGCCTGCCATCTCTTGTGGTTGATGTGTTAAATCATTTTGAGAGTATGGATCTATAGAATGTTATATGGTGCATCCAACCATATCAATGGTTTGTCCAAAGAGTTTTTGTAGGTGAAGATATTGATCTGCCAAAAGGGCCTCCCAGACTAAATTGCACTACTCCAGTAAAATGCCCGCTGAGGAGAGAGAAAGAAGCTTTAGAGGATGAAATTGGTATTGATGGAATCACCTTGTTGGCCTCTACCCATTGGGTGTCTCACACTTCAAATGTGATGAAAATAAAAATCTCATCATGTTGACCTAGGGTTTGACAATTTTGTCTAAGTATTGAATTAACAGTTTGGAAGTCTATTTTCAAATGCCCGCCAGATGATGTGTGTGTATCAAAATGTTCAAAAGGTGACATGGATATGGACCTTGTTGAGGTGGCTATCCATCCATACTTTCAGTTTTCATTATGATGGCCATATATGCAAAAGATCAATCTGCCAAAAGTAGGAAAAATATTATTTTGCATATTAAGAACTAAAGAAAAATTGGCTAAGTGTTAAGATCAGAAAGTTAAAAAGGCATTTGGAAATGCCCACCAAAGAGTGTCCTTATGCTGATAATTTTTCCAGATGACATGGGCATGTTCCTTGGTGATCTGGCCATCCAACTGTGGTATCAGTTCCCTCCTTGGTGCTCTCACGTGCGAGCTATTGGTCTCCTAAAAGCAGATAAACACTTATTTATTTATAAAAAGGCTTAAGGGTTAAAAGCTCCTTTATGCCCGCAGGGGCTAAAGAAATTCCCACAAGGGCTAAAAGATGTCCGCAAGGGTTTATCTATGCCCATAGGGGCTGAGGTTAAGCCCATAGAGGCTTAGGGATGCCAGTAGGGAGTGAAGTTAAGCCCGCATGGGCTTAATTAAGGATGCCTGCAGGGGCTGAGGTAAAGGCCGCAGGGGCTTAGGAATTCCTACAGAGGGTGAAGTTAAGCCCACAGGGGCTTAAGGATGCCCGCAGGGGATGATATTAATCCCGTAGAGGCTTAGGGGATACCCGCAAGAGGTAAGGTTTATCCCGCAGGGGCTTAAGGATGCCCGCAGAGGCTAAAGTTAAAGCCAAAGGAGCTTAAGCATGCCCGCATATGCCCACGAAGAGGCAAGGGGCGTAGGGTTGTTTCCCGCATAGGGAGAGCCCAGATGGATGAAGCCCGCATGCCTAATAAATCCAAAGAAGTTTTTTTTAATTAGTTAAAAATATGAAATAAACAGAATCACAAATAAAAGATTAATTATCAGATTTGAAGAGGCACGATAACGAAAAGGCATGAGCACAGTTTGAAGAGATGCAAGGTTTAAAAGATGAAGAATATATATAGGAAATGCGTTGAAAATTGTCTTAAAAGTATGTATTTATAGGTCGACGATAGTCAATCTATCGACGCAAATGCATGAGTTGACTCGCGCGTAAAAACCCAATAGTCATTGGAAGCTGGAATTGGTTTGGCGGGTGTGCAAAGATAGCCATAGGTCGTCGATATAGAGATGAACATTCTTTGAAAATTAAAAAACGTCGATATTGCCACGGTTTTTCCGCCATGCTAAAAGAAAATGAAAAGACATCTTAAATTTCATTGTATTAATCCATGAATGTTCAAAACATGGAAATATACGCCCGAATGTACTCGTATGATATCATTGCCCTTCTCCAAATGGTGTCGAAGTTTGCAATACATTGATTTTAGTGAGCACATACTACAGATGAACGACAAAACATTAAGAAGTGAGGAAAGACAAAGGGACCCACAATACCAAACATTATAAGTAGAGCTGATAAATGGAGTGGCAATTAAAGCATTGAATTTTAATTCTACAATATAGAAAAAGAAAATACAAATTGAATTGCAGTTCCTTTGATGACTATAGATCATTATTACATTAATTTCATGCATAATTACAACGACTATATATCATTATTCATTGGTTTTGTACAATGATTCCAATAATCTTTAACCCTAATGTCATTTCACATCCACATCGAAATTGATTTCACACTAAAAATAAAATTAACACAATATCTCTATAGAGTGTTCCATCATGGAATCATCCCAATGTTTTTCACGAATGTTGAGTGTGTTAGCATGTGCAAAGTTTTCATTCATGAAGGAGTTAATGGTTAAGTTTAGAAAAATAAAAAGTTAAAGCCTATAGTTAAGAAAATGAGATTGAAGTTAAAGCCTATAGTCAAGGCGAAGAGAGAAGGGTTATACATCAATGATAAGGCAACTATAGCAGAACTCTAAACAACAGAGCATGATCTTCCCAAATAGAATCGATGGTTTGTATTTGTTTCGCATCTGTGGAGTTGCGTGTTGTTTAATCGAGGAAAGCGGTGCGAAATGTTTACCGCCCAAACACATGGTAGCCTGAGGTTATTTTGCATTCGAAAAAGTGGAAATAGAAAACTGCCTTATCAACATTCCAAAAACCACTTGAATCATTTAAAAAGGCAATTTGATATTTGAAATTGTTTTATCATTTCAAGTTTGAACGAACCATTGCTAGCAACCTCTCGAGCTCCAGACAAGTTTGAACGAACCATTGCTAGGGTTTATAGAGATTGTTCTCCCGAAGTAAAAAATGAGTTTTTGTCAAAAAAGCTTAAACCTGAAATATCAACTAATGTTTTGGTTTTACCTTTTGATATTGTTGTCTTTCAAGAAGAAGTTCAATCACTTTTGTCTTTGTTGAGTCAGGTTCTAGGTCTTTACGGTGATCAATCCATTTATGAGGTCATGTTAGGGTGTCTTCTGAAATCCCATCAGTTGGAGTCCAGTCCAGGTTTTTGCTTTAAATTTGATGAACTCTTAGCTGAGGCAATCCATGCCCAGTTAGTGAGTTTCCACGTTTTGAGACACTTTAGGTACCAGACTTATCTGCTAAACATGATAATATTTTCAAAATGTAATTGAGTTCAAATTTTTGGATTTGGAGACTACTGTAGACCTTTCCAAACAAATCACTATGTTCAATTTCATAAAAGGTGTTATGTCAGAGATTTACAAAGTCATTTTTGATGCTGAGTTTCCTAGAGTTACAAATGACATGAAGGGCATGATGCAGTTTGCTCCAAATGATAGAATTGGCGATTGGTTTCTCTACAAGGATTATACAGTGCTAAGATTTTATGGATTTACAGGGAACCCCTACAAACTACTAGCTTTCTTAATTTCAAGGTTTTTTGCTTTAGAGTTTATAAGACAGAGATTACATTCTGAAAATGAGAACTTTGTAGACTCCAAAAATACTTCAATGCTTAAGTTTTCTTTTAAAGTTGGCCCTTTTGTTATTAAAAGTAGAGCAACCCTCCCAATTGTGGAAAAATTGCTACAGGAAATGAACTTCCAAGTTGTAGAAAATGTCAATTATGATCCACATCATATAATTTCTCAGAGAAGACAAGATAATGGAAGTAGAGCATTTGAACATCAAGGAGTGGAAGGATTGGATAAATTGGCCAACTTAATGGTCTTTGAAGAGAATCAACAAAGCATAGAAGAGGAAAGAGTGGAAGAAACAAATCCTCAACTTCAAATAATTCAAACTCCTCTCAAGACAAACATTTAAAGCAAAAGAGCAATTTCAGAGGTAACAAACATGGATGTGGATGAGGAAATTTCAAGTAAGAAAAGGAAAGTTGATCCTTCACATGAGATTACTGATTTAGTAGAGAGCAGTTCTGGGAAATAAATTTCCTTGCATTCTACAGTCAACATTCAACAACTCTTATTTCCACACATACAAAATACAGGAATAAGTGTTCCATATAAATCCAGAGGTGACTTGATATCTCAATATGCAACAACAAGGAAGCAATCTATAGAAGAGAATCAACAAATTTTTCCACAAGTGAGGAAAATATAAGATGGAAAGGTATATTTTGTAGTGGTAAGGGATGCTAACAGAAATGTGTTAAAAGTTTGTAGTAGTATCAGATGATAAGATGTTTGAAATGGAAGTTGACTTAAGTCAAATTAATATTCCTAACAAAATTCCTGAGATGTTATATTTAGATTTGTTTCAATCCACTTTGAAGATTTCAAAGTTGCAGACAGTGATAGACATAATTGAAGGCCAGTTGAAACAAGAAAAGACTGAAAGCATGGCTAATCAAACTCAAATAAAGAAATTGCAAACATATGTTTTGGCTTTGGGAGTAGGGTCAGACAGTTAAGAAACATTTGGATGAGAAAGAGGACGCCATACAAATATTGAAGAAGAAATTGAAAATTATAGCCGATAAACATGTACACTCTTTAGAATTGACAACTTTGGAAGAAGAAAAGGAACAGGCCAGTCAATAATTAATGGGTTGCAAAGGTAAACTACTAAGGTTAAAAAATGAAAAGCAAGAGCTAGAAAAAGAAAAATCAGAACTATTGGAGAAAATAGAAATTTTAAAATCAAAGCAAACCAACGGTGAACAAATGCAAGAAACACTGACAGAAAAACCAATAGGTGAAGTGTCATCAGAAGAATTGGTAAAAGCTATGTCCCAAGTCATTCTAAAGGATAGAGAGATTAAAGAATTAAAAGATGAAAACCGGAAATTAAAGGAAGTGCCATAGAAGATTGAAGAAAATGGTAAAGCTAAAGAGGAGCAAAACCAATTGGAAGAGAAAAATATGTTGAAATTTTGTAATGAGTTAGGTCCCTTACTATGTTTTTGTGTTTTCCATGGTGGGGACACAAGTTGTCTTTCCTGAGTAATGTACTTTTGAAATATAAAAAGTGGCTTTATGTTTTAAAAGTTAAGTGACTTTATTAAATGTATTTGTGCATTAAATGATTAAAAATGACATTTAATGTGCAATTAATGTAAGCCCTTAGATCTAAAGTGATCTTAGCCATTCAAAAGGTAGTTTGAATTAGTTAGGGTTTAGGGAGGGTAAAGTCACCTATTTAATACATCTTGGGTGGAGAGCCAAAACACAAGAGAAGACAAGTGACAGAGAGAAATTAAATCTTGTAGAAGATTTCTGTTTTGTGAGACACTGATCATCAAAGACATCTTGAGAGCACAATTCCCAAGAAATTTATGTTACATTCATTGGAATGTATAGCCAGAACTGTACAACCATTTCTGCTAGCCGTACATGCACATAACCCGTGGTAGATTGCTGGCACCGTTTTCGAGACAGATTGAGGTCAAATCTGGCACCGTTTTCGAGACTGCTTTTTTGTATTTAATTCTGAGCAAAATCCATACAGTCCGTACTGTTTATACTTGGCACAGTTCCCAAAAATTTGCTGTGTATAGTTCTCACGTGTGAGTTGGCTGTAAGTATTATTTTGGCACAAATTTCAATGCAGATTTGCAAATGAGTGGGGTTTCTGAAATTTGTTTTGATGTTGTAGAAGAAATTCTGAATTGGTGAATTTCTGAGTTTATCTCTCATAAATAAATTTCTTTCTCTGGGTTTTCCTCTGGTGAGGTTTTGCCTTAGGATTGGCCCTAAATTTTGAGTTGCTTTCATCTTCAGTTCAAGTGCTTGATTGTATGGTATTTATGCTTAAACTATCAGAAGTTTCATTTTTATGAATTCATAGTTCAGAAAAGTTATAAATCAGAGTTACAGTCAAAGTGTTTGATAAAAGTCCAATAAAAGGGTTTGTGATTTTTCATCAAAAATATGCATGGTATCAGAGCTTGGTTGTTGAAGAAAGTTTGTGAAGTTTGACAGGTGGGAAAGATAAGTTGTTTTTACACAAATATTATTAGTTAAAGTCATGGCAATAACATGATTAAGGTACGAGGATAGATTGGATGGAGCCGGAAAATTTAGTCCATGGAAGGAGCATATCACGATATTGTTCAAGGAGCAAGGTTTGTGGGGTGTTGTTGGAGCTTCTGCTACAATAACAATTCCTACGGATCCCACATAGAAAGATGACTTTGACAAGAAGGATATCAAAGCTCAGAGGATATTCTTGGACTCTATCAAGGATCATGTAATACCTCATATCTCTGGTAAGAAATATGCTTTTGAAATGTGGTCTTCTTTATGTACTTTATATCAAAGTAAGAATCAAAACATGAAGATGGTTCTCAAAGAGAAGCTAAGGAACACCGAGATGACAAAAAATGATACTGTTTCTACTTATCTCACAAAGATCACCCAAGTTAGAGGTGAACTGGGTGTTACAGGTGAGAAAGTGGATGATTAAGAGCTAGTGAGGTATGCTCTCAATGGATTCACTGCAAATTGGCACACTTTTGTGCGAGGAGTTGTTTCCAGAGAAAATATTCCAGATTGGACAAGGTTATGGGATGACTTTGTTCAAGAAGAGTCCCGGGAGGGGACATTTCAGAATGGAGCTCAGAACAATGAAGACAATGTTGCTCTTGCAACTAAAAGTAAGGGCAAGTGGAAGAAGAAGGAAAAAGACCTCAACAAGGTACGTTGTTTCTGTTGCAATAAATTTGGTCATTATGCTAGTCAGTGTTCGAAAAGGAAAGGGAATGAAGAAAAAGAGGGAGCACCATCAACAGAGATGGGAGATTTTGCTTCCCAGTTTGAAAATGAATTCTCTTTAGTTTCTGTACAAACTAGTGTAGGGAGCACTTTAGATTTCCATGGTATATGGGTAGTTGATAGTGGATCAACAAGCCACATGACGGGGAAATATGGAAATTTTCAGAAGATTGACGAAATAACCAGAGGACATTTTGTTGGAATAGGTATTGGAAGCACTCAAGCAGAAATAAGAGGAGTTGGAACTGTAAAATTCCAACTCAGGTTTGGAGAAGTTCTTGAAGTAGACGGAGTGTTGTTCGTACCAGGCATGAAAGTCAATAGACTTTCTTTATCATCGTTGGAGGATGATGGGTATGGAGTTTACATTAAAAGAGGAAATGTGTTCCTCTATCAGACTGAAAACTCAGATAATACTATTCTACTTGGGAATATAAAAGAAAAACTTTACTTTCTGCATGGAGAGGTGATGCTTCCAGGTTCAAGTGGTGGCTATCTGAATCAGAGTCTAAGAATGAAGCAGATGCATCGATGGTACCTTCAGATGAGGAGAGATGCATTGGTGGAAGACTCAACCAATGCAGAGAAGATGAGCATGATCCGGAATTTGAAGTTGTGTTCGGACATCAGCTTCCAAAGTTAGTTGAAGCTCTTGACAATGGTCAAGATGATTGTGTTGGGACCTCCCTCATTAAGAGGGAGTGTTTAAATTTTGTAATGAGTTAGGTCCCTTACTATGTTTTTGTGTTTTCCATGGTGGGGACACAAGTTTTCTTTCCTAAGTAATGTACTTTTGAAATATAAAAAAGTGACTTTATGTTTTAAAAGTTAAGTGACTTTATTAAATGTATTTGTGCATTAAATGATTAAAAAGGACATTTAATGTGCAATTAATGTAATCCCTTAGATATAAAGTGATCTTAGCCATTCAAAAGGTAGTTTGAATTAGTTAGGGTTTAGGGAGGGTAAAGTCACCTATTTAATACATCTTGGGTGGAGAGCCAAAACACAAGAGAAGACAAGTGAGAGAGAGAGAAATTAAATCTTGCAGAGGATTTCTGTTTTGTGAGAGATTGGTCATCAAAGACATCTTGAGGGCCCAATTCCCAAGAAAGTTCTGTAACATTCATTGGACTGTACAACCAGAACCGTACAACCATTTCTGCTAACTGTATAGGCACAAAACCCGAGGTAGATTGCTGGCATAAATTTCGAGACAGGTTGAGGTCAAATCTGGCACGAATTTCGAGATAGTTTTTATGTATTTAATTCTGAGCAAAATTTGTATTGTCTGTACTTGGCACATTTCCCGAAAATTTGCTGTGTACAGTTCGTACGTGTGAGATGGCTGTAAGTATTATTTTGGCACAAATTTCAATGCAGATTTGCAGATGAGTGGGGTTTCTGAAATTTGTTTTGATGTTGTAGAAGAAATTCTGAATTGGTGAAATTATGAGTTTATCTCTCATAAATAAATTTCTTTCTCGGGGTTTTCCTCTAGTGAGGTTTTGCCCTGGGCTTGGCCCTAAATTTTGAGTTGCTTTCATGTTCAGTTCAAGTGTTTGATTGTATGGTATTTATGCTTAAACTATCAGAAGTTTCATTTTTATGAATTCATAGTTCAGAAAAGTTATAAATCAGAGTTACAGTCAAAGTGTTTGATAAAAGTCCAATAAAAGGGTTTGTGATTTTTCATCAAAAATATTCAAAACAAGCAGCTTGCAGCACAAGTAAGGGGCATATTTCCTTTACAAGGGGCCAAACACATCATTTGGGACTCTATATCAGCATAGATTACCAAATTTAGGCCTTAATTGGATTATATCCGTGATAAAGAATTTGTATCCTTTTCAACTTTATAGAGGTACAAGGTAATGAATGAAACCATGAATAAAAGACTCCTGGAAACAACTCAAAATGCTGTGAAATTTCGGAATACACTAAGTCAGGTTGAAATGAAAACAATGGGGATTAGGGATAGAACTACCACAATCACATGGGCAAGACAAATTATTGGAAAACATCATCATATTGGGAATGTGTAGGGAAAAAAATCAAATGATGCAACAAGTTAGAAATTTCAAAAGTTTATTCACTAAGTTATTTGGGAGAGGCCTTCCTTCTTTTTGGGATGAAAATGATAAAGTAATCACTCCAACAAATTGTCACAACCAATTAGTTAAAGGCCGTTTGGATCATACCAACTTTCAAGATGTGACCAAGGGACTAAGTGGAAAAATCATTATTGATAAATTGGCTCAAGATTTTGAGATGGTTAATCAATTACAAATGATTACAGCTAATTTGCCTTCTATATCTTATGTAACGCATGTGGAATTATAGTTTTGATCAAGGAAATGATAGATTACGAAATTCCTTCTCATGAACAATGGAATGTTGTGGAAAAATATGGGAAAATGAAATACAAGCTTCACCACTAAGTCAAAAATACTTAAAGATGCACTATTTTGGAGAACACGTGGCATTCCAAATTCGATTTCAAGTGTTGCTAGTGAAAACGGTAGAAGACAAAGATGAAGCACGATCCCAAAAAAATAGGCATTAATTATGGAAGTTATTTTTAGAAATATAATTGGTTAGGGTTTTGCTTGCCGTACATTTTGTATAAATATGAAATTTTGTAATGTAATTGGGGTTGGACCCGAGAGAAGAAATTGGATGTATTTAAAGTTTTGTCTTGATTAATAAAAAATTGCTAAGAGTAGAAGTACTGGTCTTTCTTTGATGCAAAGCTTCATGTGTTACCATTTTTGTAGTCTGTAAACTTCTCATGTTCATGTGTTTCCTGTACCTTTCCACTTTTTCATCTTTCTTCATGTTTGAATGAATCATATGAGTTGGAATTCATGTTATATGCTCTGATTCATAAATTCGAATATCGTCAATGTCTTTCTTCCTAATATTGTTGCAAAATTCATTCATGATAAATTCTTTGTATTAATGATTGTTTCCCTTTTCTACTATCACTCTCAATAACGCAATTTGTCTGCAAAATATGATACCTATCTTGCCTCTGTTGTTAATATTTCCTACCACCAGTCTCTGAGAAGTTTGATATATTCCACAATTTGACTCTATGCCCAATGAAATAATCTATGTTTCAATCAAATCTTGAAAACCTTGTTTACATTACTAAAGATATAGCTAGTATATTAATAAAAACAAGTTGTTGTGGTGACATTGAGTGATTGAGTTTTAGAGAGAGCCCTCTCTGGATTGGAAGGGCTAGCTTCTAATTTAAAAGTTTGGTTTAAGGTTACCTTAGGATTTTTCCCCCACAGCCAGGAAAATTCCGAGTGCTAACAAAGTGAAGTCCAAATGATTATGCATTGGCAAGTAGAATGTACAACAAAAATAGTAGAAAATATTCCCTTCTCTAATACCTTGTAGTGTTATATATATATATGTATATATTTCAGAAAGAAAAAAAAAATCATATTTTTATTCATATTGAAAGAAGTATATTGTTCAGATGCATCTAAGAAAAGATGTATGTAAGGAGACTGATCTAAGCTTTTGAATATTGATATCTATCATATTCTCATAACATTTTTGGAACAAAACATACGATTATATACTCAGTTCTTGTCTTGTGCATACTTGATCCTCTTCAATTTCTTCCAAAACCATACTTCTGAGAGGTAGAAGAAGCCCGACCTTGGAGAGTACATATGCAGATTCGTTAAATTCCATGTAGAAATGATGAAAAGAACCTGTAATTTCTTTAATATGATCAAACAAAGGCCGAAGGTGTGGATCCTGTACTTCAAAGGCATTTTTGATGCTTGAAATTGTAAATTGGGAGTCACCAAAAACTACAAGATCCACCAAATTTTTATTAGAAGCACACTTGAGGAGAAAAACAAGGCATGAAGTTTCATCCATTTGTCAGATCTGGGGCCTAAGCTCCCTTTGGCTTGAACAACATGATTTTTTGACAAGTGAATAATGAATACAATCCTGCTTCTTGCCCCATTATCCCGAGAAGCTCCATCAAAGCTAGCCTAAAGAAACGAAGTAGGGGACAAGAAGGAAGAATGCATCTCTGTTTGTATTGCTCAATAATTTTTTCATAATATTTGAATAGAGGTTACACATGATCGAACAGAACTCCAAACTGAGTAATTGCGTTTGAAAACATTATATTGTTCCTTGCTAGCCAAATTCCCCAGCATACCAAAAAAGGTAGAGGCCGAAATTTCCTCACATAAGAGTTGGAAAAGAAACTAAGAAAATTTAATAGCAATGAATTACCAGCCCATAGATTCTTCTTTTGCAGTCTGTCTTCAATTCTTCTCCATACTTCTTTTGTAAACAAACAATCTTGGAAGAGATGGCTAGTTGATTCCTCTTCTTTCCTACACAACATACAGATTCCAAGACCAGACCAATTCATTTTTTGAAGTTTGTCCCAAGTCAGTATTTTATTGTCCAGTATTAACCACATTAGGAGATTCGATTTTGGAGGAACCACTACTTTCCAAATCTTACGCCACCATTCCTAATCAAAGGGTTCAACGGATTGAAACATATAATTGTAACCAACTTTATCCGAATATTGATCTTCTTCTCCTTTGTATATCCATGATGAAGAGTCTTATTCGTCCTTCAAATGAATGTGAGCTTGAGAAAGAGATAAAACATACTCATCCCATGCTTGTCCCCATTCACCCTGAGACCTGAGAAGAAACCCAAACCTGATGCCATAAGTTAGAAGCTTCAGGATTTATACACTTATCCAAGTTGGCTTGACCTGAATCTTGGAGGAAATTAATGAGATCTCTTGGAAGCGAAACTTGAAATTTTCTACCCATAATTGCATCATCTCTCACTCTAATGGATTTACTATTTCCTACTTTCCAGGCCGTAAAACAACCAATGAATGGAAAATCTCTAGTCAGAGCTTTCCAATGATTCGATACTTGGAATAAAGTTTTAAATCTTCTTTTGATCCAGTTCACTATTGAACTCAGAGCTATATATTTTGGAACCAAAATCGATCTCCGAAAACTGTCCTTCATGAATAATTCCACAGGGATTGCACAGCTAAGGCTTTGTTGGAGTGGAATAAGTTCTTAAGATCTCATCCTCCATGATCCTTGGGAGCTGCAATTGGACACCACTTAACCAGGTGAAAACCTTGATATTCGCTTTGTCCCCTCCAAAAAAAATTGAAGCAGAGCTTCCTAATACGGGTCAATATTCCTTTTGGGATAGAATCAAGGTAATTCCAATACACTGGCAAAGCCTCTAAAACAGATTTGAACAGCACCAAACGTCCACCACGAGAGATCCATCTGTTAAACCAGAGATTTATCCAACTTTCCACTCTCCCAATTAGCCACCTCCAGTACCGCTTTCCATACTTAGAAGGGTTTAGATGAATCCCCAAGTACTTAATTCCTTCGTCATCCTATTCTACCTCAAATGGGAAAAACCTTTTCCATAAGGGATTTTGATCCAAATGCTTCGGGATAAAAAAGATTGAATATTTTCTTACACTGATTTCCATCCTTGTAGCTTGGAAAAAACACATCCAGAATATCTTTGAAAAGAGCACACTCTCTTTCAGACTAAGCGTAGAAGAGTATTATGTCATCTACAAAGAGAAGGCGAGTTAAAAATTCCAAGTTATTAAAAGAGACCCCCGTAATCCTTCTGTTCCTTCTTTCTTCAAGAATTAATCTACTCATTCCATCATCAATTAAAAGAAACATGAAGGGGGAGAGAGGACATCCCTTCCTGAGACCTCTTGAAGCCTTGAAAAAGCCTAAAAGGGAGAAGCAACACCATGGATTAGAACTATAAAGGAAGCTGATTCTATGCATTCCATAATCTAGGATGTTACCTCCAAACTGAAATGATTTGCAGAAGAATAAGCCAAATAAAGAGCCATGAAGTTTTGTCATAGACAATTTAATGGAATGCATTCCTTCACACCCTCACTACTTAATGAATCAAATGACCTTGCAAAAAACTGAACTGTTCTCTTCAAATGACTATGGAGAGGATGGGTTTTATTCGAATAGTGATGATTTTTGTCATTAGTTTTTAAATCCCATTACATAAAGAAATCGACCTGAATTCATCCCAAGAGACTGGGTTGTCCTTCTTGGGGATTAAACCCAAGAAGGTTGCATTGATTGCTCTGGGCACCGAACCAGAGTTTTGAGATTTCTTCCATAACCTGAAGAATGTCATTCCCTAATAACTCGAAAAAATCTAAGAAGAATTCTGAATCCCATCTGTCGGGGCCAGGGTTTTATCCTTTTTAAGTAGCTGAAGCACATAAAGAATTTCATCCTTATCTATTGGACGAAAACATACGTCATTGTTTTCATCTTCAACCGAGCAGGGAAAATCCCAAGCACCTTGAGCATGCTGTCAATTGTAGTTCTCCATGTATCCATATATAAATTAGAGCAATAAGTATGAGGATAACTTAGCTAGAGGAGAAAATCCTCGAACAAGTTGCCCCTCATTATCCTGAAGCTCCCAAATGGAATTAATATTCCTTCTGTGCCTTGCTTAATTTTGAAAAAAATCGTATTTTGATCATTGTTACCAACTTATTTGTACCATATTTGGATTATCTGAAGAGCCGCCATATGACAAACATGATAAGTGTTTGTGTTCCAGTGTATCAGATGATCCATCCTTTGTGCCTAGCCAGTTTTGGCTAGTTAGTTTGTTGTTTGTCTTGAAATGAAAATGCCCCATGGGGTTTTTGTAATAAAAGTGTGCTAGTAGGGTTTGAGTGACTCAGTCACCCATGACTGGTTTATCAACTAAGGTATTCCAGATAGTTTTTTACTCTCACCAATTATACTTTGCCTTCGGTCGAGATATAATTGACAAGGTTTTCTCCTGCTTCCTCCAAAGCTGGAATGCCCGATTTTGAAATTCTGGACATGGGGGGTATTAGAGTCCAAATGATGAATATGAACCTACTAGACACTAAGAGTCGAGTCAGTGGTCATTTCCTAGGTCTGTAATGGTTTTCTAAACGTTGTCCGAATTTTTTTTTACCAGACGCGTTGGATAGTTAATTATATTTTTTTTAATAATTAATTTTTCCATAGTTTAAATGGAAAAATTCAAATTGTAATATGTCAGTCGTCCGGGGGTGTTTTTCAGTGATTGGAGGCTTAATTCCTAAGCCAAAAATCATACTTAGACCCTGGGCACCATTATCCTAAGTTTCAGAGCGTCATTTGGCCAATTAATTAATAAATCCTCAAAAAATCAATAAAAGAGGATTATTAATTAATTAAATAAAAAATCAATAATTGGAGATAATCCAATTCTCTCCAAACTAATCCAAATTGGATTATTTCAGTGGCTAAATGACATGGCACCAGGCATTAATAAATATTCCAATCATCTCAGTCATCATTCGGTCAAATATCTAGTCAGCATCAGTAATTAACTCCAAGTGAATTCGCCCTCCTGCATGCAAAAGTCGATTGAGTGATGTGGAGGGTCATTGAATACATGGTTGAGTTAGCATTAAAGCTTTGGTAGGCGCCTTCCTAATTTTGGGGGTACATCTCTAGTCTTAACTAGATTGCACTCCAAGCTAGCTCCTTCATGATTCACGCTATGTCCATGTTGTGATGTACCTGCAATAATTAATTAATGCAAATACACGAGATATCAGAAATAATAGAACAGAATCGCTTTTATATTGATCACGGGCCACTTCGAGGGGGCAACCTCCTTTGAGCAAGCTCAATACAATTAACTTCACGGTGCCTTCAATGACCTCAACACACACTTATATACTAAGTCTATGCCCAATACTATGAGTCAAAACCATGGGACATATAATACTACGGGACGACTTACAAAGCATATGCGTCCAATACCATGGGTCAATACTATGGGCTAATATAAACTACGGATCAACAAATACTACGGGACGACTTACAAAGCATATGCGTCCAACAACAATATACTAACATAGTAAAGAGAAGGGTTGACATAGGTTCCTAACATCCCCTCCCCCTTAGAAAAAGCTTTGTCCTCAAAGCTTTGGTTGGAGAAATTGCTGCAGAATCTGAAGGAGTGGTTCCCCGGTAGCATCCTCGGTTTGCATGTCGGGCCACTGACGCCTTTGGAGTGTCAAGGAGGATTGCTTGGAAGGTTGTAGATGAAGAAGAACTCTGTCAGCTGCATGGAAAAGGCGCTCAGAACGGTGCTGATCGGCTTGTTGTTTCAGGCGAATTCTGGCCATGTGAAGATTGTCCTGCAAAATGAGAAGAATCTGATCGCGGTGTCGAAGAACTGAGTCAATTTCCTGAATTGGGGAGCTGCTAAGGCTGTATGGAAGAAGAACTGGTGGTGTTTTTCCATATACTGCTTCATATGGTGTCCTTTGAGATGTGGTATTGTACCACCAGAGCGCTGCTAGGAAATCCATAGAAATAGTTGGCCAAAGCTGTGTAGGGATGGGCAAGGGTTTTAGCAATCCCGAAAGGAATGTTGTTTCCCCCTTGTTGACTTGGAAAGTATCATCGTCAGCCACCATCTGTTGAATTGTCATTTTTAGTCCCGGCCAAAAGAAGTTACCTTGTTCCCGGTCATACATTTTGCAGAACCCAGAGTGCCCTGTTGATGGAGAAGCATGGAGTTCATAGAAGAGATAGCCCTGTTGAACATATTGCAACCAATTTGGAACAAGCAGAGTTGTAAGAGAAACTGGGTCATCAATTGTGCGAGAAGGAGCATCTTTCACCATATTGTCCTTACCCTTCTTGTAAGTGATCACATAGGGATAACCCATGAGTTGGGTAACCCATTGCAGGAGTGTTGGGGAGGAGACCCATTGTTCCAGAAAATTTTCCAGACTCGGGAGATCAGTCTTGATGCAGAAATAATTCCCTAATAGGGATGGCTGCCACTTCTGTACTGCATGCAAAATAGCCATCATTTCCTGCTGAGAGGTAGAAGTGGCTACATTCTTATCGGAAAGGTCTCTTGAAGGCAGCAAGCGCATTGGTTCAGCAAAGATACCTGCATATCTATCCAAGGAAGTAATGGATACTGGTGATGGGTGCATCTGAATGGAATTGAGCTGAGCGATGACACCATGTGAATTCTTCTTAAGGATTTTTTCCAGGCGATGTGAACTGATGATGCAGAGAGACCCTGGTTGTAAGCCCATAAATTTGTGTTGTGCCCCATTGACTTTAAACTGCATCCAAAGTTCAGCAAAATCCCATAAGATGGGGCCAAGTGTGCGTAACCATTGAACGCCCAAAACCACATCACATCCGCCTAAGGGCAAGGAAAACGTGTCAGAGCGTAGGTTATAATCTTCCATAGAGATACGCACATTGTGACACTTCCCCTTGCAAGGTAAGGTGCCCCCATTGGCAACCATGACTTCAAAGTTGGAGCAAGGATGGACAAAACAATCAGCCTGTTTGGCAATCCGAGGTTCAATGAAGTTATGAGTGCTACCAGAATCAATGAGTATGGTAAGAGGGAGCTTCTTGAAGTATCCCCTGACCCACATTGTTTGTGGGGTGGTGACGCCGGTTACAGCATGGAGAGAGATCTCGGGTGGGTCGTCCGGAGATGGGGTGTCAACAGGCGGGTGTTGCATGTCGACCGGATCATCTACTGTATCTGTAGCTTCTTCACCAAGTTCTAAGGCAGGCGAAGAATCCACGTCCAAGAGATAGAGCTTTTGTTGAACACATCTATGTCCCCGAGTGAATTTCTCATCACAATTATAGCAAAGCCCTTTTTCTCGGCGTGCCTGCATTTCTATTTCAGACAAATGCTTGATAGGAGTTGGTTGAGGAGCAGGCGTGATGGGAGGTCGTTGGGAACCCATATTTCTGAAGGGAACAAGGGTGGGCTTGGAGCGTTGTTGAGCTGCGATCTTGTCCTCAGCCAACTTAGCCAACCCTAGAACTTCCATCATTGTGTTGGGACAAAACATTTTGACCTCTGAGCGGATTTCATCCTTGAGACCACTGATAAAACAACTCCTGTAGAATTCATCAGACAATCCTTCTGTGTGATTGGCTAGTTTCTCAAATTCCATCTGATACTCTCTCACTGTGCCAGTTTGGTGAAGTTTAGTGAGTGCTCCTGTGAAGTCATCAAAAGCACTAGGACCAAATCGTGGCAAAATGAGTTGGCAAAAATCTGTCCAGTTTGGCTCGGGATGAGCTTTGATGTACCAACGGTACCATTGAAGGGCTTCCTGTTCCAAATGAAAGGATGCAAGTGGAACTTTCTGAACATCAAAAGTATTATGCAGACTGAAATATTGTTCTGCTCGGTATATCCATCCAGTCGGATCAGTACCATTGAAGCGAGGAAAATCAAGCTTCGGCCCATGAAAATTGCTAGAAGCAGAGAACCCGGTGGCTGCAAAAGATTCTGGCTGTCTGGTATTGTTCATGGCTGAATGCTGAAGATGGAGGCTGAGAAATTTTTCATCTAGATCTTGGAGTTTGGTTTGGATGGCTGCAAGTGCTTCCTCCATGGTGTGTGCTCCTGCACGGGTGACAACCATAACCAGGGTTTTTTTTTTTTTTTTTTTGTGGAATGGGTAGAAAAACATAAACAAAAGTTGAGTCAGTAAAGGGAAATTTGGATTGGGGAAACAATCTGATGGGTAATTGGGGTTTGACTAGATGTTGGATACTGTCGAAAGGACAAGAAAGCAAAAAGGGGGATTTCAGAAGCGGAGTAATAGAATGAGAAAATTTGGCAGAGAGGGACAAAGAAGCAGAATTCAGAAAGGAACTCTGTGGTAAAATTTGAAGGTGATTGGGTGAAATCTGAGGAAGTTATGGCAAACCCTAAAAATAGACAAATGTGGGATTTCGGGCTTTGGGAAGGGGAATTGGGGATAGGGTCCTCAGGAATGAAATATGCAAAGGAATCTAGGTTTGGAATGAAATATGCAAAGGAATCTGGGTTTGGGAAGGGGAATTGGGGATAGGGTCCTCAGGAATGAAATATGCAAAGGAATCTGGGTTTTTTTTTTTTTTTTTTTTCCAGACTGGAGCAGCTACGGCTCGGAAGGAAGCTGGAACAATGCCGAATGTATTGAAAATGGCTGGATCTGGAACGGCTTGCAAAATGGAGCTGAAATGGCGCAGTAGTGATCGACAATAGTTCAGCTGAAAGTAGATATGGACCCCAGGTATGTGCGGCTTCCTAACAGTTCAAGGGTTTCACTCGGCCACCAATGCTGTCTGACGGCTTGCGTATTGGGGCAGTACCCCTCACTCCACGGCTCAGGTAAAACTGATAACCGCTTTGCCACAAACGACAGCTCTTGGTTTACCTCACGGGTGGAAACTAGTCAATCAGGTAGGGGTCGTTGCCCTTTTCGCTTGGCAGGTCCTCTCAATGGCCAGCTACTTCGGGGTTCCTGTGGTACTCCTCACAATGAGTTTTAGGGCTTATGCCCAAGTACTTCCCACAGTTAAGCAGATAGGGAGTATTCCCAGATCCGAACGTGCAACAGAAAAAATTTGGGCAGAAATTCCACCCAATGTTCAAAAACCGGATCTATATTGCTCAGAATCGCTATTATAGCATGTTTCCGGAACTGGAACAACCACTCTGCTGCTACTCGTGAAAGCGGAATAAAAATCTGGGCACTCGATCAAAAGATTTTCTCGCCGCAAGTTTCGCGGCCGTCACCGAAATTCTGAAAAATTGCTGATTTTAAATCCGCGATATCTCCACTTTTAGAACTCCAAATGAGATGATTTTTTTTTTGAAACTGCGTATTTTTGAAAGAGGAATTCAGATATGCAATCAGTTTCTTCTGATTTTGTGCAGAAAGTTTCAGAAATTGATCTGAAAGTCGTCGCCCAAAAAAAGGAAAAAAAAATTCCACTTGTGCCAAGGAAAGTGCTCTGATACCAGATGTGATGTACCTGCAATAATTAATTAATGCAAATACACGAGATATCAGAAATAATAGAACAGAATCGCTTTTATAGTGATCACGGGCCACTTCGAGGGGGCAACCTCCTTTGAGCAAGCTCAATACAATTAACTTCACGGTGCCTTCAATGACCTCAACACACACTTATATACTAAGTCTATGCCCAATACTATGAGTCAAAACCATGGGACATATAATACTACGGGACGACTTACAAAGCATATGCGTCCAATACCATGGGTCAATACTATGGGCTAATATAAACTACGGATCAACAAATACTACGGGACGACTTACAAAGCATATGCGTCCAACAACAATATACTAACATAGTAAAGAGAAGGGTTGACATAGGTTCCTAACACATGTGGGCTCACGTATCTCCTTCAAGAGCTCACGTATGTCTCCCTCAAATCACAAGTATTACACTTGGAATTGCATATGTGGATGGTGAAGCTTCCAAGGATGGAATGGGGGATGGCTTGCCAAGGTGGAGGCCACCTCCCCATCTCCTTAATTACAATTCGAGTTGTTGGGTAGAGGTCTCACTCCAAGCTACGATTTATATGGGATTTGATTGGAATTTCGAATTATGTCAAGTGCTATTGGCTCCCTCCATTGCCAATTCGAATTAGGGTAGTGTTATCACATATATAGTAGTCGGGCTACCATACAATATTTTTCTGATTCCAGTACACTATTCAGCCAGTTCCCTTACATTGAGATGCTGAGATGAGCATCTATATTGGATCACTATCAGATTTTGGACAGCAGTATGTATTCCCCATGCCATGACTGAGTCTCAGGACACTTAGAGAGATGACCGATGCAGCCATTATACCAGTTGTACAGAGCAGTCATTAGTGCCCAGAGTTACAGCAGCAGTTTCAGGGGACAGATGATGGTACAGGTGATGAGCATTCAGGTATATGACTCAGCAGGTATATCATTGTGTTATGGTTATATTGCTTTTATATTTATTCTTATAGCATGTCTTAGCACTTAGTGTCATGATCTGGTGATCATATAGATATGTGGACCTGGTTGATCATATTATATATATTATATTGTCCCTACTCAGACTTAGAAGTTCACTATTCATACTCATTGGTTTTACTCTCCTTAGGGAGAATAGAGGTGATCATTCCACCATACCTTGGCTTGCTAGTGTTGGCACCATTATTCATTGTCTTCATCCATCCATTACCTACCTTTTAGTTTATCACCCCGACTTACTACTTGACTAGTGGCATGGAGGACTTTTCCCCACTGTAGCCTCTATATTGGATGAGCTTCCATGTTTATTGTGTCTCGGCTCTGAGTTGGTGACAAAACTTACCTATGGTGAGTTGGAGTTCCTTGTGAATTCCCCCTAGTCACTAAAGTTGCATTGGCTAAACTTGAAACTTTTAGTGCTGCCATGAATACAAAGTCTGAAAAAAATGAAATGCTATATCTTGTATGAAAAGCCCATTCATGCAATGTGTTTTTCAACACACATGAATGAAAGGCATGCCAAATGAAAATGGCCATGAAAATAAAATGTTATATCTTTTGGAAATGTAAATACCTAGGTAAACAAGCTGTCTGTGACACACCTAGAAGTGATCAGGTAAACAAGTGCCTTAAAAATACACCTGCAGTAGAAAGCCTCAAATAAATGTAAATCTATGCAATGTGTTTGTAAACACACATAGATCAAAAGCTATGGAAAATTCAGGCCCAAAAAGCAATGGAACTTAAATGCTATTTCTAAATTATTGCTGGCCTCATTTGTATTATGGATTGTGCGCATCTGTTAAAGGTGAATAAACCCTCTTTGAACAACTCATCCATTTGTAAGACATCGCCATTCCCTGTGTTGTTGCTCATTCAGTATATGCTATGGTGTCTATTCCCTTTCCCTTTTCCAAAGTGTCACAAAGTTAAGTCAGTCAAGTCATCCCTTAGCCTAGCCGGTTATTTTAGCCTTCACCCTTCACTAGCAAATTGATGACAACTATGAAGTGAGTATGATCTTGAAAGTCTAGTCTGAGTAATAATAGTAATTAATGACATTATATATTTGGATTTAGATCGCCAGTAATGATTACTTTGTGTTATAATTGTTATTTGAATAAGTTGTAGAGCATGCATTAACCCATGACACTTTGCAACAGCTTATGATGGTGGTCTGAGTTATATTTGGTCATGTTGACTTGGTCAAACCTAGTTTGACCAAGGTCAACCATAGGACATGAGATGGTTAGACCTTGTGATGATATGGATAGGTGATATATGGTCTATGTACATGTACATGATGATTTTATGCAGCAGCTACAGGGTTATGATGATGATTCATGGTTTACAGCAGTATTTGATCATTTACAGATTATTATTATTTGACCTATTCCAGTATATTGGATATATATTTTGATCATGCAGAGATTCATATGGTGTATGAGTACACATCTTGGATATATTTGGACCTTTTGAGTCCAATGAGATAGTCTGTTTTCAGTTCCGGGCACTTATAGTGATGATTGAGCCTCAGTAGGCTATCCCAGTGCAGTTTTGGTCTGTTGGAGACCCTGTCAGAGTAGATGTGATTTTTACCGGTTGACCTAGGGCACTGTGCTTGGAGGGGGTGGTCCAACCACTTGTTTTTACCATATTACCCCCCTCCCGGACACACTGGTTCCCTCACCTTGACAACACAGGCACTCCAGGAGGCATTTTGGGGCAGTGTCACGCTTCTCGAGGCATTTCAGGATTGGTAGAAATGGCTATTGAGGAATTCGATTTGGGATAATGAGGCAATGTCTTGGCATGGGATGATCAGTGATGATGGATTGATGTCATCCACACCTCCTCCAGCAGTTTTAGCTTCATTGGGACCCGCATCCATCACTTATGGCACTTTCTGATGATTTCTGAGGTCTTTTGAGGCCTACGATTTGTCCATAGAGGCACGATTTGATATATTGATGACTATTTTATTATTATTGTGCTATGGGGATTGACCAAGGGTGGCTAAAATTACCCCTTGGACCCACCATGAGCTTCTTATTATATTTTGTCATCATGATTTGGTCGAATTCCCTTCTCCTAGGGCGATTTTGTCCACTTATGTTATATTTTATTAGTGATCCATGTATTTTATTGTTGAGCTCATCTCAACCATTGATTAGACATTTGTATCTTTTAATCTTAGCCACTCATTCAAAAAGTGGTTAGAGTTTTGGTGCCTCTCCTTCCTGTTTAAAGGAGAGAGCCTCTCATTGTAAAGGGGACTTGTGGCTCTGGATGATTGGAATAGAAAATTATTATTGCATCTATCTCCAGTGTTGTGGTGAATGTTTTTGGTGTTCGTTCGTTGGTTCTTCCTTTGCACTGAGTTATTGGAGATCTTGTTTTTCATATCTTTTGTACCACGTTTTTTGCATCTACAGGTGGAGGCCGATTTGCTTTGAGGAGGAAGTATTGGTAGGGGAAGACTTTCCCTACTTCTTCTTTGGATCTCTTCATTGGTAACAGGGAGTATTACTGTCCCAGGACCTTCTATTTCCTGTTATCATTGCATTTTACTTGTATTTCCTCCATACTTGACCTCTCTGATTGAAATCGATTTCCTTGGATTGACAGGTAGAGGAGGGCGCACTTGTGGGCTAGGGCATCAATTTGGCAAGCAAAATCAACAATATCTCATTTGATCTTTGCGGGAATCTTCCTCAACATCAAAGCATCTCTCTTCATCACTCAGGTATGATCTTAAGGTAAGTTCTATCTCCATGATGTATCCACTTGTCTAAAACATTTAAAACCCTAATCAATCAAAACCCCATTTTTACATTTTTTCAGATCTACTAAGATCTAGTGGCTTCTTGGGTAATAAATTTAAAACCCACCTCTATAGTATCCACGACATCCCGGATCTATAGTTTGGTGAGGATTGACCTCCATTTGACCCTCTTTCCAAGGCATTTAGCCTCTCCAAGCAAGGGCGCACTTCCTAGTTTGGAGGGTTGACCTAGATCTAGTACGTGGGTAGTTGAGATTCCACTTGATTCATAATCTACACATCCAATAACCTACCCCCAGATCGTCACTTTTCTGATTTTCACCTTGTGGGCCCTATTCCACATTTTAAGGGATTTAATCCCATTTTTGGACCACTTGGTATCTTTAAACTCAGATCTAGTAAGATCTAGCCATCAGATTGCCTTGAAATTGTAGATCCATACTCTCACTTGCTTAAACCACTTGGATCTAAAGTTTGGATGCCATTGGACTTGTCTTGAGTCATTTATCCCACTTTTTAGCCTCCTTGGGTAAAGTCGCACCACCTTGGAGAAGTGAGTTGGTCCACTTCTAGGATGTGGGTACTTGAGATTTTTGTGGATTTGGAACGGGCATGTTTCAAAACCTAGGTCTAGTGTGTCACTTCATCAAATCTTGCCTTGGGGATAGCATTCCTTGTTTTAAGGGATTGTGGTTCACTTAGGTCAAATCTAGATCTAGACCTATTCATCCATCAAGACTTTAATTGCCCATTTATCTCATGCAATAGGATTCCTCAACCACAAGTTAATTACACTTAGACTCCATTATCCCAATTCCTAAGGCACTGGTCTCTCTCCAAGTCAATTCGACTTTCCTAGATTGTTGGATTAACTTGTGGTTTGACCCTTGTGTGGTGAACTAAACCCTTTGATGTCATCATGTATCATGATCAAGCTTGTCATTTGTACTAGTTAGCCCCAATTCAACCCTTAAACTACCCTACATTGGACATAGTTCCCAAGGCAGTGGATTTTGTCACATTGACTAGTACCTTAATCCTAGATCCTATTTCAAATATCATAAGTCACTCTCACATCAACAATGAACCAAAGCTATACTCATTGAACCCCTCACTTATCTTGTGACTTCATCCTAAGGTCTAGGATAAACCATACACCTTACTTCACTTAGAATTAACTTGATTTGGTGTCTTGGTTTTGATCTCTCCTGTCGGGAGTAGATCGGGTCCCCCCCTTTGTTGTCTGGGCTAGATAACATAAAGTGAAGGTTGCCTCGACCGGCGTGATAAACATCTATTGGAGGTCGAGGTGATCATGGTTGCATCTTTTGAGTTGCCCTTCCCTATTGCCATCCATTAATGGATACATCCATAGGGGTAACTACAGTTTAGGTGATAACAGGTAGGGTAGCTCTTAGTTTTTGTATATAAGGAAGGCATTGCCTCCTTTTTTCTCATGGATTCTTGTTCAAAGAAACTTTGGTGAAATTGTAAGCACTCTTTTGTTAATAAAATATTTTCGACTTTGGAGGTCACTTGCATTGGCTCTTGGCATTGTGTCTTCATTCTATGATGGAGTAATATCTCTTTCACGCTACACTTTGATTTCAATTTCGATTACTGTATGCTTATTGAAGACTAACAATCTAGCACTTAGGTTTCTAATCGAATTGTTATTGAGTGTTTGTGTCTTCAGGGATTGCATCTAGTAGAAGATCTTGGCATCTAATACCTTCACTATGCAGGTACTCTATTGTTGATGGTTATTTGTTTGAAGGGGTTCAACCGTTTTTGATCTTTCTTACCTCATCCATCAAGCTGCAAAAAAATCTATCAAACTCTCGGTTACTTGGTTACATTGTCGAGTAGTGGATCTTCTTTCCCACACTCTTCTCTGTGTTCTCATATGTAAGTTTTGTCTTGAGAAAGTAGCTTGGGATTTGATCCCAAGTGCCACATAATTTTGTGGCTACTTCTCTTTCCCCACTAGAATCCTTGCATGCATCTAGCGAGTTGGAAGGTTTTTGGGACTAGTGTTCTAGTGGCCACCTTGTTCCAAGGTTGATCCCAACTTGTTGTTTGCTCCTTGGTTTTCTATTTGCTTTGGCCTTGCTTCTCCTCTTGCTTTCATTTTTGCTCTCTTTCCTCCTTTCGTTTTCATCTTTCCTTCCTCCTTGCTCTCGTCCATTCTCCTCCTCCCTAGGTCTCTCTAGCTCTTGTCCTACTTCACCTTCTCCCTTCTTACCTATTCGTTTTCCTTCCTTCCTTTCTTTGTTTTCTTTTCTCCTTTCGTTTTGCTCCTTTAGCCCTCTCCTCCATCCCTTTGGGGTCTCCTCTTCTTTCTTTCATTTTCCCTTCCTTCCTCCTTCTCGTTGTCACGTACCCACCCATCCATCCAAGGCAAGGGAGGGAACATGATGCCAATATATGGGGTTTTTCGTAAAGACTCAGCCCATTCATTAGATTCATACAATTAAAAACCCATGTGTACAGATGTAAATTCAACAAACATGCACAACGGAGATAAACTCATCCACACACATAATTTCATATGCATTCAATATATCAAAAACAATCATCAACCTAAACATTGCAGAAGTAAATGCATAGATAGCAAGACACTTATCTTTATGGTGAAATGGCCCCAAACAACTAGCTATGCTGCTGCAACGTTCCTCCCAACCGTAGGTCTCTGCCCAGCCTGTATTATTTCAACACTGAGAGACCACCCCCGAGTTGGACATGATATCTACAAGGAAAAGGGGATTTCAAGCTCATACATAGCCAAATGATCATTGGCATTTGAGCCAAGCCAATCCATAGCTGGGTTTATTAGGCTAAATTTGAACTCTCTTCATTTGTGGATGCTTCCACTCAAGCTCAAGCCAAAACAATGGAAACCCATTTCAACCCCAACAATCTCATACACATAGAAAACTCATAAACTGGGCATGGATACACTTAACAACAAAATCCCAAGCGTTGGGTATGGATGGAAAATGTGGGCAACCAAAAACGAAGTGAGAAATGAGGAAAACAACCCTCAGAAGGCAATTTCGTTTTCAGAAAACATCCACGGGCATTCAAAGAGCCGCAATGGTCTCTACAAACCCCCAAATTGTGCTCTCTCCTTCCCAACAGGTATGTAATACAAAAGCGAGTTTCCAGCAATGCCAAAAGGGAGGAAAACACTAGAAATCAGTGGAGAAAAACACCCAGGCAGCTCCCAACAGGTCTGCAACACAAAAACGCCCTCTTCCCATCTAGAAGACCCAGGGAAACTAGAAAAACGTGGCTGGAAAACGCCCAGGTAGTTCCAAAAACGTGAGAGAGTGAAATCTGATGTTGAATAATGGCTTGGGAAGGAAATTCGTGGGTGTTTTCTTGCCCAAGAAGGAGAAACACGATTTTCCATGAGGGTGGCTTGCCCATACTCGAATTTGGACAGCCATACCTCTCCATTTCCCCAAGGCATTAACTACTTCACCCAACTCTTTGGAGAAATGAATGATTGGGCACCAAAGTCAACATGGGTAGTTGATGGTTGATGGGTTCTCTCATTGACACTTGGCTTGACTTCATTTGCTCAAGGGTTTGAATATTTCCCTCCCAATTCCTTGTAATATCATGCCCCCATCTCTTGTTGCATTGCATAGCTAGTTGTGGACTTTTATATTAAAATGAATATTTACAATTCCCATGGTTCACTAGCACATGGGTAGCATAATATCAAATATTTGCCTATTCTAGATCGAGCGTTCACTAGCGGGGCCTTGGTCTTGAGCTCCATGCTAGGAATCATACATAATATGCATACATTATTTACATTATAGCCTAAAATATTACAAGGGTCAAAATGGGGGACATTACATTCCCCTCATCTTGGAATAACACCGTCCTCGGTGTTTCGATACCTAGGAATACTTACACGCTATATACATGTCCAAAATTCACAAAATATGGCAGGTCTGTCATGCATTTCACCATTTTCTTGGGTTTTTAGGACCAAATCCTTTGGCCTTCACCAACTGTTCATGCTGGCTAGGACCTTCTAGCTTTGCATGAGGACATTGTTCCAAAACAATTCCTTCCTTTTCCTTACCTTTCAGCTGGTCCACAAACCTGGAAAATTTATGGCTGCTACCCTCTTGATGTTCTCTTATTGGGCAGTCGCGGAGGAAATGATTTCCGCCACATCCCCAACATTTCACTGGTTGCTTTACCTTTTCCTGATCCAATTCCTTTGAGTCTTCCCACCTGGAACGTTTCTTAATCGATTGATTGGATGAATGCTTCTTCATTGATCCACTTTACTTTCCCTTACTGATTGCTCCCATAATACTTTTTACCTCTTTTTGCAGATGAATAGAGTCCTGCAAAGCCTCGTGGTTCATCTCATTATGTTGCCTCTGTAGCTTGAGCATCTCTCCAAGATTTTCTTGGGTTTTTGCAATTGTTTGAAGAAGAATTTCAGCCAATTCTAATAGCCCTTGTTTTGCCTCCATGGTCAATGTGCACAACTGACCACTCTTTACTTACTAGCAACACTTGCTTGTGTCGGCTGCAACCAATTGTTTCAATTTCTCCCTGTGAAATTTATCATGGAAACTATTTGTTAGGACAAGCATAATATAAATATTAAAATTAGTCAATTATTTCCCAATTGACATGGAACGTCCATGCTTCACTCATGCGACTTCCAATTTTTTTTTCATGCTTTCCCAACATACACATGATCTCTTTCATGTTCATCCTTTCACAGTGAAATAACTATTTTAGCATTCACAATTTAATTCAAGCAAATAAACACATTCTTCTTCTAGTCATGACATGCATTCAACAATTCTTTGTTTTATAAATGCATCAATAAAAAGGAAAGAGAAGAGTAAGAGTTTCTCCCTCTTAGTCTTATTTTATTACGGAGCTACGCCATCACTGTGGTTTCATGCTCCTTAGTCTTTTTCACTTTAATTTGAATGCTTGAGTTTCCCTTTATTGGCTATGACACTTAGTGTCTAAGGTCTATCTAATGCTTTTCAGCTTGGGTAACCCTTCCCATTCTGCTCACAGAACCTTTGGTTGCTAGGACTCACTCATGTTCACTAGCACCATCTTTTTATTACCGCTCATATTGAGCTCCTTAGGACGGTCATATGTCCATATGCATCCCTATGATGCCTTCCTGGTCCTTGCTTCCAACAATACCTACACTCAAACATTGAATCGATTCACATGTTTAGTTTATTTCATAAGGTTTTTCTCTAAACAAGAGTTTGAGAAATCATAACCAAATCATATACACACGTATATTCATAAGCAAGAAGCTGCAAGATAACCAAATACTTATCTGTATTGGATGTCTTCACTTTATTCCACGGGATCCTTCTTTGCTTTATGAGCCTTGGATTTTCCGTGGACACAATTATGAATGTTGGGCCAGCACGTAGGCTACTCCACAATCATTCGAATAGGTAATGCCAGGCCAGTACGCTGATTGGTTTTATCAATTGTTTAAGGGGTATTGGGCCAACATACACGCTGTTTCACAATTTTAAGTAGTGAATGCCCAACCAGTTACTCTCTAGATTTATCAATAATTTCATATTGCCCACTAATTTAATCTTTGGATTTACTAGTAATTTTATAGCGCTTTCAGGGTCTTGCTTTCCTGCAATGACCAAGGTTTCCAACAAAGAAACATTATTATATCAGCTTAGTTGTTAGAAGACTTATACCTGAAATCTTCATTATTCCAAACAAGACATAAATTAAACTGAATACTTATCTGTATTGTGCGTTTCCCCTCTAGTCCATAGGATCCTGCTTCACTTTGCAAGCCTTAGGATCGCCTATGGACTTGGATGTAGCTAATGCTTCACCAATACACCTTCACGCCGACTGGATTTACCCAGCATTTGGTGGTGCCCAACCAGTCCCATACCTGGTTGGCCCTCTCCATTTATGAGCCAACACATTCGTCTAGGTCATCGACCAATGGAAGGAAACTGCACCACCTGACCATTATAGGTCAAGGCTCTACTATGGAGCCATAGGCATCTCAGGGTTTTCACCCTCCTACTGTTGTCCCAATAGATATTTTATGCCTTCACCAATGTCACCACACCTTCTTGCACCACAACCCTTCACACACACAACTCTTCATTCATACAAGGACGTCACTCCTTCTCTGGTGCAAATCGGTGGTTCCTTTTAGGAACTTTATAGGTGACTTTCTTGACTACAGGTTAGCATGATCGCACTCACACAAGGATGATACCTCTTCTTATTACACAGCTCTTCGGGCCTGTCCATCCCTTCTGGTAATATTTCGTGTGAGTATAGAAAGGTTACCAATTCCTATACAGTCCTTTTGCGTACCCTTCTTCGCTTTGCCTCTTAATGTGCAGTATCAATCTGCATCTGTGTAGGCTTCCAACACAAGAAGGATAAGCAAGCTCATCAGTATTGCTGTTCAATTTTGTAACCATAATCCATATCATTCACTATCAAGTATTGAAACACCAGGAATGCGTCCATCCCCTTAGGGTGTAGTCAATATTGAAAACCCTATTATGACCCAACACCAGAAAAAGGTGTGCACCCCCTTTCCGATGTGCGCCATGTAGGCCCTAATCATACTCAAGCAGTCTGCAATGATATAAATAAGATAGATCATGCTCTTCATATTAACCCTAATAATTTAGACATGCATGTTCTTGTCTAGGGTCATAGAATACTCATTCATTTTGCAGATGTATCTCACATGCCTTCTGGACATAGCTTTACCATCTCACTCTCATGGTTTATCGACATGCGGTTTAGTTGAGATATTATCAATGGAGTTTCACCCGAACCCATTTCCAAAGCATGGGGTCTTTCCCATCTAGTTTGGCTTTTGCAGGCCATCACTCCTGGTCTTTCTGCAATGTGTCATCCTGGCACACTTTTCAAATAGCCAAACAGTTAGCAGCATTTAGCAATAAGCTTTAAGCATGATTGTTCCATAACCAATCATTAGCATTAATAATTAATTCAACATGAATTTGCAACTCTGTCTCCTACAGAAATTGATTTGTTTAACCATGAGGCCATCCTCATATTGTTTGGCTCTTGTAAGTGGTATCACTCTGTCCATTATGGTTTTACACTTGCTACCATACATGAACATCCACCTACAACATGTCCTCCTGATACAATTTATATAAGCCAAACAATGATTAGCAATTATAAGCAAAATTTCAAATCTGAAATTTACAAATTTGTTTTCCTACAGAATTTAGATTTGCAACCATGAGATTATTCTCATAAACTTAAGTCAGACAATTTTCAGATTTGTTTCATGCATACTTTACAACCATGAGAACCTTCTCATAGCCTTTGGCTTCTGCACATGGTAGATCCCAGTCTTTACTATGGACTTATCCTCATTGCCATACGTAAGAATTTTCTACCTGAAAATTGAAACTTCAATCAGCCAAACACGTTGTGAGTATCTATGCATATAATCCTTTCATTTCCACAATAGTCACTGAAGTGATCTCAGAATTATGACACTCAATAATTCAAACACCTTCAACTGTTAACATTTGAAATGCAATGAAATATATACATTCCTATATATGCATCATTGTCACAATAAAATTGCAAGACATAGTCACACTATCCATGCAATTTAAATAAACTGTAAATACTCATTACTTCACATTCCATACAATTCTATCATTCCAGCAGAGCACTCTGGTAGCCCATCACATGTCTACCTTCTTCATGCAATCCATCTCTTACACCTCACCATACTCGGTAGGTTAACGTTCCCATTCAGGCACTCAATACCACATGCAAACAATTCAACATAGTTTAAACATAGTGAAGGTATCTCACCAAATACTCTTTCAACATTCATGCAATTAAGCACAATTAACCATTACCTGCATGGCTGTTATTAACATCGCTTGATGTTACTTGATCCGTTGGCCTCTTACCAAGGCTACTCAGTCCTTTTTTCCAACATCATGATCATGGATTTGTTGCACCATCCTTTCTTCATAAGGTCGTTGGTCACGTACAACAATGTCATTAACTTCTTTAGCCATGCTTTAGTTGCCTTTGGTCCTATAACCAATGTGAATACAATTGATTATTAGCAACCACAATCATTATCTTAAATGGCTCATTGCATATGTAAAACCTCACTATTTTACCAATATGCAAAACATTTTCACATGCACTGTGCAATGTTTATTGATATGCCATCTAGTGCATATTCATCTATGTAATCCTTTGCATTTTCAGTCATGCTTCTATGGTTTGATTCCTACAACACTAGTTGTCATCAACCATAGGCAATACCATTAGTGGACTATTGCAAGTGTAACTTCACTACCTTTACCCATATGCAACATCATGCTCATGCATAAGAAATTCCCATGCATTATTCTCTTGCATTTTCAGCATCCCTATGCCATAATTTTCAGTATATAAACTTAGGGAATATAAATATAATAACAATGGAGGAGTTAAGGAATTCTCCCTTTCCCATTCCTCATCATAACATGGAGTTCCTCCTCCACATCATAACTGATTCTTTTCTTGGTGCTCCCATTAGATTCTATTTCAGTATTCTCAACATGTATGTTTTCCCCCATGGCATCTGTCTCAGGCTCATAGGGATCCTATGCATCATCCATGATGTTGGTATTCTTGGCCCAACCAAGACCAGAAATTTCCAACTGCACTTATCTGGAATGCTGCCTTGATGTGGCTATAATTCTGCAAAATCTTTTTATAAACACAACTATTAGCTTCATTATAATGATATAAATTATTTGCATGCATGTGGAAAATTCCATATTGACAACTTTGTCCAATCATAGACTTTCCCCACTGGCGCAAATGTTAAGGCTAAAATGGCCGCCATTGTGTGGATGTTAAGATTATTTTTGTCGTCATTGGCGCAGATGTTAAGATTAAAATTGCCGCGAGTGGCGCGGCTCTTATCGCAAATTTTTCCGCCGCGTGTGTCGCAGATATTAATGCTAATTCTGTCGCCGCGCATGCAGAAGTTAACGTTAATTCTGTCGCCGTGCACGCAGAAGTTAACGTTAATTCTGTCGCCGCGCGTGCAAACTTAACCTTAACTTCATCGACACAGCCTTCGGCAAAATTTCAAAATACTTGGATTTTTTTTTTTTTTCTCTTCCTTTCGGCACAGAATTAGCAACATCTCCGCCGATCGTGTCACAGATATAAGGTTAAAGCCTCCTACCACCAACCTTGTGACCGCCAACCACTTCCCTTTGGTGCAGAGTTAACAGTTATTTCACTGACCATTGCGGCGCTTTTGGGCTTATCTTTGCCGACAGATTCGCAAGAGTTAGCCCAATTTTCGCCGCTGCGTGCGCAGAAGATTAGCCTAATTTTCGTTGCTGGGCACGCAGAAGATTAGCCTAATATTCACCGCCATGCGTGCATAAAATTAGCTTAATCTTCGCCGCCGCAACCCTTAGGAAAAATTTCGAAAACAGTGAGAAATTTTGAGATTTTCTCCTCCTTTTGGCGCAGAATTACCAACTTCTCCACTGACTGTGTTGCAAAAAATAACCTTCACTTCTGCGCTTGCAAGCCTTTGTCGTTACAACCGCATTGCAGGTTTTAAGGCTAAAATCGCCGTCGCGCGCAAGCCTCCATCGCAACTTTTAATCCTAAAGTTTCCGCCGCGCGCAAATTTTAAGCTTAGATCCGCCACCAGTGTCATAGAATTTAACATTACTTTCGCCGCGCGTGTATCATAGATTTTAAAGTTAAAATTTCCACCACCGCACGCAAAACTTATCGTTAATTCCGTCGCCGCAGCGTTTAACAAAACTCGTAAATACTGAGAAAAATTTTGCAAATTTTCAAAGACAGTTAGAATTTTTCTGGAAATGTGTCCTTCGTTTCTTTACAGAGATGAGCTGCTTACAGATCAAACTTGCATAAAACAGTAAAAGAATGCCAAGAAACTGCACCTCTGCTATGCCAAGATAAAACAACAAAATAGTATAAGGATAACAAGAGGTTGTGCCTCCTTCTCTCCTTCATGGGGAAAACAGACAAATACAAAACTGAATGCTACTGCATTGGAAACAATTTGAAGCGAGCATTCAACCTGAAAAGGGATTTTCTCCCTCCTTCCTCAATTTCATAGAATGGAATCAATGCAAGCAGTTTTGCAATGATCCCCAAAACAGTCATGGGAATGATTTCCCATCTTAATCAAATAGAAGCTATGAGATCTTCAGGTTTCTCTAATTCATTTTAACTTCAAATACTACATACATATACACACAATGATTTATATTTCTATGAAGGCCCCAACAGCCGTAGTGTTGAACCTTAAGCTCTGATACCATCTATCACATACCCACCCATCCATCCAAGGCAAGGGAGGGAACATGATTCCAATCTATGGGGTTTTTCATAAAGACCCAGCCCATTCATTAGATTCATACAATTAAAAACCCATGTGTACATATGCAAATTCAACAAACATGCACAATGGAGATAAACTCATCCACACACATAATTTCATATGCATTCAATATATAAAAAACAGTCATCAACCTAAACATTGCAGAAGTAAATGCATAGATAGCAAGACACTTATCTTTATGGTGAAATGGCCCCAAACAACTAGCTATGCTGCTGCAACATTCCTCCCAACCGTAGGTCTCTGCCCATCCTGTATTATGTCAGCACTCAGAGACCACCCCTGAGCTGGGCATGATATCTACAAGGAAAAGGGGTTTTCAATCTCATACACAGCCAAATGATCATTTTCATTTGAGCCAAGCCAATCCACAGCTTGGTTTATCAGGACAAATATGAACTCTCTTCATTTGTGGATGCTTCCACTCAAGCTCAAGCCAAAACAATGGAAACCCATTTCAACCCCAACAATCTCATACACACAGAAAACTCATAAACTGGGCACGGATACACTTAACAACAAAATCCCAAGTGTTGGATATGAATGGAAGACGTGGGCAACCAAAAACGAAGTGAGAAATGAGGAAAACAACCCTGGGAAGGCAATTTCGTTTTCAGAAAACATCCATGGGCATTCAAAGAGCCGCAATGGTCTCTACAAGCCCCCAAATCGTGCTCTCTCCTTCTCAACAGGTATGTAATACAAAAACGAGTTCCCAGCAATGCCAAAAGGGAGGAAAACACTGGAAATAAGTGGAGAAAAACACCCATGCAACTCCCAATAGGTCTGCAACATAAAAACGCCCTCTTCCCAGCTAGAAGACCCAAGGAAACCAGAAAAACGTGGCTGGAAAACGCCCAGGCAGTTCCAAAAACGTGAGAGAGTGAAGTCTGATGTTGAATAATGGCTTGGGAAGGAAATTCGTGAGTGTTTTCTTGCCCAAGAAGGAGAAACACGATTTTCCATGAGGGTGGCTTGCCCATACTCAAATTTGGACAGCCATACCTCTCCATTTCCTTAAGGCATTAACTACTTCACCCAACTCTTTGGAGAAATGAATGATTGGGCACCAAAGTCAACATGGGTAGTTTATGGTTGATGGGTTCTCTCATTGACACTTGGCTTGACTTCATTGGCTCAAGGGTTTGAATATTTTCCTCCCAATTCCTTGTAATATCATGCCCCCATCTCTTGTTGCATTGCATAGATAGTTGTGGGCTTTTATATTAAAATGCATATTTACAATTCCCATGGTTCACTAGCACATGGGTAGCATAATAACAAATACTTGCCTCTTCTAGATCGAGCGTTCACTAGCGGGACCTTGGCCTTGAGCTCCATGCTAGGAATCATACATAATATGCATACATTATTTACATTATAGCCCAAAATATTACAAGGGTCAAAATGGGGGACATTACACTTGTCCTACCTTCTTTTTCTTCCCATCCTTGATCTCCCTCCCCTCTCCTTTGCTCTCGTCCTTCCTTTTTTATATTCTCCTCTACCTTTTGTTTGCTTCCTTTTTCCTTCCCTTTCACCTTTCGTCCCTCTCCCTTTTTCCTCCTACTTCTTCTCTCTTTACCTTCTTGTCTTTTCTTGGGTTAAGTTTTAGATCTTAAGTTGTGCATTGTTAAGGGTTGCATTTAGTTCATTGTTTAAGTTTGCATTTAGATCTTATTTTTTAGTCTTAGATCAAAGTTAGATCTTAGTTTTGTTTTAAGTTGGAATTTAGATCTCAGTTTTAGGCCTTAAGATCTAGTTTTATTTGAAGTTTGCATGTTTATTTTTAGATCTCATTTAAAAGTTAAAAGCTTGCATCTAAAAATTTGATTTTTGCATTTATAGATCTTAAGCTAGATTTGTTTTGATTTTTGTACTAATGCTAATGGGTGCATGAGTGTTGGACTTTTGTTTGTTGTAGGTGTTGAGAAGAGAACAAGTCATCGAAAAGTGAAGCAAGAAGAAGTGTGAACAAAAACCTTTTGGAGATTACCCAAAGAAGAAGAAGATTTGAACCAAGAAGACAAAACCATAATCATTCTCCTTTGTACAAACCCAAAAGGGGTTTTTAGTTTCATTTCTTAGTTGCCTTTCACTTCAAGGGTTTTACTCCCTCATTTGTACTTGATTAATAAAATAAGGTTAAGTGGGATAAGGCCTCCCATTTTTGTGTTTCTTCCCCATTTGGGGAGAGTGTTGTCTTTGTTAGCTTAGATCTTTGTCATTTTTGTTAAGTAGATTAGATTAATTTTTCCATCTTTTCATTTAGAGATATATTGTTAGACTAGTTCCTTTCTGTTTTAGAACACTAATTGCTAGTCTAGTTTCCTTTCTGCAAAGTGAAAGTTATTTGCTAGTTCCATTTTTGCATCTTTATCATTTGAGCTATCATTGTGTTCTTTGCTTCAAACTGCTTGTCTTTTAAAAAAAGAACCAAAGACTCTTGAACTTGCCATAACACAAGTCAAGAGCACTCTCTGTCAGAGAGTTTCACTGTGTGCTCTAATTTTAAAACATCTCAACTTCACATTTCCCTTTTAAAATTTACTTCATTGCTTTCCATCACTTAGTATGCTCTACCGACCCTAAAAAGTTGGACTCGTACTCAGAACGGTGATTGGATTTGTTAATCTTGCAAGTGGTAGCCATAATAAAATCTTTACCCCATAACCAACGAACCGACATTGTTTCGAGAAATACTCAGGTAGTGGGGAAATTCCTAACTAGTGACGCTGGAGAAAGAATACCGTTGTCATAGAGTTCTAGTGCTGGTTAAGTCCCTTGGACACCTAGCCGAGAATACTGGACGGTCCGTCAGGTCACCAAGGGGAGCCACTGAAGGTATAATTTTCCTGTTGGTCTTCATCCTTGCTTTATTAGCCCTAATAATCCAGATCACTAAAATTTACTTTAAAATTTACAAAGAACACTTGCAAAATAATCTCACGAACACATTGAATTCTTGTATCAAGCATCCAAGCACTCTACTTTTTTGACTCCATTGCCCAACGGATAAGGCACTGGTTATTTATTTATTTCAATTATCTATCTGAAGCGCATACTTTGAATTTACTGTATTGTCTAAATTGTGGATGCTTCGCTTATCAATCAGTTGTGTTTCATTTAAATAATCTTACAAGTATATCTTTGTGTTGCTTATTTTCCAATTATTGTAAAGCTGTGATCTCTCATCATAAAAATCCTAAACAACACTCATCCGCATCACCACATACAAAACATTTAAAAACACAGAGCCATAGAAACTCTTTGTTAGGGACGACCCTCCTTGGATTCGTTAGGATTTATCCTAAACGGAGGAGCTGGGATTCAGGTGACAGTACCTAGCTCCTTGCTTGCCCCCAAGGCCACACTTTCCCCACTTGTAGTGAGGGAACAACTTTCGAAAGATTTCTGCTGCTGGTGTGCATCTTGGCGGACAACAGATCACAAACCTCCAGCCAAAGAGCCTTGATGTTACGTCTCCACTCCGATTCCTTTTCCTTGATAAATTGCTCCTTTTCCTGAGCTAAAGACGAAATCATTTCCTCTAACCTCAGGCAAAAAAAACAAGAACTCATGTTTTTATGAAGCTCATTCAACTGCTCTTCAATGAGCAGTTATTTGGTCTCCCTATATTTCCTTTTTTCCTTGGCCCAAATTACCACTTTCTTTTTCAGAACTCGGAGCTCATACACAAATTGCTTCCCAACTGATTGTTGATCTTCAGAGCAAATGTGTCTCCAAGAATCATGTACTAGTTTCTGGAAGTTCGGATCCTCCCAGCTTGAATTATATTTGAAGGAAGTGTTTGGTTTGTCAAACTTTACTCTGAACTCCATCAATATTGGAAAATGATATGAAAATCTAGACTCAACGACCTGGATTTGAAAACACCCACCACATTAATGTTCTTTGCTAAGAAGCAACTATCTATGTTATAACTATCAATGCAACCGGTGAGTTAAATTGCTAAGAAGCAACTATCTATGTTATAGCTATCAATGCAACAAGTGAGTTAAATTGCTAAGAAGCAACTATCTATGTTATAACTATCAATGCAACCAGTGAGTTAAATTTCATAGGACATGATTAGGAAGTAATAATTTCATTTAATATCTTTTTACTCATGTGCTAAGTGTTATTTATATTGGTTGTGTATTGCAAGATCAATTGACTTTAATGGTTGGTTTTAGTGTCCATGGTTGTGAGATGCCAAATACTACTAGTTGGTTTTAGTGTCCATGATTGTGAGATGCCAAATACTACAGAGGATACATTACATTTTGTAATTTATTAATGGCTCATGTTCCAAATGTATTATAGGTTGTAATTTTACATGGAATTGTAACACATGTTGGGATGAATATTTAACTATAATGGTTAGGTACACATTCAACATTTGGTCACATCAACACTCATGGGTCCATCACTTATTAAAAGCACAAACAAAAAGCAAAATTTCATAGTATGTGATTTCTACCATGAATTGTTGATGAGGGGAGTGCTACAAGAAATATTATTATTTAGAAGATCTAAATAATCTGATTTTAAGATCATGAGTCACGACCAAGCCAAACACCAAATTGGTGTATGAGATCCCCTGGTTTGTGGGACATGGGATCACCTCCACACAATGATTTGACCACTAAAGCCTATGGAGGTGTACATATCCTACCCGCCTCCGAATTTGAACCTACAACCTTCTAGGAGAAAACATATTGCATTGGGAAATTTTCATAGGGGTGAAGTAGGATTGAAACAAAGAAGGTGAACTGCATAACTTTAGTTGCCACTTTTGGAACTGCATAATTGGACTTTGGATCCACTATGATTAACCACGATATTTTTCACATAGTCAAATCCACTTAGCATGGTGCTTTATTTGCAAAACTTTACGAAGTATTCTGCCTTGCGAACTATTCAAAGCTCCCTTCTCTTTATCTAAGCACATGGAAGGTTTTATTTGAAAAAAATTACCAAGTATCGTGCCTTGTGAATCATTTTGATCTCCCTTATTTTTATTTAAACACGTGAAAGGTTTTTGTAGTCCAATTTGAAATCTATTTTTGGTCATGAGTACTTGTAGAATTTAATACTAAGTCATTCACTTTGACCCCTATCTCATAGCTTCATTTTTAATGATGGTTTTTTGATGAGTTTGAACAGGTCACTTAGCAGTCATTACATGATGGTATGCCCATAGGATTAAAGAAGTAAGAATGAAATTAGCAAAATAAATTCAATAGCTTCAATAATTACTTCTAGGATTGGGACCTAGTAACAATTTTTTCTAGAGAAGGTCGTTTGATCTTTTTTGGACCAAAATATTATATCTTGTCAATATCAAACCTGTATACTATGTCAACAATATGAAATAAAAAACTATTCATTAACACGATAGATCAAATCAATAGTGTTTTTACGTGCTCATTCAATGATCATTGTGACGTTGTTATCAATGGGAAAAAACTTTATGAAATTCATTGTTGATAATCCAATTTTTGATATTTTAACAAGAGGGAGTGCGACACTGTCAATTCATAAGAGCTAGTAAAATTTGATGTGCCCAATCACCTCTTTATTCAACATTGATAAATTTTTATACCAAAAATATTGAAATGTGTCAGATGGTGATTACAATCACCTCATTGTTTTGGCATTAATAAATCGTATATTGAACAAAATTGAAATTTTGATGTTAAACATATATTCATGAGATAACATGATAGTGGAAAACTTCAAATTGGTAGAAATAAAGGATGGCATATATGTTTCAACATTCTTTTAAAGGTACAAGATAAGATGACAACTCTAATATGAATCCTTTGAATATGTACTATCGAACATAAATCTAGGTAAGATTTGATTTACTTAGCATTAATCTAGGTAAAATTTGATTTACTTAGCATTATTGTATGTAATTGCTATTTTAATAGGACAATTTAGTTGATCTCTAGTTGACTTAGCATGCCTACATCATTAAACTGTACACTAAAAGGAAACACACTAAGTACACTATATGGAAATTTTCACCATGGTGATGGGAAATAATTTCTTGTAATGCTAGAGACTCTCTAAGTAGTATCTTCATTGGAGCAAAGAACAAGTACGAGTCTCATGGTCTCGACTCTCCCTACTTTGCTCCCAACTAGGTTGATAGTAGCTTAAAAAACACCCAAGCCACAAATATATTCTTTGACATTTCTTTATATATAAATCTCCAACTTTGTATAAGGGTTTCCACTCCTCTTTTTTCCATAGTGCTAATTGAAAATCCCACTACTAGTGTCCCTCTTTCCCTTGCAGTCTATAATATTTCATGTGGCCCTTTCATGCAATTTAGCACTAATTTCATCACTATTCCTATATCACTTGTGGCACACACTTTAAAGGTCCCAAAGTGATGAATTTTCAGACTCTCTATTGAACACCTTTGTATATAATTATTTGATAAATTGATTCCTACCACATTTTTTTTTCATAGAAAATCAATTTGTAATAAGAAACATTTTATTACCATTGGAATTGGTGTTTAGAACCTCATTTAGTGTAAATGGTGCTTTGGAGATTCCATGAATAACTTTAACAAATGGATTTGCAATTCTTTTGACCATATCCCATGGACAAAAAGTCCTTTATCTTCAACAAATTACCTACCTGCAACTCTCAAAGAACATATACATTTCCTATTGCGACTATAGGACAAATTACTTAGAGGAATGAGAATCCATTAAATTGACCAAATTCTAGCTCCTCTACTATGTAGATAGAATTCCAACAAAACAAGATGTTGACACATCGACTGTCGACATGGGTTCACTTCGCACTGCTGTCAACAAACATCAACCAACATCCCTTAAATATCGGCCCAGAAAGGTTTTACCCTTTCCAACAACACTCATAGAGCGAGTGAAGTCTCACCCGAGATGATTAAGGGGGCTGCAGGAACCGGATTTTCGTAGTGGGGGGAGGACATGCATCAATTCTCACTTTACAGCTACAGAAACCAGAGATTGTGTCGTCGCTTCATACTTCATAGTTCATTCATTCACATATTCAATGTATAATCAACATTCGTATTATCATGGTTAAACTAATCATTCGCATCAATGACATTTACCAAACCACAAAGCCTTAAATATTTCGCAACTAACACTTGCATTCATCATTTAACATGAACATAGACAAAAGAGATAGACATAACTGAACATCTTCATGCATTCATCAAAACCTGGGATATAACCCTCGTAGAAACAGTTCAAAACACCTTATTGCAGATCCATACAAAATTGCCGAAAACAGAGCAAACCATTACAGAGTTCATCCGCACATTTATCGATCATTTATGATCTCATTCTAGGATCATGCTAGTGATCTTATGCCCTTAGGATTACAATCATATTCATATTTATATCAACTAAAGTGGTTACAAAACGATCAACATGACCCATTCTAACCAACTAAACCAATCTTGTGCTTCCATCGGCTCCTTGTTCTCCGTGAATGGTCCTTTCTTCCGTGGATTGTCCTTCTTTGCTGCCGTCGGCTTCCGCACTTTATGCGGTCTAACCCCGTGCCAACACAAGATGAATAATTTATAACATTATTGCCTTGTTGGCCCGATTTTATGATCGAGGCCAACGAAGGAAAGATAGCCCACACAGGTCGCTTACAACAGCTTCCGATGTGTTTGAAATAGCTAACTCTCATAGGAATAAAGGCCCTGCTGCCTGTGTGATGTGCTCTCAAAATAGAGAGTCTCTCAAACCACTTATCTGAATGCCTAAAATTGCAATTACAATCTTAAGATGCAAGTTAACCTAATCTATGATGCAATTAAAGAAAACTGAAACATAAAATTTAGTAGTTGCTAAACTGTAAACAACAGTTTAGTAGCTCCTAAAAATCCCATAGGTTCAACTACAAAATAAAATCGAAAACTCTAACTAATCTATTCTATCCTAACTATCCTGATCAGGAGCAAGCTTGAAAGTTTTGACATGTAAAAGAATAATTTTAGTTTATTGGTTTATTTAAAACAAAGTTTAAATAAACAATTAAACATTTGAAGCACATCAATATCATAAGATTAACAATAACCTTTTACATATTGTTTACATATCAAATTTGCAGTCATCTAGCATGATCAATTGAGTAAAGAATATTGTTTACATATCAAATTTGCAGTCATCTAGCATGATCAATTGAGTAAAGAATATTGATTTATAAAAGATCATAAAATATCTCAGCAAACTTCTATTCAACTGTAAAAATAAAATCTTACAGATCTCAATCAAATACAAAGATGATTGCAATGTCACTAATCTCTGGTCTCAAATTATGCCTGGGTAGAAACAACACAAGGATTCCATCCATATCCAGAAACAGTAGCAGAGAAGATTACTGATTCTTCTTCTGGAATAAACATTACAGAAAATTGAATATCCTACTTCTTCTGGAATAAACATTACAGAAAATTGAATATCCTACCGTTCCCAGGTAAAGACCTTCAAAAACTGCAGAGCTCTCTCCCCTCTGGCGGCGTCTCCCCTTCTATCTGCAAATATAAAGATTTACAAACAGAAACAGAATTGAGAATTACAAAGTCCTCTCTATTCTGCTGAGAAACCCCCGCACCCTTGGAATTTGAATCTCTGTAGTTTAATTTATATAGGCGATCTGGCCTCTCACGTACAACTGACTACTTCCAAAAAAACTTCAATACTCCCTTCCTTTTCGAGCTTCCGTTTGATGAGCTGGCTGTCACAAATTTAAACCGTATCCAAATTTAGTGGTATCAAATTCGCAGAGCCGGTTGATCGCAGGTGGTTATGAGATATTGTGGAGGGATAGCACATCAGTTTGTTGAAGAACCCACATTCCAGAGATCGCAGTTTTAAATAACACAATTATTGAAATATTGCCAAGTGGAGTTAGTTTTCTAACGGATTTGCAGTGGAGATTGAAACATAAATGAATTGATGTTAACAGAACCATATTCTTGTTGCTACGAGATGCTTAAAGGATGAAGTCTGCTACTCTGCCAACATATTGTTAGATTGCCAATTTAACTGCAAATAAATCGCAGAGAATCTTGGAAGTATATTTTCACTCATTTTCTTTTTCTTGGCCGTCTGTTCTATTGAGTCATCACCGAGCCAGTTGCTTAACATTTTCTCATGATACCCCAGCTGGAAGAATCAAATCTCCACGCGTTAGATCTTGATGGAGTAAAAGGGAGAAGTAGATGCAATTCGAATGTACAAGGGGTGGCGGGTCTCAGCAGAATGGAGGAAACCGCGTTTCCTTTCATTTCGTTTTCTATTTTGTAGAATTTTCATTTGCAAAGGAATATGAGACACCACCGTGGGGAGGCTCTATAAAGGTTGAAGGGAACTTTTTCCCAGAAGCTTTATTATTTTCTTTCTATTGGTTCGAATTCCGGATAATAGAGGAAGACGATATCAAAACAGTATGTAATAATGTTATTTTCTGCTTACATTTGAGTTTTTATAAACTATTTCTGAAAACTAGACTTATTGCAGAAAGCTGAGTGATCAAGTTTCTGTTACATATATTATTCATGCTGTATGTTAAGTCATCATATAATGAATTCTGATTAACATGTATATTTTGGAATCTGAGTGATTTATCTCAAAGCTGAAGTGACAAACTTTTCTAGTTATTTCTGGTTTTATCTAAATCAATATTCTATTACTGCTGGTTTGTATGCATGCTGTGTCCTATATATATAAACTGAGTAATAGTTATGTGTTTCCATGTTTCCAAAGTTACATGGTATATTGATGTCATTGTTTTTTAGTCTGAAATTATATTATAATCATTCTGATGTGGATCTTTATCTCATGCAGAAAGATAACAATTCATTTTAATGTTGGGGACTTTTCTACCTTATTAAAGTGTTAACTGTTTTCTTGTTTCAGACTTGAAATCATAACAATTATCATGCTCCTAGCCGGGATAGGAAATAGTTATTATATCATTGTAGCAAAAATTAGGAGCTGCTATTATTTTATTCTGCATTTAGTTTAATCAAAACAGTCTTTAGGATTAGTTATGCATTAATCCAAAACTTTTTTGATTTGTTAGCAGGTTAGTTAGGTAATTTCACATTCACACACCTTAGGGAGACTCTTCATTTTGACGAGCACATCACACAGGCAGCAGGGCCTTGATCTTGTGAAGGACAACTACTTTAAACACATGCAAGACTGAATTAAGTCGAGTGTGTGGGCTGTCTTTCCGTAACATAGCACAACTTTCCCGGCCAACATGTCTCTACAATACCTAACACCATTTTCAAGTTTCTCTTTTTTCTTCAGTGGCTAATAGTGTCCCTTCCCCTCCTACAATATATACTATTTACCGTGGCCCTTGCATTTCTTTGAGCGCTTATAGTTTCATAACTTATCACTATAACACAACTTGAGGCACATAGTTTCATAACTAATCACTAGAGTGACAATTCTTTAGATTGGTTGTTGCACATCTTATAACAATTTTATAGTTAATGTCAAGCAAGAAGAGGAAAGTATTCACTTTTTGATTGGCTTCTTGTGGGGAAATTCCCTCTTTCGTCGAGAGAAGAAGAAATTGAAGTCTAGTTATTTTTCCAACATAGAAAATCAATTCCTAAATGTATTCAAACATTTATTACCCTTTATCTTAGTTACAAAATGCCATTTAGTGTAAATGGTTCAATGGAGATTCCCTAAACAAATTTGACAAATGCCTTTGCAATGATTTTGACCATGATGCTCGAAGAAAATCCCTTAACTTCAACAACTTACCTACGTGCAACTCTTAATAAAAAGAAACCTCTCTCTGCCACTACAAGAAAAATCACACAAAGAATGTGTTGCTGCTGCAACCTGATCCCCATATTTTTCTGAAAAATTATTGGGCCCCTCCTTTTATTTTTAGAGTTTTTTTCTCTCGAAAGATTGGTTTTTGACCCTTAAGTTTTTCTCTTTCTTCAAGAAAAGTTGTTTTTTTGGTTAAGGCAAGACTTCGAGTTTTAACAAAACTGGTCGCATATTTTTAGTTTATTTTCGCCGACCGGTAGATTTTTTTCGTAAAATGGTCGCAGACTTTAGGCCTAACATCACCGACCATTGCATCGTTTTTTTACCTAATTTTCGCCGACCAGTCGCTTGTTCTTGCGCGTTGTCACACTGACTGGTTGCAACATTTAGTACAATTTTTACTAATCGTTGCGCCGAACAGTGGGATAATTCTCTTCGACCGCTTCGCCACATTTGAGGTTAACTCTACCGACCGTTGCGCCAAACCCAAAGCCTTTTTCTCGCCGATCGTTCGCTTGCTCATGAGCTTGGACGCGCCGACCATTGCGCTAAATCTCGTTCAGAATCCGCTGGCCATCGCGCCTTTTCCTTCACTCTTCGCCGAGTCTCGTCGCCGCGCTTTGGTCGCAGTTAATTGACTTATCATCGCCGACCGTTGCACCGAAAAGTGGGCTAATTCTCACCGACCATCGCACCGACGACTGGCTTAGGTTTCACCGACCAGTCATATTTTCAAAAGCCTTGCCTCTCTCACTCGTTGCAGGTTTTAACTTTTGTCCCGCCGAACGTTGCGCAATGACCAAGTTCTTTTTCACCGATCGCTCCGCACAGTCCGTCCTCGCCGTTGGCATAGGTTTTTTGGGGGAAACGTGAAAGGGGTAGGTGGAGACTTTAATCAAACTCCTTGCGAATTTATGTTTTGAAACCATCGAGCCCCGTGCAATTTAATGCCCTTCTATCAACCCGTGTGGCTTAAATGTTTGGAGCTTATTTATAGGGGGGATTTTTATTCTTTGTTTTCCACCATTGCGAAGAGGAGAACGTCGTTCGAAGCACCTGCAGTATAGCCACTAGTCAGAAAACGCTGGGCACTTACCAGAAGAAGTTCACGTCCTCGTCTGACCTATCTGCTGCCAACAGGTAGGCTTGATAAACTGTCCCTATTTGTTTTAATTCACCCAAGGTGTTAGCATTAACGTTTTTTAAGCTTGTTTTATGGGGTCAAGGCCTTAAGCATAAGCTCTTTTCGACTGTACTCACTCGAAGTCAACCGCATGACCTTTCTATTTGGGTTTAAATACACTCTAAGGTTCCTTTCGTGCAAACCCCATTCTGGCTAACTAGTCTGCTCGTTGCTCTGGGCGTTGTTCTAACTTAGGAAGCTTTGGTCGACCATGCGTTGAGAACCACAACTACCCCACGCACTCTCACGCCCTACCCTCTTTTGATATCCGGTCTTATACCCACTGAAAATATTTGTGTCTTGCCTTTCGGCCGGAACCTCTGGTTGCTTCGCGCTGGTCGATTCTCTTTGAGCTGAGCAGAAGTAGTTCCCTTCTTAAACACCGGAAGTTTGTTCTAGTCAGAATATTCTACGCAGTCGCTTGCTTTGCACATTGTCACACACACACACACGTTTCGCCTGCATAGCTATTTTGTTTTCGTGAACTGTCCATACTAAGGCTTCATCCATCACCTCTTATTTGTTGCTCAAAAGATGGTCTTGCACATGCATGGTTTGCTTGATTTTTGTTTCTTCAACGACACAGGTAGTTCACATCTTTAAATTCTAAATAGCGCCAGATGAACATCTACAACACTTACTTTCTGATTGAATCATGATCATTAAATTGCTATATTGATTAATTATATGTAAATGTTTTAGGAAAGGATATTAACACTCATATCAAGTCATGTTCTGCTTATTTGCACCTTAGACTGTATTGCTCATAAACAATTGAGATCCCTCATTTATACCTTCATTATCATCACAGGTTTGACATGCACAGGTGATCCGCTAGAAAGAAATCCAAGTTATCTAAGTCAGAATCAGACATAAAGATCCTTTTGGACACCTCACTCGAGACGAGGTTCGGTGACACGAAAGCTATCACATGAGCTACCCCAGAATATCAATGGGGATAACTATACAGAGTTGTAGAAGACCAAAACTTCCCTGAAGCCTCCTTGGAAGAGCTAATGGTTTATAAGAACATCAAAAGGTCTAGTCTCCATAAAGCGGCCACTCGCCCGGAGCTGTTCCCATGCTTGGAGGTTATTGGTTGGATACTACCCCAGGTGAATAATGACACCAGATTCATCACAGATGTCACTAGAATGGGTCTTGTATCTTTTGCACCAGATCATATCACGACAGCATACAAATTTCCCTACCCTAAGGCCGTACTGAATGATGAGTGGATATCCGGACTCAAAATGGATCCTTTAGACCGTGCCAAGAAGATGACAATCGTCGAAAGACAGATTAGGTCAAGGGCCAATGGATAATACGAGATTCAACACCTGAGGACTCCGTACAGGATCATCGCCCTCATGTTGAGCCGATTTTTCGGTGTGGAAAATGGAAACATATATAAACTCGGATGGGTGTCGGTGATGTTCCATGTGGCCACACATGGTACAATATTCAACTGGGATGATATCATCTCGGATAGAATGGCTTCACATATAATTGCTGCACAGGGAGGATTGACACAAAACAAAGCCGATTTATTCATGCCCTCTTATCTGGTGGACTGTTTATTCATCAAGCACCCTTTCCCTGATTTTGGATGCATCTGGAAGAGCAAAGAGTCTCCCCTCCATGTGGATTATCAGATGACGTGGGCACACAAGTATGCAAGCCACTACACTTAGATTTGTGAAAAGTTCATCATGCCCCTATATCAACTACTCTTCAAGGCAGAACCAAATTGCCTATCAGAGAATGCTATGCCAATCATAGAAGCATTCAGAGATTACTACTTCTCTTCGGAGGGAACATACATTAGAAAGAAGCCGTAAGGAAACTCTTTATCTATGGAGTTAGTAAGGTGCTCCATGACAAGAAGAAGGCTGCATACCCGTCGATGCCTTTTACCATTAGAGCATACCAGTTCCCCAAGGCAAGAGATGGTATAGAATTTGCTCAGGACTTAGAATCCCTCCATGGTATAGATGGTAATCAGAAGGCATGAACCCGAAGGCAAAGTTGCTGCTCACTATATTAACTGCAAGGTCACTTTTGATTACGCGCACCTTTTTGAAAAATATGAAGAGTTCTTTCAAAGTGCCAAAAACATGACCTAGTTGCGAAAGCGCTACTGCCCCAAAAGCGGAGCTGGTTCCATCTCCAAAGCTACCATAGGAGTTGGGCTAAAGAAAAAGGAGGAAGAGGAGAAGCAGCACTAAGGAAGCAGTGGCTATGAAGTTAGAGGAAGCTGAAAGGAAGAAAAGGAGGAGGCAGATAGACTCCAAGAGGAAGAAAATCAAAGGCTTCAAAAGGAGCTAGCAGAGAAACATAAAGAAGAAGCAGAAAGGCTTCAAAGAGAAGAAGCAGATAGACTGCAGAAGGAAGAAGACGAAAGAATAAAAAGAGAAGAGGCCGAAAAGTTGCAGGAGGTAAAGGAGAGAGCGGAGAAGGAAGCAGCAGAATTGCAAAGGCAAAAAGAAGAAGCAGAAAAGTTCAAGGAAGCTGAGGAACAAGGAAGCTTAGGCGCATGAGATATGGACATAGATGCATCAACAACGAACCCGCTAGAGACAACCACTGAAGGACATGTCTCACCTCAGGAGCTCGCTCTCACCCCATTCACTCCCTCAAAGCAACACCAAGTGGCAACGATGGAATCCATCTTTTTCGATAAGAACAAGAAGGCTATCGTGAGAAGATCAGAAAAGAGGATGAAATGTCAAGATGACCAAGATGTATTCACAAAAACAGAAGTTCCGATTTTTAAGGGGACTAATAGAGACCCTCGGTTCGCGGCAACAACCAATGTGGCTACGACTCAGGCAAGTTCCGATAACGTAGATCTACTAGTAGATGAAGTGAAGAAATACAAGGACAAGCTCTTCAAAGTGAAGGATAATCTGTTGAAAGAAGTACATCAAGGTAATGAGCTGAAGAGGAAGTATAGTGAGCTTCAAGAAGAAAAGGGAGAAATAGCAAAGCAGACCCAAAAGCTCAAAGATGAAAAGGATGCACTAAATGTGCAACTAGTAACCGCGGAAGGCGAGAAGAAAGAATTAGAAACTCGCATAAAAGAGTTAGAGCAGCATGAGGCCAACAGTATACATCAGATCAAGTTCTATAAGCCTCAGTTCAAAAGGTTGACGAAAGAAAAGGAGCAACTGTTGGAACAACTAAAGGTTGCAAATGAGAAGAAACGGGACTTAACCCCGTTCCATGAGAAAGCATGTGATATACTGAGGAAAATTCATCGGTCACTAAAGATGATCATGTAAGAGGTCTGTAAGATGAAGAGAATGATTTCAAGAATGAAAGTAATTGATGCTAATGCACTGAGACTCAAGAAAAGGTATGTGCGCCACTTGGATGAAATCAATAGACAACTCGAATGGAGAAAGGAAAATAAGGATTCCCAGGGAACCCTCCTCTCAAGTCTGCAGAGGATTCACAGTTAGATTTAGGGCTCCTTGAGTTTTGTAGAGACTGTGGTACAAAAATAAGTAGTGGAATCCAGAAAAATATCGAGAAATGTATCAGCTTCTAGTTAAAGATCCGGGAAACCCATGAAAAATGCCATATGGTTTTACCTCAGACCATACATGATTTTCCTGACAAAGATCAGCGCTTGTCGGAGCTGTAGGGAGAGTTGAATACATAAATAGAATACCTAAAGAAGATAGATGTCCTGACACCAGAAGACCTCCACCGGTTTATTGGGCAAGCTTCTATTCATGATTATTTTCTAGAGGACATTGCCTAGACGACAACAACAGGAGTAGCAAACATTAAAACATAACTGTCTAAGCATGAGATCTCACTAAAAATGATGGTTTCTGCGCGAGGCAATTTTATTATACGAGAAGCTGCCATGTGGACCAGGTACATTGCGGAAGTGGAAAGGCCAGCTGAAGTGGAAAGACCAGTTGGAAGTTAATTTTGTTTTTTATTGTAAATTCTAAAAGATAGCTGAAAGCTGATTTATTGTATAAACATTTAAAAAACAGCTAGAAACTAATTTTGTCTTATATGAGCACTAGAAGACAAACTTTTGTGCTTCCCTAGGGTTAGGGTTGGAGAAAGACAATTTTGTAAAGTTATAAATAGAGGAATAGAATACAAAAAAATACTTTTGGCAGGTGAAAGGACTGATTTGTCTTGTATGTGAAGTAATTTGCTGCATTAATAAAGAAAGCTCCATTTTCCTGGGAAAAGCTAGCACTGTGTTTTTTGCTTGGAGTTGTGTTGAATGTCTGTTGAATTTTTTTGCACCATTCATGCATATACTGTGAGATCGTTCCCAACTATTCTGAATTAATTCTTTGTTATGAATGCTTTCATTTCCTGTGCAAACAATCATGTGTTAAATGAGTAATGGAATGTTTTAATTCTTTCAGAGCTATCTTTGATATCCTTTATATTCTGTTGTAAATGTATATATATTATTGAACAACTATCTGTGAGATTCTTGGGTATATACCCAGCATATTACTCATATTTCATATTTTCTCCCTGCAGGGATAGATTAATTAGCTTAGATAGTTTTAGATCAGATTTGCTTTAATCACATGCATTTAGATAGGGCACTTGCATATCATCTTTAATATAAAATACATAAATGGTGGATCGGGCCGAAACCGGTGAAAGTTAATCTTTAATTCACATACGGTAGCCGGGTCGTTAACCGGATGGATTCCCCACACCAAACGGTGAGCGATCTAATTGGGCTTGCTTACCGGGGAGAATCCTTGACTATAGATGCTGTGAATTTCGGGGCATCAACAGAATGATAATCCATTAGATTGGCTAGCTTTTACCTCCTCTAGCCTATAGTCACATCAACAAAACAAGATGAATGCTCTATACAATTAATTCTTCCTTTACCATACCTAGCACCATTTTCACATTGTGTCCATATGCCAATCCGTTTATGTAGAACCAACCACATTCTCCATCATTTGAAACATTAAGTGAATGAACCAAAATGGATTATTACATAATTTGTCATCTATTTTGGTATTATAGATGAAAAAATTGGATATATTGGCTTGAAGTGTCGATTTTAGGGGTAGATCTTGTTTTGGTGATTTGGGGTCTCAAAACTTATGAGGCATCTAGGAAGCCTTAAATGATTATTTTTGGGCTCAAAATTTTATAAAGTTATTAGCCTCTTAGTTCTGTTCTACACATCAAGGTCTTTCCAACAATGTGAATATCACCCCAATCAGAGTTCAAAGGAGGAAGTTACACCCCCCACAATTTGACCTATCCCATTGACAACCATGATACTGTGTGGCTACCACATCAAATTCCATTACTCACATATGTGGATATACTAATGTGTGGGATTTTAAGAAGATTCTAGTGGGTCCAAAACCCTAAATTTAATTAGTAGTTGAGGCAAGCAAAACCCCTAACCTTAACCATAAATGACTATTAGGACATGTTAAACATTGGGTTGATAGGAAAGGAAGGGGTTACTTTATTATTGTATTTGATTGATCCATAGTTTAGGAGAGAGTTTGGGAGTGGGATATTGAATAAAAACAAAGGAGTGAGATATTGAAGTAGAACAAAGTAAGTAGAAGATCATGTAGCATCCATACAAGCTACAATGTTCATGGAAACTCCCTAGTAAGTGCACTTTATTTACATTTGCATTTCACAACTAAGAAGAAAAGAGAAAGGAACATTCCTCACTTTCTAATTGGGTGTTTCTAGTATTGGGTTTTCCCTAGGGTACATCTTGTGCTCATTGCGTGGATGATGTGTTATTTGCTTAGCTTCTTTCATTTTAGTTTCATTTTAACTCAATATTTTGTGCATTAAGATAGTGATATTAAATATGAATCTAAAACAAAACAATTCATAATAAGAAATTGTAGAATATTGTAAGATCTATTATGACGAATTGTTCCAATGGAATATCCATGAAAACTTACAAATTTGTAAATGAGTAATTAGAAAAGTTACTAGAATCTTTCGGGTTCCATCGAATACCTAATGACGGAAGTAAATGGAGAAACCTTTCCATTTTGGAGATAAAGATGGTCACCTGAGACTTTGTTGTGATTTATGGGAGATCAACAAGGTTACGATGTAGGACCATTTCCCCACTACCCTTTTGTATGATTTTTGGATGCATCTCTAAGGATGGAATTTCTACTCCTTCATTCATGGATCAATTGAAAACAATTATGCCAATATTGTTAAGGAATGCTATCCCAATACCACCTTCATGATAGAATAGAGTTCAATTTGCTACATCATGAGCTCATTTGTATTAATCAACGCTTCCACTACTTTTAGTCGAATTATGGAATTTCTTAAAGTGATTTATTCACAAGTTTCTATCTTTACTTAAAAGTGCTAGTTATCCTCCAATAAATTGTTGGGCCCAATCATATATAAAGAAGGCTTCATGATATGCCCTTTTATGTTTTTTTTTCAATGTGATTCATGGCCCTGGAGCTCACTACGTCCACAGTTATAATCCAAGGGGCCCACCCGAAGGGGCCTCACCTTGTCGGCATTACTTCGGTGCCTAACCCTGAAGGACCCAGAGAATTGAACCCTTGACCTTGACCATGTTTCATCTTGGTCCCGGAATATCCAACCAATTAAGCTACTCCTTAGGGATAATATGCCCTTGTATGGCTATTTAAAGGATTTCAAGAATGCACAGTACTAGATTGTGCCTACTATGCAATGGCATGGTTTAGTTAGTGGTATTCCTTAGACCAAACCATCCATGCACCCCTTTGCATAAGTTCCTAATAACACTACCCCAATTGATAAATTGGATCTGTTCCCCTTGACCACCTAGTTAAACATATAAGACATCTTAGATGATAACTTTTACATTAATGGTACAAAGGTCAAAGGGAAATCTCAAACATGATTTATGACATGAATTTCTCCACTATCCTATATTATGTATTGAACTTCACTCTTTATTATTTCCACCACCACTACATTTGTATAATATGCACCTACTTTATATCCCTCTCCACCTTCAAAGACCGTTTTTTGTCTTCGTTGACCCCTTATCTCTTGGAAATGATCCATAGTGAACCCATTGCAACATGCATGATAGAAATGGACAAATATCCTTATCGTGTCTCTTCCACCCCCTCCAAACTCATGCCAATGACACATTTAGTTGATGGATGAATAATGCTAGGCGATTAGTTCTTCTTAACCTCTTGTACTACTTTGAATAGTGTAGTAGAGTGCGTTGGAACGTGTCATGTTAATTATACATGTGTAATTATGTCTAACGTGATGTCATACAAATCATATATTGATGTCTTATCTATAAAAGGAAGGCATAATTGTCTCTATTTTATGTAAACGGAGTTATCCCACATGCATCATGGAGTAATATTCTCCTATTACCATTCATTATATAAGGAGGTGGGAAATAATTTATCCTACATGTATTATAGAATGTTATTCTTCCATACCTCTAGCTATATAATAGAGGTGAAGGAGACCCTTTAGGTATAATGTTTGAGTATTCTATTGAATGCTATTGTAAAGCTGTGAGAAGCATGTGGAGTGGAGCTCAAGTGTAAGATTGGATATTTATGAAGAATAAAGAAGACAATACCTTCCCATGGATGTTTCCTCATTTGGGGTTTTACCACGTATATCTAGTGTATCGTTTATTTTTCTCTTGCCTCTTACTTACTACTTTGATTATATGGTGCTTGTATGGATATAATGATAGACTAGTAGATTCTTCTATTGCTTTACTTGGTGCTAAATAGATTGTTGTATGTTTACTACATACTCTCAGTATTCCAACATGGTATTAGAGTTGGTTACTATGCTCTACTTTTTTCGATAATTTTTTGATTTTTTTTTACAAGCATCAAGTTCTTCAATCTTTTTTGGGTCCCTTCAGATTTAGTAGATTTTCCATCCGATCTATCTAACCCTTGTGTTTTTTTGTAGATATGGGAATTTTTCTACATGTTTGAGATTTTTTTCAAAACTTGAAACCTCACCACTAATTTTTATATTTTTTTCAAGTTTTTCTTGGATTTTTTTGTAGATCTGAGTTGAAATGTATTGTATACTAATCTAGCATCAATGATCTATCTCTCTAGTCGTATATCTAGTTGTTCGCCTACTTTTGAGTTTTATTTTTATAGGTTTCCATCAAGACGGCTTCCACTTATGTCGATTTTCAATTTCAGGGCCTTAACAGATAGCTATGAGGGTAGCAGTCTCGAAAGGCACATATGTATGTGGCCTGCCTTCATATAAGACATGTAATCTTGCAACCGACCTTCATAGAAGGCACACACACCAGTTTTCAAGCGAAATTTTTGTTGTAAATTGATTTCTTTTCTTTGATCCGTATAGGGGGTTTATCGATCCATCGGTTATGTATTGTTGAGCTTTTGTTTGGTGAGAAATTATTGGATTTATTCACTTTTATTCTCAATCTTAGATTTTGTCTTGTTGTACTATTGTTTATTTTCTTGATTCACCATTATGAGTTATGGAGTAGCTTCTATTCTTGAATTAGTTGGTACTAACTATCTCTCTTGGAAGAGAAAGATGATTGACACTCTTAGGAGCAAGAATCTATGGCGCTTAGTTAAAGGTGAACAATGAAAACCTAACAATGTAGAAGAGTTAACTATATGGGAAGATCATTGTTATCAAGCAAGAGGACTTATTGGAAAATCTATTTCAAATAGTTTATAGGTACATATTGAGGGTAAGGTTAACCCAATTCAGATATGGAAAATTTTATCTTATTTATTTGATAAAAGTGATGATGTTTATGCTTACTATATTGAAAAGAAAATCCATGAGTTAGACTATAGATATTTTGATATAATATAGTCATTTCTTGCTGAAATTAAAACCTATAATGAAAAATTAAATAATTGTGGTACAACTTCTTTATTTACATATGACACTAAAAATCACACAACACAAAAATATCTATTAGTGATGGTAAATATATTTAAGTAGTAGGATCTGGTAATGTTAATGTTCCTAATGGTACCTTGGAATATTTGTTTTATGTTTAAGGCATTCCCATTAACGTGATTTCTATGTGTCGTGCATGTTAGAAAGGTTATAAATTTGAAGTTTGGCCAAATAAATATGTGTTAAAAGATGTCAAACATAACTTCAAAATTGTTTCTTCAGGTCGTGTTGATCATAATGCTGGATTATATAAGTTTATTGGTTTTAATTCAAGTAAAATCAACCTTTTTATTCCTATGTTTCTCATGCCGATGAATAAATAGATTATGGCATGAAATATTAGGTCAATTGAATTATGGAAAAATATAAATGTTGTCTAAAATGGTACTTGGATTGCATTCAATTTCTTCCACTAAAGGTGTTTTTGAATGTTGTGTTCTTGGTAAACATCATAAGGAAATGTTTGATAGAGGTAAAGCTTGGAGTACTAAAGAACCATTGCAACTAATTCATAGTGATATTGGTGGTCCTCTTGAAACTACTCCTTTTTCTCATGCAATCTATTTTCTTACTTTTATTAATGATTATAGTCCCAAATCTTGGGTTTATTTTTTGAAACACAAAAGTGAAACCTTTGGAATATTTAAAGAATTTAAATCCATGGTTGGAAAAAGAATTTGGTAAAAGTATTAAGTCTTTGAGAATTGATAATGGAGGGGAATTCACTAAAATTAAATTTAATGCATATTTATCTAAGCATTGAATTCAACACCAAAAGGTTGTTCCTTATACACCTCAACAAAACATGATAGCTAAAAGAAAGAATATGACTTTGGTTGAAATGGCTAGATGTATGCTTTATTCCAAAGGATTACATAAATGTTTTTGGAATTAAACTATTTGTTGTGCTAACTATATATTCTTGAAGAAGGCCCTACCAAAGTAGTTTTGCAGGTTACTACAGAAGAGAAATGGAATGGAAGAAAATCCGATATTGGTAACTTTAAGATATTTGGCAGTGAATGTTGGGCATATATTCTTGATGAAAAATGGAAAAAGTTGAAGCCCAAGTATCACCAATGTATTTTCATTGGTTATTGTGAGGATTCCAAAGCATCCAGGTTGTCTGATCCATCTACACAAGGTGTTATCAAACAACGAGATGTTCAGTTTAATGAAGCATCTCCTCTTCTTGAGTTTGTCGAACCTCATGTCACCTTGAATATGCCTTTTTATTTTGTTGCTCCTATATTTGTTACCCCTTCCTCTACTTTTGTGCCTCATCTTTCTCCTATTTCACCTTCTTTTTCAATTACTTCACCTGGATATTTTGAAGATGTTGGTGTGGTTCCTACCACTACTTCTCCTCTTGTTTGGGCCCGAAAAACTCTTTAATATGCAAGTTATGATATTGGTATTTGTAGAACCCCTCCTTTAGGGTCCCCTTGAACTGAACCTGAAACTTAAAAAAAAACTTTATACAAACAAATTAGCCATCATAGTTATTGGAAAAATAAAATAAAAAGCGTGAATAACTTAACAAAAATAAGCAAAACTTTAACCTGTTAACCCGATCCGGTTGGTCCATTGTCGCCTTCGTCTTCCGTAGGATCCCTCCAGCAAAGCTCGTTTAACCATTGGCGAAGCAACCGTTAGCTTCGCCACCCAACCATAGGCTCATGCTTTCAGTCGCATGGCCTCCCCCGAGCTTTGGGTCGTAGAGCTCACACAAGTATTTCAGAAATTCAGCTTGGGCTTCCCTTCCCACCAGGATTTCTAAGCCAAACCCTTAGATAGCAGCAAGTCTTTGAGGCATTCAAAAATTACGACAATCGTCCAAATTATGGGCCCTTTACCCATTCCCCAAGCCTTCCTTATAAAGGAAAATCTCATGCGACACATGTCGCTTCATGCATAATTACATATTTTTAATTAATTATTTAATTAAAACACTCACCCATCCAAGTGTCAGTTTCTCTGGGAAGTGCACCAACACCCCTAAGTTTGCTCTAGTTTGTCCCCCAGATATTTTAATTAACTCCTAGCTTTTAGTTGACTAGGTGTCTAATCTTAGGATTCTATTTTGCTCCTAAATAATGGTTTCTATTATTTTAAATGCTCAACAAAAATAACTATTCATGTGCAAATGCCTAAATTATTTTTATGCATTTGCTAAGTAATAATCTAGAGTTATTCTCATAAGTTTTTATGTAGTTAAATTTAACAATCAAACTCACTAGGATCACGGTGTCGCGCCGTTGGGCTCCTAGTTCCTTAATTTAATTTCTCTGACATGGCACCACTCCGTCGAGTCCAGTCATCCATAGTTTCCATTCCTCGGCAAGGCACCACATCGTTGGGTCCTTGCATTCACTCTTTCCGTTCTCGGCAGGGTACCGCACCGTCGGGCCCTTCTACCGTCATCCTTCCGTTTTGACTTGCGGGAACTTCATGTAGGGATTTCAGGAGCCGTTACCTTCCATCCTCCGTCTACACGCTATCTAGGGACTAATGGCGCTGAGGAGTGAGTCCGTTCTCACTGCGCGCCCCTCAACTCGTACGTGACCAGCTCCGTCGTGGCCCACCTCGTACGCCCTCACGCTTTCCTCTTGAGCAAGCGGATCAGTGCTTATCTGCTCAAGCGTGGTATTCCATCGGAAGTCGACATCGTCGTCGCTCTTCCTGTGTGTGATTTACCCGTACTCTACGACCCTTCATGTTCCTTTGTGTGTCCGTTGGTGAACCGTCTCACTTGTTTCTACACACACTTCTCACAACAATTTATTAGTAGAACTGTCCTCCATAATCATCATCTGATTTCTAAATCTAGTATTGTTAAACATTTATGATTTATTCAAACTTCTAATCAAATATACATTTCGTCGACAAATACATAATCACCGTATAGCTAGTCGTTAAGCATTATCCATATGTACAATTTTCATATCAAAGTTAATCGTTAAACATAAAATCGTCCATTCACAATAACTACCCAAAAGCACATATATCAGTCAATCGTAATCATAAATATACTCAAAATAAAATCATAGGGTTATTTTATTAATGTTTCAAATAGTCGGTGACTCAGCAGGTGCCCTCAATGTCTATAGTAGTCTAGGGGCACTACAAAAACTAGTACCTCATTATTCTAAATAGTTAAGGTACTGAGGCAGGCATTACATACACCCCCTCTTATTAAAACTTCGTCTCGAAGTTAAGTCTCATGTACTCCATGGTGAGTTCTCTTTCTTTCCACATTCAATGCTTCAACATAACCAAAATTGCTAATAAAATTTCATTTCCTCCTTTCTAGCATCATATAAGTATATATCTCATAATTGACAATATAACTAAATCATATCTTTCATAGTGTAGCAATCCCCACAACAGTCCTCTATTGGCTCATTAATTGTAACCAAATTTGAAATCATCCATAACAAATTCCTTTCATTCAGCAAAACTATAAATATATCATTTATGTAACTCTGTTAAGCACTAACACATTTCCACATAAGGAATAAAATCTTCAATACCAATTTATTCATTTTCTATGGTTACGTATAACTATCATATATTTTAAACAATATCTGAGTTTTCAAATAAGAATTAACCCTTCCGAATTCTGTTCTTCAATACATACCTTATCCATTCCTAAACTAATCTTACATGCAACCTCTCTCTTTTCATAATCCAAAGTATAATTAAATACTGGAGTTCCATTTACTTAATATATCTAAAAGTATAATGTCAGATTTGTATAAACAAAGTTATGTAAAGTTTTCTCCTCTTCCTAACTCGAGTACAACTAAGATTCTATAATTCAATGTAAGTTTAACTTCTCTCTTTTCTCAATCCAAAGCATGATTACAAACTAGTAATGCATACCTGCGAAGCCATCGCCTTGATTTTAGAGAATAAGCATTTACAACCAATAGATAAAATTCTGGACGCAAAACCCCTCATCAAAGTATATGAACCCTAAATACCATTCAAACTTTCATACTAGCAAATTTAGAGGAGAATAATTCTAACCTGTTCAAGAAGCTGGAAGTATCCTTGCCGAAGGAGAAGAAGTAAGAATCACAGCTTTGATTTTTCTAAGTCGATCTTCGTAGCAAGTGTATGTCATAAACTTAGCTTAGAAGACAATTATCACAATTCGTATCCAATTTTATTATAGAATGATAATTAGAATAACAATCATATCTCATTATTTAATTACTTTACGCCATAACTTCAAACAAATCATTTAATACACATACCATCTCTTCTCCTTTAGTTTACTAAAATCCATCTAAACAATCCTTCAGGTTTCGCATTCTATTGTTGACACCATGTAGCTTTCATTAGTTTAACTTCCAACAATATTTGGTGCATTTTCTTTCACCATGAATAAGTACTAACCCATCACCGAAATATTAATTTTAAGGGCATAAACATATACTTTCAATTCACCCCAACTTCATTGGTGAAGTTTCTCACTAACCTATTAATTTTAAATATCATTTAACACATAAAAATGGATTCGATGCATACTACCGAGTTTATTTGATACATTATAATATAATACTTCAACCATAAACAAACTATGACTGACTATCAAATGTAGGACTTCAACTATGGTTGACTATATATATATATATTGATACAAAGATCTTGAGTAAAGGAATAATACAAATATTCATAATCATGATGCTAAATGAGTGTAACTAGAATCTATCCTCTTTACTACTCTCCCTTATCTACAAGTAAACTTTTGACACACAACTTTTCTCCATTCTATCTACATAAAAATCATTTACCGGTGTGAGACTATGAATGAGATAATTATCATATAAAAAATATTTAAATTTCAATACACATTACACACTAGCTTCCACTATATGTTAACAACCCATTATTGGTCTTCTTCTTGTCATGTTTTTAATCTATGCATACACCTATAAACATCCTATCTCTAGTTTACCCCACATATTACTATGTATGAAAATTTAAAACTTACATTAATGTGTATCTATCCACAATTTGTCTTCATTGCTAACTTGTATATTTAACAACTTTACCATACATAATGTTTAAATAATAAATCTATCTATACTTTAAACACATGAAACACTTATTTGAATGATCATTCACATACATATTGTTCCCAATGTTTAAACATTAAATTTGTCTATACTTCTAACATAATGATTAACCATATAAATTATCGATATTTAATATGTATCATTGATATTACACCTAAAACATTGGCTATATGTATCACTCATCGATAACAACATATAAATAAACATTATCACAAATTTTATTTATAATTTTAACTCTATGATAAACCATATCAATTCTCAATGTTTAACATATATTATTTATTTATATATCCTAGACAGTAGTTACATGTATCACAACATATAAATGAATTCCGTTAGCATCACTTTTTCCAGAATTCATACACCTGACACTAAGCTTAACTAAAGGATGATTACGAGATAGACAAGCACTCAAGCGAAACTGAAAGGTAGTCCATCAACGCGGTTTGGAGTAACTGCCTGGTTGCATAAGGTAATGTCACTGATAGTGGAAGACATCAACAAGGTCGGTGTGATCAATTACATTTACAAAAACAACTTACAGGTGGTATGCTTAAGAGACAGATATTAAGCTCATTCGATGTCACAGACGAATAATATGGCTCGACTTTCTAGTGGAGATATTGTAAACCACAACGCTCAATCATTTCAAGAGTTTAGATCTCAGGAAAGGAAAAAGGAGTTCGATCCAGTCGGAAAAGATAATACGAATCTCGGTCTCTAGCTGCCTGAAGGAAAATTGAATACACTCTTCAAACTTAAGGATTTTAATCCTAGTATAAGGAGGCGTAGTGCTAAATTCAAGTTTAATCACCACTTACAGAGTAGTAACTTTGATTCAACCAAACTCAAGGTAAGTAAAAATAAAATAAAATAAAATAAAACACATACTTAAAACACTGATTCACAGGATAAGGGTCTCAACATGACAACTATCCTTTTTATGCTAATTCTAAAGCAGACAATAATATGTATATATATTGGTACATATCACTACTATTTTTTTTACGACTAAATTATTGGAAAAGAAAATGCATAAAACTTCATATACCCAATTCCTAATTTTCTACAGCAATCGAATTAATTAAAATGTAGGACCCCTTGAACATGCATTGCGAATGAATTCTAAATGACTCATGCATCCATTTTACCCATAACCGAATGTCCATACTGTTTCGGCCTCCATTTGACAATTGAACTGTTCAAAGGCATGCCACGTGGATCTTCGACTTATTGGCTGAGAATACATTGAGAATACATTACTGACAGAAATTTACTACAAAATCGCAATCCGTAAGGGATTCCTTTTACCAACTTGTAATTTGCTAAAACATAAACATTATGAAAAATAACACAGGCAGCGAATATCATGTTGGAATCTAATGTTTCACACCTCAGCAACAAATACACAATTATATTTAACCGGGATGCCAACAATGGATTTCAAATCTAGGATGCAATAATTGTACCCACGAGTATCAGTGGGGAGTCACACTGCCTCCATTGGATCCGGGATGGCAACGAAGTTATCAATAACATTGATACAGTCAGCCGTTTAAAATATCTAAAAACTAGAATGCATTTACCTTGCTCCTCATGAATCACGTTATGGCGACATAATTACATGAAACAATGAACAGTTAGTATTCCTCAAGAATCACGCTTACCGTAAACAGTGGTATAACTATTATTGATCAATCAGTACTTCAAACAAATCGAAAAACTCCAGGATGAAATCACTGGGCATCTCATGGATCACGCTTAAGGCAACAGAATCTCATCCAACAAAGAAGAATCAGTATTTTAAGCACATCGAGAAATCTAGGGTAGAATTCACATAGTTACCTATGGTTCACGCTATGGTACATAGAGATACAATTAGCATTGAGCACGCGAAGGAAAGAAAGGGCGCAGTACTAGTACTAGAAAACACTACCCCTTTACTCCGATCTGCGTAATACAGAGGGGTATACAGATCTCTCCCACGTTTTTCAGAAAACAAAACAGAATAACGTACCCAAGTTTGACTGTGGTGATCAGTAAATGTGCATATTCTAAACATTAAATTAAATGCACAGTGAGCATAATACCTTTCTAATCAACTGGAAATCGGGCCCTCTTTCTCTACGCCCTCCCTTTCCATTTGCAATGTAGTATATAATACATCGACAGACCCAAAAAGAAGGGAAACAATATATAATTCTCCTGCTAATATTTCGACAAGTTGGATATCCACAAAGGAGAGAAATTATATAGTAGGATCAGATCTAAAGCAGAGATCGGGGTTCATGTAGTCCTTTGATCAAAATCCCCACATAGATCTAGCATCTTACACGCTATCAAAAGTCAGTATGCTAAATAGGAGTCAAAATTCCTAACTCTGATCTATAACTATTCAACAATCAATCACTGGAAAAGTAAAATAAATGAAAAGCCTTTCCGCTTGGAACCAATCGCTTACCCCCATATGAATAATATCTCCCAGACGCTTAAGCATCAACTCAAGATTAACGAATTCAAGGATTAGTTTAACACCAACTCCCAACAGATGGTGGAAGGAATAAGGTGACACGAACAAAAAAAATAAAAAATAGAGAGATGGAATCGAACCAAAATACTAGGTGCAAAGAGACAACCGCAGAGATTCACGGATCTCTGTCAAGAAATTATGCCTTTCGCGATATCCCCAGTTACATTATGTAGTAATTACAACCATAATTAAACAATCTAGTAATTAAAAAAAAACAGAACTACTCTAGTCTATTAAGAATTACGAATTAACCAAATCATAGTCATTTTACAACCGAACACTTATATGCATGGATGTAATGATATGTATATGGTGAAATACAATGACCAGCCAATAATCATTCAGCCGAATATTTATTTTCGGCATACACGTCGCTCAAAGGGGGTTTACAAAATGACATATATCCCAGCATCCATACATCACTTTTTTTTTTATATAATAATCAAAAGCTTATTATAGTTGACGGTTTCATTCGCCCAGTTAATACAATAGATAACTTTCGGTAAAAATTGACATAAAAGTAATACATTAGAACGATCTCATGGGTTGCGAACTAAATTTAAAGAAACTCAAACGAGACACCTCCTCATTACATCTCTAAGAGGGAAGGGACCTACGTTCCAGGCTGGAAGGTTTAATTAATTCGAAGGTAATACGCCAGTGTTGCACACTGTCAACGCCGAAACTTAACTAGTCAAGAGTTGGGTTGTCGGCCTGTAATTTAACCAATGGAGTAACAGGAGATCAATAACATAATCTGGTGGAATATACGTAGGCATACTCAGGATAATCATTCTCGATTCATGGGGATAACACAAAGTTAAACAAAAATTTTGTAGGAACGAGAGTCGGCGCTCTCATAACTGGGACTATACTCTAGCAAAAACCGGATCTCAAAAGACATAATGAAACAGAACTCAAATACGTAGAGTTGAAGAGCACGCCAGTAAGGTTTATGGAATCTTCGACTGGGTAAGTCACTGTATCCCTGAATTTAATTACAACCATCGATCCAAGTTATATAAAAAGAATTGAATACTGGAATCGCGATACAAGACGCTGGATCAACTAATTTGATAATAGGATTTTTGAAATATAAAACAACATCGAGATGATCTAATCCGGGTATAAGCAAATCGAAAATTGCATTTGCAAAATTTGGTTCCGAGATCTAAACCGAGCTGGATGTAAACAAATTGAAATCTGAATTGCAAAATTAAATGCTGGGATCTATACCGATCTGGGCGTCAACAATTGAAAACTGAATTAAGACAAGTTAAATGATGAGATCTGCTCTGATTTGGGCGTGAACAAATTGGAAATTTAATTAAAACAAGTTAAACACTGAGATCTACACCGATCTGGGCGTGAACGAATTGGAAAAATGGATTGCAAAATTAGATGCTGAGATCTAAACTTAAAAAATAAAGATTTGACATTGCAAGGAATTACAAGTCGACCTGGATTTAGAGATTGAAAACTGTAATGGGGATACAGAACCAATCACGATACAGAACTAAAATAAGGAACCCAATACAAAACATACAGGGTTTAGTCAACAACGCCACGATGCAAAAATTATTCATAAAAGAATAATCATATACGCAGTGAACAAATTCAAATTCCTGTGAGAATTTCCAGATCCATATTCTTTAAACAAGAGAAAAATAAATATAAAACATATTAGCAAATAAGAACCTGTAGGAAATACTGCTCCAGTTGAAGATGAAATTACTCAAGATCGCTGCTGCAATTCTACCGTTTGACCATCACGTTACTGAGGAACTCCCCCCCCCCCCCCCAAAAAAAAAGAGTCTGGTGCCCTTAAGGCTCGACCGGCTCTGATACCAAATGTAGAACCCCTCCTTTAGGGTCCCCTTGAACTGAACCTGAAACTTAAAAAAAAAACTTCATATAAACAAATTAGCCATCATAGTTATTGGAAAAATAAAATAAAAAGCGTGAATAACTTAACAAAAATAAGCAAAACTTTAACCTGTCAACCCGATCCGGTTGGTCCATTGTCGCCTTCGTCTTCCGTAGGATCCCTCCAGCAAAGCTCGTTTAACCATTGGCGAAGCAACCGTTTAGCTTCGCCACCCAACCATAGGCTCATGCTTTCAGTCGCATGGCCTCCCCCGAGCTTTGGGTCGTAGAGCTCACACAAGTATTTCAGAAATTCAGCTTGGGCTTCCCTTCCCACCAAGATTTCTAAGCCAAACCCTTAGATAGCAGCAAGTCTTTGAGGCATTCAAAAATTACGACAATCGTCCAAATTATGGGCCCTTTACCCATTCCCCAAGCCTTCCTTATAAAGGAAAATCTCATGCGACACATGTCGCTTCATGCATAATTACATATTTTTAATTAATTATTTAATTAAAACACTCACCCATCCAAGTGTCAGTTTCTCTGGGAAGTGCACCAACACCCCTAAGTTGCTCTAGTTTGTCCCCCAGATATTTTAATTAACTCCTAGCTTTTAGTTGACTAGGTGTCTAATCTTAGGATTCTATTTTGCTCCTAAATAATGGTTTCTATTATTTTAAATGCTCAACAAAAATAACTATTCATGTGCAAATGCCTAAATTATTTTTATGCATTTGCTAAGTAATAATCTAGAGTTATTCTCATAAGTTTTTATGTAGTTAAATTTAACAATCAAACTCACTAGGATCACGGTGTCGCGCCGTTGGGCTCCTAGTTCCTTAATTTAATTTCTCTGACATGGCACCACTCCGTCGAGTCCAGTCATCCATAGTTTCCAATTCCTCGGCAAGGCACCACATCGTTGGGGTCCTTGCATTCACTCTTTTCCGTTCTCGGCAGGGTACCGCACCGTCGGGCCCCTTCTACCGTCATCCTTCCGTTTTGACTTGCGGGAACTTCATGTAGGGATTTCAGGAGCCGTTACCTTCCATCCTCCGTCTACACGCTATCTAGGGACTAATGGCGCTGAGGAGTGAGTCCGTTCTCACTGCGCGCACCCTCAACTCGTACGTGACCAGCTCCGTCGTGGCCCACCTCGTACGCCCTCACGCTTTCCTCTTGAGCAAGCGGATCAGTGCTTATCTGCTCAAGCGTGGTATTCCATCGGAAGTCGACATCGTCGTCGCTCTTCCTGTGTGTGATTTACCCGTACTCTACGACCCTTCATGTTCCTTTGTGTGTCCGTTGGTGAACCGTCTCACTTGTTTCTACACACACTTCTCACAACAATTTATTAGTAGAACTGTCCTCCATAATCATCATCTGATTTCTAAATCTAGTATTGTTAAACATTTATGATTTATTCAAACTTCTAATCAAATATACATTTCGTCGACAAATACATAATCACCGTATAGCTAGTCGTTAAGCATTATCCATATGTACAATTTTCATATCAAAGTTAATCGTTAAACATAAAATCGTCCATTCACAATAACTACCCAAAAGCACATATATCAGTCAATCGTAATCATAAATATACTCAAAATAAAATCATAGGGTTATTTTATTAATGTTTCAAATAGTCGGTGACTCAGCAGGTGCCCTCAATGTCTATAGTAGTCTAGGGGCACTACAAAAACTAGTACCTCATTATTCTAAATAGTTAAGGTACTGAGGCAGGCATTACATACACCCCCTCTTATTAAAACTTCGTCTCGAAGTTAAGTCTCATGTACTCCATGGTGAGTTCTCTTTCTTTCCACATTCAATGCTTCAACATAACCAAAATTGCTAATAAAATTTCATTTCCTCCTTTCTAGCATCATATAAGTTATATATCTCATAATTGACAATATAACTAAATCATATCTTTCATAGTGTAGCAATCCCCACAACAGTCCTCTATTGGCTCATTAATTGTAACCAAATTTGAAATCATCCATAACAAATTCCTTTCATTCAGCAAAACTATAAATATATCATTTATGTAACTCTGTTAAGCACTAACACATTTCCACATAAGGAATAAAATCTTCAATACCAATTTATTCATTTTCTATGGTTACGTATAACTATCATATATTTTAAACAATATCTGAGTTTTCAAATAAGAATTAACCCTTCCGAATTCTGTTCTTCAATACATACCTTATCCATTCCTAAACTAATCTTACATGCAACCTCTCTCTTTTCATAATCCAAAGTATAATTAAATACTGGAGTTCCATTTACTTAATATATCTAAAAGTATAATGTCAGATTTGTATAAACAAAGTTATGTAAAGTTTTCTCCTCTTCCTAACTCGAGTACAACTAAGATTCTATAATTCAATGTAAGTTTAACTTCTCTCTTTTCTCAATCCAAAGCATGATTACAAACTAGTAATGCATACCTGCGAAGCCATCGCCTTGATTTTAGAGAATAAGCATTTACAACCAATAGATAAAATTCTGGACGCAAAACCCCTCATCAAAGTATATGAACCCTAAATACCATTCAAACTTTCATACTAGCAAATTTAGAGGAGAATAATTCTAACCTGTTCAAGAAGCTGGAAGTATCCTTGCCGAAGGAGAAGAAGTAAGAATCACAGCTTTGATTTTTCTAAGTCGATCTTCGTAGCAAGTGTATGTCATAAACTTAGCTTAGAAGACAATTATCACAATTCGTATCCAATTTTATTATAGAATGATAATTAGAATAACAATCATATCTCATTATTTAATTACTTTACGCCATAACTTCAAACAAATCATTTAATACACATACCATCTCTTCTCCTTTAGTTTACTAAAATCCATCTAAACAATCCTTCAGGTTTCGCATTCTATTGTTGACACCATGTAGCTTTCATTAGTTTAACTTCCAACAATATTTGGTGCATTTTCTTTCACCATGAATAAGTACTAACCCATCACCGAAATATTAATTTTAAGGGCATAAACATATACTTTCAATTCACCCCAACTTCATTGGTGAAGTTTCTCACTAACCTATTAATTTTAAATATCATTTAACACATAAAAATGGATTCGATGCATACTACCGAGTTTATTTGATACATTATAATATAATACTTCAACCATAAACAAACTATGACTGACTATCAAATGTAGGACTTCAACTATGGTTGACTATATATATATATATTGATACAAAGATCTTGAGTAAAGGAATAATACAAATATTCATAATCATGATGCTAAATGAGTGTAACTAGAATCTATCCTCTTTACTACTCTCCCTTATCTACAAGTAAACTTTTGACACACAACTTTTCTCCATTCTATCTACATAAAAATCATTTACCGGTGTGAGACTATGAATGAGATAATTATCATATAAAAAATATTTAAATTTCAATACACATTACACACTAGCTTCCACTATATGTTAACAACCCATTATTGGTCTTCTTCTTGTCATGTTTTTAATCTATGCATACACCTATAAACATCCTATCTCTAGTTTACCCACATATTACTATGTATGAAAATTTAAAACTTACATTAATGTGTATCTATCCACAATTTGTCTTCATTGCTAACTTGTATATTTAACAACTTTACCATACATAATGTTTAAATAATAAATCTATCTATACTTTAAACACATGAAACACTTATTTGAATGATCATTCACATACATATTGTTCCCAATGTTTAAACATTAAATTTGTCTATACTTCTAACATAATGATTAACCATATAAATTATCGATATTTAATATGTATCATTGATATTACACCTAAAACATTGGCTATATGTATCACTCATCGATAACAACATATAAATAAACATTATCACAAATTTTATTTATAATTTTAACTCTATGATAAACCATATCAATTCTCAATGTTTAACATATATTATTTATTTATATATCCTAGACAGTAGTTACATGTATCACAACATATAAATGAATTCCGTTAGCATCACTTTTTCCAGAATTCATACACCTGACACTAAGCTTAACTAAAGGATGATTACGAGATAGACAAGCACTCAAGCGAAACTGAAAGGTAGTCCATCAACGCGGTTTGGAGTAACTGCCTGGTTGCATAAGGTAATGTCACTGATAGTGGAAGACATCAACAAGGTCGGTGTGATCAATTACATTTACAAAAACAACTTACAGGTGGTATGCTTAAGAGACAGATATTAAGCTCATTCGATGTCACAGACGAATAATATGGCTCGACTTTCTAGTGGAGATATTGTAAACCACAACGCTCAATCATTTCAAGAGTTTAGATCTCAGGAAAGGAAAAAGGAGTTCGATCCAGTCGGAAAAGATAATACGAATCTCGGTCTCTAGCTGCCTGAAGGAAAATTGAATACACTCTTCAAACTTAAGGATTTTAATCCTAGTATAAGGAGGCGTAGTGCTAAATTCAAGTTTAATCACCACTTACAGAGTAGTAACTTTGATTCAACCAAACTCAAGGTAAGTAAAAATAAAATAAAATAAAATAAAACACATACTTAAAACACTGATTCACAGGATAAGGGTCTCAACATGACAACTATCCTTTTTATGCTAATTCTAAAGCAGACAATAATATGTATATATATTGGTACATATCACTACTATTTTTTTTACGACTAAATTATTGGAAAAGAAAATGCATAAAACTTCATATACCCAATTCCTAATTTTCTACAGCAATCGAATTAATTAAAATGTAGGACCCCTTGAACATGCATTGCGAATGAATTCTAAATGACTCATGCATCCATTTTACCCATAACCGAATGTCCATACTGTTTCGGCCTCCATTTGACAATTGAACTGTTCAAAGGCATGCCACGTGGATCTTCGACTTATTGGCTGAGAATACATTGAGAATACATTACTGACAGAAATTTACTACAAAATCGCAATCCGTAAGGGATTCCTTTTACCAACTTGTAATTTGCTAAAACATAAACATTATGAAAAATAACACAGGCAGCGAATATCATGTTGGAATCTAATGTTCCACACCTCAGCAACAAATACACAATTATATTTAACCGGGATGCCAACAATGGATTTCAAATCTAGGATGCAATAATTGTACCCACGAGTATCAGTGGGGAGTCACACTGCCTCCATTGGATCCGGGATGGCAACGAAGTTATCAATAACATTGATACAGTCAGCCGTTTAAAATATCTAAAAACTAGAATGCATTTACCTTGCTCCTCATGAATCACGTTATGGCGACATAATTACATGAAACAATGAACAGTTAGTATTCCTCAAGAATCACGCTTACCGTAAACAGTGGTATAACTATTATTGATCAATCAGTACTTCAAACAAATCGAAAAACTCCAGGATGAAATCACTGGGCATCTCATGGATCACGCTTAAGGCAACAGAATCTCATCCAACAAAGAAGAATCAGTATTTTAAGCACATCGAGAAATCTAGGGTAGAATTCACATAGTTACCTATGGTTCACGCTATGGTACACAGAGATACAATTAGCATTGAGCACGCGAAGGAAAGAAAGGGCGCAGTACTAGTACTAGAAAACACTACCCCTTTACTCCGATCTGCGTAATACAGAGGGGTATACAGATCTCTCCCACGTTTTTCAGAAAACAAAACAGAATAACGTACCCAAGTTTGACTGTGGTGATCAGTAAATGTGCATATTCTAAACATTAAATTAAATGCACAGTGAGCATAATACCTTTCTAATCAACTGGAAATCGGGCCCTCTTTCTCTACGCCCTCCCTTTCCATTTGCAATGTAGTATATAATACATCGACAGACCCAAAAAGAAGGGAAACAATATATAATTCTCCTGCTAATATTTCGACAAGTTGGATATCCACAAAGGAGAGAAATTATATAGTAGGATCAGATCTAAAGCAGAGATCGGGGTTCATGTAGTCCTTTGATCAAAATCCCCACATAGATCTAGCATCTTACACGCTATCAAAAGTCAGTATGCTAAATAGGAGTCAAAATTCCTAACTCTGATCTATAACTATTCAACAATCAATCACTGGAAAAGTAAAATAAATGAAAAGCCTTTCCGCTTGGAACCAATCGCTTACCCCATATGAATAATATCACCCAGACGCTTAAGCATCAACTCAAGATTAACGAATTCAAGTATTAGTTTAACACCAACTCCCAACAGATGGTGGAAGGAATAAGGTGACACGAACAAAAAAAATAAAAAATAGAGAGATGGAATCGAACCAAAATACTAGGTGCAAAGAGACAACCGCAGAGATTCACGGATCTCTGTCAAGAAATTATGCCTTTCGCGATATCCCCAGTTACATTATGTAGTAATTACAACCATAATTAAACAATCTAGTAATTAAAAAAAAACAGAACTACTCTAGTCTATTAAGAATTACGAATTAACCAAATCATAGTCATTTTACAACCGAACACTTATATGCATGGATGTAATGATATGTATATGGTGAAATACAATGACCAGCCAATAATCATTCAGCCGAATATTTATTTTCGGCATACACGTCGCTCAAAGGGGGTTTACAAAATGACATATATCCCAGCATCCATACATCACTTTTTTTTTTATATAATAATCAAAAGCTTATTATAGTTGACGGTTTCATTCGCCCAGTTAATACAATAGATAACTTTCGGTAAAAATTGACATAAAAGTAATACATTAGAACGATCTCATGGGTTGCGAACTAAATTTAAAGAAACTCAAACGAGACACCTCCTCATTACATCTCTAAGAGGGAAGGGACTACGTTCCAGGCTGGAAGGTTTAATTAATTCGAAGGTAATACGCCAGTGTTGCACACTGTCAACGCCGAAACTTAACTAGTCAAGAGTTGGGTTGTCGGCCTGTAATTTAACCAATGGAGTAACAGGAGATCAATAACATAATCTGGTGGAATATACGTAGGCATACTCAGGATAATCATTCTCGATTCATGGGGATAACACAAAGTTAAACAAAAATTTTGTAGGAACGAGAGTCGGCGCTCTCATAACTGGGACTATACTCTAGCAAAAACCGGATCTCAAAAGACATAATGAAACAGAACTCAAATACGTAGAGTTGAAGAGCACGCCAGTAAGGTTTATGGAATCTTCGACTGGGTAAGTCACTGTATCCCTGAATTTAATTACAACCATCGATCCAAGTTATATAAAAAGAATTGAATACTGGAATCGCGATACAAGACGCTGGATCAACTAATTTGATAATAGGATTTTTGAAATATAAAACAACATCGAGATGATCTAATCCGGGTATAAGCAAATCGAAAATTGCATTTGCAAAATTTGGTTCCGAGATCTAAACCGAGCTGGATGTAAACAAATTGAAATCTGAATTGCAAAATTAAATGCTGGGATCTATACCGATCTGGGCGTCAACAATTGAAAACTGAATTAAGACAAGTTAAATGATGAGATCTGCTCTGATTTGGGCGTGAACAAATTGGAAATTTAATTAAAACAAGTTAAACACTGAGATCTACACCGATCTGGGCGTGAACGAATTGGAAAAATGGATTGCAAAATTAGATGCTGAGATCTAAACTTAAAAAATAAAGATTTGACATTGCAAGGAATTACAAGTCGACCTGGATTTAGAGATTGAAAACTGTAATGGGGATACAGAACCAATCACGATACAGAACTAAAATAAGGAACCCAATACAAAACATACAGGGTTTAGTCAACAACGCCACGATGCAAAAATTATTCATAAAAGATAATCATATACGCAGTGAACAAATTCAAATTCCTGTGAGAATTTCCAGATCCATAATCTTTAAACAAGAGAAAAATAAATATAAAACATATTAGCAAATAAGAACCTGTAGGAAATACTGCTCCAGTTGAAGATGAAATTACTCAAGATCGCTGCTGCAATTCTACCGTTTTACCATCACGTTACTGAGGAACTCCCCCCCCCAAAAAAAAAAGAAAAGAGTCTGGTGCCCTTAAGGCTCGACCGGCTCTGATACCAAATGTAGAACCCCTCCTTTAGGGTCCCCTTGAACTGAACCTGAAACTTAAAAAAAAAACTTCATACAAACAAATTAGCCATCATAGTTATTGGAAAAATAAAATAAAAAGCGTGAATAACTTAACAAAAATAAGCAAAAATTTAACCTGTCAACCCGATCCGGTTGGTCCATTGTCGCCTTCGTCTTCCGTAGGATCCCTCCAGCAAAGCTCGTTTAACCATTGGCGAAGCAACCGTTAGCTTCGCCACCCAACCATAGGCTCATGCTTTCAGTCGCATGGCCTCCCCCGAGCTTTGGGTCGTAGAGCTCACACAAGTATTTCAGAAATTCAGCTTGGGCTTCCCTTCCCACCAGGATTTCTAAGCCAAACCCTTAGATAGCAGCAAGTCTTTGAGGCATTCAAAAATTACGACAATCGTCCAAATTATGGGCCCTTTACCCATTCCCCAAGCCTTCCTTATAAAGGAAAATCTCATGCGACACATGTCGCTTCATGCATAATTACATATTTTTAATTAATTATTTAATTAAAACACTCACCCATCCAAGTGTCAGTTTCTCTGGGAAGTGCACCAACACCCCTAAGTTTGCTCTAGTTTGTCCCCCAGATATTTTAATTAACTCCTAGCTTTTAGTTGACTAGGTGTCTAATCTTAGGATTCTATTTTGCTCCTAAATAATGGTTTCTATTATTTTAAATGCTCAACAAAAATAACTATTCATGTGCAAATGCCTAAATTATTTTTATGCATTTGCTAAGTAATAATCTAGAGTTATTCTCATAAGTTTTTATGTAGTTAAATTTAACAATCAAACTCACTAGGATCACGGTGTCGCGCCGTTGGGCTCCTAGTTCCTTAATTTAATTTCTCTGACATGGCACCACTCCGTCGAGTCCAGTCATCCATAGTTTCCATTCCTCGGCAAGGCACCACATCGTTGGGTCCTTGCATTCACTCTTTCCGTTCTCGGCAGGGTACCGCACCGTCGGGCCCTTCTACCGTCATCCTTCCGTTTTGACTTGCGGGAACTTCATGTAGGGATTTCAGGAGCCGTTACCTTCCATCCTCCGTCTACACGCTATCTAGGGACTAATGGCGCTGAGGAGTGAGTCCGTTCTCACTGCGCGCCCCTCAACTCGTACGTGACCAGCTCCGTCGTGGCCCACCTCGTACGCCCTCACGCTTTCCTCTTGAGCAAGCGGATCAGTGATTATCTGCTCAAGTGTGGTATTCCATCGGAAGTCGACATCGTCGTCGCTCTTCCTGTGTGTGATTTACCCGTACTCTACGACCCTTCATGTTCCTTTGTGTGTCCGTTGGTGAACCGTCTCACTTGTTTCTACACACACTTCTCACAACAATTTATTAGTAGAACTGTCCTCCATAATCATCATCTGATTTCTAAATCTAGTATTGTTAAACATTTATGATTTATTCAAACTTCTAATCAAATATACATTTCGTCGACAAATACATAATCACCGTATAGCTAGTCGTTAAGCATTATCCATATGTACAATTTTCATATCAAAGTTAATCGTTAAACATAAAATCGTCCATTCACAATAACTACCCAAAAGCACATATATCAGTCAATCGTAATCATAAATATACTCAAAATAAAATCATAGGGTTATTTTATTAATGTTTCAAATAGTCGGTGACTCAGCAGGTGCCCTCAATGTCTATAGTAGTCTAGGGGCACTACAAAAACTAGTACCTCATTATTCTAAATAGTTAAGGTACTGAGGCAGGCATTACAGTATTCCCTTTGATACTCAACGAACTAGATCTGAATTTGATATGATGACTAAAATATTGGCCATAGATGATACCTTACATATGCTCGAGCTAAAGATAAATATCAACGGGAGAAAGCCATGACTGCGAAATATAACTCATTAATGAAAACAAGACAGACTCTTGTGCCTCTTCCTCTTGGAAATAATTTAGGTGGATGTAAATGGATGTATAATTTTTTTTACTACATATAGATAGATTGAAAAACATTAAGCCTTTATAGTAACACAAGGTTTTTCACAACAAGAAGGTATTGACTTTACTAAAACTTTTTCTCCAGTTGCTAAAATGAACACACCAAGAATCATACTTTATCTTGCTATATCTTATCAATGAGAAGTACACCAAATGGATGTCAAGAGTTATTTTTTGAATGGTGATATTCGAAAATACATTTATATGAAACAACCACTTGGTTTTATTACTAGTGAAACTTCAAGTTTGGTATGCAAAAATCGACAAGTCTTTATAGACCTAAAGCTTGGTATGAACAAATCGATACATATTTTTTGAAGAATGGTTTTAAGAGGTGCATATCTGATCCATATCTGTATGTTAAGAACTTTGATGATGATGTCCTCATTGTGGTACTTCAAGTGGATGATCTTATCCTTACTGATATCCAAATTACATTTATACAATAAATGAAGAATAATATTAAGAATGGATTTGAAATGACCTATTTAGGCCTATAACATTATTTGTTGGGTCAACAGATTTGGTATATGCTTGATGGTGTATTCCTCTCCCATCCTAAGTATGATACAAATTTACTTGGTTTCATATGAGTGATTGTAGGCCTTCTCCAATGCCGTTTAGGTTTGGTGCAAAGTTAAATTTTGATTGTAATACTCCTCTTGTTGATGCCACATTGTATCATGATACGTAACTACAAAACAATGATTTGGACAAAGTTGATTTACATAAATGAAAAAGGATTTTTACCACCAACCACCCCGCTTGTGGCAAGTTTGATATATTTGACACACAACAAAATTGATATATCTTTTTCAGTCAACATGGTTTCGAGGTTTATCCAAAAGCCTCATCAAATTCATCAGAAAGCAACAAAGAGAATTCTAATATATTTATAGGGGACAATGCATTATTGTGTTTTACATTTTAGCAGGTCTACAGTCTCACTTCTTGGTTATACATATTTTGATTAGGAAATGGATAATTCAGATAGAAGCACTACTGAAGGGTACCTCTTTCATCTTGGTTCAAGTACGATTACATGGTCTAGTAAGAAGTTGAGAAATATTTTTCTTTCTTCTTGCGAAGTAGAGTACCTGGAAATCAAGGAAGCAACTGAAGAAACACTGAGGGGCATGTTCTTACAGAGTTTGGATTGGTTCAAAAGTTTCCTATTGAGTTAATATGTGACAATTAGAATGCAATTAAGCTTGCATACAATTCAGTGTATCACTTCAATACTAAACACATTGACCTTGATACTCATTACATTCTATATCTTGTGGCATATGGTGTTATTTGATTAACATTATACAATGCATTGGATGATATGTACAAAAAATATTTTTTAAACATAGATTGACAAGCGATGCTTGCTATTGAATGAATCACACCGGTGTGTATCCTAAAAACACTCATCAGTGCACCATGAAACCGGGCGCACTAGAATAGGGTAAACTAAAATAAAGAAAGACACCAAAATTCATTTTCTCCTTTTATCAGTGTCAAAGATTGCCTAGGACCACCCATGCACCGATTCTCCATTTTTACACCCATGCCCCATGTAATCGGCGCGCCTCATTCGATTTCTCCAACGATTTGATTGGTTAGTGGAGTTGAAAGTTCTCCATGTTGTTGGAAAATTTGATTTCTTCTATACGTGGAAACCATGACTCCTAGGTAAGCAAGAGCCCATGTATTTGTTTATTACCTTTTCATTTAAATTTTTAGCGGATTAAAAATTGAAAATGTACTTGATTTTGTAATTTAAAAACAAAGTTTGCACGATGCACTTTGTCTGTATGTCTCACACCAGCCTCGATGATCACTGCACTGTGTTTAAACACATAGCACACCGATAATGGGCGTTTAAAAAAAAAATAATGCACTGTTTGCAGTGCTTTATGCCAAATACGGCTACAGAGGATACATTACGTTTTGTAATTTATTAATGGTTCATGTTCCAAATTTATTATAGGTTGTAATTTCACATGGAATTGTAATACATGTTGGGATGAATACTTAACTATAATTGTTAGGTACACATTCAACATTTGGTCACATCAACACTCATGGGTCCATCACTTATTAAAAACACAAACAAAAAGCAAAATTTCATAGTATGTGATTTCTACCATGAATTATTAATGAGAGGAGTGCTACAATAAATATTATTATTTAGAAGATCTAAATAATCTGATTTTAAGATCATGAGTCACGACCAAGCCAAACACCAAATTGGTGTATGAGACCCCCTTGTTTGTGAGACATGGGATCACCTCCACACAACGATTTGGCTACTAAAGCCTATGGAGGTGTACATATCCTACCCCTCTCCAAATTTGAACCTACAACCTTCTAGGAGAAAACATATTGCATTGGGTAATGCTCATAGGGGTGAAGTAGGATTGAAACAAAGAAAGTGAACTGCATAACTTTAGTTGCCACTTTTGGAACTTTCATTTGGTAACCATGACTTCTTGGGGAGGTTACCCATCCCAATTGGACTTTGGATCCACTATGATTAACCACAATATTTTTCACATAGTCAAATCCACTTAACATGGTACTTTATTTGCAAAAATTTACGAAGTATTCTTCCTTGCGAACTATTCAAAGCTCTCTTCTCTTTATCTAAGCACATGGAAGGTTTTATTTGAAAAAATTTACCAAGTATTGTGCCTTGCGAATCATTTTGATATCCCTTATTTTTATTTAAACACTTGAAATGTTTTTGTAGTCTAGGGTAGCGAAGGAGAGGGGAGATCATGCCACCCAAAGGGGCAGCCTTTTTTGCGCCTAGGGTAGCGGAGGGGAGTGGAGGGGGAGGGGGAGGGGGAAGGGGAAGGGGGAGGGGGAAGGGAAATGGAGGAGGGAGGGGCAAGCGGAGGGGAGAGGTCGGTGAGCTGCAGGGGAAGGGCCCTGTGCGCAAAAAAGGAGCCCCTTTGGGCAACACGATGCCTCCCACTCCCCCTCCCCCCCCCCCCACCCCCTCCCCCCCCGCGTGCTCCTCCTCCCCCGCCGCTCCCCTCCCCTCTCCTCCCCTCAACACATGAAACATATGTTAAAATTTCATGTAGATTTCTTTAATATATATTAAATCTATATAATTTATGTTTATGTAGAAAATAATTATATAAAAAAATATTTCTAAACAACCAACTATATATCAAAACTGATTTTACATTCACTGTTATGCTTGTGCTTGTAAAACAAAATTATTATTAAATAATACTAATAAATAAACAACTACATACCAAAAATGATTTTGCATTCATTCTTATGTTGGTTAAACAAAATTATTGTTATAGAATTTGTGAGGCTAAGTTTATATTTCATATATATATATATATATATATATATATATATATATATATATATATATATATATATATATATATAGATATATATATATATATATATATATATATATATATTACTATGAAATATTTTAAATAAAATATTAAAAAAGTTATATATTTTAGAATCTAAAATAATAAAATTAAATAGGGGAGGGGAGCGGCGGGGGAGGGGAGGAGGGAGTGCGCAATGGGAGGGGGAGGGGGAAGGGAGGAAAAGGGGGAAGGGGAAGGGGGAGGGGGGAGGGGGAAGGGAGGAGGAGGGGGAGGGCGCAAGTGGAGGGGGAAGGGAAATGGGGGAGGAAGGGGGCGGGCGGAGGGGAAGGGCAACGAAGGAGAGGGGAGGGGAGAGGCCGATGAGCGTCGGGGGAGGGGAGGAGGGAGCAGGCTGGGGGAGGGGGGAATTTTTTTATTTTTAAATTTTTTTATTATATAATGTTTCAAATTTAAATTTTCTTTTAATTTTTTTTATTATATAATATTTCAAAGGGTGGGTTTTAAACTTTGGGTTTTTTTGTTTGTTTGTTAAAACAATGTGTGCGTGAAGAGGGTTTAAGGTAGGGGAGTGACGTTAAATTCAATATTTTATTTGTTATATAATATTGACTTATGATCTTTTATTTGTTAATGTGACTATGGACTTTGTCATTATTGTTATTGTTGTTATAATTGATGGTTGTTGCTATTAAATAAACAAATGGCTCAGTAAAGGCAAGTAAAAGAGTATGAGATACCATGGAATCCAGCGAGTGAGGGGGAATGGGGACATCCCTAGCACCTTAGAACTTGTTTTTGGCTTGATTTTTTCCACCCTAGTTCATATTTGCACCTTGGTGACATTAATAATGTTGGTTACCCAAACATTGTACGACATACCCTATTTTTGATTTTATGGACTATGGAGTTACTATTGCACCTCATGCATACCTCAGTGGGACCCTCTATCCTAGTGGACCCTCCTTGAGTGAAATATTCACTTTTATGGACCCCACTTGCACTAACATTCCCTATCCTTAGATTTTAAGAGATGTAACCTAGAATTTAGCTTCCACCTCCTTGATTTGTTCCTCCACCTTGACAAGTGTGCCCCACTCATCCATTCATCTCTTTTTGTGCTTATGGGATATTTATGACCCTATTGGATCCTCTCTCTCAAATAATGCACCCTCCTTCATGTTTTGTAACTCCCTTATGCATTAGTGCACCTCCTTGTGCTCTTCATGGATCCAATCCTTAGTTTTTGGTAACTCCTCCTCATGGTGCTAATTTGGGAAGGGGAATCTCCCAAACTAAGACACCACTCCACCAATTTGAGTTAAGTCTCCATGATGAAGCCTAAAGTTACCTCTTTCTAATTTGAGTTGATTCCCTTGGGTTAGGATTGGTCTCCTCATGCTATAAAATTCATGTGCTCTCTCCTTGTTGAAGCTAATCCTACGCTTTGGGTCACTTGCCTTGTGAATCACTGTGTTATTAGTGTTGACGATATTGAGACTGTGTTGAGGTTGTGTTGATACTGAATGTTTGTTGCAAGACCCTTTCAAAGGAGTAGTATGGTTTTCCATTCCAGAGAGTTAGTATGGTGAATTGTCACCCTTTGCTTCCATTATATCACTCTACTAGTCAAGGTTCTCATACATGAATCCAGGAAATGGGGTGGTGATATCCTAAGGGACAAGTTAGGTGAAGGGAGTCATATCCCATATTTAGTGGAGAGAGAGACATGAAAGTAGTATTGGGAAGCATTATGGTTCTTGGAGGGGGTAGTTTCAAGAGTTTTTAGATTGAGTGTACCTTTTCCTGTGGATTCATGGTCTCATCTTGGGGGTGATCTATTCAAGTGAGTTAGAATTGAATGTGTCTATGGCTGGGAGGAAAGTTTTCCCGTTGAATCCAGTTCCCATTTGAATATAAGTATTTGTTCATATGCTTATTTATGTTATTTTATAATGTTTATGTGCCTTGGAGGATGAATTATTTCCTGGTTATGTTTACGGTTTATGTGCCAAGAATTGTATGCAGGATGGATGGATTTCGTACATTGAAACTATGAATTACTATGAACCTCCTCTAACATCTATTATTTCTCTTCTCCTTTGTGATATACAATTGTGGCTCTCATGTTGTTGAGAGAGGTGCAACCATATGTTCTGGTTCTCCTACTTATGTTCATTTATGGGCAATTGTGGCTCTCATGGTGTTGAGAGAGGTGCAACCATATGTTTTGGTTCTCCTACTTATGTTCATTTATGGGTTGTGAGACATATCCCATTGCATACAGAGTGATGTCTCCAGTAAGGAATACCTTTTTTTTCATTGAAAAAGATTTATGTATGACCAAGTTATGATTGTTTTGGCCCGACAATGTTTCCGATGCTGAAAGGAGCGTGCTCTGTCCTTTGATTTAGAATACATTTGTATGAAGATCTGTTCTATTGTTATATATGATTTTATTATTGTGTATCTATAATATTGTTGCATATCTAATTATATTATTGTAGATATGATTTGTATTGGTGATTGGTCGTTGGAGGGATGGCATCCATACAACCTAAATCATACTAGTGAAAGTTGGTTGCACGGGACAACCACGAGATCTGATTTTTCGAAGCTTGTAGATGGAATCCTGTGTATTTATTATAATATGGTTTGTGTGGTTTGATATTTTATGTACTTACTATTCAATCACACCAATCAACATACATACACATAAGTACTAATATCCTCATATTGATACATGAGTAATATCCTCATATCGATACACAAACATGATGATAATCACAACAATTGAGTATTTACAATCACGTTTTCAATAATATTACAATCCAATAACTATTATTGAGTACATGGCTAATTATATGTTTTAAAATAGAGTTACTGGAGATTCCAATTATCACATCTTACTCATGTATCTTTAATTTTTATTTCTACAACAAGTTTGCATTCAATAGTATGTACATTGGGGAAGATGTTGTGCCTGGGTTTTATGCATTTTACTTTTAAAGAGGCTAAACGTTTTTAATTTCTTGGTTGTATGGCTTGTTGGCCTAACCTTAGATAACCTTATTATACTGTGCTATATTGATCTTATTCCATTTTCCCTAGGTTTTCCAGTTCCTTTGGCCTTAGTCGGGTCAGGGACACTATAACTCCCAATCGAAGCCTAAATATATTCTCCTTCGAAGATTAATTGGCCAGATCGATTAATTTTATCCTCTTTCCCTTGCTCTCATATTTTTCATGTGATAAGGGAGACTAATTGGCCCACCGATGCACATGCAAACTGGGTGGTGAACTTACCGATGGGCATACGAATAGACAAAGGGATAAGTCCCACCTTCCAAGTCATACCATGATGATGACCTTAGTTAGCATGATGAAAGGGTCTTCGAATTTCGGTGGCGTGGTGTTCTGGAACGTGTGCTTCCTATTGACAATCATGGAGTCAGGTGGTGAATTAATTGTCCCTCAGCCTGCCAAATGTTAAAAGAAAGTGAACTAAATATCTTATAGAATGTCCCAGGTAAAATATCTTCCTCCCAACATATGGATAAGAATAATCCGGTGATGGATTGTATAATGCATTTACTCTCATGCAAGGTGATCCGTTCTTGGGGTTTTGAGACAAAGATGAAAATAAATGGGATGAGAAATTTAAACTCCACCATCTAAACCATTTGGAATGGTATAAAATTCGTAATTCTGTTGGGAAAAGTTGGCAGATATGTAGTGGAAAATTGTTGGGCATGTACCTTCACGATGGAACTTGAATTCGACAATGCAAGGTCTCTATAATGTGTGAAAATTAGAGTAATTCAGACTATTTTCTGTCTCATGGGGTTGATCAAATTTCATCTAAAATAAATATTCTAAAACACAAACTTTCTTCCCTGGATTTTTGCTTGCATTTGTTTGAGAGTCAATATGAAGTTCAAATTCGATAGTTGGAGTGGGAGGCAAAGTTGGAAATACAGGAGCATTAGTCTCAAGAGCGCAGCACCGCCAATACCCTTGAAGCTCAAGGAAGGATAGTCCAGGAGTTGGAGCGTCATTTGGGCCTTCTCAGAAACTCAGTTTTCCAAGGCCCCAGACAATTCCTTTACGATCAAGTAGGATCCAGCGCTTCCATGCATGCTATTTGGAGAAGGTTATTTCTCCAATTTTTCTTAAATGATCTAAATTTATTGCAAATGTCTCAAGTTCTTAGGTGTTTATGTTCAGATTTACATTAATCAAGATGTTTTTAGAACTTTTATTTCACCTCGAGTTGGGGGAATTTTTTTTGTAATATATAGTAATAGTTTTGGTCTTTGTAGTCAGTGCTGGAGTTTAGTAGACAACTTCTCATGAACTATTAGATGTTATATTTCTATGTGGCTATGCCATATTTTTTAATATAAAACTCCATTCGCACTTGTTGAAACAAAATAATCTTATTTCTCGAGTATTTAATATAAGATTTGTGGACTATGAAAGACTAAATATTAAATATTGAAATACTTTACTTACATGTTGAAAATTTTGTAATTAATTACCCATATGACATCCTGAGATCCTAGTTGAAAAAACATCAAGTCTTCCAAGTACTCCATAGTCAAATCTAATTGGAAATATTTCCAGGTTGAGTTAGCTCAGTCTCAAGGCATCATGTCCAACTCACCATCAGTGAATTGCAGAAGCGATTTTGTAGGCCAGATACTGACCCTTGTGTAACTCGTGGGTTATTCACTACCCGACAAGTCCAACTCACAGACAAATGGGAATACTGGTCTACATCAAGTATAAATTCCAAAAAGGAAAAAAACCCTCATTTTGAATAATATTTTCTCTCGAGTATTTTTCAGTTCCTTGCCAGTATGAGTTCCTTCCCTCTAGCTTTAAGGAACCGATTTTTAATGATTGTATAGAATTTATCGTGAGTAGCTCAATTTTAAAATATGGTAAATATTTTAAGGAAGATTAGTCATTAGGATACACCATATTAGATACCTCCTCAAGGTTGGATATTTACAAGTTACAAAAATGCACATAATCCCATAATATTTTACTAACCTTTGCAATAGAAACTTCGTAACCAGGACCAAACACATCAACCATTCTAAGATCCTAAGCTCAATTCTAAGATTTGGATAGCCATTTCTTAAAAACCAACCATGACCCACAATTGTTTTCCTCAATTTTGAGTCTTAAATTAAAAAACTAAAACACAAACAAATTTGGGTAAATTTATACCCCTGTAGCACAATCGCAGTAAACATATCCCCACAATTAAACCAACTAACCATATGATACCCATAAAACCTTGATTCTAGGGCCATAAAAATTGAACATACCATAAAAATTGTTGAATAGAGCTGCATGAAAGAGAGATCCCAAGAGACTAACCTGTAACTCACAGCCACATGAAAGTGAGAAACCCCATCAAGCAGATGCCAAATGGGACTTTAGAAACCATCACTTCGCAAAATCGGGGGTGAATGGGACTCCAAAAAATACCATTTCCTGAAATTTAGGGCGAATAGGAGCTGCTATTGTTGGAAATGAAGGGCGAATAGTGCTACAAAATTGCCATTGTTAAAAATTGGGGGCGAATGGGGTAGAAAAGGCAAAATCGCTAGAAATTGGGGGCGAATGGAAGATCCAAGGAAAATTTGGATTGGATAAAAACATTTTTTTCTACAATTTCTCTCAAATATGATTGGGCTAACCTTGTTTTGAATATTTAAAAAAAATAGCGGGATAATTAATATTAACCATAAAATACCCCTTCTATATAAAAATTTTTCCCATAAATGTTTTAGAACCCTCTAATTTCATCCCTAAAATTTTCCTTGGTTAAGTTTATGATTTATTTGTTGAACTGGTACATTTTTTTCTTTTACACAGTTATGTATATTATATTATCTATAAATTTATATATACTCATCACATTTTATTTTTATGCTTGTAGATGGAACAAAAAATATGGAATGAAATAAAGTTAATGAACAAAGCAATTCAAATAAATCAGGAAGTATATCCCTTGAGGATGATGAAGAGATGGGGCATGGAAGTAGCCCGAGCAACTACAACATTTCAAGAGATGATTGATAATCAATACATTTGAATGTTGTTATTGCAAGTTGTATATTTTGAAATTTTTATTTGTGAAAAACAAACATTTTTTGTAATGTGGACATATTACCCCAATTGGATGAGGATAAGTAATCAATAATTATAACAATGTCAAACTGACATTTTGATTATCAACGACCTTTATATTTTCCCATATTTTGGATTCTTATTCGTATATAAAAAATGGGTTTCTTCTTCTACTGGATTGTCTAATGTTGCAAAATGTTACATTATTGATTCAATATATGAATGATATTTACATTGTGACTATGAACAAATGTGTATGCAACGCACTTTTTGAAACACGATAGTTAAAATATAAAATTAAATATTGTTATAAAAATATTTGTTTCTCGAATAATTAATTGAAAATTTGTAAAAAGAAAAAAAAAGACCATATTTACATATTAGGAGCATGAAAAAATTCACCACAACACCATACACAACCTATAAAATAAATAAAAACTATATTTACATATCCGCAACATGGAAAAATTCACCACAAAAACATATGAAATCTATTTATTTCAACTAATTAGTGTCTTTTATTCATTTCCATGAATTTATCCCTACTCAAATTTTAGCCACAAATGCTCTTTAACATAAGAAATGTACCAGTGCTCTTTACATATCATACACATAAGTTTTCATTGATATATTACACATAGGTTTTCATTGATATATTATATGCATTAGTTCTCATTGATGTACTAAATGCACCAGTGCATATTAGTAAATTATATGCACTGGTTATAACAGTGCACATAATATAGCATCTGCACTGGTTCATTTAAATATACATACACATTGGTGCTTTAATAAAATATATGAAGTATTGGTGTGTTTCGGACATCACACCAGTGCTATTACAATGTACTATATGCACCCATGTGTGCACGCATTAAAACATATCGACCGATGTGTTGGAAATGGATGCACACGCCGATGTTATTACTATCATGTATAATCATCGGTGCATTTAAGTTGTATGTACGCATTAGTGCATTTTAATTATAGAAGACGTACTGGTGCACATTATATAAATATAAACATCAGATAAAAAACATATGCTAAAACCTTCGACCTACCAGTTTGTTTTAATTATAGTGAATATCTATTATAACCTCTGCAAAAACCTTCGCTACCAAAAACATGCAGCAGAGGGTTTTTGGACATTTTTTGCCAAACTTGTAACACTAAAAACCTCTTCTCTAACCTCCGCTAAAAGGTGTTTTCCTTGTAGTGAATATAAATTCATTCAAGATATTATAACAACAAGCAAATATCGTTAATGGAGCTAAGAAAGTGGAAAGATAACCTGCTTTTGGAGGTTGTCTTATCGTTGCTCTCGCACTTGAGACTTGACGTGCTCCAATCTAAGGGTTTCATACTTGAACAAGAGATATAAAGCTTCCTCAAAGCTTCTAACATTAAAAAATACATGAATTAATTCTAATGCATAAACATAATAATTAATAATGATCACTAACCTACTGAGGATATTATCCCTCCTTAGCGAACAAAGATCAAATAGTAGAAAACTTAAGGACAAAGTTTGGGGGGATTGTAAATTTCTATTAATGAAGTACAAGAATAAGATACATTTTACTTCACTGCAACTACATCACCATTTGAAACAATAAACCGGGTTCCTATGCACCTAAACCACTCATGCTCCAAGCTCCTTAGATATTTAGCTTCCAGTGATGTATAAAGTAGAAGTCATATAAAGAGAGATGACTTCAACATCAAAGAGAAACATAAATCAAGGACAATATGCCTATAGGGACCCCAACTTGGGTCCCCATTTTCTCTTAATAAAATTAGATATTTTCACTGTTTACATTCTTGTCAAAGTTTATGTTTTGTTACTGTTTTCATTTCTAGTTATGTTTAAATTTCATGCCAGTAAAAAAAATATAACATTTACAATTACATTTACAGGTTTGAAATAGTTATATTTATTGTTTTATCTAATTCTAACAATTACTATTTGTGCAGGTGTAACAACAAATACATGTGTACTCATTCATAAAATTATCATTTTTCATAACTTGAAATTAATGATTTACAAGGTTAGAAATTAATTGTATACCTGAATGAGAAATACCTCTTAATAGCTAGTAGATCCTCCTTTGTTGCTGCTCCCTTTTGTTGCCCTACTTGCTTCCCTACAACCAAAACCTTTCCCCCAAACCTTATGAAACTCAACCAGCCCAAACAAGTATACCACCCTGCCAACTGGCGAGGTCTCGCCGACCACCCAACTCCAAAAGTACCCCCTTAGACCCTCGATCCCAAACCGAGTACAATCCACCCACAGTTCTATCCCCTTGCAAATTCTCCAACAAGAACCCCATGTTTTTCTGCTCTCAAAATCATATCTTTACTGAATTTTCTATGTCCAAAATCCCTTCTTTGGTTCATATGTATTTTATTTTTACACGTTTCAACCGTAGTAATTTCTAAGCAACCTTCGACCTTACGACTCAAAGTTTCCTAATTAACTTATATTCAATCTTTATTTTAATTAATCAAATCAATTACAATTATAAATTAATTAATAAATCCTTAAAGTATTTACCCTAATCGATACTTATTCATTACTGTAACCTAATTAATTAATTAATCCTAATTATTTGTAATTAACCTAATAATCATTCATAGCACTATTACTATTCAACATTACTCTATCAATTACATTTAACTTGATTAATAATTACTACTAAAGATAAGAATAGCCCAATTAACATTAACTACTCACTATTAACACATAATGAACATTAGTAACAATAATTAACATTATTCCAAATTAATAACATTAATCCACAATAATTAATCATTAACCAACTTTATTAACATTAATCGACTTTATTATCATTCAATTAATATTAACCTAATTGAGCTTATAATTACAATTTAACATTTTAATCCTTAGTCTTGACTAATTAAATTTATTAACAATCACTCAAGCATTACTAATTAATTGCATTAGTTATTGCCTAGGTTAACCATAGTTCATTTATTAATCAACACTAATTAATTATTAATCGACAATAATTACATTTTTATTCAACATTATTTCACGAAATTTATAAATATGTAGGTGAGTTATGTAAGCGTAGCTACTGCTTACATACCTCACGTAAGTACACTAACAATAATAAATCATACAAATCAATCATAATCATGAAACTTATTGTTTACTGACACATGTTTAACATAGTTTGCAAGGTACAGTCTTTTACCTAACTGCATCCCCTTAAGTTACGACAATTCATACATTACTGAGTTACGACACATAATCAATCGAGGGTTTTCCACACACACACACAGTTAGATCTTGTTTTCATCCCGACTTCAAGCTACGTCTATCTACCTACATCCTCTACCTAAATCACAACTAACTTCCACATCCTATCCTTTCCTTTGTTGGACTACCCTGAAGTGTTAAGCCATGACTGGCTCCAACTAGAACCCGTAAGCAGAATTGTCGACTAATTCGACCAAGCTTCCCCAGCAGGAAACCACCAGTCATCATCACACTCCTTGGGGAGCGCGTCGTAGCACAACCCTCCCATGACTCTGGGTTTCGGGGATAAACGGTGGGTAAAGCCTCCACCTCCCCTAATGGAAGAAGGGACTATGTATACCTAACATAATAACTGCGTTGCACCTGTACTCAGTTTTTCATCGTATAACCAATCTGGGTGGTTGAATTTCCTGAAACCCTACCCCACCCATGTCATAATATACACCATAATAATCATGCCTAAGTAAATAATGCATCACTCGCATACCATTTATCTTTCGAAGTCCATGTCCTCGAGGCTCTCCCACCTCGTAGGATCTAGCTATTACTTAGCCTTTTAACCTGTAAGTTAGTCTCTGACATACAGTATAGCATATCGTGCACAAATATTCAACATGTACACATACATTTCATCATAACATAACAACAATAAATTCATTTATTCGCCATGCACCTAGCATAACATTCATTTATTCAACATATAACTGCAATGCGTTACAATGCCACTAAAGGGAAGTAGGGCATATAGGCTCTGGAGGATAGGGTAATTCTTCTAGCATAACCTTAAATAGGGTGTGGTATCCTCCTTTGGTTCACCACTTCATCTTATATGATTTTGGGATGATTAATGTGGTAACCAAGTAGTTTGAGGATTGTAAACGAGGCCAACTGAAGTGTAAAAAACTTCCGTAAAATCTTATGAACACCCACAATATTTATAAAACACCCACAAATATTCATAATCCCACACTTTGATAATGAAATAATATATTGATGATTGATGATGTTATTACAATGGATTGGACACCTTTAAATATGGCTTGGCCATTAATATGAGGAGACACGTCCTCTTGTTAAAATATAATTAATGTTTATTAAATATTCTACATTATTATTATTTACTAATTATTATGTTACTTATTTACTATTTAATATTCGTAACATTTCCTTCCCCTTAAGGGAGGCTTTTCCCTCAAAGCTTATTTTGATGATGTCTTCTTATTCTAGGTTGTGTTTTTATGAGTACTTGAACATTGCAATCTGGACTGGTTTCTTTCTCTAGATGTGATCTTGGAACTTGTGTTGTAATCCTTTCCGCCTAAATGGTGAGTTTTTGAAACAATACAACTTGTAATTATTTGTTTTCCATGTCATCTTTTGGTTTCCATTTATGAGGAATTATTCTTCACTTGCACCTTTTGCACTACTTGTGAGCCAAACATCAGATGCCATAATAATGGGATCATTTTTAAAAGATACTCTTCGATTTTAGAAATTGAAGTGATGGTCATCTTTAAGTGTTTGGAGTTTTAGGACATCAGTGTGAGCCTTCTTAGTTTCATTAGGCCATATTATTGTAGATGGTTTGCATCTCACAACTTTGGTGAGCGTGTACTTTAATTTTAACAGTTTCAAATATGTTTGGTGGTTTGAATGACACACATTTATGTCTACGTCAACTTGATTGGAAATATCTAGTTCTTGTATTAGTTTTCTTTGAATTGGAGCATCATGGATTCTTCATTGAAACGAAGCGTCCATGATTTCCATAGGACTGTGTCCAAAGATCCAATTTTGGAATAGCATAAATGTTGGTCATCTGTTGTAACTTGCCTAATATGACTTCCTAAACATGTGGATTCCATAACTATTGTGTCATTTGGTTCGACAACAATAAGCCGACAATATACATCATCATTTGGAATGCAAGTAACCATGGGCAAGGGCACCATGTCTGTATGTTTATATTCACTTGTGTTTGTAGAACTATCATCAATTTTTCCGTCCTATTTAAATAGGTATTGACTACTTCCACGACTTTCAACTCCATAAATAAAATTAATAGACTTATTTGGAAGCAGTTGTTGAGAACAATGTGTAATTGTTTTGTCCGTTAAACTTGTGGACACATTTTCATCTTTATTGACATTAAAACTGGATGGTGATATGGAACTGCCATGTCATTCAATTTAATGTCCAAAACATCAATTTGACCCTTTTCATATTCTTTATCAGGTTTTTCTTCTTGGACTTGAAAATTAGATTTAGATTTAATTTCCAAGTCTTTGTCATCATTAAATGAGTATGCAACATCGATATAAACATTAGAGCTCTCAACAGTTGCAATTTTAGGCCCTTTGTCATAGTAGTAATCTCTTGTACTATTTTCTGCTTGTGTTAATTCATGAGGCGGTTCCTCTCTATATGATAGAATTGTTTAATTTAGATGGCCTTCATTGCTTTCACTCTCCTTTTTATGTTCTTCTTCAAATGGTTCTTCGGACATATTTCAATCATGGCATATTTTTATTATTTCATTTATAGTTTTTGAAATATCTCCCATTATCTCTTCTTTAGGTTTCCTCATTTATTCATATAAGTTGCCATTTTTTGAAAACATTTGTGTGATGGATATTTTTTTCTCACTTAAGGATAAAAGTATTTAAATATAATAACTAATTATTATATTTAATAATTCAAATTTATTTTTAATAATAATATTAATATTATTAATAAAGTTTTATTAATAATATATCTTCCCTTTTATTATTATATCACTTCTATTATAAATGTTCGAACCAGAAAACAAAACCATAAATTGGTTTTATAAAACTGTGCTAGTTTTATAAAACCATGTGCTTGTTTTCTTTCTTAACTTTTCTTTTCTTACTTTTTTTTTATTTTTTTTATTTTTTTACTTTCCCCTTTTTTTAATATTTCTTTATTCTTTTTACTTCTTTTTCCCACTGTCTTTCTTTTATTTTCTTTTCCTTTTTATTTTCTTTAGGTCAAAGACCTAATTTGGAGAACGCTCGAAATTATTTAGCCAAAATCCAAATCAATGAAATGCCCAAGAAGGGGCTCTGATACCACTTGAAGTGTAAAAACTTTATAAAATCTTATGAACACCCACAAATATTTGAAATCCCACATTTTGATAATGAAATAATATATTGATGATTGATGATGTTATTACAATGGCTTGGCCACCTTTAAATATGGTTTGGGAGACATGTCCTCTTGTTAACATATAATTAATGTTTATTAAATATTCTAAATTGTTATTATTTATTATTTATTATGTTAATTCATGAGGCAGTTCCTCTCTATATGATAGAATTGTTTTATTTTGATGGCCTTCATTGCTTTCACTCTCCTTTTTATGTTCTTCTTCAAATGGTTCTTCGAACATATTTCAATCATGGCATATTTTTATTATTTCGTTTATAGTTTTTGAAATATCTCCCATTATCTCTTCTTTAAGTTTCCTCATTTATTCATATAAGTTGCCATTTTTTGAAGACATTTGTGTGCATGGATATGTTTTTCTCACTTAAGGATAAAAGTCTTTAATATAATAACTAATTATTATATTTAACAATTCAACTGTTTTTAATAATAATATTAATATTATTAATAAAGTTTTATTTATAATATATCTTCCCTTTTATTATTATATCACTTCTATTATAAATGTTTGAACTAGAAAACAAAACCATAAATTGGTTTTATTAAACTATGCTAGTTTTATAAAACCATGCGCTTGTTTTCTTTCTTAACTTTTCTTTTCTTACTTTCATTTTTTTATTTTTTTACTTTCCGCCTTTTTAATATTTCTTTATTCTTTTTACTTCTTTTTCCCACTATCTTTCTTTTATTTTCTTTTCCTTTTTATTTTCTTTAGGTCAAAGACCTAATTTGGAGAACTCTCTAAATTATTTAGCCAAAATCCAAATCAATGAAATGCCCAAGAAGGGGCTCTGATACCACCTGAAGTGTAAAAACTTTATAAAATCTTATGAACACCCACAATATTTCTAAAACACCCACAAATATTTGAAATCCCACATTTTGATAATGAAATAATATATTGATGATTGATGATGTTATTACAATGGCTTGGCCACCTTTAAATATGGCTTGGCCATTAATATGAGGAGACATGTCCTCTTGTTAACATATAATTAATGTTTATTAAATATTCTAAATTATTATTATTTAATAATTATTATGTTATTTACTATTTAATATTCGTAACACCAACCATCTCCAAATTGAATCATTTTACGAACACACACACACACACACACACACACACACACACATATATATATATATGCTCATATTTAGGGCTTCTTCCACGATGATAAGTTTATTTTAATGATTGTTCTTGGAGGCTTATGTGTCATTTTGGGAGATCATCATCACAAAAGTGGAAGTGCCGATTTGTGCTCTAACACCCATGAGACACTAGTTTATGCATTTTATCAACCCAATTATTAAAGAAAATGATCACTAATGCTATGAAAGAACACTTTGTCACCATCCTATGGAACATGTACTTGACAAATCTCCAAGTTATAAATGGACCACATTTTAACATCAAGAGGAAAAGAGAAATAGGCGGCATCATTCCCTTAATCACATACCATGTTTGCGTCAACTACAAGGAATGAAGAAATACAATGTAATATAAGGGAATTACTTGTACCCCGGAAGCCAGTGACATAGATCCCAAACAAAATCCCTCAACAATCTTATAGGTTAAGTCTTAAAACTTTTATGTCCTCCTCCTCCAATCCTACTTATATGTGTTGGCGACCCAAGCATCCGTACTAGAGTTGTACCATGAATCAATTCCCACGTGATTGTAATATGACTCAACAATGCCTACACTATGGTTTTAAGCATAGTAGCAATATTCAAGTACAAATATGGAAACAAATATAGTTTGTTACAAAAAAAATTAGTAAAGGAAAATTTTAATATGATTTAAAATACACAAGTAAACATCTCATAAATATAAAAACATACATTACATTTTTTTTGAAAATTTAAAAATATACTACTTGGTAAAACTTTTGAAGTAACATTTATTTTTCTTTGTAAGCAACTTGAAACATAACTCGAATTTGAAAATTAACATATGCTATAACAACATGGAAATATAGTTTAACATGTATATATAGGCTCATGGCCTCAATGTATGCATTTTTTTAAGTAATGACTTTAATGTTCATTTAAAATATTACATGGAACAATAGTCACAAATTTGTTTGAAATGATTGTTGTGTTTTCTGTGTTTATTTTTACTTTGTCTTGCTTTGAAAAAGCTTTCTTACTTATGTGATTTGAGTTCATATTTATTTATATGAAAATGTATATAGGCCGAAGATTCACCTATGTGGTCATTGTCTTATGATAATAAAGTTACAAATAATATGACACTCTAGTTATCATTGGATATGTTGTTATTCTAATTCCATTTTTCTATTAATGATTAATAAATAGTTGATTTGCTAAAAGTTAAACTGCAACCTTGTAATATTCTTATTTTTGACTTGGGATATATTAAATCAAATCATGTAAATGATGTAAATAAGCCAGTATGGATTCCTAGTGCAGAGCTCAAGGCCAAGGCCCAACTAGTGAATGGCTAGGCATGTATAATGTAAATATTTCTATATGGTCTAGGTGGTTGGCTTATCATGCCAATTCAAATGCTATGTAAATATTATTTTGGAAAGTAATAAAATGGTCCACGATGGTTTTGTGAAGAGCTCTAGAGGGGAAGAGGAAATCGGGCCTATGGGAGACTAAATCCTTTATTGCCAAGTGTCAACCAAGTAGAACTCACCCATTGTTGCCATATGCCTTAAATGAGTCAATTACTTCATTTTGATTTTTTTATCCAATTATTGAATACATGTGTAAAGTTGGTGGGGAAAGTTTTCTCATGTAGTTATGGAAGCATGAGATGAATATGCTTCTATGACTGTTATAAGAGTAATATCTTCTATGGTTTGAAATTATGTCGGTTGTTTTTTCCACCCTTTTCTCATTTATTTTGGAGTCTATTATCCATTATTCTCATGAAGATTTTTCCTTTTTGTTGTTCATTCCCATTACCGGACTATGCATTAACCATAAATTTGAATTTGGGAGGAAAATCGCAGAATTGAGAGAAAATAGATGGTTGTAGGTGAACATAGAGGTTGGGTAAGATATGAACCTTTGCCCATTGAGTTTTTTTGCTTTTGAATGCTTTAGAATCCATAAATTATGCTATAGGAGTTTCTCCAACAACATACAGCATATTGGACTCTTGCTACACACATTGGTAAGCATTGTAAGGGTTGGATTTTCTAAGGGAATTGAGGATAAGTGAAGAGAAATGTGTTCCTTGTGTTGTGTGGGGTAGTTGGAAGGAGTTCCATGACTATGATGGCCGAGTGAGATTCCTATGGAGCACTGGGTGAGCATTTGGCTAAGCATTGATAGCATAATGAGTTGTGGGTTGAGAGAGAGAAACCTGTAGATATTTCTTTCGCCTTGATGATTTGATAGTTTAGCTTGGGTGTGGCATCTTAGAAAAAAGAGTATATGTTGGACATAGTGTGTATGGTTGGGTGGAAAATCGCTCTCATAAATCTAGTTGTTTGGATAAATTTTGTTTAAAGATAAATATTCTTTTTGTATTTGAATGTTTAATGATCTTATTTTATGTATGATAATAATGCTTGTATGCTATATGTGTGGATATAGTTTTATTTATGTTGTATTTCCCATTTATGCATATGCACATGCATTTTATTGTTTATGAATTTGTATTATGGCCCATGCGGCGAAATTTAGAAACATGTAATTCATAAATACCTCCTCTATTGGTTCAAAGCATGGATGGAGATGTGACATAGTGGTATCAAAGTTATTGGTTACAACACCGTGGTTTTATGGATCATAATACACAGTTACAAGCAGAAAATCGAGTTGCACAGGAAGTGTTTGACAATCACTTATTTGAAAATCGTAGTTTGTAGTTTTAGTAACATGTGGTGTTTTAATGGAGTCTAGAAATTAAATTTGTGATCTACTAGCAGGAATGGTAGATTGGGTTAAGGAAATTTGAATTTTTTTGAAAGTGTAGAGTTATCAGTGAAACGAATTTCAGTTTTGTTATGCAACATAAATATTTCCGAAATTAAGGAAATCAAAATTTTAAATTTGGTGAAATTTTGAAATGGGCCCCACCTATGCCACATGGAAAAAAGCGTGACATGGAGGATCCATGTGGACAGGGGGTATGACATAGATTGCCACATCAAAAATTGATGCATGGGTGGCAAGAATGGGACATGGCCAATGCGAATGGTCCGATGGAATAAACCCGACAATTATATTGATATCGGCTCATCGGAAATTAACCATCGGGAGAATATGAATATACCAAGAGCAAACATTAATGATCACGATAGAGTGAAGTATGATGTGTTGGACCCGAAAACATCGGAGATGCCTCATTAGAAGCAATCCTTCAGAGAAAATTTCCTATAGACCATGCAAGGAAGGTCAACGGACTGAAGCTTGACATCGTATTGGAACTAAGCTATCAAAAGAATAGTCCAATGGAATATGTGCATGGAGTGAGGAAAATCCAATAGGTGATATCCGACAGGATTTTGGATCCGATGTATCGGGAAGGGTCTCATCAAAAGTAAAACTTCAGAGTTATCATATCGAGGTTGGCTCATTGGTAAATCACATTGGAAGTGCGCACATGTATTTCTGATGGAAGGGAGCTGATAGCTTGGGGTGGCCTCGAAACATATTCTCGATAAAGATAAATACTCCAATGAAGGGAGCTCGACCTGATGAGGAGAGTTCAATAGGGAAGAACCAATGAAGGTAATAGAAAAAGTTATAAAGTTATAAAATAAACAAGTATGTATCCTGGAAATTGTTTTGTCCATAATAGGAGAAGTTTAGCTTGGATTTTGATGAGACTTGTGGATGCCATTAACGAAGGCTACAAAAATGTCAATGAGGGGCACCACTCATTTTGCTCCAATTTGGTAGAAGTTTGGAAATATTGGGTTTTAAAGATCAACATCCAGAGATTTGATAGGGGCATTGTTGAGGCCAAAATTGTTATGGTGTAGTACTGAACTAGACACGTAGATAACTCTAGTAGCATGTGACCAAATTTCAAAAGGTGTGAATCCGAGCTGCAAAAGAAAGCCAAAATCCACTATTTTGGAGCACTTTTTGGAGATCTCAGAGAACTTGGAGAAGGTAATAGTGACCCTAGATATCAAGACCAAAGTTTTTTATGAATTCGACATTTTACCTAATCATCAAATCAAACAACCTTGGTTAGAGAAAGTTTTTTAAAAATGCTTAGTTTGTGAGGTAGTCAATTTTGCTAAAAATTCTAAGTCTTGGAAAAAGTGCAGACATTAAAAGGAGTTAAATTAAGAAATTTATATAAATTGATTGGAGCATCGGATTAAGATTATGAAAGTTGTTGAGTGATATTTGTTATGAGTATTATCAACACAAAATTTTTCTAGTTCTCCCTATATTTTATTCTATATGTGGTTGAAGTTGGTCTTTGAAGCTAACTACACCTACATAAAAACTGCAAAATTGGACAAAATTAACAATTTTAAAAGGTGGTAACTTTCAGCTCCGAGGTCATAATGGAGAATGGAGATAATCATAAGAAATGTTATCTACAAGGAAACAATTGTGCATAGTCATATTTAAGGGGGATTCAAATGTTTTTAAAAATTTGAACAGAAAAGTGTTTGTAGCCATAATTTGACAAAAGATGTCAACACGGGTAGTTCCCAAAACACATGAAAAATAATTTTGTGAATTTCTAAGAATGTAATGAAGCTAAAAAATGTGCTTATATGAACACTTTTGCAGATACAATATCACATCAGGAGAAATTAAGGGTCTACATTCAATATATTATAATTTGAAAATCCTTGGTCTTGGTTGGGCCAAGAAAACCATCATCATGGATAATGCACAAGATTCTTATACAACTGAAAATGATGTCATGGGAGAAAATATACATGTTGAGAATGTAGAGACAAAGTCTAATGCCCGAATAAATCAAGTAACTCCCCTAGAAATTGTAGTTGTAGAAACTATGAGAAGTCTAAGAGTGGAATAAAAAAGTTGCAAAGTAGAGAACGAGAGGCTACTCAGAGCTTAAGAAGAGAAGAACCATCCAAATTCAACCATGCTCCAAATTTAACAGATATTCAAAGGAATATTCACCCTGTACAACACTCATGAAATGAGGAAAATAGTGGGAGTAGCTCAATGAGACATTCTCACAAGAGGTTCCATAGCTGAAGAAGGATATCTAAAGAGAGGACATAGACTCCAGAATTCTCTTCTAGTGAGTCATTTACCTCTAAAGACTCCACTAAAGACTCAATATTTCCATCTCAAAGTGGGGAATAGGCCTATCAAAATAAACTCACACATAGAATTTCGAAAGGCCAAACCTCCTTCTTTTGATTGAGAATCCAAATCGGGTCAAGGAGTTGAGGCTTGACTTATGGGATGATGAAGTATTTCCAAGTCCAAGACTAATCTAGAACCATGAAGGAAAGGTTTTCCATACTTAATTTGGATGTAAGAGCATTTATATGGTGGGATCACCTTAGACAAGTCAAGAAGATTAATGAAAGGAAGATTGTGTGAAAGCAATTTAAGAAGTACTTCAAGCAAACATACCTCTCTGAAAGGTACTATGATGACAAAATCAAAGAGTTCCGTGATTTGAAATTAGGACAAATGACCATGGAGGAATATGTCAATAAATTCTTAGAGTTGCTAAGATATGTCAAGTATATTGGAGATGATAATGCTAAAGTCGGTTTTTTATAAGTGGATTACCTCAGTCATATAAGGACATAATTGAGTTTGTTGAACCTCAAAATCTAGCTGGAACAATAAGGAAGGTTAAGTATTGTTAAGATCAAAACAAAAATAGGAAAAAATTCCATAAGGTGTGGAAGGACAAGAAGAAGGAGAATTTTGACCAAAGAAAGAATGGATTCAAGCCTCCTCATTTCATAAATCAACAAAGGAAGCCACTGCAGGATGTGAGTAAGGGAAGGCCAAGTATTGTTATGATCAGAACAAGAACATGTTAGAATTCTATAAGACGTGGAAGGACAAGAGAAATGAACTTGAACCAAAAAAAGAGAGGATTCAAGCCTTCTCATTTCAGAAATCAACAAATACAATGACCATAGGATGTCACTAAGTTAGCTAGGATGATGAGAGAAAATCCAATAAATACATGTCAATGTTGGGGATGTGGAGATGACCATTTGCTTAGAAGTTGTAGACATAAAAATGGAAGTGCCAAGCATGTTCATAAGATCCAATAGGCTGAAACTGTGGGTAAGGCGGAAATGATCCTCCCTAAAATATATGATGCCATTAGAGAGATTTTGAGGTCAAAAAAGGGCCTCCTAAGAGATGTACTACAAAAATATGAGATATATTAAAATATTATGAATTGGGGGTTTTATGGGGTAGGTATATATGACAAGTCACCTTCCACACTATTTTCTATGCACAATATAAATAACCATGGTTGAGTTACTTTTCAAAATTCACTAGAAATAAAATTAATAAAATAAGTCTACATTGATGTGACTAAGATTCATTGTAAATTCCCAAAAATGTATTGTCCTTTAACATTTATTTGTCTTGAACTTGCAAATGAAATTAAATAATAAAAACATTTTTAAGAGCTTTTTTTAAAAATTTTATGTTGACTTTTTATATTTAGTACTTTTCTCATGAATTTAATAATGTAATTTAATTGAGAATTTATGTACATGTAAAATGTCAATAATATTATTATAATCCACATTGCATTATTATTATTATTATTTATTAAATCTATTATTATTCTTTATTAGTTTGACATTATATTATTAAATAGAATGAAGTGAATATATAATTTAAAATTAAAAACATAAAAATAATAATATATTATTTTATAAAAAAATGTGAAAGGACTTTCTTTATGAATTAAGAGTACTTCACTTGAAAATGACAATAATATTATTTTATGTGAAAGTGTGAAAATACATTCATTATGAGTACTTTACTTGAAAATGACAATAATATTATTTTATGAAAAGACTATCATTATGAGTACTTTACTTTATGACTTAAAAGTACTTACACCACTACCTTGGTTAACTATGTGTTTTCATCCACCATAGAAAATTTGACAAATAAGCATTCTTAACTCATGCAATGCCACCTCACTAAGGGGGATGATGTCATCTACTAGAATGTGATTGGTTGTATTTTATAGTACATTTTCTTTGTTTTGAGGCCCTTTTTTGACCTCAAAATTTCTCTAATGACTAGTGCACCACCAAACAAACCATTACTCAATTATGGTTGAGGATGAAGGGAAGACTCTTCAACAATCTATTTCTATTTTGATTGACTCTATATTTACTTACAATTATATTTTTAATATTATATGCTACTATAGACTAGATTCCAATTTCATTAGCATTGAATACATTATTCACAATAAAATCATAATAAGGATCTATGAAATATACACAATCAAAAAGCACAAAACAATATACCTCAGGAAACCCTCAAGGGGAAGAAAACGCAACAAGAACTTCCTCAATATAGATGATCAAAGTACAATTCCAAAAATAGGTCTCACAAATAAGAGAGACAAACCCAAACTCTAGACCAAGGCCAATCCTCCTCCTCCTCCGCAAATATCTCTCTCTCTCTCCTCTAATGCGAATTACACAAGTGAGTGATAGTACAAATGAGAGGAACTCACTCTCTATTTATACTTTACCTTTTACTTGACTTTTATCCCAACTAGGTTGGCCTCACTTTAACTGACTGGTCCGACCTCTCCTAGAAAGACTCAAATAATATTGTATTACATTATTTAGGGTACTAACGACCTAAATTACAATGGAGGCTTTACCTCATGACTTTTACATGACCAAATATAATAATGACATCTCTGAACGGAGGTAAAACATCCACAACAGAGTTACAATAATAAAGTACAAGTAGAATATTCTTTGAAGTTACATTAATTCAACACTCCTCCTTAACAAGAAGGGTATTCTAATGACAACAACATATGCATGTGTAACTCTACACAACATCATCGGAGGGAGGAGGGGCATCATCAACAACATCATCTGGAACATTGGTTGATACATCTATAAATCATTCGAAGTTATTCAACAACATCATCATCTTCAATATAGAGTTGAAGTATCATCATCTTCAGTACTTGAGCATCCTCATATTTAGCACTGGAGAATCATATTCTACAACACTGGAGCATCCTCATCTTCAACACTAGATCATCATCTTCTTTAGCATTGGAGCATCCTCATCTTCAACACTAGAATGTCTGCAACACTGTAACATATGCAGTACTGGAGCATTCTCATCTTCAACACTGGAACATCTGCAGTACTGGAGCATCCTCATCTACAGTACCGGAACGTCATTATCTGCAGCACTGGAGCATCTTGTAACATTATCATTTGCAACACTGGAGCCTCCTCATCTTCAACACTGGAATATCATCAGGAGCATCATCACCTGTAACACACATGATCCTTGCTTTCAGAACTAGGGATCTTGGAAAATCCTTCCTTTCGGAAATCGGGATTCAGTCCAACAATCGTTAGTAATCCTTTCTTCCGGAACTGGGATCACGGACAATTCTTCCTTTCGGAACTCGAGATCCAGTCCAACAACTCTGGTGATCCTTCCTTTAGGAACTGGGATTATGGAAAATCCTTTCTTTCGGAACTCGGGATTTAGTCCAACAACTCTGGTGATTCTTCCTTTCAAAACTGGGATCATGGACAATCCTTCCTTTCAGAACTCAGGATTTAGTCCAAAAACTCTGGTGATCCTTCCTTTCGGAACTAGGATCATGGAAAATCCTCCCTTTCGGAACTCAAGATTCAATCCAACAACTCTGGTTATCCTTCCTTTCAGAACTGGGATCATGGACAATCCTTCCTTTTGGAACTCAGGATTTAGTCCAACAAATCTGGTGATCCTTCCTTTCGGAACTGGAATTATGGGTAATCCTTCCGTTCGGAACTCGGTATTTAGTCCAACAACTCTGATGATCCTTCCTTTCAAAAATAGGATCATGGACAATCCTTCCTTTCGGAACTATGGATTAAGTCCAACACTCATATCTTAGATAATACTTCCTTTCAGAACTAGGGATTCAGTCTAAGGATCAACATTTAAGACTATCCTTCCTTTCGGAATTACATGATCACTGTCTAGGGATGATCAATCCCATCACAACTCAGGATCAACATTTAAGACTATCCTTCCTTTCGGAATTACGAGATCACTTTATAGGGATGATCAATCCCATCACAACTCGGGATCAACATTTAAGACTATCCTTCCTTTCAGAATTATGAGATCATTGTCTAGGGATGATCAATCCCATTGCACCACAACATCATCAGCACTACTCCCCCTTTCGAGGGAAGTCCTTACGGACTACACCAATCTTGTCATGGAAGTGCTCAAACTTCACACGAGACAGAGGTTTATTCAACACATCTGCAACTTGCTCATCCGTGCTCACATATTGGAGCTTTATAGCTCCCTTCTGCACCATATCCCAGATGTAGAAATACCTTATTTCTATGTGTTTTGACTTATCATGGAACACATGGTTCTCTGTAATATTTATACACCTCTGGTTATCACATAGAATCACTGTGGTATCTAACTCCATATCAAATAGACCTGATAACAACTTCTGAAGCCATGTAGCTTCACAACTAGCAGAACAAGCTGCAATATACTCTACTTCTGCAGTGCTGAGAGCAACAATGGATTGCTTCCTGCTTAGCCATGAGATCATGGATGACCCCATACTATAACATCCGCCTGAAGTGCTCTTCCTTCCCAATCAGAATCTATATCCCCATACAGTCTGAACTCATGATCTCTAGAATAATTGAGACCATAGTCTATTGTACCTTTTAGGTACCTTATCACCTGCTTTGCAACTACAAGGTGAACACGTCTGGGATCAACTAGATACTGACTCAAGGTGTTCACAGCAAAGCATATATTTGGACTAGTATTCGTCAGATACATCAATGACCTAATAATATTCTTGTATAGAGTCATATCCACCAATTCTGACGAAGCATTAGATAGTAAATTCAAATTTGTATCCATGGGTGTGGCCATGGATTTACACTCCAACATATCAAATATTTTCAAGATTTTTACTGCATACTTCCCTTGGTCAAGGAATATTCTCTCTGGGCTCTGCCATACCTCGAGACCTAGAAAATAATGCATTTAAGCCAAGGTCTTTCATCTCGAATTCTGCAGCGAGATTCTTCTTGCACTCTGAGATTTGCTTCTCATTACCTGTCAGGAACAACTCATCCACACATATCAATAATATGAATGGTTCATCATCTATAACATTGAAGTAAAGGTTAGGATCAACTTTACTTTTGGTAAAGCCCGAGCTCGTAATAAAACTATCAATTCTTACATACCAATCTCTTGGAGCTTGCTTCAACCCATATAAAGCCTTCTTCAGTTTGCAGACATGCGTCTCTTTGTCTTCAACCTCAAAACCTTGTGGTTGTTCTATGTACACTTCTTCTTCAATGACACCATTAGGAAAGATGTTCTCACATCTATTTGGTGTAACTTCCACTTCATTGTGGCTACAAATGCCATGATGGTTCTAATGGAAGTGTACCTTGCTACAGTAGAAATTGTCTCTTCATAATCGATTCCTTCCTTTTGAGAGAATCCACGAGCCACAATACTTCCATCCGTTGCATTTTTATCTTGTATATCCATTTATTTCCTCTTTCTAAGTCACTGGATACCAAGATCTTGAACTCTGTTGCAAGTTCTCTCTTGCACCCATATATGAGCTTCTCATCTTCAACCTTGTAGAAAAGGTTGATGTCTCATCACTCCTTGATTTCATCATTCTATCCATGGGTGACTTTTGAGCCCGTACAAAGTCTTCTTCAATCTGCATACATGTGGTTCTTTGAGTCCTGGAGGTTGTTCGATATATTCTTCTACTTTGATTACACCATAACCACTTATACTATGAAACGAGAACTCGACACAGTTCTCGTTTTTCTCTCTCCTAATTTTAGTAGCTATTTTTACCTCCGTTTCAAAAAGGGTTGATGCCAGTATCACACATTTTCATTTTGAGGCATTTTTTTGGGCCTTTGACACATCTTTATTGTAAAGTATTTTTAATTTCTATTTTCAAGTGTGTTTTTTAGAAATTTAACAAAAAACATACATTTAGAAGCTAGCTATAATGAAAAACACATACATTTTCGAAATTTATCTTTAAAATTTAATCATAAATAATATATTTTTATGGAAAAAATAGTAAACAAATCGAGAAAAAAAAAGACATTTAAACCCATTTTTAATAGATTTTTAGTCATTTTGTATAAAAATGATACTCTTTCACATTATTTTTCATAATATTTAACCACCTAACCAATTATTATTAAAATTTAAAAAGAAAATATTTTAAAAAATTACATTGCCCCCTTCTACCCTAACCCTATCCCTACCCCCCCACAAACTATTACAAAAGTTAAAAAAAAATTATAATGCGTCCCTTCTACCCTAACCCCCTAACAAACTATTAATAATTTTTTTAAAAAATTACATTTAAAAAAATAATTACATATCCTACCCTAACCCCTCAACCAACCATTAATAAACATTTAAAAAAACAAAGTACATTTCCTAATGCCCTAGCCCCCTACATTACCCCCTACCTTAGCCCCCCGAAAATTACATTCCCTAATGCCCTACCCACTACCCCATTACCCCTCACACATCGTTTTAATTAAAAACAATTTAAAATCTAGCTTAAAAAAATTAAAAAATAAAAATAAAAACCTAAACTTAAAAAAAAAAAAAAAAAAACCTAAACTTTACCAAAAAAACAAAACAAAACACAAACTCGACTTTACAAATTAAAAAAAAAAGACTTTACAAAAAAAAATTTAAAAAAAAACTTTACAAAAAAAATTAAAAATTAAAAAGAAAACTAAACTTTACAAAAAAAAAAAAAATCAAAATCAAAATTAAACAAAACCAAACTTTAAAAAAAATTTAAAAATTAAACAAAACAAAAATTAAAAATAAAAATAAAAAATACCAACAAAAAAAACAAAGATCGCACCCAAAGAGGTGGGCGGATGCTGGCTCCACTCCCTTGGGCGCCCAAAGGGCCGCCCCACGGGGGCAGCTCGATGCCCGACATCGAGCTGCTCCCGTGGGGCGGCCCTTTGGGCGCCCAAACACGTTAAAAATTAAAAATTAAAAAAAAAACTTTACAAAAAATAAATTAAAAAACAAATTAAAAATTAAAAAAAACAAGTTACAAAAAAAAATTAAAGATTCAAAAAAAACTTTTACAAAAAACAAATTAAAAATTAAAAAATACACTTTACAAAAAAAATTAAAAATTAAAATAAAAAACAAAACTTAAAAAAAAAAAATCAAAATGGGGGCCAAAGAGCTCAGCCCGATGGGCGCCCAAAGGGCCGCCCCACGGGCGGCAGCTCGATGCCGGGCATCGAGCTACCGCCTGTGGGGCGGCCCTTTGGGCGCCCAAGGGGGCGGAGCTCAGCCCGATGGGCGCCCAAAGGGCCGCCCCACGGGCGGCAGCTCGATGCCGGGCATCGAGCTGCTGCCCGTGGGGCGGCCCTTTGGGCGCCCATCGGGCTGAGCTCTTTGGGCCCCCATTTTGATTTTTTTTTTTTTTAAGTTTTGTTTTTTATTTTAATTTTTAATTTTTTTTTGTAAAGTGTTTTTTTTAATTTTTAATTTGTTTTTTGTAAAGATTTTTTTTAATCTTTAATTTTTTTTTTTAACTTGTTTTTTTTAATTTTTAATTTGTTTAATTTTTAATTTGTTTTTTAATTTATTTTTTGTAAAGTTTTTTTTTTAATTTTTAATTTTTTTTTTAACTTGTTTTTTTTAATTTTTAATTTGCTTTTTAATTTATTTTTTGTAAAGTATTTTTTTTTAATTTTTAATTTGTTTTTTTTGTAAAGTCTAGATTGTTTTTTGTTATTTTTTTTTTGTAAAGTTTGGGTTTTATTTTTCATTTTTTAAATTTAGGTTTTTATTTTAATTGTTTAATTTTTTGAAGTTGGGTTTTAATTTTTTTTTTAGTTAAAACAATGTGTGAGGGGCAATGGGGTAACATTGGGGGGTTAACGTAGTGGGTAGGGCATTAGGAAATGTAATTTTTGGGCGGTTAAGGTAGGGGGTAACGTAGGGGGGCTATGGAATTAGGAAATGTACTTTGTTTTTTAAAATCTAATTTTTTCAAACATTTATTAATGGTTCGTTGGGGGGTTAGGGTCAGATATGTAATTTTTTTTAAAATGTAAATTTTTAAAAAAATTATTAATATGGGGCAAATGAAACAACCCTGACCATTTAAGGTAGGAGGGGCGCATTATAATTTTTTTTTAACTTTTGTAATAGTTTGTTGGGGGTTAGGGTTAGGAATTTATTTGTTGAAAACAGAAAATTTCAATTTAGGGGTTGATTTTAAGGCTTTCGTAAACAACAGTATGAGATTTTTAAGCCATGGCTATATTTTTAACCCAGAGAAAAAAAACGTTGATACTAGTATCAACACTTTTCGATTTGGGGGTTGTTTTTGGTGTTTTTTATGAAAACATGATACTGGCATCAACACTTTTTGATTTGGGGGTTGTTTTCGGTGTTTTTTATGCAAAAATATGAGTTTGTATGGCTAGAGTTCTCGTTCTTAGTATATAGTTCTCGTTTCATAGTATAAGTGGTTCCATGAGTCTGGATACTAGAGAAACATCTCATCATAGTCAACTTCCTTTGCTTGATTTTATAAGTCTTGTTTATAGTTGAACCATCATCACTTGTTCTACGAAACAAGTCTCATCATTCTTCATTTGTAGGTGATCGTGTACGATACTTCCTACAAGTCAAATTTAGTAGCATGGTTAAAAACATTTCATAGTATCCAAAAAATATGCATAAAAACATAGGTCACATTGTCATAATGCTATCTTTATCCAATAACACAACATTCATCCATATCCCACATTCATATGGTAACTTTATAGATTCCTTCCATCTCTACCAGAACATTATTAAGAGCGTGCACTACTCCCAATATGCCAACAAAGAGGTTTCACTCTAGATAAGTAGCAATGGAATGTTGTATAGCACCATAGGCTACTTACCCATCACATGCATATTAGTAGTAAACTGCTCATTAATGCAATTGTTCTAACATGCATACTATACTTCCTAAATCTAGGAATATAAATATGTACACAACTAAACAATATATTTAAACAATTTGATAAAATGAAAATTTAAATGCTTATCTTTGTTTGTTTGGTAGGATCTCTTTTGATCCTAGTCTCCTTGCATGGATTACTGGAATTTCTGATGGTGAACTCTACTCCATCATCAGAGTTCCTGAATCAATCTTGAGAGAGTGCTTTGAAGCACCACTATTACAAAACACAATCTTCGATTTCATCCTTTGGTAGCTTCCTGGGAGGTCCTTCTTATTCTTATTCATCTTCGAAAAAATGAGCATGATGTCTTTTTTTGCTCTTCTTATTGTATTATTCTTTTCTCTCTGGACAATTTTTGGCAATATGTCCCATCTTATCACAACATAAACATTGATAAGAAGATAAGTCTCTTCGCTTGTGGTTTCCCTTCTTATACATTTGAAACTTCTTAGGAGGATGAAAATCCTTATGGTTTTCCTTCTTGAAATGAGGTTTTCCCTTTCCTCTTTTAGTATGGGTAGCTAGAGCTTGATCATCATCTCTTAGTAGTGCTTATCGATTTTCCACTCTAGCCTCCTCTTTGATACATTCTTCCCATACAACTTCAAATAGTATATTTTCCTTTCTTGCACACATTGTTTGGGTAAAAGAGTCTCAAGGTCTAGTAAGACCATGAGAGCAGTCATCACAAGTTCATCTTCGTCAAACTTATCTCCAATTGCTTCTAGTTGTTATTTGAATTGAGAAACCCTAGTAAAGTAATTTTGGATAGATTCACCTTGATTCATCTTCGTGCTTTTGATTTGGGTTCTCAAATTCGTCTTTCGATTGATGTTCTTTCCTTCATACATCCTTGATAGGGAATCAAACATCTCCTTTGGGGTTTTCTTGGAGGACACTTGTGGAATCAAATGATTCTTGATGGAATCTGCTATGATCCTCTTGGCTCTAATCATATCCTTCTTATGCTTTTCCTTGGCTTCAGCTTATGCGGGTTCTGGTACAACTTCTTTAATAAAATTTCAAAGATCATTCTCTTCTAGAATGAGTCTAATCCTATACTTCCAAGCACGAAATATCTCTATGCCTTCCAACTTGTCATCAAGATTAGTGCTTGGGGTCATCTTATCCCGAAGAGCAGAGAATAACCAAAATTAAAGTTTCTCAAAATTGAAAACTGAACTCACCAAAATATGCGTTTGACTGAGGTGAGTATGCTGGTACACTTGGTTTCTAAAGATTCCAAAATTTCACCATTGAAAATTGACTTGCGAAATTCTGTTATGTAGTTTTTGGCTTTCTTTGGTTTTCTAGTTTGTTTGACTTTTTGGAATATTCACCCACTGAAAAACTTCGATCTTGGTGCCAAAATTTCGATCTTGGAGAGGCACACTTCCCTATGCCAATTGCACTAAAAAATTCCACTTCTGTGAGAAGCCCTAATTTTTATGCTCAGAGAGAGAGAGAGAGTTTTACCTTGTAAAAGTTGCTCTTTTCAGGATAGCTCTGATACCATGTTAAGATTATATGCTACTATAGACTAAATTCCAATTTCATTAGAATTCAATACATTATTCACAATAAAAACATAATAAGGATCTTCGAAAGATACACAATCACAAAGCACAAAACAATATACCCTATGAAACCCTCAAGGGGAAGAAAACTGAGCAAGAACTTCCTCAATATAGATGATCATAGTACAATGCCCCAAATAGGTCTCATAAATAAGAGAGACAAACCCAAACTCTAGACCCAATCCAATCCTCCTCCTCCTTCGCAGATATATCTCTCTCTCCTCTAATGCGAATTGCACAACTGATTGATAGTACAAATGAGAGAAACTCACTCTCTATTTATACTTTACCTTTTACTTGACTTTTATCCCAGCTAGGCTGGCCTCACTTTAACTGACTGGGCCGACCTCTCCTAGAAAGACTCAAATAATATTATATTACATTCTTTAGGGTACTAACGACCCGACTTACAATGGAGGCTTTATCTCATGACTTTTACATGACCAAATATAATAATTACATCTCTGAACGGAGGTAAAACATCCCCGACGGAGTTACAATAATAAAGTACAAGTAGAATATTCTTTGAAGTTACATTAATTTAACATATATCACTCCTAAAGTTGTTAATATTTGTTCTTCATAATAAAACAAAACATAATAAATCATGGTTGGTCCAACTAGCCACTAGAATCAAGAGGAAAGTTAGTGAGATGGTGGAGAAATGTCCATTGGAAATGGATGGGCTCTTCACATGGGAAAATATGAATATTTTGTAACTTGTTTCTTATTGGAATGGATTGGTTGGAATCACATAAATTTAATCTTGATTGATACAATAATACCTTTCGATGCATTGATGAGAAAATGAATCCAAGGATATTAAAGGGCATTCCAAAGGTGGTTTCTATTAAACATATTTTAACTTTGTAGCTGGAGAAATTATTTAGAAAATGTTGTCAATTGTATGCAGCCGATGTACATCGTATAATAGAAAATGAAGTTCCCAAGTTGAAGAATTACCGAGTCTTGCATGAATTCAAGGATGTGTTTCTTGATGAAGTGTCAAGATTTCCCCCAAATATGAATCTTGATTTCACAATTGATCTTGTTCCATGACCTCCACCAGTGTCTAAGACACCTTACATAATGATTACACTAGAATTGTTAGAGCTAAAATGCAATTGCAAGAGTTGTTGAAAAATAAGTATATTCGACCAAGTGTATATCCATGGGGAGCACCCATGCTATTTGTGAAAAAGAAAGATGGAACCCTCAGACTATGTATTGATTATAAACAACTAAACAAAGTTATAGTAAATAATAAATATCCATTTCCTCAAATTGATAATCTCTTTGATCAAATGATAGGGGCACAACGATAGACTTGAAGTCTGGTTACCATCAAGTGAAAATCAAGGAAGAAGACATCCACAATACATTCTTTGGAATGTTGTATGGACACTATGAGTTCGTGGTGGTGCCACTGTTTGGTCTCACTAATGCACCTAATACATTTATGTGTCTCGTGAATAATTTTTTCAACAAGTTCGTGCTTGTTTTTCTAGATGACATTTTTATTTATTCCAAGAATGAAGATGAATATGAAGAGTATTTAAGAATGGTTTTGCAAGTGCTAAGAAAACATCAAGTGTATGAAAAACTAAGAAAACATAATTTCTATTAAAACAAATTCATTATTTATGTCACATTATTTTAAAGGAAGGAATATAAGTGGATCATGAAAATATTGAAGTCATTATGAATTGGTCATATTCAAAGAATGTGATAGATGTGATGTTTTTTTATCGGTCTTGCTATTACAGAAGGTTCATTAAAGGATTCTCTAATATTTCACACCTCGTCACTTCTTTGCAAAAGAAGTGAATAAAATTTGAGTGGACATGAAAATGTGAAAAAAGTTTCTAATTGTTGAAAAATCTTGTTACAAATGCTCCAATTCTGAAAATTGCAAACTTGGAAAATGATTTTGTGGTGTGTACCGATGCATGTAAATAGGAAATTGGATGAGTTCTTATGCAAGACAATCATGTGGTACGTTATGAATCAAGAAATATGGAAGAACATGAAAAACATTATGCCACCCATGGTTTAGATTCTATTGCCATAGTGCAACTTTGAAAATGCGTAGGCACTATTTGATGGACAGAAAATTCGAGCTTAGGATAAACCATTGTGATATGGAATAATTATTTGAGTAGCCAAAACTAAATTACAAGCAAGCTAAATGGCTGTAATTTTTATGTGAATTTGGTTTTGAGATCAAACACATAAAATGAGAAAGAGAACAAAGTGGTTGATGCACTCAGCAGGAAAATGCATTTAATGCATATGGGAGCGATTAGCATTTGCCAATTAGATTTGAAGCAAAATATTGTTGACACTTTTGTTGAAGATGACTAATATGTACAAATAAAATATAAATTACATCAACATAACTTAAAAAAGATGTATGAAGGTTATCATTTGGAAGATGATGAACTTCTTACTTATAAAAATAAAATGTATATTATTAATGTGACAGATTTGAGGAGAATTATTTTTGATGAAATCTATAAAATGCCATATTCTGGTCACCCAGGATGATAGAAAACCACTGTTACAATCAATAAACAATATTTTTTTTTCGAGAAATGAAGAAAGACATTGCAAAGTATATTTCTAAATGTATGAAATGCCAGCAAGTGAAGAAAGAACATTAATGCTCGACAAGTTTATTGCAGCCATTTCTAATTCTAGAATGAATATGGGAAGTGGTAACTATGGACTTCATTACCAGACTACTAACTACTTCAAAAAATCATGATTCCATCATGGTTATGGTGGATAAATGGTTTAAGACAACACATTTTGTTCTTGTTAAATCTGCTTACAAGGATAATATAGCAAGAATATTGATTAAAGAAATATTCAAATTGTATGGATTACCTAAAGCTATTGTATCCGATTGTGATACAAAATTTACTTATAATTTTTGAATTTTTTTTTTTGTAGATTTGGGTACACATTTGAACTTTAGCATTGCCTACCATCCAAAAATAGATGGACAATCGGAAAAAAAAAAAATCAAGTGCTTGAAGACATGCTTTGCATGTATGTGATGGACAAATCATCAAAGTGGGAAGATTATCTACACTTGGTAAATTTTGCATATAATAATGGGAAACAACCATTGTAATACCCCTATTTTGATCATTATGGTTTATTGGCTTCAATGTAAATATTGTATAAATACAATGTGTGTTTTCCCTAGTGTGGAGCTCAAGGCCGAGGCCCCACTAGTGGATTCGTTAGTTTATTTGTATATGAAAGTATTGGACAGTTGATTATCCATGCGCTGTTAAGCCATGAGAATTTGTAAATGATGTAATTATTAATTGTTGCAATAAAATACCCAAGAAGCTGACTAAGGAGGCAACCAATGAGAAGGGGGCATGTGTATCCATTAGGGAGAGGTGAGGGGGTTGTGGGATTGGAACCCATGCTGCCACATGACCAGTTGTGAACCCATTTGACTCCCCATGCAGACATTAATGCAACTGTAAGAGGGCGGTTGAGAAAACCAGACCATGATTCGGTTGAGTAAGGGATAGCTTGCAAATCCATAGGGCAGGGTATGGCCCTGTGTTTTATTGTCCCTTAAGCCACTCCATGCACGGGAATTCTCTCATCCTGATCGCTAACACATTGTTGACTAGGAACCCAAGTCATTCACGCATTCACAGAGCCCAACCGTGAAGAAAACAAGAGAAAATCACAATTTCTGGCTAAGCAAACTTGCAGAGCCAAGAGCACACAAGAAAACCCTGTGTAAGGGTTGAATTAGTTGGGACAACCATGGATTAGACCGTAGGGATGAATTGCAGAGCTTGAACGGATTAGAGAACCCAAGAGAATACTGAGATCTGTTTTGCAGAGGACTGAGTCACGGGGCAAAGCTTAGGCCGCGACCCTGTGAAGAACCAAATTAATTAGTAGAGAAGAAGGTCAACCTAGGGTTGGATCTGCTTGATAAACCTAGTGAAGGTTGGAATCTCATGAAAAACAACAGTTAGACCTTTCTATGACCACCCTGAATAACACTGGAGGGAAGGGGCCTTGAGGGGCTGTGCAACAGAGAAAAGGGCCTTCCTTGTGTTGGGTGAGGTAGGTAATGTGGGTTCCATGTTTGTTGACTGATCTGAGATGCATGTAGCTCTATGGTTGAGCTCACTAGCTTAGCAACATCCTCTTTGTTCCCTTGTGTGCTTGATAAACCCAACTGTAGGTTGTCTTAGCATTGGGATGAGACCTTGACTGTGAGAGAGTCCATTAGCCCTCCTTAGTGGATACACAACCCAGCTTTGGGGTGGTCTCTCAGCTGAAAGAGTATAGGCTGGACAAAGACCTAAGTTTGGGTGGAAAGTTGTCCTCACTTAGCCAGTTGCTTGGGCAGCTTCAGTTCTAAAGATAAGTTCCCTTGTGGTGTTTAAATGATGATTATTTCATGTGTTATATCTATTGTTATGTTATGCTTGTCATGTTTTAGATTAATGAATGGATGGTTTCATGAACTTGCTCATTAGGAGGCTAGGTATAAGCCTGAGTATGAGGTTGAATTCATGTTTAAATACTTCACCATTTGCATGAATGTGATGTACAACTAACCTTGCAGGTTGTTGATGTGTTAACTAGCTTAGTTTCATTATATGTGTTTATTTATGCATTCTACTCACCCTTAAGAGGGATAGCTTGACTTCATGTGGACTTGGGGAAGGAAGGGGATAACCCCCGATGTGTTTCAGAACCCCTATGTGGGTCAGGTGAAGGGAGAAGTCATGGCAGGAAGGAGGAAGAATCCCTTGGAGAAGGATAAAGGCACATGGAAGAGGTCGGGGACCAGTTGTTGGAGCGACGTGGTTGGGATTCCTCCTTTCTGCATCTGCAAGTGGGTTAGGGGTTGCGGGAGTTGGAAGGGAGAGTCTAACAGAAACGACGAGTGGGAGTTCCACCTTTACGCATCCGCAATGCGGGTTGCGGATTGCGGATGTCGGAAGGCCGACTTCCACGGGGCTGGCAAATTGGAATTCTACATTTCCGCATCCTCAAGCGGGTTGTAGAGTGTGGATTGGGGGAGGTGATTTTACCGGGGCTACGAAATAAGGTTCCGCTATTTTGACATTGCAATGCAAGTTGCGTGTTGTGGAATTGTGAAGGAGGAAACTTCCCCAAGGAGATGACTTGACTTCCGACTTCTGACTTCCACATTGCGGATTGCGGAATTTGGGAGCGCCAATTCGTTGGGGAGGCGTATTTGGCAATCTGATTCCCGAATCTCGACTGCGAGTTGCAGAAAGGAGCTGCGAGTTGCGGGAAGGAGGCTACGGGTTTCGGATCCGAGCTCATTGCAGCTGTGTATGAAAATGGAGGAATTGGAAAAAAAATGTACCAGAGGGTCTCCCATGGCCTTTGAAGGCCACCAGGGAGGTTTGGGATCGTGAAAAAGCGGTATTAGAGCATCAGTTGCAGCACTGGGGTTGTTTGGGCCAAGCTTTGAATGGATTTACGTGAAAGGAATGCGCTCATGGTGTGGTTTTGATAAACGTTATTGATTGATTGATTGTCCAAATGAGTAATTCCAGATTTGAATGGATATGTTAGGGTTTATATACATGCTTGTGATTTCTAATAAATGCCTCTGTTATGCACAGTGACTGCAACAGTGGTAAGTTAAAGCATATAGCAGGGCAATGTATAGAGAAGACAAGAAAATGGTTACCCTTAACGATGCACAAGATATTTTTGAGCATGATGAATAAGTGCTGGGTGAGAACGTGCAAGAAGCACATACTGAGGTCGAGTCTGATGGAAGAAGGGAGCAGGTAACGCCCCCAAACTTGGTCGAGACCATGGTGAGCTTTAACGAACGGTTGATGAAGGCGCAGGAAGAGCAACACCAGCTCAATGTGTCCATTTTGTAGAGCCTCACCAATATGAACCAAAGGATAAATGGTGGGTATAACCCAAGCAACGAGGGCCAAGAAGGAAGAAATGCAGAAAGTCACTCTATGGGTTGTTCCAAGAAAAAGAATCCAATCCCTAGAAGGGATTCTGTGAGCAGAAAACACAAAATGCCCTCTCATAGATCTTCTTCCAGCAGGTCAGAGGAATCCAAAGGTTCTCAAGGAATCCCAAGACATACTTCCGGTAGAAGTGAGAGAAGAAAGAATCACAGAGGTATCCCACAGGGTGAATTTAGGAAGGCGAGGCCTCCCACTTTTGATGGAGAAATAAAATCAGGTCAAGAGGCAGATGCATGGCTTCTTGGAATTAAAAAATATTTCAGAATGCATGAGTATTCAAAGAATGAAAAGGCTAGGGTTTCCATTTACAATTTAAGTGGTAGAGCTTCAATTTGGTGGGAACACCTCATGCAAGTGAAATTAATCAGTGAAAAAAGAATCAGCTAGGAAAGGTTTAAAATGTACTTCCATGAGAAATACCTATCAGCCAAGTATTATGATAACAAAATAAAAGAGTTCAATGAACTCAGATTGGGGCAGAATTCTATGGATGAACATGTCCATGATTTTTTGGAGTTGCTGAGGTATGTAGACTACATCAAGGATGAAAGAGTGAAGATCCAATGTTTCCTTGGTAGTCTACCACATAATTTCAGAGATAAGATTGAGTTTTTCAATCCACCAAGTTTGGATGAAGCCATCGGAATGGAAGAGCATTGCTATGAGTAGAGTAAAGGTAAAACAAAGGTGTAGCCAACATGGAAAGGTAATCCCAGAGGAAGGTTTGAACAAAAGAAAAATGGATTCAAACCACCATTCAGAAATCAACCTAGAAATATTCCACAGGGCTAGCAAGCAAGAAGAGAATTCAAACCAACAGTAGCAGCAGAAAATACACAAAAATGGCCACTCCAATGTTGGGGATGCAAAGGAAACCATATGCTTAGATATTCCCCACATTGGAGGGAAAATACCAGAAGCTTGCACAACATAGAAGGAGCAACTACAGTGGAAGATATGGCAAGGGAAGCACTTAGGATTTATGCAACACTGGATGATCACTAAGTAGACCATCAATCGACAGTGGTGGATATTGAAGGTAAGATTGCTAAGCAATCTATTTTTGTTTTGATTGATCCCGGATCTACTCATAGTTATGTGTCTCCTAAGGTGGTTGAAAGTTGTTCTCTTAGTAAAGTAAAGCATGGCAAGGCTTGGCTAGTTCAATTAGCCACAAGTACCAAGAGAAAGGTAAGTGAGATAGTGTATGAATGTCCCATAGAATTGAATGGACTTCTCACACACGCAAATTTAAATGTCTTACCATTAGGATCATATGATGCCCTAATTAGTATGGATTGGTTGGAAAGACATAGAGCCAAATTAGATTGTTATGAGAAAGCACTTGAATGCATTGATGAAGAAGGAAGGCCAAGGTTGGTAAAAGGAATTCCCACGCAAGTTTTAGTAAGGCAGATTTTAGCCTTACAAATGAGAATATTCTATAAGAAGGGTTGTCAGTTATATGTTGTGCATATATCAGATTCATCAGAAGATAAAAGACCAAAGTTATAAGAATTTCAGTTGTTGCAAGAATTACAAGATGTTTTTCCAGATGAAGTGCCAGGATTTCCACCAAAGAGAGATATTGATTTTTCCATTAACCTTGTTTCAGGGGCAGCACCCATCTCCATAGCTCCTTATAGAATGAGCACACCAGAATTGGTAGAATTGAAGATGCAGCTGCAAGAATTAATGGACAAGGAATATATCAGACCTAGTGTATCTCCTTGGGGTGCACCTGTGTTATTTGTCAAGAGAAGAAGGATGGGACATTGAGGTTGTGTGTTGATTACAGACAACTCAATAAAGTGACAGTTAAGAACAAGTATCCATTGCCAAGAATTGATGACTTGTTTGACCAAATGAAGGAAGCTAGAGTGTTTTCAAAGACTGACTTGAGGTCTGGGTACCATCAAGTGAGGATAATGGAAGAAGAAATTCATAAGACGACTTTCAGAACAAGGTATGGCCATTATGAATTAACAGTGGTTCCATTTGGTCTTACCAATGCACCTGCTACATTCATGTGTCTCATTAATAGTGTCTTCAACAAATATTTGGATAAGTTCGTGATTGTGTTCTTGGATGACATTCTTGTTTATTCAAAAAATGAAGAATAACACAATGAACATTTAAGAATGGTGTTGCAAGTACTTAGAGAACACCATCTGTATGCAAAGCCGAGTAAGTGTGATTTATATCAGCAAAAAGTACAGCATTTGGTCCATGTCATTTCAACAGAAGACATTTCAGTGGATCCAGAAAAGATTGAAGCCATAATGGATTGGCCTACTCCAAAGAATGTTGCAGATGTCAGATCTTTTATAGGTCTTGTGGGATACTACAAAAGATTCATTGAAGGATTCTCCAAGATGGCTCACCCAATCACAACATTGCAAAAAAAAAATATCAAGTTTGTATGGTCTGAAAAATGTGAGAAGAGCTTTCAATAGCTAAAGGAATTGCTTACTAGTGCTCGTGTTTTCAAGATTGCAGATCCAAAGAAAGATTTTGTAGTGTGCACATATGCTTGCATTGAAGGCCTCGGTGGAGTGTTCATGTAAGAAGGATTTGTAATTTGCTATGAGTTCAGAAATTTAAAAGAGCATGAAATGAAATATGCCACACATGATTTAGAGCTGGAAACCATAGTTCGTGCTCTCAAGAGATGGAAACATTATCTGCTGGGAAGAATATTTGAACTCAGGATTGATCACATGAGTTTAAAATATTTATTTGACCAGCCAAATCTGAATGCTAGGAAAACTAGATGGATAGAGTTTCTTTGTGAGTTTCATTTGGAAATTAAACATGTCAAAGGTAAGGAGAATAAGGTTGTTGATACACTCAACAGAAAATTCCATATTGTAGCAGTAAGTATGTGTAAATCAAATTTGAAGGCAATGATTCTAGAGGCTCAAATCAGTGAAGTTTACCTTCAAGTCAAAGGAAAATTGCAATAGGGAATTGTGGATGAAAAATATGTCGGATATCAGTTGGGTGATGATGATGTTCTCATTTATTAGGGTACTAGACTGTACATTCCAAATAGTGCAGATTTGAAGAAGATGATGATGGATGAGATACATCAAATGCCATATTATGGACACCCAAGATATCATAAAACTATAACAGCAGCAAGGAAGCAGTACTTTTGGCATGGGATGAAGAAGGACATAGTTGAGTACATTGCTAGGTGTTAAAAGTGCCAACAATTCAAGGCAGAGCATCAACATCCAGCAGGATTGTTGCAGCCATTTCCCATTCCATAGTGGAAGTGGGAAGTAATCTCTATGGATTTTATAACAGGTCTGCCAATGATAATGAAGAAGCATGATTCAATCATGGTAGTGGTGGACAAGCTATCAAATGTAGCTCATTTCATTCCAGTCAAGTCCACTCACAAGGCCAATGACATCGCAAATATCTTTATGAGAGAAATATTCAGATTGCATGGATTGTCCAAGGCAATAATTTCAGATCGGGATACAAAGTTCACATCCAATTTTTGGAAATGATTGTTTCAGGAATTAAGAACTCAACTGAAGTTTAGTACAACCTATCATCCTCAAACAGATGGTCAGACTGAGAGAGTAAATCAGAATCTTGAAGACATGCTGATGATGTATGTGATGTATAAACCATCCAAGTGGAAAGACTATCTACATTTGGTAGAGTTTGCATACAACAAAGGACATCAAGCATCATTGAGGATGAGTCCTTTTGAAGTGTTGTGTGGAAAATGATGCAGAACTCCAGTGAATTGGGACAACCTAGTGAACAAGGTAGTACTTGGACCAGAAATGATCAAGGAGATGGAGCAAGAGATTGTTAAGATCATACAGAATTTGAAGGCAGCACAGGACATGCATAAGAGTTATGCAAATCTGAGAAGAGTGTATAAGGAATTTCAGATTGGGGATCATGTTTACTTGAGAGTGAAACCAAGGAAGAGTTCCATGAAGTTGAGGAGTTGTGTCAAGTTGACACCAAGATATTGTGAGCCATTTGAAGTCATTGATAGGATAAGACCAGTTGCATATAGGATTGCATTTCCTGCTAACATGAAAGTTCATAATGTTTTCCATGTCTCTTTGCTTAAGAAATATGTGCATGATCCTAATCACATAATTGATTGGAATGTGATACAGGTGGAACCAAAGGGAGAGTTCCAAGTGGAGCCTATATGCATCCTTGACAAGAAGGTCACTTTGCTCCAGAACAGGGCCATTGGGCAGGTAAAGGTGAAATGGAGGCACCTTAGTCTCGAAGAGGCCACATGGGAGTTGGAGGATGCCATGAGAGATGCATTCTCATTTTTGTTCAGTTTTGAGAACACCGAGGACGGTGTTATTTTAAGGAAGGGGGAGTTGTAATACTCCTATTTTGACCCTTATGGTTTATTGGCTTCAATGTAAATATTGTATAAATACAATGTGTGTTTTACCTAGTGTGGAGCTCAACGCCAAGGCCCCACTAGTGGATGCTTAGGTTTATTTGCATAGGCAACTATTTGACAATTGATTATCCATGAGTTGTTAAGCCATGAACATTTTTAAATGATGTAATTGTTAATTGTTTCAATAAAATACCCAAGAAAGTGGCTAATTGGAGGCAACCAATGAGAAGGGGCCATGTGTATCCACTAGGGAGAGGTGATGGGGTTATGGGATTGGAACCTATGCTTCCACATGTCCAATTATGAACCCATTTGACTCCCCATGCTGACATTAATGCAACTGTAAGAGGGTGGTTGAAAAAACCAGACCATGAATTCGATTGAGTATGGGACAGCCTGCGAATCCGTAGGGCAGGGTATGGCCCTGTGTTTTGCTTGTCCCTTAAGCCACTCCACGCCTAGGAATTCACTCATACTGACCGCTAACCCATAGTTGAATAGGAATCCAAGTCATTCATGCATTCACAGAGCCCAACCGTGAAGAAAATAAGAGAAAATCGTGATTCCTGGGTAAGTGAACTTGCAGAGCTGAGAGCGCACAAGAAAACCCTGTGTAAGAGTTGAACTAGTTGGGACAGCCATGGATCAAACCATAGGGATGAATTGCAGAGCTTGAATGGATTAGAGAACCCAAGAGAGCACTGAGATCTGTTTTGCAGAGGATCAAGTCACGGGGCAGAGCTTAGGCTGCGACCCTGTGAAGAACCAGATTAATTAGTAGAGAATAAGGTCAACCTAGGGTTGGATTTGCTTGATAAACCTAGTGAAGGTTGGAATCTCATGAAAAACAATAGTTGGACCTTTCTATGCCCACCCTGAATAACACTAGAGGGGAGGGGCCTTGAAGGGCTATGCAACAGAGAAGAGGGCCTTCTTTGTGTTGGGTGAGGTAGGTAATGTGGGTGCCATGTTTGCTGAGTGATATGAGATGCATGTAGCTTTGTGGTTGAGATCACTAGCTTAGCCGCATCCTCCTTGTTCTCTTGTGTGCTTGATAAACCCAACTGTAGGTTGGCTTAACATTGGGATGAGACCTTGATTGCGAGAGATTGCATTAGCCCTCCTTAGTGAATACACAACCCAGCTTGGGGCTGGTCACTTAGCTGAAAGAGTATAGGTTGGACAAAGACCTAAGGTTGGGTGGAAAGTTGTCCTCACTTAGCCAGTTTCATGGGCAGCTTCAGTTCTAAAGATAAGTGCCCTTGTGGTGTTTGAATGATGATTATTTCACGTGTTATATCTATTGTTATGTTATGATTGTCATGCTCTAGATTAATGAATGGATGGTTTCATGAACTTTCTCATTAGGAGGCTAGGTATAAGCCTGAGTATGAGGTTGAATTCATGTCTAAATACTTCACCATTTGCATGAATGTGATGTACATCTAACCTTGCAGGTTGTTGATGTGTTAACTAGCTTAGTTTCATTATATGTGTTTATTTATGCATTGTATTCACCCTTAAGAGGGATAGATTGAATTCACGTGGACTTGGGGAAGGAAGGGGATAACCCTTGATGTGTTTCATAACCCCTCTGTGGGTCAGATGAAGGGAGAAGTCATGGCAGGAAGGAGGCAGAATCCCTTGGAGAAGGATAAAGGCACATGGAAGAGGTCGGGGACCGGTTGTTGGAGCGGCGTGGTTGGACTTTTGCCTTTCCGCATCCGCAAGCGGGTTGCGGGAGTCGGAAGGGTGAGCCCAACAAAAATAGAGAGTGGGAGTTTCGCCTTTCAACATCCACAACGTGGGTTGCGGATTGCGAATGGCGGAAGATTGACTTCCACGGGGCTGGCGAATTGGACTTCCGCATTTCCACGTCTGCAAGCGGGTTGCAGAGTGCGGATTGCGGGAGGTAATTTTCCCGGGGCTACGAAATAAGGTTTCACCATTCTGACATCTGCAACGTGGGTTGCGGATTGCGGAATTGCGGAGGAGGAAACTTCCCCAGGGCGACGACTTGACTTTTGACTTCTGACTTCCGCATTGCAGATTGTGGAAGTCGAGAGCGCCAATTCGTCGGGGAAGTGGATTTGGCAATCCGATTCCCGAATCCCGATTGCGGGTTGCAGGAAAGAGGTTGCGAGTTGCGGAATCGAGCCCATTGCGGCTGTGTATGAAAATGGAGGAATTGGAAAAAAAAAATTACCAGAGGGTCTCCTATGGACTCTGAAGGCCACTAGGGATGTCTAGAATCGTGACAAGCATTGTTGAGAATGAGTCAATTTGAAAATGTGTATGGCAGATGGTGCAAGACGCTAGTGATTTGGGATAATCCAATGAACATAATTATGTTTGAGCCATAAATGTTTAAGGAAATGGAACAAGAGGTTGCAAAGATAAGAAATAATTTAAAAATAACCCAAGATAAACAAACAAAAGATAAGAATTGAGTGCATAGGGAATTCAATATTGGGTATCATGTTTACCTTCGAGTGAGGCCAATGAAAAGTTACTTGAAGTTTGGAATTTGTGTCAAACTATTACCAATATGTTGTAGGTCATTTGAAGTGCTTGAGAGGATATGGCTAATTGCATATAGAATTGCATTGCCTGCTAACACTAGAGCTTATAACATTTTTCATGTTCTTTACTTAAGAAATATGTACATGATCTTAACCATGTGATTGATTGGGATGTGTTCCAGGTGAAACTCGAGGGAGAGTTCTAAACGTAGGCACTATGCATCTTCGACAAGAAGGTACCATTGATCTGGAACTGAGACATCGAATAGGTAAAGGTGCAATGTAAGCAATTTGGTTCGGATGAGGCTACATGGGAGATGAAGGATGCCATGAGAGAGCCTTGTCTATTTTTGTTCTATTTTTGAGCAAACATTGAGGATTGTGTTATTCCAAGGGGAATGGATTGTAATACTCTCGATTTTGACTTGGAATATATTAAATCAAATCATGTAAATCATGTAAATATGATAGTATGGATTCCTAGTACAGAGCTCAAGACAAAGGCTTAACTAATGAATGACTAGACATGTATAATGAAATATTTCTATATGGACCATGTGGTTGGATTATCATGTCAACTCGAATGCTATGTAAATATTATGGTTCAAAATTGTTGTATAAAGAGCACTAGAGAGACAAAGAAAGGGGGCCTATGAAATATTAACTCATTTATTGTTAAATGTCAACCTTAGAACTCATCCATTGCTACCATATGTTTTAAATGAACAATTATTTCATTTTCGGTGTTTTATCCAATTATTGAATACATGCGTGAGGTTAGCAGGGGAAGTATTCTCATGTAGTTATAGAAGCATGAGATAATTATACTTCTCTCACTACTGTAAGAGTCCTCTTCTATGGTCAAAAGCTATGTTATTTGTTTTTTCCACTGTTCTCTCATCTCTTTTGGACTTTACCATCCATTATTCTCATATATATTTTTACAATAGATTTTACACTACATATTTTTTTGTTCCTTGTTGTTGTTCATTACCATTACTAGACTATGCATTAACAAGAAATTTCAAATTGGGAAGAAAAATTGCAGAATTGAGAGAAAAAATATAGTTGTAAGTAAGCATAGAGGTTGGACATGATAAAAACTTTTATCCATTGAGTTTTGCTACTCTTGAATGCTTGAAAAACCATAAATTAATGCTAGATCAGGTTCTCCAACATCATACGACATATTAGACTCTTATTGCACACATTGGTAATCACTATAAGAGTTGGATTTCCCGAGGGAACTGTGGATCAAAGAAGGGAAATATTTTCCTTGTATTGTGTGTGGCAGTTGGAAGGAGTGTCATGACTGATGGTTGAGGGATATTCCGGTATACCTATGTATAAGCATTTGGCTAAGCATTGAGAGAAAAATGAGTTATGGACTGAGAAATAAAAGCCTATAGGTGTTTCCTTTCCTCTGGTGGCCTCATAGCTTAACATGGGAGTGAATTTTCAGCAAAAATAGTATATGTTGGAGATAGTGCATATGGTTGGATGGAAAATCACTCTTATACAACCAATTACTTGGATTTTCTTTGTTTAAAGATAAATATTTCTTTTCTATTTGAATGCGTAATGATCTTATTCTATGTCTATGATAATTATGCTTGTATATGCATATTGTATGTGTGGATAGAGTTTTACTTCTGTTGTGTTTTCCATATATATATCTGCACACACATTTGATTGTCTATGAATTTGTATTTTACCCATGGGGTGAAATTTAGAAGCCTGCAATTGCATCGAGTAAAATGAGGTGCTCTACAACCCAGTATGGGGGAGATGTTGTAACGTGTATGTAGCGTTACATCTAATAAAACGTAAAAAGTAATTTTTTTAATTAAAAAATAATTAAAAAAAATCATGTCGACTCATAAAATAAAAAATTATGGAAAGTATTTAAAAAAAATCCATGTTGTTCATAAAATAAAATATTATGAAAATTAATTAAAAAATAGATGTTCGTTTATAAAATAAAAACTTAAAATTTAAACCCGGATCTATAAATCAAGAGAGATCAAATTTCTTCAGTTTAAATTTAAAACAAGAAATACACCTCAAGAAATTGGATCCCTCTCAGTGCTTGAAGATACGGGTTTAAGATGGATCTATACTGGTTCATAAATATCCCCCTCTGTTGCTCAAAACCATGGATGGGGACGTGATAAACTTGAGCATTAGTTATTCTAGTTGAAATTCCACTCCTTTTTAGCTCAATTATCAAATGTTAGTGAGAATAACCATCACTACCTCCTATCCTCAAGTGTGACTTGACTCATCACCATTATTAAAAGAAAACCATGTCACCTAAAAATAATCTATTGGTGGTCCATAAGGAGACATGGTTTCACTCTTGTCAAAAGCCTCTAGATTCGTGACCTATTTCTTAGTTCCAAAAAAGACAAACTTTTAGTCAATCAAATCGAAATTTAGGTCTTACTTGAAAATCAAATTCCACTCTTCTCTTACCTATTAAATTTTAATAATAAATTTTTATTAATATTTACAAATTTAAAATTATAACCATATTTAAGCATTTAGCTAACTTTACCAAATTTAAAATTCCATTTTTGTACATAAAATGTCAAGAAAACCAAATTTTGCTACACTGGTTTCAATAAAGTATGACCTCCCAAACCAACAATTTTATGCATTCTATTAGTGGCACAGTGGATGTGCCAAGGTCTTCTTCCAGTCATATGGAAAAGTTTCCCGATTACCATGTAAATATACCAAATGTGGATTTCACTGATTTTAACGTCTTTATTACTAAAACCAACATCAATAGTGGCCATTGATTTGCTAGATAAACCGCGCGGTTCATTATTCCAAGTATCGTTAACACATGACAATAAGCTTCCATATGGATGCGTGAATATTTAACACAGATCATATAATATTTATATTTCTCTGCTAACAAATCTTTGGCATTTCAATTAAATGCACAAGGCTTTGAACAGCCAAAAATCTATACTTTGGTGGATAGATAGTTGGCTAGAGCTTGCTTGCATTTTTTCATTTTTTATTTGAGTGTAATATTGGTATTGTATATGATCTCTATATTGAATATTGAACCTGTCAGAAAGCTAACAATTATATTGGTGCTATTTGAACATAATGCAGACTTCTAAAGACTTTTTGGATGGGGATTTACACAAAATATGAGAGATGAAAATAAGTTTGATACAGCGGTTTTTCAATCTAAGATAGATATTTATACAAATATAAAAGGAAATGTGATATTATAATATTGAAGATTATATGTTGTGCAATGCTTCATGTCTATTAAAGTGTCATGTGTCAGTTCCACATTGAGCTCCACATTGAGGACGGAATTACACTTCTCCCTTGTACTGGGCAAGCTTCATACTGGGCAAGCATCTCTTGACGCAATGAAAGTAATTCAGAATATGTCATAGAAAATTACATCATTAGCTAAATGACTCCATTTATTATTAATTACCTCAATATATTATGCAAAATATGCAAAATCCTGATTATGCATAGAAAAACAGATTTAGGGATGTTTTGCCCTGTCTCAGAAGTTGGAGTAGATCAAATTAGATTAAGACTTGCAAGTTAATAGGAAATCAAATTAAAGTAGATCTGAAGGTGCTTTACAAATCTACAAAAATCATATCTTTTAATGGAGTTTTTTCCACTTAGGAGAATTTCTGTATAAACTGCTCTGTATCAGTTCCAACTTCATATTAATTTCATGGTTTGATGGAACTAACCTTAGTCTATTTACATTGGATTCACAAATGCTAATGGCGTTAAAGCTATCCAGGCAGCTTGATCAATACAAACGAATTAAGAAGAATCTATGATCAATATAAAGAATTAAGAGGCATCTAGGACCCTCCAATGCCATTTGCAATAATTGGCTGATAGCTGGTGTCGAATAAGCATGGAGATATGTTTGAGCACTTAGCTTTGCCACATAGGAGATATGTTTGAGCAAGTTTATGCACAGAGGACATATAATCTGATAGGTTTCCATAATACTGCCAAAAAATGAGGATGCAAAAGATTTTTAAAGGTGAAGATGATTTGCACCTCCCAAGCCAACAGCTATCAGGTGGCTACCTAATAAATATAAACTTTTGTTGATATATTCTGGATTTCACCATATAAAATATTTTCAATCAATAAAGTTTTGCTTGAGCCCTAATCTCTGAGAGTTAACATTAAGAATCTAAAACCTAAGAAAATGCCAAGCTGAACAGCCTGAAAAACCAAGCATACTGATCCTGAAATGTAAAAATTGCAAGGCAAGAAAATCACTCCCTGCATCCTTGAGAATACTAAGTCCATGGTCAAGAGTGAAGCAATTATTGACCAGTCAATACTCAACCACACTGAATGCCAATAAGATTTTCATTTGTATTGATTGAACCAAAACTTACATTTTAACTTGAACCCTACAACTGGCAAGCTCTGGCATTCATCAAAGTTATGGTACATCACAAAGATCTGACAGTCACCCCAGGCTTTTAGTTTGCATCCACTGTTAGAGGACACCATTTGACTCTCAAAATCACCAGAGCTTCAAATGAGCTGGAGACTTTATTTTTACTTTTTGCCCTTCAGCAGGGGCAAATATAACTCATACATATTAGCGACTAACATTTGCAACTACTTCCCGAAACACCCATGTTCTAACCTTAGCCTGACCTTAGCCTGGGTGTGGGAAGAAGGCACCCACCCATGTTCTCAACGGAGGTGAGGATGGGAGGTAGGCACCTATCCATATTCTCACTCTCATATGAGATGGGAGGTTCACAGTAGCCCGTTAAATTTTTTTGATTATCTTGACTCGGAATTTCGAAAAGAAAAAAGAAAAAAAATTCTCACCTGAGGTGGGGTGGAGGTCCACCCCAGCCCGTTATGAATTTTTGATCATTACAATCTATTGGCTTAGAATTTCGACAAAAACATCCCAGAAATCAATGGATGCATAATAAATTAGCTATCAATGAATACATAGCTAGTTAACTGAACTAATTTGCAAAATTTCTAAGGCTAATGCAGCAAGACAGGGTTTTTACTCATTCACAACAACAACCCAGCCAGACCCCTTGAAATTCAAACTTACCAGAAGTGATACATGGATTTTCAGTCCCAAGGTCTGAAGAGCCATTAAGAACATCCCATGTCATGTCTGCCTCCAAAACTGGGAGATTGTTCAACCAATTCTCATCCTCTCCCTCCTCCCATATAAATCTTTCAACTTGGGCATTTGGGGATTCATGGCTGCTAGAGCTTTTAGGCATGAATTCCTCTAAACTAGCAGTTTTTCCCACTGGGTTACCGTTAAGTGCACTTATCTGAACTGGGTCACTCTTATATACATTTTGCTGAACCGGGTCACCGTTATATGCAGTTATCCGAACTGGGTCACCCTTATATACATTTATATGAACTGGCTCGCCGTTATATGCATATTTCTCATCAGAATTTTCACTAGAATGGCAAGGATTCCTGCCACTTGTGAAACTGACATAAGAATCCTGGCGAGGATTCCTGCCACTAATGGAACTAACAAACGATTCCGGGCAGTTTTTTGAGAACAAATGGGGGAAATTAAGCCTGGCGCAGTCGCCTCGGCATTGGTAAGCAGCTCGGTCATATGCCAGAGCCGCTGCCTCTGCGGTTTCAAAGGTGCCAAGCCAAAGACGGGTTCGATTCCGTGGAAGGCGAATTTCGGCCACCCATTTGCCCCATTGCCTCTGCCGAACTCCCCGGTAAAGTTTTTTCATGGGGTGGCGAGCAGCAGCAATTGCAAACTTCTCTCGCTTTTCCATTCTTTCCATTGCTCGACAGCGAGAATGGTGTTTGGCTTTACTGCTATCGATCGGCATTTAAAGTTATTGTCAAAAACAAGTTGATATATGGGTTAGAATTATGTCACTTTTTATTAATTATTAGTGGTGGAATGTTAAAGTTTTTATTTATTATTATTATTAATTTTAATTTTAGATTCAAATATCATCAATTATTTACTTTTTATAATAAATTGATGGTAAATAAGTTTTATATAATTTAATTATAAATTGTTATTTTATTTAGTTAAAATCAATTTCTATTTTTTTTTCTTAAAAAACTTAATTTTTTTTATTACTATAAGGAAATAAAAAACACATTCTTTATGTGTTGTTTTAAAGCAATCAAAAAACACATTCTTCATGTGTATAATGCACAAAGAAACTAAGGTGGATTTTTCTGCTCGAAAAAAATCCACAAAGAAACTAAGTATTGTTTTTAAGCAATCTTACATTAAACAACTAACTTATCATTAAATGGCACTCAATAGAAATTTATGGTTTGAAGAGGTTCTCAATCCTACATTTTTTTCCTTTATTTTTCTTTACCTATGTCCACCCAATTGTCATAGATTCTGCTACCACTAGCTGCATCTCTTTTTTAGAAGGTTTCATGATTGTTGATGGCCCCTAATCTTTGTTCGAATAAGAACTCTTAGATTCATGTACTTGCTTCGCTCCCACTATTGAAACATCTTGATCGTCTACTTCCCCTTGGTCACCTTGTAGTTTTTCACCTCCAAAAGTGTTTTCCTCAATCTTATGTTCGGCATCATTCACCTCTCTCTCTCTCTCTCTCTCTCTCTCATATTTCATATTTGCCTCCACCTCATGGGGATCATGAAGAGGTATTTTCTTTGGAGAGTTCCAAAGTTTGTATCTAGGTTTGGGCCCCTTTTTTCTAGTATGCATGGGACAAGCCTATGGGAAAGTGCCTTGTACATGCCCTATTCGTTGGCACGTTCTACATTGTAAAGTCATGTTCTCATAGTCCAAAGTCCCTGTCCATCTGTAGTTGACCCATTGAAGGGCCATTTTATCTAGAAGACCTTCACTCAAATCAACTTTGATGCAAATGCGTATAAAGGTAGCTAGACCTACTTTTTCTCTCTCAATCTTTATTTTGAGATACTCAAATTATTCCCAATAGTTTGCAATGTTGGAATAGTCCAAAAATTAAGAGGTAGATTGAGAAAGTGTACCCAAACATGAGCTCTAGTTACTGAAAGTTGATTTGGATCCAACTCTGGAAACCATTGTACTAAGAAGAGTCATGCTCGTCCCGAAAACCACAGTCCTTCTAGCATAACTTTATGATAATCATCATCATTTGGAAGTAAACAATAAAAAAACCTTTGAAACATAGTGAGATCTCACATGCCTTAGTCTAGGTTGTGTGGATCCACTTATACAGATTTGTCACTTTAGGCCAAAAACCATTGACTATACCAATCATTGCCTTATCTTTGTATGCAATATGAAATTCATAAATATTTGAGTCTAATAACCCTACCATTGGAACCTCATCCAACTTATCCACGATGTACACACTAGGCATTTTTGTAGACAATGCGGAGTTAGACATTGAGGAGTTTTTGGCGACATCTTTTGAAGGAGGTTTTAGAAGAAGAGGGAACACCTATCCCCCCAATGTCTCCATGAAGTCTAGATACCAAGAAAATAGTTGAGTCCCTACAAATATGACACTCTAACAATGAACTCTAATCCATCAAAAGCTTCCCCTTGAGAAGGAAATGTTGAAATACTACCGAAATCCCTACTATGAAATATAGGTTCCTCTTTAGAGATAGGATAGTATCTTGGGTGCGAACAACCAATTATGTAGTTTGACCACTAAAGAACCTCATAAATACAAATTCTACTTTTTAACATGCCTACTTTATCCCGTTTTCTTACTACTTCAGGACCATGTATTTCCACAAGTTGACAATAGACTCTTATCGTTGGTTATAATCTGTATGTTTTTTGATACTATTGTGTCTTTTTCTTGATCAACATGAGATCAATCAATGTTTTTAATGTTTTTGATGCACAAATATTATGTCTGTTTTTTGTATTAGTGAACAAAATATTTGTCCTATAAAATATATAAAGCCTAGATGTACCTATGAACAAAGTATTTGATTTTAATATAAATAATAATGCAATTTTTTTCTGAGAAAAAAAAAACATACTTATTTTTAATTAAAAAATTATTATATTATTTTATAAATTTATAATTTAAGTATATATATAAATTTTATTAATATTTTGAAATCTTATAAATAAATACACCCAAAAAGGAATCTTCTTGAACAATTTAATTCACTTTAACAAAATTCAAATTTCAAACCAATTTAATTTGGATGCTATGTATTGAATATTAAATGTAACTCTATTTAATTTAATGTATAAAATGTATGGTGTTGGATGTATTTTATCATTATAAACAACAAATATCTTAAAAATTTATTCAAAGCAACAAAAATGTGTTTAGGTGAATGTATTTAAAATATGATTTCTATTAAAAATGTGTTTAGGTGAATATATTTAAAATATGATTGTTTTTATATATTGAGTAAGTATGTCATTGGATGTAGCTTGGGTGGTTGGGAGGAATGATTGTTACCCTTCCCACTAAAGTTCAATTTTTGTAAGTGACATAATACTCTTGCTGAGCCCTTATGTTTTTAAAAAATCATTTATAATTTAAATATACACAGTTTAAGATTTAAATGTAATTTGATATTAATAATATAAAATATTAAAAAAAAATGATGTGATTATGAATAATGTTTGGTTATTTCATTATGTACAAATTTATATTGATTATTTTGTCTTTTCACATAGCTTGTTCCTATAAAATTATTGGATTTTATTGTGTCCATGTTTAATTATTTAGATGATTTTTTAAGAAGACTTATCATTCACTATCAAGATTTTGTATAATACTTTAAAGGGTTATGCATTTTTGGTTTGTATCAATGTTTTTGTTGATATAAATAAGAAAAAATGTTAAAAATATTATAATGAAGCATATATATTTCATATATTATAACAATATCTTTCCCAAAAAAAATAATGATAGAGGTAATCTATTTTTCCAAAGTTGTCGTAATCTCAGTCACACTAAAGTATTTGTTTGCATAAGCTTGACGATTCAGAAGAAGTGAACATATAGTTACGGTATTTAAACTTTAGCAAGGAAATGACATCAACCCCACTTTACCAACCAACCAAATCTTTATTTACAAAATTGTTTTTCTATAAACACGCGAAGGCTTGCAGTAATATGACCCATCTCCATTAAAAGTCATTCATTAATAACCAATTTCTCATAAATAATGATAGCAAGCTAAACAAGTTTAACCTAAAAAATAAACTCCATAAAATGTACTTAATCCATAGTAATATTAAAATAAATTATCTATATAAAAACTTTCATTATGAATGTAAAATATGAACATTACAAATTAACACTATTTGATTCATTTAATTAAACAAAAATAATGATATTGAAATTGTCATCTTCTGATTTCCTTTTCCTTTTATGCAATTAATTTCTTTAAATAAATATAATAATATTAGAATTTTCCTTTTATAATTTCCTTTTCCTTAAGGTGTAGTGTTTCTTTCACACTTATTGAAAATCCATAAACTATACAATATCCCTCCTTTCCCCTTATTCTCCCTTTCAAACTCTTAAAAGGTGGGAAATTTATCTATGGGAAATCTTAGCCTAGGGGATTGAAATAAAAACAATTTCAATGGCCATTTCTCACAAAGAGGTACGGTGCCTTCCAAATCATTGACCACCCAAAAATAACATCTACCACCATATGCATGCGTAGAGTCCAAAGTCTTTCAATCACTATACAAATGACATATGTGATGATATGTGATTAAGAGGGACAAGAAGGCACTTGCAATTTAAATTGTTTTATTTATTTAAGGCAACACAACATAAAACAAAACATTTATATATTATGATAAGATCCAGTCAACTCTAAACTTCAATTAAGGGTTGTATATATGTAAGTTTTGGGATGATACAGGTTTCTTGGTCACGGTTGGAAATAAAAAAAATAAAGTAATTTAAAATTAAAATATATAGATATATATTTTGGGTATTTAATAAGTTAGTATTATTATTGTCAATTCTTGTTAGTTTACTTAGTTAAGGTGGGGTCTTGTTTGCAAGGAGATTTGAGTTCAATTCTTCTTCAGGGTGATTTAGTTGGGAGGTGACCATCCAAAATCTAGCCAAGTTGAGGCTGTGGTGGTCCAGGACAGGTGCGATCCCCAAGTGATTTTGATGGCTTACATTCCCCTGGGTCGTCGTTTCTCAAACCATAGGTCACTCTTGCAAGTTAAGGATATTCGAGCAAACAAAAAAAAGCTAGTATTATTTTATTATTATTATTATTTAAATAGAGTTGTTATTTAATAAATTTGTTTGGGAGTTGGAGTTAAAGACCTTTATCCATACGCACATGGTTTCCAAAATATAGCAAGATCGCTTGGTGGTTTGAATACAAGATTTTTTAAGTGTTGTCACGTCCCCTCCCATCATACCAATGCGATGGAGAGAACATGATGCTAAGGCTGGGCATCTAGCCCCATGATTATTAAATAAAAATTCACATAATATAAAAAGACATATGCGGATGTATAAATATAAGAAACACAGCGGAAGCAAATTCAACTACATATCTAACATGCATTCACATTTTCATGATAGTCATTAAATAAAGACATTTCAGAATAAATACAAGAGAATACTTATCTTGAAACGAAGTAGTCCCGAGCAACTGGATATGCAACTGCAACATTCCACACAACCATAGGCCAGTTGTGCTCATCAATATATCAACACAACTGCCACCCCCAAGCTGGGCATGATTTATACAAGGAAAGGGAACAACAGACTCACACATAGCCAAAGATACACCAAAATCAGCCAAGCCAATTCACAGTTGGGTTTATCAGGCTGCTAAGGAAATGGAAGGGAATGAATTGCTAAGCTAGTGGCTCACCCACAGAGCTATGGATACCTCTACTAGATCTATATAGCTTAGTACCCACATTACCTACACACCCAATACAAGGAAGTATTCCCTTCACTACTACACAGTTCCTCAGGCCATACCTTCCAATCTAGTATTGTTCAAGGTGTGCATAGAAGAGTAGCCAGCCCTTTGGATCTTCTTGAGAGGTTTCCTTCCTCACTAGGTTTATCAAGCCAATTTTGGTCCTCTTCCACTCTGAATTTCTTGCTCACAAGTTCAAATCAAAACAGGGATGCACATAACAACAAAATCACAAGTGTTGGGTATGAGGAAAACATGAGCAACCAAAAACGGAATGGTAGATGGGGAATCAACCCTGGGAGAGCAAAATCGTTTTAAAAAAACGTTCATGGGCATTCAAGGGATAGAAACCGGCCTCCATAAACCCCCAAATCGTGACTCCCTTCCTCCCAGCCACTATGCAATACAAAAACGAGTTCCTAGCTATGGAAATTGCAGGAAAATGATGGAAAACGTGAAGGAGAAAGCCCCAGCTAGCTTAGATTGCGTGAGAGAGCCAAGACCATCAGTGAAGAATGGCTTGGGCACCATTTCGTGGGTGTTTTCTTTCCCAAGAAGCAAAAAATACGTTTTCCCAGGTTGATGGCTTGCCCATGCACGAAATTGGTTTCCATACCTCTCCATTCCCAAGGCATTAACTACCTCAACCAACTCTTGGAAGAATTAAATGATTGGGTGCATAAGTCAAAATGGGTAGTTGAGGGTTTATGGGTTCATTCATTGACATTTGGCTTAACACCATTGGCTCAAGGGTTTGAATAATTTCCCTCCCTCTTCCTTGTAGAATCATGCCCCATCTCTTGCTGCATTGCATAGCTAGTTGTGGGTATTTCATTAAAATTCATATTTACATGATGTCTTAATTTCTATTATGCATGGCTAGCACAAGAACCATATGCATCGATTTTTAATTGTCGATACATAAAACGCCAAATCAATGGCGGGGCCTTGGCCTTGAGCTCCTCGCCATGATTTAAGAATGATATTTACATCATTTACAATTTTAATGCAATAGGGTCAAAATCGGGATATTACAAGTGTGTATATTCTAAAACTCAAAACTAGGGTGTTTTACAATGAGCACGCATTATTACTATTTTATTGTTTTTTTATGGAAATATCTAGATGTAGCATGGCTCAAACGATAGCCATAATAGCAATTAGTAACCCACGATCATGCATTATTAATTATTTATTGTTTTTTCCAAGGAAATATCTAGATGTAGCATGGCTCAAATGCTAGCCATAATAGCAATTAGTAATCCACTTCTTACATATGGCATCCCCATTGGCAACATGCCTTGGGTGGATGGTTCAACCAATTGAGCTAATTGTTGGGGTTCTTAATATGTTATTATTATGAACAATGTTACGCTAGCCACGATAGCAATTAGTAACCCATCTATTACATACGACATTCCCATTAGCAACATGCCTTAGGTCACAGATGGTTCAATCAATTGAGATAACTATTGGGGTCCTTAGTATTTTATTATTTTGAACAATGTTATCGCAATCTAAAAACATTGCTTGTGGGTTGGAACTCGAGATCTTTGATCTATGTATAAGAGTCCTTAACCAAAACATCAATCCAAGGTGTTTGACAAGGTACCTATGTCATTAATATTTTATTCCCGTGGATGAAGGTTTTATGATCTAACAAGACCACTTAGGGTCAAAACTCTAGACATTTTACCAATGGATATGAGTTTTTAACTAAAAAATCAAATTGAGGCGTTCGAAAAGTATCTACCTCATTACTCCTTTATTTTTGCGAATGGAGTTACCGTGATCTAACAAGATTATTTGGGGAGCAAATTTGTTTGAGAAATATTTCCCATCCAACTCAAATTATAGAAAATTCGAAGTAATTGCACTGGAACTCAACCTTTGATTCCATAACTAAATCACGAGATTAAAGTGTTTAAAAAAACATTTTAGAGAAAATTTGAAATAATTGTACTTTATATGAGTAAGGTACGATCGACTTCCTAAAATTACTCTTAACTCCAGCCAAAACCACCCTTGGCTCAAGCGGGGATGGCTGAAAGATGCCACGACTTGGTTAAATTATTGGAGGATTGATGAAACTACCACTCTACAAAATATCGATAACATTAAAAACATTATTACTTCTACATTCAAAGAAAAAATGTGGTGCAAGGAAGAGAGGTTAAAAGTAATCTGCCATATTATAAATAGATCATTAACCTTAATGTTGAGGATCAAAATTATCTTTCTATCTTACCGAGCTCAAAGAAAAAAATTAATATTACCAAGATTAAAACAAACTCTCATGAGATTCATAGTGAAACAGGGCGTTGGACAAACCCTAAAATGCCTTGGGTTGAAAGGATTTGCCATCTATGCGAGTCTATGAGAGTGTAAGATGAAAACCACTTTCTCTTAGAATGCCCTGGTTTCACCCACATTAGATCTCAGTTCCAAAATCTTTGCTCCAACACTGACCTTTCTAACCTTCCAGATCCCCAAAACTATAGTGATCTAGAGACACTCCTCTTTAAGCTTTTTGAGCATATGCATAGTATTTTAAACCAAATCAAATAATCTCCATCTTGTCTTTTCTCTTAAGGTTCCATAGACCAAGTTTGGTCTCACTAGACGTTAAAGACCATCATCAACAATTTGCCCTCCTAAATTTAAAACTTTATGTATTTAAAAAAATTAAATAATTGATATATATATATATATATATATATATATATAACAACAATTTACCCTCCTAAATTTAAAGCTTTATATATTTAAAAAGGATTAAATAATTGTACTTTACTTATATATATATAACTAACAATTATTTTAACCTATAAAGTTTCAAATATATATATAAATTGACCAAATTCATTACGTTACATCATTATTTTAAACACACGTCCATTTGTGCCACGTCACACGTAGCATAAAGTAGATTAACTACATACCTTGCATGATATCAATAGTTTAAGCATGTGTAATTTTGCCATGTCATGGTTGCTTTAATTTAAGAAAAAATTGGATTAAGAGACACACGAGATTTGACTCCAACCTTCATATATTAATATGGAGGCATATTTGAAAATAATGGCTTTTATATCACTCACATTAGAATAAAATTAACTCCAAGTAGTTTGACAATTTCTTACAATGTAGGTTTTATTTTTATTGGGAAAATAAGAAATCAATGTTATTCAACCAAACTTTGAGGGTGAAAAAAATATTTAGTATGAATTAATTTGTGTTAATTATTACTTATTGACTCCAAGTAGTTTGACAATTTTTTACCATGTAAGTTTTATTTTTTATTTTTATTGGGAAATAAAAAACCAATGTTATTGAACAAAACTTTGAGGGTGAAAAAAATATTTAGTATGAATTAATTTGTGTTAATTATTACTTAGAAATATTTTTTGATTTGTGTTAATTATTATTTATAAATCTTTGTTTAGAAAAGTTCAAATGGTGAAGGAACATTGATACAAACTTATTGATTATTGGGGCAAGGAATTATCATGAGTAAGGAACTTCTTGTTAACACCCTTGTTTGATTTGTGTAATCTCATAAGTATGATTGCACACAACTTCATGTGAGAATAGATGTATGGGAGCATCGAGAAAGGTGCCATAGTTGGCCTCCTATGCCTTGCCTCTAGAACAAAAAGCTCCCCAATGTGGCCCTTGTCGTTTTGGAGTTTGAGAAGCCTTTTGATTCTTAGCAAGATCTACATGATGAATGGGATCCCATTATTACCGATCCATAAGCAACTATTGAGGGTTGGGAGTTGCCTCCAAAGATTGAGATGATCTACCACCATGTGTTAGCATGATCTTTTTTTTAACAAGAACATATACTTTGTATTAATGTAGAAAAACGGGGGAAGCATTGTGGTCAGGCCGTTCAGTGTTCGATTACAAAGTTTACAAAATGATGCAGGAAGTTCTTATATTCCTCTGTATTCTGAAAATTGCGTACTGCATCTCTGTCTAAATGTTTCTTATTCAATTTTTTTTTACAATGATTATCAAAAAGACTAGTAAACAATGTCCAAAAGACTCTCAATAGTAAATACATTTATAGAGCATTCATATTGGATGGAAAATTAACATTGTTTTCTTTCCATCAATTATTCTTTGAATTTCCTTTGCGAACTAGTCTAGAATAAAGCCTGAAGGGTGTACTGTGTCATTCTCTACATATCCTGTTTCCATTTTTAAGACTCTACTTCTTTGAGCTCTAAAAATATTCTTGCTAGACCGTGCTGGGAGTGAGAAAGGCTCTTTCTTGTGGTTGTTTGTAAGATTAGCATACCTAACATCATTAACCTCCTGAGTTTGGAAAACTAGAACCATGGCACATCGGATTTGACTTCACGAACACAGGCCTTGATTACACTTATTTTTAGTTGCCAAAATTATCAAATTGACACTCGAATCCATTCTTTTAGTTGCATGCATCATATAAAAAACATTTCCTTTAGCACTCAACTTCAATACTTATCAAGTACATCCGACAAGGGGTGCACTCCAAATTGGGAAAGAACTGGCTTTCGCCGACCCGTAAACAGGTAAAACAAAAGAGAAGCCCCGAAAAACCAACTAACCATGCAAATAGAGGACTTGAGCACTACTATAAGAGCCAGGTGCACGCCTGCATTTAAAGAGCCAAGGATGGGAGCAAACAATCTTACCATCTCGTGAAACTTTTTCTCTCCGTGCAATGAGTCCATGCCCACCAAAACTTGCATCCTTAAGACTTAAACACACAAAATAAATTACACAAGCTGCTACAATTGTTATCCTTACAAATCCTGTTGAAATTGCTTAGGCGAAAAAGGATTCATTTATCTTAGAACAAACACTAAAAGTATCAAAGTCAAGCTAGAGTGAAAAGCACTTAAACTTACATACCACATCCCAAGTTGAGCCTTTGTCGCTCCTTACAAAGCTAACTAGGTTAGCATGGAAGGAGGAAAATTCCTTTGTCTTAGAACCACTGCACATAGGAATTGACCACCAGCACACCATTGCACCATAAACTAGCATTAACCCAAAATATCGAAGCATTAGCTAGGCAAGGAATCATTCCTGAGAGATGAAGTGCCTTGCAACAAAGTTAAGCAAATTACCCATATCTGAGATTCTCGCCACTTCGTGACTTCTATCTCCAAGAGGCGTTGAAAAAAAAAAAAAAACTGAGATGGGAATGGAGCTGGACCTCAACCTTCTCCTAAGAACTGCAATAAATTATCACCCCTTCATGAATTAATGGAGCATTTCCCATGCCAGATTCTATGAGATGGAACAACTCCCACATTTACCATGTGTCAGATGTGCCAAGGGCATGTAATGACCCTGAAAATCATGATGATCAAGGAAGAGGGCGCATGGACAAGGACCCACATCCTCCCAAAACCATGATTACGATGACTTGTCATAATTAATGCTAATTAAGAGGATCAATGCTTAGGGGATTGGGTTATATAATTGATTTCCCCCATTCTTTTTAATCCACCCTTCATTAGGAAAACTTCCCTTTGCTAATATGTCAGACATCATATTGTTCTCCCTCAAGACATGGAGGGATGAAAACTTGGGAAAGGAGTTGATGATAAGCTAAAACCTATTCCTTCCTAATTGAGCGTCGCCATCGGTGAACTTCTTCTTGATATATCCGACGATGTTGAGAATTTTGTGATAGTAGTTGGATCTTGTGGATTATGACATGTCAAATACTTCATAGAGTTATTGCCTAGTCCTCAGGTATTGAATTTTCTTGGCTAACCTGTTAGGTCGTGGCATTTTAGTCATAAGGTGGGTGGGATCATGATTGGTTCCTCATCACCTAAAAAATTATTTCTCAAATGGGGAGTGTAACCAGTCAAGAGAGAGGGGATGGTGCCCAAGACCCCCCTCAAAAGCTGTTTGCAAGTTGATCACAAGGTAATGATTCTCCTCCTGATATTGAATTTTTTGATTCTGAATATGAAAGCCTATATAATCAGTTTCATGAAGGCTCCATCCCAGGGTACTTTTTTAGGAGGGTGCCTCTTAATGATGATCGAAGTTTGGATTAGGGAATTGTGGGAATTGCAAGGATGGGACTAATTCCATACCCGTAGCCTAACCAAGGGTTTCTTTTTCTTCTAGTTTAATAAACCTACCCATGTGATGGATATTTTTAGAAGAGGACCTTGGGCACACAAAAATACCTTAGTTGTTCTCTCTACTTGGTATGATGACTTATTGGCCAATAATTCCACATAGTTATATTTATCTATCTAATTTGAGTTTCCTAGATTTCCAATGTAGTTTTGGTTAGTGACATAACACATCTTTGCCCCTTTAGGAAGCTTATATGTTATGAACTAGAGAGGTTCTTAAACCCTAGGCCTCAACAATGCATTTGTGTGAATTTGGTTACCCTATAAAAAGACCTTGAGGAACTTGTGCTCATCTAGGTGGGGTATAGGGTTCACAAGATACTAGTTTGTTACATCAACCTACCCAACATATGTTTTGGTTCCAAATCATGTATCATTGCATTCATGATTTTCCATTTGATGTTTTAGGATGACCCTTCGAAGACCCGACCCACATAGACCCCTTCAATGATCAATACATGTCATATGGATGGTGAAGGATGGATTCAAGTGGATCAAAAGCATAAGAAATCTAGGGTGGGAATAACTCATTCCCAAAAGGACCCAACCTCTACTTGTCCTAGCATGTAGCATGCTCTAATGGCTATATACCCCTTTGTTGGTTAAGTTCAACATGGGAGTGGTAGTTGTATAGCTCACTCTCCTTTGTTGCTCCTATATTGTCAAGGCAACAAATCAATGGTCGGTGTTGATGGCCAACCTAAGTGACCGAGGAAATTCACTTTTTGAGATTGGAAACTTCCATGATAACTTGCTATGATGGACAACCCTTTTGGTGCTCTTAGTGACCGCGAGGATAATGAGGTTGAGACACATGACAATGTAGGTTTGTAATGAAAGTGAACACATGGAATGTTTTGAGATTAAGTTATCTTGACAAAAAAACACACAATTTGGTAGACCTTGATGTTGATTCACGGGGTTGATATTCTATGTTGCAAGAAGTCAAAATTGTATATTTTTTTTAGGTAGGACTCTATTTGCAATATGGCCTCATGCCAAGTATTTTTCTTCTAAGTATTCTAATGGAAAAGGTTGTGTTGTTGTTGGGTTAATTTTGAATTGGTAAAATGGTAATTAGATTAAATTGTATTTGGTCATTAATGGGTTTACCAATTGAGGTTTATGGGCCCATGGTTTTGGGTAACCCATGGTATTACTGTAGAAATTTCACTTCTCTAACAAGATTTCAAGTTAACTCAGATTAACAATGTTTAATAAACGATCTCATTCAACCATAGATAGCTGAAAATGAAATTTCACTCATAAACACATTTGAACTGGAAGCACAAAATAAGTACTACCAAAATACTGAGAATAGAAAGAACATAACAACCATGCACATAAAATTTCAGACTCAGATATTTTAGCCAAAATGGCCCAGGAAAAACCCTGAAGGGAAAACTTGTGAGAGAGATATTTTATTAATTTCTTCTTCAATAAAATGTACAACAGAATTTTAATAATATTAAGCACAACTTATCTCAACCAGTAGACTAATAGGCTGCCTCGAATTCTGTGCATAAATTTCTAGGAAATCGTGCCCTTCTCAAGCAACACAGAGCTGTACTGACAACTCCTCGATTTCAGTGCCAAACTCAACCTTCTGCCTGGAAATTCGTGCCCAACAAAACAACACAGAAATTAATTTTCTACCTCTAAAAACATGCCTATCTCAGACCTCGATTTCCATGCCACTGTACGGAATTGTACGGACTGTACGAAATTAATTTTTTTACCTGTCTCGAAATTCGTGTCTCTTCCTGGAAATGCGTGCCACTATTTTCTTCTCAAAAATCATGCCCATAACTGTTGTACGGTCTTGGAATCCATGCCGTACCTAGCTGTTATCTCAGACAACCACTTTCTCTCTCTCAAACTCCAACTGGAACTTGCTTTCCAACTCTCTTGGAATATCTCCAGTTCTCCAACTCTCTTGGGATGTGTGTAAATGAAGGAATGGGGTGCCTTATTTATTGTTTTTCACTTGTATTTTCACTTCACCTTCTTGGGGTAGCTGAAAGGATAATAGATCAAGGGCCCACATTTAATCTAGTGTTTTCTCATCAATGGATGAGAAAAGTCACTTTTCTCTCCATTAAATATTTTCTCTCTCAACCACAACTTAAATAAATTGAAAAGTCACTTTATAACTCTAAAGTAACATTAATTACTTTTCTCAAGCAATTAATGCAAGGGTTATGTACTTTGTCCCGTTTTTTTAGTGACTTAGGAAAAATTCACTAGGGTAACACTTCCTTGGTACAAATTTCAACACTCCCTCTTACCAAGGAAGGTGTTCTCCCTCTCTCCCAACTTATCCTTGAAGAAGATAAACTGCTTCCCCACCAAAGCTGGTAAACTGCTCATGTGCTTCTTGCACAATATCAAAGTCTGCTCATGTGCTTCTCACACAATGTCGAACATGCCCACCCTTTCTAAAATCTGCTCTAGAAAGGTCAAATCAAGTGTCCCTTCATGTTAGACATCATCACGTGAAAGACATCATCCTGAGCTACAAATTAGTGTTCTTCTGCTTCATGCAGGAAGACCATCTGGAATATCCTCTGCCAGAACCTCTCTCCAGTATCATACTATCATCAGTGGAAGCTTCCCCTGTCTCTGGAATCTGTCCTGCATCCTGCAATGATGCCTCGTGTCGGGACATCTCATCTCTCTCATCCATCAGTGACAAGTCATACCAGCTGACCCTCTTGCCATCAATGGAGGAAGTATCCTCTCGCTGACTCCTATGAATAGAATATGAACTACTCGGTACCACAATAATATCTGGAGCATCTCTCCCTCTCCTCTGAACTGCAGACTACCTACTCGACGCCACATCAATCCTCGAATCATCTCGCTCACTCAGGATCTGTTATCCACCCATATCCTCCAACTATAGGATGACCACGCACTACATACTCTCCATCTCTCCGATGACCTATAAGTAGAGGGTCAACCGGATCCACTCCCAATACATAAATGAGGATGTGTTCACTCTTGAAAAATACTGCATATCCTGCTCCCTCCAAGGCTGGAATTGAAAGTCTGCTGTCCTGCAATCCTGGAATATAATGTACTCTTGTAATCTCCAAAATCTCTCCGAACTCAAGCTGGAACCGTACTCGTCCCAAACCTCTTACTGCATGCACTGTCCCATCTCTATCCTGTACGAGATGCTCTAGAATAGTCTCAAAAGTGAGGAAGGCATCTCTCCTCCCAATCATGTGACTGCAATAGGAACTATCCATAATACACTTCCCAGAATCAACTATCCTACTACTGTCGCAACTCGAAATAGTAGTGACAAGAGAGAACTCTTTCTCGAACTGTGTAGCAAAACACTCAATCTATGCTATAGCTGAAACCTGCTCCTCTTTCTCCTGCTTTCCCTTCTTCTTCTTAGGACATTGGCCTGCATAATGGACAAAATCATTGCATGCATAGCACCTGACTTTGCTTAGGTCCCTCTTCTACTCACCCCTCTGCTTCTTAGCCCCTCCCAGGCCCTTCTTGGACTTCTTGCCTTTAGCTGATAAGGAAACGTTCTGCTCATCAGTATCCTACGCAGTCTTCCCTTGAGACCCTTCTCGAATCTTCTCCTGAGTAAAATAATCCCACAGTCTTTATCAAGAGGGAAAGTTCTCTCTGCCAACTAAACACTTCACGAACACATCCCACTCCTTAGTGAATCCTTTTAGGGTTATCCGCAGTAGCTCGGGATCGAGAATCACCTCAACAACTGCACTCAGTTCATCTTTTACATGTCTGAGTCTAGTGAGGTAAGAGGCTACATTCTCACCTCTCGCCATCTTGCTTCCATGAAGCTTATCCTTTAAATCCATTTTACGATTTTCATTCTTGTTCTCATACAAATTTTTCAAAGTATCCCACATATCCTTGGCAGTATGTTTCTTTGCCAAATGAGGAATGAGGTGATCTTGAACATCATCTAGAAGCAATCTCTGCGTTCTAACCTCCTTCACCTCATGTATTTCAAGGTCTATAGATCAGCTGAGGGAGGAACCACTGTGGTACTAATGAAGGTCCATAACTTTTTCTCCTTGAGAACTGCTGTCATCCGGGATTTCCATTGCAAGTAGTTGGAAATCGCTTCCAACCGATCTTAACAGATGCAAGACATCATTTACTGAGAATAACTGTCCAATAAATCTGCTAGGTGAACAAAGACTAAATCTCCCACAAGTCTAAAAAATTTTGACTGTCAATCTGCCCTTAATAGGGCTCTGATACCATGTAGAAATTTCACTTCTCTAACAAGCTTTCAAGTTAACTCAGAATAACAATGTTTAATAAACCATCTCATTCAACCATAGATAGATGAAAATCAAATTTCACTCATAAACACATCTGAACTGGAAGCACAAAATAAGTACTACCAAAATATTGAGAACAGAAAGAACATAACAACCATGCAAATAAAATTTTAGACTAAGATATTTTAGCCAAAATGGCCCAGGAAAAACCCCGAAGTGAAAACCTATGAGAGAGATATTTTATTAATTTATTCTTCAAGAAAATGTACAACATAATTTTAATAATATCAAGCATAACTTATCTCAACCAGTAGACTAACAGGATTCCTCGAATTCTGTGCATAAATTTCTGGGAAATCATGCCCTTCTCAAGCAACACAAAGCTGTATGGACAACTCCACGATTTCAGTGCCAAACTCAATCTTCTGCTTGTAGATTCGTGCCCAACAAAACAACACAGAAATTAATTTTCTTCCTTGAAAAACGTGCCTATCTCAGACCTCGATTTTCGTGCCACTGTACGAAATTGTACAGATTGTATGGACTATACGTAATTAATTTCTGTATCTGTCTCGAAATCCGTGTCTCTGCCAAGAAATGCGTGCCACTGTTTTCTTCTTGAAAATCATGCCCAGAACTACTGTACAGCCTTGGAATCCGTGCTGTACTTAGCTGCTATCTCAGACAACCACTTTCTCTCTCTCAAACTCCAACTGGAACTTGCTTTCCAACTCTCTTGGAATATCTCCACTTCTCCAACTCTCTTGGGATGTGTGTAAATGAAGGAATGGGGTGCCTTATTTATTGTTTTTCCCTTGTCTTTTCACTTCACCTTCCTGGGGTAGCTTAAAGGACACTAGATCAAGGGCCCACATTTAATATAGTGTTTTCTCATCAATGGATGAGAATTGAGAAAAGTCACTTTTCCCTCCATTAAATATTTTATCTCTCAACCACAACTTAAATAAATTGAAAAGTCACTTTATAACTCTAAAGTGACATTAATTACTTTTCTCAAGCAATTAATGCAAAGGTTATTTACTTTGTCCCCCTTTTTAGTGACTTAGGAAAAAGTCACTAGGGGAACACTTCCTTGGTACAAATTTCAACAATTACTATGTGATTAAGCATATTTAAAGGCTTGAAGAACTCCATTGTAGAATTCCTTGGGTGATTGGTGTTGACCGATTTGACCATGGCTTGGATAGATTGGATAAGGACAATAGAAGATATCTTTGGTTGATGGTTTTACTAGTAAAGGGTTTCTAGGGTAAAATTTATTTGATCTTTTGTTCTTACTTTGTGCCTATTTTTTTCCTCATCATGCTTATTTCTAGCACATGGTATCATTTAACAATGGCAAATTTGATTTCTCCTCAACTTGCGAGTTCTATAGTTGAGTGGGGAACAAACCCAACACAAAGATTTTATGGGCTCTTCTAAAATTAGACAACCAACACTTGGGCCTAGCCAACATTTATGTCTCTAATGATGTTGGGGAAAGTTCATCCTTTGGATTTAGCTAGTTGGTGGGTTACTTGACACCATGTGGTTTGTTTGTGGGGATTTCAATATGGTGGATTTCCAAGTCGACAACGAGGGGGACGTTGATGTATTTGTAACTTCGGAAGATATTCACTTGTATATTTTATGTATTACATTTGTACTTTATTGTATCCCCAATAGAAATGTATTATTCCTCTGATTGGAAGTGTCATCATTTGTACTTGCAATTGTTGCAAGTTATATTGTAAGTGTCGTAACTTATACTTGATGGGTTATTAGACCACCTTGGTGGGGTCGGCCCTGCATCAGTCATGTGGGTTAAAGGGTTATTAGACCACCCTAGTGGGGTCGGCCCAGTCAGCATTATGTTAAGTGGTTAAGTTGGGGCCGACCTAGTTGAGTAAAGTTCAAGTGAAAGTAAAAGTATAAATAGAGAGTGTGACTCTCTCATTTGACACATTCACACACTTACTCACTTCGCATTAGTGAGAGAGAGGAGGAGTACGCACAAGTGGAGGAGGAGTATCTGCTGCAGACATTTATCTTTTGGGGATTCATCTTGGTGATATTTGTATTGGTGCTTATGCTATCTCTAAGGAAGTTGCGGGGTTTTTCACCTTCTTGGTTTTCCCCGGTGAAATGCTTTGTGTCTCTTATCTCTTGTCTCTTATGTTTGATATGCTATACATGTTGTTCTCTCAGTTAAGATCCTAGATCATATTGAATTAAATGATGAAAAAATAACATGGTATCAAAGCTATCCTAAAGGAAGGCATCGTATGGAATTTATGACACTTGTTGCACTTGCGACAAATCGGAAGCTAGGGATTGGTATAATAAAAACCAGTCATCGTGGCACTTTCGCTATAAATCCATTTTGGCGAAGGTTCAGGATCTGAAATTTCTACAGGTCGAAGATGAAATGTCCATGTACCTTGTGTCCGAAGGAAAACCTCATATTCGTTGTACTTTATGAGATATGATCCGTACAAGTTAGGGTTTCTGCCTCTTCCAGAATGTAGTCCTAAACAGGTGACCTAGGAAAAAAGGTCATATCTCGAACCAGGAAGATCCAAATGGAATTCCATAAAAAGTGACAGTTAGGGAATAGACTGTAGTTTCACAGATCCGGGTTTCAGAGTACAAAGTTGAAACAGTGACATGTGGCACTCCGTACAAGTTCGCTATACTGTTTCATCCCATAAATAGGTCACTTTGCGACACTTGGAATATGTCTCTCTCAGAGAATCCATTTGAGGTCAAATCTGTGGGGTTGGAAATATGATAGGTCAGTCTACCATAGGACAAAGTTTCAAACCTTGAGGATGGGAAATTTCATAGATACATCAGAAACAATATGGAATATATTTCTGTCCAAACAGAATTGGATTCTGAGCACTTTCATTTTTGGTTTGTCACCGCTACGGGAAATTAGGGTTTCGGAGAAAGTTGGAATTTCTTGAATCTGAGACCACAGCTGGATTCTCCTTAGAAAAATTGAAATTTAGAGACCAAGATCGAAGTTTTTGGTTGGGTAGAACCCCAGGCTCTATCAAACCCTAGTTCGGGATTTTGACCAGAAAACCAGAATTTGACAGAAATTGCAAATCCAAAACTTTCAAAGTCAATTTTGAAGGATCAAATTTTGGAGATTTCAAAATTGAAGTATACCAGCTTGATCAGCTCAGCAATGCACATCTTTTCATCCAATCATAAGTTTGAAAATCCAAGTTTGGATTTTTAGGGTTTCTCTGTCAAACCCTAGCCAGCTCCAGATCCAGCTTCAACAAATCAAAGTGGATTGGGTTAATCCTAGAAGAGAATGAATTGGACACCTAAATAAGTGAAGAAGTTCCAGTTCCAGAGGGATATGAGTCTAAGGCCTTACATAAGAAGACTACAAGCAATCCCGACAGGTATGACTTGAGGAGATACAGTTATGTTTTGAAATTTGTTCATGATCAAGTTTATGATATGTTTGTCTTCATATTATTGAGGTTAGTACAATATTGACTAATTTTAGACTTGTCTTATCACCCTAGTAAAAGTATGAATTCATGTGAATGATATAATACATTCATTGATTAGGGGTATGACACTTATGATTGTACTAATACAATGTGGTGTTGTATGAGGATGATGTTGTCCACTAACATGAAGGGTACATCAAGAAAGACAAATCAAGTTCTAGATCAAGAAAATATGACCATGGTGACATGAAGACAAAGACTCATCCATAGTCATGGATCACATAGAAGCTCTACTTACGAGGTATGTATAACTTGGTTCTACAATTATTAACTTATGAGATATGCAGGTTGCTAGCACAAGGTCTCTAAGAGAACAAAGAAGACATTGTTTGAGTATGTTAGACAAGCATGATAATCTAGGTATGTTTTCCTATATCGAGTTAGAATCCTACTTTGTGTTATGATCTTAGATAAGTATACTTTTGTATGATTGATAATGATTATTCATGAAGATATAATTTTGAGTAATCATGGGTTTATGCATATTATGCTTCTTACTTTGATTGATGATATGACAAACTAGAAGAGTCCTATGGTCAAATGAGAATATGCATGAGTGAAAGAAGTACTCCCTGAAACCTTGAATGCTAACACTTGTGACAAATTACCTGTGTATGAAATGACCATGACCATAGATGTTTAAGATTATTTAGAATCATAATATTTTGATAGTATTGAGATTATACTAATGCATGTATAATTATGTATGATATCTTGAGGTTGACACAATGATGACACTAGTGCACACTTAAGCATGCATAGTGGTCCAGTGGATATAAGTTCAAAGACGGATAATGAAGGAAGAAAATATCAAGAGGGAGCACACTCTAGTAGTTCCTACAAGAAAGCAAAGATCAAGAGGGAGCACACACCAGTAGATCCTGCAAGGAAGCAAAGATCAAGAGGGAGCACACTCCAGTAGTTCCTGCAAGGAAGCAAAGATTGAGAGGGAGTCCACCCAACAAGCAAACAAAGATAAGTATTTGAATTGTCATTTCTTGTATATATGATTACTTGAATGATGTTGTTCAGTCATGAGCATACTTATGTTCCTATATTTAGAATGTATATTATGCATTTTAGAAAAGTTGCATTAATGAACAAGATAGTACTAATATGCAAGTAATGGGTAAGTGGCCTATGGTACTGTACAACATTCCATTGCTACTTATCTAGAATGAAACCTCTTTGCTGACATGTTGGAGTTGTGCACACTCTTAACAATGTTCTGGTAGAGATGGAAGGCATATAGAAAGTTATGGGATATGGATAAATGTTGTATTGAAGCATTGGCTAAGATAATTTCATGACTGTATGACATATGTCTTTATATGTAAGATTTTGTTCTGAAAAACTATGAGAAGTTTCTAGTCATGCAATTAAATTTGACTTGTAGGAAAGATCGTGTACAATCATCTACAAGGAAAACAACATTTGTTCCAGCAACGAAGTTCAATAAAACTACCTATTGAAGATGTTGAAGAATCTAAAGTTCCCAGGATCAGGGATGCAGTTTTGGAAGAATGCCATGATTGAGGACTACCAGTCGATCATGAAGAATGATGTTTGGGATGTGGTCCCAAGACCAAAAGGGAAGTCTGTTGTGAATTCCAAGTGGATCTACAAGATCAAGCATGCTGCAGATGGTAGCATAGAGAAAACAAGGCAAGGTTTGTGGCTTGTGGCTTCTCCCAGAAAGAAGGGATAGATTATGAAGAGACTTTTGCACCTGTAGCCAAATACCTTCGATCAGAATAGTACTTGCCCTGGCTGCAGTGATGAAGTGGAAGATACACCATATGGATGTCAAGATAGCTTTCTTGAATGGTGTAGTCGAAGAGGAAGTGAATGTGGAGCAGCCACTCGGTTTTGAGACACATGATAGGGGGTCATATGTGTGCAGATTAAAGAAAGCCTTGTATGGCTTAAAGCAAGCACCTAGGACATGGTATGGCAGGATAGACAACTTCCTGTCTAGTTTAGGCTTTACCAAGAGTAAACTAGATTCCAACCTTTACTACAAGGTTGAGGAGGGAAATCCAGTGATACTTCTATTATATGTGGATGACCTGTTTGTGATAGGTGAGGATAGATTGATTGCCGACACGAAGAGGAAGCTTGTTGCCGAGTTCAAGATGAAGGATTTGGGCATGATGCATTACTTTCTAGGTATGGAGGTGTGGCAGAGTGCAGATGGAATCTTCCTTGGACAAGGGAAGTATGCAGTAGAGATCCTGAAGCGGTTCGGGATGATGGACTGCAAGGCCATGGCCACACCTATGACATCGAACCTGAATCTATTGTGTGATACTTCATTAGAGTCGGTTGATGCCACGATGTATCGTTAGATGATTGGGTCCTTGATGTACCTGACAAACAAAAGAGTATATATTTGCTTTGCGGTGAACACCTTGAGCTAGTTTCTAATAGATCCTAGACATGTTCACCTGATTGATGTAAAGGATATTTTGAGGTACCTGAAGGGTACAATTGATTATGGGATCAAGTATGATGCGAATCAAAAGTTTAACCTAGAGGATTATGTTGATTCAGATTGGGCAGGCAGTGTTGCAGATAGGAAGAGCACTTCAGGGTGCTGCTTCAATATGGGATCAGGTGTGATCTCTTGGTTTAGCAGGAAGCAATCCTATGTAGCACTGAGTACAACTGAAGTAGAGTATGTCGCAGCTTGTTCGGCTAGATGTGAGGAAGTATGGATAAGGAAGCTACTGTCTGATTTATTTGATCTTTAGTTGAATGCTACCTGTATCTATTGTGACAACTAGAGTTGTGTGAAGTTGTCAGAGAACTCGTTGTTCCATGACAGGTCGAAGCACATCGAGATCAAATATCACTATATCAGGGATATGGTGCAGAGAGGAGCAGTGAAGCTCCAGTATGTTGCGACAGATGAGCAGATTGTAGATGTGTTGACCAAACCACTAGCCAGAGTGAAGTTCGAGTACTTCAGAGAGAGGCTTGGTGTTCTTCAGATAGAAGATACTTCGAGGAAGAAGTGATGGGACACATTTGCAGGAGCCATTCCAAGCATGGTGGTAGGAGGATCCTTCCCATGGATATGGATGTAAGTGCTGTGTGATGAGCATCAAGACGATGCTCCGGTTATTGCTATGTATGATGATCAGGATGATCATGTGTGATGAGAATCAGGATGATGCTCCAGATGGTAGGCATCAGGATGATGCAATGATGATGATCAGGATGATGCTCTAGATGATATGCATCAGGATGATGCTGTGATGATGATCAGGATGATCATGTGTGATGAGCATCAGGATGATGCTCTAGATGATATGCATCAAGATGATGCTATGATGGTGATTAGGATGATCATGTGTGATGAGCATCAGGACGATGCTCCAGATGATATGCATTAGGGGGATGCTGTGATGATGATCAGGATGATCATGAGCATCAGGACGATGCTCCAGATGATATACATCAAGATGATGTACTGCATGATGATGATCAGTATGATCATGAGTATCAGGATGATACTCCGTGGTTGTGGACAGATTGTGTAGGTAGCATAGAAAATATCCTGGGAGATCCGATAGTTTGAGCTCGGATACTCTTTCGAGGTTTTGCTACAGGTTGGCCATGGAAAGATTGTGCAGGTAGAATAGAAAAGATCCTGGGAGATTCGATAGTTTGAGATCGGATACTCTTTCGAGGTTTTGCTACAGGTTGGCTGTGGACAGATTGTGCAGGTAGCATAGAAAAGATCCCAGGAGATCCGATATTTTGAGCTCGGATTCTCTTTCGAGGTTTTGCTACGCGAGTTATGTAATCAGTCCTGGAGATCCGATAGGTTGAGTTGTGTGCTCGTAAAAGTCCTGTAATGCTCTTTAGATATCTTGCAGGTTGCAAGGCACTCTTTTAAGGTTTTTCCTGACCACATGTAAAAGATCCTGGGATATCCGATAGTTTGAGCTCAGATGCTCTTTCGAGGTTTTGTGGTGGTCACATGTAAAAGATACTGGGAGATCCGATAGTTTGAGCTCGGATGCTCTTTCGAGGTTTTGTTGACGCACATTCCACAGGATGGCCAGAGATGTTGAAGACCTACAGGAGGCTAGGCCTACAACCAACATGAAAAAGGGCTGGCTCTGTAGAACTTCCTATGACGAGAAGAATTGAGAGATAGCACCAGTGATCGAGATGACGAGTACAGCAGCAGTGACGATGATGCTCCGTGATCCAGTGATGATGATCCAACTCCAGAATTGAAGAATTGTGCCGATATGTATTGATGACTGGTGTCAAGAGAATACCTTCCTAGTTAAGAGGGAGTGTTGATGTATTTGTAACTTTGGAAGATATTCACTTGTATATTGTATGTATTACATTTGTACTTTATTGTATCCCCAACAGAGATGTATTATTCCTCTGATTGGAAGTGTCGTCATTTGTACTTGCAAGTGTCGCAACTTATATTATAAGTGTCGTAACTTATACTTGATGGGTTATTAGACCACCTTGGTGGGGTCGACCCTGTATGAGTCATGTGGGTTAAAGGGTTATTAGACCACCCTAGTGGGGTCAGTCCAGTCATCATATGTTAATTGGTTAAGTTGGGGCCGACCTAGTTGAGTAAAGGTCAAGTGAAAGTAGAAGTATAAATAGAGAGTGTGACTCTCTCATTTGACACATTCACACACTTACTCACTTCACATTAGTGAGAGAGAGGAGGAGTGAGCACAAGTGGAGGAGGAGTAGTTGTTGCAGACATTTATCTTTTGGGGATTCATCTTGGTGATCTTTGTATTGGTGCTTATTCTATCTCTGAGGAAGTTGCGGGGTTTTTCACCTTCATGGTTTTCCCTGGTGAAATGCTTTGTGTCTCTTGTTTCTTGTCTCTTATGTTTGATATGCTGTCCATGTTGTTCTCTCAGTTAAGATCCTAGATCATATTGAATTAAATGATGAAAAACTAACAGGGGCTTTGCTTATGATATTGTTTCAACTTTTGAGAAAGAAGCTCGATTTTATCTTAGGGTTCGACATAATCTTTACATGAAATTGATACCAATATTCTACATAGTCATCATTTACTTGGAATAACTTGTAGAAAGTCTGAGAAATAAATTATTAATGGCTTGAAATAGCTTTGTTGTATGCGCATAAATCTTTGTACTTTAAATATATTGGAGATTATTCAATGCGTGTTGAAAACATAATGGTTATCTTAAATGAGTAGCCAATTTATTTCTCAAACTCATGGGGACCCCAAAAAATGTGTATTTTGTGAACTATATGCATCATAAATGTTTTTTACCTTAAAAATATACTGTTGTATAGACCACATTATAATTATGTGGAATCTAACCCCCCACACTTGTGAGAACACTAGCTAGATTGTATGATGGAGGATACCATATCCAAAACCATTGATTTTTTGAGAGGTTATGTCAAGCATATTGCAAAAATATTTTGTAATGGTATCAAATAAGTCCATGATGAACTAGAGGAAGTCATGTAGGGATTATAGAAAACTCCATATGGTGAAGAAAATAAAATCCATGCAACAAAGTTGCACTCGGTCTACTCAATGTGGGAAATGTTTACCAAGCTATAGAAACTCAATTATGAGTGAGGTTTCATTAGTTAAAATTTGAATGTTGACCCATCAAATCCTTCTTTAAGGCATTTGTAACCAAGGTAGATTGAGAATCTATATGCATTGTTTCACTTTACAGGTTGAAAACTTATGCATGGTATTGAAGCTCAATTATTGGCTTTAGGGGGACACCTTTTTTGGTAAGGGTTCGACTCGTTTGATAGAGAAATTTTATCTTGGGTATGTGATAAATCTAGGTTCAATGGGATCTTTGTGGTAGTGATTCATGTGTTCAAAGAGAATGATGAGCAATTCTAGAATCAATATTGAGAAATTTAACGGCCAGAGCTTTGAGCCATGGAAACTCAAGATGGAATATATTCTTGTAGATCAAGAAAAGTGGGTTGATGTGGATCTAGGTACACAAAATACCGCTACGATGAAAGAAGACTGGAATAAGCCGAAAACAGAGGAAAGAAGTATGATTTAACTTTTCCTATCAAGTTTGGTGTTGTTGAATTCCTTTGGAGAATATCGTGCAAATTAGTTATGGGATATGTTAGGAAGATTGTATCCATCAAAGTCCTTGGTGAACAAGTTGTTTCTTTGAAATAAGCTATATCATCTTAGCATGGATGATAGTGACTCAACGATGGATCACCTAAATGTATTTAATACTCTGGTAAGTCAATTTGTCTCTATTGATATTAATATTGAGGAGAGGATAAATGCATTACCTTGTTATGTTCTTTGCCAAACTTACAGGATAACTTGATTGTTGCAATTGGTAGCACTAATCAAACTAAATTAAAGTTTGAGGATATAGTGGCCTCTCTATTATCAGTGGAAATGAGGTGGAGAACCATGGATAGTCAAAGCATGGATGCTTTGTTCATGATAGCTCATCCCCAATACATAAATAAAAGTAAGTCTCCGGAGAAAAGAAAATAATATGGCATTAAAGATTGGGACATATTGAAGAGAATGGCCTTTGAGAATAACATGGTAAATGTATGTTTGAAGGTATGGTTGATTGCACACTAGATTTTGATTTCTATGAACATAACATATATGGAAAACATAATCAAGTAAGATTTGCATATGGTGCTGCAAGAGAAAAGGGAATTTTAGAGTTAATACATATTGATGTGTTTGGACCTATGCATGTTCGATCATTAGGTAAATCTATGTATTATGTTTCATTTAAGATGATTCATTAAGGAACACATGGATTTATTTCCTCTAAAATAAATCTAAGGTATTTGATAAATTTAAAGAATTTAAGACTCGTGTATAGAATCAAATAGAGAAGAAACTAAAGGTGTTGAGGACATATAATGGTGGAGAGTTTTGCAGAAATGAATTCAAGGAATCATGTAAGAAATGTGGGAGAACAAGGAAGAAGACTACTCCATACATGCCTCAATAGAATTAAGTTGAAAAATGAATGAATAGGACTTCGGTGGAAACGAAAAGGAGCATGCGCAGTGGTACCAAGTTAAGACATGAATTCTGGGCAGAGGTAGTGGATACTATGTGTTACTTGGTAAATAAATCACCCACATTAACATTAGTTGACACAAATCTGCATGAGGTATGGAATGGTAAGAAACCCTCTTTTAAACATATGAAAGTTTTTGGGTCTAATGCTTATATACATGTTACAAAGGAAAAAAAGGAGTAAGTTTTATAATAAAGCTGAAAAATGTATCTTTATTGGTTATAAATATGGTGTGAAAGGGTTTCAACTTTTGAACCTAGTTACTAAGAATATTTTTTACAATCGAGATTCTTTTTTTAGAGAGGCTAAAGATGTCCCCAAACAAGAAGTCATACCAAGGGAAAATGAACCAGAGAAAATAAAGTTTGAGATGCAGGAAGCAGAGTCTGACTCAACATAAGAAGATGAATCAGAAGAAGGAGAACCTCATAAACCAATTTTGAGGAGATCATCTCGAGAAAGAAGGAATCCATAAAGGTGATCCCCACCCAATTTTCGTTTTTTTTTCTTGATCTAATACTGAAGATGATCCTATAACTATTAAGGAAGCAGTGGATTCAAAGGATAGTAAACTGTAGAAGAAGGATGTGATTGAAGAAATGAATAACTTGGATAAAAATGAAGCTTGGGATCTAGTTGAGTTTCCAACTGGAAGAAAAATTGTTGGTATAAAAAAATTGTTTAAGAAGAAGTTGAACGCAGAAGGTAAAGTGGATAAGTACAAAGCTCATTAGTATAAAAGGGCTATTCTTAGGTAGAGGGAATTGATTTTGGTGAAATTTTTCATCTTGTTGCTAAATTAACTTCTATCATATTTATTTTGTTTATTGCCACTGCATGTGATCTTGAAGTAGAGTAGATGGATGTGAAGACCACATCTCAACATGGGGATCTTGAATAAGAAATCTACATGAAAAAACTATAATTTTTTACAATGAAGGGAAAGAAAGAGCTAGTCTACAAGCTAAAGAAGTCCCTTTATGGTCTAAAGAAATCACCTAATATGTGGTACCAAATGCTCGACACATACATCTGGACTGGGATTTGTGAGAAGCAAAGCTAATCACTATGTATATTCCAAGAAGGTTGGTGACCACTTCATCAATATATTGTTGTATGTTGATGACATGTTGTTGATATGAAACAACATGAACATCATCAAGGAGGTGGAATTGTAGTTATCCTCCAAATTTGACATGAAGGATCTTAGTGTTGCTAACTTCATTATAGGGATGGAGCTCAAAAGAGATCATGCAAATAGGAAACTCTAGTTGAATTAGAAAAAATATGTTGAGACAATATTGTAAAGGTTTAGTATGCAGGAATGTAAACTATTCAGTGTCCCTATTCCTGTAGGTGTGAATTCATCTATATATCAATGTCCCAAGACACAAGAATAAGAAGAAGACATGTCATGAGTTCTCTATACTACTGCTATTGGCAGTTTGATGTATGCAATGGTATGTACTAGACTGAACATTTCCCATGTAGTGGAAGTTTTAGAAGATATGTGTCAAAACCAGGGAAGGATCACTAGATAGTTGTAAACTTGCATTGCTTTTCCATTCTCTCCCTTGCTTGATAATGAGAATGGTGTGTTAAGTAACAAATTTCCCAAAATAGTATGAAAAGAGCAGAAATATCAGAAAGAGTAATCCACGACTTTATTGAAGAAAATAGCTGAATAACAAGCCTCTTCGAAAGGGAAACCTCCTTACACAATGTACTAAGTGCACAAGACAAGATAATCCAAATGAAAGGTATCCTTCGTATATATAGGAGACTAAGGGATGCAATCCCAACAAACTGACCCAAGCCATCATAACTAATATAACCATACTAATGACAATTTCCACTAATGGACCAAAGCCAACATCAAAACTAATGTACTGAACCACAATATAGGGGGAAATGTGTCCATATTTAGGGCTTAACATGCCCCTCCCCTTTAGACAAGTGTTGTACTCAACGCTTGATTAGTTGTGAATGCCTCTATATGAAGGAATAATCTTCCCATGTCGAATCTTCAACTCGTAAGTTCTTCCACTTTATGAGGTACTCAGTAATATCCCGATTTCGTAGCTGTTTAGTCCTTGTTTTAGTGATTTGTTTAGGTTCCAATATGGATTTAACTTCTTCATTAAGCTCCGGAAATATTGTTTGAATTGGGATCTTGTCTCCTATTACCTTCTTTAAGCAAGAAACATGGACAACTGGATGTACTCTTGAAGATGAAGGGAGCTCCAATTTGTAGGCCATACTACCAATCTTCTGCAACACTTTATAAGGACCATAATACTTGGGTGATAATTTATTGTCCTTCTTTAATAGCTTGAGAGACATCTGCTTGTAAGGTTGTAGCTTGAGAAATACCCAATCCCCTTCTTCAAAACTCCTTTCATTGCGATGTTGATCAGCTTATTGTTTCATCCTATTTTTTGACATAGTCAGGTTGTCCTTAAGTATCTGGAGAAATTCTTGTTGGTGCTCTATGTGATCTTTCATGGCTTGAACTTTAGATTTTCCCTTTAAGGGAGATGTGATAGATGGAGGCTGGTACCCATAAAGTGCCATAAATGGAGACATTTTTGATGATGTATGGAAGGAAGTATTGTACCACCATTCTGCCAAAGACAACCATTTCACCCACTGTGTTTGTTTATCAGATGCAAAGAAACGAAGATAGCCTTCCAAACACTTATTCAAGATATCGGTTTTCCCATTAGATTGAGGGTGATAAGATGAACTATGAACCAATTGAGTACCCAAACAGGAAAATAATTCAGTCCAAAATTTTCCAGTGAAAATTGGATCTCTATTACTTACAATAATCATCAGATTTCCATGTAACTTCTGAACAATTTCCATAAAGGTTGCAACTACTGTTCTTGCATTAAAAGGGTGAGCGAGTGCACAAAAGTGTGCATAATTCCTGAGTCTATCAACAACCACCATAATAACATTCTTTCCTTCTGACTTGGGTAGACCTATGATAAAATCCATGGAGAATTCCTCCCAGCGCTGACAAGGTATGTCTAAAGGTTGTATAAGTCCTGGGGTCTTAACTGTTTCACCCTTATTCTGTTGGAAAACCAAGCATTCATCCATGAACCTTTGAACGTCAGATTTAAGACCTTCCAAAAAAATTCCTTCTTGACCTTGTGGTAAGTTTTCAGGAATCCTGAGTGCCCACCTATAGGAGAGGCATGGAATTCAGAAAGGACCTTTTTCTTGAGTTGGGAGTTTTTGCATAAATATAAGCGATCCTTATACCACAGTGAATAATTTTTACACACAAAAGTATTTGACACACTGGGATCATTCTGTAGATTGTGAATGAGCATCCACACAGATAGGTATTTTTTCCATTCTTCCCTTGCTGCTACTATCCAATCTGGTTGTAGAATGGAAATGGAACAAAGTAATGCCCCAACATCTTCATCTTTTCTGGAGAGTGCATCTACCACCACATTATGTTTTCCTTTTATATAGATGATTTCAAATTCATATCCCAACACCTTGGTTACCCACTTTTGTTTCTCTTCTGAAGATAGTCTCTGTTCCAAGAAGTATTTAAGACTATCACGATCTGTTTTGACCTTGAAGTGCCTACATATTAGATAAGGATTCCATTTCTTAAGAGCATGTAGTATTTCCAACATTTCCTTCTCATAAATGGGCTTTTGTAAGTTATTTCCCTTGATTGGATGACTTATGAAAGCAAGTGGGTGTCCTTCTTGTATTAGAACAGTGCCAATGCCATTTCCTGAAGCATCACATTCCACAATAAAGGTTTTTGTGAAGTATGGAGTGGCCAATACAGGAGCTGTGCACATTGCCTATTTAAGTTGTTCAAAAGATTGAGTTGCCTCTGGAGTCCAAGAAAATGCATATTTATTCAATAATGTTGTTAGAGGTGCTGCTATTCTTCCATAATTTAGAACAAACTTGCAGTAGTACCCTATCAGACCTAAGAATCCTCGAAGATTCTTCAATTTTTTGGGAATCGGCCAGTCTATCATGGCTTTAATTTTGTTAGGGTCTACCTTGACACCTTCATGAGATACAATATGACCCAAATACTCTACCTCCTTCACCCCAAATAAACATTTGGAAGGTTTTGCATATAGTTGTTTCTCATGTAGTAGTTGTAGTACCCTGTCAACATGTTGAACATGTTCTTCCCAAGACTTGCTATAGATTAGTATATCATCAAAGAATACTAGCACACATTTTCTAAGAAAAGGCTTGAAAATGGAATTCATCAAACCCTGAAATGTGGAAGGTGCATTAGTGAGACCAAATGCATGACTAGAAATTCATAATGACCTTCATGAGTTCTGAATGCTGTTTTTGGGATGTCTTCATATTTCATTCTAATTTATGATACCCAGAATGAAGATCCAACTTTGTGAATACAATTGCTCCATGTAATTCATCTAGCAATTCATCCATTACAGGAATGGGAAACTTATATTTAATGGTGATCTTGTTGAGTTCTCTATAATCTAGAAACATACACCATGATCCATCCAGCTTGTGTACCATTACCACTGGTGTAGAGTAAGAACTTTGACTGGGCCTAATTATGCCAACTTCTAACATTTCTTCAACCATACGATCAATTTCACTCTTCTGTCCATAAGGGTATCTGTAAGGTCCAATGTTAGGAGGAACACTTCCTGGGATTAAGTGAATAGCATGATTGAAATCTTGGACATGTGGAAGACCTTTTGGAATATCTTCAAATACCTTGGAATGATTATTAATGACCTTTTGGAGACATGGGGAAATAGGAGGCTTATATGTTTGAACATCTAATGAGCATAATAGTGCAATTACACCTTGATGTCCATTTTTCATCAATTTTGTCATACCATTAGAGCTTATCACCTTGCTTGGTTTCCCTATGATACCCTGTAATTAATATTCCTTTCCTTCCCATAAAAAAATCATGAAAAACTTCTGAAAATTAAAAGCCACAGTTCCCAAAGGTTGTAACCACTGAACTCCTAAGACAACATCAACACCACCCATTGGAATAGAAATCATTGGACTATTCAATACATATTCTCCCATAGTAAGATTTATATTATGGCATTTCCCTGAGCAGTTGATAGTTCCTCCATTTGCAATCATTACTTGAAACTCTGGTGTTGGATATACAAAGCAATTGAGAGATTTTGCTAATTTATAGTGAATGAAATTATGAGTACTACCATAATCAATCAACACTATTACCTTTTTCTTTTTGATAAATCCTTTGATCTTGAGAGTTTGAGGAGTGCTAATTCCAGCCAATGCATGACATGATATGCTGGGAGTAATCTCTTCTGAAGTAGTATCTTCTATTTCTTTGTCTGGAGATGGTTCCTGTTCTTTTGGTTCTTCCTCTTCACATTCTATGTAAAATAATTTCTTCTCACCACACTTATGTCCCTTACCATACTTTCTATCACAATTAAAACATAGGCCTTTTTCTCTTCTTTCCTCTATTTGTTTAGGTGTCAACCTTTGAGGTGGGTTAGAAGAAGTAATGGTATTCTCTTGGTATGTGTTGGAGGTGCTCTTTCTAGTATCCATCGTCATATTTTTACTTTCAACCTTCCTCGCCATCATGAAGGCCTTCTCCACGGATGGTGGTTCAAAGAGACACACCTCATGTTGAATGTTATCCTTCAAGGTGCCAATGAAGAGATCCAATAGATTATCTTCTTGAATGTTCTTCACTCTAAGACTTAGCTTCTGAAACTGTTTGATGTGCTCTTCAAATGGACCTTTTTGCTTGAGATTTATTAACTGGTTAAAGAAGGTATTGCTATTAATATCCCCATAATGTGCAATCAATTCTTCAGTGAATATAGAACAAGATATAATAGAGTCCTTTTTATGGTCACAAATCCATTGGTACCATACAAATTGATCAGGATCTAAATATAATGGTGCAATAGTTACCTTTGGCAAAGTTGGAACCTGGTGTAGATCAAAGAATTGCTCCTTTTGGAATATCCATGTTATTGGATCATTGCCATCAAACTTTCTCATGGCAACCTTGGGAAGTTGGGTACCCCTTGGTAACCATCCATGATGAATTCCATTACCAAAATCATTTCCTCTTAGAATATTCTTATTCATGGAAGGTTTCTCAACATGAGAATTATCTTTATCCTCTTGAGTATCTTGGAACACATCCGTTACCTGGAGGAAGAGTATCCCTTGAATTTTGTATGAGATTAACAATATTTGTTATATTCCCCATCAACTTCTCCTATAGTTTGAGTAAATCAACTATTCTCACTGAACCTTTCATATTTTCCTCCATTTTATTCAACTTCTCCTCTAAATTATCCAAATCAAATATTTTCACAGATCCTTTAATCATATCTTCCAACTGGGACACTCTAAAAGATACGTCTTCCCTTTCATCATGCGTCGAGGATGGATCCTCTAGGAGTTTGGATGGAATGTAGGTATTTACACTTCCTTTTGGTGGCATTTTGAAAAATATAAATATATATCACACCTTTAAGTGTCACCACAATTAGATCCTTCTACTCAAAGTTAATCAAAATTAAAAATGGCGTACCTTTTCAAACCTTGATTGGAAGACAATTTTAAGGCCGACTTGAACCTGATGTACATTTTAAATTTAAGCTCCTCTGGGTCTGAAACTTCGCACTGTTGTATCCTGATGTGTCCTATTTCCAATGCCACATGTATGATCTAATTTGGATTTACCAATAAGACTTTATTGTGAATCTCCCAACACCTCTTATTTTGGGTCTTTCTAGAATATCGAACTTGTATTGTATGCCATGTGTCCAATTTTATGTATATGAGGTTGAAAACCCTACCATAGATACTGTGGTCCATATTCTTTCATATGAAATAGGTATCACTCAATTTTGATATTGCATGCCCCATATATGACCTTTTTTCTCATAACACTTGTTTTAGACTAGTTTTTGGACTAGTCAAAAGGCCTAGATTCTAGAGCGAATATCTTCGAACCTGTAATGTTTCAGGATCTGAAAATTGGACCACAGTTATCTCGGCCTTTTTCTTATATGGGTTTTAAGTTTCTCTCTCTTAACCCTCGTATAAAAACATTTATAGTGCAAATTCAAAGATGACTCATTTTGAAGAAACCAGTCTCGAGGAAAGGACTCTGATACCAAATGTTAAGCAACAAATTTCCCAAAATAGTATGAAAAGAGCAAAAATAGATCAAAAAGAGTAATCCACGACTTGATTGAATAAAATAGTTGAATAACAAGCCTCTTCGAGGGGGAAACCTCCTTACACAATGTACTAAGTGCAAAAGATAAGACAAGACAAGATACTCCAAATGAAAGGTCTACTTCCTATATATAGGAGACTAAGGGGTACAATCCCAACTAATTGACCCAATCCGACATAACTAATATAACCACACTAATGAAAATTACCACTAATGGACCAAATCCGAAATCAAAATTAATGTAATGAACCACAATATAGGGGTAAATGTGCCCATATTTAGGGCTTAACATGGTGTTTGGATTTAATGTTATAGATCGACATTTAATGTTACTGTCTTGGGTTAAGTAACTCATCAAAAAAGTTTATCTATGCGTCATAATTATGTCACATTTTATTAATTATTATTGATGGAATGGTAAAGTTATTATTATTAATTTTTTGGGTAGAACTCATATTGGATTTATCACCCCTCTTGTAGCATTGTAATTCATATTGGATTAGAAAAATAGAACATTTTTTAATTAGTGTCAGTTTAATGTCAATTTTTAGTCAAATTCAAATATTACGACTTATTTCCTTTTATAATAAATTGATTTTCAATAAGTTATATATAATTTAATTATAAATCGTTACTTTCTTTACTTGAAATCAAATTCTACTTTTTTTCTCGAAAAAAACCTGCATTTTTTATTACCATAAGGGAATAAAAAATACTTTTTTTAGGTGTACGATGCACAAAGAAACTAATTGTTGTTTTTAAGAAATATTACATAAACAACTAAATGAGCATTAAATGACACTCAATAGAAATTTATGGTTTCAAGAAGTCCTCAATCCTACATTTTTTCTCTTTCTTTTTCTTTACCTCTGCCCATCCAATTGTCACAGATTCTGCTACCACCAATTTCATCTCCTTTTTAGAAGGTCTGATGATTTTTTATGGACCTTGATCTTTGTTCGAATCAAAACTCTTAGATTCATGTGCTTGCTTCATTCCCATTATTGAAACATCCTGGTCCTCTACTTCCCCTTGGTCACCTTCCAGTGTTTCACTTGCAAGAGTGTTTTACTCAGTCTTATGTTCAAATTCATTCGCTTCTCTCTCTCTCTCTCTCTCTCTCTCTCTCTCTCTCTCTCTCTCTCTCGCATATTTCATATTTTCCTCCTCCTCATGGGGTTCCTAAAGAGGTATATTCTCTGTAGAGTTCCAAATTTTGTGTCTAGGTTTGGGCCCCTTTTTCCCAATATGCATGGGACGAGTCCGTGATCTGAAAAACTTTAGGATATTTTTAACCATTAAAATTGCACGTGAAATTTGTATGCTTAACTTCATAAAAAGGCTTATAAAAAGACAATTTTAAGTGCTTAATTAAACCAAATAAGAAAATAAAAAAAGTATGCAAACCATCAAATTGTAGACAACAGATGATGATGGATTTCACCCTTCCTGGGATACGTCTCCGGGCCACTTCCAATGAGAAGGCCAATCTTATTAAGTCTTCAATAGCTTACATACATGATTCTGGAAAAAAATTCTGAGTTTTGTTAGTCAAACACAGAAACAGGCTGCACCACTGCATTCCTCTTGAAATTCTGAGAAAAATGAGTATAAACTCGACCTATTTTGCTTGAGGCTTCCTCTGTCATGCAAATCGAGAAGCTCTTAAACTACACTGTACAGAATGGTACAGATTCCACCTCGGAATCTGTTCATTTCTTGGGATTCATTCCCATTGGTACCCACCTCAGGATCTGTGCAAAAGTTTGACGCATTTTCTATGTCCTCTTGTGGCTTTGGAATGGTGGTTTATATAGCGGTTATGGGCCCCGAAATCGTGGCCACGCGCCCTTTTTTGGGGCTCCAAATCCATATCAAACTTTTAAACATAATCCGCTGTAATGCTTCATCGGAATGGGATGTGTCCCATTGGTAACACGTTGTATTGGGGGAACGTAGGTCCCAGGGTCAAACCCGTGGGCCTCTCGTTCCTCTCCTTTTAATGTGATATGATATGGTTTGGTGGTTGGTTTGTTGTGTTGGCTCGTTCATTGGACCGTCGGTTTGATGTGTTGGCATATGGTTTGGCTCTTGGTTGTTTCGTCGGTTTGTTGTCATATGGTTTGAATGGGCCTTGGTGTTGGGTATACATTACACATGGGTCGAGGGCTAATCTCTAGGTCCACCCCTTTTTCCAACAAAAGTCACACCGTAAAATTTAAATACAAGTTGACTCCTACATGGTTAAGAAAAAATTGCAGATATGGTGGAGGACCCACATTTTTTTGGTAAACCTCCCAATTAAGTGCCAATAGGGCTACCAAATGGCACATATGCCATGTGCCATCCTTCTTTGGCACCAACACAATCGGTGAACCACACGGAGAGGAACTTGGTCGAATATCCCCTCTTTCAAGCAATTATTGAACCTGCTTCTTTATCTCTACATTTTCAATTACTGAAGACCTATACATGCCAATATTAGGAAGTGGTGCATCCTGCTGTAAGAGAATCTCATGCTGTATTTCTCTTTTTGGAGGTAATCCTTTAGGTTCTTGAAACAATACATCATAATCAAATACCACTTTATTCAAATCATTTTTAAGTCTTGGATCACATCCATTTTGACCAACATCCTTTGCTTTAACTATCATAAGAACAAAATTATTACTAGCATTTACTAGCCTCTTCATTTGACTTGCAAAAACCAAAGAAAGATTAGTTTTCATGCGGTGTGCATGAACAACATATTCAACACCATCTTTAGTGAGTTGATACTTGTTATCTTCCCTGTAAAAGACAACCTTCCTATCATAAATATAAGGACTACCCAACACAATACCACATATATCCAATGGAACCATATCCAGATCTACTTCATCAACAAATCCATAAGTAATAGCAAATCTAAGTCTACACTGTTTTGTAAGTTGCAGTTGTGAATTATCACATACCCATCCAAGATGATAATGTTTAGGATGTAACTTAGTTTACAAATGAAGTTTTTTACCTATCTCTTCTGAAATGAGGTTGGCTTGTGATCCACTATCAAAAAGAGTATATATTTTTGTATGCTTAGAGATTACTCTAATATGAAATAACTCACTCCTCTTTCTTTCATCAACAATAGGTTCATGCTTTTCAATAGAAGTAGAAGGATTTTTTACCTTGAATGCCCATAGAAACAATCTTAGTTTCATCCCCTGAGTCAGATCCCAAATCATGTTGGATGGATGTAGCGGTGGTATTCTTGTCCTCCTTTTTCTGAAACTTCTCAGGCTTGAGCTCCGGATGAAGTCTCCAACATTTGGATGCATCATGACCCGTTTTCTAGCTATGTGAGCATATAGGCTTATCTCCTCCTTTCTTCATTGTAGTTGTATGCTTACCTTCCCCTTTACCTTTGAATTTGTTTCCATCAGGTTTGAAAGGTTTTCATTTGGATTCTTCTCCTTGAACTCCATATGAGTCGCTTGAACGCATACATCATCAATATTAGTCGATTAAACATAAGTATCATCTGACGTAAATAACTATGTAATCCACCTATGAACTTGAGAAGAATTTCTTGAATGTAGAGAGGTATACCACGTATCAAAGCCCTTTTTTTCTGAATTCTTGTGTGTACTCTTGCACACTTTGTCCCTTACCTTGCCTCAAATTCTTCCAATCCATCATGGCTTGCTGCATGTAGCCCAATGGATAGAATTGCTTCTTTAATGACGAAGTGAACTCATGCCAAGAGGAAATGATGTTGCCTTTTGAGGAAAGCCTTCCTTTTGAGTTCTTCTCTTCCACCATATGAGAGTGGTTCTTCCAAGTCGGAGAGAATCCAACTGAGTTTTTATGCTATCTTCAGTGAAATTTTGAATCCTACAATAAACCTCTATTTGACGGATCCAATTATCCAATTTCTCAACATTAAGTTCTCCATTGTAAACAAGTAAGTCAAACTTAATATCAAGCTTTAATTGGGGCATATTAAAATCAACTTTTTGCTTTCCAGGTGAGGACTGTAAAGAACCATCAAGAAAAGATGGTGAAGATGGTGGAGTTTTAGGAGGTTCCTCACCACCTCCTTCTTCTTTACGTTTAGCATGAGATGAGCCACCTTGTTCACCCTTCTTCTGATCTTTAAAGCTCTTCCAGATGAGCCACCTTGTTCACCCTTCTTCTGATCTTGATAAAGCTTTTCCACCATTGTTTGCATCCTCATAAAAGCTTTAGGAAATTCTCCTTCAGATGGGATTGAAGAAGTCCCATCTTCTCCTTTTGGTGAAGTCATTCTTCCTCTTCTTGAACCAATTTTTTGATCAAATTATTCAAGCTCTCATTCACCACGCCGAAGCCTTGATCTTGTTAACATTCAAAAACTCACAATGCAATGGTTAAGCTGCTCCGATACCAAACTTGATCGGAAAAACTTCAGGATCTTTTTAACCATTAAAATTGCATGTGAAATTTGTATGCTTAACTTCATAAAAAGGCTTATAAAAAGACAATTTTAAGTCCTTAATTAAACCAAATAAGCAAATAAAACAAGTATGCAAACCATCAAATTGCAGAGATATTATAAGTAAGACAAATTGTTAGAGATATTATAATAATAGGGGAAATATATTTTGTCAATGTTGTCTCAATCTCAATCATATTAAATTATTTGTTTACATGAAGTTGACGATTCATAAGAAATAAACATATATTTACAATATTTGAACTTTGGTAGGGTAATAACATCAACTTCTCTTTCCCAACCAACCAAATCTTTATTTGCAAAATTGTTTTTCTATAAACATGTAGGGGCTAGGGGCTTGTAGCAATATGACCAATCTCCTTTAAAATTCATTCATTAATTACCACTTTTCTCATAAATAATGATAGCAAACTAAACAAATTTGACCTACAAAATAAACCTTAAAATGAGTTATGATGTTATCTACATAAAAATCTTTCATTATAAATATTCATTTGCTTAATCAAAGAGAATGATATTGGAATTGTTCTCTTATGATTTCCTTTTCCTTAAGGTGCATTGTTCTCTATACAACACCCCTTCTTCCCCTTGTTCTCACTTTGAAACTCTTAAAAGATGGGAACTTCATCGGGGGAAAAATATTAGCTTAGGGGACTGAATAAAAGACAATTTCAATGGCCATTTCTCACAAAGAGGAACAATGCCTTCCAAAAAAACAACACCTACCACCATATGCATGCGTAGAGTCAAAAGTCTTTCAATCACTATACAAATGGCATATGTGATGACATGTGATTACGAGGGGAAGAATGTTATGGCAATTTTAAATTATCTAAGCCAACACAACATAAAACAAAACCTTCATATATATTATGATGGATGGGATGGGACCAGGGATACAAGTTTATTTTGGGATGGGAGGAACAAGGGATACATGTTTATTGGTCACCGTTGGAAATTAAAAAATATGAATTAATATACAAATTAAAAGTTTAATATAAAATATGATATATATATATATATATATATATAAAATATTTTAATTAAAATAATAAAATGAGTGTTTGATAAGTTAGTTATGTTATTATTATTGTTGGTGTTTAAATATAGTTGTTGTTATTTTTATTTAATAAAATCAGGGATAATTTTAAGGACCCATACTTATTTAAAAGTGTATAAACCTTGGCGAATCTTACCAATTCTTAAAATGCCAACTATATAATATTTGGCGATATTTTTCTAAAATTATTTCAATTTCTAAGGATTTTATATAGTTTATATAATAATTTGGCGATTTTTAGAGTGAAAAAAGTTTACCCCGTCAAAATTGGGCGAAATGGGACTTTAAAAAATGCAAATTGGCGAATCTTTTTTTGGAAAAAAACATGGAAAAATAGCCCATGGGCTAAATTTCGCCCCTAAAATTATCCTTGAATAAAATTCTTTAGAAATTGTAATTCAAGACTTTTTATTTATAAACAAGTGGTTTCTAAAATATAGCAAGATTGTTTGGAGGTTTGAATTCAAGATTTTTTAAGTGTGGATACTAAAACTTTAAACTAGGGTGTTTTACAATGAGGATGTATTATTAATATTTTTTTTCCAAGGAAATATTTGAATGCATCATGGCTTAAATGTTAACCACAATAGAAATTATTAACCCACAAGCATGCATAATGTTAGTCATAATAGCAATTAGTAACCCACAAGCATGCATTATTAATACATTTTTTTTCCAAGGAATTATATGGATGCAACATGGATGAAACGTTAGTCACAATAACAATTAGTAACCCACAAGCATGCATAATGTTAGCCACAATAGCAATTAGTAACTCACAAGCATGCATTACTAATATTTTATTTTATTGATTTTTTCCAAGGAAATATCTAGATGCAACATGACTCAAGCACTAGCCACAATAACGATTTGTAACCCACTTCTTACATATGACATCCATTGGCAACATGCCTTGGGTGGATGGCTCAACCAATTGAGCTCTAGCCACAATAACTATTAGTAACTCACTTCTTACATATGACATCCCCATTGACAACATGCCTTGGGTGGATGGTTCAACCAACTGAGCTAATTGTTGGTGTTCTTAATATTTTATTATTTTGAACAATGTTATCGCAATCTAAAAACATTGCTTGTGGGTTGGAACTCGAGACCTTTTATCTATGTATAAGAGTCCTTAACCAAAACACCAATCCAATGCATTTGACAGGATACTCATGCAATTAATAATTTATTTTTGTGGATGAAGGTTTTATGATCTAACAAGATCACTTAAAATCAAAACTCAAGACATTTTATTTCTGGATATGAATTCTTAACCAAAACATCAAATTGAGGTGTTCAATAAAATACCTACCTCATTTCTCCTTTTTTTGTAAATGGGATTATCGTGATGTAACAAGATCACTTGAAAAACAAATGTTTAAAACACCTTTCCCATCCAACTCAAACTATAGAAAATTTAAAGTAATTGCCATGGAACTCAACATATGACTCCATAACCAAAGCACTAAATTAAAGTGTTTAAAGAATGTTTTGGAGAAAAATTGAAATAATTTTATTCTATATGAGTAAAGTACAATTTACCCCTCCGAATTTTAATCTTTGTAAGTTAAAGAAAGAATTAATTCTTATTGAAGGAATCACCACAAGAGTTTCAAGAACATACTGTAGGAGTTTCAACAATTGTTGGCGAGTTTCAGCAGCATGCTACAGGAGTTTCAACAACATGCTACAAGAGTTTCAAGAGTCCATTATTTAGTTTACAACTTTTATTTAATCTAAAACTCAATTTGAAACAAGCTTGCTAACTTGCTTAACAAACTTTAAATTTGATAAACCAAAATAGTTCCAGTTTTGGCTTAAACTTAGAGATTATCAATATGAAATTGTATCATTAAATGACAAGGCTTAGTGAATAACACTTTCAGCCGTTACTATAGATTTTCCTTAATCATGAAGACTTAAACTTCATAAATTTTCTCTTTAGAATAAATTCATTCTTAAAAATGGAAAACATCCTTCCATGTTATCATATTCTTTCATTATTCTAATTACCAAAGCACATTCTTAAACAAATTATAACAATAGTTTACTTTTCTTAAATAAATCAATCCATGGTTTTTGTAACCCATACAACCAATTCATGGTTTTGCTTTAGTTAACTAAATCATCTCTTTAAACTACAAATAACAAACCAATTCAAAACAATCATGGTAATTATAACTCAACTCGTGGTATTTGTAAACCATGTATACAGAGAATGTAAACAAGATATTTCCTTCATATTTTTCTTAATGTAACCAAGGAAATACATAAAATAAAATAATAAAATGGATCTCCTCTTCAACGTTTTTCTCACCACATAGCCAACTGGAAATTTTATATTAAAATAATAAACATGCTATGTACATACTTCATAGAATTTTTTTTTAGAATGCAGTATCAGTTATAATATCCGGTCCATGGGTATTACACTTCCTATAAATCTTATTTATATATTTCCAATAGGATAAATAGTCTCCAAATGGAGTTAGTATGAGAAAGTTATAGCCTCGAGAAGTTGATGTACCAACTAGGTTACCTGGGGCCCATAATCCTTTTACCACCTTAGCTCATAGGATGAGGGATCTTGTGTTTTAGGGGTTTTATGTCTTAGGGTTTTGGACATTATGATCTGAGGTAGTTTAAGTCTCTTATTATGGCTAAATTTTGAATAAAATAATGAAGTTAATATAATGAATAAGAGGGAGGTGTGACTCTAAGTTTTGCTAGTTTTCATACTTCTAAGTGTGTGTGTGTTTTATTGTTTACTTTTTGTTTTTCTTAATAGTTTGTATGCATGTGTAAACATGGAAAGGTTTAAAACATACAAGAAGAGGTGGAGAATAAAATAGGAAGGGAAGAAGGAGAGGGAGTGGAAAGAGACGAAGAGAGCAAAAAAAGGAAGGAGAAGAGGGAGAGAAGGACACAAAGAGAGGAAGAGATGAAGAGGAAGGGAGGAATAGATATTTTCTTTTCTTTTATAAATCTCATTTCCAAAATCCAAACCATCTCACATCTTCGAAACCCAAATCCCATCTCTAAATTCCTTTTGTTTTAAATTTGCATATTAAAAAAAAATGGGAGGGGGTGGGGATGAGAAAAATATTACCTTTGATTTGATGATACCCCAAAAATATTCTTTCCTTCTCCTCTTGAGTGACCCCACAAATATCCCTTGCCTTCTACTATTGAGTACCCCCACAAATCCCTTTCACCTTAAAAAATATCTACCCCTGCCTCACGTGAAAATGAAATGAGGAGACACTATTTTTTGACTTTATATTAGAGGTGCACATGTAGGGAGACACAAATCTTCTTTATACATCATTTTTTTTTGTTTTCTTGAGTTTTTGTTGAGATTATGTTGGCCATGTATTGACTATTTTGACATAAATATAGAGCATGTGCCATATTTGCATCAAGTTCGTGTCACATGCGCAATGTAAAATCAATGTCGACATGACAAAAAAACACACTGCAAAAACACAATCAATGCATGCCTAAAGAAAAATAAATAAAAGAAGAAGAAGATTATAGTAGTGTTCAATATGCATTTCACTTGATAGAACTCGTCCCCTTGAAATTTTTGAACAAGGGGTATGAGGTATAGGAAGATCCATGATATCCTTGGGGATAAGGGAATTTTTCCAAGGTTTAATCATAAATGATTATATAAGAATCCCTAATGATGGTTATAGTGATTACTAGTTCTTGATATCAACATGTATACTCCTTGTTACACTGCTAAAATCTATGATTCATTATTCATGGCTATCTCCAAATCCCATGAATATGATACTTCAATAATTACTTTTAGATTTATTATAGTTCCTTCTACACTTGGAATCTATTACTCTTAATAGTTAAATACTGGCTTCCAAGACTGGTTGAGGGTTGGAATTGAAAACCTTTTACTTATGGATCTGAGTGCTTGACTAAAACAATGGACAATGGTGTTCGATAAGGTACACATGTCACAAATATTTTATTCTTGTCGAAGGAGTTGTTGCAATCTAGCAAGATTAGTTAGGGGTTGGAACTCAAGTTCTTCTACCTATGGACCTGAGTCATTAACCAAAACATGAGATCATGGTGTTTGATAAGCAATCCACATCATTAACATTTTATTCATATAAACAAAGTAGTCACAATTTAACAAGACCCCTTAGGGGTTGCAACTCAATATAAGTTGTAACAGATACACGCTTTAATTGGGCCACCCTCATGAGGGTGAGGTATAATTCTAATTCTACATCTTTGCACAAATAAACTTCAATCCCTTTTAAAATTTGAATACAAGTCCTTAACCAAAACATTAAATTAAAGTATTTCATGATATACTTACATCATTAATCTTTTTATTTCGTGAACACAAATATTATCATTTAATAATATTCTAAAGATTTAAAAGTAATTTAAAAAATATATAAATCCTTAACCAAAATTTTATAAAACAATCAAATTCATTTTAACTCACCAAAAATCAAGATTGAAACACAACTTTACTCGATGTAAATAATGTATAATGTAACACGTTTTCATTACTTATTTATCCATACAAGATCATTATCCTCAAGCTCCTTAAAGAAAATAAAACATTGTAAATAATGTAAAGTATGACAAGTTTTTATTACTTAAGATCACTATCCTCAAACTCCCTAAAGAAAAAAAAAACATTAAATACTTGGTCCATGGACACATCTTAATCATTGTGATTAAATATTGAAGAGATACTTTCAATGACTAAATTTCTAACAAAGAGACACATTTCCTTGATAAAAGTCTTAACAAACATGCAAGTGATATACTATAACATATATACAATTAATATACTTGAATGACTATGCAAGTTTTTCAATGAATATACAGTGACACGTATGATGACATATCTTGAGTTATTGACCATATGAAACAATGAAATACATGTAACCAAATGAAACAATGAACTACATGCATGCGTAGATTCATTGACCATACAGTAACATATGATGACATCTGATTCAAAAGGCAAAGAAAGGTACCTAATCAATTTAAAATTGATCCAACATATACAATAACATATGATATGTGATTCAAAAGGCAAAGAAAGGTACCTCATCAATTTAAAATTGATCACATAAAAGGGAAAAGTTGTACAAACCCTATAATCCATAATATAAAAATGCCTCTGGTCACTAATCCATAAGGACAACTCCAAACTCTTGAAAGGATTTTATATATAATTTTTTAATATATAGTATAAGAGTTTATATGAGTTATCACCTTTTATATATATATAAAAGGTGATAACTCATATAAACTCTTATACTATATATTAAAAAATTATATATAAAATCCTTTCAAGAGTTTGGAGTTGTCCTTATGGATTAGTGACCAGAGGCATTTTTATATTAAAAAATTATATATAAAATTATATATATATATATATAATAATGTTGGAGGATGAGATAAAAATATATTTTTGTAAGAGTTGAAGATAACTTAAGTTTTAATATTTTTGTATGTTTGTTTTTTAAGGAGTCTGTGATTTGCGGGATTAGCATATGGTCTAAGTAACTATGAATTAGAAGCATCGAAGATGTCAAAGTTACCTGGAGATTGCACTCATCCTAGGCCACATCAACCTTTAGTATGGCTATATTTTAAGTGTCTCCTACTACTGTGGAGTTTCAAACCTTGAGCTGCCTAATAAAAGGAACCTTAAAAAACCAATCATACTAGTAAGACTTGACAAATTTTAATAAAATTGAATAAAAAATAAAAAAATATGAAAAATTAAATAAGTTTTTGTTTTTAGATGTTTGATTGATTGGTTGATTTAGTGAGGGTGGTAATATTCTTCTCCTTAAATTCAATTCTCCAAAGCATAATGAAATGTTTATCCCTTAATTAAGTGCAATATTTAGGCATGTATAGTCATGATAAAACAAAACAAAAAACGATTTTCTAAATGGTCTTCAACTTATAGATAAATTCACCAAGTCATTAGAATACAATATTTTTTTCATTCTTCTAGCATGCCACCTTCATGTCCAATGATGTGATAGTAGTGTGAGCTTTAAGGTTTTGACTATTTAGGTTATTAGGGTTATGCCATTGTTCTATGTTTTGTTAATCATACCAATATTTAGGGTTTTTCTTTCGCAATTCTATTGCAATGCCTTATAATATGTGTTTGATTGATCTATACAATCTATAAGGTACAATCTATAAGGGATGTGTATGTGTATAAACAAAGACTCTATAAGGGATGTGTATGTGTATAAACATAGACTCGATCGTTTTTAGGAAATAACAAACTAACTTTTGTGGTGTTGTTTTAATGCATTGTGTTCTTTTTATAATAAGTGTGGTCATTTGGGTAAAATCCCTAGTAGTAGGAAATTTCATGCAAAAACCTTGATTTTATGGTTTTATTATAAAATTGAGACAAACTAAAAAAATGTTTATAGATTAAAGTTGTTGCATTTTAAAAATAGATTAGATTCATTAATTAAAGTTAGAGGGAATCCTTTTGAAAATGTCCCAAAAAAAATTGTGAACAAAAGGAAATATCTAATCTCACGTTAATAATATAACATACACAAAGTTGGTTATTGTTGAACTTCATTCCATTAAAAATACACCAAAGGTTATTGAAACTCTTAATGTAGGAACCTAAACTAGTTTGGAAACTATATAGATCTTGAGTCCAAGCCTACAATAGTGCATACCACATTAGATCAAATCCCTAAAGGAAACTACAACTTAAAACTGTTGCTCATCATAGATGTATTTATTCATGAAAATATTGAAGATAAAGCTAAATATAGCGAAAGCCTTTAATCTGAGCATTAGATGTGTAAAGATACGAGATAAACTAATTGATTTTGACAAGGAGTTTTTGCATGGTACATTGAAACAAAATAAAATCCCTCCTCAGAGGGAGTGGCTCACATATGATGGCACTTTCATTATCAGGTGATGTAGGATCATCAAGGTCAATGTACATATGCCTAGTTGAAAACACTAATGATTGCAAGAAGAGGTGAGGTAGACTCATCAAAGTCAAGATACAATTTAAGAGATCACAGTTTGTGGATTCCTAGTGGGCAAGAGAAGGTATGGAAGTAGAATACCATGCACATAGCTAAAGTGAATATTGTTATTAAGTAGAAGACCACATAGAATGAACAATTCTTGTTGTAGAAGCAAGATGTGGGTGCTAGAATATTAAGCTACATATTTTCCAATTTCCTACAAGAGCAAGTTGTGGGTATTGGAACCTTGTGCTATGGATTGTGTGGTATTGTCCATGGCTGCAAAAATACCAAGTCAATGTTGTGTTATTGGGAGTAGAGGAAATTGGAAACAATCAAAAGGAAATCATCCATTCATTGTAGAAGGGAATTTAAAGGAAAGCATTGGAGAACAAAATTTGAAAAAATGTGATGCATAAGGAAATCTGAAAGGGCACATTATAAAATAGGAATTCTTGGGGAAAAGTGATTACTATCGAGGTGGGAAATAAAGAGACAAGTACACTAGAACATTAATAGTGGTAGCTACAATAGGAATGTGAGAAGATCAGTTGGAGGATGTAAGGTGAATGGTTTCCATGGGAGAAGATAAATAGAAAATTTGAGAATGAATGAGGTAGCTCTCCATAGTGTGAAGAGTAGAGAGCCAACATGTTGTCCAATAGGATGGTGTATTTGACAAGGAGAGCTCCACATAGATAAGGAAAGGAGAGTGATAAAATGTGCTACCATGGCATGCAACCTGGAACTAAAATAATTGTCCGGTAATGATAGAAACCAAATTGTTTAATTATTTAATGATCAACGCCAAGAGAAAGAGAACAAGAATTGTGAGAGACCACTAAGGTCTCTCAAAACTTGCATATTGTTGTAATGGATTTGTATCAATAATAATATGGGTATGTTTTTGTTACATGCTATCTATGTGATGAATGTGATTTCATTTTATTATAATATTTGTGTGAATATATCAACCATACAAAAAGATGATATTGGGCATGAGATCCATGCAAAGAGAATTCTATGTGAATACTTGTGCATTGAATTTGTAATTCCTATGTTAATGGTACATATTTATTATGCAAGATCATATATCCAAGGAATATGGGCCCATAAACCACAGGATTCCAACTAAAATCTATTTCCATTAAATTGTTTATTAGTAGGATAAGGTATGCCTGAATTGTTGTGGAAATGCCTCATGATGAAGTTAAATTCCATTGCAGGAGAATAGTTGTTGTTGTGAAGGAAGAGTTGGGTGTAACATAAGTAACGTGTAGCTTTATATATTCCATTTATTCTACTACAAAAAGAATAATTATGTGTATGCACAACTTTTGTAGCTATGGCATTATGTGGATGCATGTTTTATTTTGCATCGATTATTTTGAGAGTTTGTATTACTCAAATATACACCAAATTTTTGAATTCAGTTGTGAATTACTTTGATGTATGAGGAGGGGGGGGGGGTAAATATACATGTATCGAGTGATATCAAAGCAATCTACAACTTTGGGATGAGAGAGATTTCCCAAATACTAGATCTAGCTACAACTCTACGATAAGAAGACTACAATGGAAGAATGCAGAAGATAAATAAAAGAAACAAGCACAAAAGAAGATGCCAGTGAAAATAATGAAGTCATTGAGAAGAAAGAGGATGAATCTACAATAAGAAGAATATAACATATTCAAAAAATTTCAAAAGAGATGAAAAAAGTTGCATGAAGTAAAGAAAACCCATAGGGTTGTTGGTGAGGGAAAGATAGAGTCTACGAGAATTATTGCTAGAAATAGAGGCAATATGGGTCATGAGAGACATTCATTATCAAATGAGTATGGTAGTTGTGGTGGTGGAAAATATGATTACATTCATTGGGTCAAGGTTAAGAGGAAATTCAACTAGTCATCTCAAATAAATTTAGCATGAAACATACTCAAGGACTCCTCCATGACAGTTTTATGTTTAAGTTAGGTTTTCTAACACATGATTCATGGTGGTGAGATTGGAACCACAACCTTCTTTAAGTGCAAACATACTATGGGATAGAACTAGCTCTGCACTAAGTATTTCAGTTGAGGATGACTAAAATTAAGCTTCAATGCTTAAAATATCAATAGAAAATATGGTTATTTTAGTTTTGTATTATTTGGAAACCAATTACGAAACCTAAAAATCCACTTTTTCATTGTGTTTAGTCCTATGGGGTTCACTTGTGGACAAAAGGTTTCCTTACCTATGAGTTCCAAATAAAAATTCCCCTTAGTGTGGTAAAACCGAGAATCTCAAGCATATGTTATGATTCTAACCCCTAGCTAGCTAAGTTTGTGTGGCATTGGGTCGAGTCTTTGTGTTAATGATACCTCCTTGCCTCCTTATGTTAGAAGTGTTAATACCTTGGGTTATTAATTTCCATCCTACGTAGATTTTGTTAGAGAAAATAACCCTCTACCTAGCTACCTAGACCTTGACCTAATGACTATAGTGGGACAAACCCCATCCAAATTGACCACCCAAGTCAACCCTAAGTTGGATTCCTAGATTTGGGGGCACATTCCTTGATTTAGGGGTGAATTCCTTGATTTTAGGAACTATTCCCTGATTTTAGGAGTGACTGATTATGTAGTTGGTTGAGGACTAGATGCACTCCACTAATTTAGGTCCTAACTGACCCTAAATATACCTAACAAACCCTAAGCACCTTAGTTGACTGATTTTAGGGATTCACATGCACATACAATCAATTGCTTGTACATCACTCAGTCGGAACTAGTGATTGGGGAGTCTTGGGTTGTTAAACTTAGTCTAGGTGAGTGTGCATGGCTAACTAAGCGTCTTTGGCTCTAGTTAAACCTGACTATCCTCTAAGAATTGCATGAGAAATTAAAATAGCCTTTTGACCTAATTCGAATTGCCTTTTATTTATGTTGTTCACCTCCATTCATTTAAGTTAATGAAATACTCATTCTTTCTTCTTATCTATTCTATCCTTTTTGCGTGATGATTAATGCTAATACAATTTTTACATGAATTGTTTATTATTGATTTCTCTTTCAATGTATATCTCTCTTGTATTAGTTCCTAGATCTACATGATCAAGTTTTACATGGTATCAGAGTTGTAGGGGTGTTAAACTATTTAGTGTCCTAGTGTTTATTTACAAGGATCAAGCTATTGCAGGTTAAGTGCATTTGCAACCATCCAAGATCTCATTTGCAACCATTAAAGAGCTCATTTGCAGCCATCAAAGAGCTCATTTGTAGTCATGGATCTCCTATCTCCCTAGATCAGTTGCTAAAGAGTTGGTATGTTAGATCCATTCTATTTGAAGTTGGCACCATAAGCTTTGCAACATATGGACTACGAGGACATATCCACATCCATGATCCACCACTCAACTTAATAATATCCTTTTACAAGCCCAAAAGGATCTACAAATTTCTTCTATCCAATTGAGAACTTGTCCCAAATCAACATTAGATTGAAGAATCCATTGGAGAACTTGTCCCAAATTAGGTTCTTGTTGAAGAAGACCTCCAGAATGTCTTCTCGTCCTTTGGATCTACAACCTTTGTTCCTATAGTTCACCAAGTTCTGCACAAAATATTCAAGGGGTTTCCTCCTTTTGAAGCAAGGAGTGGTCAAGAACCACCATTCAAGCACTTCATAGTGTTTGGATCTCATGAATGGGATCACATGCAGTTCAAAATAAGGAGGAGTTCATAAAGGTTTGTAGGGATTTTCACAAATCCCGTTACTGAGAATCAGTTCACCTAATTGAGAGCTTCTTTGGGAGTGAAGGCATCTTTTGATAAGGATTCTTAAATATTTATCTTCACATTATATTTTATTGGGGGGGGTTCCCATGTATTTTTTACGTCTTACCCATTTTCAGAGAATCATGTGTGCATGGATACCTAATATGGATACAAATTGTTGCAACCCATTTTTACTTTTTTATTTTTCACCTAGTTAGGCTTATGGGGGGTGTTATAGCAAATAAATCTTTACCTAGCTACCTAGACCTTTACCTAATGAATCTAGTGGGACAAACCCCATCCAAATTGACCACCTAAGTCAACCTTGATTTGGATCCCTATATTTGGGGGCACATTCCCTGATTTGAGGAATTGTTCTTTTATTTTAGAAGTGTCCGAGTTTGTAGTTGGTTGAGGACTAGATAGGCTCCACTAATATAGGTCCTAACTGACCCTAACTATCCCTAACAAACCCTAGGCGCCTTAGTTGAGTGATTTTAGGGATTTACATGCACATATAATCAATTGCTTGTACATAACTCAATTGTAACTAGTGATTGGGGTGTCTTGGGTTAGTTAAACCCAGTCTAGGTGAGTGTGCATGACTAACTAAGGTTCATTGGGTCTAGTTAAACTTGACTAGCCTCCAATCATTATATGAGCAATTCGAGTAGCCTCTTGGCCTAATTTGAATTGCCTTACTATTTATATTGTTCACCTCCATTCATTCAAGTTAATGAAATACACCATTCTTTCTTCTTATATGTTCTAGCCTTTTTGTATGATGATTAATGCTAATAGATTTGTTACATGAATTGTGTATTATTGATCTCTCTTTCATTGTATATATCTCTCTTGCATTAGTGCCTAAATCTACATGCTCAAGTTTTACATATTCTTGTTAGAATCAAAATTTTGTATTGGATATTGAAGAAACATAATGATGTTGCTTTTAATTCAAAAGTCCCGTCTCAAAGATTATCTTGGCATGGAAACACTCTAACTTGTGACAACTTGTCTTTGTAGATCACGTTGCAAGTGTGAAAATTAAGAATAGTGATGGACCATCTTTGATAACTATTGGGAATCTAATCCTTAGTGTGATGATTATTATTTACTTCCCATTCATGTGAAGAGAAGACTAAGAGTCACATTGAATGGGAAGAGTCTTTGGGAGTCCAAGAGATCACTTAGAAGTTGAAACCAAGGGTCCTTTCTCCATGTATATATGCGTACATATCCTAATGAGAAATTGTGCGTTCACACCTATTCAACTTGTCTCTGTGTTTGTAATTTATGGTGTATTTGGCTTATGTTTAGCCAGTTTCTCTATTTTCCCTTGTGGGAAACCTAACAATGGTATCAAAGCTACTCTGAACATGTGGCATGTCGTTAGAATACCGATCCTTTATGGTCTACGCTCCTCCATAACTAAGATATTCTCAATCTGCACTCTGATACCATTGTCCCCAAAACCACCACTTCAGAGAGCACTTATATTTAGCAGGAGATGTCAGCTTCTGCTAACTTGCTTGGCAAATTCAGATTGTCAAGTTCGAGATGTTCAGCCTTGTGCAACTGATTTTTTCCATATTTCATCTCTCTTTTCTTGGGCTCACATACACCCTCTTGGATTAAGAGGGGAATTGTTGGGAATCTAATCCTTAGTGTGAGGATTATTATTGCCTTTCCATTCACGTGAAGAGAAGACTAAGAGTAACATTGAATGGGAAGAGTCTCTGGGAGTCCAAGAGACCACTTAGAAGTTGAAACCAAAGTTCATTTCTCAATGTATATATATGCATACATTAATTAATGGGAAATGTGTGCTTAACGCCCATTTCTCTGTCTTTTTGTGTGCAATTATCTATTTTCCCTTTTGGGTCTCCTAACAATAACTACTATACTTTTGGGGTGGGACCCCATGTAAAATGAGTAGGGATCCACTTGGAACCTCACATCCTATATAATCTAGTCCTCAATAGGTAATAATAGGTATAGTCATTGGGAAAACCAACAATTGTAAGAGAGATAAGAATGTTGAAAGAACTAGCTATTTAAATTTACCATGAATTAAAAGCACTTGCTAACATTATACTAACAATTTTTGAAGGGCATACAACCCCAAATAATCCTAATGAGGGATGGGAGTGTGTGTAACCACTTGATGGCTATCTCTCATTTATAGGTTTTGGGCATGTCATGAACAATCATGGTAACCTTCCCGCAATGCTAGCATGATTGATTCTTAGTGTTATCTTAATTGAGGTGGTTTCCCTATTTTTAGTTCTACTTCTATAGACCTTTTACTTCTAATAGTGGTGTTATGGTGTGGGCTTAATCCAACCCATTATTTTCACAATATATTTTTTGGGCTATGCTTAGGAGGTTGCAATCATTGCCCACTTTTTCAGTATCAATCTCTTGTAGACACTATTTTTAATAATGAAAAATTCAAAATAAACTTTAATAAGAAAAACATATATATTTTACACTATTTTGTTATGTGTTAAAATACTTTTGATGGAAATTTAATTTCCTCTCCACAGGTTGGCTTAATGGATAACCAATTTAGATCTTGAATTACATTGGGTCTCCTTTTTCACATACCCACCCTATTTCTTGTCATTAAGGTTTTGTATCATGTTTTCCATATTGATTGTCACTAAGATTTGGTATCATGTTAAAATGTTTGTACTTAAGGAGGTTTACTGGGCATTCAATTCTATATCATTTGTTAGTTGAAGATTAGAATTATAAATAAATTTACAATTAACATTGAGTGAATTTTTTTATATTTGTTTCCTATGGGCATTTTTAAAGAATATATATAATTATACTTTTATGAGGAGCTTTCATATCCCAGGCCACATAATGAGATGAATGTTAAGTTGGGTCTAAGACCAATTTAGAGAGAGAGAGAAACAAGAGAAGATAATTCCAACAAAGTTTGAAAGGAGAGACAAAGAGTGAACCAAGATGCTATTTCCCATACTCAAATCAAGGGGGTGCCGTACTAGGTATCTTGTATAGTTATAGTTCAATCTCTAAGTAGTAATGTTAATGGCAAAGTGGATGCCAATAAGAGGCATGTATCGTTATTCAATGTATACTTTTAAGCAATTAGGAGAGAATATGTGAATGACCCCCTTGATATTATACCATCAAATCATGTTAATTTATCCGTCAATTTATAACATTCTCCTCATGGCATTATCTTCCCACATTTCATCCTCACCATGTTTAGATCCAAGATTCACTATGATGTTGGTGTGTTGATTCAACTATTACAATATAGGGATATATCACTATCGTTACCTTCACCTCGTAGAGCATTGAATGGCACAAAACATGACACTAGTGAGTGTGATGCAATTTGTGTCAACTTTGCATCCACTATGTGTGGTATTTTTTGACACACTCTAGAAGTCATCGTATTGGCAAACAGAATATGATGAAAAGTGTGTATGTTGCATCATAGTTCACCATTAGCATCTTACTAAAGTCATGATAGTTTCAAAATACAAAACTTTTTGTGTTGCATTTGATTCATATTTGCATCATATTTACGTCGTGTTTACATCATATTGACACAATATTAGATTCATATTTAATTATTAATTATTTTTATTTTTTTAATTACCATTTTAATAATATTTAAATATTGATGATTAATATAAGTCTATATTATAACATGCTAATCATGAAATAAAAAACTAGAAGATAAATAAAATAACCAAATTAGAATGTAGGAAAATAACACATTCCATACTACATATATATTTAGGATAAATTTTCCAACATTATTGTATTCAAAACTTAACTCATTCATATGAAAAATGATGGCTTTGTGTATTGTGTAAGTCTCAAGGAAGTGAAGGGGAGAAGAAAATAAGGAAAAAGGGGGAGATAAGAGAAGAGAAGGGGGAAGAGAGAAGATAAGTTGAAAAATAAGGAAGAGGATGCAGAAAGTGAAGAAGAAAGGAAGGGAAAAAAAGAAGAGGGAAAATGAGGGGAATAAGAAGAGAAGGAAGAAGGAGGAGAAGAATAAGAAGAAGAGGGGAAGATCAAAGAATAAGAAGAAAGAGGAAGGAGAGTTAAAAAACAAGAGGAGGAGAAGAACATGAGTAAGGAGGAGTTGAAAAACAAAAAGATGATAAGAAGAGGAGGATAATAAGGGGAAGAAAAAGAAGAAGGAAGGAATAGGAAGAGACACCGTATATGAAGGATTTCAAAAAGAAATTGAGTATTTGGGGAAATAGGAATATGAAGAAGATAGGGAAGAGGAATATGGAGAGAACAATAAGAAGAATAGGAGGAAGGAGGGGATGCCAAAGAGGAAGAGGGGGAAATAAGGAGATAAAGAGGAATAAAGAGTTTAAAAACAAGAGGAGGAGAAGGATGAGGAAGAGGATTAATACATAAGAGTGATCCATGTTTCCATTCTATTACACCATATCGAAACTGGTCATAAACCCTCTAATCATATTTACAATAATTTTTGGCTCTTAAACTTTTGACATTTTTTATTTTTTATTTTTATTTATTTTTTAATTTTAATTTTTGTTTTGTGGTTTTCATTGCAAGCATTGTAGAATAAAAAGACTTCCCCTGCTTTAGACCCTCCCTTCCTATAAATATTATTGATATATTTAGAATAGTCTAAAAGTGCCCCAAATGGAATTTATATGAAAACGTTATGGTCTTAGGAAGATGATGTACCAACTAGGCTCCCTAGGGCCCATAATTATTTCACCACCTTAGCATGTAGGTTTTTTTTTAGGGTTTTTGCACATTCTAATATAATGTATTTTTAGCTTCTTGTTATATAAAATATGTGATTAAAATGATGAATTTCATACAATGAAGAAAAGAGAGGCATGATTCTTACTAGTTTTCCTTCTTACTATGGTTTATAGGGTAAATCTCTATTTGTTGAGAGTATGTGTGTTATTGTTTACTTTATGGTTTGCTTAAGAATTAGACATTGATTAATTTGGAAAGGTTAAAACTTACACGAGGAGGGGGAAGAAGTAAATGAGGAAGGAAAGAGGGGAAGAAGGGAAGAGGAAGAGGGAGAGGGAGTGGATAGAGAGGAAGAGGGAGAGGGAGTGGATAGAGAGGAAGAGGGAGAGAAATGGAGGAAGAGAGAAAGAGAGGAAGGGGAAGACGGAGATAATGAGAGGAATAAAGGAATATGAAGGAGAGGAAGGAGAGGAAGAGAAGAAAATGAAGAGGAAGAGGAGGGGATGAAGATGTATTCCCTAAAATTACTTTTATTTTTGTAAATCCCATATCCAAAATCCAAATCTTATTTCCCATCCAAAACCCAAATCCTATCAATCATGTCCAAAACCCAAATTCCATCTCTAAAACATAAATCCCATTTTATTTTAAATAAGAAAATTTAAAATAAATAAGGTAGCAATAAAAATACAAAAAAAAAACTACCTTTGATTTGGGGATGCCCCACAAATCTCCCTTGTCTTTTCTTGTTGAGTTCCCCCACAAATCCCTTTCACCACTAAGAAGCTCGTCTTCACACCCTCATGTGAAAATGAATTGATAATACCCTTTTTTCCACTTTATATTATAAATGCACATGTAGGGAAACACAAAGCTTCATTTTATGTCATTTATTTTTGTTTTTTCATAAGTTTTGCATTGATATTTCATTGGTTGTGTGTCAACTATTCTGATGCAAATATGGAGTGCATGATGTATTTGTTTCAAGTTTTCACCACAACTATGAGGCAAACTTGATGTAGACACAATGCAAAAACATGTCATAAAAAAACGATGCATGCCTAGAAAAACAATCCAGCAAGGAGTTTGAGGGATTCCATGATGCACAACCTTGTATTATAGTAGTTTTCAACATTTTCTTCACTTAATAGAAATTCTCCTTGAAATTTTATAGAAAGGGGTTTGATGCATTGGAAGACTTGCAATATCTTGGGGATATGGGATTTTTCCCATGGTTTAATCCCATATGATTATATAAAAATCCCCATTTATGGTTATCTAATTGATATTCCTCGACTTCCATATGTTTACTCCTTGTTACACTACTAAAGTATTTGCTTCTTTTTTCATGGATTTCCCCGAATTCCATGCATACAATACTATGAGATTTTGAACCAATGGATCTAGAATCTAGATGGAGAAGGAAAATAGTTATCAATCCATAGAAGAGAAAGCAATTCAAGTAAATATCCGAGCAACATAATATTTATCAATCAATTGAATACTCAAATATAATACATGAGTGAATGCTTGATTAATGAGATTCAAGCTTACCTATATGAAAAATCATAAGAGCTAGTCTAAACTCAAGATAAATGACCCTGGATAGCCAAGTGCACTTTCCTTAGGAAGTAAACTTGGTAGTGCATTAGCAATCTAGTGTTTAATTGGACCATAATAGTCTAATTTTCCCTTGTGAAGTAGTTAAATAGGCTATGCATGAATTCTCTATAACTAACTATCCAGAAAAAGGAAAGTGCTCCCTTCTTAGGAAGTGAACTTGATCATCAATGAGAAGTTAGGGTTAACTGGCCCTAGAATTGTCTCATGACGTAGTGAACACATTCAATCCTGAACAACAAATGTTAACTGGACCTATAAATTCAAGTAGGTAGTTAACTAGGTCATACATGAGTTAATTGAAGTCTAATTGGCCAAAAATAGCCAAGTAGGGTGCATTCATCCTAAACAAGGGAATAATAGTAAATATCCATAGAAAAGGGGGAGAATTGTAGAGAGGGTTCCCTCCTTCCTAAAAAAGGGGGACTACTCTAGTTAGGAGAACCTTTGACACTAAAAAGGGAGTTACTCCAATAGGATCACTATTGACCCTAAATATGGGGGAAAATGTGCATGTACACCAACACACCCCCTTAAGCCTAACTTAGGTGAGTATGATGTACAAAAATTTGGGTCCTGGAAATATGAATCCATGTTAGGTACCCAAGTACACGAGATATCCTCAAAAAGTGAGAAAAGACGGAAAACCTAGTGGGAACCCTCCACCCCTTCCACCCCCCCACACAAAAAAAAAGAAACAAGAAGAGAGGATACTGTTGAGAAGGCTAGGAAACATAATTCAACCTTGATCACTCTCATGTCCATTTGCTTCCATCTGTGTTCGATGAATCCGCTTGTTTTGAGCAATTTTCCTACCTGGAGGTAGGAGTCCCATCTCGCAAGTTTGGTTCTTTACTAGAGACTTATGCTCCTTATTCATGGTAGATTCCTAATATAGATCTCCTACAACTTCTGTAAAATACTGTGGATCTCCTGCACTGACCATATAATTGTGGATGGGTATCACTAGTTCTATAACAATGAGTGCTTTAGGATCACTTTGAAACTATGAGTAATTATTCCATGTATTTATTGACTTTCTAACTATATCATGACCTACATCATAAAGAGTTTGATGTTCCCAAAGTGGTTTGGATGTCATGTATGCAACAACATGTTCATCAGTGTTAACAAACTCTTCTTCATCTGGATTTGAAATATCACTTGAGGTAACAAGAGATGAATTAGTGAAATATTTATCAACAAGACCTATATATATATATATATTTGGAAGTTTCTTCCTCACTTTAATGTTTGATCTGAACTGATGCATCATCTCCCATTAATATGAGAGGGCACTTATATGGATCCAAAGAAGTAAATATGTCTTCTGATGAGGCCATATGTTTCGAAGATTCTAAATCAAGAACTCGTGAAGATGATGTTGAGGGAAATATAACAAAAAGTGAATGAACTTCATCTTGTGACTTTCCAAATATTTCAGATGATTTGTTCTTCTTGATATTGTCAGGAACATTTTTGTTTTCCTATTTAAGAAGTTGTTTCAGTTGACCATTCTCTTTCCTCATGCAATATTTTTCTTCATGGTTTCGTTTCTTGTAGTAATAACATATGGTGTTGTCCTTCTTTGTCTTCCAATTTTTACAGGAGTATGTCTCCTATGCAAATTGTGTATTTTTCTCGCTACTTTTCTTGTTTCCCTGATTTGTAGCAAGGGCATGCTCCTTTGACCTTGGCCTATAAATTTTATTTAGGGGACACATTTGAACAATTTTATCTTTCTCATGGGTCAGCAAGGAAACAAAATAATCCAATATAGGATTCTTCCAAGTATCTTTGTGTGCCAACTTCGAAGCATGGAAGGTAGATACAAACACTGAGTACTCAAAACTCAATTTGGATATGGTTAAGAGAACTAGTTGCTAATACTTCTTGTCTACCCCACATAACTTGAGCTGCAACAATAATGATTTTAATTTTGTGAAGAAGTCCAGTGAATAGTATCAAAGCTACTTGAGCTCAAAATAACGATCCCATTCTCTAGTCGATGTCTTCTCATCTCATCCTGCTTCCCAAAGAGTCCTTCCATCTTGGTCCAAACTTCATAGGAGATTTTGCAGCATCAATGTGATATAGAGGGTTGGGAGAAATCAAGATACATCAATATAAAAGCTTCATCCATTTAGTTAAACCATTTTACATTTTCGACAACAAAATTTGGCTCAGTCTCCATTCCCACTATGATTTTATAGATGCCTTTACTGTGCGATATAATCAGAACTTTAGTCTTCCATTCGTAGTAATTGATTGGTGTAAGGATTTACTGGGGAGAATGATCCATCTTGAACGATGCACTCTAAATGTTTCTTCCACTTGCAAACATGTATACAACTTCTTTAGAATCACCAAGGATTTGATACCATGTGATATTTTGAATTAATGGATCTAGAAGCTAGATGGAGAAGTAAAACAATTAGTAATCCATAAAAGATAAAATAATTCAAGTAAATATCCAAGCAATGTAATCCTTATTAATCAATTGAGTGCTCAAATAGAATACATGAATGAATGTTTGATCAATGAGATGTAATCTTGCATATATAGGAAACCAATCTAGGATTAATTACATGCATATGCATAAGAGATAGTGTAAACTCAAGAGCAGTGACCTTGAATAGTCAAGCCTACCCTCCTTAGGATGTAAACTTGGCCATGCAACAACAATATAATATTTAAATAGACTAGAATAGCATAGTGCACCCCTACGAGGTAGTTAACTAGGCTATGCATGAGTGATCTATAATTAACTAGCCCAGAATAGGAAAGTGTGCCTTCTTAGGAAGTAAACTTAACCATGCATGAGCTACTAGGTTTAACTGGCCCTAGAACTACTTCATGATGTTATTAACTCAATCATGCATGATAAACCAATGTCAATTGGCCTTAGAACTCCAAGTAAGTAGTTACATAGGTCATGCATGTGTTAATTGAAGTCAAATTGGCCAAAACTAGTCAAGTAGAGTGCATTCATCCTAAACAAGGGCATAATTGAAGTAGGATCCCTAAAAATGGGGGAGAACTACAATTAAGGGACCCTCCATCCTAAAAAAAATGGGTCTTAATCTAGTTAGGCATGCATTTGAACCTAAAAAGGGGGGATTACTCTAGTAAGAGAGATATTGAGCCTAAAGATAGGGAGAAAAGTGCATTTACACCAACAAATGCTTCAATATTTCCATTGAAATTTATTCTAGTCCTCCTTGCACCTAGAATCTATTACTCTTGATAGTAATAATGTGGTTTACAAGACCGATTAAGGGTTGGAACTAAAAACCTTTTACACATGGATATGAGTGCTTGACAAAAACGATGGATAATGATGTTTGGTAAGGTACACATGTCATAAATATTTAATTCTTGTGGAAGAAGTTGTTGTAATCTAGTAAGAACTATTAATGGTTGGAACTCAAACTCTTTTTCTTATGGATATGATCCATTAACCAAAACATGAGACCATGGTGTTTGGTAAGATATCTACATCATTAAAATGTTATTCCTATGAACACAATTTTCATAATTTAACAAGATCACTTAGACATTGCAACTCAATAGAAGTTGTATAAATACACCCTTCAACCCCACCCTCATGAGAATCAAATTAGAATATAACCAAAACATGAGACCATGGTGTTTGGTAAGATATCCACATCATTAAAATATTATTCCTATGAACAAAGTTTTCATAATTTAACAATACCATGTGGACATTGCAACTCAACCCCACCCTAAGTTAGAATATAATCAAAACATGAAACCATGGTGTTTGGTAAGATATCCACTATCATTAAAATATTTTTCCTATAAACAAAGTTTTCATAATTTAACAATACCACGTGGACATTGCAACTCAATAGAAGTTGCACAAATACACCCTCCAACCCCACCCTCATGAAAATCAAGGTGGAATATAATGATGCATCTTTGCACAAATACATTGTATCTTACATTTGAATATAACTTTTAACCAAAACATTAGATTATAGTGTTTCTTAATTTGTAAATAACATTATAACTTTTTACGTGTAAATATAAATCCTTAACCAAAATTTCATGAGAAAAATTATTTTCATTTTGACTTCACTGAAATTCAAAGTTGAAGGTTTTCAATAATTATCAACAACTACTATCCTAAAAATCCATTCTAAGCAATTAACAATGTGTCCCTCACATGTGTTTGAACTTGCCATGTCTCCATGTCTTCCACTCAAAGGGAACCTCTCATATTATAAGATGTTTGCTAGAGAACACAACGACATTGGGTAGTAATATGTGGCTACCATGTTGAGAAACATAGAAAAAGTAATTTGATTCCTTTGTCCTTTGTAATATGATCTTCTTAGTGTAATATTGACCTGATTGATTTATTATGGCATTAATTTTATTATATTTTTATTAAAAATCAAAATAGTTTTTCAGAAATCATTGTGTTTCCATTTAAAAAATAAATCTATCAAAGATTAATATAATATTTTAATTTAATTTAAAAATAAAATAAAATGTTATTAAAATTTTAAAAACATTTTAAAATATAAAAAATGTATTTTCATTTAAAATCTAATTTTCAAAACAAAAATTATTGAATAATTTTTGTTTTGGAGATGGTATCTATAATAAATTAGATTGTGCAAAAACTTAAAATTTTGTTGACAATATTATATTCATTTAAAAACTTAACATATTATTTATAAAATTTGAACTTACATAAAAATAAAAAGTAAAAAGTAAAAAGCTCTTTTTCATAACCACATGAACAAAACCAAATTTATTCATAAAATATAACATATGCATCCCATTATTAACAACCCTGAAAACTTATTACCCTAAAAACACTTAAAAATTTGGTAAATGAATATATCTTAGCTTGAAATCCTTTCAAGTTATAAGTACATTTTTTTGTAAGCTCGACAAAACATTAAATTACTGAAACAACAGAAAGTACAAGTGCTTATGTGGTTGACTTGCCACTTAGGAAACTAGACAAGCCACACAATCTTAGTTTGTCATTGGTGTTCCATAATATACCTGAAGCAAAACATAAAACTAGGCTACTTGAGCCATTGTCCAAAAATTTTGGATATTGTCCTATGTGATTAAAAAACGAATAAAGATACTAATAATATCTCCTTAGAGTCTTAACAACCTCAACAAAAAGAGAATAAGCTAAATATCTATCTAGTAATCTAGTCATAGAAATCGAAACGGTGGGAACTTCTGAGGGAGGAGGAGTGGTGTTGGGATGACCAAGGGAGTGCACTGGAGCAAGAGGAATCGAATTGGTATTCCTTGGATCCCTCTCTTTTAAGACCATATCTATAGTGGCTCTAACTAAAACATTGAGTTTATCTCCTAGACTTATAATTTCTCTGATCATCAACTATTGTCGATCTTCCATTTTTCCCACATGATCTTGCAATTTTTCCAAGTGCATCATGATTTCCTGCTTCTCTACACTACTATTCGTTAAAGCTTTCCCAAAAAGGGTTTTGAGGTGCTAGTAAAACATAACAATTTTCATATACTTTGTCTCTTGCATAGGGGTGGCACTTGCATCCAGGATGATGGTTTGGAATTCCACTTGAATGTCCTCTAGATCTGAGGCCTATTGCCTATGTGATGCCCAGGTCTCCCAACGAGAAATTGTTTACTGAGGAGAAGGAGAAATTTATGTTTGTTAAGAGGCCCTAACTTCCCTTGCTTCTTGAGGACTCAGGGCATATGTGATTTCCTTATCCCCCTTTTTTGTCTGCATGAATGTTGAAAAGGATCCATAATTCCATATTGCGACCACCAACTAGGAATAGGCTTGTAGAAATCCAACTCCTAAACTATTTAACCTCCTCATTTCCATCCCCACTCAAATTAGTTGTGGAAAAATCCATCAATTGAATAGACTTCCCCAAAATTGATTGATGTTTCCTCTCACATAGAAAGAATGACGAGATTGTTGACAAGTCTTCCTCTTGGATCCTCCTTATTTCCCCAATTCACTAGTTTGTTGTGGGTGTGATCATGACCGATAGTGGAGTGGGTCGAGATTATCGAAGAATGATCCCCCACATTTCCATATCTATCCGAAGTGATAGATATCCCACATGTAGGAGTAAGGAATTAGGTTCAATAATGATCGGTTGCATGGGACATGTAGAATCTTATACAGTATCCCCCTTTGTACTTCCATGTCGCCAGGTAACTTTTCCATGCACCACAACCTTTTAGTTGTCAAGACTGGGATCATGCCAAGCCACTTCGCACATCCCTATCACCTAATACATGTGATAATTACACTAAATTTCAATGACTAAATATTGAAAAAGATAATTTATAAGTCTAAATTAAAAATCATTTCTATGACAGTAAAGATAATTTCAATGATTAATTTTTTAACAAAGAGGTACATAGCCTTCAAGTTATTGACCTCATAAAACAGTAAACAACATGATTACACAGGTTCAAAAGTCTTTTAATTAATTCTAAATAAAAAAATAAACTTGCATGCGTAGATTCAAAATTCTTTTAATACACACACATGCGCGCACACACACACCCACACACAAAGAAAAAACTATAATTTTATTTATCGAAGAGAAAATTTATAATTTTAAGGTACATCTACACAGAATATTCTACTCTTTTGCTGTAAACATGAGCCGAGGCTTTAATATACCAGTTCTTCTCAATTTCTCATCTCCTTGATTCCAATAGAAAACTATTACAACTATTTCAAAAAGGCCACAAATCATCATTAGAGCGAAAAAAAACTAATTGAGATCGAACCTCAAAGATTGCATAGTTTGTTGAGCTATATCCTTCCTTACATGACAAAAAAATGACCAATATAAAAACCTTAAAAGAATGCGTTGTGTGTAATGTGCAACTTATCTAATTAGCAGGATAAGGTCTTCAAAAGACCTCAAAATATTCAGTGATAGAGCCATCTTTGAGTACTTTGATGTGAAGCATCATGGGCACTAAATTCAACCCTTCCTTTGACAACCCATAAGTGAACCTATTCAATTCTCAGAATATATGAGTGAATTGGGTTGCAGAGAAAAAGGGAAGGGAATCACAACTTTGAGTTGAAGAACAAGAGAGTGAAGGGATATATTGTGGACGTAATGTTAGTTCCTCATCCACTTCATGGAAAAAGTGGGATTGCCATAAACTTGTAACTGTGTAATATGATGTGTAAGTGCAAGTTTGAGAAGGGCTTGTAGGGAAATTATTCAACATGGTTGTTAGATCCTCTCCCATTATTGGATTTGAATTTGAAATAGTGATCATCCTATATATATATAAGTTTTGGAGGATGGGATAAGGAGACATATTTTTAACGGAATTGATGGAAATAAAATATAAAATGTTAAAATTTGGAAATGTTTAACACTAATAAGAGGAGGGGGAAGAAAAAAAAGGAAGGGAAGAAGGGAAGAAGGGAAGAGGGAGAGGGAGAGAAAGAGAAAGAGAGAGAAGAAGGAGAAAATGGAAATAAGGAAAGGGGTAGAGGAAGAGGGAGTAGAGGAATGAAAGGAAGATGAAGAGGAAGGGAGGAATATATGTTTCCTATTTTTATTTTTTAAATCCCATCTCCAAAATCCAAACCCTATATCCTATCCAAAATCTAAATTCTATCTCCAAAATACAAATCCCATCTCCAAAATCCATATCCCATTTTATTTTAGATTTGCAAATTAAAAAATAGGGGATATTAAAAAAATACATTTGATTTAGTGATGTCCCACAAAGCTTCCATGCCTTCTCTTGTTGAGTGCCCCCACAAACCCCTTCACCTCCAAGAATCTCTTCCCCACACCTCATGTGAAAATGAAATGAGGGGATCCTCTTTCTTCACTTTATATTAGAATTGCACATGAAGGGAAACATAAATCCTCATTTTACGACATTCGTTTTGCTTTGAGATTGCATCAACCATGCATTGACTGTTTTTACACAAAGATGAAGCATGCATTGTATTTGTGTTGATTTGCGTTGTATCCATATGAAAAATCAACTCAAATATGACGCAAAATACACGTCACAAAAGTATGATGCGCTCCAAAAAAAAATCCAACAAGGGGTTGAGAGGTGCATCAATGCAAATCAACGATGCTACAATCCTATATTGTAGTAGTGTTCAATATTCATCTCACTTGATAGAACTTGTCTCCTTGAAATTTTTAAGCAAAGGGTCTAATGTACTTGAAGATATGAAATATCCTTGGGGAGAAGTGAGTTTTTCCATGGTTTAATACCATATGATTATAGAAGAATACCAATGATGGTTACTTGATTTCTAGTCCTTGATCTCCATATGTTTACTCCTTGTTACATTGCTAAAGTATGCATTTCATTATTCATGTCTATCCCCAAATCACATGCATATGATACTTCAATATCAATATTTCCTTCGAGTATAAACCCCCTCACACCTAGAATTTATTACTCTTGATAGTTGAATATTAGCTTCGAAGATCGGTTGAGGGCCGGAACTAAAAAACCTTTTACTCATGGATATAAGTGCTTGATTGAAAGAATGGAGAATGGTGTTCGGTAAGGTACACATGTCATGCATATTTAATTCTTGTACAATGAGTTGTTGCAATCCAACAAGATTAATTGGGGGTTAGAACTCAAGTTCTTCTACCTATGAATACGTGTCCTTAACCAAAACATGAGACCATGGATTTTGATAAGATATCCACATCATTACAAATTTATTCCTTATTTTATTTTATTTTTTCATGAAGTACATATCTCGAGCAACCTCATTGGGTACTACCCCTCATTCCAAGGATGGTACTAAGTGTAAAATTGATTCACATAAGATAAATTATTTTCCAACATAGGTCTCAAGGCTGTTACAACAATATACTCATTAAGAGCTCAACTTGTCACTTGCAAGAATTCAACTTGTGTGGGGAGGCTACTAAACATTCCTCCCAACCACCAAAGCTAGACCTAGTTGACTATAAACATTTTATCACTATAAATACATTTATCCCAATTTAACAAAACTACTTGGGGGTACCTTCTGACCCTACCCTCACGAGGGTTAAGGTGAAGGTATATTTATGCATCTTTACACAAATAAACCCAATTTATTTTTACATTCAATTTAAATCCTTAACTAAAACATTAGATTAATTTTTTTGCAAAGTACCTACATCAATAATATTTTATTTGTGAATATCATTATCATCATGTAACATCACTACTTTGCAATTGAAATTAAATATCTTTTGCATGCCGATATAAATACTTAACCAAAATCTTGATACCATCTTTAATTAATCTTTGCATAATTAGATAATGATGCAACAAGCTGAACATTCATTCCTTCATATATATCGATTGAACTCAAATACACCCATGATAAATGTATGAAAATTCAATGTTTAAAAATTACTAGTTCTCCCTATTAAATCCCCAAAGCCTAAATGACTCAATTTTTACCTATTAACTATTTCCATCTATGGATTAATTTAATCCCAAATATAAAAAAAAAATATAAAAAATCTTAAAAAATATTTTTCAATAAAATTAAAGATACTAAATTTTCATATTTCAAAACTAACATATAATTTCGATCAATATTATTTGCATAATACTAAAAGTTTTTAATAATGATCAAGAACTAATATCCTCCAAATAGATTCATTCTAAGTAATTCATTCTAAGTAGGTAACATTTATGTCCATCATATGTGTTTTGCACTTGCAATGTCTCCACAAAGTGGATTTGCCATCCTTTTGGTCTTCCACTCAAAGGGAATATCTCCAAACTTAAATTTGTACCATATTGTATGGTGTTTGCTAGAGAACAAAATGACATTGAGTAGTAATATGTGGCTAACACATTGAGAAACATACAAATGCAATTTGATTCCTTTGTCTTTTTACATGACTTTTTCTTCTTATTATGGTATTCACATAATTGATTTAATATGTTATTTTTTTATTATAAATTATAAATAATTACTAAAAATTATATAAAATTAAAAAAATATACAAAGAATTACTAAAAAAATATTAATTAATTTAATTTATTATAGATTAATTATTTATCAATTTTTTGTTTATTTATTAAAAAAATTTACAAATCAACATCAAAACCTATCACTATATTTCAATAAATGACATTATTAAACCGTTAAAAACCTTTCATAAACAAGATAAAACATATGCCAATCCACTGTCAACAATCCCATGGGGCTTGTTTTTTTCATCAAACTCTTAAAAGGAAACAATTCATTGAAAAATTGGTCCCATAGTAATCCCTGGATTAAAATATATAATAACATATATACAATTAATGTACAAAAGTCTTTCCATCAAAATACATTAACATATATGATGACATCTCTTCAAGTTATTAGCCTAGTAAAACATTGAACTACCTGCATGCGTAGATTCAAAAGTCTTTGAGTGACTATACAATAACATATATATGATGACATGTGATTCAAAAGGCCAAGAAGGCACCTAATCAATTTTAAATTGATCGAAGCTAACACAACATATAATATATAATATGAAAAATTAAAAATTATATAATATAAATAAAAAATACACAAAGAATTGCTAACAAATATTAATTACAAGTTAAAAAAACATTTTAATTTACTTTATTATATTTTAATTAAAAAATAATTATTTATCAAAAACATTTTATTTATTTAAATTTTTTTACAAATCATCATTAAAAGCTATCACCATATTTCACTATATGGTTTTATTAAACCGTTAAAAACCCCTGTCAGACAAGATAAACCATATGCCAATCCACTGTCAACAATCCCATGGACTTGTTTTTTCATCAAACTCTTAAAAGGAAACCATTCATTCAAAAATTGGTCCCATAGTAATCCCTAGGATATATACAATTAATATACAAAAGTCTTTCCATCAATATACATATGCTGACATCTCTTCTTAAGTAAAACCTTGAACTACCTGCATGCGTAGATTCAAAAGTCTTTGAGTGCTTATACAATAACATATGATGACATGTGATTCAAAAGGCGAAGAAGTTACCTAATCAATTTTAAATTGATCCAAGCTAACACAACATATATTATATAATATGAAAATGCTTGGGTCAACTTTTGTCATTACTAATATATAATATATAAGGACAACTCTAAACTCCATGAAGGTTCATATATAATCACTTCTTTTATATATATATAATCAATAATGATTGTTATTGGATAGTTGAGGGTAGTATGCTTTTGGAAAAACAAGAATTCTCTCTATAACTTTCTTTGTATGTGGCCCTAGGGTTTTGATTTTAGATTAGGGTTTTGTTTCGGCGTTTTTTAGGCTTCTCTAACTGAGACTCCCATGGTGGTAGCAACAAGGGGGGAGCCATCCCCCTCTTTTAGTGAAGCAGTGGCTTCTTAGCGGTCTGTATTGATAAAATTTGACACTATGAAATACCAACAAGAGAACAAACATATGTAGTGCCCACCCGAGCATGGACTAGGAGGTGTGGGAAATGGATCCAAAGGTAAAGGAAAAATGATGAATGACACACACGGTTCCTCCTCCAAAAATCCTGACGCAGGGACAAGCAAGTGCATTCTGAAAACAACAATGATACTAAGGTATGAAATCACCTCATCCCATTTAAGCCTGAACATTTAGTACATGAAAGATCATGCTCTGATTGGAAAATTTCGGGGAATTTGGCCTTCAAAGCATGTTTTAGTGGGATTGATCAATAGCAAATGGAAGCCCAAGGGGCACTGTGATCTCTAGCTCGAATCTAAAGGATTCTTTACCATCACCTTTTTCAACATGGAAGACAAAAATGTCGTCTTTAATAATGGCACATATTTCTTTAACTAAGTTGGCTTATACTTGAGAAGCAGGGCTGAAAATTTTTGTCCTGAGAAGGAATATTTTACCTATGCCCCGGTTTGGGTTAGACTCTATTCTTTCCCTATGGGGTATTGGGAGCAAGAAAACCTAGCGAGATTGGGCAACACTCTTGGCATCTTTGCCAAAGCCTTGGATGCCACAATCTTTGGCAGATACACTACTTATGCCCACCTATGTATTTACATGAATATCTTGCATGCCCTATAAGATGTAATATGTTTTAGCCACCAAGATTCAAAATAGACACGACCACTTGACTATGAACACATACCTTTTCGTTGTCAAAAATGCCATGAGCATGCCCATTTATTCCAGGATTGTCCTTTTAACGTTGTAGTTGAAAAATCCAAAGGGAAAAGTTTCCAAGATGCTCAAGGCTTCACAATGGTAGCTCCTAAAAAATGACATAACAAAAAACTCATCATGCCCCCTCTAAGAAAAGGGCAGAAAAACCAAGTACCAATAACAACTTTGCCACCCTATCCTCAATCCAAGAATATTTAAGGCTTGATGGCCCAAAATAATCCGTGTCATAAAATGAAAGCAATACAGTTTTGGAAGAAGTCCAAATGTAAGAACATAAATGCAGGAAAACAGTGTCAAGTAGACTTGGAGAAACAGAGGGAGCCACCATGAACTTAGAAGAAATAGTCACTGAGGGAAAGGAAAAAATGGAAACATAAATTGGTGAACTATACCTGATGGCTTTAGAAGAAGCACTCCATCGTGCTGACATCCAATCTATCCCAAAGAGCCATATTCATCTCCTACAAGAAGCAATTAACTATACAACTGGTAAGATAGATCAACAATTCAATAATACTCTAAGGGTTCAAACTGTTCCTCTAAATGACATGCAAAGACCCCCTAACAAGGAAAATACGAAGGAACATAAAAGTAACAATGAAAGAATCAAATAACCTGGGCACCACTTGATAGGAACAAGGAAATACAACCCCATATCGACCTCCTACCCCTCCAAGAATTGTTAATTGTGTAGATTATATCCTGGAACTTTAGGGGTCTAAACGATGTGTCCAAGTGTCAGATTTTGAAAAATCAGATAGCCAGAGAGCATCCAACAGTCCTAATGCCACAAGAAACCAAATGCAAAGAATCATAAATTTGTAACATAATGAAACTATGATGGCTTGGTTGCCATCTTCTTTCCATAGATGTAATAGGAACAACAGGGGGACTTGCAATAGCCTGGTAGCCCCATACCACTACTATGGCTGATCATACCATGACACCTCACTCCATCTCAACAAATTTCAGGATGGTAGGCTCGATGGTTGAAGGAGTAATAACGAATGTCTATGGACCATCGATACTTGGACAAAAACAAGAATTCCTAAACATTCTTCGAGAATTGGGAGTGCGCTTCATGAACAAGAAATGGGTAATTGGAGGAGACTTCAATCTGATCTTTGATATTCTAGAAAAAAACGAGGAACTCGTAGATTAGACAAAGAATGTGAGGACTTTGCTATAGTTATCAATGACCTTAATATAATAGATATGGAGACTTCGAATGGAAAATTCACCTCGAATAACAAAAGAGGTGGCTCCAGGAAAGTGGCCTCTAGATTAAATAGGTTCCTAGTCATGGAAAACATTTTCCTTCTTGGACTCTCATCAACCTCCTCCATTCTTCTTGCTACATGATCAAATCATTGGCCAATTAGTATCGATCTTAACATCACAAGTGATCCAAAGCTTAAACCCTTTCACTTCAAAATTTTTTGGCTGGACCACTCAGACTTTAAGCAAAACATCGACAGATGGTGGCAAGAGGCTGATACCAGTAGAGGCTCCTCTATGTACTGTTTCCAACAATGGTTAACAAATCTAAAAAATACTCTCAAAACATGGAACAAAAAAGTGTTTGGAAATTTTTTTGCTGATCGGAAAAATATTTAGGATGAAATAGCCATTCTTCAAGAACACATCATAGATCAGGGCTATCAAGAAGAAAATACTCTCAAAGAAAACAAGTTGGTCCAACAAATAGCCCAAAGAAACATGCAGGAGGAAATCTACTGGAAACATAAATCAAGAGTGAGATGGCTGTAAGATGGAGACAAAAACACCAAATTATTTCACCATACAACGAGTCTCCAAAGGTGGCATCACAACATAATTAACAAGATACACAACATACAGGGGCAAATTATGTCTACTCACAAAGGCATAGCAGACCTGCTAGACAACCACTACAACACACTGCTCAAGGAACCCGTTGCGGACATTAAAAAAACCATCGATAAAATTATCCAACAAATCCCCAAGCTAGTCACCAAGGATCAAAATGTCAGGCTCCTTCAACCTATTACCCTCAATGAGGTAGAATCTATAGTTAGAGATATGCCATATGGGAAATCTCTGTGTCCTAATGGATTCACAATGGACTTTTTCCATGCATGCTGGTTAACTGTCAAAGAAGATGTATGGAAAGTGGTGGAATCCTCTTGACAGGAGGAAAGTGTTCTAAAATCCTTCAATGCTACATTCATGACCCTTATTCTGAAGCAAGAAAATGCCTTGGACCCCGGCTAGTTTAGGCTGCTTTCCCTCTGCAATATCATTTTCAAAATCATAACAAAGGTCATTTCCTCTGGATTGAAGCCTCTTCTTCCCCAACCCATCTCCCCCAACTAGACGAGCTATGTATAAGGTCACCAAATCCTCGATGGAAAACCCTTGCTCATGAGGTAATCCATTCATTAAAATCTCAGTGCATAGAAGGCATGATGATCAAGCTTCATCTCTCCAAATATTTTGGAAATCTAAGTTGGTATTACATTCGCTAACCCTATAATATTTTGGCTTATGTCCTGGATGGGTGAAATATATCCCAGATCTAACCTCCTCAACCTTCTTCTCTATTATATTCAATGGCTCCCCTTCTATTATATTTTGGCTTATGTCCTAGATGGGTGAAATATATCCCGGATCTAACCTCCTCAACCTTCTTCTCTATTATATTCAATGGCTCCCCTTCTACCCCCTTTTCCCCATCCTAAGGCATAATACAAGGTGACCCTCTTTCATTGTTCCTTTTAGTGCTCACGGCGAAGGGTCTAGGACAAAGCCTGCAAACTACAATAAACAATGGCACTCTCAAGGGCCTCCGACTTCATGAATAGGATGAAACACACTCATACCTTCAATTCTTGGATGACACAATGTTAATGGGTACCGCTAATGTGTGAGAAGCCAATATCATAAAGAAAATCCTTAAAGAATTTGTTGATGCTTCAGGTACTACTGCCAATACTTTAAAATCACAATTTTTTTTCTTTAACATTGCTCCTAATGTGCAACATAGTATCATTTCCATTTTAGGATTCCAAAGGAGCTCTTTTCCATCCAAGTATTTGGGATCCCCTCTCATTGAGAGTTTTCTTAACAATGCCACATGGGAGGAATTACTATGCAAACTAAAAAAAACTATCTAGTTGGAATTTTAGAGCATTGAATTTTCCCAGCCGGCTAATCTTAGTCAAATCAGTGCTTCAGTTGATTCCACTCTACCTCTCCTAGTTCATGGAAGCACCAACGCTCATTTTGGATGCCATAAAAAATATTCAACGTACCTTCCTATGTAGTGGGGCTACTCAGGCCAGAAAGTGGGCCTTAGTCTCCTAGGATAAAGTGTGCCAACTCAAGCTTAATGGAGGCCTCGGGTTGAGAGAACCATAAAATCTTAATTTAGTAATGGGGGGGGAAACTTGGTGGTGCTTCATTCAGAACCCAATGGTGCATGGAAAAAAATTGGATATCCAAATACAATATTGATATCGAGCCTTAGCATCTAGTGTGCTTAGAAGGAAGGAGAACAAGTTCCCCAATCTAGAAAACGACCTACGATCAAAAAACCTTTACTACCCGTTACAAATTTTTGGAGATAAATGCAGGTGACTCAGTATTCTTCTGGGATGATGCCTAGTAGAATATGCCCAAAGTGGCGAATGAGGAACAAAACAAGGAAATAAGAGACAAATTGATGCCTGGAGGACACAATCTTGTTTTCCACCACTGGAGAGAAACAAGGATTCATAAGGAATGAAGAGACTGGCTATTTAATGCAGGATGGGGATTGTCTCAAACCGACCCTCATTTCAAAGAACTATGGAACAAGATTTCCAAATGACGAATTAAAGCTCGTTACAGTCCGGATCAACTGCGTTGGGGATTTAAACCTATTGGGTCTTTCACCATTCATAAATCCTATGCTCTTTTCTATGGTTATAATAAGATCCAGAGAGATTTGCTTTGGAACAACATTTGGAAGTAGAACCTCTAGCCCAAAGTTAGTACCTTTCTTTGGTTGCTGGTGCAAAGAAAGATTCTAACCTGGGATAAAATTTTGAAAAGTGGTTTTCAAGGACCTTCTCAATGTCAGCTATGCTCTATGGAAGTGTAAAATGCTAAATATATTCTCAATTCATACCGCTTTACTTCCAACATTTGGGACAAAGCAACCTCCATGTTCCACCAATCCGATCACAATAAAGGCATCTTAAAAGAAATTATTTATTAGTGGATAAAGGAACCTTTCAATATTTCCATCATGAATAGAATCTAGCAATTGACTTTGAGATTTATCCTATGGGGAATCTCGAAAGAAAGGAATCATAGGATTTTCCAAAATATCTCAGCCTCACCTCAAAATGTTTGGGTCATAATTATAAACAACATCAAAGAGATGCTTCAAACCACTCAATGGGATGAGAGTAAATTTAATTGTGAAGGTTTGAGAGACTCATCCTTCAGGATTGGGGCCTCTCCAACCTTATGTCTTTTCCCTCCAAGAAAAGAAACTTGGTTTCTCAAGTTAGCCCCCCTCATTGGTTACCCTCGAAAATGGGATTCTTCAAGTTGAACTTTGATGGAGCCTCAAAAGGAAATCTAAGACCCGTGGGCTATGTAGGGGTTATTCCGGATAGTCGGGGCTTCATTAAATGGATTGTGGTAAGGGAAATAGGTCATGACACCAACAATGCAGCTGAGCTTCATTGGATTCTTAATGGATTGAAGGAAACAAAATTGTGCAGGATTGCCTGCTTAGAAGTTGAAGGTGACTCTAAAATTATCATTAGAATGTTAGTCAAACTTCTTAATGGATATACTATTCATCATATCTCTACCAACTGGAGATTAGAACACGGGATTCACGCACTTCAACTCATTCTAAGTCAATTTGAAGTTATCATCCCTCTCCACGTAAAAAGAGAGGCCAATAAATTGATATACAAGCTCACCAATGAAGGAGTTTATCTTAACTCAATCACAATAAGAAACAGTTGGGATGACAAGATTATATCCTCAGAACTAATAAAGGATTTAAATCGTATTTTAGAAAAGGACATGATCCCCCATGATGGGTGCAAGGGTCATGACAAGGAATCCCCATCTCTATGGGATCAATGCAAGGCTCAGAACAAGCCCCAATAGCAACCTTCCTACCACGAAGCTTGGATCACAACTCAATGTAACAATGGTGGTTGGTACAACCTACCCATCATGTAACGGTATGGTATGTGTGAAAAGTACGTTCATGAGTTCAACCTGGAGGTTCACATGTCGAGAGAGGAAGGAAGTGCTACAATCCATACACATTTGGATCATATGTGGTTTATGGAAGACCTGTTCATAATAATCCTTAACGAGGGAAGTCATCATGGCATGGTAAGGATACCTCGGTCGTGGTAGGGGATAAGAATGAGTTTATTAATTGGAAAACTCCACGAGAAACCTGGTCATTGGAACAAGGTTCTGCTTGTTTTGATTAGTTCTGCTTGTTTTGATTAGTAGTATCAATAGGGTGAATACGTAGAGGAGAGGGACTATTATTATGTACTCCAAAATAACCATGGGGAGGGGATCCTCTAGTAGTAGTGGGAAAGCACCTACGGTTGACCTAAATCCTTCGCAAGAGTTACAACGAGTTGTTGAGGTGGCCATGAGCTACCAGTAGCATACTCCTAGCTATGTTAAGGATGAAATTGTGGTCGTGGAACAAATAATTCAGTCTCAGTTCAAGGATTCATAGTTCATGGTGGATTCAGAAAGATGGTTGAATGGGTTGTGGACCTAGGGGATACTAGGTCTATATTGGCATTATACTATCATTCCTTGCACCTTTGTTGGTTCTTGAAATCTCTTCTTGGATCCATGATTGCAGACAGAGACCGAGTTATAACTAACCTCAAGGAGGAGCTAGCACTTATGGAAAAAATGAGGAAGGAGATTCAATTGCTTTATGCAAAATTTGATATTATGGCTCGTCGGCAAGGAGTGACCTTCCAAATCCACAACGCGGCTCCAAGAAACTCCTCGAAAACTCCTTTGGCGACGAAGTAAATGGATGTTGAAGCGACCATGGCCGACAAGGTTCCTCCTACTTGATTTTTTTTTTTTGTCCTAATTATGTTTGTGCAAGATTGGCTTCTAGATGTATAGTTTTTTTTTAAAGATGACTGGCCATGATCAAGCAGGACTTACTTTAGTCTAAACCATTATTTTTAGCTAGCACTCTTATGCTCTGTCGATAATCATTTGCTTCTCAAATATAGCTTTCAGACTCTCTTTTAAAATTGTATTTTTTTGCGAATTTCCTTAATTGGTTATGAACATGCTGGAACCTAGTAAAAATCTGATTTAAAGCTCAACCAAAACCTGTTTTCCACTCTGTGGAGGGTCCCCTTAAGCCCAAACTATACTATTTTGTACTCTACAATTAATTAAAAGATTTACTCTCTTAAAAAAAATATTATCTATATATAATTAAAAATATATATTTTATATATTTAAAAATATTAAAAAATATATTGTATAATATATAAAGTTATCTCAATTTTATATATATAAATTTTCTATATGAGTTTTGGAGGATGGGATAAGAAGACACTTTTTAAACAAAAAAAGTATCTACATTTTTAACGGAATTGAATGAAAAAAATATGTTAAAAATATGAAAACTTTAATAATAGAGCTTTTGTTATTGCAAGTTTGATTGGTTTGTTAAGGAAGAGTGATGAAATTATACTACTTAGATTCATTTATCCTACGCATAGTGGAATGTTTAACTTTTATTAAGAGTAATATTTTTAACATGTTATTAATTTAGGCAGTATGGTTTATGCCATATCATAACACATGTAATTATCATGATATAGTGAAATGTACATAATAAAACTTCCTCTAACTTGAATTGAAGTCAACATATTTTACAGTGTATAAAAACTGTAAGACCACATTAAGGATAAAATTTCTTATAGTCTAACTTGTTAGTCCATTGGAACCAAGCTATCAGATAGGTAAAGGTGCAATGGAAGCATTTTGGTCCAGATGAGGCTACATGAGAGCTAGAGGATACCATGAGAGAGGAAAATGTGACATTTTAGGAGTAGGATCACTCAGCTATAGCAAACCTCACTAAAAATCACTCAAGAAGTGCAGAAAGAAGAAAAAGAAATGGAGATTCAATAATCACTCATACATAAGAAATGACAAAAACTGTTGTATCATACATCAGATGTGAGCTAGCACTCTGAATAGTGAATAATAACTAGATACAATCAAATGGATTCAAATACCACTAAGGTCATTTGAATTCTCCTCAATGTGTGGCTTAGATAGAATTTGAGACATCATCCAAACTAATGGAAGTGGTCACAATAGTCAAATAGTCAGTCAAATGAGTCTAACTGAGTGCATGGGCACTAATCTAGGGAAGGAAACCCCAATGAGGGTGCATGAGGAGTTGTCAATAGTCAGTATAGCTGATCTAGTCTCTTTGGAGGTCTATCTAAGTGGTTCAGTCAGTTAAACTAGTAATTAGCCCTTAGATCAAGGAACAGATCTACTAATCATGGAACTAATTGAAGAATATCCTAAATAGATGGAAGAGGGCGCATTTGTACTCCAGTGATGAAAACAAGGGCGCATCAGTGGCTAGGAGGGCTAAAACTAAGCAGAAACAGGCTCCTGGGGGCTGCAAAATAAGGACTAGGTGTTGGGAGACTACCATACTGATGACTGGATACATGCATGATGATTGTATGCATGCAGAATTGCATGCAAGCATGCAAAATATAAAAATGATGGTGATAATATTCCAACACCCTCGCAAGCCAAACTAGGAGGAATAACTGAAATGGTAGGGCATTGGTAACTGAGACCAAAGGTCACCCCGTACAACAATATAAATAAATAAAGTGAGGAAAGAGGGAAAACCTAGTGGGAATAAATCCCCCCCTCAATATAGATTGTGGTAGGATGATCAATCATGTACATCACTCACCTCAAATGGTAAGTGCACTTCTCCACCGAAGAAAGATCTATTGGTAAGAAATGGATCTGTAATGTGAGAAGGATGAAACCTTCCATTCTGAAAATCAGATCTGGTTCTCCTCGGATCAAGTGGATCTCCCACAAGATATCCAACAGATCTAAGAGTAGTGGCTGCCCATCTAGGAAGAGGAGGATCATCAGGTGCAAGATCATCAGGTTCTTGTGGATTTGGATCTTCCATTCAATCATCTTCACTAATAGGTGCTAGATCTTTTGGTTCTTGTGGATCTAGATCTAGCATTCGCTCTTCATCATCTTCACTCACATACTATGAATTTGAACTGTCATGTGATGAAGATTCGCTCTCTTGGAGCTCATCATCACTTCCAAACTCTAAATATGAAGGTGGATCATGTTCCAAGAACATGTGCTTGAATTCTTGTTCAGTGGAAGCAAGTGAATCTGGAGACTTCCTGAACTTGCTCTTTTGACCAAACATGGTGGGAACAGATCCAAAAATGTGAATATCATTTTGAAACATGTGATCCACACCAACTGAGGTAAGATCAACTCCATGAATGTGCATGTAGTTCTTTGATATCTCCTTTGAACCAACATGGGTGATATTTTTACCAAATGAACTATGATATGATGATGGTGGATCTTCAACAAGATCACTGGTGTATCCAACAGTGGTGGTGGCCCACTTTGAAATAGGAGTTGAACAAATAGATGTTAGAACTCCAGTTTCTTGTGGATCTTGGTCTAGCTTTCACTCTACTCTCTGATTCTTCATTTCCTCAACCTTCCTTGTTGGATTTTTTCCATTCAAGCAACCTTTACAGGTGCCTTGGGAAAATATGAGATTGGGTAGATCTTTAACCAAATTTTGAGTTTGTATGCTCTGCGAATGTTTGTTGTCAAGATGCCCAAATATTCCATGACACAGCCTACTCTCTTCATTTGCATGAGTGTGAAGAGAATATTGCTTTGGGAAAGGTAGAAAGTGTGAGAACTCATAGAGTTTCGACTTATGATTTGCAACACCTTTTGCAATGGTAGATCCTGATACCATGTCTTGAATTTCGACCTCATTTGGAGAGAAGGTCACCCTCTTGGGCTCTCCAGTATGGGTCATCTGATAGACTGAAATTAGATTTGCAGTGAATGTGGGGACATAGAGCACATCTGAGAAGTAGCCATGCTCAATTTTGATTCTTCCAATCCCCTCAGAGGAGACCTCAGAATCATTCCCCAACATGATGGATGGTCCAACGGTAGCTTTGAATCCAGTGAAGAGATCCTTGTAGGAAGACATGTGTCTTGATGCTCCAGAATCTATAATGAAGGAGGATTGAGTTGATGCACCTGCCATGAGGGCATGGCATCTCTCTTTGTTCTCATATCCAGATGGTTCACTCTCTTTCTTTCTAGCACATGCAAGTATTGGAAGATTATTTTTTTCAAGAAGTGAAGCCATGAGATCTATGGTCTTCTTCATACATGAACTCTCATGGTGATATCCTCGGTTACAGTATGTGCACTTGGATTTTCCCTTTTGAGTTTGCTTGTCCTTCCTAGGATTCGAAGCTCCTTATGCTTAGTTTGGAGCCTCCTTCTACTTTTGGTCATTAAACTTCCTATCATAATTTTTTTGTTTTCCTTTACCATTCGCTCTTCTTGACTCAGTAGCTGCAAGAGATGAATCCAATTTGGTTTTTATCACTCCCATGTGCACTAGCTTCTCCTCCTCAAGTGTGAGAGATTGGATGAAGTCTTCAAGCGAAGGGAATTTCCATCTTGGAATGGACAACTTTGCTGACTGGAAGGTCGAAACAAACACTGAATAATCAGGGCCTAACTTCGACAGGATGGAAAGGATGAGTTGTTTTTCTTCCTTCTCAATCCCATACCTCTTCAATTGTGAAATCAAGTTCTTGAATTTATTGAGAAACTCAGTGATAGTTTCGAAACTGCTTGGGCTCAAGGAGATGAACTCATTTTCTAACTTATGACACTTCAAGTCATCCTTCTGACCAAGAAGAGATTTGAGATTGTCCCAAACCTCCTTTGGAGTCTTCAGATCGATAACATGAAAGTGTAGGTCTTATGAAATGCTAAGTAGCAGCAGTCCTACTGCTTCATCAAGCTTGTCTAAGTACTTGGATTTCTCTACTGCACCAGTGGGCTCAACTGCAGAGCCATTCACCACTCTAGAAAGGATCTTCAACTTGAAGAAGATGTCCATATTTTCCTTCCATTCGAAGTAGTTGAATGAATTCAACTTGAGATCCATGATACTGAAGAATTCGAAGTTGAAGAGGGGATAGTCCTGCAAAACAAATGAGAATTATGAAATGGAGATCTGCTGCAATTCGAATTGAAAAATGCCTTAGGACACTGAGCACATGTGAATGGGTCCTTCACACCTGGCTATACCTCACTGGATTGCTCCAGTGAATTCAAGGAAATAGCACCAGGATTTGTTGTGGAAACCCAAAGGCTTTTGGTGCTCAATGAAAGACAACTACTCAAGGAATTGTTGCAACTGTTGCTGCTGCTGCAATTCGAATAGATGTTGTCAGCTCTGGTACCACGTGATATTTTAGGAGTAGGATCACTCACTTGTAGAAGACCTCACTAAAACTCACTCAAGAAGTGTAGAAAGAAGAAGAAGAAATGGAGATTCAATAATCACTCATACACAAGAAATGACAAAAACTATTGTATCATACATCAGCTATGAGCTAGCACTCTGAATAGTGAATAATAACTGAATACAATAACATGGATTTGAATGCCACTAAGTTAATTTGAATTATCCTCAATGTGTGGCTTGGATAGCATTGGAGACATCATCCAAACCAGTGGCGGTGGTCACAATAGTAAAATAGTCAGTCAAATGAGTCTAATTGAGTCTAACTGAGTGCATGGGCACTAATCTAGGGAAGGAGACTCCAATGAGGGCGCATGAGGAGCTGTCAGCAGTCAGTATAGATGATCTAGTCTCTCTGGGGGTCTATCTAAGTGGTTCAGTCAGTTAAACTAGTAATCAGTCCCTAGATCAAGGAACATATCCACTAATTATGGAACTAACTGAAGAATATCCTAAATAGGTGGAAGAGGGTGCACTTGTACTCTAGTGATGAAAACAAGGGTGCATCAGTGGCTAGGAGGGATAAAACTGAACAGAAACAGGCTCCTGGTGTTGAGATATTGTAACTTCAAAGAATATTATAATTGTACTTTATTATTCCGGAGATGTTTCATTCCTCCGTAAAGATCTTATTGTATATCCGGAGATGTTTATTCCTCCGTCGGAATGTGGTAACTCGGGTTATTAGACTTCCCTAGTGGGGGTCGGCCCTGAATGTGTTATGTGGGTCAAAGGGTTATTAGACCACCCTAGAGGGGTCGGCCCAGTTAGTTGTAGTGGGGTATTTAACCCATTGGTTAAATACGAGCCTACGTGTACTTGTGTAAAAGAAATGTCAAAGTAGTGTATAAATAGAGGAGGTGTGTTCCTCATTCAACATACTCACTCACTTGAGGATAGCGCACTTGTGGAGGAGAGGTCTGCTATTGTGGAGGAGGAGATCATGTCTCAGGGTTTCATCTTTGTATATTGCTGGTCATCTATATTGAGGAAGCTTTGCTGGGTTTTCTACCCCATGAGGGTTTCCCAGGATAAATCTCTGTCTCTTGTGTTTATGCTATGCTTGTTGTTTCTTCAGTGATCCTGTATATGCTATTATTGTGAAATGGAATGTAATGCTTCTATTTTCTGTCTTAGCATATTTAAATCTTAACATGGTATCAGAGCTAACCTGAAGGAAGACAAGGTATGGCACTTACGACACTTGCTTTACTTACGACATTTTGAAGGTTAGGGTTTTACATAGCAAAAACCAGTCATCGTGGAACTTTCGCTATAAATCCATTTCTGCGAAGGTTCAGGGTCTGAAAAGTTTACAGGTCGAAGATAACATCCCCAGGTACCTTGTTTCCAAAGGGCACCATTAGATTCGTTGTACTTTATGAGTTATGATCAGTACAAGTTAGAGTTTCTGCCTCTTCCAGATCTCAGTCAAAATCAGGTGACCTTGGAAAAAAGGTCATAACTTGGGCTAGGAAGCTCCAAATGAAATTTAGTAAAACGTGACAGGTAGTACACAGACTTTAATATCTCAAGAAACTTTTTTCAGAGGCCGAAGGTGAACCAGTGACACGTGGCACGCCGTACAAGTTCGCTCTCCTTTTTTATCCCATAAACAGGTCACGTTGCGACACTTGGAATAACTCTCTCTCAAAGAGTCTAATTGAGGTCAGACCTATGAGGATGGAAATATAACAGGGCAAGATATCTCAGGAAAAGTTTTTAGAGGTCGAAGTTCAAACAATGACATGTGGCACGCCGTACAAGTTCGCTCTCCTGTTTTATCCCATAAACAGGTCACGTTGCGACACTTGGCATAACTCTCTCTCAGAAAATCCAATTGAGGTCAGACCTGTCAAGATGGAAAGATGACAGGTCAGGCTACTGCAAAAAAAGTTTTCATACCCCGTGGAGCAAAAATTTCAGATTTATAGTAGAAACAATCAGGTAGATATTTCTGTCAAAACAGAATTATTTTTGGAGCACCTTTATTCATGGCTTCCGGAATTTAGGGTTTCGGAGAAAGTTAGAATTTTTGGAATCGGAATCCACGGCTGAATGCTACTCAGGAAGATTTAAATTTAGAGACCAAGATCGAATTTTTTTGGTTGGGTAGAAGACCGGGCTTGATCAAACCCTAGCTCGGGATTTTGATCGGAAAGATGGAAAATTAGGGCTTCAGCAAAAGTTGGAATTTTTGAAGTCTGTAACCACGGCTGGAAGCTCCTCGGAAAAATAAGAGTTTAGAGCCTTGGATCGAACCTTTTGATTGGACAGAAGGGTGGGCTTCATCAAACCCTAGTTCGGGTTCCTGTCTAGAAGATCCAGAAGTTTCGAAGGCAATTTTGAGGGGTAAAATTTTGGAGATTTCAAAATTGAAGAATGCTAGGTTGATCAGCTTAGAAAGACACATTCTTCCATCCATTCAGAAGTGTGAAAGTCAAAGACTGAATTTTTAGGGTTTCTCTAGCAAACCCTAATCAAGCTCTAGATCAAGTTTCAGGGGGAGTTGAGGCTAAGGCCTTACATAAGAAGACTACAAGAAGTCTCGACAGGTATGACTCAAGGAGGTTCAGGTATGTCTTGAAATCTGATTCTTGATTAAGTTCATGATGTGTTTGTCTTCATATTATTTATTAGTACAATCTTGATTAATGTTAGAATTGTCTTATCACCCTAGTAACAGTATGAATGCATGTGAATGATCGAAGACATTCATTGATTAGGGCTATATGATTGTACTAATGCATTATGGTGTTGTGTGAGGTTGATGTTGTCTGCTAACAAGATACAGGTACATCACAAAAGACAAATCAAGTTCCATGACCATGACAACATGAAGACAAAGACTCATCCATAATCTTTGTTCTACTTACAAGGTATGTATGACTTTGTTATATTATGCTTAACCTATGAGACATGCAGGTTCTAGCTCAGGATCTTTAAATCATTGAAGAGATTGTTTAGGTATGTTGTACATAACTAAGTAGGTATACTAATCCAGGTATGCTTTCCTATGTCAAGTTAGAATCTTACCTTGTGTTAGGATCCCTTATATAAGTATACTTGGTATGATTGGTTATGCGTATCCATAAAGTTAGTAATCAAGGGTTTATGCATACTATGATGATTTAATTAACCTGAAGAGTACTATGATCAAACAAGAATATGCATGAGTAAAAGAAGACTTCCTTGAAACTTTGAATACTAATGATCATGACTATATATATTCAAGATTATTTAGAATTATAATGTTTTGATAATATTGAGAATATACTAATGAATGTATGCTTGTGTATGAGATCATGAGGATGACACTAGTGCACACTTGAGCATGCACAGTGGTACAGAATGAATAGAAGTTCAGAAGACATACAGAAGATCAAGCGGAAGGCAACCACACAAACATAAAAGATAAGTATTTGAGTTGTTATTAGAAATACTAAATGATATTGTTTGTATGCATATTTGTATTCCTAGAATATATCATGCTGAGTGTAAGCATTCATAAAGCATTGAACAATATACTACTAATATGCATATGATTGGTAAGTTGGACAAACATTCCATTGTTGCTTGTCTAGAATGAAACCTCTTTGCTGACATGCTAAGAGCTGTGCACACTCTCGATAGTATGTTCTGGTAGAGATGGAAGGCATCTAGATAGCCACTGTATGCATACAGGATATGGGAAAGTGTTGTGCCAAAAATAGTTGCATAACTATGTAAATGATATCTGTATGCATAATAGGTTATCATGTCAATATGATTTGATGATTATGAAGTATTACTAATCATGTACTTAATTTTGATTTGTAGGAAAGATTATGATGAATGATGAACACTGAACAAGTGATGGATGTTCAACAAAAGGATTTACAAATCAAACACACTATAGAAGACTTGTGGCTAGAAGATTCTCTTAGAAAGAGGAAGAGAATAGTGATGAGATGTTTGCTCCAAGTGGCTAGATAAGACCATTCTCTTAATGGTGTAATTAAAGAAGAAGTGTGAATCAGGTTTTGTATGGATTCCTAGGATCGATAATCAATTGATGAGCTTAATGATCACCATGGGTGATGTGGATCTCAACCTTTGCTACAAGGTTGAATATGGCTTCTATACACATATGACATGGATGCAAGAAGGAACTCACCACAGAGTTCGAATGATGTTGAGGCTCATATCAGTAGACCCATCTGATGAGAGATGGCACAGATAGATGGCTACAGAAATGAAAATGAAAGATCTCAGATTGATGCATTACTTTCTAGGTCTAGAAGTATGGAAAGGCTCAGAAGGAATCTTTCTCAACCAGGGAAAGTATGCTGAGAAATCTTGAGAAGACTTGATCTGTTGGAATGACCACTCTCATGAATTCCAACTTGAAGCTGTTAGCGGATGACTCATCAGAGTTAGTGGATATAACTCTGTACAGACAAAATATTGAGTCATTGATGTGTCTAACGAATAATAGGTCAGATATATGCTTTACTGTGAACACCTTGAGTCGGTATATAGTGGAAACTAGATGTGTTCAACTGATAAGCTGCAAATCATGTGATACGATACCTAAAGGATACAATAGACTTTGATCTACGATCATGACTTCAGATGGCTACACAGATGTTGATTGGGAAGGAAGTGTATTAGACAGGAAGAGCACATCAAGAGGATGTTATTGTCTGGGATCAGCCATGATCTCGTGGTTGAGCAGGAAACAATCTAGTGTGGCTCTTAGCACAAGCAGAATATATGGCTGCTTGCTCTGCTAAGTTACGAAGCAGTATGGCTTCAGGATTGTTTGACTTAGAGATAGACCCAACTATGATCCTATGTGACAAACAGAGTTGTATGAATATGGCAGAGAATCTAGTGTTCTAAGATATGGTGCAGAAAGGAACCGAAAGTTTGAATTTGTAACAAGTCACCAATGTACTAACCAAACCTCTACTGATCCGATGTACTAACCAAACCTCTACTGATCCGATGTACTAACCAAACCTCTACCTCAAGTAAAGTTTTCCGAGAAAAACTTAATATAGTTCAGAAGGACCCTCCTCGAAAGGGGGAGTGATGTGATAACTCATGATGAGATTGCCTGCATCGACAGTAAGGTCGATGATGAGGATACCTATATTAGTGATGCGAACAGAGAGGTTGGTGGATGGTCCTTAGACAGGGTCTAAGGTGACAAGGAGATTGCATCATCCTCAAGAGAGCCGTAGACGTATGTCTTCGAGAATGAAGTCCTTGGTGGACATGATAGGATTGCATCATCCTCAAGAGAGCCGTAGACATGATGTCTCCGAGAATGAAGTCCTTGGTGGACATGATAGGATTGCATCATCCTCAAGAGAGCCGTAGACATGATGTCTCCGAGAATGAAGTCCTTGGTGGACATGATAGGATTGCATCATCCTCAAGAGAGCCGTAGACATGATGTCTCCGAGAATGAAGTCCTTGCTGGACATGATAGGATTGCATCATCCTTAAGAGAGCCGTAGACATGATGTCTCCGAGAATGAAGTCCTTGGTGGACATGATAGGATTGCATCATCCTTAAGAGAGCCGTAGACATGATGTCTCCGAGAATGAAGTCCTTGGTGGACATGAGGGGATTGGATCAACCTTGGATTTCAGTCCTAAAGTGAGCTATAGACAGGTGTCTCCGAGAATAGAAGATAGGACTGCATCGTCCCTGGACCTTGGTTCAAAATGCACGTGATTGGACTAATCATCCTTAGACAGTAAATCCAGTAATTCCAAAAGGAAGGATAGTCTTAAATGTGATTATGATTGGACTAATCATCCTTAGACAGTAAATCCAGTAATTCCGAAAGGAAGGATTTTCTTAAATGTGATTGTGATTGGACTAATCATCCTTAGACAGTAAATCCAGTAATTTCGAAAGGAAGGATAGTCTTAAATGTGATTGTGATTGGACTAATCATCCTTAGACAGTAAATCCAGTAATTCCAAAAGGAAGGATAGTCTTAAATGTGATTGTGATTGGACTAATCATCCTTAGACAGTAAATACAGTAATTCTGAAAGGAAGGATAGTCTTAAATGTGATTGTGATTAGACTAATCATCCTTAGACAGTAAATCCAGTAATTCCGAAAGGAAGGATAGTCTTAAATGCGATTGTGATTGGACTAATCATCCTTAGACAACAAATCCAGTAATTCCGAAAGGAAGGATAGTCTTAAATGTGATTGTGATAAGGACTAATCATCCTGTAAATAGATTGGGATTTCCTCGTCCCTAGACATGGTTAAAAGTGATAACGACTAATCATCCTATAAATAGATTGGGATTGCATCGTCCCTAGACATGGTGAGGTGTCTTAAAGTGAGAGGGATTGATCATCCCGTAATAGGATCTTGTGTGTTGCAGGGTATGCTGCTATTGTGTATACTTGTATTGATGAGGATACTTGTATTGATGATGTGGTTACTTGTATCGGTAGGATACTTGTATTGATGATGTGGTTACCTGTATCGGTAGGATACTTGTATTGATGATGTGGTTACTTGTATCGGTAGGATACTTGTATTGATGACGTGGTTACTTGTATCAGTAGGATACTTATATTGAAGATAAGGATACTTGTATCAGTATGGATACTTGTGTGATGACGATGCTGATGATCATGTGATGACGATGCTGATGATCGTGTGATGACGATGCTGATGATCGTGTGATGACGATGCTGATGATCATGTGATGACGATGCTGATGATCGTGTGATGATGCTGATGATCATGTGATGACGATGCTGATGATCGTGTGACGATGCTGATGATCGTGTGACAATGCTGATGATCGTGTGATGACGATGCTGATGATCGTGTGATGACGATGCTGATGATCGTGTGATGACGATGCTGATGATCATGTGATGACGATGCTGATGATCGTGTGACGATGCTGATGATCATGTGATGACGATGCTGATGATCGTGTGACGATGCTGATGATCGTGTGATGACGATGCTGATGATCGTGTGATGACGATGCTGATGACCTTGTGATGACGATGCTGATGATCGTGTGATGACGATGCTGATGATCGTGTGATGACGATGCTAATGATCGTGTGATGACAATGTTGATGATCGTGTGATGATGATGTTGATGATCGTGTGATGATGATGCTGATGATCGTGTGATGACGATGCCGATGATCGTGAGGTGATGATATTGATGATCGTGAGGATCTAGATGTTGATGTTGTTGTAGCTGTTCGAGTACTGCAGAAGATAAAGACTCAGTACTGAAAATGTTGATGTTCTAGTATTGAAGATGTTCCAGTAACTGGTTGAGTTACTGATGATGTTGAGAAAACTTCCAATGATTTATAGATGTATCATGTATGATGTTGATGACTCCTTGCTCGTGCAGATGTTGTTATAATATCCTTCTCGTTAAGGGGGAGTGTTGAGATATTGTAACTTCAAAGAATATTATAATTGTACTTTATTATTCCGGAGATGTTTCATTCCTCCGTAAAGATCTTATTGTATATCCGGAGATGTTTATTCCTCCGTCGGAATGTGGTAACTCGGGTTATTAGACTTCCCTAGTGGGGGTCAGCCCTGAATGTGTTATGTGGGTCAAAGGGTTATTAGACCACCCTAGAGGGGTCGGCCAAGTCATTTGTAGTGGGGTATTTAACCCATTGGTTAAATACGAGCCTACGTGTACTTGTGTAAAAGATATGTCAGAGTAGTGTATAAATAGAGGAGGTGTGTTCCTCATTCGACATACTCACTCACTTGAGGATAGTGCACTTGTGGAGGAGAGGTTTGCTATTGTGGAGGAGGAGATCATGTCTCAGGGTTTCATCTTTGTATATTGCTGGTCATCTATATTGAGGAAGCTTTGCTGGGTTTTCTACCCCATGAGGGTTTCCCAGGATAAATCTCTGTCTCTTGTGTTTATGCTATGCTTGTTGTTTCTTCAGTGATACTATTTATGCTATTATTGTGAAATGGAATGTAATGCTGCTATTTTCTGTCTTAGCATATTTAAATCTTAACACTTGGGGGCTGCAAAATAAGGACTAGGTGCTGGGAGACTACCATACTGATGACTGGATGCATGCATTTGCATGCAGATGCATCCATGATGACTGGATGCTTGCAGAATTGCATGCGTGCATGCAAAATATAAAAATGATGGTGAAAATATTCCAACAGAAAACTCATTTTTGTTCTGATTTTGGGAAAACATCGAGAACAATGTTATTTTAAGGGGGAGGGGAGAAATCCTAGCTTTCTTGTTCTTTCTCTTGATTCCCCCTTCACAGACAATATGTATATTCTTTACTTTTAAGCAATAGATTTTTATAGGGTTTCCTTACTTGCATATGGGGCCTTTGAAAATCTTTGCAATAGAAGCACTCATTGCATTGGATCCCAAACCTTGTCACTGTCAGTTTTTAACCTTTCATTAAGAGAAATAATATTTTTTACATGTTATTAATTTAGGAATGTATGGTTTGTGCCTTGTCATAACATATGCAATTATCATGATAAAATAAAACAATAGAAGGATTTTTTAGAAGGTCTTCAACTTAGACATAAATGCACCACGTCATTTAAAAAATTACTTTTGCATTGTCCTAGCATGACACCTTCATGCCCAAGAAGTGAGATAGTAGTGTGAGCTTTAAGGTTTTCACCAATTTTGGTTATCAGGGTTATGTTTTTGCCCTTGCTGGTCTATGATGTAACAAGTCAAGGTGATGGTGGCCTAGAGAAAGTATTACAAACCACTAATATCAGTGGTATTGTAACCCGTCGCATAATAGATACTCATGATAATTGAATATAATGGAAACCCCTAACCAAAAAGAAAGAGATGTGTTCATACCCATACTTTTCTTTAGATATTATATTCTAATGACATAAATGTGTTTGCATGATCAAATGCAATCTATAAGGGATGTGTATGTGTACAAACAAAGACATGGACATTTTTGGGAGACATGAAACTTACTAAATTGGGATGTTGTTTTAATGCATTGTGTTCCTTATAATAGGTGTGGTCATTTGGGTAAAAACCCTAGATGAAGAACACAACTAGGAAGGGAATTCCAAGTAGAAACCTTGATTCTATGGTTTTATTATAGAATTTAGAGAAACTAGAAGAATCCTAACCCCATGATTTGTAGATGGTAAATGAAGTAAACCATTTACCTTGATTATGTATCCTAACCCCAAGGGAATCAAGAGAGTTGAAACCATGGCATCCCCTATTGTGGAGGGAGAGATCACACATCTAGCTCAAAGACCACTTGAATTAACTATAGGATCAGACCCTGTCACTGAGAGGGGAGGGATGAATCAGTGACTGAAATTTGACACAATTTTTTAATAAATGTAAAAACAAATTTTGACACAATGAATTATCGTAGAACCCAATAAGGTAAACCACCAAAATTTTTTCTATTAACTACAAAATTGTTTTTACAATTATTAAGTGAAGAAGATGTTTCTTCCCTTAGATCGGCACCAACCGATCAGGATGCACCCACACCCTAATTCACCACCAGCAATTGGCAGGAGGCTACGACCTCCTTATTTAATCAGCTACGACTGACAAGGAGCACCTACTCCTCTTTGTAGGAACTGACCTGCCCTCGCTCCACCCTACCACCCTTAAGATATTAATTCTTCACAAATAGCTTAGACTGCTTCTCTTCCTTTTGTATTTCTTCTTCTTCGGATACTAAGATGAAAGACTGAGAGGCAACTTTCAAATGACTTTATTTTATCAAAATATATACCTCTCCAAAGTTCATGTGTATTTTGAAGTAACAAAACTTTTCAAAATAATGCAACCCTTTAAAGAATGAATCTACATTAAAATCATTTTTTAACTATATATATTTTTATTTAATTTTTACTCCATTAGTTTAAAAAAAATATATTAACACCTTTATTCATATTTTATTTTTTTAACCTAGTGCTTTAGGATTTTGTACTAAGTATCCATGTTCTTTTAACCCTAACGCTTCAACATTTGACTCCTCTGCCACGTCTGCCACATCTACCACGTATGCCACATCTGAATGATCATCATTCACGTTTGTTGCAGCCCGATGCCATGTTACTGTCCACATCAGCGACACATTACTTCCAAGTCACCATCCACCTCAATGCCATGTTCACCAAAAGAAAAAGTTATTTGCCACGTTTGCAGGAAACTGGTCTTCTACCATGTATGCTTTATCTGTCCATGTCAATGCCATGTTTTACCAAAATGATTGGGGACCTGACAGGTCATCCCAGGCTCCAGGCTGGTGAGCTTCTCGTGGAGTCCAAACACCCAGATCCCCCACAAAAATCCTTTGCACTAGGCGTCAAATAGAACTACTCAGCCTTGGCCTTATAAACACATAGATACAAAATTTCGTGGTCAATGTGGGATATATCCCCAAACCAAATACAATCCCAGCCGTTGATCAACGTGATCGGACGGTCCCTGATTCTTTTTCCTTTGTTTTCTCTTTCTCAGCCTAAAGCTCCATGAATTTCTCTCATGCTTCCTGTGAGCTTTCATCGTTGTTAAGGCTGCAGGTTTCATGAGCTTCTCTCTGTTAAATTTTCTGAATTTACTTCAATGTGATCTAGGATCTTAACTGAGAGAACAACATGTATAGCATATCTACAACATATCAATCATGGAGACAATAATGCAAGCACACAAGAGACACAAAGATTTACTTGGGGAAAACCATAAAGGTGAAAAACCCCAATAACTTCCTCAGAGATAGATAGAGCAATGATACAACCAACCATGAGAGATAGACATAACCTTGCAGCAGATCCTCCTCCTCCATAAGTGCGCCACTCCTCCTTGAGTGCATGTGTGAGAAGTGAGTGAGTAAATAGAGTGCCTCCCGCACTCTATTTATACTTGACTTGACTTGCCTTTTTACCTAACTCATGTAGGCTCGAACTTTACCACATAACATAATGCTGAGTGGGCCGACCCCCAATAGGGTGGTCTAATAACCCTTTGACTCACATGGCCGACCCCCAATAGGGTGGTCTAATAACCCTTTGACCCACATGACTTATACAGGGCCGACCCCAAATAAGGTGGTCTAATAACCCATCAAGTATAAGTTACGACACTTACAATATAAATGACGACACTTCCTTATAGAGGAATAATACCATCTCTATAGGAATACAATATACATATATGTGAAATACATTCCGAAGTTACATATACATCAACACTCCCTCTTAACTAGGAAGGTATTTCTCAGCATAGTTCTTCTAGCACAAGTCATCTTCTCTGGATCATCGTCACTGGATAATCGTCATCGAGTCATCATCATCGTCACTGCTGTTGCTATCTCAATCAATCTCTGAATCTACTCGTCATAGGAAGTTCTACAGAGCCAGTCCTTTTTCATACTGGATGTAGGCCCACCACCTGCAGGTCTTCATCATCACTGGCCATACTGTGGAATTCTCAGGACTCATTACGTGCATCACAAAACCTGGCTGCAGCATCCCAGGCTATTACGAGCACACAGCTCTACCTGTAGGATCTCCCAGGAGCACATTACATGTGACCCATCACAAAACCTGGCTGAAGCATCCCAGGCTGTTACGAGCACGCGGCTCTACCTGTCGGATCTCCCAGGAGCACATTACATGTGATCTCACCACAAAACCTGGCTGAAGCATCCCAGGCTGTTACGAGCACACAGCTCTACCTGTCGGATCTCCCAGGAGCACATTACATGTGGTCCACCACAAAACCTGGCTGAAGCATCTGAGGCCTTTTTCATCCTGTCCAGATCTCCCAGGAGCAAATTACATGCCATAGGACAAAACCTCGCAAGAGCATCTGCCAGATATCCCAGGGCACCGAATTACATGCCATAGGCAAAACCTCGAAAGACTATCTGCAGATCTCCCAGGGCACAAATTACATGTCCTCCCAAGCAAAACCTCGCGAGAGCATTTGCCAGATGTCCCAGGGCACCGAATTACATGCCATAGGAAAAACCTCGAAAGACCATCTGCAAATCTCCCAGGGCACAAATTACATGCTTTCCTGCACAACCTGATCCACGGCCATAAAGTATCATCTGATACTCATCAAACATCATCCTGATGTACACATGATCATCCTGATCATCATCACTGCAACATCCTGCTGCATGTCATCTGGAGAAGCTCGTCATCCACGATCATCCAAGTATACATAGATACATGATCCACACAATGTATCCATCGGCATACATGATCTACCTGATCATACAAAGATACATGATCCACACAATGTATCCATCAACATACATGATCTGCCTGATCATACAAAGATACATGATCCACACAATGTATCCATCAACATACATGATCCACCTGATCATACAAAGATACATGATCCACACAATGTATCCATCAGCATACATGATCTACCTGATCATACAAAGATACATGATCCACACAATGTATCCATTAGCATACATGATCTACCTGATCATACAAAGATACATGATCCACACAATGTATCCATCAGCATCCAACATGATGCGTACATACATACATAAAAATGATCCAACTGATCATATCCAAGCAGAAACCAGAACATCATCCTGATGCTCATCATCCAGCGCTTACATCCACAGCCATGTGAAGGATCCTCCTTCCAACATGCTTGGAATGGCTTCAGCAAATGTGTCCATCACTTCTTCCTCGAAGTGTCCTCGATCTGAAGAATGCCAAGCCTTTCTCTGAAGTACTCGAACTTCACTCTGGCTAGCGGTTTCGTCAGCACATCTGCAATCTGCTCGTCCGCAACATATAGAAGTTTCACAGCTCCTCTCTGCACCATATCCCTGATATAGTGATATTTGATCTCTATGTGTTTCAACCTGTCATGAAACACTGGGTTCTCGGACAGCTTCACACAACTCTGGTTGTCACAGAAGATACCAGTAGCCTCCAACGGGAGATCAAATAACTCAGACAGTAGCTTATGTAGCCATACTGCCTCACAACTAGCTAAACAGGCTGCAACATACTCTACCTCAGCTGTACTCAGTGCCACGCAGGACTGCTTCCTGCTAAACCAAGAGATCACACCTGATCCCATACTAAAGCAACACCCAGATGTGCTCTTCCTGTCTGCAGCACTGTCAGCCCAATCTGAATCAACATAACCCTGCAGGTTAAACTTTTGATTCGCCTCATACCTGATCCCATAATCCACTGTACCCTTCAGGTACCTCAGAACATGCTTTACAGCAACTAGGTGAACACTCCTCGGATCCGTCAGGAACTGGCTCAATGTGTTCACAGCAAAGCAAATGTCTGGTCTCGTGTTCGTCAAGTACATCAAGGACCCAATCATCTGACGATACATAGAGACATCAATCGGCTCAGATGAAGCATCACATAGAAGCTTCAGATTTGATGCCATAGGTGTGGCCATGGCCTTGCAATCCATCATCCCGAGCCTCTTTGGGATCTCTACTGCATACTTCCCTTGTCCAAGGAAGATTCTATCTGCACTCTGCCACACCTCCATGCCAAAAACAAATAGTGCATCATCCCCAAGTTCTTCATCTCGAACTCGGTAGTAAGCTTCCGCTGCGTGTTGGCAATCAATCTATCTTCACCATACCAAGTTCTGCACATATATGATTTCCTATCATGTGTCTCAGAACCAAGTGGCTGCTCTACATACACTTCTTCTTCAACTACACCATTCAAGGAAGCTATCTTGAATTCATCTGGTGTATCTTCTATTTCATCACTTTTATATTTCTCAATGCTGCCATCTGCAACATGCTTGATCTGATAGTTCCATTTGGAAGTCATAGCAAACTTCCCTTCATGTCTTGGGATTACATCCCAAACATCATTCTTCATGATCGACGGATCATGGCATTTCATTTCTTCATCCCAGATCCTGGGAACTTCAATATCTTCAATATCTTCAATAGATATCTTTGTTGCTGGAACAAAATGTTGTAGTTCTTCTTTTGTAGGAGGTGGCATACGATCTTTCCTACACAACAAGTTAAATTGCATGATTAGAAAACATCTCATAGTTTTCAGAACAAATTCTTACACATAAAGAAATATGCCATACAGTCATGCAATTATCTTAGCTAATGCTTCAATACAACATTTATCCATATTCCGTAACTTTCTAGATGCCTTCCAATCTCTACCAGAACATTGTTAAGAGTGTGCGCAACTCCCAACATGTCAGCAAAGAGGTTTCATTCTAGATAAGTAGCAATGGAATGTTGTACAGTGCCATAGGCCACTTACCCATGCATATTAGGAGTATACTGTTCATCAATGCAATTATTCTAATATGCATAATACACAACCTAATTCTAGGAACATCAGTATATACATTATTGAACAGTATTATTTAAGAAATGACAATTCAAATACTTATCTTTGTTTGTTCGTTGGGTGGACTCCCTCTGAGTCTTCGCTTCCTTGCAGGAGCTGCTGGAGTCCTAATTTGAAGTAGCTTCTTCTACACCTTTCTGTTGTGGGATGTAGAGAGATGGTCAACTCCCTCTGAATATCTGCATCCTTGCATAAACCACTGGAGTGTACTCCCTCTTGATCTTTGCTTCCTGGATTACTTGTTCTTGAATCTCATATTCATCCTTGGTCCCTATGCATGCTTATTAATATCATGAATGTGTTATCCTTGTGATCTCATATAAAATCATACATGCATTAGTATACTATTAAAACACAATAATCTCAAGCATGTATAGTCATGATCATTTCAAACAGAAATAATAAGCATTAGCATTCAAGGTTTATGTAGGATTCTTATGGTTAGTCAAATCATAAGAAACATAACATGTCTAAACCTGTAATTACTCAAACCTATGACTCTTCAGGTTAGTTGAATCATCAATCAAGATAAGAGATATAAAATGCATAAAACCTGTGATTATTCAAACCTATACCATCATGATTGTTCTGGTTAGTCATATCATCAATTATGGTAAGAAACATAATATGCATACAATCATGATTATTCAAACCTATGACTTCATGAATAATCATTATCAACAACACAACAGTATAAGATCCTAACCCAAGGTAGGATTCTAGCTTGATATAGGAAAAACATACCTGGATTAGCATGCTAGATATTTATGTCTAACACACCCACATGATGTCTTCTTGTTCTTCTTCAATGACTTGTGCTAGTAACCTGTATATCTCATAGGTTAACTATTACAAAACCAAGTTATACATACCTCGTAAATGGATCTTCTATGAGATCCATGACAATGGATGAATCTTTGTCCTCATGTTATCATGATCATATGTTCTTGGACCAGAACATGATTTGTCTTTCTTGGTGTACCTTTCATGTTAGTAGACAACATAAACCTCATACAACACCATAATGCATTAGTACAATCATAAGTGTCAACACCTTAACCAATGAATATCTTCTATCATGCATTCATAATTTTGTTGAGGTGATACGACAAATCTAAAATCAAAATTGTACTAACCGTAATAACATGAAGACAAACATACCATAAACTTAATCATGGACAAATATCGAAACATACCTTGATGAGTCATACCTGTCGAGATCGCTTGTAATCTTCTTATGTAAGGCCTTAGCCTCATCTCCCTCTGAAACAGGAACTTCTTCACTTATGCAGATGATCAATCCATCTTCTTCTAGGATTAACCCAATCCACTTGATTTGCAAGAACTAGACCTTGAGCTGGATATGGGTTTGTCAGAGAAACCCCAAAAATTCAAACTTTGAATTTCAAACTTTCGAAAGGATAGAAATATGCGCCTTGATAAGCTGATCAAACCGGTATATTCAGAATTTGAGAACTGCAAAGTTTCACTCCTCAATTTTGCCTTTGAAACTTCCAGATTCACTGGACGTGACCCTAAACTGGGGTTTGATGAAGCCCACTCTTCTGCCCAATCAAAATGTTTGATCCAAATCTCTAAGCTTCTATTTTTATGAGGAGCTTCCAGTCGTGGTCACAGATTTCAAAAATTCCCATTTTTACAGAAGCCCTAATTTTCCACTTTTCTGATCAAAGTCCCGAACTAGGGTCTAATCAAGCCCGGCCTTCTGCCCAACCAAAAATTCTGATCTTGGTCTCTAAATTCTTATTTTGATGAGTAGCATCCAGCCGTGGTCTCCGATTACAAAAATTTCAAATTTCTCTGAAGCCCTAAATTCCGGAAGCCATGAATGAAGGTACTAAAAAATAATTCTGTTTTGACAGAAATATGTACCTGATTGTTTCTGGTGTAACTCCAAAATTTTTTATCCACAGGGTCTGAAAAAGTTTCCTGAGATATCCTGACCTGTTATCTTTCCATCCTGACAGGTCTGACCTCAATTGGATTCTCTGAGAGAGAATTATGCCAAATGTCGCAACGTGACCTGTTTTGGGATAAAACAGGAGAGCGAACTTGTACGGAGTGCCACGTGTCACTATTTTAACTTCGGCCTCTGAAAAAGTTTTCTAAGATATCTCGGCCTGTTACCTTTCCATCCTGACAGGTCTGACCTCAATTGGACTCTCTGAGAGAGAGTTATACCAAATGTCGCAACGTGACCTATTTATGGGATAATACAGGAGAGTGCACTTGTACGGAGTTCCACGTGTCACTGGTTCAACTTCGGCCTCTGAAAACGTTTTCAGAGATATTACAGACTGTGTACTACCTGTCACTTTTTACGAAATTTCATTTGGAGCTTCCTAGCCCAAGATATGACCTTTTTCCCAAGGTCACCTGATTTTGACTCAGATCTGGAAGAGGCAGAAACCCTATATTGTACAGATCATAAATCACAAAGTACAACGAATTAGAGGTTGTCCTTTGGACACAAGGTACCTGGAGATTTAATCTTTGTCCTGTAACAATTTCAGATCCGAAAAATTCGCCAAAACGGATTTATAGTGAAAGTGCTACGATGACTGGTTTTTGCTATATCAAGCCCTAGCATCGTAAGTGCAACAAGTGTCATACATGCCATATCATGCCTTCTTTCAGGCTAGCTCTGATACCATGTTAAATTTTCTGAATTTACTTCAATGTGATCTAGGATCTTAACTGAGAGAACAACATGTACAGCATATCTACAACATATCAATCATGGAGACAATAATGCAAGCACACAAGAGACACAAAGATTTACTTGGGGAAAACCATAAAGGTGAAAAACCCCAATAACTTCCTCAGAGATAGATAGAGCAATGATACAACCAACCATGAGAGATAGACATAACCTAGCAGAATATCCTCCTCCTCCATAAGTGCGCCACTCCTCCTTGAGTGCATGTGTGAGAAGTGAGTGAGTAAATAGAGTGCCTCCCGCACTCTATTTATACTTGACTTGACTTGCCTTTTTACCTAACTCATGTAGGCTCGAACTTTACCACATAACATAATGCTGAGTGGGCCGACCCCCAATAGGGTGGTCTAATAACCCTTTGACTCACATGGCCGACCCCCAATAGGGTGGTCTAATAACCCTTTGACCCACATGACTTATACAGGGCCGACCCCAAATAAGGTGGTCTAATAACCCATCAAGTATAAGTTACGACACTTACAATATAAATGACGACACTTCCTTATAGAGGAATAATACCATCTCTATAGGAATACAATATACATATATGTGAAATACATTCCGAAGTTACATATACATCAACACTCTCAGGTTCGTGGACATCTCTAAACCCAAGCTTATGGGATTCATCTCTTTCAGAAGTGCGGGTTTGATCTATCATGGCCAAACTTCAGGCCTGCGGGCTTCCTCACGCCCTCTGCAAGATTTCTTATACGATCTGCAATTTTCTTAGCCTTTCTACTGGCTTCCTCACGCTGGCACTCCTTCCACGAGCATCACCTAACCCTTGTAAGCTTTCCTTTCTCCTTTGTGGTCTCCCTCGCTCTTTTGCAGGCATACTAGGCTTGGCTAACATCTCTGTGGGATGGCCATCAGGTAGCATAGTGATCAACACTTCAACCTCATTTGAATGTTCCTTGTTATAACCTCCAAATACTACAAGTAATGTCCCTTCCTTCTTCAGTATTAGCGCAATGCTGAACCCCTGCATACTTGTGTTCTCTATGAGAAATTGATCTGCAGAAACTTGTGTTCTCTGTGAGAAATTGATTTGCAGAATTATTTTCACTTCTATTGGAATTTCTTTGAGATGCCACTTCTACAGTAGCTTCCTGTTCTTGCTGAAGTAGCTTGTGAAGAGGTATGATACCTCATTTATATTTATCTAGTTACACACAGTGCAGCCATCAATGACAACCTGCCATATTTCCAACAATCTCCCCCTTTGGCATTGATGGCAACATGATTTCCTTTTATCCCCCTTTGACATCAAGGGCAAAGGGCTGAGTGACTCCCCCTGACTTTGATCATTGAATTCAAAAAAAAATAATCTTCTGATAAGGAATTTCAAACCTCTCCTTTTCCTTCCTTTGTTTATACAAAAATTCTTGACATCAATTCTTTTTAACATAGTTGGACTCCTCTTATCACAATACTCCTTCTTTTGTCAACCCATTAGTTCATCAAATTTTCTCTAGAATTCTTCAGATAAGTCTACTTCACCCTTCTCAAACTAGGCTACTATAAGATTGGTCCAAAACTACTGCAAACACTTACTGTCACATAAGTAGAGTTTGATCATAAAAGGTTCTTCAAATATTCTCAAATGGATGCTCCATGGCTATTCAAAGTTTCGATACAAACTTACCCAAAATTGTTTTTTTAAACTCAGCCCTAAGATTGCTTTGTAAAATAGAGTATGATCTTTGTTTTCTAATATTCCCAAACTACTATTTATTATATGTTATCAAAAATAAAATCTACATCACTATCTTAATGAGCCCAAAAATGCTTCCAACAAAGTTAGACATAAGACTGATATCCATCTTCAAATATCTAACCATGGATCTGCAATGTTTTAGACTTCTTGTATTTAGTCCAAAACAAGTGACATACATAACCATTGCTAACATAGTCATCAATGACAACAAACTTTTCAAATACTCTCCCCCTCAGTTGATGCCACTTTGGTGCATCAATTTCTAGAGAGTTTTAGATTGGAGAGGATACCACCCCTAATCTTTGCCAAGATATTCAAAAACACTTCTGCTTAAGGGTTTGGTGAAAATATCTATGATTTTTTCTTGAGTAGGAACATATTCTAATTTGATGTTCTTCTTTTCATCCTGATCTATGAGATGATGGTATTTTATTGGAATGTGTTTTGCCTTGGAGTGTTGGACAAGGTTTTTGGAGAGACTTATGGCACTTGTATTATCACAATAGATAATAGTGGGTTCGTCAAATTTTACTTTGATGTCTTGTAGAGTTTGTTTCATCCATTCTACTTGTGTGCAACATTCTGCTGCTGCAATATACTCAGCTTCAGTAGTAGACAGAGAAATTGAGGTTTGTTTTTTGCTTTTCCAAGCTACCAATGATTCTCCCAACAAGAAAGCCCCTCCACTTGTACTTTTTCTGTCATCTATACAACCAACCCAATCTGCATCTGAATAGGCTTTTAGAGTGAATGAATTTTTACTAGGATACCACAACCCTAGATCTATGGTTCCCTTTAAATGCCTAAAAATTCTTTTTACAACGTGAACATGGCTCTCTTTTGGTTCAACTTGAAATCTAGCCACCATTCCAACAACTTGTTTAACATCAGGTCTAGAAGGTGTTACATATAGCAGACTCCCAATCATTGATCTGTAGTGTTTTTTATCAACAATTTTGGACTCATCATCCTTGCTTAGTTTATATCCTACTGTCATTGGTGTACAAACAAGCTTTCAATCCTCAAATTGGAATTTTTTGAGCATATCCTTAACATACTTGGATTGATGGATAAAAATTCCCTTTTTGGACTGAACTATTTGAATCCTAAGAATAATTTTAGTTCACCAAGTAAGGACATTTCAAATTCTTGTTGCATCCTACTAGCAAAGTCCTTACTTATTTCTTCATCATCACTCCCAAATATGATATCATCAACATATAATTCCACAATAACCATGCTATCACCAACAATTTTACAATAAATATTACTGTCTTCTGATCCCCTTTTGAAGCCTTGTATTTGTAGATAAGAATCCAACCTTGCATACCATGCCCTGGGTGCTTGTTTTAGCCCATAGAGATTTTTTTAGTTTACACTCAAAGTCTCCTTTATCAGTTAATTTAAACCCTTCTGGTTGCTCAATGTAGACCTCCTCTTCTAAGTTACCATTGAGAAATGCTGACTTGACATCCATTTGGTATACTTTCAATTTTTTATGGCTGGCAAAAGCTAAGAACATCCTTAATGCTTCCAATCTAGCCATTGGTGCAAAGGTTTCTTCGAAATCCACTCCTTCAAGTTGAGCATACCCTTTACATACTAATCTGGCTTTGTTCCTAATTACTTGTCCATTTTCATTCACTTTGTTCCTAAATACCCATTTAGTTCCAATGACATTCTTGTTTTTTTGTCTTGAAAGCAACTCCCAAGTTTTGTTCTTTTCAATTTGGTCCAATTCTTCATTCCTGGCATTGACCCAGCTCTCGTCTTTACATGCTTCTTTGATTGAGCTAGGCCCAATATGTGACAAAAGTGCAATTTCTGTCTGATATAACAATTTCCTTCTTATCTGCACTCCAGTGCTTTTATTTCCAATAATTAGGTCTTCACGATGATTTCTTTGAATTATTCTTGAAGGTGTCTTTGTGTCTCTTCTTGCATATTCTTCCTTTATCTCTTCTCTCGAATATCTTCCTCTTCTTCACTGGTATTCATTTCATCTTCTTGTGTATATTCATTTTCTTCTATATTTGCTTGTGTATCAACTATCTCACCATCATCTTCATCTTCGCTTTCCATTACAGTCTCTTGATGTTTGAATTTCTTTGTTTTTAAATCATCAACTTTAACATCTGCACTCTCAACAATTTTATGTAATTTGAAATTGTAGCATTTGTATGCCTTTTTGGTAGGAGAGTATCCAAGAAATATACCTTCATCAGATCTAGCATCAAATTTTCTGAGATTCTCATCAACCCTTTTGATGTAACATTTACTTCCAAAGACTTTGAATTATTTTACTAAAGGAGATCTCCCATACCACAGCTCATAAGGAGTTTTATTGTTGTTGATCCTGAGCTGACCTCTATTTAAGATATATACAGTTGTGCTTACAGCTTCTCTCCAATATCCATCAGATAATTTTGCTTCATTGAGCATGGTCCTTGCAGCCTCCTGGACTATACTATTCCTTCTCTCAGCAATCCCATTTTGCTGAGGTGTTTTGGCAGTAGAAAATTGTCTCTTAATTCCATGGGTTTCACAAAAGATATTAAACTCCTTTGAGGTGAAATCACCACCATTGTTTGATCTAAGACATTTGATTTTTGCCTTTGTTTCATTTTCAACAAAAGTTTTAAAGATTTTGAATTTGTTAAATGCTTATAATTTTTCTTTGAGGAAAAATACCCAAGCCATTCTAGTAAAATCATCAATGAACAACATAAAGTAAGACTCTCCTTGCAAACTTTTGGTCCTTGTTGGTCCACAAAGGTCAGTGTGAACCAACTCTAAAGGTTTTGAGGTTGAGTATTCTTTTGTTTTGAATCTTACTCTAGTTTGCTTCCCTAGTTGACAATGTCTACATGTGGGATTTGAAGGTTTTGTAATTTTTGGCAAGTTTCTCACTGCCCCAAGATTACCGACTTTCACTAAATTATCGAAATTGATGTGCCCCATCCTCGTATGCCATAGCCAACTTTCATCCAGTACATTTATATGACACTCCTCATGCAATTTTGTGTTTAGAATTTATACATTCTCAAGAGTTCTAGAAGCAACACCAACTAATTTTCCTGAGTTCTTCCTCCTTATCTCACATTCCTGAGAGTCAAAGATGCAAATATGCCCCTGATCACATGTTTGGTTGACACTTAATAGACTTGGTTTCAAGTTTTCAACAAGTAATACATTTTTGGCTTTGTTCTTTCCCACATTCACAGTGCCTTTTCCAAGAATGTTGCTTGAAGCATTGTCATCAAATGACACTTTACCCTTTTGTTTTTCAAGCTTAAAAACTCATCTTTGTCTCCTGTCATGTGTTTTGAGAAACCACTGTCAATATACCGGAGATCCTTTTTATCTTGTGCCTTTAAAGCAATAAGACATTCTTCTTTTAATGTTCTTTCTCTCCAAAGTAATTTTTGCTCTCTAATATTTTTTGGTTTTTTTGAGATCTCCATTAATCTGCAGTTGCTTGCGTTATGTCCATAGTTATGGCAGTTAAAACATTCCAAGTTCTTTCTTTGTAGAGGTGCAAAGGAATTTTGATTTATGTTATTCCCTTGATTACTAGCCATTTGGTTATCCTTGAGGTTATAGTTTTTAACCTTCAGGTTTTTCTTTCTATAAGATCTACAATTCACAGCTTTGTGTCCGAAGTTAGAACAAGCAAAACAATAACCAAGAAAGATGTGATAATACCTGTTTTGATAAGATTTCCTTGGAGTTGTCTTGAATTCCTTCTTGATGGGTGGAAATGAATTTCCGAGGTTTTGATCATTGCTTGTTCTTATTTCTTCTTTCTTTCTTCTTGGATGTACTGAGAAGAGTAGCTGCATAATATTTTGGGTTATCTTGACCTTTTATTTTAGAATACCCTATTCCATTCTTGTTACTTGGATTATTTTGTGTGGTTATAATTTTATCCAGGATTCTGGAGCTATTTTCATATTTTGTTTGGATAAATTTTTCATCAAGTTTTTCTCTTAAATGAATTAATTCTACTTCCACTTTTTCATAGGATAATTGTTTTTCTTTGAGAGACTTCTCTAGTCTTGCTTCCATCTCATTTGCCTCTAGAATTTGAAGTTTTAGTATGCTTATAATTTTCTTCATCTCTTCTTCTTTCTGCTCATGTTCTTCCTTCTGTTCAAATACTAAATGTTTCATCTTTTTATATTTGTTTTTGTATCTTCTCAATTCACCCAAGGCATTGAGCAATTCTTCTTCCATATTATCCTCGACTTCATTTTCTGATCTTTCTTCATCCTCAATCTATTCTATCTCATTGGGTTCTTCAATACCTAGAAAGAGGACTTCATCATCACTGTCACTAATCTCAGATGATCTGTTGTTCTCTTCTTTAGAGTAGAAATTCCTTTTTTCTTTGTATTTATTTTTCTTATAGTGGGATTTTCCATTTTTCCAGTATCGCTTATTTTTGTCATCTTCATCTTCAAAGTCTTTCTTGGGATAAGGACACTTGGTTGCAAAGTGCCCAACTTTGCCACAATTAAAACATTTGAAAGGGAGTTTGCCCTTGTACTTTCCTGATCCTTTCTGAAGCTTCTTAATAAAATTGGCTTCTTCTACATCATATTCATTGTGATGGTTGTCCTGAGATGTTTGCTTATGATTTTTTGGTTTCTTAATTACTTTGAAAGCTGCTTCTCCTTTTGGGACGTTCTCAATACTTAATCTTAATTCATAAGCTATGAGGATTCCATATAATTCATCTAGGGTAAGTTATTCTAGTTTCTCTATGTCTTCAAGAGTATATACTTTGGGATTGTATGCCATAGGAAGTGTTCTTAGTATCTTTTCAACTAACTCACCATTTGGTACCTCTGCTCCCAAACCTTTGATTGCATTGACAAGATTGTCCACTCTTTCGAAGTACTCTGAGATATTTTCTTCATCCTTCATTTTTAGACCTTCATATTGTACTTTGAGGGATTGAAGTTTTGCCTTTTCTACTTTGGAATCTCCTGCATATATAGTTTCCAATTTATCCCAGAGTTTTTTGGCACTATTACATGTTAATACTTTTGCAAGGATCTTTTTGCTCACTCCAGCTTGTAATGTATTTAAGGACTTTGCATGTTCCCAGTATTTCTTCCTGTCTTCTGCTTCTGTGGGGATGTCTTTTGGAACATCATATCCTTCTACAACTAATGCCCATACTTCCATTCCAATGGACATTATATAGCTTTTCATTCTAATCTTCCAGAATACGAATTCTTCACCATCAAATATGGGAACTCTTATTGACATCTTCATTTGTTGATCCATAGTGTTTAATAGGATCTTCCTTCTAGTGGTTAAACTGAAGTGAAGGATCCAGCTCTGGTACCAATTGTAGAATCAGTCCCTATCACTGAGAGGGAGGGGTGAATCAATGACTGAAATTTGACACAATTTTTTAATAAATGTAAAAAAAAAAATTGACGCAATGAATTATCATGTAACTGAATAAGGTAAACCACAAAAAAAATTTCTATTAACTACAAAATTGTTTTTACAATATATAATTGAAGAAGATATTTCTTCCCTTAGATCAACACCAACCGATCAGGATGCACCCACACCCTAATTCACCAGCAGCAACTGGAAGGAGGCTACGACCTCCTTATTTAATCAGCTACGACTGACAAGGAGCACCTACTCCTATTTGCAGGCACCGAACTGCCCTCGCTCCACCCTACGACCCTTAAGATATTAATTCTTCGCAAACATCTTAGACTGCTTCTCTTCCTTTGGTCTTTCTTCTTCTTCGGATACTAAGATGAAAGACTAAAAGACAACTTTCAAATGACTTTGTTTTTCAAAATGTATACCTCTCCAAAGTTCATGTGTATTTTGAAGTAACACAACTTTTCAAAATAATGTGACCCTTTAAAGAATGACTCTACATTAAAATCATTTTTTAACTATATATATTTTTATTTAATTTTTACTCCATTTGGTTTTTAAAAAAAATATTAACACCTTTATTCATATTTTATTTTTTTAACCTAGAGCTTTAGGATTTTGTACTAAGTCTTCATGTTCTTTTAACACTAACGCTTCAGCATTTGACTCCTCTGCCACATCTACCACGTCATCCACATCTGAATGATCATCATTCACGTTTGTTGCATCCTGATGCCATGTTACTATCCACACCGGCGACACATTACTGCTAATTCACCATCCACCTCGATGCCACTTTCACCAAAAGAAAAGGTTATTTTCCACGTTTGCAGGAAACCAGTGTTCTACCATGTATGCTTTATCTGTCCACGTTAATGCCATGTTTTTCCAAAAGGATTGGGGACCTAACAGGTTGTCCCGGGCTCTGGGCTGGTGAGCTTCTCGTGGAGTCCAAACACCTAGAACCCCCACCAAAATCCTTTGCACTACGCGTCAAATAGAACTACTCAGCCTTTACCTTATAAACACATAGATACAAAATTTCATGGTCAATGTGGGATATATCCCAAAACCAAATACAACCGCAACCGTCGATCAACGTGATCGGACGGTCCCTGAGTCTTTTGCCTTTGTTTCCTCTTTCTCATCCTGAAGCTCCATGAATTTATCTCATGCTTCCCATGAGTTTTCATCGTTGTTAAGGCCGCGGGCTTCATGAGCTTCTCTCAAGTTTTTGGACATCTCTAAACCCAATCTTATGGGCTTCATCTCTTTCAGAAGTGCGGGTTTGATCTATCATGGCCAAACTTTAGGCTTGCAGGCTTCCTCACGCCCTCTGCAAGCTTTCTTATTCCCTTTGTTATTTTCTTATCCTTTCTGCTGGCTTCCTCACGTTGACACTCCTTCCACGAGCATCACCTAACCCTTGTAAGCTTTCCTTTCTCCTTTGTGGTCTCCCTCGCTCTTTTGCAGGCATACTAGGCTTGGCTAACATCTATGTGGGCTGGCCATTAGGTAGCATAGTGATCAACACTTCAACCTCATTTGAATGTTCCTTATTATAACCTCCAAATGCTACAAGAAATGTTCCCTCCTTCTTCAAGATTAGCACAATGTTGAACCCCTGCATACTTGTGTTCTCTGTGAGAAATTGATCTATGGAATCATTTTCACTTCTATTGGAATTTCTTTGAGCTGCCAGTTCTATAGTAGCTTCCTCTTCTTGCTGAAGTAGCTTGTGAAGAGGTATGATACCTCATTTATATTTATCTAGTTACACACAGTGCTGCCATTAATGCCAACCTGCCATATTGCCAACATTATCCCTTGGGACTTAGCTATAAGAATGCTTATATACCAAGGTCAATGAATTTTAAAACTAGATTCATGATCAGTCTCAAATTATTTTTGATTTTAAAAGGGTGAAAAAAACAATAAAGCAAACTAGCTAAAGTTAAGGGATGCCTCTAGAAATTGTCCCAACAAATTTGGGAAGATAATAAAATATATAATCTCACATAAATACTATAAAATACATAGAGTTACATATTGTTGACCTTCATTCCACTAAAAATACATGAAAGGATATTGACACTCTTCAGATAAGCATCCAAACTAGCTTGAAAAACTATAAAGATCTCAACTCCAAGCTTGAAATAGTGGATACCACATTGGATCACATTCCTAATGAAAACTACAATTTGAAACCATTTCTTATAATAGATGTAGTTATTCGTGAAAGTATTGAAGATAAATCCAAATATATCCACAAGCCTTTAACTTGAGCATCATAGGTATGAGAATACAAGATAAATCAATTGATTTTGACAAGGAGTTTTTGCATGGCACATTGAAATAAAGTGAAATCCTTCCCAAGATTGATTGGTTTACTTATGATGACTCCCTCATTATTAGGTGATGTAAGAGAATCAAGTTCAATTTTCATATGCTAGGTTGAAAGCACTAGTGATTACAAATATAGGTTAGATAGAATCGTTCAAGTAGAGATAGCGTTTAAGAGATCATAGTTTGTGGATTCCTTGTGGGAAATATAAGGAATGGAAAGAGAAGACCACGAGAATAACATAATGTGGATATCTAGAGTGAAGACTATTATTAAGTAGAATTCCAAACAAAGGGAGTATTCTTACTTATGAAGAAATACATGGGAATTGAAACTTTATTCTATGGAATTCCCAAGTTGTCACAAGAGCGAGTTGTGGGAGTTGGAACCTTGTGCTATGGATTGTGTGGAATATTTCTTGGTTGTAGAAATCCCATGTCATTGTTGTGGTACTAAGAGTGGTAAAAACTTGAAATGACGAAGGGGAAATCATTCATACACTATAGAAAGGAATATAAAGGATATAATTGGAGAACAAAATTTGAAAAAATGTGTTGTAGAAGGAAATTTGAAAGGGCATGTTGTATAATAATTATTGCTAGGAAAAATCAATTAATCTTGAGTTGGAAATGAAGAGACAAAGACACTAGAATGTTAATGATGATAATTGAAGCAAGACACATGAGAGAACAATCGGAATATGTAAGGTGATGGTTTCCATGAGAGATGTAAGGACCCTTCTGGGTTCCCCTATGAGTTATCTAACAAGATCCTTAAATTTTATTTATAAACATTCATTATATTTAAGTTGTAACCATTCAGTTTTTTGTAGTAGAGCATACAATACACATAAATTATAAAATTAATCTTTCATAATTTAACTTAGTAAAACTTAATTTTCGTAATTGAAAATACATGTTTCTCCCGCTTGTATACTCCTTTGATATTATGCAAATAAGCTCCTATAGTAGCTCCAACAATGTCCCAAACTAAGTTAACCACCCAACCAACTGGGAACAATCTCTCCTACTCCCCAGCCTAGAAAACCCACAAGGGTTTTCTAGCCATCTTGCCCAAAACTCCAAGAACAGTGTGCAGATGCTGTCTCAGATCAAAACCCTTAATCCCAATTATGTTCCACCCGCCCAAATAACCTTTTGTAACTCTTCATTGTTTTCCCATTTTCCACAGAGATCTCTACTAGAGTTGTTGTGGTGTGAAGAAGCCCGGAAGCCTACGCAATTGGTCTGCTTTTGAAACACAACCATTTCTGCTATTTCCTGTGGTGCTTCATATGAATTTGTTCCATTTCTAATGCTTTAAATATCTCAATATTAGATTTTCTTGACCAGAACTCTCTGACATTTAAACCATAAATCAAATTAGGTAGTAGCATTTGAGAAGTAAAAAGCAGAGATGCTCGTCCAAGGGTACCACTATTAGCATGTCTAGAAAATTTATCAACACCAGAGGAGGTTCATGAATTTTATTCAGATTGTAGATGTCGCAACAATTCAAAAATTGACAGTAATTTGATAATAAATTATTTCATTCTCAGTATCTAATTCCAGTCAAAGTACAAAGAAACTGGATGTGTGTTTTATTAGACTACGTTTAGACTTTGTAGATGATTGGTGATGCACCCGATTGAAGCTTGAAGAGATATGATTTCATATTAAAAAAAACATATTGTAAAAGCCATATTTATTTTTAAAATGATGCTCACTCCACTTTTATGCGAGGTTTTTTATTTATGTAAAAAATATAGTTGATATATATTTCAAGGTTGAAGAATATCAAACAGGAAAGAACTAAAGCAGGATTTGGAAAAATTGAAGATAATTTAATGGTCACTATTTTATTAATGGACTTCCTGAGTCATACAAGCATTTTTTGGAGACTTTACAACTCACGGATAAATTGGATAACATTACTTTTGACAGATTTAGTGAGCTACTAGAAAACTATGATAAAAATTTGGTAAATCAAAACAATTAGGAGAAGATGTATTGGTTGGTATCAGAAGCAAACAATCCACAATAAAAAGTATTTATCCTACCACAGGAAATGATCAGAAAGGGAATGAAAATCAATGAAATTCTTTTCAGTATTCAAATCGTGGCCATGGTCAAGGTCATGGCAGAGGAACAGGCCATGGAAGAGGCCAATGAAGAGACATAGGTAGAGGTGATTTTTTGAAATTCTAAATCACAACAAATCATGGAGTTGGGTATATCTCACAAAGAAAGAATGAGCAGAAAAGATGAATTACAGTGAAAACTGCAGTAAAAATGAGCAGACAATTAATCATGCATGAGAACTCAGATAGGAACAAAATAATGTCACATGATCCAATAATAAGTATAGTCAACAATGATGTTACAATGGAGAGAATTCAAATCACCTAGGAGAATTCGAGTCTCAGTTGATATAGCATAGGAATTGTCACCACTACAGTGCTCCGTAATACCCAAACTCAACTAAAGTGAACCTAAACTCAGTTAACTGAAGACACAATCAGTTAACTGACCAAGGAGGGACCATCAGTGATTTTTTCATGCAAATCACTCAGAAAAGAGCGCATGAGGCCACAATCAATGGCATTCGGAGCACAAACCCCTACAAGAGTCGTCTAACTCAGGTGAATTGAACTAGAACACTGAGTAGCCTCCTAAAAAATAGGGAACTTACTTAAGTGGTCCTAAAATGATGCATGCATGGTGCATAAGGTGGTATATGGATCCTGGATGACATTTGCACACCAGTAGGGGAAAATGACATCATCAACTATTAGGAAAAAGAAATAATGCTAGGTAGGGCAAGGATGTAGTATTAATAATCCTAACACCCCCCATTAATCCAAACTTGTACATCTTGGGCCCTGGTTACTAAGACCAAAGGTCACCCATACAATCAAATACATGATAAAAAATAAAAGAACTATCCATGAACCAAGGAAATGGGGAAAACCTCATGGGAAACCCCCCCCATCAAAATAGGAAAACAGGAAGCTCAAACATCTTTCACACCAAGTAGAGATCTGAGATAGACAAATCTCTTATGAGTGAAAAATTTAGTGAATATGTATGCAATCATATCCTTTGTAGGACAATAATGCAGTGAGATGGTCCTGTTTTGCACTAGTTCCCTGATGTAGTGCATGTGTACCTTAATATGTTTGGTCCTCTGCTTTTGCAATAAGTCACTGGAGATATTGATGGCACTTGATTATCACAAAATAGGTCTACTGAAGGAGAAGTGTGAATGCCAAACTCAATCAAGATCCTATGCAACCATACTGCCTGGATGGTTGCATTCACAGCCTGTCTGTACTCTGACTCTATTGAAGAAAGTGAGAGTGTTGCTTGCTTCTTGCTTGACAAACAGATTGGCCATGATCCCAACATGAATACATACCCTGAAGTAGACTTCCTATCAGTACTGTCTCAAGCCCATTCCGAGTCAGTAAAACCAACCAGATCTAGTGGAGCACCAGCAGAATAATGTATACCAAACTCTCTTGTACCTTGCACATAGTGCAAGATCCTCTTAGTTGCTTTCCAATGCATCTCATGTGGCTCCTACATGTACCTAGCCACAACACCAACAACATATGATAGATCTAGTCTCGAATGTGTCAAATACAACACGCTACCAATCAGCTATCTATAAAGAGTGCTATCAACCAATGTTGTGGATCCACCTTCTTCCAATCTAATGCCAGATAGGAAGGGAAAGGATGTGGCTTTGCAATCAGCCATATGAACCTTTGTCAATAAATTAGATGCATACCTTGACTATGAAATCATGATCCCTGAAGCATTTTGAGTTACTTCAAGACCAATGAATTGTCTTAACAGTCCCAGATATGCCATAACGAATGATTTGTTCAAGGAAGACTTGATGTGCTTCAACCCAGTAGCAGATCCACCAGTGATGAGCAATTCATCCACATACAAAAAAATCAACAGTAGACATCCTCCCTTATGTTGCATGTACACATTGCAATCAAATTTGCATCTTTCAAACTTTTGTGACAGTAAGAAGGAATCCATCTTGACATACCATGCTCTTGGGGCTTGCTTAAGCCCATATAGTGATATCCTCAGTTTGCATACCAAGGAAGGATCATCAGTGTACCCCTCAGGTTGTTTCATGTAGATATCTTCTTCTAAGTCACCATGCAAGAAGGAACTCTTTACATCTATGTGATGTACCTCCCATGCATATGAAGTTGCAATGGACAAAACAACCCTTACTGAATCCAATATTTCTAAAGGATCGAATGTCTCATTGTAGTCCAAGATTTGGACTTGTGAGTACCTCTTTCCAACCAACCGAGCCTTGTACTTGGTTGTAGATCCATCAAATGCAAGCTTTGTTTTGTAGATCCATTTTCACTCAAACTAGTTTCCTCCCTGGTGGAAGAGGGACAAGATCCCATATTCCATTGTTTTGTAGTGACTCGTGTTCTTCATCCATGGCTTCTTGCCATCTCGGATCATGGCAATCCTCTCTGTAAGACTGTGGATCAGACCCAACCATCATGAACCACCTCTTAGGGAGAAGTGGATCTGAATGTCAAAGTGCAATGTTTGCATCTTGGTATTGAGATATTGTTCTTATGTAGTCAGATGGATCTCCATCAATGTCCCTATCTACCTCAATAAGCTTTTGAGCCCATTTAGGATTTGGATTAGGAGTAGGTGCTGGATCTAGATCTGGATATTCTAGATCTTCATGCTCAATATCTAGATCTGAATCATAGTGATCTTCTCCTTCGGAATCTGAATGTGGATCACCTTTAGAAACATCATTAGGAGTGAATGGAAGAGGCATATCGGTTATACCTTCTTCATCAACTAGTTGTAGATCATGGAATGGATTCTCATTGAATTTGACACTTCTTTCAATGAAGCATCTCTTGGTTGAAATCTCCATGAACTTGTAAGCCTTTGCATCTTCTGCATATCCAATAAGGATGCATTCGCTACTTTGAGGTTGAAGTGCTTTCCTCTTGATGGAGAGGATTCTGGTCCATGCCTTGGATCCAAAAACCCTTAGATGAGAGACATCAAGTTTGTGTCCCTTCAATGCTTCAAATGGAGTGACCCCATCAACATATTTGCGGGGTACCCTATTCTAAATGTATGCAGAAAAATTCATTGCTTCTGCCTAGAGATTTGATGGGAGATCTCTTGCTTCAAGCAAGCAGGTAGCCATCTCCTTCAATGACATATTCTTCCTCTTTGCTACACCATTTTTTTGTGGTGTGTATGGGACATAATGTTTCATTTGAATGCCTTTGGAATCACATAGCTACTTGTTGATGCCTGAAAAATCCTAGCATCAATAGTAGGGATTCTCCCCAATGAATAATCCCAATTAGATCACTCACTGTTCGGTATGTGGAATCCGTCCGGTTAACAACCCGACTACCATATATGTGTTTGATTAATTATTTACAGGTTGCGGCCTAGCCCACCGTTTATATTTTATGTTTGAAGGTATGAATATGCAAGTGATTCTAATCTAACTAATGCATTTAACCTATAATTGATAGGTAGAAACCACACAAGTGATGCATAGGTTCTTACCTCTCGTCTTACCGCTTCTACCTTGTCAATTAGCTAACTCTATTCTAAAACTAACTAACCTATCCTTGCAAGGAGAGAATTTAAATAAGAGTAATAATATGAAAATGCTCATACAAATCCAGCAGATAGCTATTAAGACAAAATATGCACATTTCCAACATAAAATTACCAAAGATAGCTTTGATTATAATTAAAACAATTTATTACTCTATTAACACATAGATATTTGCATAGATAAGGAAATCATTCACCACCATTGAAGTAGTTCAATACAGTTAGAAATATCTCACAGCATGAACATAAACAAAAAAGAAATAGTTCTGATTTATCAGTCACATGTCCCAAGAAAACATTAGTGCAAGATTTTCCTAGCGAATAAGTCTCTCCTCATTAGCAGAAAAACAGTTCTCATACACAATGTATACATTCTCTCTTTCAATAGCAAAAGTTCCCCCTTCTCCAGTACCCTTTCCCCATATTTATATTACAAGAGAATTTGTTTGAATGGCTGATCATTTCGGCTCCCTCTGCATCCTTTGGGTTTCCTTATTTGTCTCTTGTGCCAACCGTTTCCTCTGCGCATATCGTTTCAGCTCCCTCTGTGTTATGAATGATCCTCTCAACTCCCTCTGCATCCTTTGGATGGTGCAATTTGTCTTTTGGGACAACTGTTTCCTTTGTGTGTGGTCTTTTAGCTTCCTTCGTATCTGATTGCTAACTTCGGCTTCCTCTGCGTCCTTTGGACTACCAATCTTGTCTTTTATGCCCGTTCTTCCTTCTGCTCATAGATTTTCAGTTTCCACGCATCCTGAGAAAACAACAAAACCAATGTATAAGCAAAACTTGTTATTAAGAAAAATCATAATGAACATAATACAAATTTCAGAAGCTTTATTTGTTAATATGGTTTGCAAAACAAGATTTAAACTTCCATGATCTAGTTTCAGTGTGAAAATCGCAAAGGCAGAAGGTCAGAAAAATCCCTAAAAAGGACAAAAAATTCATCCTTCTACAGTCAGAAAAGACCTAAAAAATGGCCCAAAACTCATCCTCCTGTAATCAGAAAAGGCTTAAAAAATGGCCAAAAATTCACCCCTCCCGCAATCCAAAATCCATAATCCACAATGTGGATCTGCAGGATTGTAGGATTGCGGGCTTGTGGGTGCCAATTTAGAACATTCAAAAAAATGAAATCTGCAATGTGGGATTGCAGGATTGCGGGCTTACGAGAGTGAGAGAAACCGAAAATGCGAACATGCGGAATGTGTAAGTGTGGAATGCAATTCCAAAGTCGAAAATGCAATCCGCAACCCGCAATCTGCAATCGAAAATGTGGGAACGCAGAAAGTCGGGCTTGCGGGGGAAAATTTTGGAAAGTCAGAAATGTAACCAGCAATCCGAAATCCGCAGTTGGGAATGCAGGAGTTTGGCAATGTAGAATGACTAAATGCAGGACTATGGATTGCGGGCCTGCATAATTGCGGGAGACTATTCAACAAACTGAAAAATCAATCTGCAATCCACAATTGGAAATGCAGAAAAACAGGATTTTGGCATTGCGAAAGTGCAGTATTGCGGCATTGCGGAAGGTAGGGAATGTGGAACTGCGGAAATGCCTTTTATTTTGTTGTTTTTTAAGAAAAACTAAGTGTCAGGGGTAAGATAAACAAACTTTGAGTAATATCAAAGGAGGGGCCCTAAAATTTTACAAAAATTTTGGGTATCGGGTTGCAGCTACAACACTATTGCAGCTCCTTCTTGATGTACTCCCCTCCATTATCTAATCCGAGTGCCTTGATATTCCTTCCAGTAGTGTTCTCAACTAAGGCTTTGAAAATTTTGAATCTTTCAAACACCTCATATTTATGTTTGAGAAAGTAGATCCACCAGAACCTAGAGTAGTCATCAATGAAGGTCAGAAGGTATTTGGATCCATTCATTGAAGTAGTGGGCATCGGTCCTGAAACATCACTATGAATCATATCTAGGATGGAGGAATCTCTCTTTGCCTTCCCAACATTATACTCTCGCTCTGGGTGCTTCCCTACCAAGCAACCTTTACAGATTCCTTGAGAGAATTTTATGTTCGGTAAACCTTCAACCATCTCTTCCTTGTGCAACTGTTCTAGGTATTTGAAGTTTACGTGTCTGAATCTTTCATGCCAGAGTCTACTTGTCTCATTTGTATGAGTCAAGAGAGAACTTTGATGTGAGTATGGAAAGAAGTAGGATAACTCATATGTCTTGGAGGCATTATTTGCAACTCCTTTGGCTATCAACTTCCCATATGAGATCTCTGCAACTTCAACTGTGTCAGGTCCAAATACTAGTTTCTTTGGTGAACCTGTGTGTGTCATCTGGTAAACAGACAACATATTAGCTACTAGAAAAGGCACATACAATACATTGTTGAACCTTCCATGATCAAGTTGTATAGTACGCTTCCCTTCAACAAATATTTGAGAGTCATCTCCCATGTGTATGCTTGGTCCATTAGTGAGATATAATGAAGAAAATGGCTCTCTAGAGGAAACCATGTGGTTGGAGGCTCCATAATCAATAAGAAAATATTTGGATTGTGAGAATTCAACCTTCAATGCATGGAATCTCTCATTATCTTCTGACTTGCCACCTGGATTAGTCTTCCATGCGCCTTTAGGGAGGGAAATCTTATGCTACTAAAGGATATTTTCCATTTTATCTATGGTTTTCTTCATACAAGAATTCTCAGGATGATTACCCTTCTTGCGGTATGTATACTTGGATTTATCAAATTTATTTTGTTTTTCCTTCTTGGAGCTGGAGGCTCCTTCCAATGGAATAGACTTGGAATTCTGCTTGGATTCAAATTTCCTCTTCTCCTTTCCCTTGTGCTTCCCCTTTCCATTCGCACTTTTTGCTTCTCCATCCACAAGAGATTGATTTTTGGAGGCCTTCAAGGCACCCATATGGATCAATTTGTCTTGTTCTTAGATGAGAGATTCATTGAAAACATATAAGGATGGCATCTTCCAACCAGGGATTGACATTCTCCTTGATTGGAAGGTATAGACAAAGATGGAGAACTCATGACCTAGCTTTCTCAAAATGGATAGCACCAACTGCTCATCCTTCTTCTCAATGCCACATTGCTTGCATTGCATGGCCAAAGATTTGAATTTGGAAAATAATTGTTGGATGGTCTCGAAACTGTTCAATTGAAGAGAAATCAACTCATTCTCCATAATATGGCCCCTTAGCTTATCTTGTTTTCTGAAGAGGGTATCCAACTTCAACCATACCTCTCTTGGATTCTTCAATCCTTCGAGGTGGAAGAGTAGATCTTTGGAAATATGAATACAAATGAAACTGAATGCTTCATCCAATCTATTTCAGAAACTTGGCCTTCTCAATAGGTGCTTGAGGTTCGACCTCCTTTCCCATTGTTACCTTGTACAATGACTTGTTGCACAAGACCATCTGCATATCATCCCTCCAATCAAGGTAATTGAAGTCGGTGTCAGGATCCTGCAAGAGAGAGGAGAGTTGGAATTCTCCATTAGAACTGCTGGAGAAAATACAAGGTGGTATTGTTGCTACTGCCGCACTGAAAAAAACATAAATAACATGCAAAAAACTCTCAATTTTGGAGATATAATACTACTAAGCATTGGTTTATGACAATAAGCACATTTTTTCGGATCCTTGACACCTCGATAGACCTCAAAGGATTTCTCCAATGAATTCAATGCAATGGAACTAGGATTTTATATGGAAATCCAGAGGCTTCTAGTGCACTACTGAAAAAGGTTGATCAACCTATGCTCACTAAGCTCTGATTCCATGTGAAATTCTAAATCAAAGCAGATCATGGAGCTGAGTATACCTCACAGAGAAAGAATGAGCATAAAAGATGAATTACAGTGAAAACCACAGTAAAAACGAGTAGACAAGCAATCATGCATGAGAACTTAGATAGGAACCGAATAATGTCACATGATCCAATAATCAGTATAGTAAAAAATGATGTCACAATGGATGGAACTCGAAACACCTAGGAGAATTCGAGTCTCAGTTGATCTAGCATAGGAATTGTCACCACTGGAGTGCTCCAGAAGACCCAAACTCAACTAAATTGAACCTAAACTCAATTAACTTAAGACACAATCAGTTAACTGACCAAGGAGGGCGCATCAGTGATTTTTTCATGCAAATCACTCAAAAAAGGGCGCATCAGGCCACAATCAGTGGCATTCGGAGTACAAACCCCCCACAAGAGTCAGATAACTTAGGTGAACTGAATTGGAACACTAAGTAGGCTCCTAAAAAATAGGTAACTGACTTAAGTGGTCCTAAAATGATGCATGCAGTGCACATAAGGTGGTAGATGGATCGTGGATGACATCATCGACTACTAGGAAAAATAAATGATGCCGGGTAGGACAAGGATGGAATATTAATAATCCTAACAGATATGACTTGGAATCAAATCAATTCAAAAGAAGATGGTACTCAACATTCAGAATTCAATGGAAGAGGGAGAGGCAAGAAACATGTAACTTTTTTTCGATGCAATAAGATTGGACATTATGCCACCGATTGCAGAGTTTCTTATGATAATATTGTAAAGCAGAAAGAGTCTTCAACACAATAAGCAAAAGCATAGAATAATGAGGATTGTGAATATGTATTTACAACAATTCATCAATCATAAGCAACAAGCTTAGTTCAAACAACTTACTCTTTCAGAAGTGATTTTAAGGATGCATGGATCATGGATACGAGAGCCACTCAAAATATGACTTACATGAAAGATTTATTTTGGAGTTGTCAGGATTTCCCGATACCACGCATATACCACAAGGAAAAGAGTTAGTTAAAGTATTTTTACCAGGAATTGGGGAAAGGATGATCTCTAATGTTTGGTTTGTTCCCACATTTAAGAAACATTTGTTGTCTTTGGTTTTGATTCTCCAATTAGGACAAAAGATGGGATACTTAAAATCAACTCAAGTAAGGATGCATACAAAATAGTGATGACAAGTTATGAGGATGGAAAACTTCTTAGATTTAAGGGCACAATGATTCCATGAATGAATGAATTTGCAGGTTTAGTCTAAGCTAGTATTACACCCATAAGATTGTGGCACGTTCGTTTCGGTCACTTGAATGATGATAGTCTTGTTGAACTTCAACAACAAGCGATGGTAAAGGGTTTACCCACTTTTCATAAGGAAAATGAAAGATGTCAAGATTGCATTTTTGGAAAACAAAGAAAGTTATATTTTCCCAAAAGCACTTGGAGAGAAACTAGAAGATTACAGCTTACACGCAGTGATATTTATGGGCCTTTGGACACTTCACTTGGTGGATGCAAGTATTTTTTGCTCTTTATTGATGATTTTCGCAGGATAGTTTGGGTGTATTTTTTGAAGGAGAAATCAGAGCCATTTGCTAAGTTTCAGTCTTTTTAGAATTTGGTTGAAATTGCAACTAAAGAAAAAATTGCCACTTTGAGAACTAATAATGGTGATGAGTATACATCAAATGAATTCTTAACATATTGCCAGTAAAAAGGAATAAGGAGACAAATGACTAACTTATATAATCCACGGAAAAATGGAGTAACATAATGAATGAATCAAACATTATTGGGAATGACAAGATCAATAATTTTCTTCAAAGGATTAAGTTCAAGTTATTGGGAAGAGGCAGTACATACAACAGTTTATTTGAGAAATAGGCCCCCTCTTCATCTTTGGATGGCATTACTCCTTATGAGGAATGTTACAGATTCAACCTCAAATTTTCCAGTTCAATTTTTTATGCCCTTGTTCCAAAATAAAAGCGAACAAAGTTAGATTCTAGAAGTATGAAATGTATTTTAATCGGGTATTATGAACAGAAAAAGGGGTATAGACTTTTATCAGATGGAAAAATTATTTTCAGCAGAGATGTTATTTTTTATGAAACAGGAAGTCTAAGTGCGGAAGAAATTGAAAAACAACTTAGTCACTTGAACAAAAGTTATCTAAGGAGCAACAACGAATGCAACACTTAAACAAATAAAGGGATGATAAGTGGTTTGATATGACTTGGACTTCAAATGAACATGTTGAAGATAAGGATTCAACAAATTCTTCAAAAGTTAACTTAGAAGATTCAAATCAAGTTAACATTGATAATAGTTCTATGGAAGATACTTCATCTTAAGTCACACATAAGGCACCAAAGTGGGAAATTAAGTTACTTCAGGAAGTTAAGTCCGATGAGAAACTTAAAACAAGTACAAGAAGTTCTCAAATGAATCAATGGAATTTGGTTTTACAAAAAAATTCTCTTTCTTCTAATGAGCCATCCACTTTTGCTGAGGCAGTTGAACATGATGAATGGAGGGAAACACTGCAAAGTGAATATGATGCAGTGATAAAACATTAGACTTGGAAAATTGTTGAGTGTCCAAAGGATGTTAAGCCCATTGGTTGCAAGAAGGGTTTACAAAATTAAGTACAAGGAGAATGGAGAAATTGATAAGTATAAGGCAATATTAGTGGAAAAGGGATTTGCTCAGAAAGAAGGGATTGATTATGAAGAAACCTTCGCTTCAATACCTGAGGGGAATACTATTAGGGTTGTGCTAGCTTTGGCTACACATAATGGATGGAAAGTTTATCAAATGGATGTAAATAGTGCATTTATTAATGGTGATTTACAGGAGGATGTTTATATGACTCAACCTCTTGGTTTTGAGGTTCCAGGGAAAGAACAAAAAGTTTGTAAATTGGTTAAGGCATTGTATGGGTTAAAAAAAGCTCCCAGATCTTGGTATGCTAAAATGGATGCCTATTTATAGAAAGTTGGATTTATCTGCTGTGAGTTAGATGACACTTTGTATGTTTGAATTCAGGAAAACAACTTAATCATTTTGGTTATGTATGTTGATGATTTTCTTATAACAGGTAATAATGATTATTATATTTCTCAAGTGAAGCAATAACTTCAAACAAGTTTTGAAATGAAAGACTTGGGTTTACTTCATTACTATCTTGGAATTGAAGTTATTCAAAGAGAAAGAAGCATATTTATTTCTCAAACTAAGTATGTTTTCGAATTATTGAAGAAGTTTGGAATGGAGGAATGTAATCTAGCTAATACCCCCGTGGAGAAAAACTTAAAACTTTCTAAGTTTGAAGGGGGAGGAATTTGTCAATAGTACTAGGTATCAATAGTTAATTAGAATTTTTATCTACTTGACTAATACTCTACTAGACTTATCTTTTTCAGTCAACATTATTTCTAGGTATATGCAGTAACCCAAGGAAAGTCATTGGAATGCAACAAAAAGGGTACTAAGGTATCTTCAAGGAACAAAATATTTTCATCTTAATTTTAAAAGGAACAAAAATTTTAGACTTGTTGGCTATTTAGATGCAGATTTTGCTGGAGATGTTGATGATAGAGCATCTACTTCGGGTTACTTAATGAATATGGGATTAGCTGCTGTGTCATGGAGTTATAAAAAGCAGGATACGATTGTAAATTCTACAACAAAAGTTGAATATATCTCATATTGGGAAGGAGCTTGTGAAATAGTTTGGCTACGAAGAATTTTACAGGATCTTAAAGTTGTTCAAAATGAAGCTACTTCATTATTTACCGATAGTCATTCAACTATCAAGTTAGCCAAAAATCCAGTTTTTCATTCGAATACAAAACATGCTCATACTAAGTATCATTACATTTGAACTCTCGTCATCAAGGAAATCATCAAGCCAAAGTATTGTCCATCAGAAGATCATACTGCGGATATCTTGACCAAATCTCTTGGAAGGGTTAAATTCACTAAGTTCAAAAATGAACTTGGTATTTGTTCTAAAGAATTTTTGGATCAAAGGAGGGATTGTTAGAAATTATGATCCAAAACATAGGTTTAGGACTTTAGCTTAATAAAATTTATTGTAAAAGGACACATACACACTCACTTTAGGTAATTGAATTTTTGTAATTTATCTTGGGTTATTTAAACCCATTTTGCATGAGGTAGATTTGGTTCTTAGCCCTCATGTGTCTTATGTAACTATTGTTTCTCCAGCAATAAAACTTGTGTGTCTGAGGACACTTTGTCAATCCATCGCCTAATATTTTTTTTAATCTCTTTAGAAATATAAATAAACCTTTAAAAAAACAAATTCGATTTACAAAGTAAAAAAAAAGATATGAAATTTAAAAAAAAATAATTAACACAAGAATTGATAATAAAAAAACACATTAAAATAAGTCAAAAGGAAATAATTAAAAAAAAAAAACACTTAAAAAAACACAATAAACAAATTTAAATGAACAAATTAAAAAATTCATTAAAAAAAAGGCCAAAACAAATTTAAAAAAAAATACAAACATTTAACATTTAAATGTTAAATTTTAAACAAAATCATAAAAAATTAAAACATTCATAAAAAAAAATTAATTTAAATTTTTTAAATAGAACATTTAAAAAAAACAAAAAAAACAAACCCCTACCCCCTTCCCTAGTCCCCCTCCCCTCTCCCCTTCCCCACCCCCGACTCCACGCTGACCCCTCTCCCTCCCCATCCTCTTCCATATCCCTCCTCCCCCCCCCCCCTCGCCTCTCCCATTCCCCTCACCCCCCACTCCCCCTCCCCCTCTGCCTCCCTGTCCTGCTCGCCCACTACTGCCCCTCGTGCACTCATTTGGTTTCCCAAATGCCACCCCAATGGAGTGGCATGATTCTGAGAATTACACTGCTCCATTGGGGTGGCATTTGGGTGTCCCTTTGGCCACATGAGGGGCGACGCCAATCCCTCATGTTCCCAAAGGACACCCCAAGGGAGTGGTGTGATTCAAAGGGCCTCCTAAAGGAAACAACAAGGGAGTGACGTAATTATGAGAATCACATATTTTATGCATTTATTATTTTTTAAATTTCATACTTTCTTACTTTGTAAACCAAATTTTTTTTTAAAGCTTTATTTATATTTCAAAAGAGATTTAAAAAAACAAATTAGCCCTCCATTGGGGGTTGATTGCGGGGAGTGGGGAAAGGGGGGTAGTGGAAGGGTGGAAGAGGGATGGCAGATGGGAGGGAGGGATGAGTGGCGTGATTCTCAGAATCATGTCGTTCATCCCTCCCTCTCTTTTTTCAAATAGGAAAATGTAACTTGACAAAGGAAAGGGGTGCTACTAATAGCACCTCTTTTCAAGTTGTAGGTTGATTTTGGCCTTTGCGTTGTATTGCCATCAACTATTAAGGGACAACATCAATCAAATTACAATTTTAGCACTCAATTGAGGGTTGATTACTACCAGTAGCACCAATTTTCGATTCAAGGGTCGATTTACGATTTTCAATGCAAGAGCACCCGACGGGGTTTCAATTTTTTTTTAAATTTAGCCCCCCCAAAAATGGTGCTACCAGGAGCACCACTTTTCAAAACAGTGGTAAAATAAACAACTAAATATGATGATGCAGGGGCATCAAGGTAGAGCCAGCAATGTGATCATTTTGTCATATGTTGTGGCTGGGAGTTGAACTAAGGAGGCCAAGAATTCTATTTGAATGTTTATTTAAGTAGATAATTATTGTTAGATGGTATTGCTGTCAATTAAAGAGTTTGAATAGGAATTAAATGGCTAACTATCGCTCCCTGTGAGGAGACTCAGCCATCTAGTTAAGTTGTTACAAGTTTTAGGAGTTAGTTAGCTAAATTTAGAAAGAATTCCTGAATTCCTGAATTTGTGTAAGTGTCTGTTAGGGAAGAATCTTGCTAGTGGCAGTTCGAGAAAGAAAGGGGAGTTAGTAAAAAGAGGAAATTTTGTAACTCTCGGGGGAGAGAAGGGACGGTATTTTTTTGAATTGTCGAAAGAAAAAGGGGGAGAGAGGGCCAAGCAGAGGGGAGCCATGCCGTAGAAGAATAGGTTAGGGTTACCAAGCATGTACAATTTTATTCTCTTAATGAAAGAAGACTCATAATTTCTACGTGTGTTTATGCATCTTTGTGAATGTTTAAACCTGTGATGAACATTGAGTTATTTGACGAATCCATGCTTGACTATGACCCTGATGGAAGAGTAACCTATATTGGATTAGGTTGCTAGTAAGAAATAAAATGATTTGTATTTTCCAAGTTCCGAAGAGTTGGAGGAAGAACTCTTGAGGAGAATCAATCTTGAGAACAATTTAAGAAGTTGTGAACAAAAATGAGTGGAGAAAAATCGTCATTGAACTTGTGGCTCAGTTCCTGGACAAATGAAGGCAAATCTAAAGATTCTGCGATCTGGGTTTCGTGCAGAATGGGGTCTATTGTGTGATCTTCGGGATGGATTTTCAAGAAAATCCACGGTCGAAGAGATTCACGAGGTTTTCTGAACTGCATTTTGCAAAAGTGCGTGAATAACGTTTTAGGTTGATCAAGTGTGAAAGGGAATCAAGTTCTAAAGAAAGAAGATGAGTGCCAGGAACCTAAAGTTGTGGATATGATATGAATGAAAATACAACGTTCGAGAATTATATTAAGCAAAAGGTAGAGTGAGAGTATTCAGCCTTCAAAGGTAACCGGAAAATGCTGGTAACATTATTGAATTCTTGCAGCATACTTCAATTTCTGCAATCATTTAAATATTCCTGTAACTGAGTGTCACTCTGGCAGTGCCATTTAGTTACTGTAGCATTTTGGTAATAGCTATGGACTGGAAGAAGAGGTTATTTATCATAATTAAGGCAGGGCTCTGAGGGGCCCTGCATCAATTTTGGTATCAGAGCAGGAAAAGGTTCTTTAGGAAGAACAAAGGAGAACTCTACAAGAGATATTTGTAGATAGTGGCATGTGAAGAATTCACAATAGAGGAAATTTCAGATAGCAAAAGGATTTCAGCCAGGCAAGGTTGAGGAAATCTGGTAAGTGAATATGGTCTTGTCATTTGATTTTATAAGATGATATGCATGTGTTCTTGGCAGGTAATAGCTGAAAGGAAAAGTATGACAATGAATCATAGCTTGGAAGATGTGATAGAGAAGCGCAAGCAAAGCTCTTAAAGAAGGAAAAATTGTGACAAAGGAATCCTTGAGGGGAAAAGATTCGGGAATTTCAGCATAGCGAGATTGGAGAAGTTGCTTAAGAGTGCATGCAGGATTTTCTTACCTTAGGAGAGAGGCATAATAGATTTTGTTAAAGACTAATCCGCAAAGAAGTGTTCTTGGCTAGAAGAATAGTGGAAGTAAGTTGCAGCAGTGTTATGGCTGAAGCATATGCTAGTAAGAAGTAAGAGTCAAGGGTTTTAAGAATCATTGTCTTTTATATGAAGAGATAAATTGCTTGCAGGTGAAAGCAAGAGAAGATTGTGAATGAACCGAGAAAGCAGAGTGTATTGTTGGGGAAGGGAGACTAACTGTAGTTCTCCAAGGAAAGGAGAGTAGTTGTAAAGCATCAACCTATCAGCTTTGAAAGCTGAAGAGCAGGAGTGCTCAAGAGGAGGTTCTGTGTGAAGAGCCAAGAAGAAGCAAAGTCACCAAGAGATGACTTGGGACTGGGGACAAGTGTTGTATTTGTTTCAAAGATAGAAGAGGTCAGTTACAATTCATAAGGTGGAACAGGATGAGTCGACAGAGGAAAGAAGGGATGACCATTGATGGTTATCTTAAAGGTTCAAGGAGGAGTCACAAGTAGAAGAGAGAAACTAGCAGAGATTCCAGTAGAAGACTAAGCATGGAAAGAATTGTTGTGGTATCTATAGACAAGTTGTTGGAGTCATCTTGTAGTGATGGATGGGTTGTAGTCCATGATGAACAAAGAAGAGTTCATGCAGGAAAGAAGACTGTGGGTGTTGATAATCATAGTAAAGGTGTAGAAAAGGGACATAGAAGATCAAGTCAAGATAAGCTTGATAGGGAATTGGTTGAAATGCAAGTGCAACTGGAGGTGATGAGAGATTTTGTACAGAGAAATATGGAGGACCAAAGGTATGGCTGGGTCCTTCAGAAGAAAAGAATCAAGTGGAGCTAGTTACAGAGCAGACTGGGATATGACACAAGAGTTCAACTAGAAGAAGAACTTAGAGAAGCTGAGTTGCAGCATAGAATGTGTGTTGAGGAGGAGGTTTACTTATGTGAACCTGAACAAGGATCTTTTCTTGGTGAGAATAGTGATGAGGATGAAGATATGAGACTAGCTGATGGTTTCATGGATCCTTGGAAGGATGAAAACCAGCTGAAAGAGCTGATGTTTGAGACAACATGAGAGGCTATGGACCCTTATGGTTTTGAAACTAACGATTATTGTATGTTTACAGGTTGTACAAATTCTGATTATGGAAGACAGTCATTTGGAATTGTCACACATACAAGGGAGAAGATGTTTTATTGTGGTCAAGCAGATTGCTCAAGCACGAGGAAAGAAAGATAGTCACTTGATACTGTCATAAAGTCAGGAAAGGAGATGATTATTCATAATCATATAAGGAATAAAGATAAGGACTATAGTCAGGTGAAGAAGGATGTTCAACTGAAGGACACTCAGAATACAAGTCAGAGGGGGTATGATAAGGAGTTTGCTGAGATCAAAGAAAGGTTCAGTAAACTAGAGAAGCTGATTCAAGAAAGTAATGAAGATGAATATTATGGATGGGTGATGAAGAGAAAGAGAGTGCAATGGTTTGCATTACAGTAGAGGCAGAGACTACAGTAATTATTCTTGAGGAAGCATAGAGGGCTCAAGAAAGTTGAGCTTGAGCAAGGAATGATAAGGTTGAGAGAAGTCTATTCATGTGAACATGAATCAGAAAGTTTCCTTGGAAAAAATGATGGGGTGGATATCGGATTCAAGAAGAATTTGATGGAGTGTTCTGACAATGGAAGTCAGCTAAGAGAATTGATGAAGAAATCATCAAAGGGGACTGAGGAGTCTCATGATTTTAAAACTGATGTTTTGTGTGTGAATGTAGGGTATGCTGAAGCAGGAGAACTATTTTATGTTTTCATAGAAGAGGAGAAAATCCAAGCTCAAGATTTTCAAGAGATGAAAGAAGATTCATGGAATCCTATGATGAAGGAGAAGAAAGAGCAGTTGTTGAATATTGCTGTGAGAGATCTTGTAAATATGGGACAGTTATTGTAGGTTGATGCCAAAGAGGAGCAGCTACTAAGTGTTGTTGTGGGTGATCATCAATTACTAAAGGATGTTAACCTTGAAGGAAGTCAAGACAAAGAAGTTTGGTTAATATTTAATGCAAAGAAAGGAAATGATGAAGATTGTGCAGGGCTTTTGGGAGAAGTTCCAAGAGAGATGGCCGATTTTTGGTATGAGTTAAGCCTATTGGAGAAGAGGCTAGAAAACCAGAGACTGAGTATTCAGACTGTAAAATTAGAGCTGAATGAGAAAGAGAAAGTTTTCATCAATGACAAATCTGAGTTCTTGAGCAAACACCGTGAAGAATTTGTGTCTGAAGATTTGTGTAATCGTGATACAAATCAGTGTGTAGATTCATGGAAATCTGAAGTGAATGCAAAACAGGAAATTGATTTTGAAAATCAAGTTGAAGTGGAGAGAATTGAGGGTCTGATGTCTTATAATGAAGTTGAAGTTATGTTGCTGCAGTATGGTGAAAATGAACAGAAAATTTTCTTGAGGGACAATGAAGAAAATGGAGTTGTGAAGTATGCTTTTAAACTTGAATTAGTAAATGAAGTAGAGAAGGTGGTTGATCTCAAGAAATACAGTATTGTTGAGATAGAAAGTGAAAGTAGTATAGAAACAAAATGACATGATTGGCATGATGATACAAAATGTGGAATATATCTCAGGGAAGTTAAGTTGTTGAAATATTGGCTGAAGGAGCTTGTTGAGATGAGGATAAATACTAGTTTTCAAACTTATAGAATGTTTGCTGGTACAAAGGACGGGAAGAATGAATATGATATCCTAGTCAAAGAGTTGAAGTTACTTCTTGGAAGTAAACTTGAAGTTCAGGAACAACAAATAGATGTTACAGAGGGAGATGTCCCCAAGGACTTTAAGGATGTAAGGGTGGTAGAAGGCAATCAATAGCTTAAAAGTGAAAGTGTGAAGTTGGATGGAGAACTTGATGAGTTGTGGATAGTTATGTCAAGGCATTCCAGGAGAATGTGCAATATGAAGAAGGAAGAGATGAATTGTTTCAATTCATTAACTAAAGAAGAAGTGTTGGGTGAATGCAATAGCAGATTGCAACCTAAGGTGTGGAAGCTTGGCAAGTTGAGACTAGAATTGAAATGTGATGGAAGTGAAGGCATTGGAGAGTTGCAGTACAAGGTTTGGAAACCAAGTGATTAGGCTTTGAATGCATATGACCTGGAGGTCATAATTTTCTTACCTTGGGAGTCTGATGCATGGGCATCAAGGTAGAGCCATCAATGTGATCATTTTGTCACATATTGTGGCTGGGAGTTGAACTAAGGAGGCCAAGAATTCTATTTGAATGTTTATTTAAGTAGATTATTATTATTAGATGGTATTGCTGTCAATTAAAGAGTTTGAATAGGAATTAAATGGCTAACTACCGTTCCTTGTGGGGAGACTCAACCATCTAGTTAAGTCGTTACAAGTTTTAGGAGTTATTTAGCTAAATTTAGAAAGAATTCATGAATTTGTGTAAGTGTTTGTTAGGGAATAATCTTGCCAGTGGCATTTCGAGAAAGAAAGGGGAGTTAGTAAAAAGAGGAAATTTTGTAACTCTCGGGGAAGAGAAGGGACGGTATTTTTTTGAACTGTCGAAAGAAAAAGGGGGAGAGAGGGCCAAGTAGAGGGGAGCCAGGCCGTAGAAGAATAGGTTAGGGTTACCAAGCATGTACAGTTTTATTCTCTTAATGAAAGAAGACTCATAATTTCTACATGTGTTTATGCTTCTTTGTGAATGTTTAAACCTATGATGAACATTGAGTTATTTGACGAATCCATGCTTGACTGTGACCCTGATGGAAGAGTAACCTATATTGGATTGGTTTGCTAGTAAGAAATAAAATGATTTGTATTTTCCAAGTTCTGAAGAGTTGGAGGAAGAACCCTTGAGGAGAATCGATCTTGAGAACAATTCAAGAAGTTGTGAACAAAAATGAGTGGAGAAAAACCGTCATTGAACTTGTGTCTCAGTTCCTGGACAAACGAAGGCGAATCTAAAGATTCTGCGATCTAGGTTTCATGCAGAATGGGGTCTATTGTGTGATCTAAGGGCGGATTTTCAAGAAAATCCACGATCGAAGAGATTCATGAGGTTTTATGAACTGCGTTTTGCAGAAGTGCGTGAATAACATTTTGGGTTGATCAAGTGTGAAAGGGAATCGAGTTCTAAAGAAAGAAGACGAGTGCAAGGAACCTGAAGTTGTGGATATGATATGAATGAAAATATAGCATTCGAGAATTGTATTAAGCAAAAGGTAGAGTGAGTGTATTCAGCCTTCAAAGGTAACTGGAAAATGTTGGTAACGTTATTGAATTCTTGCAGCATGCTTCAATTTCTGCAATCATTTAAATATTCCTGTAACTGAGTGTCACTCTGGCAGTGCCATTTAGTTACTGTAGCATTTTGGTAATAGCTATGGACTGGAAGAAGAGGTTATTTCTCATAATTAAGGCAGGGCTCTGAGGGGCCCTGCATCATATGACATCCAAAAAAATTAGATCTCATGTGGGTTCTTGTTTTATAGTATATTGCATTTGTATGAAGAAGTTTTCCTCCCGCAAGTCGACCTATCCGGTTGACCACCATGGTACTGAATGGATTCCACATCAGCTCTCATTTCTCACACATGTGGATCTAGTCACATGTGGACTTTCAAGAAAATTCTATAAGGTCAAATAACCTAACCCTAGTCAGGAGTTGAGGCTTGCAAAAGACCCTAAAATTAACTTTAGATGACTGTTGGGCTATGTTAAATATTGGGTCATTAAGAGGATAAGGGGTTCCATTATTTTGATTTTATGTATTGTTCCATAGTTGAGAAACCACTTGAGAGTGGATAGTAGAGAAGAATAGAGGAAATAGGATATCCCGTAGTATCCATTCTAGCCATACAGTCATTGGTAACTCCATAGAGAGTACCACTTTCTTTGTATTTGTACTGCATATGGGAGAAGAAAAGAACAAGGCATAGTCTTCTTTTCTAGCTGAGTTTTTTCCCATAGTGGTTTTTTCAAAGGTATATCTTGTGTTATTTTTGTGTATTGTGTATTTCTTTGCTCTATGTATTTCTCTTTCATTTCCATTTTATTTAGTGTTTTATGGAAGTAAATGAACCAAGTTGTAAGATCTGTTGTGACAAAATTTTCCAATAAAATATCTACGACAGTTTACGGATCAACAATGTTCATCAAAATATAAAATTTAATTTATAAAATAAGTATCATTTTAAGAATCAATGGTTCAAATCATAAATGTCCAAATATCCCAAAAACAATCAACTCATGAATCTTAAACCTTTCTATTTTTTTCCATTTGAGTTTGAGAATCCTCTCAAATTTGAGCTAGATAAATTCATGATTTTTTTTAATCTAAATGTTATCTATTTATATAGTTAGTTTCTTGTTATTATTTAGTATAGTTTAAGCTACTACAAAATTTACAAACAATACTCAATGCAATAGGTAGGTACTACTAATTGGTAATTGGTAGTGTAGTCTTCTTATATCAATTTAATAGTACATCATGTTTAACAGTTATCTCATTCTTTGTTGTGTGTATTAACTTTTCAGGGGCGTTAATTGAAATGAAAAAGTTGGAATACATCTTTTTTAAGAAATCCATGTTATATAGAGTTGGGAACAAATTGGATTTGAATCAAATTATTCCAAATGAAAGAAAGTATAGTCCAAGAGAACACATATTATTCAAGGTTTCTAAAATTTTACCAAAAGATTTAATCCATAATATGACCTTAGGAGGGTCATATATGGGGTTAAATATATATAATATGATCAAGGGGGACATATATGGGGATAAATGCATATGTAATAGGGTCATCCTAATGAAGGGGCCTCATGTGCAATGAGTGGTTATTTTTATATAAGGGTAATGTAGCCATCGTTGAGGGACAGGTGAAATGATTATGTGAATGTCTTGGGGTAATTGGAGATGATATCATATTATTTAAGGAGTTATTGTGTAACTTAACTCCTTAATGAATAGGCGATCCTTCTCCAATTATCCCAATACATTCACATAATCATTTCACCTGTCCCTCAACGATGACTACATTACCTTTATATATACATATCCAAGCATTGCACATGAGGTCCCTTCATTAGACTGATCCTATTACATATGCATCTATGCCCCTTTTGGGTCATCTTAAATGCATTTAACCCCATTTCTGACCCCCGTAAGGTCATATCAATGCATTTCCATATCATAAACATACATGGAAAGTCTTGGTACTAATGAGAATGGTGAATATTAATTTAGTATACTTAGAGATTTTAAATTTGAGTAAAAAAAAATCAAAGATAAATTTATGTTAATGATATAAGTTAATGATGTAAGTTATTTGCAGAGAATGTGATTTGATTAAAAATATTATTTGAATAATATTTTTTTATTCATTCATGGGGCATGGAATAAATGGTGAATGGATGTACTGTTAAGTCACTCATTATGTAAGTGATTTGATTAAAAGTATTATTTAAATAAGATATTTTTATTCATTTATGGGGCATAGAATAAATAGTGAATAGATGTACCATTAAATTACTCATTGTATAAGGTCACTAGTTCAAAACTCTTTTTTAGATAAAAAAAAAAAATTTGATTTTTTTAAGCAAATGGAAAATTAAATTAAACACATTAACCCTCCTCATGTAAACATTTTGATTATATGCTAAAGCCACTACTTCTACAATTTCAAGGGAGTTGAGCCCAACTTCCATTAATAAATTATGTTCAATGTAAAAAAAGTATATTCTTGACGGTGTTTTGTAGTTATAAGAAACTAATAACCTCAAAGATCAATTTCAATTAATAATGTGTTTATGATATATGATAAATTTACAATATTTCTAAAATGAGTTTGCAAATCTTGAAAAAGCTTTATCATCTTTTCATTGAAAACAATGAAAATGAATTTATTTAATAATTTAATTTCATGTTAATGATTTTAGATATGAAGTGACAAAATTTAATCCTAATTCATATAAATAATATAAAGAGTTTATAGAGAACTATGTAATTTCATATCATTAATATAAGCTATAGAGAACATGATGTGATTATGCGTAATGTTTGGCTATCATTAAGAAACATATAACTTTATTTTGATTATTTTTCTTTAAGAAACATATAACTTTATTTTGATTATTTTTCTTTAAGAAACATATAACTTTATTTTGATTTTGACATGGCTTATTTTTATATAATTTATCCATATCAATGGTATACAAAGGTTTTAGAGAACACAATTTGGTTAAAAGTAATGATTAACCTTTTTATTAAGAAACATATTTTTTTTTTTTCTTTTCTTTTACATGATTTGTATGTATAAAATTTGTCATTTGGATTGTATTGTAGGTTATGTGTTTTAATGTTTTGGATGAGAATCCTTCATTCATCATCAATCATTTGTATAATGATTTAAAGAATAATGTATTTTTATTATTGAAAAGTTTCAAATAAAATTTTAAATAGTTTTTTTAAGAATAAAGGGAAAAATTAAGTTGAACACGCTAACCTTACTTGTATAAACAACTTGGTCATTGGTTAAAGTCTATACTTTTATAGTCATCTTTTTTAAATATATGCATTAAAAAAAACCACTTTGATAATTTAGGTTTAAGATTTTATATTTTAATTTATAAAGCTTAATATTCTAACATAAATTCATGTCAATGATACATAGTGTTTGTAGTGAACACAATTTGTTTAAGGATGTTTTCCATCTTTGTTTTTTGTAGTGAACACGATTTGTTTAAGGATAAAATGGGTATTCATGTCAATGATACATAGTGTTTGTAGTGAACACAATTTGTTCAAGGATAAAATGGGTTTTAAACATAAATTCATGTGAATTATATAAGGTGTTTGTAGAAAACACGATTTGATTAAGGATAAAATGGGTTTTTTATCCTTTTTAGAATTTTGTCATTTTTCAAGTGGATATACTGAAAGGGAATCTCCTTAATAATTTAGGTTGAAGTTTTTAAAATTGAGAGCTTAAGATTTGAACACAAATTAATGTCAATAATTTAAGGTGTAGGTGTTTGCAGAACATGATTAGAGAACATGATTTGATTAAGGATAATATTTAGCTACCTTATTAAGAAACATTCAAATTGATTTTGATTTATTTGTCTTTTTACATTACTTGTATATATAAAATTTATTCATTTGTACAAATTGATTTTGATTTATTTGTCTTTTTACATTACTTGTGTATATAAAATTTATTCATTTGTATTTGGATTTTATTATGTGCATGTTCATTGATTTGATGTTTTCGGTAAGAAACTTTTATTCACAATCATATATATGATATTTAAAAGAATTGTGTTTTTTTGCCTTTAAAAACATTAAAGAAATTGTGATAGGAATATTGACCATTTTTTTTATAATAAATAGGGAAATTAAGCTAAGTGCACTAACCATTCTATGCATAAGCATCTTAGTCATATGCTAAAATAACTATTTCTATGGTTTTAAAGATTTCAAGCTAAAGATGGGTAAATTTTCATATATTTAATGTAAAAAATGTAAGGTGTTAAAGGTTATTGATAATTATAAGCAATTAATACTTTAAAGATCCATTTAAAGCAACATTGTATTTATGATATGTGGAAATTTTTTAGTATCTCTAAAATGTGTAAATATTGTTGATGTTTGTCATATTTTTAGTGAATGGTCTTTATTGTATTAAATTTTTTGTTTTAGTAGATATGCCGACTCACAAGAAGGTAAAACTTACCTAAAATAATTTAAATCTTGAAAAGAGAATATCATCACCCTAACTTCAACAACTAACCAAGTTTTGATTGACTTGTGTTCATATGTTATAACATTATGAAATATCATTGATTGAGATTAATTTGCAAAATATTTAATGCTAAAGTCATTCACTTGAACCTTTGTCCCTTCGTCTCATAAGTGTCATATACTAATGACTATTTTTTCATGACTAATGAGATAGCAAGATATATGAATTTGATTATGAGAAAAAACTCCATAATTAAGTTCACTTAAGATGAAGTTATATTGATATGAATAATCTTTATAAGAAAATGTAAATATTAAATATAAGTTTTAAAAATTATGATTTACATGATGCAACTAATTTTACCAAATTAAATAAAAAATATTCAATAAAGTTTACATGAACTATTCCAATTCATAAAAATTTACTCGTTAAACTATCATATTTTGATTATGTTTAATAATTCTATAAAAAATTATAGTATATGGGTTTATTTAAATAAACATAATAGTAATAGTTCTCTATTTTGATTATGTTTAACATTTCTATGTAAAACTATACAATGTGGGTTTATTTAAATATACACAATGATATTAGAATGGTTCTCAATTGATTTTCCTTAAGGAATTATCTTCTATTCATTATCCTCTATTTTTATTCCTTTTAATATTTCTATATAAAACTATACCATGTGAGTTTATTTAAATATAAAACTATACCATATGAATTTATTTATAAAGTGCCATACGCAGAGATGTATTTGAAAAAAGAAGAAGAGGATTTGCGTTTGTGAAATGAAAGTTCTCGACGTTTCAATCCTTACTGTAGGATCATCATCAGGAGACAGCGAAGTCTGAGGAGAAGATTGTGATTGCCCAATGACCATTGTATATGTAGTGACGGTGGAGGTTTGGTAGATGAAAATAAGTTAGGTGTCGGCTTAAGTTAGGTTTAGGGTTTGTTAGTTCATAGGGATGAATAATAGTTTAAGGTTTTAAAAATTTTAAATATTTAAATTGATTTTAATTTAACTAACCAACATATTTTAGGGTTTAGTTTGTAGGAATAATCAATTGTTTTTTAATGTTTTCCTAGTTTAGAAAGTTATTTTTCATTAATTAGGTTGATTAAATTAATTAATTTATTAAGTATCATTTAGTTTTTAATAGAGAAAAATTGAACAAATATTAATAATTGGTTTAATTAATTTAAGTTTAATTGAAATCTAAAACCTAGGGTTTAAAGGGATAAATAAATGTTTTAGAGTTTTTAGAAAATTATTAATAATAATTAGTAAAAATAATTAATTTGATTTTAAGGTTTTGTTAGTTTGTAGGAAAAATAAATGTTCCTTAATGTTTTTCAGGTTTAGAAAATTATCTTTAATAATTAGTTTGACTAAATTAATTATTTTTATTAAGTGTCATTTAGTTTTTAATAGAGATAAATTCAACATTTATTAATAATTAGTTTAATTAATTTGATTTGAGTTGAATTATAATTTTAATTCTAAAACTTAGGGTTTTTTAGTTAAATGAAAATTCCTTTGTTTTTTGATGCTTTCAAATTGTTTAGATTATTATTTAAAAATATTAACTAACTAAATAGGCTTTATTAGTTTTTTGATTTTAGTGGAGTTAATTAATATCTAAATTTAGTTTTTAACAAAATTTTTAAGGTTTAGATGTTAAGTTTTTAATATTTGTTATAAACATTACTTTTTCTTTTTTATTTTTTATTTTTTTATTTTTTATTTTTTATTTTTTTATTTCTATTAATTAGTTATAGTTTTATTAAAGGTTCTTAATGGTATAATTTAAAGTTTTTTAATAGATTTGATGGTTAATAAATTATTTAGGTGAAGAATGGTGTATTAGTAAATTTGATACATTTCAAAGTTTTTTAATTTTTAATTAAATTATTAAATTGTTCAAGATAATTAGTGTGTATGATGGGTGCTAAGTTGTTAAGATGAGTATGAAGGGATAGAGGTAAATTAATGATTAGAGACTCCTAGGTTTTCTTTATTGGAGTGCCTTGAGTTTTGTAAAGAATGTATCAGGGGTTTCCAGGTATCACTCAATTTGGTTCCGTCATCTCTATTGAGGCAATTTCCGCAAATCTCAATTTCAATTTTCTCCCTAATCTTTCGTTTTGTGAGATTGTCTTCTCTAGCTATGACGGAGGCCTTTTCTAAGCAAATTTGATGTTGGGTTAAGTGAGAATGTTCTGCTAGGGCTGATTTTTTGTGCCTATCGTGCCTAAGGTCAGCGCTATGTTCTTTTAGTCTTGTTGCTATTGACCTACCCGTTTCTCCTATGTAAGGCATGCTACATGAGCAGGGGATGGAGTAAACGCCTTTGTATGACATGGGGTCTATAGGGTCTTTAAGGGAATCTAATAGGTTTCTTATTGTGTTGGGGGGGGAAAAGATAACTTTGAAGTTGTGTTTTCTGAGAATTTTGGCTAGTTTATCAGTGGTTCCTTTAATGTAAGGGAGGTAAATTCTATTCGATTCTATGTTATCTTCTTTATTAATCTTATTTTTATCTTTTTTAGGTTTCTTGGCTAATTCTACAATACTTTTGAACTGATTACTATCATATCCATTGTTACTGAAAACTGTTTCTAAATGTTCTATTTCTTGGTCTATGTGTTCTTTATCCACAATTCTAAGGGCTCTTGTGACTAATGTATGGATAACACCGGTTTTTTGTGGGGGATAATGGTGTGAGTTAGCATGAAGGTATCTCTCAGTGTGGGTCTTTTTCCTATATACCTGGTGTGTTATAGATCCATCCTCCTTTCTTGTGATTAGTACGTCAAGGAAAGGAAGGCTATGATTCTCTTCAATTTCCATGGTAAATTTTATGTTGTCATTTTGTGAGTTAAGGTGTTTGAGAAACTCGACTAATTTGTCTTTCCCATGAGGCCAGACCACATCTGTGTCATCTACATACCGTTTCCATCGTTTCGGTTTAAGGGGGGAGGATTCAATAGCTTTAATTTCGAAGTTCTCCATGTATAGGTTAGCTACTATAGGAGAGAGGGGTGATCCCATTGCAACGCCTTCCACCTGTTCGAAGAACCTATTCTGGAATGTGAAAAAGGTTGATCTAAGACAAACCTCAACCAGCTTTTCAATATCATCATTGGTAAGCTCCCTTATGGTTTCAATGGCATCTTTGATTGGAATTTTTGTATAGAGAGAGACTACGTCAAAGCTAGCGAGGATGTCATTGTCTTCAAGTTTCTCAGTGCTGATTTCTTAGAATTGTCCTCTATTGATTTTCATTTCCCTTAATGCATGCACCAACTTAGTTTTCCTTTCAAATTCCTAGAAGGTAACAAATAAGTATAAACTTTAACTAATAATTTCCCTTAATGCATGTACCAACTTAGTTTTCCTTTCAAATTCCTAGAAGGTAATAAATAAGTATAAACTTTATCTAAAAACAAGAGACACTTTCAATATTGGACAAATTTCTCATAAAAAGGTTAGAAAAAACACCAAACAACATGCATGTGCAAACTCTAAGTAAACGATAATCTCTAAATAAACATCAGTTAAAGCTTTGATTTCTATCTATCAGTGAGCGTTGGTATGGGGATTTTAACTAGGATAAGGTGAACCGGTTTTGAGAATGATTGGAAAGTTCCAAATTTTTAATTGAGAAGGTTAAAAGTAAAAATAAAAACATTTTATTTTATTATAAATTATTAATAATAAAATTTTAGATTCTTTTTATGGGTAGATATAAGTTTTTAATTAAAACAATAGATTGAGGTTTTACAATATATATATACTTAATCTACAAGGTTGAAAGTAAAAAATAAAATAAAAAAATATTATAGAATGTTATAAAGTAATAAAAATTTAATAATAAAATTTTATATTTTCTCATTCATAGATATATGTTTTTAACTAAAACAATAGATTGAGGTGTTTCACAATATTTATATACTTAATTTGGAGTTGTTATAAATTAGAAAAACTATTTTGAGATTGGAATATAAAAAAATTTACTTAAAAAAATGAGCCCTTAACCAAAACACTATAAACCACTAAGATGGGGTGTTCAAGAAGGTACTTGTGCCCTTATATTTGTATCTATGTGAATGTAATTGTTACATTTTAACAATATCAATCGGGGTTTTAATTCAATAACTTTTACTATAAACCACTAAGATGGGGTGTTCAAGAAGGTACTTGTGCCCTTATATTTGTATCTATGTGAATGTAATTGTTACATTTTAACAATATCAATCGGGGTTTTAATTCAATAACTTTTACTTATGGATATACTAAAATATCATATTGAGGTTTTTGACAAGGTTCATATGCCATTATCACGATCTAACAAGAGCAATTAACTTTTACTTATGGATATACTAAAATATTATATTGGGGTTTTTGACAAGGTAAATATGCCATTATCATGATCTAACAAGACCAATTGATGGTTGGAATTCAATGCATTCTACCCATGTATAAGTCTTTAACCAAAACACCAAGCCAAGTTATTTCACAAGGCACGCACATTATCATTATTTTATTCCCATGGACAAAGGTTTTACCATCTAAGAGGACCACTTTGGATTTGTAAGTCAATACCTTTTACATGTAGCTATGATTCCTTAACCAAAACATCAAATATATGTGTTCCACAAGGTACCCAAATTGCTAATATTTTATTCCTACGAATGGAGTTGTCATAATCTATAAAGATTACTTGCCATTTAGAATTCAAAACCTTTTGCTGATGTATATGCAACCTTAACTAAAACAAAAAAATGGATTCTCCATAAAGGTGCATACACCATTAATGTTTATTCTTGTGAATAGAGTTTTCATGAGATACAAAGATTGTTTGGGGATGGAACTCAATGATATATCGACAAAATAAAGAGTGTAGAATATTTGAAACTTATATTAACTCCAAAAAAATATTTCTTACATAGTGAGCACCTTCTTTTATAGATAGATTCAAAATGGGTCCAATTACCTTGACCATGTCATCCCCTTTATTTTAGTAATAAAATTGAACTACGTATTAAATTCACTATTATGTTGTATCACTACTATCCATCAATGTCTCTCTATTAAAAGATAACTATTTTATTAAACATTGTAATTCTTAGTAAGTATAAACTTCCACCTCTCCAACATCTCTCTCTTGGGATCTATACCATTTCCTCCTGATTTAAGTGGAAAATACCCCTACTATTCTCATGGTTTAAGAGAGGTGGTATGGACGAAGGATAAATTTGATGCCATAGAATGAGGAACCAAATAAACACAGGTCCATTCTTTTGCTCCTTGATCAATGGGTTGAGACAAAGGCACTTGAAGCATATTGAGATGACAATCTAGAGGTCGTAGAGAATGTTGGTGGGAATCCTAAGATGACTAGTGCAAGTGGAGTTTCCATGGAAAAATAATAGGATCTTGGAACAAAACCCATGTACCTAGGTGTAACTTACCCAACTACATTATTTTATAACACACACTCATTTAGCCACCCAAGGATCCTCCTGACATGACCCTTCCAATACTAGTTGTAGAAATTGGTATAACAAGGCATTTTGGCTCTTATTGCTACAACCTTCTCGGACTCAACAAATTTAACAAATTTCAGGCAATAAGCCTTGCTGGTGCTAGTGTTCTACCACATAAAATTAAATCATATAGGTTTAAGATTAAGTCTATCAAGGAGACTCAATTCAACTTTCAATTATAGAATTGGTCAAGGATAAACGGTTTTCTACAACACATATAGTTCCCTATGGTCTAACTACCACTATGTGTTATTCATTTACACTAAAATGCCATTGCATTTAACAATATTAGTCCAGAACATTTGTTACATATGCATTCATTAGACTGTGAATAAATAGATACGTAAGAATTCACATGAATATCCAAAAACAAGATTCATATTCCATAAAATTCATAAACCAGATCCTTCAAATATCATTAAAATCGTAAATAGAAATAATAACTGAAATAGGGCACAGAATCCTGCATAACATTTGAGTTAACACAAGAATTTACATTATTCAAAGAGAAATCCATCTATTAAACTCATGCATAATAGCTAAATAGTTGAAACATAGAAACAAGCACTTATCTGAACAGTTGTCATTTGGAGCAACTAGCTATGTCTGAGGCATGCTCCACCCAACCTTAGGCTATCTTGCTCATAAATATCTTATCAAGGTGCCACCCCAAAGACGAGACTATAAATTTACTTAGAGGACACTCAAGTTTGTAAAAGGACAATAAACAAGTGAACAAGGTAATCCTCACCAAGTTTCTTTCATAAATTTGGCACTCACCATTTCCACCCAAAAACAATGTGGTTCTTTCCAATACTTCAATCATTTGGAACCGACCAGTTACACACCAAAAAGTGCATTTCCTTCCTTGATTTATTTTCAAAAACCAAAATAATGAAATCCTAGAATGTACAACTAATGCCAGAAATCCTACCAAGGAAGGTTCATACACATTTTTCCATTTCACTGGAAGTATAGTTATGGATAAGGAAAGGTAGGCAACAACAAATATCAAAATTCAGTTCCTAATCAAAGTCAAATGATTAATTCTAGAACTCCCCCCTTCCACCAGGCATAATTGTTCATGTCCAAAAATTGACTGACATAACTTCCATGCCTCTCGAATTCTTTTTGCATGTTGCATGGCTAACTTCACCCACACGTGGTCTCCCAAAAGTCCCATGTCAAAATCCATGCACTAATTCCCTTTTTGCACATAACTAAGGATTATGGTTAGTCAAAAAGGTAATAATGATAAAAATATAATAAAGGTACTTTTTGGCTCAAAGTTTGGCTAAGGTCATCTTATAACCCACCTTAGGCTATCTACAACCCCCTTTCCTTCTCACTAGTGAATTCATAGTCCCTTGTTCTCTTAAGTGCTTTCCTCAGCCACCGCTAGATGTATTTTATATTAATATTTTCATAATACAAATTGTTCATCTCTTCAGGCATTTCATAATCAAATTTTATATTATTACATTAGGGGTTCAAAACTGGGGTGTTACATCCCCCCTAGATTTAACACCGTCCTTGATGTTTCATTGTCCAAAACTTAGTTTCAAATTTACATTTCAAAAATGTTCAAATGCTTTAAAATAAAAATGGGTACTCCGCTCTCATAGTCTCTTCCATCTCCTAGGTATATTATTCAGGAATTTAATGGGTCCATTGGACCTTTACCTTTCCTATGGCCATATTCCTGAGTGTCATGATCCTTTGGTCCAATTGCAAACTGGATGTCCAACCTGAATTCCCCCCTTTAGTTCTAATTGTATCAATGACCAAACAAGTATATGATTAGGATCATGTACATACTTCTTCAATAATGAAACATGAAAAACATTATTTACTTTAAAATTGGGAGGTATGGAAAGCTCATATGCTACTGGTCCAACTGTACTTAGGACCTCAAATGGTCCACAAAATCTGGCTTCCAACTTCTCATAGTTTCCTAGACTTAATGAACTTTTATTTCCTCATAATTTCAAGAATACTCGATCTCCCATTTGGAACTCTCTATATATTCTTCCCTTGTCAACATAATTTTTGTGTCTATGATGTGCCACTTTCAAATTCTGCTTGATTTTGTCCACTTGCTCGTCCATGTCCTATAGCATTTCAAGTTCCACTATCAATATTTCCACATGATTGTCCCAATTCACTAGAACATTACACCTTATGCCAAATAAGGCTTCAAAACGGACTTGTCTTCAACGATGCTTGATATCCATCGTTATAGGAAAACTCTACCAAATATAGGTATTCTTCCCACTTGGTAGGTTTTCCCATTACATACATTCTCAACATATATTCAATGACTTGATCAACTCGCTCAGTCTACCCATCTATTTGTGGATGATAGGTTGTGTTGAGATTGATTTTGGTTCCAAATTCCTTGAACAAACCTTTCCAAAAGTTCAAATTGAACTTGGAATCTTGATCTAAAACAATTGCCTTAGGAATACCGTGTAACCTAGCAACTTCCTTCATATAAATCTCTGCAATCTTTGTTGCTTAAAATGTTGACTAGATAGGTATAAATGAACATATTTTTTCAATTTATCGACCACCACCATAATGGAGTCATGCTGCTTAATTTCCCTTGGTAATTTAGTGATAAATTCAATAATTACCATCTCCCGTTTCCTACATTCTGGAATTGGAAGTGGATGAAGTAGACTTACAGGATGTCTACGCTCTTCTTTTACCCTTTGACAATCAAGGCACTTAGCAATGAACCTTGCTATCTCTTTGTTCATACTCGACCAATAATAATTCTTCTTAACAATTGTAAGAGTTTTTGGATAGCCAGGATGGCCTGCATAGGGTGCATTATGCTTCTTCTATAGTATAATCATCTTTAATTCATCCCTTTTAGGTACATAAATTTTATTGTTGTACATGAGAATTCCATCTTCCTCGAATCTATAATGCATATATTTCAATGGTGAATTGTCTAATTGTAAGGCTATCTTAACTTGCAAATAAGGTTCATTAGAAATCAATGCTTCCAGCAATTTGTTCTTCAAATCTATTTTCCAACTACTAATGGTTGTAATTTTCATCAGTTGATTTCTTCTATTGAGTGCATCTACAACTCGATTTTCCTTGCCCTTAATATGCTTAATTTCAAAGTTGAATTCACTTAGGAATTCCATCCTTATAGCTTGACAAGCATTCAAGTTGGGTTGTTCAAATAAATATTTATGTGATGATCTGACTTCAGCTCAAATATGTTACCCATGAGGTAATGCCTCCACATTCTCAATGTGTGTACTATGGTAGAAATATCTAGATCATGCATTGCATACTTCTTTTCATGCTCCTTTAATTTATGTGATTCATAACAAATCGCATGCCCTTTTTGCATTAGAATTCCATTGAGTCCTTCTAGAGATGCATTTGTGCATACTACATATTCCTTATCTGGATCTGTAATCTTTAAAATTGGTGCACATGTGAGTAACTCTTTTAGAAGTTTGAAATTGTCTTCACATTTATGGGTCCAATCAAATTTTACACCCTTCTTCTATAAAGATGTAATAGGATGTACTATTCTAGAGAAAGATTCTATAAATATCCTATAATAACTAGCCAACCCCATAAAAGATCTTACCTCAAATACATTTCTAGGAGTGGTCCATTCTTGTATAGATTTGATTTTGGAAGGGTCCATGGTCACTCCTTCTTCTGATATAATGTGACCTAGATATAACAACTGCTTTTGATAGAAAGTACACTTACTCAGCTTAGCATACAACTAATTCTATCTCATAATTTGTAAGGTTACTCTCAGATGTTCTTCATGTTCTTCCTCTATCTTGGAATAGAATAATATATCATATAGGAATACAATAATAAACTTGTCCATAAATTCTCTGAATACACCATTCATCATGCACATAAATGTGGCCGGTGTATTTGTCAGTCCAAAAGGAAAATTTGTGTATTCATAATTCCTATACCTGGTTTTGAAAGTAGTTTTACTAATATTTTCATCCTTGATACATACTTGATGCTAACCCGATCTCAATTCATCCTTTGAGAAGACTCTTTATCCTCACAATTGATCGAACATATCATCAATTCTTGGTAATGGGTACCTATTCTTAATCGTAGAATTGTTCAGTTTTCTGTAATCCACACATAATATCAAGGTGCCATCTTTCTTTTTCAAAAAGAGGGCAGGCACTCCCCATGGAGATACACTGGGGAGTATATAACCACTCTTCAACAATTCTTCTAATTGCATCTGCAATTCCTTCAATTGAGGTGTGCTCATTCTATAAGGAGCTTTAGATATTGGAATCACTCCTAGTACCAAATTGATTGTAAAATCGAATATCCCTCTTAGGGGGTAACCTTGGTACATATTGAAATACATCTTTAAACTCCTGCAATACTACATACTCTTCAATAGATGGTCCTTTTTCAGTTGGTATCTCTTCAGGTTTGATTGAGTACCCTTATGGATGCACTTCTTCATTTGCATGGATGATATTTGTCTAACATATATCATCCTTGGAATGCCCTCTTTTTTAATTAGCTTCTTGTCCTCATCCAGACATGTAATGGTTTTGTCATGACAAACTAGAATGGAAAAATGTAGTTCCATCCAACCCAACCCAATAAGAATATCATATGGTCCAAGGGGAATTATATCTAAGTTGGCTCTTGTTTGAAACCCATTCATATTAAAACAATGTCCCTCGATCATTGAAGTGATTTTTCATTTCATATCGGTGACTAACTGCACCATTCTGGACTGTGGTAATTTACTACTTACTAAGTGACATATTTCAATCACATTATCATTAATGTAACCTTAAGTGGCTCTAGATTCAATTAATTTTGAAATTGTCACATCATCAATATTACCTTCCATCTCGATCATGGTTGATTAATGATATGCTTGTTGATTATCCAAATTTGCATAAATTCTAGATATGTTCCTCGCTACATCTTCTACTATAGTAGCTTCTTGAACCTTACATATGTTGGACCCTTTATTACTTCTCTTTGTACATTTGTTATTATAGTGATCACCTCCACAATTCCAACATTTAACTTGATACCGCTATCTTTATCCTACAGAATCAACCATCTGTGGTTCACCAGGCGGGATTTGTTCTTTGGAAAATTTAATCTGGTTATGCTCAGCATTAAGAGGCTTAGGCCCCTTTTTCCTTTGATCTTTTTTTTCTTTCAGTTTAGCATTCCAAAATTTGTGCATATCCTATCTTCCTTTATGTTTTTCATACATGCATTTATCCTTCCTTATGGATTCCTTCAGAGTATGAGGTTCATCATAAGTAATTGTGTCCCATAGTCTACTAGTAATCTGCTAAGAAAATGCTAGATTTTAACCTTCTCATATTGAATGAAACCGACATAACTTAATAGATATAGGAACCTTATCTGATACTCCTTCATAGTCACATTATCCAAATCTAAGTTCAAAGAACTCTACATTTTCCTATAATAATATTGTTGAGACAAGTATTGATGCTTAAAATACCTCTGAAACTTCTTCCATGAAATCTATATTTCATCAATTTTTTTCATCGCTTCAGTTGCTCCCACCATTGGTAATCCTTTCCCTGAATATTGTATATAGCAATTCCGACCTCCTGATTATCAGAGTAATCATGCAGTTGTAAATATTTCTGCATTTCCAGCAAACACATGTCTGCACTTTCCCTTGATTTATCTCCATTAAAAGTAGGAGGTTTTATTTTTTTGAGTTCAACCTGTAATGGATCCTCATCATATTTCTGTTGAACTTTGGTTGTCATTGATGTCAACTGATTTCAAAGAGGACTTAGTATCCTTGTACCATTTTGAAGAACTATAGGCAATCCAATTTGAAGAAGTACACACAGAATGTAGAATTACATCTAGTTTGAAGAAGCACATAAGGTATTTGCGCAAGTCCCCATCCATATAGTCAAAGGTAATGCCAAAGAGGTGTTTGGACAAGTCTTGGGAGTGCACAAGAGGTTTGGGAGCAAGAAGAAGATTGACAAATATACAATCCTTTGATGCGCTCAAGAGTCCCGAAAGTAAGAGGTGGTCGAAGAATCCAAGTGCGCTAGACCCACAAGCGATGGTACTTCAAGGGTGCAAGACCCCACATGAAGTGGTTCCATGTGATCAAGGCCCATAATGAAAAGGACCAAGTATGTGCAAGAACCACAAGGGATGATACCTCAATTGCGCAGATAATGACAAGTGGCAGATGCATAAGCAAGCTTGATCGTGAAGAAAGGAAACGAGGATGTCATCGACCAACTTGTCGACATACTGTCTGTGTAGGATGAGTATAAATAAGAATCCAATTTGGAGAGTTGATGTAATCTTGAAGATGTGAAAGTGGTAAAGATCTGATTTGGTAAGATTCTAATTATTAGGTTATCAGTTGCTCGTGGAACTAGAATAACATAATCTATAAAACGATCCAGATGTGTAAAATGAAACACAACAGATGATGTGCATAATGATGTGAATTTATCTAAGATAGATGCAGATCATAGCCTAGGATGCGTAGAATGATGAGGTTTATCTGAGACAAGTGTGTAAGAACATAAAGACAACTAGAGAAATTGGCTATGTGTGAGGAACGCTCCACCAAACCGTAGGCTTCCTTGCTCATAAATCTCTCAGCAAGGTGCCACCCCAATGTTGAGACTATGAATTCACTGAGAGAACACTCAAGGTTTTCAAAGGATAATAAATAGGTGAACACAGTAATCCTCACTAGGTTTCTTTTGTAAACTTGTCACTCACCATTTCCACCCAAAAGCAACATCGTTCTTTCTCAATAATTCAAGAATTTGGCACAAACCAGTTACACACCAAATAGTGCATTTCCTTCCTTGATTTCTTTTCAAAAAGAAAAACAATGAAATACCCACACTGTTAAACAATGCTAGAAATTCCAGTACCAAGGAAGGTTCATACACATTTTTTCATCTCACTAGCAATACAGTAATGGATATGAAAAGCCAGTTAATTCCCAAGCAAATCCTAATCAAAGTTGAATCATTAATTCTAGAACTTCCTCCCTCCAACAAGCATAATGGTTAATGTCAAAAAAATGACAAACATAGCTTCCATGTCTCTCCAATTCTTTTTGCATGTTGCATGGCTAACTTCACCCACACATGGTCTCCCAAAATTCCCACGTCAAAATACATGCACTAATTCCCATTTTACACTTAACTAAGGATTATGATTAATCAAAAAGGTAATAATGATTAAAATATAATAAAGGTAATTTTTGGATCAAATTTGGGCTAAGATCATGTTATAACCCCCCTTAGGATATCTACATCCCCCTTTCCTTCTCACTGGTGAATTCATAGTCCCTTGTTTTCTTCGACACTTTCCTCAGCCACAACCAACTATATTTTATATTAATATTTTCATAATACAAATGGTTTATCCCTTCAGGCATTCATAAAAAAACTTTACATCATTACATTAGGGGTTCAAAATTGGGGTGTTGCACTAGGTGAGGAATAAAATTTTACTTTAGTGTTTTCTCAAGTATTTGAAGAGAATCATCCATCAAGTTTTCATTACAAACACTAGCAATCAATGGTTTGTAAGAGGAGACACTTGGAAAACAATGATTCAAAAAAATCCCATGCAAAATGGCCATTGTGTCGCTACATATTTGACTATGTAAGCATAAATGACAACATAGTAGGCTCCTAAATGTAGCATCCTCATTCATCATTCCATCCATAGGAGGGGGTAGTTATGAATTTCATGTTTCTAAATTTCACCCCATGGAAAACATAAACTAAGAAATGCATGTGTAGGTGCATGCATATAATAAACAATAGAATTAGCAATTATGCTTCACACGTGCAACATGCATAAATCATCATATTCATAATAGGAAGTAAATAAAACCATTTCTCATTCACATACAAAGAGAATATCCAAGAAATTGGTTGTGTAAGGTGATTTTCCACCCATCTATAGGTATTGAATTCTGATACCACCCCCAAGCTGAGCTATGAGGCCACCAAGAGAAGAAAACTCCTATAGATTTTTTTCTCTTAGACAAAACTCATTTAATTTCATGCTTGGCCAAACTACTCAGCACTGAGCAATTACATGAATATCACTAAGTAATCCTAGACATGGAACTCTCCTTAATGCCCCACACAACACAAGGAAGTCATTTCCCTTCACTGCTCCATAGTTCCCTCAAGAAATACAACCCTATAGTGCTTATCAACGTGTGAAGAAATATTACAACCTATTATATGTTATTGGAGAACCTCCTATAACATCAGTTCATGGCTACTCAAGCTTCTAGGAGTAGAAAATACACAATGAGTAAGGGTTCCTATCTTACCCAACCTCTATGCTCACCTACAACCATCCTCTTTACTCTGATGTCTGCAATTTCCCTCTTCACAATGCTAATTTGTAGTTAATTCACAGTTTGGTAATACACAATGGAGAATACAACATGCTACTCCACATATTGTAATAAATGTATGGAGAATGAGTGATAGACTCCAAAGGAGATGATAGGATGGTAAAAATACACCTAACATTAATTATGACCATAGAATAAAGGACTCTTAGAATTGTCATAGAATTATATTCATCCCATGCTTCCATAACTACATAGGGAGAATTTTCCCACCAACCTCACACATGCATTCAATGATTTGATTTAATAATTCAAAAGGCAGTACTTGGATGAATTAATGCACACAAAACAAAATGGATCAGTTATAAGGTTGACACTTGGCGTCAGAGGATTTAATGTCCCATTGTCCCCCTTTCATCTTCCCCTCTAGTGGAATCATAGCCCCTCCAACGCTCTTTACACAACCATCTTGGACCATTTTATTATTTTTCAACATAATATTTACATAGCTTTTGAGCCATCATAACAAGCCAACCACAAGGTGCATATATAAATATTTACATTATACATCCCTAGTCATTCACTAGTGATGCCTTCTCCTTGAGCTTCACACTAGAAATCTATATTAGCATATTTATATCATTCACATAATTTGATTTAATACATTCCAAGGGTAAAAAATGGTGATATTACACTAAAGTTGGATTAGGTCCCTTAGAATCCATATTGTCTAAGAGCCATTAGAGTATCCTTGGATGATAAAGTTGGAGAGGATCTTGTTCATGTAAATCTCAAAGGTCTATGACAGTGATAAAATTCTCATTGCCATGTGTAGTAGGCTCAACTAAATTTTTGAATTGTACATCTAGGGATGTGGTAAAATTGTGACTAGATAATTCCAAGGGGACAAAATGAATAAGCCTAGCGTTATTGCTTTCCTGCAGAATGGATCCAAGGAAATAAAAGAGCTAGAAGGTGCTAGAAAGATGGACCACATCAGCTATAGGATTTGTATAAAATGTGAAGCGTATAATACTTTTAAAATCATGGTGTGTGCATGATTTAACTATGAACAATCCCTTGAAAAAGTATTCGAGGATCGAATTATTTCTTTCTCAACATAAGTGTATAATTGAGTACAATGTCACTTGAGATAAAATTATGATCACTTGCATTCTTCAAAACAACATAGCTAGTGTGATAAATAACAAAGCCCCAAAATATTCATCAAGAAATACCAGTTGTAATGTCCCTTTTTAGAAATTTATTAAAATGGTAAAATTTTCAATTTTTCCACTAGTTTGACCCTTGACTAGTATTGGCCTCTTGATCTCCAAATGGCTCCAAATGATCCCAAATTGTTACAGAAGGTATATGGATAGTATTAGGACATGATTATGAGGTTCATGGATGCTTTAAATTATTCAAAAGGATTCTTCAACTCTCCTTTCAATTCTGGCCAATGTAGGGAATTTGACTAGCAATTAGGGGTTCAATTCCCCAAGGGGTAGGTGTTGGAAATGGCTCTCCAAATGCTACGGGACCCTATAGAATTTATGAACAGGAGAAGGGGATATATAGGGGACATAAATATGTTCTCATATGCATCACTATTCAATTTATTAAGTCTTCTACAACCCTCTCAAATCAGATACAAAAAGACTAGTTTCGACCTTGGGGGAAATGATAGGCAATCTTCTCCAAATGCTATGAAATTGAACAATATGACTCCAAAATCTTATGCACTGAACATGAAACTTGTATAACATATTATTAATAGTCCATACATCATTAAATCATCACAGGTTCTGTTGGCAAAGGATTAGTCTGCATAAAGTGCGGAAGCCGACAGGGCGAAGAAAGACCATCTGCGGAAGAAAGGGTCATTCGCGGAAGATAAGGAAGTGCAAGTTTAGATAGTTTGTTAAAAATGGGTCATATGGACCATTTTGTAACCACTTAGTGTCATATAAATAGGAGTATGATTGTAAGCCTAAGGGAATCCAGTTTCCGATCGATCTTTTGAGTTTTGATCCAGTTTTGATCTGTTTTGTATCCGCATTATGATGTATTGACTGTTCTGCGAAGGCCATTCCGCGAGTTTTAATGAATGAATGAAGATGTTCGACTATGGTTTTATATTTTGGCTTTTCTTCTTCTAGATGGTGAATACAAATTTTTGCGAAATGTTTAATATTATGTGATTGGGTAGTTTCTATTCATGCGAATGTCCATTATGTATTGAATCTGCGAATGATGAATTGTTAGCATAATGCGAAAGGTATAATATTTGGTTTTTGCAAGTGCAATGTATGTTTGATGCATGTCCTCAACTCCACTGTGGAAACTTGGTTCCTGTAGCCCCCTTATTCATCTCGGGTGAGACTTCACTCGCTTTCCGAGTATTGCTGGAAAGGGTAAAACCTTTCTGGGCCAGTGCGTAAGGGAGTTCTGTTGATGATTTGTTGACAACAGTGTGAAGTGAACCCCTATCGACAGTCACTATGTCAACAAATGGTTCCATTTCCGAGACCTTGAAGAGGAAAAGAAGAGGATATGTTGTGGCACCCGACGAAACCGAAGATTCAAGAGTGGTTTGACAAAAAGATGGAGGAATTCGCAAAAGGAGAACAGAAAAACCCTAGACAGATGGTAAACAGTTGGTTGCAAAAGTACATTTATTCAGATATCCACAAGATATTTTTCTGCAAATTCCCAGTACTGCTGCACAAGTGGTTAGCACAACTAACATTTCAGAAGAACCATTTCCAAAAGACTGAGCCTGACCATTGGACTCCAGAACTGATTCAACAGTTGAAACATGTCGACAACAAAGTATCAAGGGCTGTCGATTTCTGGGTGGATAGTATCCTAGAGGGATATATTATTGAGTTCGCAGTAGACACAATCAAATTGTATAGCGACGCGGAAAGGAATTTCTTCAAGGGACTGAGGGGAAGGTTCTTACTGTTGCTAAAACTGTGGATTAAATTGCTTGTCTGCGAAAAGGGCATATTGAGGATGACTTCCGATGAGTAGAAAGATCAGTGTGCGGATATTGTGGGTATCGCGTGAATGCGGATCCGATAGAAAGATGTGGGGTAGATGGACATGAGAAATGACGAGTTTCTAAGGGAAGCTAACAAAGAGTGTGATACCTTGAGGAGTGGGGTGATATTCCGACGTCCTATGAAGAAGAGGAGGACTGAGAGAGAGTCTCCTGAGAGGACCAAAATGGAAGACTGCGAAACAGGACCACAAGGGAGGAAGCGACCTTATTGTGACGAAGACGACGACCAGGATACCCCAGAAGCAGAAGAGGGACGGATCATAAGTTGCAACATACCTGCAACCCCTCACACTACCCAGAATTTCACAGGAAGAAACACAATCTATTCACAAAGTTTCCCTGCATGCAATGGTAAAAGTAGTGCATCAGTAAACAATAACAGTAGGAATGTTAGAATGGAAAACGACACAAAAATACCCACTTTCTAGTGGAACGGGACTGCGGATCATGAGTAGTATTGGTTTCTTTACGAAGCAGTATGGACTGTGAAGCAGGTCCAGGATGAAGATATTAAAAAGGGATAGCTAGCGACAACCCTTAGGGGTTGTGCGCTAGATTGGTTTATGAAGTTTACAAGGGTTCCAGCAGGAACACCAGCCAAGTCATTGGCGCAGATCAAAGTAGGAATGGTCGATGAATTTAGAAATCCAAAATAGGAGTCCCGGTATGTCACCGAGCTCAAAGAAATCAAGCAGTACCCAAATGAGCTAGTATGGGAATTTTATCAGCAGTACAAAACGTTGATATCGAAGGTAAGTTTTGGGATAAATGATATGTAGGACAAGGAGTGGTTTATCGCAGGATTGGTACCACACATCCACGGACCACTAATGCAAAAGAAGGTTGCAACCCAAGCCTAAGCATTGGAGATTGCGATGAAGCTCGAGGCTTCACCAATCGGATAAATGGGTTTGGGCATGGATCGAATACAAGCGCAACTGGAAAAATGGACGATCCAACTACAAGACATGAAGAAAGAAAAAGAGGCCCACGAAGACATCTGGTGCACTAGGTGTAGGACAGAAGGACACCACAACGATCATTATCAGAATTTTGAGAATACTTGCAATCAGGTGCACCAAATCCCCTCAGTCAAGGAGGGTTGCTTTGGTGTCATGATTTCTAGATGAGAGGCCGTCGACCAGAAGAGTGTGTGTACCTGCAAAAGATAGTGTCGAAACCAACAAACTTGTATTGCAAGATCTGTAAATCAGTTGGCCATGATGAGAACGACTGCAGAGCTGATGGCCTACTCCAGGAGAGGATTGCGGCTACATACTTCATGACAGGAGAAGAACAACCACCGGATCAGCAACAACAGCAGTATAATCAACCATCGGCCCAATATAATCACCAACCGTAGCAGTATGATAAGGGGCAGTATGGGAAACTGCAGTATGGTCAGCCACAGTATCCGACATCGTAGTATCCTACATCGCAATACCCACCATATGGGCCACCGCAACAGCTGCAGTATGGACAACCGCAATACCCACCATATGAGCCACCACGTGGACTCAGGTGGTAGAGGAGGATTCTACGGAGTTCGGGGTGTTGGTGCAGGACTAGGAGGAGCTGTTGGACGAGGATGAAGACAGATTATATGTTACAATTGTGGGCAACAAGGGAACTATCAGAGGGATTTCCTGAATCCAACGCCATAGTGCACTTATTGCAGCGCTGTGGATCATGGCGTTGAATACTGTCCACAGCTCATTGCAAAATGGCAGACCGAGAATCTTCCACCACCTCCACAGAACCAGAATCAGAATACGCCATCGGCTGTACAGAAGATATCAGCGGAGGTTCGAAGCCACACTACGACTATTGGAGTAGTGACATGAGGAGGAGTTGTGGCAGGAGTCGATAGGTCACATGCTACTGTCCAACCAACAACATGGAAGCATGTCACCTTTGATGTGAAAGTCGAAATGGATGTTTTCTTGTAAGCACATAAGGAAATGAGACAGAGGAGGCAGTTACCTCTTCAAGAAGAAGTTATCTACAATATGCCACCGACGTTCGACACAACAAAGTCACGGAGGAAGGATAACAACTTAAAAGCCTTCTTAGAGAGTTTCCTGGAGTTGGAAAAGGATCAAGATGCGCTGGAAGAGATATCCAACCTGTTAAATCGACGGGAAGGTACACGCCAGGAGGAAAAGTTCGATCGCATACATAAGAGGAAGACGGGGAGAGAGATGCGAATGTCGGCACAAATTAGAGCATTTGATGTCGACTCAATTATCTCGGACCTGGGGTCAAACATCAACATTCTGGCCAAGCAGACATGGGAAGCAATGGGGATACCATAGTTGGCCTGGTCACCGATACAACTGCAATTAGCAAATCAGAGTAAGGTTACCCCACTTGGTCAGGTGTGCCAGCTTCCAGTTGAGATTGAGGGCCTCAAGACTTATGCCAATTTTTATGTAATTGAAATTGTCGACAATACCAGCCCCTACCCAGCACTTCTAGGGGTAGACTGGAAAATGGATAATCTAGCTATTATCAACTTCAAGAAGCGGACTATGTCGTTTGAAAATCACGAAATAAGGGTCGTCGCACCTCTCGATACTGCAGAAGGGTAGCGATACATTGAACCAGCGAGAGATGAATTTACGGAGGATGGGATAGCGTATACAACATATCCGAAGATTACATTAATCCCACCGCAGATGGAGAATTGGGATGGCGCAGTGCCAGTTCGGAATCATCGGATTCAGATGAAGCACTCGAGAATTGGCAGAACCAGCTGCATGAAGTATCATTTAGGAGGTGTGCAAGCATTACTTAGTCACTGCGAAGGGTAGCCACAGATGAGTGCGAGCTACCAACATATAACTAAGGATTTCCTAATTTGGATACATTTCTCACAGAATTTGAAGAAAAAGTAGCGGAACCGCAATGTCTATTGGACTTGGAGGAAGCCTTGAAGGCTACTCGTGTGCACTGGTGGGCGGCGCACAAATATCATATCACAAACTGGCCACTATGTCGACACCTCATGATGGTGAGGTTCGGCGATGTGGAAGGATCTAACAGGAGGAAGTTTGATGGTAGAAGTGACCTGAAGGCGCATTTGGCTAAATGCGCAAGCAAATGGGGATTACGAGAGAAAGAGGAATGGTTCCATGTGTTTATTCACACATTGGATGAAGTACCACAGAGTTGGTATGTCGCAACAGAGATGCGACACGGGATGACTTCTTGGGAACAGTTAAATTGGCTTCAGCCAAACATTTTGTTTCTCGGATGAGAACCCCTTCATCCATAGTGCGTTACAGGTGATCCAAGAAAAGGTTTTTGAAGCAACACCGACAAAGCAACCATTAGATCTTCAGTGGAATGCGACACCAGAAATGTTGATGGAGTGTTATAACATCATAGGAGAGCAGGATGATGAGGATGATATGAGGGCTACGTATGTACCGAAGTCGGAAGGAAGTCGCAGTGTTGAGGCACCAGAAATACCTTCCGACAAATTCCAGCAACCACTGAAGATCAAGAAAGTAAACATTGGGTCGGAGGAGAAACCGAAGTTTACAAGCATTGGGGATTATTGGGATCATTGACTCAACTATTGCGAATATGACTGATCTGTTGCATGATTTTTAGGATTTTATTCCCAACGAAATTCTCAGAGATGAAAGGAAATTCTAGGGACTTAGGCGAAATGAATATCCCCCTGAAACTAGATGCGAAGCCAATCAAGCAGCAGCCCTACCGGTTGAATCCAAGGCACAAGGAGAGAGTACAGGACGAGATTGAAAGAATGCTGGAAGCATGAATTATAGAAGTAGTAGAAGAATCATAGTGGATCAACCCGATGGTGTTCCAGGACAAGAAAACTGGCGAAGTCTGAATCCGTGTCGACTTACGGAAGTTGAATGATGCATGCTTACATGACCCATTCTCAACACCATTCACGGATAAGGTACTCGAAGGAGTAGGAGGTCAGGAAATATACTCATTTACGGATGGGTTTTCAGGCTATCATCAAATCAAAATCGTGAAGGAAGACCAACATAAGACTACATTCGTCACAGAATGGGGTTGCTTTCAGTATATAGTGATGTCATTTGGACTAAAGAATGCTCCAACAATTTTTTCAAGATTAGTAGTTTCGGCGTTCAAAGACTACATTCATAAATTGCTTACCATCTATATGGACGATTGGACAGTGTATGGGTTGGTCAAAGATCACGTCGCAAACCTGAGGCTAATGCTGGAATGATGTCGACAGTACCATATTTCATTGAACTTGAAGAAGCGCATCTTCTGTGCTCTGTTCGAGATTTTGTTGGGGTACATTGTCTGCAGGTGTTGTCATTTTTTATGCAAAACAGTTTTGGAACTGCGAAGTTGAGCACAGCTTAGATGAAGACAATTTTTGAGGAGCTGTGAAGTTGAGTGCAGCGCAGTATCGACAAGATGGGAACTGCGCAGCTGAGGTCCAGTTCCGCGAAGTGCCAGCAGGGAACCTATTTTGGGTAAAGAATGAAGGGAAGGTCAAGCTGAGAAAGCAACCTGTTCGGTTGACATACTCCAAGATTCCCAGCAGGCAGGTAAGGAGTTGTGCGGAAGGAAAGCAACCGGTCACACGAGCATAGGAAGCACGACGTGGACCGGCCTCACAAAGTAGTTAGAGAAGGAACGGTAGGGTGAAAGAGGCAGTCGGCATGCGGTCGACAGGGCAAGCTGAAAGCGACGTGACCACGCGCAGAGGATGGCCACGACGAGGAAGTCGCTATCAGAGCCAGCAGTCCTGGTTAGCGGAATAACCATGATGGTTTTTGGTAACCTTAGGGTTTTTGAGCCTATGCATTGTAAAGACGTGACCAAAGGGCACGACCTATAAAAGGGCACATTTTGTAATGGAAAGGGTTAAGCTCTCATTGGTAATCGTTAATATTCATTGAATATCTGTAAGGTTGAATCTCCTGTTTATGAATTGTAATCTTTGTTGTTGAACATTGATCTCTATGAGAGAATATTGTGAAGGCTCTGCATGCGTAGAGACCTACAGAGAGAGAAGAGAGTATGCACCTGAGTGCGCAGATTGGAACTATTGTACCCTTCCCAAAGATAATACAACAACAGTTCCTGTGGACGTAGCTCCCATCCTGTGGGTGAACCATGTTAAATTCTGTGTTATGTGATTGCTATGTGTTTTGCATTTGTGTCTTTACTTATGATGAATGGTTGAGTATTGTTTATGAGATTATGTGCTTTGCTTTTATATGTATTCTCCATAAAGATGAGATGGGAATAATATTTTAAGTAATCACATGTATGAATGAATGCCAAATGCAGCAGTATTTTGCAGTTAGATGAATGCATGGATTAGTTGGAAAAACATGTAGCGCAGCACCGGAAGTGCACAGTGACCTCATTATTTATTATAGTGTATAAGGTTGCAAGGTTTTGTCTATTATGCTTGTTGAATACATCTTATAACACTAAGTAAGATCTGTTAAGTGGTATAAGTTTTAGTAGCAAGCGCAGTCATCAGTTGTGTTTTCCTATCGTTGAAGAGTCACCCTACATCGTGCAGTCCTTGGATGCACAATAGTATAAGCGTTCGTCGCAAAGGAGCTGAAATTCACGCAGTCGTAAGTACGCAACGCGAGTCCTATAGCGCACTGCTTGCCAATATGTTTAAAGACTCATCACCTGGTTGTGGAAACCTGATTCCACAACCCCCCCATTACTTCGCCTCAGGTGAGACCTCATTCTGTTCGCAGATTGTTGCCGAAAGGGCCGGTGAAAAGGGGTTTTGTTGGTTCCTTAGACTATGCAGAACCTAGGTCTTTATAGAAAACCTCAAGAACAGTTATACAAGCCAAAAAATGGTTCCGTTTCCACGTTTGAACTGGTGATGAGTATCAGCACTGAAACTTGGAATCTAGACAAGAAAGAAATCTGGGATTAGTGTGATAATACAGAAAGAGATTTTTCCAGAAAGGAGAATAGACATCTGCATCTCTCCGACGTAGATTGGTTAAATAAGTACCTTTGGAAGGACATTCACGAAATTTTTTGGGCAAGTTTTGGAAACAAATTGCACGAGTGGATATCAAGGCTCGCAGAGCGAAAGAACTGTTTTCAGCCAGAAGGAGTACCTACCGAGTGGACTCCAGAGCTCATTTAGAGGCTTAAAGAAATAGGTAGCCCACTCTCACAAGCAGTCAATTTTTGGGTTGACAGTATTCTCGAAGGCTTCGTGACAGAGTTCATAGTGGACATGCTAAAATCCTACAATGCAGCAGAAGCATAATTTTTCAAAGGGTTCAGAGGTAAGTACCTGAACAATCTGAGTTTATATATTAAAATGATTTTAGTTGAGAAAGGTGTTTTAAGAATGCAGTAAAATTCCTAGAATATTTTGAATCTGTAATGGTCAATAGCATATATAGTGATTTGAATGAAGAGACACACAATTTGAGAAGTGGGAAAAGATATAAGTATACTACCAAGAAGACTTCCAGTGAACATGGACTCCGCGTAGACACTAATTTAGAAGTTGAGCCTGATATCCAGACTGCACCTCCATCAACCACCTATCATCCTATTACTCCGCAAAATCCACCGGTTGTGAACACCTTGCTTCCTATTGCACAAAATCCACCGGTTCAAAACCCTCCAGTGGTTAACATTCCTAATCCGCAGAGTGTCAATACCAATAACACTACGGGAGTGAGTACTCAAACCATTCTGACTGAGAATATTCTGATTCAGAACATTCCGCGCAGTACCATCCCTAACACCACTCAAAACCCTGTACCACCAAGAAGAAGGATGACTGATGATATTAAGATGTCGATATTCAAAGGAACGGGTCTAGAGGACCTTGAGCAACATTGGTTTCTATGTGAAGCTGTATGCAGTGTCAAGCAAGTTCAGGATGATGCTGTGAAGTGAGCGCAGCTCATCACCACATTTAGAGATCAAGCCTTGAATTGGTTCATGAAGTATTCTCAGGGACATAATAGAACCTTAGTGGATATCAAGGATGCACTATTGAGCGAGTTCAAGAAACCAAATTCAAAATCCCAATGTATAACAGAATTGAAGGAGATTAAGTAAAAACCTAATGAGACAGTCTGGGAATTTGACTAGAAGTTTGAGACATTGCTAGACTAGGTCATTTTTGTCATAGCACCACAATAGCACCAGGAATGGTTCGCAAGCAGAAGCCCTGGAAGTTGCGATGAAGCTAGAAGCTTCACCAATTGGAGAGACTAGCACTGGAATGTCTCAGATTCAAACTCAGCTAGCTACCCTGACATTACAGTTGCAGGACATGAAGAAGGGGAAATAACAGAGACAAGAAGTATGGTGTACAAGATGCAAAGGAGAAGGAAACACCAAGGATCACTATCCTTTGTTTAAGGAATACCTTAACATGGGAGCACCAAATCCACTGAACTAGAACCAAGGGCCATGGTGTGAGATTTGAACCAGAACACCGGCCATAAGACTGTTACTTAATCCAAAAATATGTAAGAACACCTAAAAATTTGTATTGCAATTTCTGTAAATCAGTTGGACACGATGATTCCAACTGCCACGCATATGACCTCATGATGGAAAGAAAGAAAGATATAGAGCATATGCATGGTGGAGTATACAGAGTCCAAGAAGAAACTCCACAGAACAAGGATAACGCGCAGTATGATCAAGGTGCATACAGAGGCCGCAAAGGATACCGCAGAAGAGGAAGAAATACTGGTCCAGGACAAGGAAGAGGAAGAGGCCAGATGATCTGTTATAACTGTGGCCAGCCAGGTCACTTATCTAGATATTGTACCAATCCATGTACTGCCTGTAATGATTGTAAATCTTGTGATCATGTTATTGAAGCATGCCCAGTGTCAGCAACAAAAATGCAGAAAAGAAAGCAAGATGTACCTAACCCAAACATTCAATTGATCGCAATAGAGAAAAGGACTGCAGATCCCAGTATTAATGTTGTGACGCGAAGTGGCGCCGCAACAAGAAGAGATAGGAAAGCAAAATCTTTGACTTCTGGAGGTTTTGAAACTAAGCAGACCCCTCTTGAAACGATATGGATTATAAAATCTAGTGGGAAGACACCTGTTTTTAACCTAGAGAATAACAAAGAAGTCTTTGAAGAAGCACGGGACATATTTAAAGATCCAGCACCTATGTCACCAAGAATCCCATTGCTAAGTGAAACAACGCATATGGAAGATATGCCAGCAGCGTATGTCCAAACCAGGAACGCAACAGAGACAGGCACCTTTGTTGCGCAGTTCCTACAAAGCTGCATGAAACTATTGAAGACAGCAGATGTTGTAGTAGAATTAGAAAAACTGTTAAACCAGTATGAACCATGTAGTGAGAAGGATACTTCCCAGAGCACAGTTCATCACATCAAGAGCCACAAAAGAATAGGTAGAGAAATGTGGCTCAGTGCACAGATAGGAGATTATGATATAGACGAGATAATCCTTTATTTAGGATCAAAGGTAAATGTCTTGACTAAGTAGACATGGTAGTATATGGGAAGACTAAAGTTGCAATGGTCACCCATATAGTTGAGATTGGCCAACTAGCAGAAAGTCATACCTTTTAGGAGACTAGCCAATATTATTGTTGACATCGATGGAGTGCAAAGTCATGTAGACTTCGAGGTTATTGAAATTGTGGATGATAGTCAGCCTTATCCAGCACTATTGGGTATAGACTGGGCGATGGATAACCTCACCATCATAAACTTGAAGACCAAGAATATGATCTTTGAAGGGCAGGACATCAGGTTCATAAAAGAATTGGACCCTTCTCAAGGAGAACGATACAGTGAGACGATTCAGGAAGAATCCATAGCAGAGGATCTTGATCGCATTTACAAGATGACTGCGAATCAAGATGGCTACATTAATCCTACTATGGATGGAACACTTACACTAGCAGATTTGAACCCAAAATACGACGAGCAAATCCGACGACCTCCGACGAAATGGACTGTGTCGTCGGATTTTTCTCTGAAAATTACTTTTTTTTGTTTTTTTTTTATAAATTTTGAGAGGTGCCCATCGAATATCCGACGTACTTTTGAATATCCGACGAGGCTGGCTGGCTATCCGATGGCTCTGCTAATATCCGACGCTTTGGATGTTGGATAACCGACGTCATTTTGAACCCAAAGAGGTCGGATATCCAATGGATCTTTTCCCAACGGTCACTAGATTAGTGTCGTCGGAGATCCAACATAGCTTTAACTTTTTGACTTTTTCAATTTTAAATATGAAACCATTCCGACATGTTTTCCATACCAGTGACGGTTTGCGGATGTGTTTTTTGATCGGCAAACTATTTTTCATTGTTTTTGTCATTCAAGTGATCAAAGTACTCTGGAGATTCATTTTCTAAGATCAATAATCTTCATTTAAGCACGAGAAAATGTCAACTACGAATATTCCTGATCCAGACGAACAAAATCGACAATTGCTTGCTAGATTGTGGGAAGGAGTTGAAAGAAGGGGTGATGGTAAATGCTATTGTCCATGTAATCAATGCAGAGGCTTTAAGAGGAGAAGAATTTTGATCACAACAGCCATAGAACATTGTAGGGAGCATGGGCACGCCGAGGGGGGACATGAATACCATCCATTTGTAAGTTTGCATTATATATGTTTTTATTTTGATTGCTTTTGTAAATTTATGTATTATTATAATATTTCTTATTTTTTACCAACAGCACAATTGGTCGTTGTTCTTTTCATCCCAACAGTACAAAATTTGTTAAATTTTTAATGTATCACATAAATTTTTACATTTTGCGTTTGAATTTCTTATATTAACTTTTATCTATTGATTGTTGCATGTAATTATAAAGGAAAGACATCCTACGGCATATCGTCCGGATCAGCAAGTGCTTCTAGAACAAGTACAGGAGGAACATGGAGCTATGAATATTAATGGAGAACAAGTTAATGATCACATTGAAGAAGATGATCATACTGATAACATCGTTGAAGATGATGTTACAAATACTTTGATCCATGATTCATTTAATGTTGGAATGGATGACGATGATGATCATGAAAATGATGAACATTTTGATGATATTCATGATATACCTCTTCTTGACAAGGCATACGAACCCCTTTATGACGGCTCCAAGACAAATCTTCTCTCTGCTATATTGTTGGTAATGAACTTGAAGGTTATGAATGGTCTTTCAAACATATCAGTTACACGGATGTTAAGGTATGTAATATATTCCATCACAAAATATATATGATTGTCATGTATTTTATTGTTAATTCATATATAAGTCAAATTACTACGGATGAAATTTGTTTCATTAATATTATTTCTATATTATATTAACTAGATTTTTATTTTAATTTGTTGTAGCATGATAGGTGAATATTTGTTACCACCTTCAAATATTTTACCTCGCACATATCGAGATTTATCTGCCATCATGAAAGAAATTGGAATGCAGTATGAAGCAATTCATGCATGCCCCGATGATCATGTTCTTTATTACAACCAGCATGAATTTGCAACAGAATGTCTTGAATGTCATATCAGTATATATCGCACGGTTCAAGTAACTAAAAAGGTGCCTCGCAAGGTTCTACGTTATATTCCCATTATTCCCCGTTCGCAACGACTATTCAAGTGCAAAACCATAGCGCAGTTTATGGATTACCATGCATGGAACAGAATTCAAGATGACATTATTCGGATGCCTGCAGATGGGTCTACATTTAGAGATATGGAGGAAAAATGGCCTCACTTTAAAGACGAACCTCGTAATCTTAGGATTTCTTTAGCAGCAGATGGTGTCAATCCTTTTGCACAGATGATATCTGTTTACTCAGTGTGGCCTATTTTTGTTATCAACAACAACATTCCTCCATGGTTGACAATAAAGAGGGAGCACATAATGTTGTCGATGATTATTCTAGGTACGAACACTGCAGTTTTTTTTATTATAGTGGTATATTCTCATTTGTCGTTTTTTGTCTCATAATGTTATATATATATTTAAAGTTTTTCTATTGTGAAATATGGTTTATATATCTAAACGGTACGTCTCATAATCAGAATATTTATTTTATATGTTCAAATCAATCAGGTAAGTACCAAGTCAAAGATATGAATGTATATATCGAACCTCTTATTGACGAGCTACTGAAGTTATGGAACGGCATCACTATGTATGACTTATCTAGACCAATACAACAAAGTCAATTCCAATTCCATGCAATGCTTGTATGGACAATACATGCAATGCTTGGGTTAACCCATTTCTGTGGTATGTAATTATAAGTTCCACTTTAGTTGCATTTAATTTTACGAACTACTAGTTAATATAATACGCATGCATGTTTTTCAAAATAATCCAGTAATTTTTTATATAATTATAATAGACATTAAAATTGATATTCCATCTTTTTATTTAGGTCTTTAGACATAGGGGAAATTTGCATGTCCAGTTTGTGGTCCTAAGATCAAATCTCGTCGTTCAAAAAGCTTAGGAAATGAGGTGTTTGATGAGTATAGGCACTTCCTCTCCAAGAATCACAGGTATCGAACTACCGAAAAACATCTTTTCAATGGCAAGCAAGAGACTGCATTAAAACCAAAGAGAATGACACCTCAGCTATGGAAGTTGCAATATAATAGAAATCGTCAAGGTACGTATAATCAATCATTGTATATGATCATATTGTATTTTATTATATTGTGTGTTGTTTAGTGTAATTGACATTGATTTAATATTTAATTTCATCATTGTCGTTCATGTGATCATCATGAAGGCATTAACGGGCTTCCACAAGGAATGAAAAGTTATCCTAGAAAATTTAGTAGGTTTCCCTATTATGAGCACCTACAAATTGCTCATCTATTTGATACAATGCATATCGGAAAGAATGTGACTGAAACATTATGGCGAATATTGGATGGAAGGAGTGACAAAGAAAAAATTGTCAAAATTTGCAAAGACATTCAAGATAACAACCATGCAATGAAAGACGTCATTCAATTTCATAGAAACGGAGAGCAAATTAATGTAAACTCACTTCCATGGATGTTAACGGACCGGCAAAGTAATGTTGTAAAAGAAGTCATTCGAAAAATTAAATTTCCCACCGGATTTTGTGCGAACATGAAGAATATCATAACAAAGAAAGGTGATTTCATGGGGGTGAAAACACACGATTGGCATGTCTTCATGAAGGTAATAATTAATATGGTATGCATTTAATAATTATTTTTTTTCTTTTTCTAGTACTCTTTTTTGATATACTGAAACTATTTGTATATTATTGTTACAGAATGTTCTACCTCTCTCTATCCGGACAACTTTGACAACAATGTCAAGCAAATAATATATAGTCTCGGGAAATACATGAGGTAAGTGGTGATTTTTCCATGTGCTTACTGTTTGTTTAATTCAACATAGAACTTATTCTTAATTTGATTTTCATTCTCTACTTCATGTTGCGTAATATCATGACTTTTTTCTTTAATCTCTTGAATGGACGGTTGTCATGTCACTTGTAGATGGTTGTCATCTAAAGAATTCCATAAAGAAGACACAAAGTATTGGAGGAGAGAAATTCCCTGTCTCATGTGTGAAATGCAGAAGCATCTACCTTCAGCATTTTTCAATGCACAGGAACACTACCTCATACACCAAGTTGAGGAGATTGAACTGTGTGGACCTGCGCACTCAAGGTCCATGTGGATGGTTGAGAGGCACTTGAAATTTATGAAGGGTTTGGTCAGACAACGAGCATATGCTGAGGGTTGAAATTTATGAAGGGTTTGGTCAAGACTTAAACATCATCATCGTCGTCGTCGTCGTCGTCGTCATCGTGATCATCTTCATCATCATCTTCATCATCATCATCTTTTTCTTCTTGATCATCATCTTGATCATGATCTTCATCATTCTCATCATCATCATCATCAGCAACATCATGTTTATCGACGTCGTCATCACGGCCACCATCATCATCATCATCATTGTGATCAGCATTATCGTCATCATCCTCACCATCATCATCATCATCATCTTCCTCATCATCATCAGCAATATCTTCATCATCATCGTCATCATCGATTGTCTTCATCGTCATCATCGATAGTCATCATCATCATCGTCGTTGTCATCATCATCGTCATCATCGATTGTCTTCATAATCATCATCATCGTCGTCGTCATCATCGATCATCTTCATCATCATCGTCATCTTCATCATCATCATCATCATCATCATCATCATCTTCATCATTCTCATCATCGTCATCGTCACGGCCACCACCATCATCATCATCATTGTGATCAACATCATCGTCATCATCCTCACCATCATCATCATCATCATCTTCCTCATCATCATCATCGTCATCATCGATCGTCTTCATCGTCATCATCGATCGTCATCATCAACATCGTCGTCGTCATCATCATCGTCATCATCGATCGTCTTCATCATCATTGTCATCATCATCGTCATCATCAATAATCTTCATCATCATCATCATCTTCATCATCGTCATCATCATCATGATCTTCATCATGATCATCATCGTTATATGGTATCCGACGTAGTTATTACCTAGAAAAACCAACGGTGTTTGTCGTCGGTGATTTAGCGATCTCGTTGGATTCTTTTGAAGTCAGAAGTCTGATATTAGATGCATGCATTGACGGTGTGGGAGGGTTTCAAGACTCAAATTAATGACACTCACCATTGCAGCATCAGAAACCATACCTATAAATTAAATAATGTGATACATGGGGCCAACATTGAAATTTTTTAAATATGTGTTGGCTTGGACTGAAATTTGGCATGGTTAGACTAGATGCATGCATTTACGGTGTGGGAGGGTTTCTAGGCTCAAAAATGATTGACACCAACCATTAATGGAGCATTAAAAACCATGTAATGATACTCAACAAGGAGTAATTTGATCATCATGGTTTCACTCTGAAATAACTTATTCTTTCGTGGACTCGCTAGTACCATTGCTTATGGACCCTCACAAGGAAATCCTCTTAGGTCGTTGATTGTGTTGGGATAAATCATCACTAACTTGTTTGATGGACCTAATGGTCCCATGATAAACACTCATAACATGTAAACTATAGAGGACATACAAAAAATGGTTGATTCTCTCACCCAATTAGTTAGCAAAATGGAAACAAAGAATCACTTCTCATTTTCCGACCCTTCCAATAGTATGACGCCTCATTTTTCTGAAGTAATTCTAAACAAGTTTGGCGGGTCAGATCTGATTGGTTGGTTCGATCAATCAAATGAAGCACTAACTTTCCCTTAATGTAACATTTTATTACCTAATGAAATTCATTATAGGAGTCATCAAAGTTCATTTGTTTTTTCATAAAAATTAATTGATTATTTTTTAAGCAATTCCTTATTAGTGGTCTTAAAGAGGAAATTAAATCCCACTTAGAGGTGAACCACCCTACTACTTGGTTGGAGGACAATAATATTTATTGTCATGCCTGTGTTATATCCTATGCTCAGTCCAAAATCCCCAACTTTATTTCATTTCCTTTCCCCAACTATGGTGGCTCTTCAACAACCTCTTCCACCTTTCAAGGTCCATAAGTTGGCATAGGACAAAATGGAGGAACATCAACTTAAGGTTCTATGCTACAATTGTAATGAAAGATATTCTCTTGAGCATAGATGTAAGGAACATCAATTATTTGTGGACATATTTGAGGACATTTATGATGATGAACTTGATGGAAGAACTCAAAAGGAATCCCCTCCCATCATTGAGGAAGTTTTTCTTCCTAACCCTGTGAAGAACCCTATATCTCCCTTAATTATTTGACTAGTATTTATTTCTCCTCATTAATGTTCAAATGGTTGATTACTCCCAGAAAACTAACATGTTTTCCATTGAAACGGGTGGGCGTGATATTGTTCTAGGTGTGAATGGATAATACGATTATGTCATATCACCATGGATTTATTGGAATTACAAATGAGAGAGCATGATCATAGCATCTCATTGCTTCATCGACGTATCCTCCCATCCAATGTGTGATCATATTGTCATAATTTTGAACAAAATAATATATGAAATTAAAAATATTGTATCATTGTTTTTAAGCCCCTTGTATATAACAATTAAAAAAAACATTATATATAACAAAAAAACCAATTAAAATTAAAAAAATGAATATATAATAAATAGAATTTAAACATTAATTAAAAAAATTACAACATAAATATATAACAATGGTTTTTTAATTTGTTATTAATTAAATATATGTATAACATTATATATAACAATTAAATTTTAATTGTTATATATAATGTTATATATATATTTAATTAAAAAAAACAAAACACAAACATTACATAACATATATATTGAACAAATATAAAAGCCGACGGCCATATGCATTTCACAAACCTGCGATTTGGATTTGGAGTGACCTCGACTGACCTCGATTTGGAGTAACCTGTGATTTGGAGGGACCTCGATTTGGAGTGACCCTCGATTTGGAGCTGCGCCTTTGCGATTTGGACCTACGCCTCTGCGATTTGGACCTGCTATTGATTTGGGTTGGACTGTTCGATTGTGGCCGGAGAGGCAGTTTGTGATTATGGCAGGGGAGAGGGAGTGGCCCAACGACCAAGCAGTGGGAGTGACCCAACGAGCAAGCATTGGGAGAGGCGATTTGGAGTCCAAGAAAATAAACTATAAGAGTTGGAAATGCCTCCCACGTCCATGAGTACCAAGCCCTAAATTGTTTTGATTTGACAAATTTATAAATTTGGTAGCCAATCACTATGGTTTCATTGCTAATTCGATCTTCTAAGAGGGTTTCATTGCTAATTCAATCTACATTGGGGTATTTTTATCTTATTGCATCTACTGTTTTTTTTAGTTTGATGGGTGAATGGGGGGGGGCGGGGGCTATTACTAATGACCCCAATAAAGCAGAGTTACCAAGCTCTCACTGTGACTGAGTACTTGTATTCACACAGGCTCGAGTTAAGGTTTCCATCATTGCATTAAAGCACCAATCCGAGCTAACAACAAATAATCCCAATATCAAGAAGCACATCCTTGCTATCATTTCCAAAATCTGTCGTTAATGCTACCAACCATCGATTCTCTTTAATATCATTAGCTAGAAAGACAAAAAATTGTACCACAAACAAGCACCAAAATACTTTCCTATTCAGTCCATCTTTTGCATCTAATAAATTAGTCCCTACAACATGATCCAAGACATTTAATGTAGTCTTGAGATGTTCCTTCACATGAGCACAAAATACCCTTGCAAGGGCAACTGAGTGTTGTTGTGTTAATGCTTTGCAAACTGCAACCATCTGCATAGCTACAAACATCCCTTTTGAAGATAGCGGAATACTTGGAAGAGTCAAGAACCTCATAAGGGATTCAATTCCTTTTTACTCAACAAATATTCTACAAGTTTCAGGATTTTCCATTGCCAGATGCACAAACACCATGGCATGTGAAATGATTAATTTTAGAAAGCGTTCATTACTCATATTTTCAAGAGACAATCCACTAGTTCCAACCCCGTCATTATGCTTATCTTCAGAATCAGTATCCATAGGAACAGGACTATCCAAACTCTCTTTGGCCTCTACTCTTAGCCTATGGGCCTTGCTGGGTCATACGTTGTTGATCCCTGGTGGCTGTCAGCTATTGCAGAAAGGGTTTATTGAAAATATATATGATTATAAGGAAGGTCTAAACTAGCATTATTGATGCTAGTTGTTAGTTCTGTTTAACTTGTTCATTACTTTATTAATGCTATTTTATTTATTGTCCTTGTCTACTTCAACTTTAACACAGGGACCTTTGGGAATGTTAAAGTTGAAAGAGATGAAAATTATGTTTAAATTTATATTACCTTGTCACAATTGTACTATTTTGTTTCTAGCATTGATTTAGGAATTTATTTATGCATTAAAATATAAATATTTTAATTTTCTGCTCCAAACCCTAACCTAACCCAATTTTCAACTCATATAACAAGCTGTAGCCTCTCCTGAGCAAACCTCAGTCCCAAAACAGTCCCCAAGTAGTAATTTTTGTAAACTAAAATCACCATACTTTGAAATTTCCTCAAGTCTCGACATGGAAGCAGCCTCCATCTCTGATTTTGAAATGAATGCCTCAGCCTCCACCAAATTAAATGAATGCCACAAAAATTTGTTGTGAATTGGAGGGATGTTAAGTTAACCAACCAAACCGTGAATGCAAAAAGCAAGACTTAAGGCCACCCACATTATAGTTTTAAAGGTTCCCTGTGTTATTAGTGAAGTAGCAGTGAATCCAGATATGACTTGGAGTTTTTTTCATGGGGCCTGTCAAGGCTCCATAGAGTAGTGCAAGATCAGGTTTTCTCTATATATCTCCGATAGCCATTTCTTCATAGATAAATCCTACTTGGGGGATAGGAAAAACAATATGGGTGAGTTCAATTTGCTCTTCTATCTTTTGAAATTTGTAGCAGAATTGGGTCTCACCCAGATTCAAGTCATACGGTCTGCGTGTTAAATAACTCAACAACAAATTAAAGATCAATCTGGTATGGATGTCAACCAAATCATCATCCTCTATAAATTGCCCTGTCTCTATAAATTAGATTGCCCTGATATGCGAAGGATTAGGTTGATAACTATACTACGGCTAAAAATTGCCCTGTCTATAAATTGACATATCCTTCCATGTAGATTATAAAAATTGCAATTAGGTCAAGTTCTCCTTACATGGTTTGGATAAAATTGAAAGCTTCAATTTTCATACAATTAGAAAAGTTTGGGCAGTGTAGAATGTGAGGAATGAGAATGTATCAATCATTGCCACCATATGAGTTTTGAAAGTAAGATTAATTGGCCCCATCCCATTATGAAGTAGAACCATGTGAGATAGATCCTATAACACCATTAGCATCATGATATAAGCAAAATCGAAGTTCCGTTTTCCGTCGAGGCTGCTTGAAGATGATAATTTCCAGAAAGTGGCCCCAGGGTACAAAGTAACGAAACATTTGACGGATTGGAAACGTATATATATAAAAGGAACATAATTATATAGGCCAAAAATTGCGGTTGGTTCCATTTCAATCAAATTTAAATCAATTTGTAAGCCACCTCGATGGAAAACGGAACTTCGATTTTGCTTACCCATTTTTGTTGTTCTGGTTTAGGAAGTATTTCAGGCTATTATGGTTTGTTTTAAAGTCTTCATCTTCTTAAAATTGGCTTTCATTGTATCATTGATCAGGGTTAGTAAATTCATAAAAGGTAAGCATGCATCATCATACTTCAAACTTCAATCAAACCATCATGACTTGGATTGTGGCAATTTTAGTCTTCAACTAGGGTAGTACTGTAGCAGCTTTAACACTTAGAATATAGTAGCTTGGGGGAATTCATGTCAAGGTACTCAATGCAATTTAAAGGGGAAATGATTAGTATTGCTCATGATGTAAAATTAAAGGATGTATTGCTCATGATTAGGATACTCTTGTATTTATAGTCATAAAAAAACAAGTTGTGGTATAGCTTCCCCAGTTGTGGTTACTGTTTTTTTATTAAGCTTATGAAGATTTATATGCAGTTTATTGTTTCTACTATCCCTGTGTTTTTGTGAAGAATGATTGAAGAATGTTATAAGTGTTCCTAGAGAATTATGAACATGGATATGTACAATTCCTTATATTTATTATCACTTTTTTTTATGTGATGAATTCATTTGCTTGACTTGAGTATATCTGAAGCTCTCCTTGAGGTCCCGTGAATGAACTTGAACACTTGTTGCATTCATTTAATTTGAAATAGTAGTTATAGTTTGAAAGAAGTCTCTCCTTACCTTAGCTAGCATTCATTGAAAGGAAAGGCTTATTTTATTCATATGCATTTGCATGGTTTGAGTCAGTCATCACACCACGAGTTTCACTTCCATCACCCGATTGAGTAATACAACCACTAAAATTTACACCCCCTAACTAAACACACCATAACCTCACTTGAGGAAATCAAAAGAATTTGGTAGTTAGGTAGGACACCGGGGATAGGCATCCAAATCATTCCCCCTTGTCATTATCATCTGAGACATAGTTGTTTTCCTCTAGGGAACCAAAATCCTCTAGTATTTGTTGACACGGTCATACACCAGTTTGTGGAGGGGCCTCCTGTTGTTTCAGGGGTTAAACCGCCGCAAGATTGAGAACCGAACGGACTATGTGGAATGCTGCACTCCACTTAGCGTTAAGGCAACATCGATCATTGTCTTCCTTGTATTCTCCTGCCACCATACTGGTGATACAAGGGTGATAAGGCAGAAGTGCCGAAAACCTTTTCCGACGTGTCATGAACGAGGTAGCTTAGTGACTTTTCTACTAGGGCTCTTTTACCCAGGATCCCTTTAGGTAGAGGGATATCCTTCAAATTCGGTCTCTCACTTCATATTGTTCGACTTGGATTTCATCACCTTGCGAAGGATACGATTTGTCGAGGTCTCCAACTCCTAGTTAGGAAGTTTGCTTGCATTTTCACCTTTTTAGAGGGTCTTTTTCTTTTTAGTGCTACTTGTTGGAATTCTGGCCACTTTTATTTCAGCTCGCTTACTGTGACATCGGTCCCAGTATAGTTTTTTGAGCTTGTTTTTTTGGCCTGCGAGCCTTGTCTTTTCATAGCTCCCCTTCTGCACGCTCAGTTGCTTTAGGGTTTTTGAGTTCATACACGGTAGTTACCAATACTTATTTGATGATGTGTGATGTCCTCTTCTCCTAGGTCTTCAAGATGGTTGAGTTAGATGGTCTTCTGAAGGGACTGAACACCCCTTCATGGAGCCACTAACGCTTGACCATAGGAGTGGTCTAGAGGACCACGTGATCACATCACCCGTGTGGACTTTTTCGTTTACTGTGATGATGGTCTTTCAAGTTATATGGAACAATGGTACATTTGAGAGATAGATGAATGGTTGTACACCACTTTGGTCGATTGTCTTATGGTCCTTTCATTTTGTCGATAATATTTTTGTGGTACCTTTCCTTTTACCTTTTGGGTGTTTTACTAATATTGGGATATCATGTGATTTCTACCACCTTTTATGTTTTAGGTCTTGTGGGTACTATGGTAGTTTGTCCACATTTGAGGTACACCCACTTTCTCCAAATTGTTATGTGTCTTTATACCCACTTCGTACCACCCTCCTGACCTTAGTTTGGAAGATTGCATGCTATCATACCTTTTGGTGGTACTATTTGAGTTTCAAGAGGTAGTTACAAGGAGCTATTGCATATATGAGGTAGTTACAAGGAGATATTGCATATATGAGGTAGTTACAAGGAGATATTGCATATATTGATTTGGACCGCCTTTTATGTTTTCGGTCTTGTGGTTATAACTATGGTAGTTTGTCCATGTTTGAGGTAGTGTACACCCCCTTAGTCCCAAGGGTTGTGAGTCATTATACCCATTCTTTTTTTTTTACTTGTACCTTACTGGTTGGTCTTTGTACTGAGCCTTTTTACTGTCACTGAATTTCTTTGATTGACCGTAGCATAGCCCAGTCATCTCTCTCTCTCTGGTTTGTACTAGCCCTATCATAGGTTCACTTGGTTCCTAGAGTTGACTGGCCTCTAAGAGGCACAGTCATTTCTGAAAGTAACTCTTCTGAGTATATTACAGGAAACGTCTACACTAAGGTAATCAAATATGTGGTAAATAGTTTTCATTAAGTAGCCAGGACTTTTAGCATTAGAGGAGATCCTGTAACGTGTATGTGTAGTGTTTCATGTGTGCTACATGTGTGTTACATGTGTGATGTAGCGTTAAATCAAATAGTAAAAAACAACTCATAAATATTGCATGAATTTCTACTCTTAAGAAAGATAAATTGGTCGTCTTCCGATCATCACTTGAATGCGTACATGTTGACAAAGGGAATGAGGATCAAGTAAAATTATAAAAGGCGACACACGTCAACTTTTAAGAGGCGCTATGCCTTGCGGTCGAATCTAAACATTTTTCCAATGGTGCAGGTAGAACCAAACAGGTATTTTTCTAATCTGTCTTCCTCGAGCGAGGGGAGTTTAGGAAGGCTAGAGGAAGGTGAGACATCCAGTAGGTCTAGAAGAATTGTATCAACTAGATGTCAAAAAACCAAAAGAAGATTCCATAGACGCAATGAATTTTTTCACGGTCAAGGGGGGGCATGTTCCTATGGTGATGAGACAAAAGACGACGAAGAGGTGCCCATGAGGTACAGACATTTAGTGAAACAATGGGTACCGAAGGATCTTCCTGTTAAAATATTGTAACTTCAAAGAATATTATATTTGTATATTATTTATTCCGGAGATGTTCCATACCTCCGATGTGATTATACTATGAATCCGGAGATGTTTATTCCTCCGAGAAGTTGTGGTAACTAGGGTTATTAGACCCACCATGTGGGGGTCGTCCCAGTCAGTTATAATGGGGTATTTAACCAAATGGTTAAATACGAGCCTACATGTACTTGTGTAAAATACATATCAGAGTAGTGTATAAATAGAGGAGGTGTGTTCCTCATTATACACACTCACTCACTTGAGGATAGCGCACTTGTGGAGGAGAGGTCTGCTATTGTGGAGGAAGAGATCATGTCTCAGGGTTTCATCTTTGTATATTGCTGGTCATCTATATTGAGGAAGCTTTGCTGGGTTTTCTACCCCATGAGGGTTTCCCAGGATAAATCTCTGTCTCTTGTGTTTATGCTATGCTTGTTGTTTCTTCAGTGATCCTGTATATGCTATTATTTTGAAATGGAATGTAATGCTGCTATTTTCTGTCTTATCATATTAAATATTAACACTTCCTCTACCGAATACTGATTTTTGTGTGAACGAGAGGAGATATCGAATTGCACCGTCGTCGATACATGGTTTCGGGTTGTTTTCCATGGATTGCATCTTGGTCGGTTACGGGACATGTACGGAATTGATGGAGTATGTTGGACCCATATACAACTACAACGATTGGATGCGCCTTGTCCGATATACAAAAAGTATGCGTAGCTATGGATTGTCAACAAACTATTTACAATTGAAAGACAAAAATGAAAATAAAGGAGGAATGTTGTACATGGACGGAAGGCCAAAGGCCACAGGGAATATTGCGGGGTTTATAAATAGTACACAACTAGGGTCTACAATTAAGCAACGAAACTGTGAATTTGAGGGGCGTGAAGGAAACCGTGTTTTTGTAGTTGCTATTAAAACAATATCTACAGGGGACGAGTTGCTTATTAATTACCCTATCAACCGAGTAGATACAAACAAGGTTACTATATAACATTTTACCCAACCTTTTAGTAATAAATTAAACATCATAAGGATTTTTTGTTATTTTATTTCGTTTAAATTTCCCATATTTACTTCGCAGGCCAATGATCGGGATAAATCCTTGCCAACAAATGGTCGGAGGAGAACTTCTTCCTCGACGGAGCAGGTATACATCTTTCTAATAGTACAAATATAATAAGAGAAAAGAGTTTTTATTTGCTTTGTTTTTACATTATTAATAACTTGGTTTGTTTTATATAATGAAATTTATATTTGATGCAGAACGTTGGTCGGGAAATACACCCGTCGAATGCTAATCAAATGACAACACCCTCAGGGCAACAGGTAGACCTAATTTGAATTGTACAATTAAAATATGTCAAAATGTTTTAACATTATATTAATTTTTCAATGAATATTTTGGTTTCGTTTATGTAATTTTCTAGTCTATGTTTTTGATGCAGGCCGGTTCCATAAGGTCGGCCACACCAGGGTCCACGCAATGGGTATACATCTTTGTAATATTAAAAATATAATATGAATAATAATTTTTGTTGATGTGTTTTCTCATGAATAGTTTTGGAATCGTTTAGGTGACTTTCACTATGTTTTTTTATTAGGGTGTTGTTAGGGGCAGCTCCCAGATATTAGCAGATCGGGGCAAGTCGCCTATGACCATTGATCCAATGAGTGGATCGCGATCCTTGACGTCGCAGGTATAATTCATTTCAATTGTACCAATATAATACGTAGCATAATGTTAATTTTGTTATGTATTTTTCGTGTGATATACTGTTTTCGTTATGATAATGTAAACCGTGTTCTAATTTTACGAATCTATCATGATAGATGTGTTATATACGTTAATATAAAATTTGGAATCTATCAGTAGAGAACTCAGTAGTGCTTTATATATGTTTGTTGCAGCCCACTAGTGAATCGCAGTATGAATCAGCATCGCAAGATTTTCCGTTAGACCCTAAAGTGGTAGAGGTGCTTCACGATTGCGAAAAAATTGGTGAAGCCGCACACCCGCTAAAGATGGTAGAGAAATTGTTGAATAGATATACTGCGGAAATCCTTTCTCTAGTAATCCAGGTTCCGCAGACAATCGCAATTAAAGAAAGGATTGCATTGTTGGAACATAAATCTAATAACTTGCGAGTAAGTTGAGGAATCTTGAATCATAGAATAATTGGTTTAAATCTTTATAATTTTCTCTTTTATATGATAGTATTGAACGTATAAGACATGGTGTGTATTTACAGAATTATAAGGGACCACACAATATTGGTCAAGGTGGTGTTGGCCCCAGCGAGGCTCGTGGAGAGACTTCGCATCACGACCAAACGACTCCACGTAGTTCGAATCCTTCACCATTGTTGTCGACCGAATAGTCGGCAACACGTTTTGAAACACCACGGACCCCTGATGTGAGCGCAACAGCTGCTACTAACCAACACACAACGGATCCTCCACAAGAATGGGTCAACACCGAGTCCCCTATCAATTTTGATGTCGAACAAGCTACATTTCTAGGATCTTCTCGTGTCAAAAGCACGGGAACACTGGAGACAACATTTTTGGTGGACGAAGATCTCGTCCCAATAAAGATACCGACGATCCCGAGTAATTAATCATAGTTGATTAGGTTAATTAGTGTTTATAATTTCATTGTAATATATCGATAAAACGTTTTTTATCAACTAATTATGATCATGGCATGATCATTGTGCAGGAAACAATGTTTTCTATAAACATATGAATGACTTTTGCTTGGAGATCTTCAGGCCCACCATCTGATCAAGGTGGGATAGACAACCGAAACATTTAAAAGATGAACTCACTAATTGGTTGGTTGGCCTGTTTGGGGAGAAAACCTTCAGTCATGCCAATGTCTTGAAAAAGGCTTGTCAACATGTGAAGGTTGTCCGAGACCAATATAGGACACACCTCGAAAGAAACCATATGTATGAGCGCCCACCAATGATTCCAGCAATGGAGTGGAGAGATCTAGTGGAAGATGGAAAGGAGAAGGCCCTGAGAAGAGAAGGCAAGCTAACACCAGGCACAGGGAGGTATGCAATACTTTCCGCAATGTAATTCTAAACCTTATTATCCTTGATTTCTATATCGAACTTGGACCATATAACGTATTTCAGCACTTGCATAGGCTACCAGACACATCAAAGGCCACAAAGACAAGACTAGAAAAAGTAGGTCAGCACAAGCTTGGCCCTGGTGGTTATTCAAATTTGGAGGCACGGTTTGTAAGTTTCGAGAAACCAACAATGAATACAAATAATAAATTGAAAATTATTTTTTGTTTTATTGCACCGTAAAATGTTAATTAACGACGATAAGCAAATATGCAAGCCGATCAATTCAATGAAGTACCCATAGAGGAAGACATGAAGCTTGGCTTCCAGGAAGGCTTTGGAGCTGTTGTTGAACGTAGAAGAAGCTTATCTGGGCAGACACAGTCTTGTGGTACCAATCCATCCGGTGCACAGGTATATAGAATCTATATAGTTTAATGAAGATTTGTCGCTTGTGGAATATTTTCGTTCCAAATACTTGATGTAAAATATTGACTCTGTTTTTAACAGGAAAGTAATGATCCCATTAGTGTCGAGGAGGGACAACAACAAATCGATGATCAAGCTTCAAATCCCGGTAATGAATTTATTCATATGCTACAATTTTATGTATAGCATTTCAAATGGGGACCATTAATTGTAACTCACCGTATTTCACTGCAGATCATGTAGAGGGTGAAACTGTACAGGTTGAGACTGGACAAGAACATCAACAACATGATTTGGTCACACCTGGTAAAAAAACACCTTCGTAATGAATTTATTTAAATGAAAAACTTGTCATTACAATAGCAAAATATAACGATGTAACATTTTCACATCGTTGTAGCAAATCCGAACCCCTTGCCGCAAAATCCAGGTCTAGAACAACAATCAGCTAGGATATTGCAAACATCACCAAAAGCGCCTGTTAAAGAACCAAGAAGTGGGAGAAAAAGTCCAGATGATGTAGATGGTCCTCTCATAGATTATATACCACTGAAGAGAAGAAAAACTTATAAAAAGGATGGGAAAAACAACGTCTAAATATTTTTGATAACAATATATCGACCACTATTTTTGGTCTAATGAATGAATGGAATGGTTTAATGAATGTTCTAATGTTTTAATGATTCAGTGTAGTAAACTGTTACCTTCATTGAATTTCAACTTTTATTGAATGAATGTGTTGACTGAATGATTAATGCATGGTGTATTGAATGTTATCTTTTATTGAATGAATGTGTTGATCGACTGAAACAATGGTTTAGTGAATGTTAGCATTTATTGAATAAATAATGGATGAAACTTCATGATGAAACATGGATGAATTTGCACATATTTGTTTTTTTCAAGTACATGCATTGGGTATGGGGAATTGAGAGTGATGTGAGGGGGGGGGGGGCATAAGAGCTTCCACCTTCACGTGGTTGGCCCTATTTGTTAAATTTTCAGAATTTACTTCAATCTGATCTAGGATCTTAACTGAGAGAACAACATGTACAACAAATCTACAGCATATCAATCATGGACACAATAATGCAAGCACAAAAGAGACACAGAGTTTACTTGGGGAAAACCATAAAGGTGAAAAACCCCAATAACTTCCTCAGAGATAGATAGAGCAATGATACAACCGGAATACAAGAGATAGTCTTCTCCTAGCAGCAGAGCCTCCTCCTCCACAAGTGCGCCACTCTCCCAAGTGTGAGTGAGAGAATAGAATGTGTAAAATGAGAGAGACACACTCTCTATTTATACACTAACTTGACTTGACCTTTACTCAACTAGGTCGACCTCAACTTAACCACTTAACATAATGCTGACTGGGCCGACCCCCACTAGGGTGGTCTAATAACCCTTTGACCCACATGGACGACCCCCAATAGGGTGGTCTAATAACCCTTTGACCCACATGACTTATACAGGGCCGACCTCAACAAGGTGGTCTAATAACCCATCAAGTATAAGTTACAACACTTACAATATAAATGACGACACTACCGTATAGAGGAATAATAACATCTCTATAGGAATACAATATACATATATGTGAAATACATTCCGAAGTTACATATACATCAACACTATTCAGTAGAGAATATGAAATTATTCTCGAAACAGAGAGGAGCTCAATGAATGGCTACGATGCTAGCTTTCTACAACCCACTCGCGTGTTGTCTAAATTTTGACAATTTCTTGGAGCTTGTTGTGATTTTTGGTTGCTCCTCATAACCAATTTCCAGTTTCCACAACATCAAAGGTTGAGTAAATGATGCACTGGAATCAATATCCTTAACCTTCTCTTTAATTTCCTTGGAATCAATATCCTTAACCTCACACTAAACCCTTCCAAATTGGTATATTTACCATTCAAGGCTGGCTTCTTCTGAAGCATGATATTTGCAACTAAGCTAGCATACCACATTCAACCTTGATTCATTGTGTATGCATTTCACTATGCAATCGTCTTAGATTCTCGTTGTGTTTTCCCTCTATTAGTTTATCAATTCGGTATGACCCATGCCTGCCGTCCGAGGAGTGTTTCCGCGGTCTTGAGTTCCAGCCTGACAATGGTGACGATTCATTCTATATTTACGTTTCCCTTAAGCTGCAATATGGCAAACTCATAGTTCACTATCAAGATTTCTTTGACCGTCAGCTTTGTCAGAAAAACCTTAATAGTGAACTATGAGTTTTTCATTTGCAATCGAAGGGAAACGTAATACCATGAATTGTCAACCGTTGCCAGGCTTAAACTGAAGACTGTGGAAACTCATTGGACGGCGGAAATTCATTGAATGGTTTAATTAATTTTCTAATGTTTTAATGATTCAGTGTAGTAAATTGTTACCTTTATTGAATTTCAGCTTTTATTGAATGAATGTGTTGACTGAATGATTAATGAATGGTTTATTGAATGTTATCTTTTATTGAATGAATGTGTGTATTGACAGAAACAATGGTTTAGTGAATGTTAGCATTTATTTAATGAATAATGGATGAAAGTTCATGATAAAATATGGATGAATTTGCACATATTTGTTTTTTTCGAGTGCATGCATTGGGTATGGGGAATTGAGAGTGATGTGAGGGGGGGGAGGGGCCATAAGAGCTTCCACCTTCACGTGGTTGGCCCTATTCAATAGAGAATATGAAATTATTCTCGAAACAGAGAGGAGCTCAATGAATGGCTACGATGCTGGATTTCTACAACCCACACGCGTGTTGTTTAAATTTTGACAATTTCTTGGAGCTTGTTGTGATTTTTTGTTGCTCCTCATAACCAATTTCGAGTTTCCATAACTTCAAAGGTTGAGTAAATGATGCATTGGAATCAATATCCTTAACCTTCTCTTTAATTTCCTTGGAATCAATATCCAGCTTAACCTCAAATAAATATAAGTGAACAAAATAAAATGCAAGAAAGAGATTAAACTTGCAAAATATAACACTTGTATTAATAAATTCAAAAAGAGAGAGTAATGTTCATGGGCCTCTTGGAGAGGATGAGCTCCTTTGAGCAAAGCTTCAATACAATAACAATCTTTGACAAAACAATATACATCCTTCTAGTGCTATAAATAGTTTCTTAATAACTACCAAAACCCTAACTACATGCAATCTCAAAATTAATGACTACCAACCACCTACTGGTTCTTATTTAATAAAAATGAGTCTTTTACATTAAGTAACTACCCATTAACTATCTAATGAGCCTTATTCAAAGAATATGATCTCATACATGAATATACAAACTCCTCAGTATACCAAATTAGAGAAGTTAGGTAAGAGTACCTTGACACGATGGAAGCACACTACCATATCTTTGTGATGAATATGCCACAATGTTACATTACTTCCCAGTCCTTTTATTTTTCCATGTGGAAAGCATGTAGTCCATAAAGTATGTTCCATAGACACTAGCACTTGAGACTTAGAGTACAGTCTTTTGTGCCACCTTAATAGGAACCCACTAGCCTGTAGGTCCACTTGAATAATGATTGACTCCGTCGCTTAATACAATGACTCTAATACAATGGCTTTATTACAACGGCTCTATTCCCTTAGGGTACTCCGCTGCTAATACAATGGGAAGAGCATAATGGGGTTCTCAGTTATATATATATATGTAATTATTCTACATATTTCCATAATAGAGATAAAATATATTGATTTCTTGCAATATGAAAAATTTTATTTGAAAAATGCTATTTTTTTTTTTAAATGTAATCGGTAGTCGCTTAACCGACAACCTAATCCGACGAAAGTATGGTAATATCCGACGGTTTTGCAATACTACCGACGGCTCGGAACGTCGGATTTTGTTTTTTTTGTATGGCATACATGTCGCTTAACCGACGACCGTATGGTAATATCTGACGGTTTGGAAATACTACCGACGGCTGGAAACGTCGGATTCCATTTTTTTTGTATGGCATACACGTCGCTTAACTGACGACCTATCCGACTTTTTTCATGGCAAACATGTCGCTTAACCGACGACTAAACCGACGCATAATCGATGGCGAAAAGATGGTAATCTGACTACCTGTGAAGCTGGAGGAAGTCGGTTAACCGACAAGGTATGGTAGTTGAATATCCGATGTCTTGAACTATGTCGGATTTTAGCCAATATCCCATCGACGATAAAAAAGACTGGGATTGTCGGATAGTCGACCATAGGTTGTAGCAAATTCGACTTTTTCACCGTCGAATTTTGGGTCAAAAAAACTTAGTGTTAGTTGGCGATGTGACAGTTCTTGCATCTCAGACTCTGATCCAGGACTGGAAAATTGGCAAATCTGTATGCATGAATTATCTACAAGAAGATGCGCGTAGATCACAAAGTCACTACACTAGATTGGAACCGAGGTAAGTCCAATCCCCACTTATGATGGTTCGACTAATGTTTATTCATTTATTCAAGAATATATTGTATCAATTGCAATTGAACACCACATACCAGCATTAGATATGGCACTGCGCTACACCTTCCAGATGGTGGGCTGCGCATAAGCAAATGTTGACCACATGGGATCAATGCAGACAAATGATGCAAATCAGATTCGTAGAGAAAGTTGCACTGACATTTGAGAAGCACAATGGACAGATGGATCCAAGGGATCAGATTGAAACTTGTTCATAAGCATGGGAAAGGAAACCACAGACAGAATGGGTTCATCTGTTTGTGCACACATTGGAAAATACTCTAGAAGATTGGTACCTAGACATGGAGCTTCGTAGAGGAACTACAGATTGGTCTCTTTTAACTGTGAACTTCCAGAGAAATTTTAGTTTTGAAGATGAAATTCCAAGCATAAATGAAGCTCTGCAAGTTATCAAAGAAAGATTTTTCAGAGAGGAATTCCCAAGTATAAACGAGGCATTTGAGGTCCTAAAAGAGAAGATATTTGAATATATAAAGGTACCTATGAACCTACAACCAGAATGGGGAAGCCAGATAGAACATGCATTTGAATGCTATAACCTCGCTGAAAATGAAGAAGAACAAGAAGAGAGCAATGAGGAGGATCCGTGCAACATAAATATACCTGAGTCCGAAGGAGCACACAATGTAGAGGGACCTCCACTGGAAATCCCAGATATGAGTGGACATGTAAAGACAAGAAAAGTGAACATTGGCACAAGTGAAGAGCCGAAGTTCGCATCCATTGGAGATTATTGGGATGATGCGACGGTTGCACAGATCGCAGACCTTTTGCATGAGTATTAGGATTGTTTCCAACGAAGTTCGCGGAAATGAAAGGAATTTTGGGAGACTTGGGAGTTATGAAAATACCTCTCAAGATAGGCGTGAATCCCATAAAGAAAAGGCCCTATAGAATGAACCCCATATATAAAGAAAGAGTGAAGGAAGAAATTGATAAGATGCTTGATGCAGGGATCATCAAGCCTGTTGAAGAATCGGAGTGGATAAGTCCGATGGTTATCCAAGATAAAAAGACTAAAGGTGAAATCAGGATCTGTGTAGATCTAAGGAAGCTGAATGATGCTTCGCTGCATGACCCATTTCCTATGCCATTTACAGATGAGGTATTGGACAATGTTGGAGGGAATGAGGCTTACTCATTCACTGATGGATTTTCTGGTTACCATCAAACTTGGATTGATCCAGCAGACAGGCATAAGACAACATTTTCCACTGAATGGGGATCATATCAGTATACTGTGATGCCATTTGGATTGAAGAATGCACCAACCATATTTTCCAGAGTTGTGGTGGCTGCATTCAAGGACTTTATCCATAAGTTCTTAAAGGTTTATTTTGATGATTGGACTGTCTTTGGTTTGTTGAAGAACCATTTTGAAAACCTGAGAATGATGTTATCTAAGTGCAGACAACATCAAATTTCATTGAATTTAAAGAAGTGTATTTTCTGTGTACCTTATGGCATTCTTCTAGGACACATTGTGTGCATACAGGGTCTGATGGTTGATCCTACGAAGATCGCAGTAATTGTGAATTTACCTGCACCAACCTCATTGAAACAGCTTCACACCATGTTGGGACATACGGGTTATTATAGAAAATTCATCAAGGGTTATGCACAGATAACCGCACCAATGGAGAAACTGTTGAAGAAGGAAGTGTAGTTCATATGGAATGCAGAATGTGAGAAGCGATTGGACACGCTGAAAGAAAAGATGGTAACTGCACCGATCCTAGTATTTCTAGATTGGGATAATCCATTCCATGTACATGTTGATGCTTCGTCCATTTCACTTGGAGTGGTGCTAGCACAACCAGGAGAGGGAGGCATTGACCATCCCATTGCATTTTCAAGTAGGAAGCTTTCATCAGCTGAAAAGAACTATATGACCACTGAAAGAGAAGGCTTAGCTATGGTGTATGCACTGCAGAAATTCAGGCACTATTTGCTGGGTGCACACTTCTCCATGTACACTGACCATTCTGCTTTGAAATATCTGGCCAATAATCTAGTGCTAGGGGGGAGAATTTTCAGATGGTTGTTGCTCTTCCAAGAGTATGATTTTGAAATTGTGGTTAAGCCAGGCATATTGAACCTAGGACCTGGCCATCTCTCAAGGATTGAGTCAAGCGAAGAGCCCACAAACCTCGAAGACAATCTGCATGATGCACAGTTGTTTGCAATACATATTGCTGATGATTATTACAAATATATTGTAGAATTTTTTACTACGGGATTGGCACCCATAGAGTTCACTACGCAGTAGAAGAAGCAGCTAGTAGTTAGAGCAGCAAAATTCACTATAATCGCAGGTCAATTGTATAAGTTGGGACCAGACGAAGTGCTGCGCAGATGTGTGTTGGAGCATGAGAAGCCATTCATATTGGCTGTTGCACATTCATGTGCATCGAGATGTCACTACGCAGAAAGAGCCACTGTGGAGAAGATATTGAGAGCATGGCTATGGTGGCCTACAATTCATAAAGATTCAAAGGAACATTGCCAGAGCTGCAATGTCTGTCAGAGGACAGGAAGGCCATTGCGACGAGATGAAATGCCATTGAATCCATAGTTTACACTTCAAGCATTTGATAAATGGGCTATTGACTTTGTGGGACCTATTAACCCACCAGGGAAAAGGACTGGTGCGAGATACATTATCACTGCGACCGATTATCTCACCAGATGGGCAGAGGCTAAACCAATGAAGGATTGTAGCGCAGTTACTACCACGTAGTCCATCTTTGAGAACATTCTTACTATATTTGGATTCCCGAAGATTTTGATGAGTGATCAAGGGACCCATTTTTTGAACCAAACTATTGCAACCCTTACTGAAGAGTTCCACATTTATCATCAGAGGAGTACACCATACCATCCTCAAGCCAATGGAATAGTTGAAGCTTTCAACAAGGTATTGGAGAATGCGTTGACAAAGGTGTGCAATGTCAACAATGATGATTGGGATCTACGCATTCCATATGTGTTATGGGCATACAGGACTACTTGCAAGAAGTTGAAAAGCCATGCACCTTTCAGATTGGCCTATGGACAAGAAATTGTGCTGCCTATGGAGTATATTGTACCCAACTTAAGGATTGTTGCATTCACAGGTATGGAAGACCAACAAACAATAGAAGAGAGGCTTCTACACTTGGTTGGATTGGAGGAAGATCGCTTCATCGTAGGCTTCCACCAGCAAGTGCAGAAAGACAGGGAAAAAGCATGGCATGATCACTATATCAAGAACACATCCTTTCAAGTAGGTGATCTAGTCCTCCTGTATGATAGCAAGTTTATGAAATTTCCTGGAAAATTTAAAATGCATTGGCTTGGCCCATATATTGTTATTCATGTTACTAATGGTGGCGCAGTTATGTTAGCCACGTTAGCTGGAGATACCTTACCAGGTTTGGTGAATGGAAGTAGACTAAAAACCTATCGGGATAGTCCTACTTCGTAGAACCCTCAGTGATCAAAAGAAAGGGAAATTTCTAAGTGTCAAGTACAGTTGAAATTGGGCACTATAAATTGGGTAGAGTCTGTACCGACATTTTTGGTACGATACATGAAGTTTGACAGAAAGGATATATGTACCACGCAACTCTAGTTTAGAAGTGAAGCTGTGTGGATTAAAAAAAAACAAAAAAAAAGTAAAAGAAAAGAAAAGAGCACATAGTTCGAAGCTCAAAAGGTAGCTGTACAGATCCAATGCAAAAGAGAAGATGAAAAGTTCAGAAGGAAGAAGAATGACACCACGAAATAACCGCGCTGGGATAGTGACGACCCACTGTGCAGTTCGACGCAATGCTCAAAGAAACTAACCGTTGAAATGTCGATTGGAAAACTAGCCATTATACAGTAATTTTTTCGACGACCGCTTTAGCATTTAATGCTATAATAGCCGTTCTGAAGTAGTTAATGAAGGAAAGGACCCGAATCCTCAACGTATTTGGCCAACGGACATGCCATTTAATGTTTTTCTAATCGTTTATGGGCACAGCTAAGGATCAACTACACCTAAATACCACTGTATTTGAACTCGCGGGCGTTACCTAAGATCTAAAATTTTCCTGCGAGCCATAGCTTGAATTTGCGTACAGTGAGCGCTAAGTGATCTCGTCAGGCTATTAAGAGATTATCCAACGAATGTCTGAACATTCCTCTATTGAGCAAGAATTCACAATCAAGGAGACTGTGAGGGTGTTTTAGTACGGAGGGATTAAAGGGTTGATGAGAACCCCCGCTAAGAAGGTTGTCACAGAGCAAGGGAAAGGTTCACACCGATCGCCATGACATTCCATAGCTATGCAAGCCAAGGGAAAGGAACCAGCGGTGGAGACAACAAAGCTGAAGATGATGAGCTCCACTTTGCCAGAAGTGTCGCTCAGTGATAAAGAAATCCCACTTACTCTGACACCTCAGTATATCTCCCCACGTGCACAGGATGCACCGTCCATTAATCTGGCCAGGAATGCGAAGTATGAGATATCGCTTCATCCAATCCAAGCATGTAAAACCGGAGAAAAATATGTTGGGTAAAATCGCAGAATGTAAGTTCAAGGACCACGAACTAATCCAAATGCAAAAGGACCCGACCGAGCCGAGGTACCAGCAATTTTAGCCAAACCAGTATATGTGATGGAAGAAGGATGTGAAGGGAAATCCTGTGCTGGTCACGCAGAATTGGTTATCTGAAGTAGTAGAGTCAGGATTGCAGAACCTATTGAGGCTACCACACTTTGATCGAAGCCCAGAACTGAATATAGTGGTGCATACGCTCATCTCACACACACACCAAGGTCATCTTTGGTTGGATAGGAACATCGACTTGAATATCGACCTCATCCATTGCATCACAGGGTTAAGCAAGAGAGGCGAGGACCCTAAGCAATTCTTTCAAGGAAAGAGCAGGGACAAGGAGGTTGCCGCAAAGATGAAGTCCACACACAACGTCCCGAAAGGCAAAAGAGGATTCATCACAAACGATATAGCCGAGGATGCTACGCGGTTTGTAACACAACTACTAGCAAGGAAATTTTGTGAAAGGCAAGACCTAATGAGGTACCAGTCGGAGCAGTGCTCCTTGGGGTGAAGGCCGCGACAGGCGAAAGATTCAACTAGTGCCAATACATGTTGAATGAATTTCCAAAAGATGTGCGCGACACGCAGATACATAGCAGCAACTTCCACTATAGCTGGTTGATAGTCTTGATCGCCTTTGTGGGATGGAAGGACCAAAAATACTATGTTGGCCTCAGCACCGCTAGCAAGGATTGTAGAGGATCCAGATATGCAAATCTCTTGGTGCATTTGATACCAGATAGATAGCACTCATCGAATGAAGTATTCCACACATACTATGAGCATCTGTACGATGTCATTATTCGCACACCGTGCATATCCAAGCAGGTAACATCTAAATATATTCGCACCTTAAATTTTTGCACTAACATGCACTCCATTTACATTTCAGCAAAGGCATAGAAGAGGAACCCATAATGGTTCCAAGGAAACTATCACATGAATGAAGCAGATATCAACCTCATCATGAAAGAATGAATAGATGAATGGAAGGTCGAAGGACCTATGATCATCGATAATGACTCCAAAGAAAGTAATCCCATTCCAACACCAATTGTTGAAGAGTCACCATCAAGCAAAAGGAAGGAGCCAGGAAGCTCTGCACTAGAAAAAGTCCAGAAAAAAAAGCAGAAGGCTGTAAAGGGCCTCTTAGAAGCGAAGCTCCATGATGACAATTATGAGATGATCGTATCCACGGTCACCACGCATCTAGAAGATGCGCTGAAACTCAAGGATAGTAAGGATGAGGAGATCCAGGCGAGCTTACAGAAGAATCTCACCACACTACAAGGTATAATAGAGAAGTTTGAGCAAGTCCAATGCAACTTGCCCTTTCCGTGAGATTCAGAATCGAAAGGAAGATCAGTGGACACTTCACAGTGAAAGAAAATACCTCTGGCCCTGAAATTGCCATCGAAGTCGCACATAGTTCAACTTGACCCATTAAGCGTAAGGATACCGCACGTACAGTTAGTTTCGGGCACGCCAGACATAGAGCATGTGGACATCGACATCGTGATGTTTCCACTAGAGGGCCTACACAATCTGCACTTGCAGGTTGTTGAAGAGATCCATGATAGAAGTGTGGTCGCTCTGACCCAACACCATCAGTTGCAAGAAAATTATAAGCAGTTGCAGGAAGCAAGCTTAAAGAAAACCATGGCACTTGAATATGAGCAAGACCAACGAAGAAGAATATATCATACTATCGCTTCAGTCTGCTCAGAGATACCAAAATGCGAAGAACATCCAGAGCGTGTAGATACTATCCTTAAGATCGGCTCGGTGGTCAGCGATCTTAAGGCTGAGATGAAAGACATGGAGACTGATTAGCAAGCAAAGATTGTTGCCTTGGGAGCATAGAATCATCCAAAGATGCCACCAGACCAGGAAAAGCTCAGAGCAGCAGAAGTAAAAGCAGCCACATAAAGAATAGCCAGCGAAGTAGCAAAGTGTCAAGACTTGTTGGACGAAGCTACGAGAGTATTCACAATGCTGCAAGAGGACCCCAAGCTACTGCAGGTCCAGACAACTTTGAAGGAAAAGGAAGTAGCGTTAGACACACTGAACGCGGAAATAAAGACCTTGCCACCAAGATACAGACTTCACAGATTTCGAAAAGTCAGAGAATTAAAGCAACTGGTAGCTTTGAGAGAACAAGAGGCTGAAGTCGGAGACAAATCGGAGCCCCTGCAGGAGGAAGCCGATGAACTAACGCAGAAGATAGAAGGAAAACTGTAGGAACTTCGGGACGTGAAGGCACCAATCGAAGAGAAAACTCAGGATGATCTGACAAAGGATGTGTTAGAAACCATCAGGGCTATTGAAGAATATTGCAAGGATATAGTTGCTAAGATGAGTGCAATGTATCAAGAGTTCATTGCTAAATTAGCTTCGCAAGGGGAAGAGCAGCTCTTGGAACCAGAAGTTGAAAGTGGCTCAGGGACGAGCCACATGTAAGTGTTAGGGGCTTGTTGGGCCTAGCCATAGTAAGGCATTTTTGTGCAAGGAATTTTTGATGCAAAATAGTTTTGGAACTGCGAAGTTAAGCACAGTTCAGATGAAAACAGTTTTTGAGGAAGTGTGAAGTTGAGCGCAACGCAGTATCGATGGGATGGGAACCACGCAGCTGAGGTCCGGTTCCACGAAGTTCCAGTAGGGAACCTATTTTGGGTACAGAATGAAGGGAAGGTTGAGCTGAGAAAGCAACCTATTTCGGTTGAAATACTCCATGATTCCCAGCAGGCGGGTAAGGAGTGGTGCAGAAGGAAAGCGGCTGGTCAGACGAGCAGAGGAAGCAAGACATGGACTGGCTGCACAAAGTTGTTAGAGAACGAATGATAGGGTGAAAGCAACATTCGGCATGCGGTCGATGGGGCAGGTTGAAAGCGACGTGACCATGTGCAGAGGATGGCCACGACGAAGAAGTCGCTATCAGAGCCAGCAGTCCTGGTTAGCGGAATAACCATGATGGTTTTGGGTAACCTTAGGGTTTTTGAGCATATGCATTGTAAAGACGTGAACTAAGGGAATGATCTATAAAAGGGCACATTTTGTAAGGGAAAGGCTTAAGCTCTCATTGGTAATCGTTAATCTTCATTGAATATATGTAAGGTTGAATCTCTTGTTTATGAATTGTAATCTTTGTTGTTGAACATTGATATCTATGAGAGAATATTGTAAAGGCTCTGCAACTGCATGCGCAGAGACCTATAGAGAGATAAGATAGTCTAAAGCTAAGTGCATAGACTGGAACTGTTGTACCCTTCCCAAAGATAATACAACAACAGTTCCTGTGGACGTAGCTCCCATCTTGGGGGTGAACCTCGTTAAATTCTGTGTTATGCGATTATGATGTGTTTTGCATTTGTGTCTTTACTTATGATGAATGGTTGAGTACTGTTTATGAGTTTATGTGCTTTGCTTTTATATGTATTCTCCATAAATATGAGATAGTAATAATATGTTAAGTAATCACATGTATGAATGAATGTTGAATGCTCCAGTATTTCGCAGTTAGATGAATGCATGGATTAGTTGGAAAAACACGTAGCGCAACACCGAAAGTGTGCAATGACCTCATTGTTTATTATAGAGTATAAGGTTGCAAGGTTATATCTATTATGCTTGTTGAATGTGTCTTATAACATTAAGTAAGATCTGTTAAGCGGTATAAGTCTTAGTAGGAAGCGCAACCATCAGTTGTGTTGTCCTATCATTTAAGAGTCACCCTGCATCATGCAATCCTTGGATGCACGATAGTCTAAGTGTTCGTCATGAAGGAGCTGAACTTCACGCAGTCCAAAGTACATAGTGCGAGTCCTATAGCGCATTTCCCGCCAATCTATTTAAACACTCATCACCTGGTTGCGGAAACTTGATTCCACATCCCCCCCATTACTTCACCTCAGGTGATACCTCAGTCTGTTCATGGATTGTTGCCGAAAGGGCCGGTGAAAAGGGGTTTTGTTGGTTCCTCGAACCGCGCAGAACCTGGGTCTTTATAGAAAACCTCAATAATAGTTATACAAGCCAACAACAGGGAAGGAATGTTGGTAGACCTGACGAAGATCGCAATTATTGTCGACCTCCCACCACCGACAATGATCAATCAATTGAGAGTGACACTGGGCCACAGGGGATACTACAGGAAGTTTATCAGAGGCTATGTAGCAATCACAGCACCAATGGAGAACTTGTTGAAGAAAGAAGCCAATTTTGAGTGGAATGAAGAGTGCCAGAAGAGTCTAGACATATTAAAAGTAAATATGGTTGTCGCACCCATATTGGCATTCCCAGATTGGATGAAGAAGTTCCATGTTCATGTTGATGCATCATCAGTTGCATTAGGAGTCATCTTGGCCCAGACAGGAGAAGGCGACATCGACCACCCGATAGCCTTCGCAAGTAGGAAGCTGTCTACTACAGAGAAGAGTTATATGACCACGAAACAGGAAGGGTTGGCGATGGTCTATGCCTTATAGAAATTCCAACGCTACCTATTAGGGGGCCATTTTAAAATTTTCACCGATCATTTAGCATTAAAATACCTGGTGAACAAGCCTGTATTGGGGGGGAATATCTGTCGATGGTTGTTACTATTCCAGGAATTTGATTTTGAGATAATCATAAATCCATGACGACTGAATGCAAGACCAGACCACTTGTCATGGATCGATTCAGGGGAAGAGCCAAGGATCATTGACGAAGGATTGTCGGATGCTCAGTTGTTCAGGGTTGGAATAGTCGATGACCATTATGAACAAGTCATTCAGTTTTTAGCAACATGGGAGGCATCGAAAGGATTCACTATCAACCAAAAGAAGAAGCTAGTCGTCAGAGCTGCAAATTTTCATTTGATTGGAGGGAAATTGTATAAAATGGGGTCAGATGAGATACTTAGACGATACGTCCTTCCACATGAACAGAAGAGGATTCTTGCAGAAGCTCATGACGGGATCATTGGAGGACACTACGGAGGATGCGCCACTGCGAGGAAGATCCTTCAAGCATGACTATGGTGGATGAATATGCATGGAGATGTTGTGGACTACGCTAAAAGCTGCGACGTATGTCAATGGACAAGGGAGCCATCACGAAGCAATGAAATGCCACTATTACCTCAATTGACACTACAGGATTTCAATAAATGGGAAGTTGAATTCGTGGGACCCATCAACCCACTAGGAAAAATAACAGGGCCGCGCTACATAATTACTGCGACGGACTACTTGACGCGATGGGAAGAATCAGCACCGGTGAAGGATTGCTCAGCTACAACGGCAGCAAGATTCCTCTTCGACAATGTGATCACCAAGTTCAGGTGCCCAAAAGTACTAATGAGTGACCAAGGGACTCATTTTGTTAATCATACAATTGCAATGATGACAGAGGAATTTCAAATACAACACAGAAGGAGCACCCCTTACCATCCGCAAGCAAATGAAACAATGGAGGAATTTAACAAAATCCTGGAGCATGCACTCACAAAGGTGTGCAACACGAATAAGGAAAATTGGGATTTGAATATCCCTACGATACTTTGGGTGTATCACAAAACTTTTAAACATTTGACTGGCCAGACACCATTCAAGATTGTTTACGGGCATGAATCTGTAATGCCGATGGAGTATATTTTCCCTAGTCTGCGAATTTCAGTTTCCCCAATCATGAGCGACGATGGGGCACTAGAAGAACGATTGGCACAATTGGTACAATTCAATGAGGATCGTTTCATCGTAGGCTTTCATCAAAAGGTAGAAAAGGACCGACAGAAGGATTGGCACGATCGCCATGTTAAACAAAGAACTTTCAGTGCGGTGATACAGTTCTGTTATATGACAATAAGTTTTCTAAGCACCCAGGTAAGTTACAAATGCATTGGTTAGGTCCCTACATCATAAATTTTGTCACTGACAGAGGTTCTGTGGAGCTACAAAGTTTAGATGGGGTATTGTTGCCAAAGCTAGTAAACGGGAATCGGTTGAAACCCTATTATCATGATCAGGCGCATAGCAGCTGAGAAACACAGTTTAAAATAATAATAAAAACAAATGATGGCCAAAAGTGGAAAGCATGCGTACAACATGGCTATCCAGGTTTCTCATCGATGCTTCGCATGTTTAAGCATGTGGGAGTCAAGTCCGAGTGTGTTCACTACGCATCAGCATCAACAGAAGACGACGGAGAATAATGATGACAGATTCGTATGGTTGTGGATAATATTTTTCAAATGATAATCAAGTTCCAAGAAGCAAGCATATATGTCAGCATAGGGATTACAGAACACAAGTCGAAGTAGAGAGAGTCCGAAGAGGAGAATCAGTGAGTTGTATGATGCGAGTCAGTAAGTTATATGCAGAGAGTTATGAAGTCAGGTGAACAAGCCCAAGGAAGATGTGGAAAAGGGAAGTGAGATAGTTACAACGGTGCACTTCATTTCAAGCGGGAGCAATCCAGGTGCGCTAAGAGCAAGAACGACGACTGTGCATGAACAATTAGCAAAGGAAGTAGCAAAGACACTTGGGAGGAACAGAGATGAGGTATCACCTGAGATGTCTAAGAGTGCGGTAGTAGTTAGAAGAGACGAGGTCTCCCCGACCACTAGAACACTAGGAGTAGAGGTCTGTTGGCTCCAGCAGCGGACGGTCAAATGTGTGAAACATATGTGCCAGAGCAGCTGGCTTGTTTCACAGTTTGGCAACAACACTGAACTTTTCCCCCGGTCGTAGCAAGACTAAAGCGCTTGAGCAAGTGCAAAAGGGGTAGATGATCAAGGTTTCAAGAGCCTAGAGGATGAGTTCGAGGTAGATAATCAAGGTTTCAAGAGACTGGAGGATGAGTTCGAGAAGTACATGATAGCGAGCTCCGAACGTCAATAATAGTTTCAGAATTTTACCACAGCGACGAACGAGACCAGTACCAGCGGTGTCCATCTGAGGTGGCTTGAGGACGAGCCACAAGTTTGTGTTGGGGGCCTGTTCGCAAAAGCTTAGTTCACATAAAGTGCAGAAGCCGACAACACGAAGAAAGACCATCCATGGAAGAAAGGGTCATTCGCGGAAGATAAGGAAGCGCAAGTTTAGATAGTTTGTTAGAAATGGGTCATATGGACCATTTTGTAACCACTTAATGTCATATAAATAGGAGTATGATTGTAAGCCTAAGGGAATCCAGTTTCCTATCGATCTTTTGAGTTTTGATCTATTTTGTATCTACGTTATGATGTATTGACTATTCTGTGAAGGTCATTTCGCGGGTTTTAATGAATGCATGAAGATGTTCAACTATGGTTCTATATTTTGTCTTTGCTTCTGCTAGATGGTGAATACAATTTTTTGTGAAATGTTTATTATTCTGTGATTGGGTAGTTTCTGTTCATACAAATGAGTAGCTTTATCATGTTGATGTGAATGTCCATTATGTATTGAATCTGTGAATGATGAATTGTTAGCATAATGCGAAAGGTATAAACTTTGGTTTCTGCGAGTGGAATGTATGTTTGATGCATTGCCTCAACTCCACTATGGAAACTTGGTTCCTGCAGCCCCCTAATTCATCTCGGGTGAGACTTCACTCACTCTGCGAGTGTTGTTGGAAAGGGTAAAACCTTTTTGGGATGGTGCGTAAGGGAGTTATGTTGATGATTTATTGACTACAGTGTGAAGTGAACCCCTGTTGACAGTTGCTGTGTCAACAAGTTCACTTGTCCATTCGAATATATCTTCATAATATAGGCATACATCAACATAGTGGGGAAAATGGCACCATTTGCTCATTAATGATCAGATTCACATAGTTCCACTTGGAATCTCAACCTGAAGCTATTTTTAATATGAAGAACAGAGCATTTACATCATCGGATGATAAAATAATGGGGCATTAGAATCTCCCCCAAAGATAACAACATCTCACCAAGTGCGCCCCACCTCAAGGATCATGAATATGTTAAGAAAACTGGAAATGGTTGGAGAAACAAAATGAACTAGAAGTGACCACGAGCTTCCCTGTAGCTTGCACCTACAACATAATACTCCATCAAAGCTCCAAATGAAAGGTTTGAATGGAATTTCCAATTACCAACTAGGATGGGAATCTTACACCCTCGAAATTGGTGCTAATGCAAGTAGAGTAGCACTCCACTAGCTCTCCTCTCAAATGCAAATTCTGAAAATGATAAAAATCCCCTCTCTTACTTGATCCCTGTATTTTATAAAAATCCTTATCCTTCTAAGGTTCGAATTCCATCCATAGACTCCAAGCCAATTCGAATTAGGGAGGGATTCAAGATTTTCCACTTGTCTTCCACTTCCTAGCCTTCAACCTTCCACCAATTCGAGTAGGAATCTCTTGAGCTTCTCTAACTCCCATGAGTGCCCTCTTGGAGGATATGTTTAGGCTTGACATGTCATATTGGTCAGATGTCAGCAATCAAGTCTGAAATTTGTCATAGGTGTCATAGCATCTTCATCATTGTTGTCATAGAGGTTAGGGAATCTAGCCCAAGTGTCCAAGAACCTCTCATTTGACTCTTCCTCTTCCATGGGAGTTAGACTTCCATCCCAATTCGACCTATGATGCATATTTCCAAGTTTATAATCCTTTCAACTCATCCCAAGAACGTTGTACTTCTCATGGATTCGAATTGACAAGAGGAGGATGCGATGTGGCATGGAAAATCTAGCTTGTGTGGGTCCCACATCCTCCATGTGTCTTCATGATCAATTGCCACTTTGATTTTCTCTTGTATTTATTTATTTAGCTCCTTTATTAAATATTTATGCCATTCTAATTTCTAAACATCATTTATTATCTCCCTTACTACGAATCCCAATGTCTCCATCCAACCTAGGGAACTAGTAGGATTGGTGGAGTTTTCCTCTCATGCATTTATTTGAATGGGGACATTACAGTCATCCCCACCTAAGATTGCTTATCCTCAAGAATTTCATATTTGGATGCTGCAAAAAATTTTCCTCTTCCCATGTGGCATCTTCACTTGGGAGGTCCTTCCATTGTACCAAGTACTCTTTGATAGTTATGCTCCATAATCTTCTTTCCCTTGTCTTCAAAATTTTTTCTGGAACAAGTATGAGCTGACCTTCATCATCCAAGGGAGGAATTGTTTCTGAAATGAAAATTTTCTGACCAATAGCCTTCTTGAGACATGAAACATGAAATACATTGTGGATTTTACTTCCTTCTGGAAGTTCTAACTCATATGCTACTTCCCCAACCTTCGGAACTACCTTGTATGGGCCATAGTATCTTGGTTTTAGCTTCTCTGCTCCCTTATTTTTTAAAGATGTTTGTTTATATGGATGCAACCTCAAATATACCAAATCATTGATTTGAAAGGTCCTTTCTTCCCTATGTTTATCTGCATATTTTTTTTGTTGATTTTGGGCAACCTGCAAATTGTCTTTCAAAAGCTTTAAAATTTATTGGCTCTCTTCCACCCAATATTTAGTTTTTGGGGCTCTACTATCACCAAATATATGCTCAAAAAATGTGTGTTCGTCATAACCATATAATTCTTTGAAAGGAGACATTCCTATTGACATATGAAAAGTAGTGTTGTAGCAAAACTCACCCAAGTGTAGCCATTTTACCCATGCTTTTTGCTGCTCTCCCACATAGTTCCTTAGGTACCCTTCCAACCATTGATTCACTCTCTCTATTTGGCCATCAGTTTTTGGATGGTAGCTTGTGATTGGATTCAATCGAGTTCCCACCAATCTGAAAAGTTCTTGTCAATAGGCACCCATGAATCTGCTATCTCTATCACTTACAATGCGCTTGGGGAGCCCATGCAATCTAAACATTTATTTAAAAAAAAACATTAGCCACTTGTGCAGCACTAAAAGATGATGTAAGAGAAAATATATGACCAAATTTGATCAGCCTATCCACTACCACATATATGCAATCCTTTCCCAAAGCTTTGGGCAAACCTGTGATGAAGTCCATTGAGATACTCTCCCATTTTTATTTTTTCTGGAATGGGAAATGGTTTCAATAAACCAGTTGGGCATGTGAGTTCATATTTGTTTTGTTGTCATACCTTACATTCATTCACATATTTTAGAACATCTTCCTTTATCCCTTTCCAAAAAAACCTATGCCTTAATTTCCTATAAGTTTTGAAGATCCCCCGATAGCCAGCTAGGGGGGAATCATGTGCTTCATGCAAAATCTTGTACTTGAGTTTTGAATTTTGAACCAAATAAATTATTCCCTTATAATATATCATCCCATTCAAAATCTTGTAGTTATCATCCCCTTTGACCCCATCTAACACATCACAAGCAAAACTATCTTTGGCATATTCAACCATTAGCATGTTTTTCCAATCTTTTGCAATGTCCCTGAGAAAAAAGGAAGGTCTTCTAGATAATGCATCTGCTACAATGTTATTATTCCATTTTACATATTCAATATCAAAATCAAAATCTTGTATCTTTCTTAACCACTTTTTTTTCCTTTCATTAAGATCATTTTGGGTAAGGAAGTGCTTTAGACTATTGTGATCAGTTTTCACCACAAACTTGTTTCCCACTAAGTATTGTCTAAACTTGGCCAAGACATGTAGGATGGCCAACATTTATTTGTCATAGATGGAGTAAATCTTCTCATGTGGCTACAACTTTCTTCTCTTAAAGGATATAGGGTGTTGATTTTTCTTTAGGACAACCCCTATCCCTTCACCTGAAGCATCACATTCCAAAAAAAAATGTTTAGTAAAATCAAGTAATGCAAGTACTGGACAACTACTCATTACCTCTTTCATTTTTTAGAAGACCTTTTCAGCCTCTTCATCCCACTTGAAAGCATCTTTCTTTGTCAAATCAGTGAGTGGAGAAGTCAATTTGGAGAACCCTTTCACAAACTTCCTATAATAGGTGCATATCCCAATGAAGCCTCTTAATTATGTGATGTTTTTTGGTGTTGGCCATTCAATGATAGCCCTTATTTTTTCCATGTGCACTTTCACTCCTTGTCCAATAACGTACCCAAGATACAAAAGTTCCTTGATCCCAAATTCACATTTAGACAACTTAGCAAACAATGACTGTTCATGTAAAATTTTCAGCACAACCTCTAAATGATGCAAATGCTCTTCCTAAGTTTTGTTGTAAATGAGAATGTCACCAAAGAAAACCAAAACAAACTTTCTAAGCTGCTTGCAAAAGATCCTATTCATGCATGCTTGGAATGTGGCTGGAGCATTAGTTAATCCAAAAGGCATAACAAGAAACTCAAAGTGGTCATAGTGACATCTAAAAGCAGTCTTTTGTACATCTTCTTCCTTCATTCGAATTTGATGGTAACCTAATCTAAGATCAATTTTGGATAAATATTTTTCCCCAAATAGCTCATCCATGAGCTCATCAATTCTAGGAATAGGATATCTATTCTTGATTGTATTCTTGTTCAAAGCTCTAAAATCTATGTGCATCCTTAAGGTTCCATCTTTTTTCTTCACCAACACTACTGAAGAGGCATAAGGGCTAGAGCTTGGTCTAATGAGTCCCAACTCTAGGAGTTCTTGGATTTCCTTTTCAATTTCATCTCTGAATTTTTTTGGATGTCTATAGGGTGGTATTTGGATGGGTGAAGTACCCTTCTCCAAAACAATGTTGTGCTCAACCCCCTATCAGGTGGTCTACCATGTGGAAGGTCTCCAAAACAAATTTCATACTTTTGTAGGAGTTTCTCTATCTCCTTTGGGTGTTCAACAACCTTTATGTTTGGCTTGGGAGAGGTGATGAAACATTCAGCATCCCATTCTATGTCTCCATGCCTCAATATGGATCTCATACTATGGGAGGTCACTACTTGATTCAGATAGGTGTGATGCCCTCTCACAACCCTTAGTATTCCTTTCGAATCTTGGAATTTCATTTCAGTAATTTGATAGTTCACTGTATGATCCCCTATAGATTATATCCATTGCACTCCCAAAACCACGTTAGTATCAGCAACATCAACCACATAAAAGCTATCAGAAAAAAGTGTAATTACCTATGGTGAATTAAACTATTTAACTAGTTGACAAGGTCTATCATCAAGAGTTTTTAAACTTAGGAGATGAATCCTACAAAAATTAAATGAAAATTGAGCTTGGATTAGTATTGTACCATATGTGTGTTTCAATTGATTAATTAGGGATTTTTGAAAATTTTGAAACTATAGAAAATTAAGCAATGGTGGTGTTGGCCTGATTTTATGAATCAGAGCCAATAAAGAGGTTTTATCCACACAATCAACTTAAAGCAGTATCCGGTGTGTTTAAGTTAACAAGACCTCACAGGTTATGGTCCTGCTACCAGCTAGTTTGTCCCTTAAGGAAACCTCAAAACTAGCAAAATCTAACCTATTCTAATGTTTATCCTATCTATATATTTACAAATATCCTAAAGCTGCTTTCGGAAAGAAAGACTTCAATTTTTTGTGAAATTTTCTAAGTATGAAAGCTTAATTACAGTATGCAGAATGATTTAACAATACTAAAGATAAAATAAACTTAAAACTAATCTATCTGTCCTATTTAACCCTATCTCAGCTGAGAGCAGATTTGAAATTAAAATTAATTATTAATCTTATAACAGAATATTGAAGTACGGTATAAACCAAACATGTTTAAATTATAACAACAATTACTCTGCTATATAGAAATGGAATTGAATTTCAACCTAGAAGACACAGTCAAATTTCATTTCCAGAACTGATTAACAATTATTGTTCAAGATAGTCATTCAAATTTAAGATAATGTTTATTTAAATATTCACCATTAACATACAAATGAAACTTTAAATAAACAAGAAGTTATATCATTCAAGCTAATGTTCATAGTGAACATACTAATGAACAAACCACAATGACATATGCATTCAAAAAACTAATCTTGAGACGATAAAGTGAGAAATTGGTTAAACATCAGTATGACACAGCATACATAGTTTGCATATAAACAGAAAATGACAAACTGAAATATATGTATATATAAAAACCCAAAAATGAATACCATTCACAGCATCATTCGTAGATATCCAGTATCATTCACAACAAAGCTTCAGCTTCAGGTTTGAAGTAATACTAGCAAATAGAATATATTTCAAGAAGTTTTTCTTCTACACTTCATCCATCCTGAGTTCATCAAAAATCTTCCTTCATATACTAATGAGAATCGGTTTTTGCTATAAATGTTGCATGCAACATTATAGGAAATTACTTAACCATAAAAGCATCTAATTACACCAAATACTGAAAATAGAATCGACTAGCCTGAGTCGAGGCATCTCAGAACATTCCTGACCATTCAGAAAACTCCAACTAGTAACAGATCAGCTACACTTTCATGCCAACGCATCCACTATGTCCTGCATTCCTGGAAGAAAACGGTGATAAAACCCTCCTGCATTAAATTCAATAAATATATCATATTAAAATCGATTTAACACAGTTAACCGAAATATTAAAACAAAATTATAAATGCATGCCTGTAAAATCTCCGATTTTACAGACATGCTAAATCAAAATGATCGTTACCTGTCAACAAGAAAAAGAACTATTAGGCTTCATTACGAAGAGCGATTACTCTTCTAGCTTCGGCCAATTTAGCCTTCAACCTGATAATTTTGACATTTTGTTTTTCAATTCGTTCCAAAAGCATCTGGTTTGTTTTTAATATGGATTTCTTAGATTCCTTGAATTGATTCTTTTTCACGTTGGCCCTTTTCCACCTATCAATCCATTCTAACAATTCTTTCTTGAGCGTTTTATTTTCTTCTTCCAACAAGACCGTATACTGTTTGCGTTTTCCTTTAGACTCTGCTTTCTTATCCTGATAGACATTTCCTAATATCTGTTGTAGGGTTTCGTCTTCGCTGGCTACATGAGGAGAACGAGGACTATCACAACGCTGATGGTGAGATGGTTCAAATTGTACAGTGTCAGGATCTATTTCCGGTTGATTACCCTCGACCTCACCTGATGGCACATCATTCCCCTGGACAGTGGTGGAATTCCCTACACCCATTGGGCTAGGGACAGGTATCGGAATATCATCCTCAATATTTACAACTGCAGGTTCGGCGGCAGTAGATTTGGAAGTCTGTGGATCAGACCTATACCTTGGAGTAGAATGACGACTATGCATGCTTCTGGTAATTCTACGTGAAGATGACAAGTTTCCAACCTTCGACCCTTTCTTATCACAACAAACCTGAGCCAAATGGTTCAGCTTATGCATAGGAATTTCATCACATTCAGTAGGTTTATCAATTTCATCTTCGGCTGATCCCTCTTTTAATTTTATAGGGTTGCCATCATTATTATCGGGTTGTGATTCATTTAAATTTTCCCTAGAACTGCAAGGGACTGAAGCCCTATCGTCATCTTTATCTACCTCATCATCTACAGACGTGCTTATGGCCTCTGGTTCATTATCCTCTGAGCTATCATCCTCAGAATCTATAATTTTTCGTTTCCTACGAGCTCGAGGAGACGAACTGGGCCAATGCTGTGTTGGCCCCAATTTACAATCGACTAGGAATTCATCCCACGACCGACCTTTCGCGGATAATTGATATTGCAATAAAATTTTAATCAATCCATGGTGACACAGACTATTATCAGGGTTATTAAAATTTCTCACAGACTGTGACATTTTCTTCAGACTTTGCCACAGATAGAAGGGCAAGTTAAGTTTATAACCCTTAACCGCTAACAACAACCGTAAATGATATAAATGCAAATGGGAAAAACGTCCACAACAGGTTACGTACCTTACCAAGATTTCATAGTAAGCTCTCCACTCGGGCTTGAGAAATTTTACAGGCACGCCTACTCTCAATTTCGTTTTATCTGGTAAAGGCGAGAACAATGCCAAACACTTCTTCTTATCAACCATAAGGCCTTTAAACCAGCGTTCTCCCACCTGGGGAAGTTTCGTGGCTTCAGCAATGCTATCTTCATTTATAACAAACTCAAAACCCCCAATTCGCACCCTGTCATTTTTAAAACCCATTGCAAACATTCTGGTAATCTCCACATGATGACCATCAAAGCTTTGAAAGAAATGCGTCCATCCCATTTTCTCGAATTTCTGGGCAACCTCCTGATTAGCTTCAATAATTTCATACCCTGAGATTTCAAAACGATTCAGAAGAGGCATGGTTTCTTCAACACTGTTTTGGTTTAGTCGTGGAATGAAAGGAAATGTGAAAACAGATGGAATAGGTATCCATACACACGAAATACTAGAAAAATCTTCACATGCGCGAAATCTGATCCAAATCAAATCTCTGAACCTACCATTTTAGCGGGATGGTGATAAATAATACACTTTCATGCTACATCATGGTTTATGCTAACTTATCTACGTTTTGACCTCGCTAAGTAGTGATCACTACTTAACTTAACGAACCAGCGATACGAAGACTGCCTAACTTGGTGAACCAGAGATATGACAACTGATATAACCATTATTAAGATCATTGATTATTGACAGTGGTTCATTATTATAAGTACAATGGCCATAGTTTGAAATGAGTGTTAGTGATTAACACTGTCAACACGGTGATGCCAAATGCATACAACTGTCGAGTCTATCAAGTGGTGAAGGCCACGTTTCCATGCCAGCTCACCGATCCAAAGGTTTATCAATTTAACCGTTGATTTAACGCCTGGTCAGTTCATCACACGATCATCATTATTCCATGATATTACGTCGTGACGTGAAGAAGCATAGATTGTGTTTTAAGGTTGAGTAGGTATTAATCAAATGGCCAACTTGGTGTTTATTTTATTTATATGTACAAACTATATATATACAATACTAAGTCAAAACCTTTATACATGGTATTAACACACTATAGTATATATCATTAGATAGGGTATTTATCATATGTGAAATGTTTCCTATATAAACCACCATTTATTGATTAAATATGATATTGACAAAGTTTATAATAGGATATTACATTATGATATTAGATTCCCAAATTCACTTAGTCTTGAGACTAATAATACCCTAAACAATGCGCTTAATGATACTTCTTTGACACAAAACCCTTAAGTCAGATAAACTCGTTTCAATATTTTGAACAATTTTTAACGAGAATTTACAAAACTTATCAATCCTTGATTCAAAAACCAAATTCGATGATCAAGTCCATATCAGCTTTTAGAGTCATTAATTACTTTTTCTTTGATTAAGAGCACCTTCAGAATCAAAGATTCTGAAGGAGCTCTATCTAATTTTAATTCATTTATCACATAAAGGACTGATCTCTCTTCACTTTGTCAAGAAGTGAAGAGGTTGTTGCTTGCTGCCAACAAATGGCGACGACCTGGGAGAACCAGTTATCTCTGCTTAAAACAAGATGATTAAAACGAAATCTTAGAAACCTGTTAAAGATAATCAAAACCCTTTATTCATATCAAACCTTTATTTATTCAGATTCATAAGTATAACCCAGAAATTTTTTCATCTTTTGAAATAAACATATAATTAGAGATAAGCTTACAAATATCATTATCAAAACCAGTGCTTCTTAGTAAGGATGATCTTACCATCAGCCTCGAATACCTTTCCTCTGAAAACTATCTAGAACCTGTTCCTTGATTTAGTAATTTCTTATTTCATGCTTTGCTGTTCTTTTCTTTTAAATGATAATTCTGTCTGAAGACTACTACCTGGGTTTGGTGTCCCAACGTGGTAGTATCATTCACGAGAGTTGTCTGAAATAAGCAGGCCGACTCGTGATGAGATCTCCTGTCTTTTAATTTAAAATCAAAAGCCATCACCCTGGTGATCAGAAATGAAGTTATTCCAGGCAACACTGATGATCATGATTAGGTCGGCTCATTACTGAGACGTCCTATTCTTCAGGCAAAAGTTATGTTTTATTGGAATTTTCATTGATTTTGTTTTAACTAAAATGAGAGATCATTACCCAGCATGGTAACCAAATAGTAATGTCAGTCATAAATACCACCAGAAAATGAATCAGCTGGCTCGTGATGAGACCCCTTATCTCTTGGTTTTAGGACCAAAAGCCATTACTAGTTTCCTAATAATGTCATACCAGAGATATTTATGATTCTGATCAGACCGGCTCATTACTGAGACCTTCCGTCTCTCACTTTAGCTTTTATTAGGTGGAACAGATGCTAGACAGTCTTCAAATGACAAAAGTTTTCTAAACCAATGATAAAAATCTGTAAAAAAATTTCAAAAGCACGGGCTTTGAGAAAGATATATAATAAACTATCCTTATTTAAGAAAATAACCAGATGAAAGAAAAGTCCGGGAAATACTTATAAATAGAACTAACGAAGATTTTTTTTTACAAATTCAAGAAATTTTGATCAACCCGAACAACTTTAAAAGACCTCAGTTCAAGTCAAAATTTTCAAGACTTACGAGAAAACTGATCTTATGGATATATATTAATCACAATTGTTAATCACATATTTCTGTTTTGAGGACTAGTTACAAACATGAAATTTTAATAACCTAAAATATTTGGTATTGACAGATATTTAACTTATATACAGCTTGCTAATGTATATACAAAAATATAAAAACTATTTATAAACAGTGAATAAGTATATACAATTTAGACAGCGATTATTAACAGAAATATTTCTTAAGAATCAGTCCATTCACAGGGAATGTCTCGGACTGTCCTTCAAGTGTTTGCAATCGAAAGGTACTTGGACCTATTTTTTCAGAAATGATAAAGGGGCCTAACCAAAGTTTTTGAAACTTAGTATGACTACCCTTAACCTCATGAGATTTATCCCATTTTAAGACCAAGTCTCCTACCTGGAATTCGCGATCAGAACTAAACGATTGGTCAAACCATGACTTAACAATCTGTTTATGTTTGTTAAAGTGTTGTTTTGACTGTTCTCTGTCTTCTTCTAATTTTAACAATGCATTAATTCTTTTCTCCATTGCTGGGCATTCTTCTTCTTGTACAGACTGAGCTAACTGTAATGAAGGTAAAAATAAATTAGGCGGAAGAATAGCTTCAGTCCCATACACTAAGAAAAATGGTGAATTACCTATTGCAACTTTTGGAGTTACTCTATCTGCCCAAAGAGCATTAACCAATTCTGTATGCCAATTCCTGTGGTGAACTGAAACAGTTCTTTTAAGAATTTTCAATAAATTTTTATTTGTTGACTCAGCTAGACCATTCCCATGAGGATGGTAATTAGCTGAATATCTGATTCTTATTCCTTTTTCTAAAGCGAACTGACTCAATTCAATTGATGAAAAATATGATGCATTATCAAAAACCAAAGAATCAGGAACACCAAATCTTGTTATAATAAAGAAATCCAGAAATAATATAACTTGATTAGTATTCACAACCTTCAATGGTGCAGCCTCAGCCCAACGGGTGAAATAATCAGTTGCAGTTATTATGTACTTGTGTCGCATTGATGAGGGAGGGTTTATTGGACCTATTATATCGATACCCCACTGCTGAAAAGGTCTTTCAGCTGAAACAGGTTGTAAAGGGAAAGCAGATTTTTTAACTTTTCCTGCGGCAAGTTGACACTCTTGACACCTTCTGACGAAAGTATAAGAATCTCGGAACAAGGTAGGCCAATAATAACCAGCCCTAAGAATTTTATTGGCTGTGGTTTCTCCACCGAAATGACCTCCCGCTGGTCCAGAATGCAATTCTTTCAGAATTGTTTCTGTTTCATCTTTATCTAGACACCGAAGGTATACCCCATCTGAATTTCTTCGAAAGAGGATGCTATCTATTAATAAGTACGGGGCAGATTTCAATCTGAGTGCTCTTTTCTTCCTTGGATCTAAGTAATCAGGGGCAATCCCTGTTTCTAAAAGTACTCGTATGTCTGTGTACCAAGAATCTTGAGGTGGTGGATAAAAATAAATTTCTCTGGTAAGTAAATCTTCATCAATGACAATTTCAGTTTTATCATCAGACAAATGAGCAGCTTCAGCAGCTAGTTTACACAACCCTTGTCCTTTAACTATCGTTGATGGTTTGATTTCTAGGTCATATTCTTGGAGAGCCGTCATCCACGGTGCCCTTTTTTCCCCTAAATCCTTTTGTACCAACAAATTTCTTACTGAAGAATAAGGTACAATAACTTTCGTTTTGGATTTTAATAAGTAAGGACGAAAATGTTTTACCGCCTTAAAAACAGCATAAGCTTGTTTATCCACTTCATGATAGTTTAGTTCAGCACCTTTGAAATTCGAACTCATGAACGAAATTGGAACCTCATTATTTTGTTGGTTTAGTTGAGTTAATACTGCTGCATAGGCAATATCAGAAGCGAAAGTATATAATATAAAATCCTTGTTAAAATCTGGACTTAGAAGACTAGGAGCTTCTGAAATAGCTTCTAAAATTTTCTGAAAGGATTCTTTTTCAGTTTGTCCCCAATTAAACACAGCATCTTTTTTAATCATTTTCTGCAAAGGACGAACAGTCTCTGAAAAACTAGGGATGAATCTCCTGACAAAATTAATTTTCCCTAAGAATGACTGCATTCCTTTCTTGCTGGAAGGGAAAGTAATCTTTGAAATAGCTTGTGTTCTTTCCGGATCAATCATGATTCCATGTTTTGATACTACACATCCTAACAAGATACCTTCTGAAACAGCAAATATTGTTTTCTTAGGATTTAAAGATATGCCAAATTTTCTACATCGTTCAAACACTTTTCTCAAATGGTTAAGATGATCAGGGCGATGTTTAGAATAAACAGTAACGTCATCCAAATAGACAACGACTGAATGATTGATCAAGCCTCTAAAGGCGATATCCATTGCTCGCTGAAATGTTGCTCCCGCATTGATTAATCCAAAGGGCATCTTACGGTATGCGTACGTTCCCCATGGAGTTCTAAAAGCTGTTTTTAATTGATCATCCGGGGAGACTAATATTTGGTTGTACCCTGAGAAACCATCAAGGAGAGACAGTATCTCAGCCCCAGATACTTTCTGAAGAATTTGTTCCATGGGTGGAACTGGGTAGTTATCCTTTTCAGAAGCTTTATTTAAATTTCTAAAATCGACACATAATCGAATATCCCCATTTTTCTTTCTCACTGGAACTAAATTTGCTACCCACTGAGTGTGTCTGACAGGGAAAATAATCCTGGTAGTTAGCAATTTGTTCAATTCTTTTTTAATTGTTGGTTCTAATGATGGATGATATTTTCTTAATTTCTGCTGAAAAGGTTTTGATTCCTGTTTAATTGGAATTATATGTTGCATGACTTGAGTGTTAAATGTTTTTAAGTCATCGTATGTCCACGCAAATATATCTTTAAACTCTTTAAATAATTTTATGAAAGCTGTTCTTTCTACAGGATCACAATCTATTCCTAGGTTTATAGTTTGGGGATTAGATTCCGTTCCCAAATTGATAGTTTCATACTTCATGCAAGAGCTATTGGTTTTACAATTTGGAACAGACTTAAACTTATCCTGCAGATCAAAAAACTTTTCTAATCTCAATACTGAGTTGGGAACGGGTTTTACCTGTTCAAAAGCTTTCTCAACTGAACAAAAGTCATTAATTACCGAAAAATCTCATAAATTGTCATCGTGAGTGATTTCATCTATCGCTGACTCCTTAAAGATTCCATCACTTGTCAGAAAATGAAGTACCTGTGTGTCATTATCAAACACACGCCAATTAAAAATGTTATCAGGTATGGAAGGTCTAAAAATTAATTCAACAGAAAAGAATTCTGGCGAAAAATTTTCCGAAGGAATCAATTTGGAAGCTACATTTGCCAATAAGTCTGCTTCTTGGTTTTGACTTCTAGGAACAGAATTTATGTTAAATGCATCAAAATATGTGATAAGATTCCATACCTCCTTCTGATAGCTTTGCAAATGTTCAGATAAACAATGAATGGAATTACGTACCTGTCTAACGATGATTTCTGAATCGCCAAAGACCATAATCTCTTTGATGCCCAAATCGATTGCTTTTTTCAATCCTTGAATCAAAGATTCATATTCAACCATATTATTTGTACAACTAAATTCTAATCTACAAGCTATACAAGTCTTATTACCTTGAGGATCTATTAGTAGACAACCGGCGCCCGCTCCTTCTTTGGATTTTGCACCATCAAAATAAAGGGTCCAAATAGAATTATGTGCAATTACTTTGCTTTCTATGATATTTACAATATTTACATTATTTTCATTACCAACGGTCTCCTTAAGGGAACAATTAGGAGAGATAACTGTTACATTACAAATCTCAGATTGCAGGCTGCTTTCTGAAAGGAGGGAGGTTTCAGCTTTGAAATTTCCAAAACCTAACTCACACATGTAGTTTCCCATAATGGAATCAGAAAATAACACGGGTTCACTAGGATCATGTAGTTCTGTAACAGTATGTTTCATGTACCTTTCTCTTTGTATCTTTATCTGATTTGCTTTTCCATTTTTTGGTAACCACAAGGTTGACCAATCGGTGGCAAAGAAACCATTTAGCTGTTGAGACCAATCCCTACTTAAGAACAATCCATATGCATCAGGTATATCAGCGATTACGATGTCTATGATTTGATAAACTGAAGGATTACAAGCAATCCTAACTAAGACATCTTTCATCTCTCCGACAACCTTAACATTTGTTCTATCTAATTGAGTTATTTGTGCATTGGATGGGACAAATTTACCATTTAATTTCTTGCACACAGATAAAGGCATGACATTAGAAGATGCTCCTGAATCTACCATGCAATTGTGGACATTTCTATTAAAAATTTCGAAGGTAAGTAAGAATGGAGGTGTAATTGACTTAGAGTTATTACCTATCAAAGAAGCTTTATCAGCTGATGTTTTCCCTTTATCAGTTGTTGTTGGATCATTTCCTGAACTGTTTGCAGCAACATTTTGCTTTGTATTTGGAGTGATCATGCTTACTGCAGGATTAATGATAGGAGTATCAGGCATTGGATAGATTTGAAGGAGATCGTACATACTAATGTTTGCACGTGTCTTCTTCAAATCTTCAATTATGTCATATTGTAAATCCAACTTCGGAGCGTTTTGAATGGTTTGGGTACCCTTATGTGACTGAGTTTGTTTGCCGAGTTGAATTTGTTTGTTTGGTTGTGAGTTATTACTATCAGTGTTTGAAGTAGAGCTTGAAGCACCAGGAGTATTTGCAGTTGTTTTACTACGCGTATTATATGCGTGTTGTCCTGGGGGTGGACTTCTGTTCTCATGTTTTTTTACAAAATTATCCCAGAAGTGCCCATTGATTTGTTGAGGTTCTTCTGATTCATCTTCATTTTCAGATTCTTCATCTTCTTTATTCTGATTTATCTCTTGACTAGTTGTTTCAGATAAAGAGAGGACAGCTCGAATTGTATTAAAGATCTCTTCATTAGCAGCTATATCTGGGGGTGCATTCTTATTGTTTGTGTTTGGGTTTTGTCTAAATTGATTTCTGAAGTAGTCCCTAGAAGGGGAAGCTTCAGAACTAGTTTTTTTTAACCCAATAACTTCATTAGTTAACGTTCGGATAGCATTCTGTAGCTGTTCTACATCAAAAGATTTATCTTTATCTGAACTAGATCTCTCTACTTTCTTTCGAGGAAAAGAATCAGTTTTACCACTCCTTTCTGGTTCATAAGACATGAAATCCTTTTCTACTTTAATTGCTTCATCAAATGTTTCTATTAGTGTTGTTTTTTCAGCCCTCTTAACAAACATTCCGGAATTCCTAGGTAAGGCTGATGTATAATTTTCGATGATTATATCTTCCGGTGGTTGAGAAGCAATTGGAATTTTATTTTTTAAAGTTAGAAACCTTTGATTAAAGTCTTTAATCCTCTCTTTGGGTTCCATTTTAATTCTAGATAATTCTAGGGCTAAAAGAGCAGGTGTCTTATCTTCCCCAAATTTATCTAAAAAAACTTTGTTAAATTCCTCCCAGTTTGTAATAGATCCTTGTACTAATGAAAAGTACCAGATAGAGGCTCTTCCCTCAAAGGTGAGAGGAAATAATCGACAAACAACATCCTCATGCTGAACATTTAAGGTTTGAACAGCTAGCATGAATTTATCAATGTGTACCTCTGCAGGTTCTTTGTCATCTGGGTTAAACTTAGGAAGAACCTTATCTGAATGTTTTGGTAATGGGTGTTGTATCCCAGGAATTGCTACAGCAGCTGCCCTTAACCAAGGGAGCTGTGGATTAGGTGGAGGGGGTGGAGGATTACCTCCTCCTCCCGCATTTCCTGCCATTGGACTTCCTTGAGAACTAGAAGAACTCTCAGAATGAGAAGATCTTGGACTGTTGGGTGGTGACTCAGGAGGTGAAGGTGGCTGATCAGAACCACTTCCCGAAATTAACCTCCTTGTGGTATTGGTTTGTGTAATCTGTCTTTGATAATTTTCAGCTTGATGTTGAGGAGTTATTTCCAAATCTTCTGTAACTATGGTCAATTGTGGGTTATGTCGCTGTTGTCTAGGAAGACCATAATCTATTGGAGTAATACCTAACTGATTAGCGTAAGCTCTAGTAAGGATATGTCTGGATTCCTCTAGAGTTTGAGCACTTTGTGCAGGAGTAAAAGGAGAAGTAATAGGATCACGTTCAAGGATATTTCTTACAGTTTCACTAAGAGGTGATCTACTAGTTTCCGAAGATTGTTGGCTGGTTGGAAATGTTTGATTGGTTTCACCTGCCATTACTTAATTCATGCCCTCCTTCTAGCGCCATTTGTTGGCCTGATTTTATGAATCAGAGCCAATAAAGAGGTTTTATCCACACAATCAACTTAAAGCAGTATCCGGTGTGTTTAAGTTAACAAGACCTCACAAGTTATGGTCCTGCTACCAGCTAGTTTGTCCCTTAAGGAAACCTCAAAACTAGCAAAATCTAACCTATTCTAATGTTTATCCTATCTATATATTTACAAATATCCTAAAGCTGCTTTCGGAAAGAAAGACTTCAATTTTTTGTGAAATTTTCTAAGTATGAAAGCTTAATTACAGTATGCAGAATGATTTAACAATACTAAAGATAAAATAAACTTAAAACTAATCTATCTGTCCTATTTAACCCTATCTCAGCTGAGAGCAGATTTGAAATTAAAATTAATTATTAATCTTATAACAGAATATTGAAGTACGGTATAAACCAAACATGTTTAAATTATAACAACAATTACTCTGCTATATAGAAATGGAATTGAATTTCAACCTAGAAGACACAGTCAAATTTCATTTCCAAAACTGATTAACAATTATTGTTCAAGATAGTCATTCAAATTTAAGATAATGTTTATTTAAATATTCACCATTAACATACAAATGAAACTTTAAATAAACAAGAAGTTATATCATTCAAGCTAATGTTCATAGTGAACATACTAATGAACAAACCACAATGACATATGCATTCAAAAAACTAATCTTGAGACGATAAAGTGAGAAATTGGTTAAACATCAGTATGACACAGCATACATAGTTTGCATATAAACAGAAAATGACAAACTGAAATATATGTATATATAAAAACCCAAAAATGAATACCATTCACAGCATCATTCGTAGATATCCAGTATCATTCACAACAAAGCTTCAGCTTCAGGTTTGAAGTAATACTAGCAAATAGAATATATTTCAAGAAGTTTTTCTTCTACACTTCATCCATCCTGAGTTCATCAAAAATCTTCCTTCATATACTAATGAGAATCGGTTTTTGCTATAAATGTTGCATGCAACATTATAGGAAATTACTTAACCATAAAAGCATCTAATTACACCAAATACTGAAAATAGAATCGACTAGCCTGAGTCGAGGCATCTCAGAACATTCCTGACCATTCAGAAAACTCCAACTAGTAACAGATCAGCTACACTTTCATGCCAACGCATCCACTATGTCCTGCATTCCTGGAAGAAAACGGTGATAAAACCCTCCTGCATTAAATTCAATAAATATATCATATTAAAATCGATTTAACACAGTTAACCGAAATATTAAAACAAAATTATAAATGCATGCCTGTAAAATCTCCGATTTTACAGACATGCTAAATCAAAATGATCGTTACCTGTCAACAAGAAAAAGAACTATTAGGCTTCATTACGAAGAGCGATTACTCTTCTAGCTTCGGCCAATTTAGCCTTCAACCTGATAATTTTGACATTTTGTTTTTCAATTCGTTCCAAAAGCATCTGGTTTGTTTTTAATATGGATTTCTTAGATTCCTTGAATTGATTCTTTTTCACGTTGGCCCTTTTCCACCTATCAATCCATTCTAACAATTCTTTCTTGAGCGTTTTATTTTCTTCTTCCAACAAGACCGTATACTGTTTGCGTTTTCCTTTAGACTCTGCTTTCTTATCCTGATAGACATTTCCTAATATCTGTTGTAGGGTTTCGTCTTCGCTGGCTACATGAGGAGAACGAGGACTATCACAACGCTGATGGTGAGATGGTTCAAATTGTACAGTGTCAGGATCTATTTCCGGTTGATTACCCTCGACCTCACCTGATGGCACATCATTCCCCTGGACAGTGGTGGAATTCCCTACACCCATTGGGCTAGGGACAGGTATCGGAATATCATCCTCAATATTTACAACTGCAGGTTCGGCGGCAGTAGATTTGGAAGTCTGTGGATCAGACCTATACCTTGGAGTAGAATGACGACTATGCATGCTTCTGGTAATTCTACGTGAAGATGACAAGTTTCCAACCTTCGACCCTTTCTTATCACAACAAACCTGAGCCAAATGGTTCAGCTTATGCATAGGAATTTCATCACATTCAGTAGGTTTATCAATTTCATCTTCGGCTGATCCCTCTTTTAATTTTATAGGGTTGCCATCATTATTATCGGGTTGTGATTCATTTAAATTTTCCCTAGAACTGCAAGGGACTGAAGCCCTATCGTCATCTTTATCTACCTCATCATCTACAGACGTGCTTATGGCCTCTGGTTCATTATCCTCTGAGCTATCATCCTCAGAATCTATAATTTTTCGTTTCCTACGAGCTCGAGGAGACGAACTGGGCCAATGCTGTGTTGGCCCCAATTTACAATCGACTAGGAATTCATCCCACGACCGACCTTTCGCGGATAATTGATATTGCAATAAAATTTTAATCAATCCATGGTGACACAGACTATTATCAGGGTTATTAAAATTTCTCACAGACTGTGACATTTTCTTCAGACTTTGCCACAGATAGAAGGGCAAGTTAAGTTTATAACCCTTAACCGCTAACAACAACCGTAAATGATATAAATGCAAATGGGAAAAACGTCCACAACAGGTTACGTACCTTACCAAGATTTCATAGTAAGCTCTCCACTCGGGCTTGAGAAATTTTACAGGCACGCCTACTCTCAATTTCGTTTTATCTGGTAAAGGCGAGAACAATGCCAAACACTTCTTCTTATCAACCATAAGGCCTTTAAACCAGCGTTCTCCCACCTAGGGAAGTTTCGTGGCTTCAACAATGCTATCTTCATTTATAACAAACTCAAAACCCCCAATTCGCACCCTGTCATTTTTAAAACCCATTGCAAACATTCTGGTAATCTCCACATGATGACCATCAAAGCTTTGAAAGAAATGCGTCCATCCCATTTTCTCGAATTTCTGGGCAACCTCCTGATTAGCTTCAATAATTTCATACCCTGAGATTTCAAAACGATTCAGAAGAGGCATGGTTTCTTCAACACTGTTTTGGTTTAGTCGTGGAATGAAAGGAAATGTGAAAACAGATGGAATAGGTATCCATACACACGACATACTAGAAAAATCTTCACATGCGCGAAATCTGATCCAAATCAAATCTCTGAACCTACCATTTTAGCGGGATGGTGATAAATAATACACTTTCATGCTACATCATGGTTTATGCTAACTTATCTTCGTTTTGACCTCGCTAAGTAGTGATCACTACTTAACTTAACGAACCAGCGATATGAAGACTGCCTAACTTGGTGAACCAGAGATATGACAACTGATATAACCATTATTAAGATCATTGATTATTGACAGTGGTTCATTATTATAAGTACAATGGCCATAGTTTGAAATGAGTGTTAGTGATTAACACTGTCAACACGGTGATGCCAAATGCATACAACTGTCGAGTCTATCAAGTGGTGAAGGCCACGTTTCCATGCCAGCTCACCGATCCAAAGGTTTATCAATTTAACCGTTGATTTAACGCCTGGTCAATTCATCACACGATCATCATTATTCCATGATATTACGTCGTGACGTGAAGAAGCATAGATTGTGTTTTAAGGTTGAGTAGGTATTAATCAAATGGCCAACTTGGTGTTTATTTTATTTATATGTACAAACTATATATATACAATACTAAGTCAAAACCTTTATACATGGTATTAACACACTATAGTATATATCATTAGATAGGGTATTTATCATATGTGAAATGTTTCCTATATAAACCACCATTTATTGATTAAATATGATATTGACAAAGTTTATAATAGGATATTACATTATGATATTAGATTCCCAAATTCACTTAGTCTTGAGACTAATAATACCCTAAACAATGCGCTTAATGATACTTCTTTGACACAAAACCCTTAAGTCAGATAAACTCGTTTCAATATTTTGAACAATTTTTAACGAGAATTTACAAAACTTATCAATCCTTGATTCAAAAACCAAATTCGATGATCAAGTCCATATCAGCTTTTAGAGTCATTAATTACTTTTTCTTTGATTAAGAGCACCTTCAGAATCAAAGATTCTGAAGGAGCTCTATCTAATTTTAATTCATTTATCACATAAAGGACTGATCTCTCTTCACTTTGTCAAGAAGTGAAGAGGTTGTTGCTTGCTGCCAACAGGTGGGTAAAAATCAAACTCCAATTCATATATATGATTTCATTTTAAAAATCAATTTTCAAATTGTTTTGTAGGGCAAAGATTGGGGCAACCTTTTGCAATTTCAAATCTTTGTGGCGATCAAACCAAACATCCAAACGTCGTTTTTCTTCCACCAAGTAAGTTAGAATTCACCCTACTTGCATTTGCATGGTTTAGTTTTCATTTTCTGAGAAAAAAATTGCTTGCAACGTGATGCTCACATCCTTTGCTACGCGGGCGCTATTGTGTAACAATAACAGTAGCGTGTAAACACGATGGGCGCTACTGTGCTTAAGCAGAGTAGCGCCCATACGTGACTGTGTAGTATACACAGTAGCGCTCACTCATGAAAACCTACATACAAGCGCCAAGACTCAAAGAAATTACATTTTTTGTGTAGGATGGTTCTTCAATGGAGGGAGAGAGAACATGAGGACATGGATAGGTTGGCCATGCAAGATCCGGCCACTCTCCACGCTCTCCGAAGATGTGGTTTATTGAAGTTTTACCGAACCGTAAACATGAGGGCCTTAAACAAACTGTTTCGAAGACTTATTCAGTACTGGGATGTGGATACCAATACTTTTTTCATCCGAGGGCAAACTTTGGAGCTTACAGTTGATGACATATATTTCATTACTGGTCTCTCACGGAGAGGAGATGTAATCAATCTGAAAGGGTCTTCTCGTGTGGGTGTAAGATCTATGCAAGAGTACGTGAATACATATTTTGTTGCTAGAGCTGAGAAATCGGGAAGCCAAGTCTTGATCCCGACCATTGACGGCCTCCCTTTGAAAGTGATAGTGAGCATGATCAACCGAGTGGCAGGTAGTGCCTCACAACACTTAGCTTCCAGGCACTCAATGCATATAGGTGTACAATGCTTACACGGTCATGTCTATGATTGGTGTACTAGTTTACTGGCGAACATGAAATCTCAATTGACAGGTTGCAAATCCGGCACAATGAAGAATTTTGGGTACGGTAGTATTTTGTGTACTTTCTTCTTTGAGAGGATGCCTCCTATCAGTTTGGGGATGCCTCTACCTCAGGTTAACCCCCGTGAGCCCAGATTAGGTCGTTGGGGTGACATATTCCTCCGCCAGGGTGGTGGGGAAAGTCACTACTGTTATCATACTGATGATTTCTGGGGGTGGTGGGAGAGGCAAGTGCCTGCTTTCGAGTAGTTTCCATATGTTGGATTGGATTTCCGTCATGATCCAGAACTGGTGCTTCCTCCAGGTGGAGCCTAGGGAGATATTGGTATGTTTAGATTTTGAGAAATATTTAATTTTTTCAAACTTTCTCAAGTATTTGATTTTTATGAATGAATTTTGAAGTTCTAATCAAGTGTCATATGCAGATCTTGGGCCTGTTCGTCCTGAGGGACATCCTACCATCTTTGTGAGGCTAGTTGATATTGCTGCAGCGGATGCTATGTTGGGGACCCTAGAGAGAAAAATGAGTCGGTTGACTCACGAAGTTCCTGCATGCCGTATGGATCAGATACCTGTTGATATGCAGGAGGATGTTGTTGGGGTGCCCCCGGCATGGCTTAGGGTGCTGCGGAAGATAGCTAGACTAGTCATATGCTATCGCAATGCAGTAGATGATGATGATGTCCCTCCTTCTCCATAGGAGAGGGATACATTCTATGTATATATTTTTGAGGCTGCTATGCCCAATTTTTGTACTTTTATGACTTGACTTGATAGACTTGTGACCCAAAACTCATATATTTTTTGATACAGTATCGACTATATACAGTATCGGTTATTTACATGCGTATGTGTTTGAATTTTATGTGTGCAATGTTGTTTATGAAAGTGTATGATGCAAATGCCAGTCTAACACATAGTTTGCTAATGAATCAGCTAATGTGTTTAAACTTCTTGGAATGTGTTCATATATAATAGAATCAAACTGTCTTTCCAATAGTCTAACTCGTAGAAACTGACGTAGCAATCCTGGATCTCTAATCTGATAGACACCTGTTAACTGAAATACAATTAATTGTGAGTCAAGTCTTACCTCCAAATGTGAAATTCCATGACTGAGAGCATCTCGGAGAATTTCTATAACTGCACTGTATTCAGCCACATTATTCATGGTAGGACCCAAACAAACCCCCCACGAACAGACAAGTTGGCCAGCGGGTGAATAAATGACCCAAGCTGCTGCAGCCAACTGACAGGTGTGGCGACTGGCGCCATCATCCAATCCTAAGAAATGTTCGGTTGACATCTGGTACACGAAACGAAAAACACACATAAGATTAACTAACGAGCGTAACAAAACTAGCTTTACAAAAATATACAGCTATGTTACAAGAAAAAGTACTTCAGCCTAAGCGTAATACTTCTTCAGGTAGGGTCAATGCCTGGATCCTCCTCGTGAGGTCGGGCAAAGGTGTTATGGAAATCACGGAAAAGATTGGTATACGGGATGATCTCATCGATATAACAGCCCGTTTCAAAAAAAATGTTTCCGTTGACCCCAGTGAAAATGTTCACCAGCAAGGTATTCAATCTATTCCCTTCAACAAAACCAACTTGTGAGGAAGTGAAATTAGTATTTTCATTGGGTATTGGACAAAATTTGCCTCTCTCTATCAAGTTAAGAAAAGGAAACAAGAACGACCTGGGATCTGTATGTTCACGAGGATGGTCCAGGTCGGTCATGGCTTCTAACATTCCCTCCTCAGAAGGTAAAGTAGTATCTGAACTGTCAAGAGGGTGAATCGGGTCTAGTGACTGAGTAGTAGCATAATCCATATTTGACTCAACAGACACCAATGGAGTCAACATATGTTCTGTTGCAGTTTGATAAGAATCCAGGTGGGTAATTTCTGCAACAGGGGTGAGCACGGAGGGGTTTGTATTAGTTGGGGGAAAACCAGAATCAATTGTTAAACTAACCGTGGAAGTTTCAGATGATGAACATCCCTCAGTACCAATGAATAAGGTAGGAGCCGGTAGGTCAAAAGTGCCAATTAATGACCCGTAAAGTCTTGCTCCTAAACTCTCTCCAACCGGGGTGGTTTGATCAATCAATGGAAATGTGGTCTCTGAAGAAGTCTGGTTGTTTCTCTGAGTGAAAGAAAGTTGATCGACTGTAACGATCTTACCTTCAAATGGGAACATAACAACTCGAAAAACTACCGATGCAATGGCTCGCATGGCATATGTCCAACTCCTGCCCAATAACATATTGTAATCAAGCGGAGCGTCCAAAACTTCTACTTCTACAGCAACTGTCTTAACAACCAATGTGACATCAAATGATGGCAAAACCCCATGTGGACGGAAAGTTCTGCCATCAAATGCAGTAAGCAGTGTGTTAGAAGGGGCTAACTCAGGAGAACCTAAAGCTTTCCAACAGGAAATTGACATTACGCAAGTCGACGTGCCCTCATCTACGACAGCTCGTCTGATGGTCATAGGACCATGAACGACTTCAATTTGAAGAGCAACGTGTTAGGGCAACCGGTATTTGACATCGGTCATATCAAATCGCGCAGACATGTTAGAGGATTCCATACTTCCAATAGCTGCCAGAAGTGCATTCCGTTGTAAAGGACAACTTTGCAAGACTTCTAAAGTAGACATGGCACAAGGAGTCTGGGCTAAATCTTCAACCACGTTGTAGTTGGAAGCGGCCCGAGTGTTGGGATTGTGCTATGCCCGTTTCAAGACACCTTTCGGGATCTTGGGCATTGGGTCCACAGGTATGTGAAGTGGAGTGGAGGATTCTAGAATCTGTTTATCCTTTTTCTGTGCGTCCGGGGTATAGTTCCTGACTCTCGTTTGTAAGAGTGCATCCGAATTAACCATGTTAATAAAAGTTTGATCAACCGTGGCATGTGTAGTGCCCCCAGTGTTGGAGGTGCCAGAAGTTGAGCTCTGCCCTTTAGGGAATGGATCTTTCAGTACGGCAGGCTTCTTTTCTCTTAAGAGCTTCTGGGCTTATTCAAGCAGAGGGCATTGGTGAGTAAGGTGGTTCTGCTTGCAAAGTTTACAAGGGAACTTAATCTTCTTTTCCTCTTTGTTACCCTCTGCGGCATTCTCTTTTTTGGGATTTTGTTGGTTCCCCTCTCCTTTCTTTCCCTTCTTTTTGTTGTTGGGATGCCGAGGGCCCTTTTGATTGTTCTGAACCTGGTTGACAGGCTCAGAAGTAGAAGGAGAGGTTGTGACGGAAGAAACATCTACAGTCAATTGTTTGACATATAAGGCATGAACTTGTTTGGTAAATGCTTCGAAAGCTGCAGAGTCAACTGAACCCACTATGCCGTCAGCATGTGGTCCAGGTTTAGGTCTACTCAGATCGGTATTCGATCGCGGTGCATCAGGTATAATCTCATACAATAACCCGGATTGTGCATAAACGAGATCTAACTGCTGGGTCCATAGGATGGCTTCTTCCTCATTAGATACTCTAGATGTAGCTACTCCCTTAGAAATATAAGGAAGGAGTGATTTCAAATACCACTCAAGAAGGAATTTTGGAGGTATGTTGGCCTTAATGAGCCTCTTCCGTATTCGCCACTACTGAATGTGGTCAGATAACTGAGTGGCTTTATTTTGCCTAAATGTAGACAAAAGGTCTGTTCCGTCATCATACCGAACAAGAAGCTGGAAGTGATTCAAAAAGACAGTCGCGAGATCCCCAAATTTAGAGAATGTAGCCGCAGGTAACTCAATGTACCATTTGGCTGCAGTACTGGTTAAATTCCTTTGGAACAATCTCAATCTAATGGAATCTTCATTTAATGAATTTGAGGAACACCATAAGTGGAAAGTAGTGACATGGTCACCAGGGTCTTCACCTATTTTTCCTTTGAACTTTGGAATGTCCGAAGGTAACTTGGTAGGAATTGATGGCCATGTAGCATTATGATACACTGGATCGTTGGTCAGTTTGGAAATATCTGGCAAATTTAAAGTTGCCAGAAATGGTAAACGAGGCCGGTAAGATGGAACTTGATAAGCTGGGGTCGAAAAAGGGGAACCACCCATAGTTTGACCCATGAATTGCTGGTAGGGGTTTCCCCCAACCGTCTACTGGTAGGGGTTTCCCCCAACCATCTATTGATAAGGGTTTCCCACGGCCATATGTTGATAGTGGTTTCCACCTACCATCTATTGATAGGGGTTTCCCTCAGCTACTTGTTGGTATGGGTTGCCCCCTGCCATTTGTTGTTGCACGAAAGAACTATTGAAATTTCCCCACCCATATGAAAGTGGATTAGTGCTCTGTGGGTTTGTCCACTGTGGTTGGGTGTTAGCCCCGCCATATTGCTGGTTAAAAATATTACCCCCTCCCCCTGAAAATAAGGAAAAAGGGACATTACCTGCAGGCATACTACATTGATTCATGTTGGGACCTGCAAAGGTATTGAAACCAGTAGTAGCTGATGTAGACGGTGCGGTCATGGTACTCATGACAGGCACGGTTGCAAAAGCACTTGGTCCTACAATAGGTGTGGAAATCCAAGTACTAGGTATCTGATATAACGGTTGAAAAGCAGGAGATGATGCTAAATTGGATATACTGCTAGGTCCAACAGTAGGTGTAGGGATAGATGCCATCGTTGTTGAACTTGGCATTCCTAATGTACCAGTATTAAAACTGAAAGATGGAGTAGACACAAAGTTTGTATGTGCTTGACTTGGCGTAGCAGTAAAAGAAGGATTTACCGTGTTAGTGTTCATACCTCTGGTGGGAGTTTGGGGAACTCCCTGTTCACCTCCTAGAGTAGACATCAGATGTCCGGGCAAGGAATTATATGCATTGTAATGGGGCTGCTGGAAACCAACAGGTGATAGAAGCGGAATTCTAGGATTGGTCAGAGGAGGATTGAAAGGAGTGCTATACTCTGCAGAAGTAAGATCTTCAATCTCAACTGAACTAAAGTGTCACTGATCTGGGGTACCTGGTTGTGGTTCCTCAGGAACTTCTATTTCAGGGTTTTCTATTGTTGTTTGTTGTTCTTCAGGAAACTCAACTTCAAGTGGTAATTCCTCAGTAATTCCTACTTCAAGATTTTCTGTTGTAAAAATTTCCTCAGGAAATTCGGTTTCAGGACTAGTTTCTGAAGAAACACCGGGGTTTACCCGCTGTCGTCTAGCTGGCTATAAAGGTTCTGTTCTAACTGGTGGAAGGTTTTGAAACCTTCTTGATCTACGAAGTTCTTGATTCTCCGTGATTAAAAATATAAAATAACAAACTAGAACCTAGTGGCCACTACGACTAGGGGGAAAACAGCACGCCAACTAAAAAGTCCTAAGTATGCAAACCAGGCAAACAGGATGCCTTCCGGAGAAGAGTCTGGGATGATGAGGGCCCAGAACAAATCAACGAAGGAAGAAAGACAGTTACCTGGGGTCCACAATACAATGACTAAGGGTGCAAGCACTGGAATCACCCAACCGCCCTCCCAAAGACCTGCAAGGGATTTCCTCCCACGTCTGTCTTAGGTACAGCAGACATACCCTCTTCTGTCACCTGTGTATGAACCTAAAGTCAGATACTAAGGATACCACAACACCGAAAACTCCTGGGGGAACAGTCACCGGCCCAATCATAAGGCGTGGGTGTTGAGATATTGTAACTTCAAAGAATATTATATTTGTACTTTATTATTCCGGAGATGATTCATTCCTCCGTGAAGATCTTATTGTATATCCGGAGATGTTTATTCCTCCGTCAGAATGTGGTAACTCGAGTTATTAGACTTCCCTAGTGGGGGTCGGCCCTAAATGTGTTATGTGGGTCAAAGGGTTATTAGACCACCCTAGAGGGGTCGGCCCAGTCAGTTATAATGGGGTATTTAACCTAATGGTTAAATACGAGCCCACATGTACTTGTGTAAAATACATATCAGAGAAGTGTATAAATAGAGGAGGTGTGTTCCTCATTATACAAACACTCACTCTCACTTGAGAAAGGCGCACTTGTGGAGGAGAGGTCTGCTATGGAGAAGAAGGAGCTTATGCTCAGGGTTTGCATCTTTGTATATTGCTGGTCATCTATATTGAGGAAGCTTTGCTGGGTTTTCTACCCCATGAGGGTTTCCCAGGATAAATCTCTGTCTCTTGTGTTTATGCTATGCTTGTTGTTTCTTCAGTGATCCTGTATATGATATATTGTGAAATGGAATGTAATGCTGCTATTTTCTGTCTTAGCATATTGAATTTTAACATGGTATCAAAGCTAACCTGAAGGAAGACAAGGCATGGCACTAACGACACTTGCTTTACTTACGACAATTTGAAGGCTAGGGTTTTATATAGAAAAAACCAGTCATCGTAGAACTTTCGCTATAAATCCGTTTTGGAGAATTTTTCGGATCTGAAATTGTTACAGGACGAAGATTAAATCTCCAGGTACCTTGTGTCCAAAGGACAACCTCTAATTCGTTGTACTTTGTGATTTATGATCTGTACAATATAGGGTTTCTGCCTCTTCCAGATCTGAGTCAAAATCAGGTGACCTTGGGAAAAAGGTCATATCTTCGGCTAGGAAGCTCCAAATGAAATTTCGTAAAAAGTGACAGGTAGTACACAGTCTGTAATATCTCAGAAAACTTTTTCAGAGGCCGAATTTGAACCAGTGACACGTGGCACTCCGTACAAGTGCGCTCTCCTGTATTTTCCCATAAACAGGTCATGTTGCGACATTTGGCATAACTCTCTCTCAGAGAGTCCAATTGAGGTCAGACCTATCAGGATGGAAAGGTAACAGGACGAGCTATCTCAGGAAACTTTTTCAGAGGCAGAAGCTAAAATAGTGACACGTGGAACGCCGTACAAGTTCGCTCTCTTGTTTTATCCCAAAACAGGTCACGTTGCGACATTTGGCATAACTCTCTCTTAGAGAATCCAATTGAGGTCAGACCTGTCAGGATGGAAAGATAACAGGTCAGGCTATCTCAGGAAATTTTTTCAGACCCTGTGGATCAAAAATTTCGGAGTTACACTAGAAACATTCAGGTACATATTTCTGTCAAAACAGAATTATTTTTTGGTACCTTCATTCATGGCTTCCGGAATTTAGGGCTTTGGAGAAAGTTGGAATTCTTGTAATCGGAGACCACGGCTGGATGCTACTCATCAAAATAGAAATTTAGAGACCAAGATCAGAATTTTTGGTTGGGCAGAAGGCCGGGTTTGATTAGACCCTAGTTCGGGACTTTGATCAGAAAAGTGGAAAATTAGGGCTTCTGTAAAAATGGGAATTTTTGAAATCTGTGACCATGGCTGGAAGCTCCTCAGAAAAATAGAAGCTTAGAGATTTGATTCAAACATTTTGATTGGGCATAAGAGTGGGATTCATCAAACCCCAGTTCAGGGTCACGTCCAGGGAATTCGGAAGTTTCAAAGGCAAAATTGAGGAGTGAAACTTTGCAATTTTCAAATTCTAAATATATCAGTTTGATCAGCTCATCAAGGCGCATATTTCTATCCTTTCGAAAGTTTGAAATTCAAAGTTTGAATTTTTGGGGTTTCTCTGACAAACCCATATCCAGCTCCAGGTCCAGTTCTTGCAAATCAAGTGGATAGGGTTAATCCTAGAAGAAGATGGATTGGTCACCTGCATAAGTGAAGGAGTTCCTATTTCAGAGGGAGATGAGGCTAAGGCTTTACATAAGGAGATTACAAGCGATCTTGACAGGTATGACTCATCGAGGTATGTTTTGATATTTGTTCATGATTAAGTTTATGGTATGTTTGTCTTCATGTTATTACGGTTAGTACAATCTTGATTTTAGATTTGTTGTATCACCTTAACAAAATTATGAATGCATGATAGAAGATATTCATTGGTTAGGGTGTTGACACTTATGATTGTACTAATGCATTATGATGTTGTGTGAGGTTGATGTTGTCCGCTAACAAGATACAGGTACATCACAAAAGACAAATCAGGTTCCATGACCATGAAAACATAAAGACAAAGACTCATCCATAATCTTTGTTCTACTTACGAGGTATGTATGACTTTGTTATATTATGCTTAACCTATGAGACATGCAGGTTCTAGCTCAGGATCTCTAAATCATTGAAGAGATTGTTTAGGTATGTTGTACATAACCAAGTAGGTATACTAATCCAGGTATATTTCCCATGAATCTTACCTTGTGTTAGGATCCCCTATATAAGTATACTTGGAATGATTGGTTATGCTTATTCATAAAGTTAGTAATCAAGGGATTATGCATATTATATCTTTTATCTTGATTGATGATATGCATGAGTAAAAGAAGACTTCCCTGAAATCTTGATGTTTAGTAACTATAATCATGACTATACATTTTCAAGATTATTTAGTACTATAATGTTTTGATAGCATTTAGAATATACTAATGAGTATATGTTTGTGTATGAGATCATGAGGATGACTCTTGAGCATGCACAGTGGTACAAGATGAATAGAAGTTCAAAAGACATACAGAAGATCAAGCGGGAGGCAACCACACAAACATAAAAGATAAGTATTTGAGTTGTTATTTGAAATAGTAATAATATTGCCTATAATAGGTTGTATGCATATTTGTATTCCCATAATATATAATGCTGAGTGTAAACATTCATAGAGCATTGAACAGTATACTACTAATGTGCATATGATTGACAAGTTGGACAAACATTCCATTGTTGCTTGTCTAGAATGAAACCTCTTTGCTGACATGCCGAGAGCTGTGCACACTCTCGATAGTATGTTCTGGTAGAGATGGAAGGCATCTAGATAGCCACTGTATGCATACAAGATATGGGAAAGTGTTGTGCCAAAGTATTGGTCAAGATAGTTGCATAACTATGTAAATGATATCTGGTTATCATGTCAATATGATTTGATGATTATGAAGTATTACTAATCATGTACCTAATTTTGATTTGTAGGAAAAAAATCATGATGAATGATGAACAAGCGATGGATGTTCAACTAAAGGATTTACAAATCAAACACACTATAGAAAGCTTGTGGTTAAGAGATTATCTTAGAAAGAGGAAGAGAATCATGATGAAATGTTTTGCTCCAAGGGACTAGAAGAAGTGTGAATCAGGTTCTATATGGGTACCCAGGATCGGTAGTCAATTGATGAGATTAATGATCATCATGGGTGATGTGGATCTCAACCTTTGCTACAAGGTTGAATATGGCTTCTATACACATATGACATGGATGCAAGAAGGAACTCACCACAGAGTTCAATTGATTTTGAGGCTCATATTAGTAGACCCATTTGACGAGAGATGGCACAGATAGATATGCAGAAGATCACTCAATGCAGAGTGTGAATAATGGTAATTTGATAGCTTCATGACAAAGCTTGGGCCTTACCAAAAGTAAAGCTATTCCTAAACCTTGAGGTTGTGGATGATGAACCTATCATACCATTATTGCATGACGATGATCTCTTTCTGACAAAGAATGAGAAACAGGTCATGAAAATGGCTGCAGAATTGAAAATGAAAGATCTCGGATTAATGCACTACTTCTTAGAAGTATGGCAAGATCCAAAAAAAAAAAAAAAGGAATCTTTTAAATCAAGGTAAGTATGCTGTGATTTTTCTAAAAAATTTGATATGTTGGAGTATAAAGCCATGGCCACTCCCATGGACTCCAACTTGAAGTTATTAGTTAATGACTCATCGTATTTATTGGACTCAACTCTATATAGACAATTCATTGGGTCATACTAGGCCAGATATATGCTTTTGTGTAAACACCCTAAGTCAGTATCTAGTAGAACCTAGAAAGGTTCACTTAATAGCTACAAAGCATGTAGTGAGGTACCTAAAAGGTACTTTAAATTTTTGGTCTATATTATCTTAGAGGTCATGAACTCCGTTTACTTGGTTACTCAGATTCTGATTGGGCAGGAAGTGTCTCAGACAGAAAGAGCACATCAGGTGGATGTTATAGTCTTGAATCTACCATGATCTCATGAAACATCTAGTGTGGTTGTCAGTACTGCTGAAGCAGAATATATGGCTGTCTACTTGCCAGCTGTGAAGCAGTATGGCTTCAGAAGATTCTTATGTGGAGTGTTTGACTTAGAAATGGATCCCACTGTGATTATGTACGACAATCACAGCTGCATTAAGATGACTGAAAATCCTGTGTTCCACGATAAGTCAAAACACATAAAGATCCGGTACTTCTATATACAAGATATGGTGCAAAGAGGAGCTATCAAGCTTGTATATATATAAGCACTGAGGATCAGATTGCTGATATCCTGATCAAGCCTCTGTCTCAAGTAAAGTTTGAACACTTCCGAGACAAGCTTGGTGTAGTTCAGAAGAACCCTCCTCGAAAGGGGGAGTAGCTCAGTATGAGACAGACAAGCCTATCTCATCAATGATGAGGTTACCTATTTTTTCCTGCACTTACTCACCTAGAATTATTTAGATTTAGGACTCTTATATTCTTTATTTTGATGGTTAGATGTATACATGCTTTTGATGTTAGATGTATACATGATTTTGATGATAGATGTATTAGTGAGAATACATGCTAGATGTATACATGCTTTTGATGTTAGATGTATACATGATTTTGATGATAGATGTATTAGTAAGAATACATGCTTTTGATGTATGATGTATACATGCTGTTGATGCTAGATATTGATTATGTACTTGTATGGATGAGGATACTTGTACTTGTATTAATGAGAATACAGATTGAGGGGATTGGATCATCCCTGGACTTTCAGTCCTAAAGAGAGCCGTAGACGTGAGGTCTCCGAGAATGAAGTCCTTAGTGGACAGTTGAGGGGATTGGATCATCCCTGGACTTTCAGTCCTAAAGAGAGTCGTAGACGTGAGGTCTCCGAGAATGAAGTCCTTAGTGGACAGTTGAGGGGATTGGATCATCCCTGGACTTTCAGTCCTAAAGAGAGCCGTAGACGTGAGGTCTCCGAGAATGAAGTCCTTAGTGGACAGTTGAGGGGATTGGATCATCCCTGGACTTTCAGTCCTAAAGAGAGCCGTAGACGTGAGGTCTTCGAGAATGAAGTGCTTAGTGGACAGTTGAGGGGATTGGATCATCCCTGGACTTTCAGTCCTAAAGAGAGCCGTAGACGTGAGGTCTCCGATAATGAAGTCCTGAATGAACAGGAAGGGGATTGTATCGTCCCCGGACTGAGGTCCCAGAATAGAACCGTAGACTGGGTCTCCGATAATGAAGTCCTGAATGAACAGGCAGGGGATTGTATCGTCCCCGGACTGAGGTCCCAGAATAGAACCGTAGACTGGGTCTCCGATAATGAAGTCCTAAATGAACAGGCAGGGGATTGTATCGTCCCCGGACTGAGGTCCCAGAATAGAACCGTAGACTGGGTCTCCGATAATGAAGTCCTGAATGAACAGGCAGGGGATTGTATCGTCCCCGGACTGAGGTCCCAGAATAGAACCGTAGACTGGGTCTCCGATAATGAAGTCCTGAATGAACAGGCAGGGGATTGTATCGTCCCCGGACTGAGGTCCCAGAATAGAACCGTAGACTGGGTCTCCGATAATGAAGTCCTGAATGAACAGGCAGGGGATTGTATCGTCCCCGGACTGAGGTCCCAGAATAGAACCGTAGACTGGGTCTCCGATAATGAAGTCCTGAATGAACTGGCAGGGGATTGTATCGTCCCCGGACTGAGGTCCCAGAATAGAACCGTAGACTGGGTCTCCGATAATGAAGTCCTGAATGAACTGGCAGGGGATTGTATCGTCCCCGGACTGAGGTCCCAGAATAGAACCGTAGACTGGGTCTCCGATAATGAAGTCCTGAATGAACAGGCAGGGGATTGTATCGTCCCCGGACTGAGGTCCCAGAATAGAACCGTAGACTGGGTCTCCGATAATGAAGTCTTGAATGAATAGGCAGGGGATTGTATCATCCCCGGACTGAGGTCCCAGAATAGAACCGTAGACTGGGTCTCCGATAATGAAGTCCTGAATGAACAGGCAGGGGATTGTATCGTCCCCGGACTGAGGTCCCAGAATAGAACCATAGACTGGGTCTCCGATAATGAAGTCCTGAATGAACAAGCAGGGGATTGCATCGTCCCCGGACTGAGGTCCCAGAATTGATCCGTAGACTGAAGTCTCCGAGAACTGAAGATTGGATTGTATCATCCATGGACCTATGTCCTAAAAAAGAGCAGGATTGATCATCCTAGGAATATGATCGTGTGATGATGATGCTGATGATCGTATGATGACGATGCTGATGACGATGCTGATGATCGTGTGATGACGATGCTGATGATCGTATGATGACGATGCTGATGACGATGCTGATGATCATGTGATGACGATGCTGATGACGATGTTGATGATCGTGTGATGACGATGCTGATGATCGTGTGATGACGATGCTGATGATAGTGTGATGACGATGCTGATGATCGTGTGATGACGATGCTGATGATCATGAGATGACGATGCTGATGATCGTGTGATGACGATGCTGATGATCGTGAGATGATGATGCTGATGATTGTGTATCGTGAGGATCCAGATGATGATATTGTTGTAGCTGTTCAAGTGCTACTCAATACTGAAGATGTTGATGTTCCAGTAACTGCTTGAGTTACTAATGATGTTGAGAAAGCTTCCAATGATTTATAGATGTATCATGTATAATGTTGATGACTCCTTGCTCGGGCAGATGCTGTTATAATATCCTTCTCGTTAAGGGGGAGTGTTGAGATATTGTAACTTCAAAGAATATTATATTTGTAATTATTATTCCGGAGATGATTCATTCCTCCGTGAAGATCTTATTGTATATCCGGAGATGTTTATTCCTCCGTCGGAATGTGGTAACTCGAGTTATTAGACTTCCCTAGTGGGGGTCGGCCCTAAATGTGTTATGTGGGTCAAAGGGTTATTAGACCACCCTAGAGGGGTCGGCCCAGTCAGTTATAATGGGGTATTTAACCTAATGGTTAAATACGAGCCCACATGTACTTGTGTAAAATACATATCAGAGAAGTGTATAAATAGAGGAGGTGTGTTCCTCATTATACACACACTCACTCTCACTTGAGAAAGGCGCACTTGTGGAGGAGAGGTCTGCTATGGAGAAGAAGGAGCTTATGCTCAGGGTTTGCATCTTTGTATATTGCTGGTCATCTATATTGAGGAAGCTTTGCTGGGTTTTCTACCCCATGAGGGTTTCCCAGGATAAATCTCTGTCTCTTGTGTTTATGCTATGCTTGTTGTTTCTTCAGTGATCCTGTATATGCTATATTGTGAAATGGAATGTAATGCTGCTATTTTCTGTCTTAGCATATTGAATTTTAACAGTGGGTAGGGTAACTGAGCCCGAAACTCGAAAGAGTCCCCAAACGCGATCCAATCCTAGCATATGCTCGAAACAGAAAGTAGGAGGAGTATTCCCAACAATCTGATCTCGCAATGACCTACTGCATAGATCCCAGGCAAGATTTGAGTGAAATGGATTCACCTGTGATAGTCGAACTACAATTTTTGCGTAATGTGTGATATTGAGTGGTTTAAGGTGATTTAAACTCAAGATCCTAACCAAGACTAGTTGGTGTAGTGTATCCCTAAAAAAGAAAAAAAAATTAGGGCTGTTATTACTCAAAAGGTAGTGCTTTTGTGTGGCGTGGTTGCAACAGGAAAACAAAAGTGCATAAATTCAAACTTTCTACAACAAAGCTCTTTTTTTTTTTCATTTACTTCTTTTCCAAAAAAAAAAAAAAAAAAAAACTGAGCAAATCTACTTAAATTTTTTGTTTTCTTTTTTGAAATTGTACAAAATAACCTATGCTATCTTGTAACAGAAAATAAGCCTTATTAAACTTAAACTACCAAATTTTTTGCTTTTTCTATTATCATAAACGAAAAAGAACTATAAACATGGAAAGCAAAATAAGACTGTGTGCAAAAAAAAAAAAAAAAAACAACAACAAACTAAGCAAATCTACTTAAATTTTTTGTTTTCTTTTTTGAAATTGTACAAAATAACCTATGCTATCTTGTAACAGAAAATAAGCCTTATTAAACTTAAACTACCAAATTTTTTGCTTTTTCTATTATCATAAATGAAAAAGAACTATAAACATGGAAAGCAAAATAAGACTTGTGTGCAATGTGTAAGTATGGCTAAAATGGTTCTTAAGCTTATAGCTGTCAAGGCACTAGCTCAAAAAAGACTTGATCTACAGGTTTTTTGCAAAGAAAAAGCCTCTAAACTCGGAAACAAAGTGGGAGAAAACAAAGGAGATAGATACAAGAGGACTGACCTAAAGCATCTAACCCTAGCAAGACCACTATGCCAAGCAAAAAGTAGACAAGAAAGCTGCCAACTACCCTACTAACACAAAGAACTGAGAAATGAATCAGCCTAAATCACTTTAAAATACACTTGAAACCAGAAAAAGACAAAGAGTCCTAGAAGATTGGAAACCAACAAGTTCGGAAGACACCCTAGAGGCTCTAAAATGGACCAAACCCTAAAACAAAGGATAGGATAGGTAAAGAGCAGAAAAATATTGCCACAAACAGCAGATACAAAAGTATGCAGGTTTGTAAACCAGCAACCTACAGTCAGGGCCTAAAAAAGCGGAAATTCTCACTACAAAACACAACCTAGTCTTCCAAAAAGTTATAAGCGGTCCAAACATTCCAAAGGTAAACAAGCGATTCAAAAGATGGTAAAAAGACTCAAAGAAAGGTTCTATGACTTTAAAAAAAAGTTAAAAACCTCATACAACAGTAAAGGAGATCCAAAAGCAAAGTCAGCAAACCACAAAAATGGCTAAAAACTCAAGCAAACCACTAATAGAAGGCTTCAGGAAACGTGCCCTACTGTGCAGTAGGGAAACTCGCGCCCCTGCAGAGATGGGCGCTACTGTATGTATAGCACAGTAGCGTATGGGCACTACTGTATGTGCAACAGAGTAGCGCTCATATCTCAAAAGCTTAAAAACTGACTTTGAAAAGATACCAAAAAGACTGATGGAAGCAGAGAAAAACAGGCAATGGATACCTACAGGATTTCTCAACACAGAAAAGGAGTCAAAACAGTTCCGAGAAGACAACCAAGAAAAAGTTTCCTAGAGCAAAAAACACAACTATCCCTAGCGGAGTCTCCAGTCTGTCGGCGGGCAGAATTACCCTATAGCAAGGAAACTAATGCTATCAACTGGAGTGGGGTGACAGGTAAGTGTATTAAATGTATTGCAGAGATATTTATGAAAATAAATGAGTTATGGAACTTGAGAACATACCTTTTAACCGGCATTCGATCCTAGCTTTTATTTGATCCCTCGCTCAGTCCTCAAATCCACCTTCTGTTCAGTAAACCTGCAAGACACACACCTTTCTCAGCGTATCTTGGACAATATATAATGTTTGAAAGAAACAAAAGCAATGTTAAGCATTTGATATTGACCAAAACAAATCCAAATTAAGATGTTATTTCAGAACACATTTAAGTTGGAACAAGAAAGACACTTCAACCTTTATTGTCAAAAGTAAATTGATGTACAAGTATACCTGACTTTATGACAGGCTCCTGCAACTTGATTCTGGGCTCTTTTTCTTCTCTGGCTTGGATATCTTCGGCATCAACTCCTCCAATGTAAGCTTCTTCTTTAGATCTCTATGTCTCAAAGTTTCTCCATTTATCCATCTAACCTTTCTCTTTAGTCTTCCTTGTATTTATAGGATCAGAGAAGTAGTTCAGGTCGATGTATGGTTATGGAGGAAGTTGGGGAAGTTAGGAAACTACCAGCAACTAATCCTCCTCGTGAAAATTAATTATTTTTTAATCATCTTTTGATATGTACGTGACTATTGTTCAATGGAGTAGCGTTTAGGGTGCTACTATGGTGCTTGTCAACTAGTGCTCATCGAGTTTTAAATGTTGAGCGCTACTTTGCTGAGAAGGAGTAGTGCCTATAAGGCTTTGAGCGCTACTATTATGCACTGGAGTAGCGTACAGGCGCTAGTTTCTCTAGGTAGAGTAGCGCTTATATCTCAGAATGATATTTTTAGGGTTTTTCTAGTAAATTTAGGAAATGGAGTAAGTCAAAGTATCATCTAGGGTCAACATGCTCCTCCATCCAAGTTGTCCTTTTGTGTGATCAACAGCTCAAGGTGATCACGGACGGAGAGGTGCAAGTTTGACCTATAACACTTTGGAACCCATGTTTTGCACTCCATAATGTGGTGACATGGAATGACAACTGTGAAGCCATCGAATGGTTCAATAGGTATATTCCTTCTCCCTACCATGTCCGCATCAATGAAGTTATGTGTGGATCCTCCATCTACCAATACTGAGGCCCTTTGTCCTTGTATCACTCCCTTGCATCGAATAGTGTGATAACAAGGCACTGCTGAAAGTACTTCCATCGATGCTTTGTCAGGTGAAGGATTATTTTCTTGCTGTTTCCCTTCTTCTGTTGTATCATATCCCTCTTTTTGATCTAAAATGTGTCCTTCTTCCTCCATACCCCCTTCATATTCATCATTATCATAAAATACTTCAATGTGTTGAGCTTTTCCCTTAGTACATGTATGCCTCGATGCCCATGGTTGGAAGCATGTGCAGCATAATTTCTTTCTTCTAAGTTATTCCCTGTTTAGTCCCTCTTTCTTATTCTTTTAAAATGCATATATTTTCCAAGGCTTCTTGTCAAATCTGAATTTGGAAGGGAATTTAGGCTTGGGAGGAAATCTTGTCCTAGGTAGCACATTTTGTAGATCTCTTGTCAAGTTCATGGAATCCTTCAATGAATTTGGTTTGTGGGCCTTAACTAAACCTTTTAATGGTTCATACAAACATTCAGTAAATAGTAATACTAACCTCACCATATATATATCAGCCACCTTAACTTATAATTTTTGGAATTCCAACATATATTCAACAGGGGTTCCAACTTGATTCAATTGGGCTAGTTCTTTGAAAGGTAATTATGGATCTTTTTGCTCAAATATTTCTAATAACCTGTCAACAAACTCTCCATATGTTGTAACCTGATCATGTCCCAAGTTTTTTAGACCATGGAACCACCAATCATTGGCTTCGCCATCAAGATGCAAAATGGCCATTTTTAAGGCATCCTCTTCCACCATTGGATTCAACTCAAAATACACATCTAGTTTTTGTACCCAAGTGTTTGCAGAAGTTTGAGATGAGCCATCAAAGGTGGGAAGTGTCATTTTATTTATGGCATAATTCAATTCTCTATTTTGAAAGGGATTCATATTGCCTTCCCTCATCTTGATATTGTTTGAGACAACAAAGTATTGATCAAATGGTAGGGTACTTCTGCACTCTTCACTCAACTTTTGCCATTCGATTAGAACCTATTGCATATCATATGGAGTATTAAAATTTTATTTGGAATCAACGAATTTAGGTGTGGTAGTCCTTTCTTCACTCTGAAATTCATGAGGTCTATTATGTGGTCCTGTCTTTGAGAAGATACTTCCACCCATTGCCTTCTTTTCCTCAAAATGTGAACTACTGTTGCCTCCTTTTTCCCCTTTGCTTCCAAGTTGGCTAGCCAACAATTAGAATCCCTTCATCATATGTTTTTTCATGTCTTCAAAGAGTGGTCTCATGAGTTTCCTAAACTCCTCACTATCATCTGAGGTTCCCTTCTCATTTTCCATAGTTTCCTCAAAATGCACTTCTTTTCCTACTTCCTCATCTTTAACAACAATTTTGGTTTCAATATCTAAGGGTGTTCCATGAATTCTTTTTCCTCATGAATATCAAACCAAATTAGGTGCAAGGATCATGATTTGATACCACTTGTAATCTCCCTTTTTAGAAATTTATTAAAATGGTAAATTTTTCAATTTTTCCACTAGTTTGACCCTTGACTAGTATTGGTCTCTTGATCTCCAAATGGATCTAAATGCATTGTTACAGGAGGTATATGGATGGTATTAGGACATTATTATGAGGTTCATGGATTCGTTAAAGTATTCAAAAGGATTATGCAACTCTCAATTCTGGCCAATGTAGGGAATTTGACTAGCAATTAGGGGTTCAATTCCCCAAGGGGTAGGTGTTGGAAATGGCTCTCCAAATGCTATGGGACCCTCTCTAATTTATGAAAAGGAGAAGGTTATATCTAGGGTACATAAATATGGTCTCATATGAATCACTATTCAGTTTATTAAGTCTGATATAACCCTCTCTAATCATATACAAAAAGACTAGTTTCGACGTTGGGGGAAATGATAGGCAATCTTCTCCAAATGCTATGAAATTGAACAATATGACTCCAAAAGCTTATGAAATGAACATGAAACTTGTATAACAGATTATTAACAGTCCATAAATCATTAATTCATCAGAGTTTCATTTTTCCATTCGAATATATCAGCATAATATAGGCATACGTCAACATAGTGGGGAAAATGGCACCATTTTCTCATTAATGATCAGATTTACATAGTTCCACTTGGAATATCGACCTGAAGCTATTCTGAATATGAATAAAAGATAATTTACATCATATTATAAAATAATGGGGCATTAGAATCTCCCCCAAATATAACAACAGCTCACCAAGTGCGCCCCACCTCAAGGAGCATGAATATGTTGAGAAAACTGGAAATGGTTGGAGAAACAAGTTGAACTAGAAGTGACCATGAGATGCCTTGTAGATTGAACCTGCAACATAAGACTCCATTAAAGCTCCAAATTAAATTTCTGAATGGACTTTCGAATTACCAACTAGGTTGGGAATCTTTCACCCTCGAAATTGGTGCTAAGGCAAGTAGAGTAGCACTCCACTAGTTCTCCTCTCAAATGCAAATTCTGAAAATGATCAAAAGCCCCTCTCTTACTTGATCCCTATATTTTATAAAAATCCTTAGCCTTATAAGGTTTGAATTCCATCCATAGACTCCAAGCCAATTCGAATTAGGGAGGGATTCAAGATTTTCCACTTGTCTTCCACTTCCTAGCCTTCAACCTTCCACCAATTCGAGTAGGAATATCTTGAGCTTCTCTAACTCCCATGAACGCCCTCTTGGAGGATATTTTTAGGCCTGACATGTCATATTGGCCATATTTCAGCAATCAAGTTTGAAATTTTTCATAGGTGTCATAGCATCTTCATCATTGTTGTCATAGAGGTTAGGGAATCTAGCCCAAGTGTCCAAGAACCTCTCATTTGACTCTTCCTCTTCCATGGGAATTAGACTTCCATCCCAATTCGACCTATGATGCATATTTCCAAGTGTATAATCCTTCCAAATCATCCCAAGAACGTTGTAATTCTCATGGATTCGAATTGACAAGAGGAGGATGCCATGTGGCATGGAAAATCTAGCTTGTGTGGGTCCCACATCCTCCATGTGTCTTCATGATCAATTGCCACTTTGATTTTCTCTTGTATTTATTTATTTATCTACTTTATTAAATATACATGTCATTCTAATTTCTAAACATCATTTATTAGCTCCCTTATTGCAAATCCCAATGTCTCCATCCAAGCTAGGGAACTAGTAGGATTGGTGGAATTTTCCTGTCATGCATTAATTTGAATGGGGACATTACACCAGTTGTGCACTCTCTCGTGGTTGCAAATTTGGATCTTCAAAAAAAAAAACAAGTGACAAAGCAACCTCAAATTTTAATGCCCCAATTCCATTGGCCCAATTATTCATACGTGTATTAAACCACTTCCATGACATCATTGTTTCGTACTTTTGATCACAATTTTTGGATGCATGCTAATCTATGTGTTGGCTATACTTTTTTTGGAACTTAAAGCATGGTTCCCAAAGGATGGTAGAGTTAGGGAAACCATGTGAGAAGGGGTAACCATGGGATAAATTTGTGGTGAAGGGTGGGATTGAGACAGAGAATGAAAGGGAACTAGGAATTTCCCTAGATTTGTTTCAACAGGGAGAGAATGTTGAAAATCCAATGAAAGAGAAGAGCTATGCACCAAAGCAACTTCATTATGGGGAGGAGGAAGTAGACCAGGATTAGGTTTAATTACCAGTACCTATTTTGTATATGAAATGGGGAGACACATCAGGACTTTGTAGAATAATTCAATGTATTGTTGAACTATTTGAGTGGAAATTTGATTGAGTTGAAGCCAGTGCACGCAAATTCTTTAAATATAGCTTTTTGGATGTAAACACTCACGAAGTGCAATGAAAAATTGGTCCCAATCATTGATTCCACTAGAGGGATCACTAACCATGTATCCTCATTGAGTTCTATGAAAATGGATTCTATAGTGCCCCATATTTATTTGGCCCAATCCCACGATTAGGCGGTTAATCCTTGTAGATGGTAGGATGAAAAGGTGACTTTTTCTCTTTCTCTTAGTGTGTTCTAATGATGGGAATATAAAGAGAAGGATCATATCCAAGCCTGAACTTGATTTCCACAAAATCACTAGAAAATGTAAAATTAGTCACAGCAGATCTAATGAACAAGTAAATCAATCACAATAGATGAAACTCAGAAAATATGGTGTAAACTGTGCAAAATCATGCATCAGTGCTCTATAATCCCAATAAGGGTGAAAATACAATACAATTCTGTCACAATGGTGAGAAATTCGAATTAGCCAAGGAGGTCATTCGAATATACTGCATGGCATAGCTTGGATCCAACTAGGAGTCCTCGTCATCAATCAGTGGTGGTCATCAATGCACAAGTCACCGTCAAACAGGTTTCAAACTGAGTCTAACTTAATGTAACTAAGTGTAATAAATGTAACTGATGGTAAGTGGCACTAATGTAGGGATGGAGGCTCAGTGGAGGGCGCATGAGGAGTTAACTGCACTCAGAATAGGTAGTCATGTCTCATCGAAGGTCAATCGAAGTGATAACACTAGTGAGGAGTCAGTCTAGCCTCAAATCAAGGAAAGACTGGTGGTTGACTGAAGTAAACTAGATTGGTAGGTGAGAAAGGCACCCTTCTGCAGTGGTAGGTGAGAAGTGGGTGCATGACAGGCTAGGATGGATTAATCTAAGTGGTAAGTAGCTCCTGAGTGCTGGGAGACTAAGGACTAGGTGCTGGAGGCATCATACTGGTGACTGGGCGGCATGTGGGTGCATGCAATGTATGCAGAATGCATGCATGCATGAAAAGTGCATGCAAAGTACAAAAGTGAATGATGAGATATCCTAACACCCCCCCTCAAGATATACTATGATGTAAAAAATAAAATGTAGGGCCCTGGTTACTAAGACCAAAGGTCACCCCAATACAATAATCCAAAAAATGTTGAAATAAGCTAAGTGAGGAAAGAGGGAAAACCCAGTGGGAAGAAAGCCCCCCCTCAAGCTAAACATCAAAAATGGATCTAATCTATCTCCACCATGATGGAACTCACCCCCAATAGTGAATGGAGGTAAGAGAACTTCTTCTCAGTAAAGCTCTTGGTGAAGATGTCTACAATTTGCTCATCGGTAGGGCAATATTGCAGAATGATGGTGCGATCATGCACCAACTCTCGAATGTAGTGCATATGAATCTCAATATGTTTGGTCCTCTACCACTGAACTAGATCGATGGAGATCTTAATAGCACTTTGATTGTCACAAAATAGGACAGTCTAAGTAGTGCTACCAAAATCAAACTTGGAAAGAATACCTTGCAACCAAATTGCCTGAATGCAAGCATTGACTGCCCCTCGATACTCTGCCTCTGCTGAAGAAAGTGCAATGGCTGCCTGCTTTTTGATTGACCATAAAATAGGCCCATGTCCAATCATGAAAATATATCCAGAAGTGGACTTCCGATCTATGCTATCACCTTCCCAATCTGAATCAGTAAAACCAATGAAATCTAGCTCAGAATTTGCAGCATAATGTATGCCAAAATGTTTCGTACCTTGCACATACTGCAAGATCCGCTTGGCTGCCCACCAATGAAGCTCATGGGGCTTCTGAATATACCTTTATACAGCACTCACGGCATAATATATAGCAGGCCTTGAGTGTGTCAAGTAGAGAAGTGAACCAATCAACTGTCTATACATAGTGCAATCTGCAAGCGGTGTAGTATTTCCCTCTTCAAGATTGATTCCTGAGAGGAATGGAAATGGAGCAGCCTTACATTATACCATATTAAACTTTAATAGCAGGTCTTTAGCATAATTTTGCTGATATAATGTGATCCCATCAAATTTTTGAGCTATCTCCAAGCCCAAAAATTGCTTAAGCAATCCCAAATCGCTCATATCAAAAGCTAGATTTAAAGCGGTTTTCAGCTTGTTAATTGTAAGGAGAGTGCTTCCAATAATGAGAAGATCATCAACATATAAAACCACAATAAAAAAATTACCTTTAACTTGCTGTAGGTACACATTAGGATCATATTTGCATCTTTTGAAATTCTGAGAAAGAAGGAAGGAGTCCATCTTTGCGTACCAAGCTCTTGGGGCCTGTTTCAATCCATACAAAGATTTCTTCAATCTGCAAACTAATGATGGATCTGATATGTATCCTTCTGTTTATTTCATATATACCTCCTCATCAAGGTCTCCATGTATAAAATCACTCTTCACATCCATGTGGTGCACTTCCCAATGCTTGGATGCGGAAATGGCCAAAACTAGGCAAATGGAATCCATCTTTGCAACCGGTGCAAAAGTCTCAGTGTAGTCCACACCTTGGACTTGGGAGAAACCTTTTTCCACCAACATAGATTTGTATTTTCTGATAGAGCCATCAGCAGCAACCTTCGTGTGGTAGATCCACTTGCATTGAACTAATTTTCTTCCAGGTGGAAAAGAAACTAGCTCCCATGTATTGTTCTTTTGAAGAGAATTGTACTCTTCATCCATGGCGGTTTGCCATCATGGATCTCGGTGGGAATGATAGTATGATTTGGGATCTGAGCCAATCATCAAATAACATTTCTCAGATAATAATGGATCATAAAAAGAAAGATCCATACCTGCTCTTTGATAGTCTTCTCTTGTTCTCCTTGGATCAGCGAGATTTCCAATGTTTGGAGCAGCAGATTGTAGAGTGTTTTGGGCCCACTTTTGTATCTGAGGAGGATCATTATGGTTTGACTCTGAACCTGATATGTCATGGCCATAAAATTATGATATAATATCAAAGATATCAGATCCAATGCTTTCTTCACAATCACTCGAATCTTCTTCTTGTGGAGGGTGCAGATCGGCAGTGTTTTCCTCAACTAGTTTCAGATCTGGCAGTGGTTCTTCAAACTTCACACTTCGCTCTATAAATACCTTTTTGGATATGATATTCATGAGTTTATATTCTTTTTATTCTTCCCCATATCCTATCAGGATACATTCAATACTTTTTGGATCCAAAGACTTTCTCTTATCAGAAGGAATTCTAGGAGCCAAAAACCCTCAAATTGGACACATCTGGTTTGCGACCAAAGAATGCTTCGAAAGGAGTTTTACCTTTCACAGATGAATGTGGAAATCGGTTCTAAATATATGCAAAAACATCAATGGATTCAGCCCAAATATGTGCAGCCAAACCTTTTGACTCAAGCATGTAGGTAGCCATCTCTTTTAGTGACCGATTCTTCCTTTCCGCTACACCGTTCTGCTGGGGTGTGTACGGAACTGTATGTTGGATCTGAATTCCGCTTTGGGCACAAATTTGCAGCAACTCAATATTGATATATTCTCTGCCATTATCAGATATAAGAGCTTTGATCTTTATCTCAGTGGTGGTCTCAACAGAAGCCTTAAAATCCTTGAATTTTCCAAGCACTTCTGACTTGTTTTTGAAAAAAAATACCCAAGTAAAGCGGCAAAAGTCGTCGATGAATGTCAAAACATACCTTGAACCATTCATGGACATATTTGGCAGTGGACCACTGATATCATAATGTATGAGGCCCAAAATGGTGGAATCTCTGCTATCTTTGTCGCGGTTGAACCTGTGCTCGGGGTGCTTCCCAACAATGCAACTGGGGCAAATTCCCTTCGAGGAACGGAGTTGTGGAAGACCATCTACCATGGATTTCTGTTGTAGCAGCAGAAAATACTTGTAATTAAGGTGTCCAAATATTTCATGCCAAATCCTACTAACCTCGTTGCCATGAGTGAGGAGAGCAATGGGGTTTTCAAGCAGCACAAAGTGAGAAAACTCATAGTATTTTGCAGTGTGGTTTGCCTTTCCGACTGCAATAAGTCTTCCACTTTTGATATCAGAAATTTCAACGTTGTTAGGGATGAATGTAACTTGCTTCGGTTCACCAGTGTGTGTCATTTGATACACAGAAAGTATATTTGAAGCCAAGGAAGGCACATAGAGAACATTCTGGAAGCTTCCATGCTCTACATGGATGGTACCTTTTCCCTTCGAAGAAATTTTTGAGTCATCTCCCAAATGGATGGGGATGGATCTGTTTGGATCAAATGAAGAGAAGGAGTCAATATTTGCAGCCATATGATTTGAGGCACCAGAATCTATCAGTAGAGTGGTGGGTTTTGAAACAGTTTCCATGAGTGCTTGACCTCTTTCATGATCATCATTCCTATCCTTCTTCCGTGCACCGTTGGGAAGACATATGTTGTTATTTTCCAAAAGGAGGGCCATTTGATCTATTATTTTCTTCCTGCATGAACTTTTAGGATGAAATCCACGATTGCAATATGTACATTTAGATTTTTCCTTTCCCTCTTTACCCTTCTGCTTGTTCCTCGAACCGGATGGTGCTTCCGGTTGCTTGCCTTTGTCTCTTTGCTTGGTAGGATCGAATTTGGGCTTCTCTTTCCTTTGCTTTCCTTTACCATTCGAATTCTTGGGTCCTTGAGAAAAGAGGGCTGAATCTTTGGAGTTTATGGACCCCATTTGAATCAACTTATCATGCTCTTTTGTGACGGACTCAATGAAGGCATTCAAGGTAGGCATCTTCCAATTCGGGGTAGTTAGCCAACCGGAATTGAAAGTAGAGACAAATACCGAGTAATATTTCCCAAGCTTTGTGAGAATGGAGAGGATCAATTGCTTATCCTCTTTCACAACACCACTGTTCTTCAACTGCAATGTCAAGTGCTTGAATCTTGTGAAAAACTCATTGATGGTCTCGAAATTCTCAGGACTAAGAGCAATCAATTCATTCTCTAATTGAAAATCCCTAAGCTCGTCCTGCTTGCCAAAAAGTGTGTCAAGTTGCTCCCATATTGCTTTTGGAGTCTTCAATCCGCTGAGATGGAAGTGAAGATCTTTGGAAATAAAGAGGCAAAGGAGACCATAAGCTTCATCAAGCTTATTGTAGTGTTTGGTTCTTTCCGACAATGTGCTTGGCTCCAATTCGAGGCCAACAGTGACTATATAGAACCCTTTTGAGCGTAATATAATCTCCATATCATCTTTCCATTCAAAATAATTGAAAGGAGTAAGAACTGGCTTGGAAGAAGAGTATTCCATCACAAATGGCGAGTGCACTTGATGTAGAAGAACTTTGTCAAACACAAGAGAGCGAATGCAATTGATGGAGATGATTAACATGCAAATCACAATCAAAACAAGAACAGTAAGGTCGAACAATCCACCCTTTTAGAGTTGCATCACACCTAGGATTGGAGATCAAGCAAGTTGAATGGGTTCAATGTATAAAATCTAGGAATTATGTGGAAAACTCAAGCTTCTGGAGTGGATTGGAGTGTATTTTTATGTTTTGCATGCACATGAGCGAATGCACATGAGATCTTTCATGCCAAAACTTCTATAATTTTGAGAAAATTCACTCAAATCATCATGTAGAACACTTGTAGAAGAGAGATATTGTCCCTGCAATGGATCTGATACCATGTAAAATTAGTCACAGCAGATCTAATGAACAAGTAAATCAATCACAATAGATGAAACTTAGAAAATATGGTGTAAATTGTGCAAAAGCATGCATTAGTGCTCTATAATCCCAATAAGGGTGAAAATACAATGCAATTTTGTCACAATGAGTGAGAAATTCGAATTAGCCAAGGAGGTCATTCAAATATACTGCATGGCATAGCTTGGCTCCAACTAGGAGTCCTCATCATCAATCAGTGGTGGTCATCAATGCACAAGTCACTGTCAAACAGGTGTCAAACTGAGTCTAACTGAGTCTAACTGAGTGTAATAAGTGTAACTGATGGTAAGTGGCACTGATGTAGGGATGGAGGCTCAGTGGAGGGCGCATGAGGATTTAACTGCACTCAGAATAGGTAGTCATGTCTCATCGGAGGTCAATCGGAGTGATAACAGCAGTGAGGAGTTAGTCTAGCCTCAAATCAAGGAAAGACTGGTGGTTGACTGAAGTAAACTGGACTGGTAGGTGAGAAAGGTGCCCTTCTGCAGTGGTAGGTGAGAAGTGGGCACATGACAGGCTAGGAGGGCTTAATCTGAGTGGTAAGTAGCTCCCGAGTGCTGGGAGACTAAGGACTAGGTGTTGGAGGCATCATACTGGTGACTGGGCGGCATGCGGGTGCATGCAATGCATGCGAAATCCAAAATGCATGCAAAGTACAAAAGTGAATGATGATATATCCTAATACAAAATTGTGGCAAGGTCAATTTAGGGTCCCAACATAGTTTAGAGGTTAGCTGAGATTTGGTCTTGTTGAGATTCATATTTTTAGTCCTATATACATATAACATATCACTTGGGTGTGCTCCTAGAAAAGTTAATTTTTATGTGGAATCATTCATTGCTACATTTAGAAAAATTGCATATATTTTGTTTGTAACAGAAGCATCCTCTTGATTGGAGTTAGTAGGAGGAGCCATGAAGTTCTTGTTGAGGTCATGGAATAATATGAGAAGTTTAACTCTAAAGAAATAAATGTTGAAGGTTTTAGGGAGTAGATCCCTTTCAAGGAACTAAAGGATTGTTCTAGAAGGGAGCAAATACATTTCTATGGAAGTAGACTCTAATACCAAAATTGATGTATCAAAAAAATAAAGTGTAGACCTATGAATTTTATTAACTCTAAAAACCTATTTCTTACTTAGTGATCGCCCTCTTTTATAGGTAGATTCAAAATGGGAGCAGTTATCCTAACCGTGTCATCCCCTTTATTTTAATAATAAAACATAACTATAACTATAATATGCACTATTATGTTGTAGCACTACTATCCACCAATGTCACTCTATTAAAATCTAATACTCCACTTCTTCAGTGTCTCTCTCTTGGGATTTCTACCGCTCAAAACCTTTTTTACTCATAGATATGATTCCTTAACCAAAATACTGGGCTACGATGTTTAGCAAGGTACCGCATTGTTAATGTTTTGTCCACATGAATGGAGTTGTCACAATCTAGAAATAATACTTTGGGTTTGGAATTCAAGGCCTTTTACCCATGGATATAGTTCATAAATTAAAACACCATATTGAGGTGTCCAAAAAGTTATCCATGTTGATAATTATTTCATTCATGTAAATGGAATTGTCACATTCTAGTTATACCACTTGGGGATTGAAACTCAAGGCATGCCACTTATGGATATGAGTCCTTAACCATTAGTGGCAAAGTGTTTGACAAGGTACCCATGCCACTAATATTTTATTAATTTGGATGGACTCATTGTGATCTAACAAGGTTGGGTAGGTTTTTAATCTCAATCCCTTTCACTCATGGATATAAATCCTTAACCAAACATTGGACCAAGGTGTTGGGAAAGGTACCCACATCATTAATATTTTTTTCATAAGAACATAAATATTGTAGAAGATAGAATTATGATACAACTCACTACAAATAATAATGATTATATATTATGTTTGAAAAAACTTCTCTTCATAAATATTAATCCACTCCCTAACAATAAAACACGAATATATATAAAGTACAAATTCTTAAAAATGGGAGTGGAAAAAATGTTAATACAATTATCCTTATATAAAATTTCAACATTTGGTAAAAAAATTACACACATATTATATGGATAATTGATCCAAAATGGATCAATATATAATTTTTCATCTATTTTGGTGTGTTATGGGTGGAACAATTAGGTGAATTGACTTTCAGGGCCCATTTTAGGGGCATGTATCACTTTGCAGAATTGGGGTCCAGTTTATTTCGGGGCATGTTTAAGGGTATAAATGAAGTCTTTTGGGATCAAAAGTTCATTTCTTGCACAATTCCCCTCGGCATGATTCTAAACTTTGAGGTCTTTCCTGTTGGTTGTGGAGCCAGATCTTCTAGTTTCATAGATGATATTATATCAGCCATGTTTGTACCCCAGTTTTATATGATATGTAGGTGGACTGTACAATCACCCTAGCGGGGGGGTGTGGGGGGGGCATTGCCCCCCCACGGGGTTCTAGGGGGGACCATCCCCCTTGGCTGGGGGGTTTGGGGGCCAGCGGTCCCCCAGTGGGGGTTCGGGGGCAGCGCCCCCGAGAAATGGGGGTTCGGGGGCAACGCCCCAGAAGAAAATTTTTGGGGCTGTTTTTGCCAGTTATTTTGCGGGCCCATGGTTTTGGGTATCCCGTGGTATTTTCCCATTGTATTTCCCTTATAAAATAAAGACATTGTAATACGGCTAGGGAGGATGATGTATTAGGTTTTATGCATTGTAAAGATCTTTGAGATCAGGAGAGAGACTGTGAAACAGAGAAGAGGAAGTGCAGCGGTTGTGCTGCAGGTTGTATCCCTTCACCTTGCTAGACGGTAATAATAATAATAAGGACTGGCAAATTCAATGTGGACGTAGCCCAAGTTGGGTGAACCACGATATATCTGTGTCTCTCTTGTAATGTGTATGTGTGATTATATTTTCATTTATGTTTATTGTTATTGCTTTGCGATCCTGTTTTTCTAACATTTCCAACAATATAAGAATCGCCACAAACGAAGTCCATATGAAGAAGTTATGCCTCTTGCAAGTCAACATATCCAATTGACCTCCGCGGTACCAAATGGATTCCACATTAGCTCTCATTTCCCACACATGTCAAGCTACTCACGTGTGGACTTTCAAGAACATTCTAGAAGGTCCAAAACCCTAACCCTATTCAAGATTTGGGGCTTACAAAAAACCCTAAAACTAACCCTAGACAGCTATTGGGATATGTTAAATATCATATCGTTAGGAGGAAAAGTGGTTCCATTATTTTGATGTTATGTATTATTCCATAGTTGAGAAACCGCACGGGATTGGATAATAGAGAAGAATAGAGGAAGTAGGATATCCTGCAGTATCGACTCTAGCCATAGAGTCATTGGCAACTCTATAGAGAGTACCACTTTCTTTGTATTTTTACTACATATTGGAGAAGAAAAGAACAAGGCATAGTCTTCATTTCTAAGTTGTAACATTCGTTGTGAAGAATTGTTTCGGTAGAATATCCACTGCAGTTTACAGATCAATAATGTTCACAAAATATAAAATTTAATTTATAAAATAAGTATCATTTTAATAATCAATGGTTCAAATCATAGATGTCCAAATATCCGAAAAACAATCAACTCATGAATCTTAAACCTTTCTATTTTTTTCCATTTGAATTTGAGAATCCTCTTAAATTTGAGCTAGATAACTTTATCAATTTTTTTTAATATAAATGTTATTTATTTATATAGTTAGTTTCTTATTATTAGTTAGTATATTTTAAAATACTACAAAATTTAAAAACAATAATCTCTACAATAGGTAGGTACTACTAGTTGGTAATTGGTAGTTTAGTCTTCTTACACTATATCAGTTTAATAGTACACCATGTTTAATATTTATCTCATTCTTTGTTGTGTGTGTTAACTTTTCAGGGGCACTGATTGAAATGACAAATTTGGAATTCATATTTTTTTAAGAATGCCATTCTAGATAGAGTTGGGAACAAATTGGATTTGAATCAAATGATTTCAAATGAAATAAAGTCTAGTCCAAGAGAACACATATTCTTCAAGGTCTCAAAAATCCTACCAAAATATTTAATCCATGATCTGATCTTAGGGGGTCATATATAGGGTTCAATGTATATAATATGACCCAAGGGGGGCATATATGGGGATAAATGCATATGTAATAGGCTCATCCTAATGAAGGGGCCGCATGCGCAATAAGTGGATATGAATATATATAAGGGTAATGTAGCCATTGTTGAGGGACAAGTGAAATTATTATGTGAATGTCTTGGGGTAATTGGAGAATGATATCCTTTTATTTAAGGAGTTATTATGTAACTTAACTCCTTAAAGAATAGGTGACCCTTCTCCAATTACCCCAAGACATTCACATAATCATTTCACTAACTCCTTAAAGAAAAGGTGATCATTCTCCAATTACCCCAAGGCATTCACATAATCATTTCACATGTCTCTCAACAGTGGCTACACTACTCTTATATATGCATATCCACTCATTGCACATGAGGCCCCTTCATTAGGCCGACCCTGTTACATATGCATTTAGCCCCATTTATGCCCTCCTTGGGTCATATTAAATACATTCAACCCCATATATGGCCCCCCATAGAGTCATATCAATCCATTTCTATATCAGAAACATACATGGAAAGTCTTGGTACTAATAAGCATGGTGAATATTGATTCAATATACTTGGAGATTTTAAATTTGAGTAAAAAAAACTTAAACATAAATTCATGTTAATGATGTAAGCTAATAATGTAAGTTGTTTACAGAGAACATGATTTGTGTTGTAGTCGTGGGGGACGCATGGTTACCAGTGATACATACTATAATATTAGACACAAGCAATCACAAAGATATAGATACAATAACAAGTTATGAGAGACAAAGCAAAAATCCCTTTATTATTCAGCAATATATGCATAAGAGTTACAAATATGTGAACGGTCTCTCATTAACATACAAATCAGCTCACCAGCCTATTTACACAATTGAAAAAAAAGTTACATAACTACTTGTCGGTTCAACTGACCGACCTGACATGTTATTGGTCGACACAATCCGTCGACATATATTACATTTAGTCGGATGGAGAACCTAGTCGAAAGGTTGACTTAGGCTCCTCCAACATCTCCCCCACCAAAAAATATTTCTTAGTCCCGAAGAAATGAGGAGATGCAATGTAACTGTGAGTAGTGAATTTTGATGCTACTGATGTGGCTGACTGGAGCTGGCTAGTGCTTGCTGTTGGATGCAGATTTCGACAATGGCCTCTGCGGATACTGATAACTGATGTTGAAATTTCTCCTAGTCGTGTAATGCATTCTGGATGTCGATGGTCACAGTAGTTAGGCTCAACAGGATTTCCATTTGTCTTGTGTGGATTTGTCTTGTAGATTGATCATGTCATGGCCAAATAGTTTCATTTTTTCTTTAGAAGTGGAAAGAAGTCTATGGAGGTATGGAGAGATCTTTTCAAATTTGAAGAGGCTTACTCGAGCTTGGTTGATCCATTGTTCTTCTTGTTTCTCTAGCTTTGCAATCTTTCTGTTCTCCAGCATAATTTATTCGTCAACGGTTTCAATGAGTACTTCGTCATCATTTTGTCTTTGTTGATGGAGAGTGTTGAGAAGCTCTCGCGTCCTCTGCATTTGTTCAAACACTTTTCCGTAGTAAGTATACCAGTTACACAAGACTTCATCTAGTGTGGTGGATACTTGGGTATACTGTGTGAGTAGGTTGTGAGCTTCTGTGAAAGTCGTGTATTGATTTGTCATTAAGATAGATGTCTCTCCAGCCTGATCCCATCGGTTCTTGGCCATTTGATCTCTCAGATCCGACACGACACTTTCCAATATTGTGTATTCTTTTTCGAGAGGATTTTTCGTGTCGGAACTCACCGTTATTGGTATAACCTACTTCGCTAAACACTGGCACTTAGTCAAAAATGTCGTTTGTTCTTCTTGTAGTTTTTGTAGATGCTCGTGAGTTTCAATTCTTCTGTGTCTATGCTCTCTAGTGACTGCGTCTACAAGGATGTCGATTTCTTCTTCATTTGCTTCTTGCAGATCATATGTAGAAATAGGGCCAAACTGGTCTAAGTGCACAGAGAGGCGACTTTCCTACTGGATGTGTTGGAGATGCTGCTGCTACTTCTGCTTCTGCTGCTCTTTCTCTTGTCTTCTCTTTTCTTTCCTCTTCTTCTCTTTCTTTTCTCTTGTCCTTTGTTTGTGGCCTCTTTCTGGTGATCTAGTCCCTTTTGCTGGTCAACGACTTCTGGTTTGTTTTATGCCTCCTTCTGCTTTTCGGTGGCTTCTTGTTTTACGCATTCTTTATTTGTTGTTTCTTGCATTATCCTTGCTGTATCGATTGCTTCTTGTGTTGCTGTGTTAAATTCTTATTGTGTTGTTTTTTCGACTTCTTTTTGTGTTGTTGTGTCGACTTCTTCTATGTGATCTGTTGTTTGTTGTTCTACTGAAGTTTTGTTTATGATGTCGGCAGGGGTAGGGGAAGGGAGACTGGAAGTAACTGGGGAAGAAGGTGGAGTGGTCGGTAGTGCGGAAGGGGCTTCTTCTGTCAGAGGTGGAGGAAGTGGGTCGGGACTTCCTGACGGAACCAAAATTTCTTGGGATAAATGGGCTTTAGGGACACTTGTTTCGACTGTTTCGTTGACCAAGGTAGCTGCGAGTGGAGTTTGACCCGGTTTTTCCATAGTTGGGTCGACTAAGAGGGGTGTAAAGGATGAGGTTTCGTGCCGAAAAATGTCACTTGTCGGGTCAGTGTCTTTTTCCATCCTAATTTGGGTGTATCCAACAACTTCAAGTTCTAAGATGGTCGGAGGGTATGGTTGGTCAACCATGGGCGCGTCAAGCGGGGTTGAATCAGTCAGGAGGATTGAGTCGGTTACGACTGGTTTCTTGGTGATGAGTGTTCGCCAATTGGTGGAAAAGTGAGGAGAGATGACAGATAAACATGTTTAATTCATTTTCAGCTTGAATCTTAGCTCTTAACGGTTGAGGAAGTGTCTACAATAACTCTGGAAGATTAGTTGATGGCGGAAGTGAAGAGGCGATGGTGGCTATGGGGGTTGGAAAAATTTCTTATTCCATGACAACGGTCGGCGAAGGTGGTGGTGGACTTTGTGTGAGTTCGACATGAGGTTTGACCACATTCTTGGTTTTCTTTCGTGGAGGTGTCGAATCTTGGATCCTTTCTTCTTCCAGGAACTTCTTGAATTGTTATTCGACGGGGAGCTTGTTTTTAGCTGCATCTGCTAAAATTTGTGCCACGCTGTTGATGATTTCCACGTTATCCTCTTCTATCGGCTCTTGTATGGTAAGATTTCACTTCCCTTTCCCTTGTACTTTAGCCTTCCTGTTCTATCGTGCTTTGGATATTTCTTCGACCATTCGACAGAGATTTTCTTTTGTGAGGGCATACTCCGGGGGTGGAGTATCCGACTATGTGCTTTCCTCCGACTGTTCTGCTATGTCTGGTTGATATTTGTGTGCCACCATCGCAATCCCCAAAGGGTTGATGTCGACAATCTGGTCCGACCGAAGTGTGAATTTTTTTAGATGAATTCGCACTTCATAATCCTCTTCTTTTTCTGCATCCATCAGGGGTTCGACCATTGGGTGGTCGACTCTTTTTCCCTGTTATGGTATTTGGACGATTGTTTTGGATTTTCTGCTGAGTTTGCAAAATATCTGCTCGACTGAAGGGTAAAAGTTGAGTTATTTTACTGCCCTAGATGCTCCTTTGAGATACCAAACCAACGTGTGGTCGAGAGCCAACTGAATGTGTGCAATCTGTGGTAAAATTCGTCGAATGTTTTGTGGTACTCTCCATCTGGTTGTCTGAACTTTGAGGTTTTGGAACTAGCTGTCTAGCCAAATATTAGTCTTTGTTGCTCCAAGTCGACATCCTCCATGGGTGAAAGAGCAAAAATTTTCCATTAGCAGTCCTTTTTCGGCTGTAAATTCCTTGTTACCCGTTGGTCACAGATGTGACATCACGATCCATATGATCAAGGACGGGTATCGTATTTTCGAACCATCCTACTGGAATTTGTAGCATATGTTTCTTATGATTTCAACAAGGTGGTTGGCCTAGTTGTATACCTTCTCGCGTGATGCAACGTTTTGGACAGCCTCAAGCATCTCCAGTTTCAGGTCGGAACCTCGACCAGTGCTAGTTAACGTAACCGACACAATGTGGGATGCTATCTTGTGGGTTCCATATATGATTTGGTTGATGAGAAACCCTCTGGAATTTTTTCCTATAGGTGTTCCTGTGAATTCCTTGAAAAAAGCAGTGTTCAGTCGCATTGGAACGACATCTCCTTTATTTGATAATCCAGTGATCTGATTGAATAGTGCGCCATTTATTTCGACAAGTGTGTCAAAGTAGAACTTGTCGTTGTGGTACCAGCTCATAATGAATTGCACGATAATTTCTTTCAAACCGTCGAAGCCGTCCATCAATGGTGCGTTCATGTATTGCAACATTGTGTTGGATCTTAGCTTATGTGCTTCATCTCTCCACCTGCCATATGGTTCTTTACCCCAATCAAGAATTTCATTCAATATTCTTCGCCATTCTTGTTCGACCACCTTGGCGTTTTAGATGAGTTGCAATCTGGTCTCCAATTGCGAGGTGGATTTTTCTACTTCTCCAACTTTAGTGGCTACGGACCTAGTCGTTGTTTGAGGTTTCTTGGGTGCCATCTTTGTTTCAAGGTTCTCAAGTTCGGGATTGTTCTCTAAGGGTTCAGATATCTCTGTGCTCTGATGTTCAAGATCTTGGAATAATAATAGCCAAGAGTCCTCGAGTTCAGTATTTATAGCGGAGTTGTTCTACACAAGCGAGCATATATTTGGTGGCTGCATTGATTGCAAGTTTGGTGAAGAAGTTAATTTTGAATGACAGGTTTTCGGTCCTTTTGCTGTCGCATTTTGACTTCTCCGTTACTCATGTCGAGATTCATGGGAACTTCTCTCTATTATTTCTTCGTCGGTGACATGTCGGACTGCTTATTTTGATGTGTTGTTCTGGTCGGGTATATGTCGTCGAAGTCATGTTGATGTAATTATAACTTCGGAAGATATTCTTCTATGTATTACACTTGTACTCATGATGGAGATGTATTATTCCTCCAATCAGAAGTGTCATCATTTGTATTTATAAGTGTCGCAAGTGTCGCAACTTATTTTTGATAGGTTACTAGACCACCAGTGTGGGGTCGGCCCTATTTGTGTCATGTGAGTGGGTTATTAGACTTCCTTAGGAAGTCGGCCCAGCTAGAATTCAGTGCAGTTTAAGTTGTGTATAAATATAGAGTGAGTGTGTCTCATTCTATTCATTCACTCACTCATCCAACTTGCATTAGTTGAGAGAGGAGTGCGCACAAGTGGAGGAGGAGTAGCTGCTAGAGTCGTCTATCTTTGGGGGATTAATCTTTGTATTGGGGCTTATTCTATCTCTAAGGAAGTTGCAGGGTTTTTCACCTTCTTGGTTTTCCCCGAGGAAAATCTGTGTCTCTTTTGTTTATGATTGTTATGTTGTGCATGTTATTCTCTTAGTAGGATCCTAGATAATGTTTGAATGAAATTACCGAAAAATTAACCTGGAATCAGAGTCGTGCTAAGAAGAAGACACTATGCAGCTACGGAAGCTAGGGATTCTTAATATTTTGGTTTCTCTCCTCATATCATAAAAGGCAGGAGGCTAGGCTGACTCTCCTTGGAAGGGTGCATCTTTCTATCGAGACAGAATTCAATTCTGAGCACTTTCAGTTTTTGGCCCGTCACTACTGCGGGAAATTAGGGTTTCGAAGAAAGTTGGAATTTTCTGAATCCGAGACCACGGCTGGATGCTCCTCAAGAACATCAAAGTTTAGAGACCAAGATCAAAAATTTTGGTTGGGCAGAACCCCAGGCATTATCAAACCCTAGTTCAGGATTTTGATCGGAAAGGTGGAAAATTAGGGTTTCTGCAAAAGTTGAAATTTTTGGAATCTGTGACCACGGCTGGATGCTCCTCAGAAAAATCAAATTTTAGAGCACAAGATCGAACTTTTTGGCTGGGTAGAACCCCGAGCATTATTTTTAACACCAAAAAAGTGCTCACTAGCTCATCCCTTTGGACATGCACCTCTATTGACCAAATTTCCTACTAAACCTCGCCTCCAAAACCCCATAAAACCCAAATGGGTATTAAAAAAAACCCAAAATTCCCTCAAAAACATACCAAAACCCCAAAAGTGGGTCAAAATCAAAATAATAGGGAATAAAACCCAAAAGAAAAAGAAAAAAAAAGAAAAAAAGAGAAAAGAGGGTAAAAAACCCTAGAAGAGCCCTAAAACCCTAATCCAAGTTTATAAAAAGGGGTGGAGGCCCCTCATTTTCATATCCCTCACTCTCTCTACCCTCATGCTGCTGAATTTTTTCCAAAGCCTTAAGCCATCCATCTTTGTGCCTTTAGGCCTCCCTTGAGATAAAAAATTTTAGCCACCATCAAAGCATTGGAGAGAAGAGTACCGAACCAAGGAGCTCCGGAGCACACCACCAGAACTCCACCATCCTCATCTTCGAGGTAAATGTATTTTTTGCAAGCCCTTTGCTTGCCCACAATATAAAAAAGGAAAAAAAGAAAGAGATTCTTTATTCTACAGTTTTTTGCAAGTGTACCGTTTGTTGTTCTAAGTTATATTTGAGTCCATGCACATGTTTAAGCTCAGATTTACTGTTTAATGGTATTTGCTTTAATTATTTGTACTTAGTTTATTGTTAGTTACTTCCAAACTGCTTCTAAGGATTCCATAATCCTTAGAAGGTGCTCATTTGCACAAGCAGGGGCTGAAACCCCAGCTATAGTTTGGCGACTCCACTATCTGAACCCCTCTCTGACAAGTTTAGTTTTTATTTATATTTCTGTTTGCAGTTCTGTTTTCTATTTTTTCTTGCTTAGTTTATAAGATCTGCGTGTTTTCCTGTACAATCGTAACCAGTTTGCATTCGTGCAAAAAACCGCATCTTTTTCACTAACAGCTGCGGTCCAAACCTCGGTTGTTCTCCACCTTCATGTGGTCTACACATTGGCTTCTTAGCCTTTTTCTGCGACTCAAAACGCGCGTTATCCTTACCTGTTCGTGGTCCCAACCACAACTTTTTCCCATCTTCGCGTGGTTTGCACATCAGCTTCTTATCCTTTTGCTGCGACTCAAAACGTGAGTTAGCCTAACTTGTTCACGGTCCCAGCCGCCGCTGTTTTCCATTTTCACGTGGACTGCACCGCGTAAAACCCAGCTTCCTGCTCGCGGACCATACCATGGCTCTCACCACTCTTCCTGTGGCCTCGTCCCCACACCAGATCGGCACCACTCACTACCGCGACATATACGCGGTGCCTGCCGCAAGCCAGACCCGCCACCAGTGTGGCTTCCACCGCAACAACACCCCAGTGAAATGCGCTGCAAAACGCAGCTTTCCTAGTGACCTGCGCGCTACCACCACCCCACCCGCACCGCAAAAACCTTCGTAATCCATGTGCTGCACATCGCATTCTCCTAGTCAAAACCTACGCTGCACACTGCATGCTCCAAGCTAAAACTTGCATTGCAAACCGCATTTTTTGCACTGATACCCGCGCTGACCTTCCCCTGACTTGCGCTACAAACCACGAGTTCCCCACCGATACCTACGCTACCCTGCACCCAACTCACTGGAACTTGCGCTGCACACCGCATTGAACGAGCCCTTGGCCGTGTTCTGATTTCCATTTTTTGTCTTAATTTTAGTTGTTTAAAAAAAAAAAAAAAATTGTTTTAAATCTTTGAATCATCATTGAATTTCCAACATTGTTTCCATTTTTCTAGCGTTTAAAAGCCATCTTTTTATTTGCTAGTTAACTGCCAACATTATGATTGCACACACTCTGAAACCTAACTCAAGTGAGCCTTAAAAAACTACTTAACTCAACCAACTTTTAACCCCACTTGGGGAACACAGAAGAATTCGGTAGCTAGGTAGGACAAGGGGGATAGGTATCCAAATAACACCCCTTTGTCGCTTACATCTGAGACACAGTTGTTGTCATCTAGGGTTCCAAAATCCCTTAGTATTTTTTGACACTGTTACGACCAATTTGTCGGAAAGGCCTCTCCCTTAGGAGGGTTGAAGTGGCGAGACTGGTTCCGGAGGCCTGAGTGAAATACCGCAATCCATTCAGTCACCAAAGGATACCTACTCGTTGGTCTGCATGTGTTGATTCCTTTTAGGCCCAAACGGTGATAGGACTGAAGCCGTAGATTCACCTTTTTGGACGTGTCATGAACGGGGTATCTTAGTTTCCTTTCTTATAGGATTGTCTATCCGGTGTCCCTCCCGGTAGGGGGATATCATTGGCCTTTGGTTCCACTTTTCGTATTGTCTGACTGGGATTTCATCACCCTGCAGATGATACGTCGAGTTCGAATCAGCATACCTTTTAGTTAGGTGTTTTGCATGCTCCCTTACCTCCCCTGTCTAGTGAGTACACCTTTTTCCTCTTTTTAGGAGCCTTTGTCTATTGGTATTCTGACCATTTTTCACTGCTCCGTGTGATTGTAGCACAGCTATTGCAACGCACGTTTTAGGCATTGTTGTTGGCCTGAGTGCCGCCCTTTTTTACGCTCTCCTTGTGCACACACAGTTGCACTACGATTTTTGAGCTTTTTAGTCACCACACCTCACTCAGAATACCCTCATCATCATCATTGAGCCCCAAAGACAATCCCAATGCCAACGGGGCCAACCCCCGCAACACGGTTTACTTGGCTCCCCTCGCCATCGACGTAGAGACTCGTTGCCTGACCTGGACGCTCCTTATACCATATCTGACTCAGAACTAGAATACAACACATACACCGCTCCATCTAGCCCCTTGGATGACATGACGTCCAACCCCTTTTTTGGCGAGATGGTCGGCGCAGGATTCAACAACCACCCGAACACCACAACAACGTTTATCCCTGTCATGTCATCTACACCTAACATCCCCGCCACCTCATCCATTCCTATAGGGAGTGGATTGGTCACCAATACAAATCCACGAGTGACTACTAGCATACCCGAGGGTAGCGGCCCCACCATCGCCGCTATGACCCACACTGTTGCCCCACATATTGGGGGCAACGGCCCCACCATGGATGCCCTAGCCCATAGCGTTGCCCCACACATTGGGGGAAGCGCCCCCACCATGGCATCTATGGCCCACACTGTTTCCCCACACTTTGGGGGCAGCACCTCCACTATGGCCACTATGGCCCACACCATTTCCCCACACATAGGGGGCAGTGGCCATACTATCGCCATCACGGCGAACACACTTCCCCCACCACCCCCGACGCACCTTCCCGCTAGTTTGCCATTCATGGCCAGTCTAAACCTCCCCGATTTGGCTAAGTTGACTAATGATCCGATACGACATGATCCTATGTGGCCTCCTATGTCCACCAAACTCCCCTCATACATACCCAAATTTGAGGGAAAGGGACAAGAAGACCCTCAAAATCATATTCTGTCTTTCCACTTATGGTGTTCCTCTAACTCCATCGTGGACGACTTTGTTCTCCTTCGACTACTACAAAGATCCCTTACTGGAGCTGCTGCCAAGTGGTATATTAACCAACCTCATGGGACCCACCCTACATTTACATCCCTTGCTTCCACTTTCCTACAATTCTTCTAGCTACCCATGCGTTACGATGTCGGTGTAGAGATCATCCTGTCTTGTAGGTAGAATACGGCCACCCACATCACGGACCACATTCATGAGTGTCGTAAACGACGCACTTCATGTAAAATCAAACGGGATGACTGTATCTTCTTAGATTGGTTCCTGAAGTCTCTCATACCAACCATCGCAAAGGATGTGGCCTCGGAGCGACCTCAGTTTGAGGAAGAAGCCATCCTCAAGGCCCAACAATTTGATCTTATATATGCCCAATCGGGCTACCTATACTCTATCTTACCGGACGCCCCTTACGCCGACTCGTCTTGGAATGACGCCCCAAGAGCATCCCATGCCGCCAACGGCATCATCGGACATGTATCATCACGCACCCAACCGTACACGGCTATGCCCACTCCTTCTGGCCCTGATCTTTCGCATGCCACGTCCCATTTTGGAGCAACTACATCATATGCCCCGGCCATTCGTCCTCCTCATACTCATGGACTATCATGCCCACAGCATTGTCATGGCGATGCACACTCCACTTATACTCCTCCTGCGGGCCAACACACCTTTTATCAACACCCAGCTCCGCCCGCACATTCACACCCCCAAGTCCAGCAGGCTTACTACCCCCCGCAAGCCCCAATTGCGCAACCACCAGTTCCCCCAATTTATCATCCACAACCGACCCCACCAGCTCCGGCCCAACCTCATGTACATCCCAGTTACTACCTGCCGCTGACACCTTCACCACCTGCTCAACCACAAAATCCTCCCAATCCCCAAGGGCAAGTTTACGCCCAACAACACCCACAGCAAAATCAGCCTACTCAACGCAACTAGCAAGGCCAACAGAATAGGGGCAGAGGATAGAACCGGAGGAATAACCAACCTCAGGACCAAAGCGGTCAACAACCAAACCCCCCCAATAACAACAACGCCGCCCCACCTGACCAAAACCCCAACAGACCACCTCGTCAGGGAAAGAATCCTAACCTACGAACGAATCATCCTTGTTCCATATGTGGGGTATACGGCCACTATACGCACAATTGTCTGCATTTAGATCGTGCCCATCAACTCTGGACGGACGACGCCCAACGCCAAGGACAAGCTTCTCCTCCTGCACAACCCAACCCCCAGCCACCCCCCATGGTACTGCAAAATACCTTGCCCATGCAAGGATTAGTAAACTCCCAACCACTACCTCCTCCTCAAGGAACCGCACAACCACCTCAGCAAATCACATATGCTACACAGACAAACCAACCCACAGATTTGGGTACTCACCATCTCCTCATGATGTCATCAACCGACGTCAACCTTCAAATGCGTCGAAATCAATACGGACCTAATCCAAAAACCCCCCCATCGAGACTGCTACCCCCACAGATCATCCCTTACGCATACCCCCACCACACGGTGATGGGGCCCCTAAAGCCCCTCGTTTCCCACTACGGCGGATCAACAACAATCCTAACGCCCATGCCGCAACAAATTATAATATTGTAGAAGATCTAGCACAACCCCCCGCAGTTATGTCTACATTGGAAGTCTTGAAGAACTGCCCCGCATAGAGGAAATTGTTGTTATCCGCCATCGGCACGATAGACCCTAACGACTCTCGACTGATGGCATTTGACTTAGACCAAGCCGAACCACGTTTTCCTTCAATACTGGCCTTCCAGGTCTCTGTATCAGTTTAGAACCTAGTCATCCATCGATGCATCCTTGATGAAGGCGCTTCCACTTGCGTTATGTCGATGTTTGTTTGGAAAAATCTTGGATCTCCCACTCTGCAGCCATCAACAACTGCATTAAGATCTTATGATGGCCGCGCAGCCCAACCTCAGGGCCTTTTGACCAACGTTCCCGTTCAGCTAGTGGGAAAAACAGTCCTAATCGATATAGAGTTTATCAATGCATAGCTTGATTACAACCTCTTACTTGGTCATAGTTACATGTGTGCTATGAAGGCCATCACTTCGTCCGTCTTCCGCATCATGATGTTCCCCCATGAGGAACGTGTGGTCAAAATTGACCAAATAACATTCTATGATCCCAATGCCCCTGCTGCTCCCGAGAATGTCCTCCCCATGATCGAAAAACCCATGCACAATGCTCCTACATCGCTAGTCTCCACAGTCGGACCCGGATTATACTTGGAAACTCCCATGACTTCCACGTTCCAATCCATTCCACCCGCTCTGAAGATAACTGAGATATCAGATCTGTGCACAATTTCCTCCACCCACACAATGCCCAATCAGCAACCTCCTCTACTACCACAACCACCGTCAGTACCAAGTTACATCGGGGCAACACCCATCCATACGATCCCGTTTTTATTTCCACCATCTGGAGTGATAAGTACATCGGTGATGGCCACTTTAAACCTCCCCGGATTAACCCTAGGTCTACCCATGTGGTATTTGCCCGCCCCTACTCCTACACCAACACCACAGGCCATTCTTCAACCAGTTCAGCCTATTAACACTTCCAACCTCCCACCACCAGGCATTGTGAACATGCCTAACCATCCCCATTCTGGCACAGCATCCGATCTCCTACAAACCCTCCCCCACCACCACCAAAAAACACTAGGGGCAGAGGCCCGCAAAACTCTACCTCCCCACTGGCAAGAAAACCGGTGGTACCCCAACCACCCCCGCGAGCACCCCCTAAGTGCTCCTTATGTGACGATATTGGCCATGCTACCCACAACTATCGTCAGTTTCCCAATCTCCAAAAATACATGCAGACCTTAGACGACGACCCCAACATCCCCATAGTCATACTAAATCTCCCATCCCATCAGCGCAACAAGGCGCTACGTACTAACCACGCTTGCACTATCTGTGGCATATACGGTCACTACTCGCACCACTGCCCCGATCTCTCAGATTACAGAGCAGGCCTCTACGAGTTGAATAATTCCGACTTGGAGACATCCCCTCCTACCATTGAATAAATTTACCCTCCAACATCTTCCCTCTCGGAAGAAGTCAATACCATATACATGATCTCTACGGACGATAGGGACGACTCTCCTTCAACATCTACCCTTCCCTCGTATGACTTGATCACTCAGCACTTCCGCAGCAACGAGGAAATCCTCAAATCCCTTACGGAACCAGACTACCCATGGGACAACATGCACCATTGATCATATTTCATCCCTGGCGAGTCCACCCCTATTGCAGCCAACCAACTGGCAATCGAAACAAAAGACTTTCTCCCCGAGAAGGTTGATTGGTTCAAGAATCCTAATCCTGCCCCCGATGCCTTCGAGGAAGAAAACATGGCAAATATTTCTCCCATTACACAAGTAGACATTGCTCGCCCAAGTGGCCAACCCGAGATCATCACCTTAGGGGCCACTTGTACGGAATACAAAATCGGGGAAGCCAAAAAACTTTTTCAAGAGTTCCGTGATGTCTTTGCTTGGTCTTCTACCGAGATGCCCGGCCTAGATCCTACTATCATAGAACACCAAATCGACACATGGGCCAAGGTCCCACCTGTCCGCCAAAAGTAGAGACCAATTCACCCCTCCAAACTCCCTGCAGTCAAAATTGAAATTGAGAAGCTCCGGAAAGCCGGATTCATCTATCCCATTGCTTACACCACCTGGGCGTCCAACCCTGTACCTGTCAACAAAAAACAAGGCACTCTCCGTGTTTGCACAGATTTTCGAGATCTTAATCAAGCATGTCCCAAAGACAACTTTCCCACACCTTTCATCAACCAGCTCGTTGACGCTTATGCCGGACATGAAGTCCTCTCCTTTATGGACGGCTTTTCCAGGTACAACCAGATACACATTTGGAAAGAAGACCAATATAAAACTGCGTTCACTACCCCATGGGGCACCTTTGCCTACCGGGTCATGCCATTTGGTCTAAAGAACGCGGGTGCCACTTTCCAACGAGCTATGACATACTGCTTCCATGACCTAACTCACATCATCCTAGTTTCCCTAGATGACCTTACCGCTCGTTCCAAAGAACGATCTAACCACCTAAATGACCTCCGGCAAGTCTTCCTCCGTTGCCCGTTTACGACATTCTTTATATCGCCGAATTCATTTTTCCGCGCTCCTGATGATGCTTGAGATCATTTCTCGCTCTCACCTCTAAATCTTTCGGGCATTTTTCACATGTCCCTCGTCGCCTCGGTTTGCGTGCCACTTCGGCTGATTTCCGTTTACGACGTTCTTTGTATCGTTGGATTCAGTTTTTCGCGCTCGTGATGATGCTTGAGATCATTTCTCGCTCTCACCTAAAAATGTTTCGGGAATTTTCCACATGCCCCTTGTCGCCTCGGTTTGCATGCCACATCGACCATTGTCCATTTACAACATTCTTTATATCACCGGATTCAATTTTCCACGCTCCTGATTATGCTTGAGATCATTTCTCGCTCTGACCTCTAAATCTTTCGGGCATTTTTCACATGTCCCTCGTCGCCTCGGTTTGCGTGCCACTTCATCCGTTGTCCATTTACGACGTTCTTAATATCGCCATATTTAGTTTTCTGTGCTCGTGATGATGCTTGAGATCATTTCTCGCTCTCACCTCTAAATCTTCTGGGCATTTTTCACATGCCCCTCGTTGCCTCGGTTTGCGTGCCACATCTATCGTTGTCCGTTTACGACATTCTTTATATCACCGGATTCAGTTTTCCGCGCTCGTGATGATGCTTGAGATCATTTCTCACTCTCACCTCTAAATCTTTCGGGCATTTTTCACATGTCCCTCGTCGCCTCGGTTTGTGTGCCACTTTGGCCGTTGTCCGTTTACGACGTTCTTTATATCATCGGATTCAGTTTTCCACGCGCATGACGAGGCTTGAGATCATTTCTCTCCCTCACCTGAAAAAAAAATTACATTGTGTCCCTACACCTTGTCACCTCGGTTTGCGTGCCACATTGGTCGCTGTTGAATCTTTACAAGTTCGTGCATCACAACCTATCCATGAGCCATCCACTCCATCCATACTACAATTATAGAGTTGTTTTTCTACCATTCATCAAACCCGCAAGGAGACCCCATCAGTGTTCCAACCATACCGCTACTCTTGGTTCCCATACTTGTCCCTTGATCGAACACTTCCTCCTTGCCTCACTATTACTTTTGTTCGGTATAAGTTTACCCCTTTTTTGGGCCGAGCAATAACTTTACAAAAAAGGCACTTAGGGAGTTTCTGTTAAGCTCTTTTCTGACTCCTAAAACAATGAAAAGATTATCGAGCAATCTTCCTTCCTTTCATGCTCGCTAAAAGTATCTAAAAGGGCGTCTACCTGGTATAAGTTTACCCCTTTTTCAGAACTTGTAGACTAATTACAAAAAAGGAATACTCTAGCCACTCCGGCTAGAAGAGTTCTTCATTGCATCCTTTTATGCTTTTTCGGGGTTTGGAGACTAACACACGAAAAAGAACCCCCTTGGAGTCCTCTTACTACTTTCAGACTCTCTAAAAGTGAAAGCACCAATGAGAAATCACCGTCCTGGGCTCGTACAAATCCACAAGATGGTACATTTCCACCATTTCAGAGTCTCCTTATTGCTTTCAGACTCCTTAAAATTGAAAACACTTACGAGCATTAACTGTTCTGGGCTCGCACAAATCCACACGACAATACCATTTTTCGAGCATACTTTTACCCCTCCTTCGCAAAGGCCCCAACGGTACCTCGCGGTGCCACACCAAAGCATAAATAATCGCATTGTTATGGCAGCTTCCCCAGCTTGATCGCCTTTGTTCAGAGCATTCTACAAAATGTCACCTTCAGAGTCTCTGGATATGATCCATAAGTATGTCCCCCTGAGTCTTTCCCGCTGCAGTACTTATCCCTGATCCCTTAAGCCACGATCCCCATACCTAAAGTCAGTTTCATATGTTTCCAAGTCATTCATGTCATCATGCTCTGAATAAAGGAAGTTTGAGTCCTCCCACTCCATGACCCCAGTTATTCCCCATCCCCACAGTATGTGAGTCCCACCATTAGTACTATCACATCTCGGCTATACACCTCGCACTCCTATCAAGGAAACATCATTGCCTTGGTAGTTGCAAGGTCTCCCTCTGTCAACGCCAACCAATTTATTCCAGAGGATATACCCAGAGGCCCTTGTACCTTGGACTCATCGCCATCAGCGGTGAGTGCCTACGGATCATTTTGAAAGGAGTCCTTAGTGCCTCTCCAAATGATTGTTTCTCACATGCTCGATGTCAACACCTTGATCGCATCGTTGAGATTCATATAGGGTATCAATCGTTCAGTTATTAGTAGAAGACACTAGATGTCACTTGACTCTAACACATTTGTGAGTCTACTTGAGGAAACAACCAGTCACATGTTCCTGTCGATATCTGGGCTGCTCATGGCGACAGTTTTATGGAAGTACCCCAATGGCATGCTTCTTTGATTTACATTCATTGGACACCTTCAGATCCAGCATTTTTATCAGTCATTCCGGTACCACAATCAGAGTGACGAATGTTTTCCAGTGTATCATTTTTTCACATCAACCATGGGTATGTCCCAGATTTGCGTCCCCTCTGGACCAATATGATGTACACAACAATTTTTTCATGTATTGTTCTAGTCCCCCTTCTTGTACCTCACTATTATATTTTGACAACGAGCATGGGTATGCCCGCCTCGTCCATATGTTGAGATACTCCTCAGTAAGATATGTATTTTTAGTTCTTGGCAATCAGTACAGACCCCATGTTCCAGTCTCCAACAGGTTCGTGCTCTCCTCCATCCCAATGCTTATCACCCAAGAAAAACACAGTACTTATGATGTCCATCAGCCATATGATGAGCTCTTTCCCTCACACATCAAGGGCAATCTGTTAACACCAAAAAAGTGCTCACTAGCTCATCCCTTTGGACATGCACCTCTATTGACCAAATTTCCTACCAAACCTCGCCTCCAAAACCCCATAAAACCCAAATGGGTATTAAAAAAAAAACCCAAAATTCCCTCAAAAACATACCAAAACCCCAAAAGTGGGTCAAAATCAAAATCATAGGGTATAAAACCCAAAAGAAAAAGAAAAAAAAAGGAGAAAAGAGGGCAAAAAACCCTAAAAGAGCCCTACAACCCTAATCCAAGTTTATAAAAAGGGGTGGAGGCCCCTCATTTTCATATCACTCACTCACTCTACCCTCATGCTGCTGAATTTTTTCCAAAGCCTTAAGCCATCCATCTTTGTGCCTTTTGGCCTCCCTTGAGATAAAAAATTTTAGCCACCATCAAAGCATTGGAGAGAAGAGTACCGAACCAAGGAGCTCTGGATCACACCACCAAAACTCCACCAGCCTCATCTTCGAGGTAAATGTATTTTTTGCAATCCCTTTACTTTCCCACAATATAAAAAAAAAGAAGAAAGAAAGAGATTCTTTATTCTACAGTTTTTTGCAAGTGTACCATTTGTTGTTCTAAGTTATATTTTAGTCCATGCACATGTTTAAGCTCATATTTATTGTTTAATGGTATTTGCTTTAATTGTTTGTACTTAGTTTATTGTTATTTACTTCCACATTGCTGCTAAGGATTCCATAATCCTTAGCAGGTGCTCATTTGCACAAGCAGGGGCTGAAACCCCAACTACAATTATCAAACCCTAGTTCGGGATTTTGTCCAGAAGATCCGGAAGTTTCAAAGGCAATTTTGAGGGGTCAAATTTTGCAGATTTCAAAATTGAAGTATACCAGCTTGATCAGCTCAGCAAGGTGCATCTTTTCATCCTTTCAGAAGTTTGGAATTCAAAGTTGGAATTTTTAGGGTTGCTCTGACAAACCCTAATCCAGCCCCAAATCCAGTTTTCGGCAAATCAAGTGGTAAGACCTAAATATTTTATTTCCATTTGAGTTTCTCACTAAGATGTATCACCACACCAAGCTTGAGGATAAGCTTGAAGGAGCTGACAACTTTCGAGCATGGAATTATAGGATTGGGTTAATCCTAGAAGAGAATGATTTGGACACCTACATAAAAGAAGAGGTTCCAGTTCCAGAGGGAGATGAGGCTAAGGCCTTACACAAGAAGAACTTGGTCAAAGCCAAGAGAATCATTGTTGATTCTATAAAAGACCATCTCATACCCCATGTGTCTTCTCTAAAGACACCTAAGGAGATGTTTGACTCCTTGACCAAGTTGTTTGAAGGAAAGAATATAAATCGGAAGATGACTCTGCAAAATCAATTGAAAGGAGTAAAGTTCCAAAATGGAGAGACCATCCAATCTTATTTTACTAAGGTCTCTCAAATCAAAGAACAACTTGAAGCTATGGATGAAGTAGTGGAGAATGGAGAAATTGTCATGACCACATTAAATGGCCTACCTAGGTCATGGGGCTCCTTCATCCAAGGTATATGTGCAAGAAAGAAGTTGATCTCCTTCAGTAGACTATGGGAGGAATGTTCATAAGAAGAAGCTACGCTTGTAGCTCGAGAAGAAAAGATGGGAAGTGAAGACCAAGCTCTCACATCTCACACCAAGAGAAGTAAGCCCAACAGGGAGCAATCTCATCACAAGAAATATTTTGACCACCATCAAAGAGATAAGAAAGATCTAAGATGCTTCACATGTAATGAGAAGGAACACTTTGTCGCAGATTGTCCCAAGAATAAAAAGGGCTTCAGCAACAACAACAACAAGAGATATCATGCTCATGATGCTGAGGATGATGAACCTCCCAGGAAGAAGACTAAGGTAGAAAGTGAAGACTCTTCAAGTGGCAATGAATATGTTCCAATCTCTGCTCTCACAGGTACTGTTACACATGGGTGTAATGATTGTATTATTGATAGTGGGGCTTCCAAACATATGACGGGATTCAAAGAATCTCTTATGGACCTATCTGAACATGAGTCACCTCATAAGGTGAAACTTGGGGATGACTATCAATACCATATAAAAGGAAGTGGTGAAGCCTCCTACAAACTAGACTCTGGGAAGTCTTAAAAGATGCAAGATGTTCTATATGTACATGGACTCAAGAAGAATCTTCTCTCCATATCATCTTTGGATGAAAAAGGGATGAGAGTTGCATTTGTGGATGGCCAAGTACTTATGTGGCCTAAAGGTAAGACCATTGATGATGCAGTAGTGATTGGAGAGCAAGAGGGATGATTGTACAAATTGAAGGGACAACCTGAACATGCCATGGTACATGAATCCATGGATCCAAGTGAACTTTGGCATAGAAGGCTTGCTCATGTACACTATAGGGCACTACCAATTGCAAGCAAAGCAGTAGAAGGTCTTCCTGAAATCCATTCAAAGCATGAAGGTGTTTGCAAAGGATGTGCAAAAGGAAATAACACAAAGAAGGCATTTCCAAGCAGTGAAAGCAAAGCAAAAGGAATCTTGGAGATTGTCCACTCTGATGTATGTGGGCCAATGTCATCCATTTCTCTGAGTGGGTATGTATATTATGTTTCTTTCATTAATGATTTCTCTAGGAAGACTTGGGTTTATTTCTTGAAGAACAAAGATGAAGTGTTTGATAAGTTCAAGGAATTCAAATCCTTGATGGAAAATCAAACTGATAAGAAGATAAAGATCTTTAGATCTAACAATGGCAGAGAATTCACTTCAGGGGACTTCAAGAAGTTATGCAGTGATTCAGGGATTAAGAGGGAGTTGACGACTCCTTACAATCTACAACAAAATGGGGTTGCAGAAAGGAAGAATAAAACAATCATGGAAGCAGCACGGGCAATGCTTCATGACCAAGATCTACCCATGCACCTATGGACAAAAGCAGCAAGAACAACAGCATATGTACAAAACAGAACACCACACAAGATACTTGACAACAAGACACCAGAAGAAGTTTTCTCTAGTAAGAGACCAGAAGTTATCCATCTCAGAATATTTGGTTGTCCAGTATATACACATGTTCCAAAAGAAAAGAGGACAAAGTTATATCCTTGAGGAAAGAAGGGTATGTTTGTGGGGTATAGTGAAAGCTCGAAGACATACAGAATTTACTTTCCAGGGTTCAAGAAGATTGACATCAACAGGGATGTGACTTTTGATGAAAACTCAGCATACTTCAAATCAAGGAAGACACCTGTTGAAGACTATGAAGAACCAAGGATACCCAGAACATAAGACACCACCATGAATGAAGCAATAGTAGAAGTGGATCGTGAAATCGAAGATCCACAAGAACCTGTAGATCCACCTCGTGAGAAGAACTCTCACAAGAGGAAACTTGCATGGGATAGAGAGCTCATCCAAGATGCAGAAAGGTATGGTATTCCATAGGAAGAACACAGAGAAAGGAAAAGGAAAAGATCACACACCAGCTATGTTTCCTTGCTCTATGACATTATGAACAAAGAACCTTCCAATTATGAAGAAGTAGCGGAAAAGAAAGAATGGAAGGATTCCATGGTCGAGGAATGCCAATCGATCATGAAGAATGATGTTTGGGATGTGGTCCCAAGACCAGAAGTGAAGTTTGTTGTGACTTCCAAGTGGATCTATAATATCAAGCATGCTGCAGATGGTAGCATAGAGAAATACAAGGCAAGATTTGTAGGTCGTGGCTTCTCCCAGAAAGAGGGGATAGATTATGAAGAAACTTTTGCACCTATATCTAGATACACTTCCATCAGAATAGTACTTGCTCTGGCTGCAATGATGAAGTGGAAGATACACCAAATGGATGTCAATACAGCTTTATTGAATGGTGTAGTCGAAGAGGAAGTGTATGTGGAGCAGCCACTCGGTTTTGAGACACGTGACAAGGAGTCATATGTGTGCAGATTGAAGAAAGCCTTGTATGGCTTGAAGCAAGCACCTAGGACATGGTATGGCAGGATAGACAGCTTCCTATCCAGTTTGGGATTTACCAAAAGTAAAGAGGATTCCAAGATTTACTACAAGGTTGAGGAAGGTAATCCAGTGATACGCCTATTATATGTGGATGACCTATTTGTGACAGGTGAGGATAGATTGATTTCCGACACGAAGAGGAAGCTTGCTGCCGAGTTCGAGATGAAGGACTTGGGAATGATGCATTACTTTCTAGGTATGGAGGTGTGGCAGAGTGCAGATGGAATCTTCCTCGGACAAGGGAAGTATGTAGTAGAGATCTTGAAGCGGTTCAGGATGATGGACTGCAAGGACATGGCCACACCTATGGCATCGAACCTGAAGATATTGAGTGATGCTTCATCAGAGCCGGTTGATGCCATGATGTATCGTCAGATGATTGGGTCCTTGATGTACCTGACGAACACGAGACCAGATATTTTCTTTGCGGTGAACACCTTGAGCCAGTTTCTGACAGATCCTAGACATGTTCACCTGATTGATGTAAAGCATATTCTGAGGTACCTGAAGGGTACAATTGATTATGGGCTCAAGTATGATGCGAATCAAAAGTTTAACCTGGAGGGTTATGTTGATTCAGATTGGGCAGGAAATGCTGCAGATAGGAAGAGCACTTCGGGGTTCTGCTTCAGTATGGGATCAAGTGTGATCTCTTGGTTTAGCAGGAAGCAATCCTACATAGAACTGAGTACAGCCGAAGCAGAGTATGTTGCAGCGTGTTCAACTAATTGTGAGGAAGTGTGGCTAAGGAAGCTATTGTCTAATTTATTTGATCTCCAGTTGGATGCTACCTGTATCTATTGTGACAACCAGAGTTGTGTAAAGTTGTCAGAGAACCTGGTGTTCCATGACAGGTCGAATCACATCGAGATCAAATATCACTATATCAGGGATATGGTGTAGAGAGGAGCAGTGAAGCTCCAGTATGTTGCAACATATGAGCAAATTGTAGATGTGTTCACCAAACCACTAGCCAGAGTGAAGTTCGAGTACTTCAGAGAGAGGTTTGGTGTTCTTCAGATAGAATATACTTCGAGGAAGAAGTGATGGGACACATTTTCAGGAGCCATTTCGAGCATGATGAGGGAGGATCCTTCCCATGGTTGTGGATGTAAGTGTTGTGTGATGCGCATCGGGACGATGCTCTGGTTACTGCTATGTATGATGGTAAGGATGATCATGTGTGATGAGCATCAGGAAGATGCTCCAGATTATATGCATCAGGACGATGTTGTGACGATGATTAGGATGATCATGCGATGATGATATGCATCAGGACGATGCTGTGACGATGATCAGGATGATCATGCGATGATGATGTGCATCAGGATGATGTACTGTATGATGATGATCAGTATGATCATGAGTATCAGGATGATGCTTTGTGCAAGGATGATTAGGTTGATCTTGAGTACCAGGATGGTACTCTGTGGTCGTGGACAGGTTGTGCAAGGGTAGCATGTAATACGTCCTGGAGATCCGGACAGGTTGTCCTAGTCACGTAAAAAGGCCTCGGATGCTCTTTAGAGATATTGTTGGGAAAGACGCTCTTTTAAGGTTTTGCTAGACCACATGTAATACATCTTGGAGATTCAGATAGGTTTTGCTAGTCACATAAAAGGCCTCGGATGCTCTTAAGAGATCTTGTTGGGCAAGACACTCTTTTAAGGTTTTGTGGGGACCGCATGTAATACGTCCTAGAGATCCATACAGGTTGTGCTAGTCACGTAAAAGGCCTCGAATGCTCTTTAGAGATCTTGCTGGGAAAGACACTCTTTTAAGGTTTTGTGAAGATCACATGTAATCAATCATGGAGATCCGGACAGGTTGTGCTAGGCACGTAAAAGTCCTCGGATGCTCTTTAAAGATCTTGCTGGGAAAGACACTCTTTTAAGGTTTTGTGAAGGTCACATGTAAAATATCCTGGGAGATCCGATATGTTTAGTTGTGTGCTCGTAAAAGTCCTGGGATGCTCTTTCGAAGTTTTATTGATGCACGTAATCAATCCTGAGGATTCCATGGGATGGCTAGCTCGTAGAGATGATGAAGACCTACAGGAGGCTAGGCCTACAACCAGCATGAAAAAGGGTTGGCTCTGTAGAACTTCCTATGATGAGAAGAATTGAGAGATAGCCCAGTGATCGAGATGACGAGTACAACAACAATGACGATCATGCTCCGTGATCCAGTGACGATGATCCAACTCCAGAATTGAATACTTGTGGCAATATGTATTAATGACCTGTTTCTATAGAATACCTTCCTAGTTAAGAGGGAGTGTTGATGTAATTGTAACTTCGAAAGATATTCTTCTATGTATTACACTTGTACTCATGATGGAGATGTATTATTCCTTCAATCAGAAGTGTCATCATTTGCATTTGTAAGTGTCGCAAGTGTTGCAAGTGTCGCAACTTATGTTTTATGGGTTATTAGACCACCAGTGTGGGGTCGGCCCTATTTGTGTCATGTGAGTGGGTTATTAGACTTCCTTAGGAAGTTAGCCTAGCTGGAATTAAAGGCAGGTTAAGTTGTGTATAAATAGAGATTGAGTGTGTCTCATTCTATTCATTCACTCACTCATCCAACCCGCATTAGTTCAGAGAGGAGTGCGCACAAGTGGAGGAGGAGTAGCTACTAGAGTCATCTATCTTTTAGGGATTGATCTTTGTGATCTTTGTATTGGGGCTTATTATATCTCAGAGGAAGTTGCATGGTTTTTCACCTTCTTGGTTTTCCCCTAGGAAACTCTGTGTCTCTTATGTTTATGATTATTATGTTGTGCATGTTATTCTCTTAGTAGGATCCTAGATAATGTTTGAATGAAATTATCGAAAGATGAACAAGACGGGAGTCTCTGTTGACATTTGCTTATCAACTTGTTCCTTCTTGTATCTTCCTCTCATATCGTCGATCATTATTTGGTCTCTGTTGTCTGCATCTTTTTGCATGGCCTTTGTCAGCATTGTCCCTCCAGTCTCTTGTCATGATTCTATTTTTACCTAAATTGATTTGAATGATTGCTTATATTGCTTCTTCCTCAAGGTGGTTATAACAATTTTTGTTATGCTTTATACCACTTTAGTCGGGCGTCTTTGACAAGCTTCCTAAACACGCTTCCTTGTAACGTATTTAGTCGAACTGATCCATTGGCGTTGATTTCTTCGACAACATACGGACCCATCCATTTCGTGTGAAACTTTTTAGGTTTCCATTTTACTCGATTGTTGTATAGTAATGCCAAATCGACAACTGATAGATTCTTGCACTTGATATTTCTATCGTGCCAAGATTTTTGTTGTTGCTTTTGAATTTCCTGGTGGTGTATAGCTATCTATCAGCTTTATTCGAGCTTCAACAGCTGGATCAGTCATTCTTTTCTATCATGTTCGGCATCGATATGTAGTACTTCAACAATTGTAGGAACTTGTTGTCGAAAGTGCAAAGGGACAGCTGCTTCTTGGCCATATACGAGCTTAAATGGGGTATGGCCTATCGATATTTTATATGATGTTCTGTAAGACCATAGTACTGCAGGTAGTTTATCATCCCAATTGTCATTGTCGACATTGCACATCTTTGTTAGACTTTTAGTGAGTGTTTTGTTAAAATATTCTACTGCGCCATTGGATTGCGGATGATATGATGTGCTTATCCTATTCTCAATTAAGAATTATTTCATGAGGATTGAAATTGTTTTACAAACAAAGTGTGTTCCCTGGTCACTGATCAAAGTAAGTGGACATCCGAACCTTGTGATTATATTCTCATATATAAACTTAGCAACTACTTCACTCGAACAGGTCTCGACGGGTTCTTCTTCTTCCCATTTGGTCACATATTCGACTATAGTGATGATGTATCATGCTCTTGTTCATCTTCCAAGTATCGGGAATGGTCCAATAAATCCTATTGCCCATATTTCGAATGTTAAGCTTGGATTTATGGGTACAAGGGGAATTTATGTACTTGGCATAGTTCATCCCAGCCGCTGACATCTATCACATTTGCTTAGAAATTCTCGACAGTCTTTATCTATTGTCGGCCACCATAATCCGGATTGCAGAATTTGTCTTTCTATTATGTCGACCTGAAAATGTCCTTCCATCGGTCCATAATGTGCCTCAGTGAGTATGCTTTGTATTTCATGGTCAATGGCACAACGTCATAATACATCATCAGGTCCAAGTTTGTAGAGGAACCCATTAATTATAGTGTATGGCGCAACCTTCATTGCTCAGATCTTATTTTTCTTCTTTGGCATTCCTTCTAGGGCTTGTCCATCTTCTAGGAATTGTGCGATCTTTTCTAACTCCGATGGGACAGCTTCGATTCTAAACAAATGAGCATCAGGCAAGTCATCCTCAATTCCTGTTGGTTCTTATCCTGTGTCTATTCTCGAAAGATGGTCGGGTCCGACATTTTCTTTTCATGGTCGAACTATAACTTCGAACTCGAATTCCTGGAATAACAAAAGCCAATGACAAAGTCTTCCGTGGTGTAATGGTTTATTGACCAAATATTTGAGTGTTTGATTATCTGTGTAAAACACTAAGGGGTTAGCCAATAAATAATGTCGGTATTTCTGAAATGCAAATACCATACCCAACACTTCCCTTTCTGTTGTTGAATAGTTCCTTTCTATTCTATTCAATTTTCTGTTGTTGAATGCATTGGGATAGTCCATTCTGTCATCATCTGGTTGTGTTAAAATTGCACCAACTGCTATGCATGAAGCGTCTATATGCACGTGGAATTTATTCGACGGGTTCGGGAATATCAGTATGGGTGCTTCGACTAACTTTCGCTTCAAAATGTTGAATGATTTATTGCACTCGTTGGTCCACTAGTATTCTTGATTTTCCCTTAGCAATTATTCCAAAGGTTACATCATGTCATATTAATGCCAGATAAAATTCCTGTAATATCCTGTATGGCCCAACAAGACTCTCTCTTGTTTAGAGTTGACTGACTGTTTTAAGTCGAGAATTATCTTGATTTTTTCATAGTCGACTTTTATGCCTTCTTTGCATATGACATGTCCCAACAATATTCCGATTGGAGTTGCGAATATGCATTTTTTTATATTCAACGAGAGTTGTATCTTTCGACATCTTTCCAACATCAGTCTGAGCCATTTACAATGATCCCTAAGAATGGAATATATTGTCCAGTCGTCGAAGTAGACATCCATGGTTTTATATATGTACTCTTGGAATGCTTTGACAACAATTCTAGAAAAGACAATCGGTGCATTCTTTAGTCCAAATGGCATAAATTTATATGCGAATGATCTGAATTCACAGGCAAACATGGTCTTCTTCTGGTCCTCTTCAATGATGGGTACTTGGTTGTATCCAGAGAATCTATCTATAAATGAGTATCATTCATGACCTGCAACTTCGTTAATAATTTCATCATCAAAAGGAGTAGGAAAAGGGTCAGTAAGTATTACTTTATTAAGCTCTCTGAAGTCGACACATATTCGAAGTCAATTCGGATCATGCTTCTTTGGTTGGATGACCATCGGACTTTCCCATTTTGATTGATCGATAGGCTAGATGATTCCAGCGGCAAGCATGCTGTCGATATATTTCTTAACAATTTCCTTATATTTGTGTGCTAGCTTGTCTGACCTTTTCTTCACTGGCTTTGCATCTGGTTTAATATCAATTTTCATATCTCGCATTTCCTGTACTAGGCCTTTGAGATCTTTGTAATCTCGAGCAAATACATCTTGAAATTTTTTTAGGAGACTTGTGATTTCTGTTGTCTGTTCTTCGTTCCAGTAGTCACCGAATTTCTCCATTTTTGGTCTGTCATCATTTGATATGTCGATTTATTTCATCTTAACTTTTGCATCCATCCATTCCAGTGCTCTACTTTCATTGATCGGTCATTCTCCTTCTTTGAGTTGCGTGAATGTCGGTGGAAAGTATTCTTCGATTAGTCTTTCAAGATCTTCTTTTTCTGTTGCTTCGACTTTGAAGGTTGTTTTAACTGGATTGGATGTGGTTGGATGATCTTGTTTCCATTGGAATCTTTTTCCCTCTATTTTCTCCATTTCCAATTGTAATCTTGTCAAATGTTGGAATCCTGTCGACTTGATGTTATTGCATTTAGCGGTTTGTCGAGCAAGTTGTTGATTATCTTCTGATATTATATTGTTCGTCGGTTGTACAAAATTTTTCACTTGGTTGCTTGCTTTGATTAATTTCTCTTCCTTTGAAAATAATTTGAAGTCTTCGATAAAATTTTCTTTTAGATCTTTCTATATGAATGTTTCTCCTCTTGCCTCTTCCATTTTGTACCATTTGTTAGGCAATTCGTCAAGTGTATTTGGGAAAAGATGTGGCCATGCTCTTTCATCTTTGTATCCTAGTATTCTCAATTCCCTTTCACAGTTATTTATGTGTACTTCGGGATCTCATCCTTGTGTGAATAGTGGAATTATTGCTTGAGCTGTTAGTTTCTGTACTCCAAATATTTCAACAAAATATGTCGAAGCTGTGGTCCAAGTTTGGAGTCTCAACTAGTGCGTATCCCACCATCTTGTTGCTTGACCAGTAAATGTCTCGACCAAGCTCTACAGTTGTCCTTGTTCTCCGACATTCTTTGATACTTATTCGACATGTATAGACAGAGATTTGTGTTCCTTGTATCTTAGAGGGGGAGTGTATGTCGAGTCATTTTTCGTTGGTACCATTGTTGGATATTCTCGAATTTTTCTTTCGAATATCTTTGGAATGGTAGAGATAGAGAAGCATTGCTTTGTTTTCTTCTTGGGAATAGCTTCGATTGTCTATCATTTGTTGGCTTGCAGCTCATAGTTTTCTATCTGCCAATAATATAGTTCGGCATTTGAATTGTATCCGATCGATGAAAGATTTCCAAGATGGAGCTCTCCTTGTGCATTAGGTTCAATATATTCTTCATCATTCTTTATCTGGTACAGTTGTCGAATTTCGTTATCATCATCAATTGGTTCTACCCAAGGATCTCCTTGTGACGGGTAAATAGGTAATATGACTTTTGACCATTACCCAAGGATATCCTTCATTTTTCGACCCTAAGGTCATCCAACTAGTGCTGGAAATGAAGTGGATATGTCTTTGGGATTTATGATTTCAAAGTCAACTTTTGTCATTATTCCCTTGATAGATGTTTCGACATCTCTCCACACTCTGATTGGTTCGATCAAACCTTGGTCGGCTAGTTTCAAGTAAATGCTTGATTCTTGTAGTTGAGGTCGACCTAAGTTCTCCCAGGTATCACGAGTCATGATATTTACTTGTGAACCAAAATCGAGGACTACCTATCGGACACAGTATCCTTTTATTTCTAAATCGACCAGAGGTTCTGCGTCATTCTTTTCTTTTTGATTTAGTCGACATATGTTTCCGGTTGGCCTTGCTTCGACAAATTTGTTTTTAATATTGTACATCAAGTCTATTAATTTTGCGATAGCTTATTCTTTAGTTATTAAATTGACCAATTCATTAGTATCTTCTTGTCGAGCTTCATCATTATCTTCTTGAGATGCCAGTTCATGGAATATATCAAATGCATTCTCAAACAGATGTTTTTTCTTATTTGGATTCGGATAATCCTCTTTATTCATTACTTTGCTAATTTGTGGATTATCATGACCATTTCTAGTTCCTTTCCTGGTTACAATTTGAAGATTCTTCATTCTAATTACATCATATTTAGGAACACAAGATAAGACATTAACATTCTTTTTATTATTGGTCTTTTCAAGTATAGTAGGGAAATCCTCCCAATAGTGATCTCCTACTCCACATTTTGTACAAAATTTCAGATCTATTCGATATTTGTAAGGTATGAATAACGATGTCCTTCGTTACGACATGTGAAACATTGTATGGGTCAACGAGGTTGGAAGTCTCGACTTCCATTATTGCGACCTCGACCGGCAAATCCTACGAGTCGGTTGAAATTGTCATTGCGACAGTCATATATTTTGTCGTCATATCTTGGATATCTATCATTTATGTCGCTATGGTCATTTCTATCGCTCCTTTCATTTCTGTCACTTCTCTGGTCGACAGAATTGGTCTGGTATATCGTGTGGTAGTTTTGCTTGTTCTTCGGATTCAAATGACATTCTGTTATGGAATGAGTACTAACTTCTCATATAGTGCACCACGTAGCTTGATTGTTCTTCATGTTATATGGGAAGTATTTTGTAGCATGAGAGTCGTACTCTTGACAAATATCGCATAAGCACTTGGTCTGTACAAGTCAAACATCTTGTCGTCGGTCATCATGATGACAGTAGTCTTTAGTGTGCCCTGCTATGGAACATTTTGTACACCATAGTTCTGCTCCTATGAGGTTGATATCTTGGATGTATTTATGCATGTTATCCAGTCACTACTCAATATGTATGTTGACAGGTGCTATGGGATAGTCGTCATCCATTTCTATCTGTAAATCCTTCGTCAAGGCATCTTCATATGTGGTGACGTTTTGCCAACGGACGTGCACTTTGATCTTCCATAATAGGCTAGCTACGAACCATTGGATCAACAAATTTTCCTCAATGTCATAGTTGATTTGGATCACGAGGTATTTAAATCTCTTTTCACACTCCCTCACAGTTTCTATCGGCTTTTTCACTGTAGTATTCAACTTTTCAGCAGCCAAGTACTTCGCATCCAGAGTTTTAAAGAAGGACAAGAAATGTTGTTTGATTTGAGCCTTTGTTGCATTGGGTGTTTTGTCAATATATCCCATATACCAGGTTAGTGTTCTTTTTCGTAATGAGCCAACAATTGCGCCATTTTTCAATCTTCATTGGTAAGGGTGTTATCTCCCCATATCGATTTGCATTCAAACCAGTGCCTTCTAGGATCTTCATCACCTTCGTAGAAAGGAAGGTGTGATGTTGTGTGCACCATGTCTGCTACAACTTCGACCTCTAAGCTTACTGGTGGAGACGGTGGGTTGTTTTCGTTGACAGAATCACTTAATTGAATAACTTCGACAGGTACTATTGCTAAATGTGTATTTGGAGCTTGTTCTTCACTTTCAATGATAGCTTCTGGAACTTCAGACAGTTATTCGTTGGTTATCGGGGGTTGGCTTTCTTCAATTACTTTTGTTGAAACCTAGGTAAAACTTTGCTCAATCTGGACTTCACTTCTCCTCGGATTTTCCAATGAACTCACCAAATCACTTAATTTTGGAAGTGGCAGGGGTGGTGCTTCCTCATGATATGAATAGAGTAGATGAAAACTTATGTTTGAGAACTCGGGTTGAAAAGTGACCCAGTTCCCTTCTTCCAGTCGATGAATCAACAATCTGTCGACTTCATCACCTTCATTGCTTCTTCGACTCCAGATGCCTGATTGACCAGCATGAAGACCTAAATCTTCTTCGACAATATCCTGCACTCGAACACTCTGAGTTAGATGCAGCAGAGAATGTGGTGTTATTACCTAGGGTATGTTTACTTGGAGAGATCCCTCACACTCGATCCACAAGTCTTCATCCATCGGCAACAAGTCTTCATCAACGCCCCTTTCTTGTCGAGCTCGACTCGACTCTGGTGGATTTCCTTCTTCATCTGTCATGATACCCGACTTTATTTTATGGAGCACACTAGCCTGCTCCCTTAGCTCTTCACTCCACTTTCTCTTCTTTTCTCGTTCAATATTCTGGATATCCGGAGTGCTTTTGTGACTCATTATTCTATTTTTGTCGAATTTTTCGGGTTTTTCAATGTTGGTCATGTCTTCTTTTCATCTGTTGACTTTTGTCATGCATCTACTCCATCATGAACGTGTTTGGATACCCCCCCAATGCCATCCCGAAGCTCTTTAGGTGACTGGGGAAGTAAGGTACTTCATTTGTTCAGGAAATATTCCCACTCTCGTTCTTGTACAAATTTCTCCCACTTCATTTCCTTCTCTTCCCAATTCAAGTTCAGGAGTGGTGGCAACGACAAAGGTCGAGTCTCGACAATATGCGCTACGCCTTTGTCAATGAGGAACTTGAACAGAAGTGTCGGTAAGGAACACAAAAACTGGTCGGTAAGGTCGTTGTAAAACCTTTTCCTCACGTTGTCGACGGACACTCGCTCTTCAATAGCACATTCTTCACAGAACTCGTTGGCAACTTGTTCGCACCATTCTGATAGATTTGTACGGCCTCCATTGATCAGCATTTGAATTAATTGTCACTCTTTTTCATATGCTGGTCTTTTCATCCAGGAGCTTCTTCAACGTGAACAGTATGGACTCTACGAATTTTTCATGTGTCTCGGAAAAGAAATTTTCTCTTGCTTGAACAATAGTTAGCTTGTTTCTTTTGGCATAGTTTTGCAGGTAATTTGTTATCTTCCTCTCCCACCAATCCTTAATTTCTTGCTCGGATATCATTTTATCATGCTCGTTGTCATCTTATACATGCATCCCAGCAACGGAACTAATGTTGTAGTCGCGGGGGTCGCATGGTTACCAGTGATACATACTATAATATTAGACACAAGCAATCACAAAGATATAGATACAATAACAAGTAATGAGATACGAAGCAACAAGCCCTTTATTATTCAGCAAGATATGCAGAAGAGTTACATATATGTGAACAGTCTCTCATTAACATACAGGTCGGCTCACCAGCCTATTTATACAATTGAAAAAACAGTTACATAACTACATGTCGGTTCAACTGACCGACCGGGCATGTTATTAGTCGACACAATCCGTCGACATATATTACATTTAGTCGGATGGAGGACCTAGTCGGCAGGTCGACTTAGGCTCCTCCAACAATTTGCTTAAAAATATGGTTTGAATAAAAAGAATATAATATTTTTTTATTCATTTTTCTAAATTCACATTTTATAAAAATTGTTTTTTATTGTATCCATATTTATTGTTTTGTTATTGTAGGTGAAGAACCCTAATTCATGATTACTAATTTATACAATCCTGTAAGGAATTTTGTAAATACAGTAAGGAATTTTGTGTTTTTAATCATTGGTGAAGCCTAGATAAGATTTTAGTTTTTTGTAAACAAATGGGAAACTAAGTTAAGAACACTAAAGCATCGTGGTCATATGCTAAAGCCACTACTTCTACAATTTCAAGGGGCTTTATCCCGATTTCCATTAATATACTATGTCCAATGTAAAAAGCATATATTGTTGGTGGTATTTTATAGTTATAAGGAACTAATAGCCTAAGAGATCAATTTCAGTTAACAATGTGTTTATGATATGTGGTAAATCTACAATATCTCTAAAGTGGGTTTGTCAATCTTCAAGCAATTTTATCATTTTTTAGTGAATACAATGAAAATGAATTTATTTATTAATTTAAATTCTTCAAGTAATTTTATCATTTTTTAGTGAATACAATGAAAATGAATTTATTTATTAATTTAAATTTATGTTAATGCTTTTAGATATGAGTTGAAAAAGTTAAAGCCTAATTCATATAAATAATATAAAGTGTTTATAGAAAACATATATAATTCCATATCAATCATATAAAGTGTTTATAAAGAACATGATGTGATTACGCGTACTGTTTGGCTACCATTACAAAACATACTAACTTATTTTGATTCCTTTTCTTTTGACGGGGCTTATTTCTATATAATTTGTCCATATTAATGAAATATGGAGGTTATATAATTTGTCAATTTTAAAGATATACATATGTAAAATACAGATGTTTTAGAGAACAAAATTTGGGTAAGAATAAGGATTTACTATCTTATTAAGAAACATACCATTTTATTTTTTATTTTTTCTATCACATGATGATTTGTATGTATAAAATTTGTCATTTGGATTGTATGCATGTCATTGTTTTAATGTTTTGGGTGAGAATCTAACCATACCCAACTTAGTCTTTTACAATCATCTTTTTAGTGTATGCACTCAAAAAGAACCACCTTGATCATTTAGGTTTAAGATTTTAATTTGTATAAAGTTTAAGATTCCAACATAAATTCATGGCAATGATACAAAGTGTTTGCAATGAATAAAAATGGGTTTTCTATCATTGTTGTCATTTTGTCATGTTTTTCAATGAATACACTCAAAAGAAATCATTTTGATAATTTAGATTGAAGTTTTTAAAATTGAGTTGGTAAAGTTTAGGATTGAAATATAAAATCATGTTAATGAGATAAGGTGTTTGTAGAGAACACTATCTGATTAAGGATAAACTGGGTTTTTCATCCTTGTTGTCATTTTGTCATTTTTCTAGTAGATGCACTCAAAAGGAATCATTAGGTTGAAGTTTTTAAAATTGAGTTCATAAAGCTTAATATTCAAACATAAATTCATGTCAATGATTTAAGGTGTTTGCAGATAACATGATTTGATTAAGGATAATGTTTGGTTACCCTATTAAGAAACATACAAATTGATTTTGGTTTATTTGTCTTTTTACATGGCTTGTTTATATAAAATTTATTCATTTGGATTTGGATTTTATTGTGTATATGTTCATTGATTTGATGTTTTTGGTGAGAACTTATTATTAGTGATAATAATATATATAATATTTAAAAGAATTGTGTATTTTTCCTACGAAAGAAATTGAAATAGGAATATTGATAGTTTTGTTTAATAAATGGGGAATTAAGATAAATGCACTAACCATGAAATGCATAAGCATTTCGATCATATGCTAAAGTCACTACTTTTATGGTTTCAAAGGTTCTGAGCTAGAGATTGGTAAATTTATATAAATATACTATATTTAATGTAAAAAATATAAAGTGTTAGAGGTTATTGAACTCTCAGATCCATATGAAGCAACATTGTGTTTATGACATGCGGAAAATTTTCAATATCTTTAAAATGTGTTTGTTAATCTTGTTAATATTTAACATATTTTGCGTAATTAAATTGGAAAATAACATTTTTAATGATTTAAATTAATGTTATTATTAAAAAAAAAAAAAAATTAAAATTATTATTCACGTGTAAAAATATATTAAAATGATATAAATAGAAATAGAAAAAATGTAAAATCATATAATTATATAAAGTATTTGTAGAAAACATATTGTGATTAAGAATAATGTTTCTTTATTTCATTAAGAAACATATCAGTTATTTTTTTATTCATTTGCATGGGTTGTTCTTAAAAAAAATCATTTAAATTTAATTATATCTATGTTCATTGTTTTGATATTTTAAATAAGAACTTATCATTTATAATATTTTACTATTGATAAAACTATCATATATTTATATATATATATATAACCAAGGATGAAAATTAAGCCAAGCACAATAACCCTATCATGTGTAAGCATCTTGGTCATAATATAAAGCCTCTACATCTAGTGATTCAAACGTGTCAAATTAAAAACAAGTAAATTTATATCAATTTATTATATTTAATGTAAAAATGCATGGTATAGAAGTTATAAGAAACTAATACCTTAAGATGTCCATATGAAACAATCAATACTATATTTATGACATGTAGAGGACTTCGATTTTTTTTAATATTTTGTTATCTTTGAGTTGAATGAATATATTAAATATGAATTTGTCAATATTTTCACTGGAGTTAAGAAAATTAAATGAAAATCAACAAAGTTAACAGTTTGTAAATAAATAAAAAATTAATACGAAAAAAATTGTATTATTGTTATTTTTTAAGAATCAAAAAGTGCATCTCCAATACAAGTTTACATACTTCAAAAGGCTTAACTTACAAGGATAAACATGTGTAACTCCTCCCATAAATATTTAGATCAGCCTAACTATAATTCTGGATACTCCAGCCTATGCTTAGGCAAAAAAAATAGAGAAAGCCATCTGAAGCATAATCTTGAAAGGTTCAAAACAGTACAAATATATCAAGATAGACTTATCCAAACTTATATGAAATCACCTCTATTCAAATAATATATATTCATAGCCTCTATGGATCATTGCTCCATCAATCCATCCATCCCAAAAGAGATAACCTTCCTCTTCAGTAAGAGCCTATTTGGATAGTGCATCTGCCACTGAGTTAAGATACCAATAAATGTGATTAATAGTCCAGTTATAGAAAGAGTCCGAGAGTGACTAAACTCTCAAAGACTAGTGATGACTTAGAAAATGTTCTAGGTGAAAACTTATATGTTTTTATGCAGTTAAGTTTAACAATCATTTTCACTAGGACCCCGATGTCGCGCCGTTGGGCTTCCCCATTCCTTAATTTCATTTCCTCGACATGGCACCACTCCGTCGGGTCCAATCATCCGTAGTTTCCATTCCTCGGCAAGGTACCACATCGTTGGGTCCTTGCATCCACTCTTTCCGTTCTCGGCAGGGTACCACACCGTCAGGCCCTTCTATCGTCATCCTTCCGTTTTGACTTGCGGGAACTTCATGTAGGGATTTCAGGAGCCGTTACCTTCCATCCTCCGTCTACACGCTATTAGGGACTAATGGTGCTGAGGAGTGAGTCCGTTCTCACTGCGCGCCCCTCAACTCGTACGTGACCAGCTCCATCGTGGCCCACCTCGTATGCCCTCATGATTTCCTCTTGAGAAAGCGGATCAGTTCTTATCAGCTCAAGCGTGGTATTCCGTCGAAAGTCGACACCGTCGTCGCTCTCCCTGTGTGATTTATCCATACTCTACGACCCTTCATATTCCTTTGTGTGTCTGTCAGTGAACCGTTTCACCTGTCACTACACACATTTCTCACAAACATATATTAGTAGTACTGTCCTCAATAATCGACATTTGATTCATAAATCTGTTACTTCATTAAGCATTTATAATTTACTCAAACATTACTCATTCATCTAATCAAACATGCATTTCGTCAATAATTACTTTCTTCGTTCTCATCACATAATCAATCGTATAGCTTGTCATTAAGCATCATTCATAAGCATATTTTCCATAATCATAGTTAATCGTTAAACACATGTAATCGTTCATTTACATCAACTGTCCAGATACACATACTCAAAATCAAATCAAAGAGTTATTTTATTAATGTTTCAATCAGTCGGGTCACTCAACAGGTGCCCTCATTGTCTACTGTAGTCTAGGGGCACTACACCAGTGATGAAGAGATAAAACTTGAAAATTATACAACTTCTTAACCCAATTAACTATCACCAGAGAATCCCCAAATATCTTGATGCAATCAATGCCAAAAGATGATGCAATTTTGCTTAAGCACAAAAGATCCAACAATTCTGCCTTGGAATTGGATCCCAGGACAGTTCATTTTAATCTTGAAGAAATCATCCTTGTTGATAATAAATTAAATACCAGATGCACATCTACCATCTTGTGCCACCCTATCAAAGTACCCTGTGGAAATACGTAGAACATAAAAATCTTCAAGCTGGCAGGTTCTTCTGGGAATATATTTCGCACAATTTTAATCCTTGTGCATATTAATAATTCTAAGGGTAATAGCATAAGCATTTAGATGTTTCCCCTCAAATATGGCATAATTCATAGTTTTAAAATATCCCAACATATGAATGTTGGAAGAATCCTGAAGTTCTTGCAAGAGGTATTCCAGTTTTGAAAGCTAGCTTCAAAAGAACCAATTCCCCGAGTCTGATAAACATTCAAATAGCTGCAGACATGTTCCCCTACCTACTTAGAGTACATACAATAAACAAATATTTTATCAATTGATTCCACATCCATCCGTCATAGAGCACAAATATTTGGACCCTGCCATCCTCTGCGCACTAAGTTGCTCCAAGTCAGTAAACAATCTTCGAAGGAAAGCCAAATGAAGCACTTAATTTTTTGAGGAATATGTTATTTCCACAACTTGGAGTACCACCATTTTGGTACACAATAAGATCCAAATTGGGAAATTGTTGAGTATGGTGATTTAGCAGTTACTTGACTAGATTCCTGATTTTGTGACCATACCAATTCATTATCACAATTTTTTAATCTAATACCAACAGAATTGAGATAGGAAATGTAATGGTTCCATTCCTCCGACCATATGCTACCCAAACCCAGATCTCAAGCAGTCATCCAATATGAAGATGATCGTGTTAGCCATTGAGGACGTTAATATGATCCAGAGTGAAGAATCCCATCTCTGCAAGGTAATCTTGAATATATGAGGATAGGTGGAAGTTTTCTTCATTTCCCATGTAAGGATCAATCCTAATCAATGTGTTATTTCCTTTTGCCACTCTCCATGCTAGATATTTATCGATCCATGGAAATATTTTTAAGAATTCACTCCAAAATTTTGATGAATTCCTAGAATTGTTTTTTGTTGGAGTCATTTTCCAACAACACATCATTATTTGGGCTTAACAGCCTAATTTACCACTTATCCTAAGTATCTTGAATCATTTATGTGTTTACATCATCATCAAATCATAAGTTTCAGTCAGTTGGGCCTCATCCTTCATTCAAGGAGCCAACTAGGTCATCAAATTCAGTTAACTGGGCCTCCTCCATCATTCAAGGATCCAAATGGGTGGATTTGCATGATTAATGCACCCTACTCAGTCCAACTAGGTGTGTTTCACCTAACAATCAGCTAACTGGAGTCAGAAAGGCACCCTCCTATTCAGTTTGACCTAATTTTGGGTAATTTCACCTAAAAATCAGTTAACTGAAGTCAGAAAGGAGCCCTCCCCTAATTGTGGGAAATCAGTTGAGTTCTAGACTCGGTTTGACAGTTTGAGAGTCAATTAATTGGCAGTTAAGTGGTTAACTGATGTGCCGAGTGGTGTTAATTGACTAGTAAGCCACTCTCATGCATTCAATTCGAATGACCTATCTAGGATTCGAATTGCCTGGCTATTATTGTCATTTTTTACACATTGTAATTACCTTATGAGTTAATGATTATTAGAGTCAATTAATTGGAAGTTAAGTGGTTAACTGATGTGCTGAGTGGTGTTAATTGACCAATAAGCCACTCTCATGTATTCAATTCGAATGACCTCTCTAGGATTCAAATTGCCTTGCTATTATTGTCATTTTTTACACATTGTAATTACCGTCTGAGTTAATGATAATGCATGAACCACTGCAAACTTTTTGCACCAGTGTTTTGACACACAATTTTCCGCATGTATATCTAGTAATTGTTGTCCGTGTTTCCTAGATCATATGTGCTTGAATTTTACATGGTATCAGAGCCATGGAAGGACAAAGAAACTCTCCTACAGAATTTTACTTATGAAGCTTTCTACACTAGTGTTTATGCACCTGTGTTTTCTGCGCCAGTGCTTTCTACACTAAGTGCTTTCTACACTAGTGTTTTTGCACCAGTTTTTCTGCACCAGTGATTTCTGCACCTGGATCACATATGAACCTTGAGCAAGATTGCTCAAAATTATTCCAACACTGCACTAGAAGTTGAAATTTTTCCACATAAATCCTAGATAATTGTGCATTTGGTTTATCAAGCTTGCTTGATAGGCTATGCCAAGTGTGATGCAACTTGAAAAGTGCAGGTTGTCAACCTAAATATTATTTTTTGTTGTTTTTTACTGCAGGTTTCTCAAAGCCTCCTATTGCATTCTCTATAGCAAGATGGAATCTTCTTCAAACCATATTCTTACTCCTTTCAACTATCCTTAGTGGAAGGATGATATAGGGATAGTATTGCGCTCCAAGGGACTCTACGGAGTTACGATGGGAACAAAACTAGATCCTAATGCAGCTACAAATAAGTCCAAGTTCTTCAATAAGCTTGATGAAGCTTATGGTTTCTTATGTCTCAATATTTCGAAAGACCTTATTTTCCATCTCAGCGGATTGAAGACTCCAAAAGAAGTATGGGAACAACTTGCCACACTCTTCGTAAAGCAGGATGATATGAGGTCTTATCAGTTAGAGAATGAATTGACTTCCCTCAATCCTGGAAATTTTGAGACCATCAATGAGTTTTTCACCAAGTTCAAGCATTTGGTGCTTCAGTTGAAGCAATGTGGTGTCAATAAGAATTATGATCAGTTGATCCTTTCAATCCTTTCAAAACTAGGAGAATATTATTCAATGTTTGTCTCTACCTTTCATTCGGGAAAAATCACCATTCTGAATTGGAAGATGCCATCCTTGAATGCATTCGTTGAGTCCTTAACAAAAGAGCATGACAAGCTCGTTCACATGGGTTCCATGAGATCCTTCAAAGATCAATCCCTATTTGTTGGAGGACCCAAGGCTACGAATTCTAAAGGAAATCAAAAGAAGGAGAAGACCAAGTTTGATCACCCTAAGCAAAAGGATAAGACCAAGCAGTCAGATGAGCCCTCTGGCTCAAGAAAAGACAAGCAAAAGGGAAAGGAGAAGACAAATTGTTCTTACTGTGGCAAGGGATTTCATCATGAAATCTCATGCATGAATAAAACTATTGATCAGATGGCCCTTCTCTTGGAGAAGAACAATATCACTCTTCCAAATGGCGCAAGGAAGAAGGACAATGGAGATCGGAATGATCATCCAGAAAGAGATCGTGCACTCATGGCAAGTGTTTCGAATTCAATAGCTCTTCTCATAGATTCAAGAGCTTCAAATCACATGGTTGCAAGAAAATATTCTTTGTAATAATTGGACTCCAACAGTTGCATCTCCATCCACATGGGAGATGATTCACATATTTCATCGAAAGGAAAAGGTACAATTCATTTAGAACATGGCAGTTTTCAAAATGTTATCTATGTCCCTTCTCTAGCTTTGAACCTGCTTTATGTGTATCAAATGACACACATTATTTTTCCCAAGAAGGTTGTATTCATCCCTAATGATGTTGAAATTTTTTATATTACCACCGGAAATCTCATTGCATTAGGCAAAGAAAATCATGCTGCAAAAACATATGAGTTTTCCCATTTTTTGCCACATTCAAAGCCAAGTTCCCTTCTGACTCATGGAAATGAGGTTATCTGGCTATTGCATGAGAGGTTTGGAATCCTAAATTATAAATATTTTCATCTTATACAAAATAATTCCATGGTTGAAGGCCTTCCAAACATCAAATCCTCAAAAGGGATATGCAAAGGTTGCATTATTGGCAAGCATCCTGAGCACAAGTTCCATCGAGGAAAAGCTAGAAAATCTTCTTGTATTTTGGGGCTGATTAATAGTGATATCAGTGGTCCATTTCCAAATCCATCCATTAATTTATCAAGGTATTTTCTCACATTCATTGATGACCTTTCCAAATTTGCATGGGTCTACTTTCTCAAAAACAAATTGGAAGTGTTTGAAAAATTCAAGAATTTCAAGGCTTCTGTTGAGACCGCCACTGGGATAAAGTTAAAAGCTATTAGATATGAGAATAGTGGATAATATATCAAAACTGGTCTGATTCAACTTTGTGTGTAAAATGGAATCCAAATCCGGCACACAACCCCCTACACACCTCAGCAGAATGGTGTAGCGGAGAGGAAAAACCGAGCATTGAAAGATATGGCTACTTGTATGCTTGAGTCGAAAGGTTTGTCTTAAAATATTTGGGATGAGGCAATGAATGTTGCTTCATACATTCAAAACATATTTCCACATTTTTTCGTACAATTTCAAACTCCTTTCGAAGCCTACACTAGTCACAAGCCTGATGTGTCACATCTAAGGGTTTTCGGGTCCACTGCATGGACTAGAATTCCGATTGAGAAGAGAAGATATTTGGAACCAAAAAGTACTGAGTGCATCCTCATTGGATATGCTAAATAATACAAAGGATACAAACTCATTAATATCAGATCCAAAATAATATTCATCGAGAGAATTGTCCAATTTGAAGAACCGCTTCATGATCTACAACTAGTGTAGGAAGAAATTGCCAAATTGCTTCATCTTCTGGAAGAAGATTCGAGAGATGATACTGAAATTTTATGTTATGATATTTATGATATTGTGTCTGATATTAATGAACATGAAATATAAGAAAACCATACTACCATTCCCACTGGGATCCGAGATGGAAAACCACCATGGATGAAGAGTAAAATTCTCTTTAAAAAAATGCAACATGCAGGGAGCTAGTTTCACTTCCACCTGGGAGGAAATTGTTTCAATGAAAATGGGTCTACCAAAACAAGGTTGCTGCGGATGGTTCAACCTGAAAATACAAATATGTATTGGTGGAAAAAAATTTCTCACAAGTCCAAGGTGTGGACTACACAGAAACGTTTGCACCGGTTGCAAAAATGGACTCAATCCGACTAGTTTTGGCAATATCTGCATCCAAGCACTAGGAGCTGCACCACATGGATGTGAAGAGTGAATTTATTCATGGGGATATTTAGGAAGAGATCTACATGAATCATCCCGAATTTTACATATCATATCCGATACTTGTTTGCAGATTAAGGAAATTCTTGCATGGTTTAAAACAAGCCCCAAGAGCTTGGTATGCAAAGATGGACTCCTTTCTTCTGTCGCAAAAAATTGCTAGATGCAAATCAGATCCGAATGTATATATACAACAACATGAAGGTAATTGTATGATAATTGTACTTTATTTCGATGACTTATTGATTATAGGAAGCAGTCTTTCTTCGATCAGCACTATAAAAACTGCTTTACACCAAGCATTTGATATGAGTGATTTAGGCCTGCTGAAACAGTTTCTTGGTCTCAAAATCACTTAGAATTTTAATGGGATAATGATTTATCAATCAAAATATGCTTTGAACCTGCTAAATAATTTCAATATGGCAGAATGTAAATCTGCACCATTCGCATTCCTCGCAGGAGTCAGTCTTGAAAATGGTGATTCTACACCGTTGGTGGATTCTACACTTTACCGACATTTGATTGGTAGTCTTTTGTATATGACACACTCTAGGCATGATATTTATTATGTTTTGAGTGATGTGTCAAGGTACATATAGCAGCCCCATGAGCTTCACTAGAAGGCATCCAAAAGGATCTTGCATTATGTGCAAGGTACGAGACATTTTTGCATTCACTATGTTGTGGATTTCAATCTTGACTTGGTTGGATTCACTGATTCAGATTGGGCGGGTGATAGCATTGATCATAAGTCCACATATGTATATATTTTCATGATTGGCATAGGGCCTATTTGTTGGTCAAGCAAAAATCAGGCAGCCATTTCCTTATTTTCAGCAGAGGCAGAGTATCGAGGAGCAATCAATGCTTGCATTCAGGCAGTTTGGTTGCAGGGTATTCTAGCAGAGTTTGATATTGCTAGAACCACTTATACTGTCATTTTTTTGTGACAATCAGAGTGCTATCAAGATATCTACAGATCCAGTTCAGATATAGAGGACCAAGCATATCTATATCCACATGTGCTACATCCGAGAGCTCGTGCATGACAGAACCATTGTACTGCAATATTTCCCTACATAAGAGAAAATTGCAGACATCTTCACCAAGAGGTTCACTAAGAAGAAATTCTCTTACCTCCGTTCATTATTGGGGGTGAGTTCTACTATCATGGTGAGGACAGATTAGATCCTTCAGTGTTCACTTTGAGGGGGGGGGGGGGGTTCCCACTGGGTTTTTCCCTCTTTCGTCACTTGGATTTTTTGAGCATTTTTTGGATTATTTATGTATTGGGTGACCTATGGCCTTTGTTGTCGGGGCCCTTTTATTATTTTATTTTACTACTCCTCCACATGAGAATAGCTTAAGGGGGGGTGTTAGAGTCATTTTCCAACAACACATCATTATTTGGGCTTAAAAACCTAATTTACCACTTATCCTAAGTATTTTGACTCAATTATGTGCTTACATCATCCGTTTTAGTCAACTGGGCCTCCTCCTTCATTCGGGGAGCCAACTGGGTCATCAAATTCAGTTAACTGGGCCTCCTCCATCATTCAGGGAGCCAAATGGGGTGATTTTCATGATTAATGCGCCCTACTCAGTCCAACTAGGTGTGTTTCACCTAACAATCAGCTAATCGGAGTCCGAAACGCCCCTCCTACTCAGTTTGACCTGATTTTGGGTAATTTCACCTAGAAATATGTTAACTGAAGTCAGAAAGGCGCCCTCCCCTAATTTTGGGCAATCAGTTGATTTATAGACTCGGTTAGACTCATTTTGACAATTTGAGAGTCTGTTAGAGTCAATTACTTGGCAGTTAAGTGGTTAATTGATGTGCTGAGTGGTGTTAACTAACTAGTAAGCCACTCTCATGCATTCAATTCGAATGAACTCTCTAGGATTCGAATTTCCAAGTTATTATTTCCATTTGTTACACATTGTAATTATCTTCTTAGTTAATGATAATGCATGAACTGCTGCAAACCTTTTGCACCAGTGTTTTGACACACAATTTGTCGCATCCATCTCTAGTAATTGTTGTCCTTGTTTCCTAGATATGATGTGCTTGAATTTTACATTTATGGGATTTATAATCCAATGCAATAATCTCCCTTTTATGTATTTTTCATGTAGAGCCTCAAACCACAAACCTGCTCCAAATACTCCATGCTGCATATTATTCGTGCTTAGAGATGAACTAAACCAAAAAATATTTTTAATGGCCCAACCACCCATATGTTTCGTCTTTTATATCCTTTCCCAACTAACCAAGCGGCCTTTTCCTCCATCAACATTCCCAAACCAAAGGAAATTGAACATCAATCTTCTAATCCTATTTAATATAGACTAAGGAATCTAATCCATAGAGAACCAATATATTGGAAAACCCACAAGAACAAATTTTAGGAGAGTAATCCTACCCCCAAGAGAAAGATACATGTACATACATAAAACAATTATTTTCTCATACCTTTTCACCAGCCATATCCAATCATTAACCTTATATCAATTAGGTTTCAAGAAATAACTAATATATTTGAATCCATCAGCAATGTTTGTAACATGATATGGAAGAACCCTTGAGATTTGAGAAAGAGTATTTAAGTCCACTTTATGCTTGATAAAAGAAGATTTATTTAAGCTCACTTCCATCCTTGAGGAAACAGGAAAAATATTAATGTTCTCAGCAAATTTATTCCATTCTTCCATTTTTCCCCTACCAAAAAGGACCACGTCATCAACAAAGAGTATATGTGTGATAATAACAGAGGATGAAATTTTAATTCCTTTCAACTTCCCTTCATTTTTTGTAGCACAAATCATTCTAATCAAGCCTTCAATGAACATCAAAAAAAGTACTGGAGATAAAGGTAAACCCTATTTTAGGACTCTAGTACTGCTAAAAAAGGAGGTATGGGGCCCATTTATGAGAATTGAGCATAAGTCACACTGGCCATAATCCAATTAGTGACCTGATAGGGTATGCCAATTTGGATGAGAAGAAGTCTCAACTAAACCCAATTAACTTTGTCACAGGCCTTTACCAAATCCATTTGTAATATCAGAGAATCCATATATTTTGTTTTAATTGAGTGTGGACACTCTTGAGTAACACCCACCGCATCCAATATCTGTCTATTTTCCAATAACCCAAACTGTTTTTTTGACATCATTTCTGCAAGTTTGGGTTTGATCATATTTGATAACATTTTTGTGATAATCTTGTAGACAATATTACACAAAGAAATTGTCCTATAATCATTAAAAGTAGAAGGCTTATTTCACTTTGGGATGAGAAAAATAAAGGTTGAATTGATTCCTCCCAGAACAAAACCTTCTACTCTAGACTGTTCAACCATTTGTAACAGGTCCCCTCCCATAATGTCAAAAAAGGACAAGATCAAGAGTTCCACTGGCCAACCATCTGGACCAATACTCTTATCCTTAGGAAATTGTTTTAACACCTTTTCAATTTCTTCCATAGATACAGGCCTCCCTAATGATATTCCCTCCTCCTAAGAGACAAAAGTAGGAAAATATCTTATGACCTACAACTGGGCCTCAATTTGATTTGAGCTTGAATCTTTGAAATGCTTAATGAAATGTATTTTTTCACAAGCCTCCAAATCCTTTTGAGATTGGATAATATTCACATCCTCATCTTTCAGGTCCCAAATGGAATTTATATTACTATGGTAGGTAGCATATTTATGGAATAATTTTGTGTTATCATCACCAAGAGATACCCATATAGCTCTACTTTTCAACCTCCAAGAAGTCTCCTCTTTCTTGAGTAATATATTATTCTGATCCTCCAATTCCTGCAATTCAACTTTCTCTTCTTCTATTAGAATCACATTTGTATTTGTATCAAATAAAATCTTCAACCTATTTTCAATTCTTCTAAGATATTCATTAACTGCTTCTTTTTTGGTTTTCTCCCATTTAACAATTTCCTTCTTCAAGCATTTTAGTTTATGAACCAATGAATCCATTAGATTAGCATCTTTTGGAGTAGATAAGGTATTCCACTATTCCTCACCAACGAACAAAACTCAAAGTGCTATAACCACATATTGTTGAATTTGAAGGGATAAATATTTTTCTATTTTAGCCCATCGATCTAAAGGATGATGAGGTGATGATATGATATATTAGAACAGTCAACCCAGGATCTATACCTCTGGAGATATATTACCAAATATTCCTCCAAAAGAAAACGATTCAAACTCTCACTGATACCCTCATTGCCACTTCTCCCATTTCTCCAAGTAGGTCCAATTTTGACAAGAAGAATGTCAATGATATTTGATATTTGAATAAGATTACAAAATTATTCCTAGAGGGAATTTACAGGTGCAAAGTAACCCGAAATTTTAGAAGTCGATAAGTTGAAACTGATATTACCTGCAACAATTAAATTTGACAGTCTTAAAATGCCACTAGAGTCCAGGGAATCCCAAAATATTCTTTGTCCTTATATGGCCCATAGCAATTTAAAACTACCAAATCCTATTCATAATATTTGAATCTTCTCTCAATTAATATATCACCAATAGTTTTGAAAGGTTTTAAATATGTAAGAAGAGGATTCTAACCCGAAAGAAGACCTCCTGATAAACCAAAGGAATCCAAAGCACCGAATTTTGAGCCAGGAAGAATTCTAGAAAGGGTTTCAATAGCTTGAGATGTGCTACACATAGTCTATTCTAAAATAAGAATATTACGGTTAGTAGGTTTTAGAAGGCTTAAGAGGGCCCTAACCTTACCAGCCCCCCGATTCCACGCACATTAAGGGAGAGGATAGACATTAAAAAAACCTAGACATTGATGAAATGCTCTAAGGGCCCAAGAGAAATGGGTAACATGCATTGAAGAAAATAGGTGTTCAGCCTCTGATAATCTCTCAGACATAGGCTTATAAGAGGCTTCAAAATTTTCCAAAGATACAACGATGGGAATTTTTTCTCTACCCTTTTTCTTCTTGTTTCGTATAGTAACATTCTAGCATCGTATGGAAGGCAACAGGCTAACATCAATATTAGTTGAGGGCCTATTGGAGTAGACTCGTAGAGGAGACATGTAACCTATCCATTGAATGGGAGGTCAGTGCTTGAATATTATGATAGAAATACTTTGAGATATGGGATGTATATGAAGCTACTAAATGGCCTTCTACAGGGGGGTAAATATGACTTAAATCTTCAATATGAGAATTAGACTTCCTCGTCTCATTCGAATCCAAACAAGGAGGATTGAGACTCACCTAAGACTCGTGGAAAAGTGACTCATTAGGGTTATTGACTAATTTAGCTATTATATTAATCCTTAGCGTGGCCTTGGCCTTGAGCTCCAAGGCCCTGCTAAGGAGTGCTCCAGCTCAAAATTTGATTGAATATACATGGACATAAGTTGAAAATACAAGTGGAAAAAGTAGTTTTTTCACTTTTTCACTTTTTTACTGCATACCCAAAAAAGGTGATTCATCCCCCATGGTTGACATCATCATCTTGAATCCTATTGGTGATTTTTGTTATACAATATTATTGTTTTGAGGCCCATTTTTTACCTCAAAATTTCTCTAATGATACCTCTTTTTTCCAAGAATGACACAAATATTGTATTGAACTGGCTTCATCAGAAAAGACGTTGCATCTTCTAAATCCTAGATTAAGGAACTAACTCCCTTTGATAAGCTTGTTTCACCTTCTAGAAGTCAATTTTTTTACATTGAGGAGATGCTCCATGTGCTAGAATAGTGAACTAAACGTAAGTGGTGCCAATATGATGATTTGATATAACCTTTCTTTCTGTAGACTAGCTTAGTTCCTTGTCAATTTTGCTATTGTTAACACCAATGTAGTTGATTTTGTGCCCTTGTACTAGGATAAATTATTTGAAATTTGTTAATTCACATATCAGAATAATATTGAAATGTAGAACATCAAATATGGATCAACGTCGAAGGTTGACAATGGATGAATACCATACATATGATGAGAGAATATCCAATGAGAAGGGAGTGGATAGATATCCATGTCCATGTAAAGATTGTCATGGTGGAAAAGTGAGAAACAAAAATATGATTTATCGACATATGATAAGACATGGGCATAGTGGTATAATCCCTTGGAATAACAATTATTATGAGGATGTGATAGAATTGCACAGCATGAGAGATGAAGAGGCACCAAACATAGACGAAGTGGCACCAAACACGGATGAAGAGGTGATAATGTTAGACAAAGGGTTTGAATTTGATAGAATGTTGAATGAGGGTCTAAACGATGATCGGGCCAAGTCATTGGAGGATTCTTTAAAGATGTGTATGATAATTGCAAGTTAAGTCATTTGACAACAATTCTTCAAATTCTTAACTTGCAAGTGATGCATGGTTGGACAAATGAGAGTGTAGATGAGTAATTGGAATAAGTCCATTGTTACCATGTGACTCCACATTTCCAACAAAACGAATTCAATGTAAAAATAAAATCACTAAGCTAGGATTAGGGTATGAAAACATCCACACATGTGTGAATGGTTGTGTATTATTTCGCAAAAATATTTCAAGTGACGTTGAATGTCTAAAATTTCTGAGAAGGGAGGTATAGACCAGGCTTGAAATCAGTTGTGGTTCCTAGGAAGTAGGAAGGTTCTTTGCCACTTTCTTCTAATACCACGATTAATTTGAATGTATAGGTGCAGCAACATTGCTGAACTTATGCAATGGCATGCCCAAAATAAGAGCACTGTGGAAAACAATGGCACGTGACTGATTCTAAGATGCAGATGGAATCTGATAACAAATGGCCTGATTTTTTCCAAGATCCTTGTAATATAATGTTGGGTTTGGATCTATATGGGGTGAACCCATTCTCAGATCAAAGTACTAAATGGTCAACTTAGACAGTGTTTTTAATAAATTATAACTTGCCTCCATGGTTAACAACTAAACCATTTTTCTTAATGTTATCATTGATTATACCAGGAAAGAAAAGTGTGACTTCTGATACAATCGATGCTTATTTAGAGCCATTGTATGATTAGTTAATGGAATTGTGGAAAGAAATTGAAGAAATTCAATTTTTAAGGGATGGTCATTCAATCAAATTCACTTTAAGAGCTTCCTTATTATTTACTATTCATGATCTTCCTGCATATGGCACATTGACTAGTCTCATTGTTCATGGATACCATGGATTTCTTGCTTGCAAATTTAAGGATTTTGTGAGGCACTCAAAAATTTTACATAAGTGCATTTATTGTGTACATCGTGCTTACCTTAAAATGGATCATCCATATCGTTGACAAAAAACATGTTTCAATGGTCAAGAAGAGAATCGTGAAGCACCATTGCCAATAACAAGTGAATACATTATTGAGAATGGACAAAAAATATTGTTGTTTATTAAAAGTGGTGGGGTTTGTGGTAGTAGAGACGATCCATGTAATGAAAGCGGTGTAAAATGAATGTGCATATTCTATAAGTTGCCATACTTTAAGGAGGCATACTATTGATTTTATGCATACTGAGAAAAATATAGCTTATGCTATTATAGAAACTCTTTTTGGTGCTTCTTATATTGTTGCATCACATGAAGACTTTCGTCAGCTAAATATTTGTCAAAATCTTTGTGTTGAAAAATATGAAAACCTAGCACTCCTTATGTCTGGATAAAGGAACAACATGCAGAATTCTTGAAGTTGATGTCTCAGACTCGCTTTCCCATTGGATATGTAAGTAGTAGTATTAGAATCCAAAATGACATTAATAGCTTAAGAGGCATCAATACCCATGACTATCATGTCATAATCGATAACATTTTACCTATTGGGGTTAATATATCAGGTTTGGCAAAGGGGCCAAGATTGGGAATTATAAGGTTGGGCCTAATATTAAAGAGAATGAGTTTACATGTATTAGATCCTTCGAACTTTGATAGTTTGAGGGAGGATGTTGTTGAATTCCTTTGTCTATTGGAACGAGAATTTACACCAACAATATTTAACATTTTTATGCATTTTTTGATACATCTACAATATGAACTAGAGCATCGTGTCCCAGTAAGAACAAGATGGATGTATCCTATAGAACAATATATGAAGGTTTTGAAAAACATTGTTCGTACTAAGGCAAAACCGGAAGGCAGCATGTCTGAGGGATATTCAATGCAAGCGGCCATAGGATTTTGCATAGAATATATGAAGGATTTCAAAAATGTCAATCGACATGTATGGGATGTCGAAGAGGAGGAGAGAGTTGTAGGTGAATTTTATAATGAAATGGGTGTAGCTTCAAGCTACCAAATGAAGAAAGAAGTGTGATACATGCCTATGTTCTTCAAAACACTTCTTCGTTTGATAAGCGGCGCAGTTGAAAATATTTTTCACGCAATAATTTATTTATTCAATTGCATTTACACATTTATATTATTAATCTGAATATCTTGTACATTCATATTCTATGTAGAAAATATGAAGAAGAGAATCAAAAATTAATTCAACCTCCACCGCAAAAGCGTAGACGTCATGATTTGATTAGAGGGCGTGATTCTTTTCCAAAATTTGAAGAATGGATTATAGATGAAATCTGTGATGCAGAACAACAAGGTCAAGATGAAACGACGGAGAAAACTGAGATTTCAAAGCTTCCAAATTTATGGGCTTCTAGTTTTAGTGGAATGTGGACCTATGGTATCCATTTAAGAGTGGAAGAAAAGGACAAGGGAAAGGGAAATTGTGATTGTGTTGTTAGTGCTCAATTTCATCATGAAACTGAGAAGAGATTTTATGTTGTATTCGTTCAAGAAATTATTCAAGTTTATTATGGTGAACATAGTCCTATATTATTAAAATGTAAGTGGATCAAACCATCGGCAATACAACATGACGAGTATGGATTTGTACGTGAAAATACACAACATTTTTTATCAAAGATGGATGAGTCGTATGTTTCTCCTATTCAAATTAACCAATCATTTCTAATTGATGATGAAAGAAGCCTAGGATGGTCATATGTCGTTCAAACAGAGTCTCATTCGAAACAAAAGATCATGGAACTTTTCAATATAATACATGATGGGAAATATGATAATTTAAAAGAAACATTCGAAGAAGTGGCTGAATATTATGATAGAGTGTTTGAAGAAGAGACTTTGATTCCCAACGAAGAGATTGTGAGAGTGAATGCAGTATTGCACATCACAAATGAGGATGTGGATGAAAATCGGGCAAATGCATACATGAGTGATGAGGATTCTGATCCCGGTGGAAATGCAAATGATTTGTCACCTTAACTTGTTATCTTGTCACCTTTAATTGGTAGTTATCTTGTCACCTTAAATTGTTATCTTTTTTACGAAATGATATGGGAAATCCTCCACCACATGTTTGAGCGCAATTATGATTATGATTCTCTATTCTCATCATGTTCTTTGGTTAATGTGATTTTTCCATTTTTAAGGAATTTATGAAGTCTTCCCACACACTTGCCAGCTCACCCTCAATACCAAGATCAGTAGTAGACTTCCAACCCTATTTCCGTAAATATGTCTTTACCTCGTTAGCAGTATGATTCGAAGCGACAAAATATTAATCCATGAAGATGTTGATAATCACATCGGGAATAAAAATATTGTTATTAAATCCCATACTGGTATCCTTGCCAATTTTTATCATTTTCCTATCGCCTACCCTGAAAGCAAGATGCAACCCATAATTGGAAAGGCTAAGACCAATGCTTTCCATTGGTTTGAAACGTTGACAATGCTTTCCACCAAAGACCTAATCCACTCAATAAATATCATTGGGGTCATATATTTTTGTGAAATTATTATTTTTCAAAGGCCTTATTTGGATATGATATTCCACAAACTCTTGGCAAGTAATTCCTTTACAAAGAAGTTAATCTGCTTCACACCCCACCCCCTCTTCATGTTTAGGTTGTGCTAATAATTTCCACCTTTCAAAATTTAAAACAATCATGTCCCTATAAAATCAAATCCCATTGTTCTTATTTTTCCAAAGATCCCTTTGGGAATATGAGAAAGAACATGCCAGTACACTGGAATCGCATCTAAAATAGACTTTACAAGATTTAATCGGTGGCCTCTGGACAGCCAATGAGTACACCAGAAATGAATCCTCTATTCCAACTTACCCACCAATGAGCTTTAAATATTTGATGCCATATCTATTTGTCTTCAAATCAAACCAAGATATTCTAATCCTTCTTGCAAAACTACCAGCTTGAAATGAAAAATATAAACGATTTTTTCCCTACTGCCTCACTTAGGGAATTAAAACTAATGGAATTTTTTGGCAAATCTATCTCCATTCCCTAGGTCATGTAGTATGGTAAGAGAATTTCATGTAAATTCTTCTCCTCTTGAACATAGCCTGGTATAAATAAAAAAACATCATCAACATAGAGAAAGTGGGTGACTATTTCCAAACCCCCTCCCTAAATACCAGTAATAGATCCTTCCCTCTTTGCTACCAGTATGACCCTACTCAATCCTTCTCCGGCCAACAAAAATTGATGGGGAGAAAGTGGATAGTATTGATGCAAAACACTGGGCAATTTTTAAAATGTTGACGCAACACCATTGATTAATATTATAAAAGATTGCGACATTATGCACCCCATGATCCAGTTCACCACCTAGATATCAAGCCTGATATGGATCAATGAAAATTGCACATACAACCAATTATGTATATATACAACCATACATGCATTTATAGTATTTCGTGTTTCCCTACCTTGTCATATCTGACTCTTTGTAGACTTGTTTTATTCATTTTCCTCGTCTCTGACTTTGTTTTCGTATTCTTGTTAGTGAAACATAGATATAAACCCCCCCTTGAATGACCATTGTGAGGGCACTCTCCTTTTCTCTCTATGCATTGGATGCAAGGAAAATTTTAGGGGCTAAATTTAGCCCATGGGCTATTTTTCCATGTTTTTTTCAAAAAAAGATTCGCCAATTTGCATTTTTTGAAGCCTTGTTCCGCCCAATTTTGATGGGGTAAAATTTTTTCACTCTAAAAATCTCCAAATTATTATATAAAGTATATAAAATCCTTAGAAATTGAAATATTTTTAGAAAAGTATCTCCAAATATTTTATAGTTGACATTTTAAGAAGTGGTAAGATTCGCCAAGGTTTATACACTTTAAAATAAGTATGGATCCTTAAAATCATCCCTGATTGGATGACCATGCATATATTCCGAATTCCATGCAAATATGCCAGAGAATTGAGGTACGACCTACCTCGAGACATTTTTCTGAAACTTCCTAGCAAACTTTGTTATCAAGGAAATAGTAATTATTATTTTTTATCCCATATTTAGTTTTTCCTAGTCTCCAACCTTTACATTGTCTCCACAAATTAGTCATATTATTCCCCCTAAACCCATCACACACTTTATTTTCATATCTCCTATAGGCCTGATCATCGTTTGCAAAATTATGATATCTAAACAACAATAAAGAAGTTGTCTGTTAGGACTATCTTTTATCATGTCAAGGAATTAGTTCTACATTAATTTTTTCTTCACTTTCATTGAGGATAGACTCATAGAGATGGAGGGCCACCCAATTAATGAATAATTATGAGTAGAAGATGACAAAGGAGATTTATTGTTTGTTGTTCATTTTTATTTTGTATTTTAAAATGTTTCGTATTAATTGTACAAATGTATGATATTTATGTGAATTGTTTAACTTCAAGAGGTGATGAAAAAGCGCGTGAGGAAAAAATTAGATGACAGTGATAAATTTGAATGCTTGACATAATATGAGCGCCTATGTAAAGCACATGTGACTGAGAATGATCAATATATATCAAATCTTGGTTTGAAAAATAGGTAAGTTATTAATCCACTTTAGTATATTATTTGTTTAATAGTGCTTAATGTTTTATCGGGAAGAACTTTATGTATATAAACACTAATATGATATTTTTTATGTTTTATAGGCAAGAAAAAGATTGCAAAGAAAAACCAAAGAAAAAATCAAGGGAAAGTAAAGATTTAGTGTTGCCAACTCGTAAAATCCAATGCATTTGTGATTCAACAAATGTGGTTGGTGAAAAGAAGAGCAATGGTAATGTGCAACCTGATACATCGCATGGTGATGTGTAGCCTGAGGTAGCACATGGTGATCATGTGGAGCATAATCATCTATTAACAGACACTCTAAAAGACTTACTTTATCAACATGAGAAAAATGAACTTAGATCGGGTCTGCATATCATTTATTCAAAATTAAAGAACATGTTTGAAGGAACACCTGCGGAGACCGGTACTAAGCCACCTATTGCCACACATGATGTGGCCAAGCAGCATGTGGTCCCGGTTAATGCAACTCATCAAGAGACGCCGCTTACATCCAATGTGCCTGAAAATACACCTCCTGCATCTACAACTTTTGATGAAATTGGATCAGCCAAAAATATTGGTATTGGTTCAAAAGATGTGTCTGCTTTTGTTAAAAGACAAAGATTGAGCCAAGATTGGTACAGATCTACGAAGAGGAATGCAAAAGAAATAAAAATAGAAGGTAATAATTCATTCTTGGTTGAGATGTCAAAAGATGGTGGTCCCATTGGTAAAAATGTCGCAAGGTGGTCCACCGAGTTGGGTATACGATGCAGGTGTTATAGTATGATTTGCCACACTCTATGCAACATGCCTTGATGGCCTACCATATCAATATACAGACTCACATTATCCCTCTTGCTCAGTAAAACCCCTAAAAATCACATTTTTGTTGATGTACACGGGTGACCAGCACTACAGCATGTGTACATGTAGGTTTCTCCATTATAGCCCGCGTACATCGGGTTTCATGCTCAAAATTAAAAATATTTCGGGTTTTCCTTCCCAAGTAATGACCATTTTGATCCTTGGCCTTCCATATGCTGGAAAATGCTCTAATTCGACCCTCCACCTCCTTTGAGTGCTATATATTGAGCCATTGTGGAGCATTTAAGAGAGGAGAAATTAGAGAGTAAGGAAACTCTAGAGAAATTCTACCCCATTTCCATTGCCTTGAGTCTGCATCCCTTTGTCCTTGTTGTTGTTGGAATATTCTCACCATCATTATTTATATTTGCATGCTTTGCATGCATGCATGCATCCAATCATCAATATGGTAGTCTCCCCAGCACCTGGAGCCTATTTTCAGCTCCCTAGAGCCTGTTTTTAGCCCTCAGTAGCCCTCCTACCTACCAAGTGCGCCTTGTTTTCCTCACCTGGATGAAATATGCACCCTACTACACCTACTTGGATTCTAACAATCAGTTGCAACATTGATTGACCAGTTCTTGCATTTATTGCTCAGTTTAACTGTTTGTAGCTTCCATTTGTCTGTATCAGAGTTCCACTTGACCTACTAACAGCCTCATGCACCCTCCTTGGATTCTCCATCCCTTGATTTGTGCTCACATGGCTCAGTTAGACTCGGTTAGACTCATTTGACTGACTTTTGACTATTTCTGACTACTACCACTGATTGGGTGATGTCTCCAATGCTATCCAAGCCACACATTGAGTAGAATTTGAATCACCTTTAGCTAATTTGAATTCACTTGACAACATTATCATTGTATTCAGTTTCACAGAGCCAACTTACAGCTGATGTATGATTATACTACAGATTTCTCCATTTCTGATTTTATGAGTGATTATTGATTCAATTCTTCTTTTTCTTCTCTGCAATTCTTGAGTGAGATTTGTGAGGTTTGCTCTAGCTGTGAGATCTATCCTATATATTATCACCTGGTATCAGAGATGGATTCGGCTATTCGAATTGCAGCAGTTGCAACAATTCATTGAGCAACTGTCTTTCATTGAGCACCAGAAGCCTCTGTATTTCCACAGCAATTCCTGGTGCAATTGTCTTGAATTCACTAGAGAATTCCAATGATGTCTATCCAAGTGTAAAGGATCCAATCACATGTGCTCATTGTCCTAAAGCAATGTTCTCTCGATTTGTAGCTAATCTCCATCAACAATTTCATTTGTTTTACAGGTTTATTCCATCATTTGAATTCAGCAGCTACTATGGATCTCCATTTTTTTTGCAAGTTATTCGAAGTTCTCTGCAGTTGCAATAGTTTCAAATTTTTCTGCAGTTGCAGTAGTTTTTCTACAGTTGCAGTAGTTTTTCTGCAGTTGCAGCAGTTCTCTGCAGTTGCAGCATTTTTATGCAGTTGCAGCAGTTCTCTACAGTTGTAGCAGTAGATTCGAATTCAACAACAACTTCCATGGATATGAAAGCAAGTCCTTCTCTCTCTTCATACAACTATGAAGAATGGAAACTAAAGATGAAAGCATACCTGAAGAGATATGGTCTTTTCGATATGTGTATTGGTGTTAAGAGAGATTTTGATTCCTATGAAGAGGAAGAAGATTGGCTAGATAATTGTGACTAAGCCTTAGCACCAATATGTATTGCTATGCTTTCTAATATGGAGTACCTCATTGATTATGTTGAACATCCAAGTGATAATTGGACAAGATTGGACAGATTATTTGGAAAGCAAAAGGAAGAGGATGATGTTATCCATTTGGAGAACAAGCCCAGCAATATTGCCTCTAGTGCTCTCTCTATTCATGATTCGGCCTCAATCATCTCCCATGATGAATTTTGTCAAGATGAAGTCGAAATACAAGACATGGTATCAGGAAATATCATTGCAAAAGGTGTTGCAAACCACAAGTCGAAACTCTATGAGTTTTCTCACTTTCTAACTCTCTCCAAACAGTCTGCTCTTCACACACATGAAAATGAAGAGAGTAGACTATGGCATGAAAGTAAAACAACTGATGAAGTTGATCCATTTTCTGATTTGAATTATGAGCAAGATATGTCAGCTACTACTCTAGAAGTTGAAGAGACTTTTGAAATCTCTACTTCCCATGAGCCTGTTGATGTGCAAGATGATGACCTACTGAGTATTTTGGAAGTAAAATCAGATTTTTGAGGTGATGCATTCTCCCTCCTTGATCAAATGCTTCCTATGAATTCCTATTTGGTCATTGGCACGTGTTTTCATAGTTTCACCAAAGATGGAAGACACCATCATTCGCTTGGGTTTAAGTCTCATGCATATCCTTGTGATTTTGGTTTTGATCTCACCCCTTCTAGTTCAAAGGATATCATAAGAAACCATCTTTCAATTATTGGATCTGATTTGAAGTCCAAGCCATCACCATATGTCATGGTTCATTTAGTTTTGATCTCACCCCTGTTGGTTCAAAGGAGATCATAAGAAACCATATTTCAATTCTTGGAGCTGATTTGAAGTCCAAGATACCATCATCATATCATAGTTCATTTGGTTATGATATCACTTATGTTGGTTCAAAGGAGATATCAAAGAACTATGTACACATTCATGGAGTTGATTCTACCTTAATTGGTTCGAATCACATGCTCCATAATGATCTTCATATTTTTGGATTTGTTCTCACCATGCTTGGTAGGAGGAGCAAGTTCAGGAAGCCTCTAGATTCGCTTGCATCCATTGTTGGATAACTCAAGCACGTGTTTTTGGAGCATGATCCACTTATTCCCAAGAGGAAGATAACTCCTTTTGAGTGAATGTTAGATCCAAATGCACAAGAACCTGAAGATCTAGCAACTGACAGTGAAGATCAGCAAATGGAAGATCCAAATCCACAAGAACCTGATGATCTAGCAACTGGTGATCCTCCTCTTCCGAGATGGGCAGCCACTACTCTTATATATGTCGTAGATCTTGTTGGAGATCCACTTGATCCAAGGAGAACCAGATCTGATTTTCAGAATGGAAGGTTTCATCCTTCTCACATTGATCATTCACACAGTGATCCATTTCTAGCCGATCAATCCTTATTCGGTAAAGAAGGTCACTTGCCTCCTTCTGGGGTGAGTGATGCCATGCTACATTAGCATATCCACAGTCTATTTTGGGGGGAGGGATTTCTTCCCACTGGGTTTTCCCTCTTTCCTCACTTTATTTATTTAGATTGTTGTATGAGGTGACCTTTGGTCTTAGTCACCAGGGCCCTACTAGTTTTCAGTTACTTCCTAATAGTTTGGCTTGTAGGAGGGTGTTGGAATATTCTCACCATCATTATTTATATTTGCATGATTTGCATGCATTATGCATCCATGCATGCATACTGCATGCATTCAGTCATCAGTATGGTATCCTCCCCAGCACATGGAACCTATTTTCATCCCTCTAGAGCCTGTTTTTATCCCTCAGTAGCCCTCCTACCTACTTAGTGCACCTTGTTTTCCTCACCTGGATGACATATGCGCCCTACTACACCTACTTGGATTCTAAAAATCAGTTGCAGCCCTGATTGACTAGTTCTTTCATTTATTGCTCAGTTTAACTGCCTGTAGCTTCCAGTTGTCTGTATCGAAGTGCCACTTGACCTACTGACGGCCTCATGCACCCTCCTTGGAGTCTCCATCCCGTTATTTGTGCTCACATGGATCAGTTAGACTCAATTAGACTCATTTGACTTAATTTTTACTATTTGTGACTACTACCACTGATTGGGTGATGTCTCCAATGCTATCCAAGCCACACATTGAGGAGAATTTGAATCACCTTTGGATAATTCAAATTCACTTCACTGACGGCATTATCATTGTATTCAATTTCACAGTGCCAGCTTACAGTTGATGTATGAGTATACTGCATATTTCTCCATTTCTGAGTTTATGATTGATTATTGATTCAATTCTTCTTCTTCTTCTCTGCAATTCTTGAGTGATATTTGTGAGGTTTGCTCTAGCTATGAGATCTATCCTGTAGATTCTCACAGTTGTGTTGAACTCTTTTATGTTCATCTACAAGCTCTTGCTTATATTGTGGAGGAGGAACCCAATTACTCCTTGAACTTGTGAGCTTTCCATTACATGGAGGATTGAAGTGGTGGAGGACTAGGTGGAGGAAATTAGTTTCTCGGTTCCGACGAGTTGCCTACAGAAGGTTGTCGCTATGTACTTATGTTCATTACATTAAGGAGAAAAACTTCATATGGCTTGGGGTAGAACCAAAATAGATAGAGTGACACAAGAAATCAACTCAATTCTCAAGTATGCTATATAAATACGAAATGCCAACAACAAAAAGAGAAAACTCTTACCTCAATCGAATGTTCGAAGAAGACCATCGTTGAGCTTACAATCCAATGCTCCTTTCCTACAACTTGTCCTCAACAACAAAGATATGCGAGCATATAGAATAGATATAAATTGTTATCATATAAACTAGCATAGCCCATTAACATATTAAACAAATATACCCAATGATAATAACATAAACATGTGTAACATGAATTGTACAAGAAAATAGTATTTCTATTAATGTAATGAACAGAAGTACATAGTGACAACCTTATGTAGGAAATTGGTCGAAATCGAGAAACTAAGTTCCTCCAACTAGGCCTCCACCACTTCAATCTTCCATATAATGGAAAGCTCACAAGTTTAAGGAGTAATTGGGTTCCTCCTTCACAATATAAGGAAGAGCTTGGGAGATGAACATAAAATATTTCAACACAACAAGGACAAAGGGATGCAAACTCAAGGCGATGGCAATGGGGAAAAATTCCTCCAGAGTTTCCTTACTCTCTAATTTCTCCTCTCTCAAATTCTCCACTATCGCTCAATATATAACCCTCAAAGGAGGTGGAGGTTCGAATCGGAGCATTTTCCAGCATATGGAAGGACAAGGATCAAAATGGTCGTTACTTGGGAAGGAAAACCTGAAATATTTTTAATTTTGAGCATGAAACCCGATGTACGCAGGCTGTAATGGAGCAGCCTGCATATGCACATGCTATAGTACTGGTGACCCGCATACATCAACAAAAATGTGATTTTAGGGGTTTTACTGAGCAAGAGGGATAATGTGATTCTACAGAGGGACATGGTAGGCCATTAAGGCATTTTGCGTAGAGTGTGGAAAACCATGCTATAACAACAGGACTCATTTGGATATTTTCCAGACAAATTTTATAGAGCAAGATCCAAGAGCTATGGAAAATATCATACAAAAAATGGAAAATTATTTTGAGGTTGTGAATGGACAAATATCTAGAAAATATTACAAGGAAAGGATGAGAATTTTGATGAACAGTTTTAGATACAATTGTAGAAAAACAATCATGGAGGGAAATCATAGGACAGACTTCTCTCTAACTCCCAAATAGTGGGAGGCGTTGAAGAAGAGTTTGCATTCCTCGGAATATTTTTCAAAGAGGAACAGAGGAAAGAAATAAAGAGATACTATGAGGGCCACATATACATTTGGTCGAGGCGGGTTGAAGGCCAAAAAAGACAAAATTGTAGTAAGTGTATGGCTTTTTTATTGAATTTATGTCGTGTTATTTATTTGGATTTGTTTATTGAACTGGTTGTATGTTCAAACGTGTCAATTTATTTTAGGTGGTAAACAGTGACAAAGAACTAAGTGCAGGAGATATTGTGAACTATATGGAAGCATTAGGCTCTGGTAAATCTGATAGTAAGATCTAGTAGAAATATAGATTGTCACCAGCTATTTCGTAGCCATCTATTGTAGTTGACACAAGCACACCCGTAAGAGCCATTGTCAATGTAGATGTCAACTCGAATGGGGAGTGCCAACATGTAATGCATTGCAAATACGGGATCAATGAGACAATTTCGCGGTTGGTTTCCTTTGTTAAGCCAATAGTTTATGCATGGAATCGGCATAAGGACACTGATTCGGATGAGGTAAGTTTAAGCAATATTTAAGCAATAAGGATATACTTTAAAGTAGGAATGATAATTCAAATTAATAAAACATCCTTTATATGCATTATTTTAGATAAAAATATTAAGAAGCAGAATTTTGAAACTCTATCATCTTGCTATCTTTGTATGCAAAAAAATAGAAGTAAAGAAATGATGTCAGGAGCCTAGAGATTTTCAAGCTCATGAACCTAACCCACCCAGTTAATGGTACCAAAAACTCATTGAAAAAAGTACAAAACACCTTAGAAATTCCTTGGGCTATACCATGTGACATTTCACAATTTAGAAATGTCATACCGATACAATATAGCTCAAGGCATTTCTAGGGTGTTTTGACACGAAACTCCCACATTTTGATACATTTTTTAAGCTCTCTAGGCTAACCCAAGTGCCCATGAGGGGCATGGAACCCATAGGAATTATAAAAATTCCGAATTTTTAAAAGATAAAGACAAATTAACCTCCAATTTGTTTTAAAGAACAAATTAATATATCATTCTTAATTTCTTGCAATCCAATTTCAAAAAACCTATGCATGTTTCCATGTGTGTGTGTGTGTGTGTGTGTGTGTATACACACACACACTATATATATATATATATAGGAACCATCCATCCAAAAACCTAACCCTAACCCTAGAAGATGAACCATCATAAAAAAACCTAACCCTAGAAGATGAACCGTCATAAATTTGTGGCGCCAAGGTGGTTAGTTGAATAGTCAACTTCTCGGGGTCATAACTTTTGCATGCGATCTCAGTTTGGGGCGCTCGATAGCCCGTTAGAAAGGTCTATCCAAGATATAAAACTTTCAACAAGGGGAAAATACAGGTCGTTGAAAACCATTTTCCCCCAGGAATCTCCAAAAATCGTCATTTAGGGCCTCAAAACTGCCTTGAAAGTTTGGAACCCAAAAAACTGTAGAAAAATTACAAGAAAACTGCCAAAATGGAAAATTGTTTTGAGTCAATGGAATAGGTGGGTGGCCACCTACATCCATATGGATCACCAACTAAGGTAATATGTTGGATCCTTTTTGTTCCTGATATGTGGAGTTGTACTAGCATTTACATAAACATATTTGTCAGAATGTCTGGGTTATAGTTAGCTTTAGAGTTTCATGGATTTTATTTTGCATTTTTTAGTCTTTTAATAATTTGTGTTTCTGATATATATGAAATTTAACATAAATGGCTTATGTGAAAGTGAATTGTTCAAATTTTAGTCACAATACAATGCACTGAAACATAACTAACCATGATCTCAGACCTTAACACGCATAAAATCATAATTATATGTTGTGTGTGCATCTTGTTGCCCATCATTTCTCTTTCTTTGGACATTTGTTGGTATTGTATACTTAGTATGGTTATGTATTTTTTTCTGGTGAGTTTTTCACTTCATTTATGCCAAATTATGTTGTATCTTTGCTACAAAACATTCTCAATTACATTGCTTGAAAGCAGGTGGTTAGGTTTTTCTTGGAGCATGGAGCATCTGCGACAAATACCTTCCTAACATCGGATGTTGTTATGGTTGACATAAAGTGTTACATGGAATTTTTGTTAGTAGCAAAAAACCTTGTGACCTTGTGTTTCCATAATCCCTGAAGTCAATTTTATGGTGGATGATCCTTGATTGCTTTTCCCTGCAACTTAACCTATTTTTTCACTTCAACGTGCCTTGCTCTATTAGAAACATGCATCGAATCCCCCTCGACGCAGTGTGCTACGATGGCCGACTACGTCGATGACGCATCTTGTCTTCAGAGCAACTCGCGTCGATCCAGTCTGGTGCATGCTCCTCCACTACAAACCGCATTGATCTCTCCATGAGGGTAATATTAGGTGTTTGAGAAGCTTCTAGAGATAAATATCGAATGATGGCATTTCCCTCCTATTGTTATGGATCTCGCTCGACTTCCACCATTGTGGGGGATCATATCTCATCCACTCCCCACACGTTTCTCAACCTCCCTTTATCCATATTTTCCTATAAATTGATGTCTTGGGCCATGGGTGAGAGGAGGAAGATTGGAAGTAGGTAAATGCTAGAGAAATTTCCTTAGACTTTGAGATTCTTGAGGTGCTTTGTATTCAAGGTGAAGGTGACTTGTTGGAGTAAGAAGAACCCATTGGGAAGAAGCTACAATACCAAGCACTAAACGGTTGTACTTTCTTTCTGTCACTTTTAATACAATTGTATTTTCCTTCCCATACATATGATGTTCATGATCATGTATTGTAATATTGCTTGGTCACTTGCATGGGCATATTATACTATTTCTACTTCATTTGTTGTCGTCTTGGCTTGATCTATAGTAGGTATTCTTGCACGCAAGGCTGGATCGTGACTGCTCTTGGATCATAAAGACAACTGATGTATTAGAGTTAAGTTCCCTCTATACTCACCCATTGTTAATATTTCATTGACCTAGGTGAAGGTTTATATAATTTATCTCTTTTTGTTCTAGATCTGAACCATTCAGACTAGGGACTTTGATCTTTGTCCACATCGATCAAAAACTCCTATAACAAAATTGGTGACTCCGTCGGGGAATATCATTAGATATCCCTTGGTTTTCCTTAGAAATTCTTTAAATTTTGTCACCTACCTTGTTTTACTTGATTGAACTTTTTCATTTATAAGTCACTCTGCGATCAAGTAGGGATCTAATGCTTGTAATCCATCTGAATCATTGGAGGTTGATTAATTTTTTGGTATTTTATTTTTGAAAAAAGGTCCTCTGTTGGCATCGACATGCCCTGTTCTCACATACAGTGCGTCGACCACGCGCCTGGGTAGTGTACTGAACCACGTAGAACCAGTTTGGCGCGTTGTTCTCCACAGCAGACCGTGACTCTGTGAAAAATTTTGAAATAGGGTTGGATTTTCCTCTTAAGGTTGGGTCAAGTGATCTCCTCAGATCTGTATTTTTCCTATCTCAACCATATTTTTCTCTAAGACTTGTCATTTACCCCTCTTCCTTGCATTGGCTTGAGGTTTGAATCCTAGCTTGAGTTTTCTTTTTGGATCCTTAGTAGTCAAGCAATTTCCTTGCATGTGTTGGGTCATATTGATCCCTTGTAAGGGAACCTTGTCTTGTGGCTCTTAGAAGCCTCCGAGATACTCTACTTCATATTTTAAGCCTTTTCAAAGTGTCTTGGTGTGAAAACCTTTGTTGGTATGATTTTGGTTTGAGTCACTATGAAGCTTGAAATTGGATACTTTGGGTGATTGTTTCTTCTTCTTCTTTTGAACTTCTATTGTTAATTTAAATTGGAAAATTTTTAGATCTCTTGCATTTCGAATTAGGATAAAGTGAACGAAGATCATTCTTTAAAAAAAATCAATACATTATTGAAAGACATCAAATTCTTGTTAAAAATATTTTGAATTGTCCTTCAATTCCTTTATTTCTTCATTAGAAAAGTAAGATATTTTGCAATTGAAGAAGTTCATTGTTTTTTCCATTTTAATTTGTAATTTCAAATCTCTTTTGAAAAAAACAAAAAAAAAAGACTTTATTTTGGTGTTAGGCTTTTTGGTTAATTGAAAGAGTGGTGCTTGCTTCTGTCTTTTGGTTTTGCTTAAGAAGAAAAGTGAAAGAATAGTGTTTCATTTCGGGAAATATTTTATTTGTCTTAGCAAAAGAAGAAATATCTCTCTCCTTCCCATAAATAGATCTCATTGAAAGAAATGTTTGCACCTCATTTAGTTTTTTTGCATGATATTGGGATGTGTCCACACTTCATCAGTCCACTTAACCATCTAAGATAAAATAAAGCGCTATTTTAAGTTAAAATATTTAGAAACTTGAGTGATAGGTTAGAGACATGTTCCAATGTCTTTAAGCGTAGGAGATGTCATTATTTTCCTGCACTGCATCCCGGGGGCTTGTATTTATTCCACGTACTAGTTGGTATACCGAACGGCCTTTCATTTACTTAATGGTATATAGAAAGGTTCTTCGCGTACTCGATGGTATATAGGAAGGCTCATATCAAACAGTTGTGCATTAGACAGCACTACTACGGATTGGATCTCCCACATACCTTTCATATATCGGAAGACCCCACTAGGATCCTGGAACCATCCAATTCAACCATTGGTCGTTATAATGTTGCAATACACAAGGAACAACACTCGGGGAGATACTACGCATGTATTGTTAGGTAGTCGGGTAATATGGTCAAGGGTACGGTCCTAATACCCCCTGGTTAGTGCTCTGAAATATTGGGCCTAGTATTACTGTTGGACCCTGCGATATATTGCTAGTTGCGATGACCTGACACTCCTGTGAGGATCCATATTTTCATCCCACTTGTTACACAAGTTTTCTTGCGACCTCTAGCTTGAGTAGGAATTTAAGTGTGTCTTTTGATTCTAGGACGTTTAGGGAGAGATTTTCATTTTACGTTATGGCTGAGCAACCTTTAAGGAGGTCTTGCAGAATACAAAATTTTCCACCCGAATATCTCCCCGTCGGGGAGGGAAATACAAGGAAAAATATGGACCAACCCACTACGTCTGGTCCACATGAAGAAGGAATTCCAGTTGTTGAATCAGGAGAGAATTATTCTCCTCCTGTAAATCCACCTATCACCGATCCCATGGGACCATTGGTGGGAGAACAACCTTCTTCGCGTGATACATCTTTACACCATTCACTTGAAGACACCCTGGAGCTGTCAATTGGATATTTACTCGACCTCTGGATGACCCAATAGCGACTTCTTTTGGTCCAACTGCTTCATTTTTGGGAACCACCTTAGGGAAAGTTATTTCCAACTTTGGTTCACCATCGACCGTGGAGACAGCTCCACCTCTGTGTCCTACTAGATTTGTCTCGAAAGAGGAATTGTTTGGACCGCTTCAAGATATTGTATCCCACTTATGGATACTAGGAGAAAATGTAAGACGTCGGATTTTTCCTTTACCATCCACTTTGGAAGTAGTAAATCCCGAATACCATTCTCCCATTTATTCTTTCACTCTTTATTCTCCAGGAATGTCTGTTCCCAACATGGCCTCCTACAAACCAGGCCAACCATATTTTCCACTTGTATCGTATCAAAATCAACTGGTCGGTTCTAGACCTCCTTTGACCTTGATGACTGGGGGGAAACCTTCAGCCAATGTTAACTTTGTAACTGGAACACAATATTCAAGTCAAAGTATCATTAGAGGCCAACCTCTAGTTAGTAGTCAAAATATGACTATGGGGCAACCTGTGGTCAGTGGTCAAAATATGACTATGGGGAAAACTTCGGTCGGTGGTCAAAACCTAACTAGGGAGTAACCTCTAGTTAGTGGAAAAAACGTAACTAGAGGGAAACCTATGGTTAGCGGACAGAATGTAATTGGAGGGAAGCCTTCATTTACTACTTACAGTATGACTAGAGGTCTGCCTCCATCCATGGGACAACCTTCTCGGGGACATCATACATGGGGGACACCTACATGGGGTCATCCTGCATGGGGTTACACATATCCAGGTAATCAGAATAAGGAAATGAGTCACCTCTACCAAACTTCTCCTGGAAACCTTTATCCTGGAGTACCTTACCCTGGAAATACAAACACACCATGGGGACAACAGAACTTTCCTCCAGCTGTACTTTTAGTTGGCGGGCCTCCCCCACCACCAACACCCCCTTCCCCACCACCTGTCCCACCTCCACCTCCACCACTTGTCCCACCTCCACCCCAACCATATGGAAAACCCCCCCATTATGGAGGACCCCCTCATTCGGGAAGAAACCCACCACCAGGCCAACCCCCTATGGGAGGACCACCTCCATATATGGATACACCTTATGATCAATCAATTTATGGTCCTACTGGTACTCAAATGTCGTATCAATATTACCATTATTTGTAGCCAACCCGACAATTACCATTTCTGGATACATTAGATCTTTCGGACCTGTCACGTTTGACGAACGATCCCATCCAGCATGGCATAAATTGGCCACCCATTCTTGTTACGCTGCCATCAGAAATACCCAAGTTTTACGGAAAACCCGGTGAGGATCCAAAAAACCATGTAATGACATATCATTTGTGGTGTTCCTCGAACTCCCTAATGGATGATTCTATACGTTTGAGTATGTTTTAGAGAACCCTCACCAGCACAGGCACCAAATGGTATATTGAATTGCCACCACATTCTTTCACAGAATTTTGATCCTTGGCTATGGCCTTTCTTACGCGTTTCCAATTACCAATCCACTACGAAACCGGTATGGATCTTTTACCCTCACTCTGGCAATCTACCTCCACTCATATTTCCGATCATATTCACGAATGGAGGAGAAGACATCGGCTAATTAAAGATACTGTTCTAGATTAATTGTTGGTTGATTGGTTCCCCAAATCACTATTGCCTATCATAGCCAAATATCTCGCCATGTGCAAGGCGGTCACAAAGGAACAAGCCATTGCACGTGCCCAATATTTAGACTTAGTCTATGCTCAATATGGAACTCTCTATGAAAAAATTCCCAATTCCCCTCACCCCACCACTGACCCAACAAAACCAACTACGGGATCACATTCCGATTGAATAATTGGTACTGCTAAATCCCATCCTGCCACCCAATCGATTGGATCACAAACCCACACGGCTCCAAATCCAACTCCGACCCGGGATGGTAATAACACCAACCATTCACCCAGCCCTGCTCCCATCATGGAGGTGAATTCAATATAATCTGCTTCATCTCATAAATCTGGTGATAAGAAGAAAAATAAATCTAACTCCAAAAAATATTCTAACCAATAGGAACAAAAATCCAATCAAGACACCATTGATGCCAAACCTAAATGGGAGTCTAAATATTTGTGTTTATTGTGCGATGATGACCACTTCATGAAAGAATGGTCCCCATCATTAAGAAGTCCACATGTTCTTAAAAGGAAATCCTCAACCCGCAGTTTTAGCAGACCCCTTCCCAACACAACAACAACATATGGTTACACAACAACAAACTCCCTCGCAAGGATAAACATCCACGGCCGCTTATGTTCTCATGATGCGCAGTGAAACGGTTAATTTATCTACTAGGGCACATACATACGATTATGTTCCAGAAAAAAGAATCTAATGGAGGTAATGCTAAAAAATCCTCCATGTCCATGTCCACTCCTTCTCCTATCCAAGGTCCTTTGACAATAGACAAACCTATATCAGATGCAGCATTGCATCCACCTAAAAGTACAATTTGAAAGGAAATTTTTAATCCCAACGCTCGGGCCGCTCAGAACTACAATATTGTTGAAGATTTGTCCCAAGCACCTTTTGATATGTCGACCCTTTAAGTCTTACAAAATTGTCCTAATCAACGTAAGACTTCGTTATCTACTATTGGAGCAGTGGATCTGGAATCATCTAACATCATTACGTTTAAACTGGAATACTTTAAGTCAAGGCTTTCCCATCAACTAGCGTTTCAAATCAACACCAATGTTGCTAGGAAAAATATCCATCATATTGTTCTAGATGAAGGAGCCTCTACTTATGTTATTTCTTTGTCCTGTTGGAGATCCATCGGCTCTCCTGAACTGAACCGTTGTCCTACTACTTTGAAAGCGTTTGACGTACATGGATTCCAACCACACAGACTTTTACAATCCTTAACCGTTGAATTCAGAGGTAAATTATTTCCATTAATGTGGAAGTAGTCACAGCGTCCTTGGACTACAATTTATTACTTGGTCGAAACTTTTTTTACGCCATGACTGCGGTTGCATCTTCAGTCTTCTGCATTGTGCAGTTTCCCCATCAAGGGAAAATCGTCACCATTGACCAATTAGATTTTTGTACACCTGACACCACCAGTCATCCCACGGATAATGTCCCTATTCTAGGGAAATATTCGCAAATATTTGAGAGTGTAGGGGTAGGACTCCTTAAATACTCATCCCTGATGGGATTCTTTCCAACACCTGATCCCGCATCACAAATTTCCACGGTGAACATGATCTCGTCCACGGCCCCACATTCCTCCAACTTCGTTGATCCTTGGATTGTTCCTAATTCTATTGAATTTGATTCGATTGGATATCAGATGCCTCTTATCCAAACTGAGGCTACTTATAATGGCATCCAATAGGCGTCAGACTCACCTGATGACCATAATCTGGTGGCATCAGAACCATTTTCTCTGTCGTCTTGGTTAAACTTGTCCTCGCCATCACTGGATTATCTCCTTTAGACATTTCCCTCTGATAAATCCATTATGGATATTAAGAGCTTGGATGAGCTTCCCTAGGAGGACCATCACCATCGATCATCCTTCCTCCCACCTTTAGATATGGTCGAGAATGATATTTATTCTATTGTTTCACTGGATATATTAAAGACCCGCAATCTCCTATTCTCACAAGGGATACGGTAACTGAGGGGAATTTGGAAACATTACACCTACCACTGCTATTGACATCTCGGTGAAACCTGGTGTCGTGGAGCATATTCATATTGTCCAAAATTGCTCTTCTAAAGAAATCAAAACTTATACAGCCTTATTTAAACAATTATACAATGTATTCACATGGATCTATGAAGAAATTCCCTGGATTGATCCTGTTATCGTTGTCCATGAGTTCAAAACTTATCCCGAGGCAAAACTTGTCCAACAAAAACTCTATCCAGTACACTCTCGAAATATTGCGGCTATTAAAGCAGAAATTGAAAATATATTGAAAGTTGGCTTCATTTAGCATATACCCTTGATAGATTGGGTCTCTAACATCGTTCTTGTTACAAAAAAGCAAGGAAATATTAGAGTTTGTGTCGATTACAAGGACTTAAAGAAGGCTTGTCCCAACGAAAATTTCCCTACCTCGTTCATTGACCAGATTATAGACAACTGTATCGGTAGTGTCAAATTTTCATTCATGAATGGATTCTCCGGCTATAATCAGATCGCAATCCACCCACCTGACCAACATAAGACTACTTTCATATGCCCATGGGGCACATTTTCCTATCACAAATTACCCTTTGGCCTAAAAAATGTTGGCACCACATTCCATCGGGCTATGCCGTATTCCTTTCATGACATTAAGGATTTTTTGGATCCCTACCTCGATGATTTGCTATCCCATTCAAATCATCATGAATTTCACATCGACCATCTAACGGCGGTTTTCCTCAGATGTCGTCGCTATAATATCTACTTAAATCCTCACAAGTGCATATTTTGCATTGAGTCCAGACGCCTTCTTGGCTTCATTATCTCAAAATATGGGATCTGTATCGATCACCTGAAGGTAGAGGCTATTTTGTCCCTACCCCCACCAACAAATATCATTGAACTTCAAAAGTTTGTAGGGGAAAGAAAACTGCTTGCACTGTTTCATGTGTAATTACGCGGAGAAGACACATGGTTATATGCAGCTGTTAAAAAAGGGAGTTGATTTCATTTGGAATGACTACATGCAAAGAGCATTTGATAATATCAAACACGCCCTTACAAATGCACCCATGTTGCAACCACCCGATTATACCAAGGATTATCTCATTTATCTTGCTGCCTCCACATCCACGATTGGTATGGTGCTAGTGCAGGAAGATAGAAATGGGAAAGAACATGTGATTTACTACCTTGGTTAGAGTCTCGCTGACTCTTAACAACATTATTCACATGTTGAGAAGTTGGCTTTGGAAGCTGTTATAGTCGTCCAGAGATTCTGTCATTACATTTTTCTCCGCACAAATACTATTATCGCCGATTCAAACCCCATGTAGCATGTCCTAACCCGTCAAGTATTGTGGGGGAAATACTCACGTTGGATCGTAATTCTTCAAGAATTCAACCTACTATTTGAGAAAGCAAAAGCGAAAAAATCATTAGTATTTGCCGAATTTATTTGTGAACTTCCTCATGCTTCTCAAGAAACTGATCCCATCGACTCTCTGCCCAATGATTCGTTGTTCTTGATTAGAACATCTGACCCATGGTATGGAGATATTACTTTATATATCCAAACCCAATGCTTTAGGCCTCAGTTATCTCGTGATGAACGTCGTCATATTCGCCATCATGTGAAATATTATCGAATCATCGGTGACACCCTATATCGCCACGGTATGACTCGCTCTTACGATGTTCTTTAACCCATGATGAGTCTGAGCATGTTCTTAACGACTTCCACTCCGGGGCATATGGATATCACCTCTCTGGGATGGCTACAACCTAGAAAATTTTACGTGATGGATACTTATGGCCATCAATTCTTAAATATTTTATGGAATCCGTTAAGAAGTGTTCTCCCTGCCATTTTTTTTCATTCTAAACAGCGCGCCCATCCTGCCCCTTTACACTCGATTAATTCCGTTGGCCACTTTGCAAAATGGGGCATCGATTTCATCCACTGTAATCCTACCTCAGTCGAGGGGCATGGATATTCTATTGTAGTTGTGTATTACTTCACAAAATGGGCTGAGGCTATGCCTACATACAAAGAAGGCGGAAAAACTACTGCACTCTTCATGTTTAATCATGGCATTGCTAGATTTGGGGTTCCACAAGCCATTGTCATCGACCATGGATCACATTTCCAAAACCAAACGGTAACTAAATTGGGCGCCAAGTTGGGTTTTCACCATGAAAACTCAACCCCATACCACTGTCAAGTGAATGGAAAAGTATAGGCCATCAATAAGGTCTTTAAAACCATAATATAACTCATGGTAGGGACCCATACGTCAAATTGGCATTTAATGCTCTTTTCAGCTCTTTGGGCTTACAGAACCTTCGTCAAAACCGCTACCAGATTCAAACCTTTTCAATTGGGGTATGGTATGGAAGCAGTACTACCTATAGAGTGCGAGATCTCGTCTTTAAAACTAGTTGTTGAACTTCTTCCAAACACTACGGCTGAAGAAGAAATATTTCTATACTTATCCAAACTCAACGAAACTTGTCGTGATGCTGCCCTTGCTAACGAAGCACATAAAAGCTGCATCAAATACTAGTATGAAAAGTCATTCAAACCCCGCATTTTCAATGAGGGTGATTTGGTATTAGCCTATGATCAAATGCACGATAAACAGGGGGCAGGTAAGTTCGATTCCATGTGGCATGGGCCCTACATCGTGAAGCATGTTTTAGAAAATGGGGCCTACGAGTTAGTCGATTACGATGGGATACCTTTGGGAGAGACTAGAAATGGGATTTACCTTAAAAGGTATTATGCTTGGGGAAACCCTGCATAAGTACCTTGTACATTTTTTATATAATGTGTGTTTGATATGGTGTGAAATTTTATTTCCTTTCATAGGTTAGGGTCTCACCTCCAATACGACTGCTTATACCATGTTCTGCTTGAATGCACTGATGACAACTTGTTCTGGATTCGCAAACGGTGCTAGCCGCCACACTCGAAACCTTGCTTCGGCTGCTTGGGTACTGTATTCCCCTTCCGATGAACTTATAAGTTCAGGAGGAGTTTTCCTAGGTCCTGCAACTAATAATATCGTAGAGTATCGTGTGGTGATTGGATTGCTAACTCATGCCTCTTCTCGTGGTGTGGACCAAATTGTCGTCCATTTGGATTCTCAACTTGTGGTCTCTCATTTAAACCCATTCTACGTCGTTCATGACCCTATATTACTCTATATTTTTTTAGGAGTATGTCTCTTGGAGAGATCGTTTGAATTTATTCAATATCAACACATCTTGAGACACATGAATATGGTCATCGATTCATTGGCCAATTTCATTTTAAATTGGTACATCTCACATTCTTAAAACATTTCATCATTGGAATATGTAAATAAGAATAACATGTAAATTATTCATATATAAGTAAGCATTCCATATGAATATCCATATCCACCATAGGCACATTGTATATAAAATCGCTAGTAATAGTTTTTATATATATTGAGCGTGATAAAATTTTCACAAAAAAGTACTAGGACAAAAATCTGAAGCTCATAGCTTCCAGTACATCATAACCAACAAAATTCTCAATCTCATGGATTTCAAGAGTCACTACATGTATATAATAAGACTAATCGCAGTGCTTGTGATAACATATCACGGCCTGGTCTACTCGGCGAAGCAAACGACCAATACTCGCAGAAACTCCCACTATGTAGCGTTGATAACACCACGGCAGATCATCCAGTGACATATATGTAATGTTGGCAATCAACATTTCCAGGTTCTCCTCATTCTCTGCAAGCACTTCGCTCACCTCTCAATCACGAGCGGAAATGGCCCTGCCTTTTCCCCGTCGCTGAATGGGAGAAGCTCCAGGTGGCCTCTCCAGTCCGATATCTGCATTACTGAAACACAAAAAGTCTTAGTATACAAAAAAATTATATATTTAGAAAATGTATAAAAACTTGAAAATCATGAGAATCCTTCCTTACCGATGTTGCACCAAGAAGACCCATCTGGGAGCGCTAAGTCAGGATCTGCTCATAAATCTGTGCCGGCGTATGCATAATCCTCCACCATGAGTAGCTTCCTATGCACCCATCGAAATAAATTTGGCTCATAACTATGGATTGGACCACCATGACGGCCAAATAAATCAGTTACTCAACCCGTCTCCTCATATGTGGCTCCCATGCATCGGGGCTGGCTATCTCTATATGTTGCGGTCAGAGGAGAGGAACCCGCTCCATAAAGAAGGATACCAAAATGGACCTATAACCAAATTGTTTGGTTCTTCCCAACTGACACTTGGTCAGTTGATCCTTCATTATGCTTAGTAGACTCTCACACCAGTTGAATATGGTAGGTTGCATGCACTCAATGGAACACAACATCTAAGAGCTAGTTGCTTGATGGTGGGATTTTGTTCTCGCTACTCACACCATGGTGAAGAGAACGGTCTGCAATGGAAAATTACAGAAACTCTTGATCGGTATTTTCCCATTGGCCTTATTGGTCCCAGGCTCACAATATTGACTAATGAGTCCATTAACATATTCAATCTTCATCACCTCCACTATGCTAGGATAGAGAGGAATGATCTCCTCTTCTTTATAGCACAGTCAAAAAATAGATATCATCTATCTCCAAAGTGAGGATATGGGTCCCCACTTGAAAATGAAGTTCGACGGGATCCCACATCCCCACCAAATATTCCAACAAAGGGACTTGGGCCCTCATGCTTGGGGTGAGGAAATATTTCTTGAGTCCACACTCTTGGAGGGCCAACATAGTGTTATCATCATTCATCCCTTCTAGATCCTCCAACTCGTGATCTCTCTTTCCACTCCAACATTTTCCTGATTGAGACCTGCAAAACCATAAATTGGGGCATTAGAAACCATAAATATAAAGAAAACCCCAAAATTTTATTGTAACTATTTTTTGGGCCGCATTTCATGGTCGACGCAATCCAGCTATGCATACAGTGCGGATTTCGACGTGGGTTACCCTTTCGGGAACTACGTTGACCTCGATCGACGCGTTTCCAGAAAGAGGCGGTTGCGTCGACCCAGAGGCGCATTTTCACCCAAAAATACAACCCCAAATTCATGCAAAACAACAAAAATAACAATGTTTCAATTAAGAAAATGAAATGGAGGATAGTATAGTTACCTAGAACAAAGAAGATGAGAATCCACTGCTTGGAATACCCAGAATATCCAACACAGTTTTCTACCTCAAATGGTTTACACCCTCTTTGGTAAGAATGCAATGGTAAAATGAGTCCCTGTCACCTCTATTTATTGACTTGATAGGCAATATTTTATTATTTTTACCTCATAATTTTTATTGTTATTGTTTACCATTTGTTAATTTATTATTATGGTTTCTCACACTTGTTTTGAGATTTTAGGTCAAACATAATGATGGAGTTATGGTCCAAAATTATCTTTCATGCTTAAGAACACTTTTGGAGTTGTCTTTAAGCTCTTTCGAACTACTAAAATAGGAAAATATTTCCAAGCAAGCTTATATCTTTCACGCTTGTAAAAGGGTTTGAAAGGTCGTCTATCTGGTGATAGTTTACCCTTTTTTCGGACCGTGTAGACTATTTATGAAAAACTTGAATACCTTAGCCAACCATTGACTAAGAGAGTTCTTTCGGGCATTATTTTACACTTTTTCAAGCCTAGGGGACTAACTTTACAAAAATGTTCACCCTGGAGTCTTCTTTTGACCGTTTCAGACTCTCTAAACGTGAAACGTCACCGAGTTTACCTTCTTCGGACTGGTAAAATTAAATGTTGAAGGACCCTTTTTGGGACGGAACCCCTCCTTTCTCAAGTTCATGAAACATGTGATATTGGACTCGTCCGAAGGATGAGATATACCAAGCATATGTTATCCTCCTCAAGCTAGTTAATAAATAAAGGCGTACTCGTCAATCATGATGGGGAATAAGGGAAAGGAAATGCATATGTATCTATATCTATGGTAGCTTATTGTCGCTCTTTAATATGGAACCTATATGTATTTCATCCAAACAGTTGGGTAATCAGCTTGTCTCTGAGCTGTGTCGAGTCTCTGAGTCTTTTATTCCTTCGGGTCATCCGAAGAATGATCCATTCTTGTTTCATTATGTCTTGATTTCCATCTCACCAAGTCAATGTTTCCAAGTCATTTGTCATGCCCTGAAATTTTCAAGGAAAGTCCTCCATTTGAGTCAAACTTCGCAATCATCAAGCTATCTATCATGTCGGTCATCCCTGAAACAGTCTCTCAACTGCACTTGTCCATACACCTTGTGTCGGTCCATACTCATTTGATCTATCGTCCAAAATTGTCTTCCTATATAGGTTTTGTGTCGATGATGTGGGATACATCATGGACCTCCTTCAACGAATCTATCCATGTCGACGTCAGCACATCATCTAGGGATTAGATTTAGAAACCACCTAGTACCTTAAAACCTGCATGCCTCAATGGCTTGTTTTCTCACTTTCGACAGTAGGTTTACATCATTGACCTCTGATCAAATTATTCAACGGATGTTCGCATCCAACTCATTTATCTACATCTATTGGAATGTACTGAGATATCTTGGGAATCATTGTCATCATTGGTGATTTCCCTCGCATTTGTTAACGGTTCACATCATTGACCAGTAATCAAGTGGTTTCTACCATGTTCGACGTCAACGCTTTGTAATCACATGGTTAGATTCGTATCGACTCGGGAATGGGTAGAAGACCCTGATTTGTTATGATGTCTTATTATTGCACCCAGGTTGCGATGGATATTTTTTAGTAGGTTCCCATACAATGTTATAGTGGAGACCTCATTGATGTACTGTCACACAGATCCACTCTTTTATTGGTCATGGCTATGTCATTATCTCATCATGGATCTACGCTTGTATCTTAGTAGCCATGATTGTGTTCAGTCATTATGGATCCACGTTGTATTTTACTGGACATATCCCCATTCAGTACCAACATGGATCTGCAATGTATTGGTCGGAATCCATGTCCTGATTCATTGAGATGATTAGTTCAGAGATGTCAAAACTTGTATTTCAAAGTCCTTGTTCATTGTTGTCAGTTTTCTGACCGATGGTTCCTCTCTCTAACAATCACATAAAAGTACATCACCTATCCTCTTCCTCTAGCTTCATACTTTGGGGGGAAATCTGTTATGGAATTTTCGTTAATAGTACAAAACCCTATGACCTTGTGTTGCCATAATCCCTGAAGTCAATTTTATGGTGAATGATCCTTGATTTATTTGCCCTGCAACTTAACTTATTTTGTGACTTAAACACGCATTGATCTATTAGCAACGTGCGTCGAATCCCCCTCGACGCAGTGTGCTACACTAGTAGACCGCGATGATGATGCATATTGTCTTCAGAGCAACCCGCGTCGATCTAGTCTGGCATATGTTGTTCCACTACAAACCACGCTGATCTCTCCACGAAGGTAAAATTAGGTCTTCAAGAACCTTCTAGAGTGAAATTTCGAATGATATCCTTTCCCTCCTATTGTTATGGATCTAGCTCGACTTCCACCATTGTGGGGGATCATATCTCATCCACTCCCCACACTTTTATCAACCTCCCTTTATCCATATTGTCCTATAAATTGATGTCTTGGGCCATGGGTGAGAGGAGGAATATTGGAAGTAGGTAAATGCTGGAGAAATATCCTTAGACTTTGAGATTCTAGAGGTGCTTTGTATTCAAGGTGAAGGTGACTTGTTGGAGTAAGAAGAACCCATTGGGAAGAAGCTACAACACCAAGGCCTAAACAGTTGTACTTTCTTTCTGCCACTTTTAATACAATTGTATTTTCTTTCCCATACATCTGATGTTCATGATCATGTATTGTAATATTCCTTGGTCACTTTCATAGGTCAATTATACTATTTCTACTTCATTTGTTGTCGTGTTGGCTTGATCTGTAGCAGGTCTTCTTGCACGTAAGGCTAGATCGTGACTGCTCCTGGTTCATAAAGACAACTATTGTACCAGAGGTAAGTTCCCTCTATACTCACCCATTGTTACTATTTCATTGACCTAGGTGAAGGTTTATATAATTTGTCTCTTTTTGTTCTATAACTGAACCATTCAGACTAGGGACTTTGATCTTTGTTTGCATCGATCAAAAACTCCTATAACATAAAGGAACCAGAACCTGTTACTTCTCCAAACCCCATGGATAACTCAAGTCTAGCATAAGAAACATTTGATTTTGTGCCTGTTTTTTCAATTAGTATATATTTGAATGAAGGGATTGCATGGGTTTAGATGTAAATTTTATCTAATTATCAGAATAAGCATTTGTTGCAGGTTATGGGTACTAGATACAAATATGACCAATAAGCTGAAGAAAATGATGTTCTGATGTTTTTGTTTGGATATGATCCCTTATTGAAGGGGGTGCTTTAATTACACAGTTGATGATGTACATGAAAAACATGACATGAACTATATTTCAGACAAAAGAGCTGAAAATCGGCATTTTGTATAAAGGGGATGGGTAGAGTATGGCTCCTTGCATTTCTTTGGCAAGTGTTTTCTATTTGAATGGAAATTGTATGGTTATAATATAGTTGGGGTATGATACTTGTGAGTTGCATTTCCAAATGGAGTGTGGGTCTATTGGTTTTTCTACTTGACCTCTTTGCATATACCACTGAGTAGGTTTCTCTGGATTAAGATCATAGATATGGTTGAAACTTATGTTCTGACTCTATCCATATTTCATCGTGGTACCTTATTTCATCTCCATAACTCTCCAAGTGATAAAGTATGTGAGATAGGTGATGGCCGCTTAGGAAATATCCTGCAGCTTTGTGTCTAGGTCTTTAATTATTAGGATGCAGCAACATGCATGATGCATTTAGTTAAATTTCAGTGGAATAGGACACTTGGGATTGAGTTTTTTTATCAGATTTCACAATATAATCAGGGAAAAATATGTGCAAGACCTAAAATATTTAATTCTTGTTGGTCTAATCGTCATCTAACTAGCCCCTCCACCCCCTTGGTTTAAATTCCTTGTTTGCACTTTTTTTCAACTTTATCAATTCCATCTGGAAAGAAAGAAAGAACTGAAACCAGTTTAGAAACCACAAGGAAATTACATCCATTTTGGTGTGGAGGTATTTAGTATAGCAGTGAGGGGATGCTTATTCGAGGATTATCTGCAAACCAAGGAAGGCATTGTTAATAAATTATTCATGAACAACATTTATGAATAGCTTACAGAGAATTTTGGGTGAGACAAATGATGAATATTTTGAAAGCTACGAGTTTGGATAGGTGATAAAGAAGGAATACCAGGTTTAGGGGAATAAATGTATGTGATCACAGATTTTTGGGTGTTTCAGTATGTGTGAAGATCAAATTTCACAGTTCATATGCTTGGGAAAATTTCACATTATCCATCCTTTGTAATGTTCACTTTGGTGGCTGGAATAATATCCACTTCATCTCTAAAGGGAATACAACATCAATGTATTAATTCAGGGCCTTCTGACCCATCATGGTCAGTGAATCAAAAAAATTGGAGACATAGATACCAGGTTACAAACGCTTACCTACACTAGCCTCAGCTCTAGTTTTTAGCTAATATACCCAAGGTAGATATTGAATGGCCTTATGTCCAAGCTAACAACTTTCAAAGGAATCCAAATGTATATTTTCCCCTGAATGCTCTGTTTTTAAATGTTTCTACTGATAAACGAGATTATTACTCAACTCTCCATAAGACACAAAGAAGAAAGCAATTCTCACAAGAAGAATGGGAAAGTTTCAATAGAGAATATACACTTGGTAAGCTATGTGTGGGTTGGTTTCAAAGCCTGAGTTTTCAGATTGGGTAGCTACACACATGGATTGAATAATGTGGCTCCTGATGAGGTAAGTTGTCAGCTAAAAAGGAGCCATAGTTGGATCCTTTAGTGATTTCTGTTATGGAAGACACAAGTGACAATTTTGATACAAAATGTCATTCAAGAATCATTGGTTTCTTTAAGTGGAGGTAAAACTACCCATACCAAGACAAAATCAAGCTACTTCATCAAAATTTGATGACATGAAAAATGGGCATTCAACAATCAAACCATTAAGAAATGTTGTATTTCATCCCACATAAATGGCAACCGAAAATGATGCTAAAGACAATGGATGTTTTTTCATCCATCTAATCTAAATGCCAACCAAAGTTGATGTTAAAGATATAATATACTTGATGTAAGTACCCTTGTCCATTGGAGAAAAGGTCTCCTCATAGTCAGCTCCCTCTTCTTGGGAGAATCCTCTTGCTGTGCACTAAGCCTTTCACTTTAGTTCGCTCTGTGTTGCATACTTCACCTTGTACAACCATTTGGTATCAATAATTAAATTTCTCTTGATCTCAACACAATCTCCCAAACTTCATTATTCATGATGAAGTTATACTCCACCATTGCACCTTGCAATATCTCTTAACTTATTGCCACATAATTGGATGCCTTTGCATCAATGATGGTAGACATCGATACAAGATAATTCATAAACTTTTTAAGAGGATGATCGCCTTAAAAAGAGGCCTTTGGAAGTCTAACTTGCTCTTGTGCATTTTGTAATGTTTAGGTCAGCCATATAGTTTACTTAATTGAACTAGAAGGTATGGAAACATTGATTCCACCTCTAAACGCTTGAAGATTTGGTTATGAAATCTAAGATTTATTTGAATCAACATTTGTGACGTCAAGTGTTTCTTCCTCATTCTTGTATTAACATTGATTTTCTTTGTCATGGCATTGAAAATTTTCATTGTTGTTTTTCAAGAATATTCCCAGAGTATGGTGAATTTCTATATACTATGATAGTTGAAGTGAGGTACCAAACTACCACTAAAAGAGGGCTTGTTATGTGATGATTTATTAAGATTTATCTCCTATTTAGTATTTTTTAAATATGTTTTCCTATTACTATATATGGTTTTAAACTTTATCAAAAAATTCGCCAAGACTTCACAATATTTTATAATTTAGTAAAAGATTCACCAAGTCTTTATAATGTTTTATGATTTCGTGAAATATTCGCCAAGACTTTACAAGGTTTTATAATTTAGTGAAAGATTCGCCACGATTTTACAAGATTATAATTCAATGAGAGATTCGCCAAAAAATTATATATACATAATATAACATTGATAAAATAGTCTTCATATTTTCCTGTATATCATGGGGATTCACCCAATTATTATACATAGAAATTTAGGGGGGGTTCTTAAAATTTTCCTTGCTTGGCTTGCATACTTTGTCTTCATCTTTTGAAGAAGAAAAAAATCGTATGCCTACAATTTTCTTCTTTCTGAGGTCCCTTTCTGCATTAGGGAAATAAAGGAAGCTCCTCCTTGGTATTCCCTTCTTTGGAGGTGGTCTTGTCATAAGAAAACTTGGACTTTTGCTCCCTTTTGCCTTTGTATGGAATCTTTTTCTTACTAGCTTTCTTCTTGTCCTCATTTGCTGCAAGTGTATGAGCATTTGAGGAACTTTGTAGGCCCATCTAAGAAAGATTATCCTTCTCTTGAATATAAGAAGCAGCAAAGACATCTAAAGAAGGCATGGTGAAAGATGCTCAAAGTGCTAATCTGGTAGAATGAAATTATGAGACAAAAGTGCTAAATTCAGGACCCAACTTAGAAAGGATGGAAAGTACCATATGAGTGTCATCTTTATCAATATTTCACATATTGAGATGCAAGAGTACATATCTAAAACTTGTAAATAATTCTTGTATGGATTTGAACTCACTTGGCCTCGGATTCGTCAACTCTACCTCCAAATGATGACCCCTTATCCCATCTTGTGCACCGAAGAGGTTGGATAGGGTGGTCCATATTTCATTAGGGGTATTCTTGGATTGAATGTGGAAAATAAAGTCAGGAGACATGGAATAACATAGTATCCCATGTGCTTCATCCATTCTGTTAAGATACTTGGACTTTTCAACTAAAGCCATCAGTTTCATCATGTTCCCCATGGTGATCTGGTACAATCCCTTCATTCTCAAGAGCCTTTATACTCTTGAATTCCATTTGAAGTAATTGAAGGGGGTCATGATCTTATTAGAAGGTATATCCATGGCTTCTAATGCACTCTTTGATGGTTGCAAAAACACTTCCTCAATCTGAAAGAGTAAGATTACTGACAAGAAATCATTGAAAACATTAACTAGTTTAGTACCCCCTATCCTTTGATACCATATGAGATTTGAACAGAATATATCTAGGTACATAAGCTAAATAGATATGTAGTGAAAATCAAATCATCCATCAACATATTATGTCATAAATGAATAGCATAGATTATTACACAAGAACTCAGAACATAAGAGAAGAAGAATGATATATTTCATGTAACTTGAATGAGTGGTGGAGTACAATATTTAAAGAAAACCAATTTGAATTAGGGTTGGAGGAAATTTGAATTGTCCATGCAGTGGATGAGATGAGTTAGTCTTAACAAGAGGCTAAAACCCCTTAGTTATCTATGCTAACCCTCCTAGACTAAGTTAAACATACCCAAGACTTCACAATAACTAGTTATTTGATTGAGTGCTCAAATAATTGAATAAATATTCAGTTAACTGACCAAAAAAGAGTGCAAAAACCCTAATTAGATCCATGAAGGAACTAATGTATAATTTATAGCATAAATGGCCAATTAGGAGGAAAATTGTCAAAATTGTCTCAGTTATTAACTAAGACGAAACTCTAGCATTCCTAAAATCAGGGAATCACTCCCTAAATCAAAGGAGGCACCCTCAAAGCTAGGAATGTGCCTAGCTAAGTTGATTTTGGTGATTAGGGTTTTAGTTTAGGTGGAAGATAGAGTGGTTAGAGACCCTTAGAGTTTAGAATAATATCTAAGGTGACTCGGGTCGTCAAGATAAGTGTAGTTTGGCTCTCAAGAGTCATGAAGTTAAAGTATAGGTGACTAGAAAAGGAGAATGATGCTATGGAGAGGTTTTTAGCTCTAACAGGTCCCACGCACCCCATGTGAAGACAAAGCATGTGGGTGCATTTTCAATATGGTAGGGGTCCCTAAAATCTTAAATTTTGAGAAAAATGGTAAACTAAACCATGCAAAATGAAGAGAGATAGATAAGAAAGAACTTAGTGGTGATAGTTTGTCGAATGATAGCTTGAGCAATTCAAAATCTCACTTGAAAATATAGAGCAAACTTGAGCTTCAAGATGTAAAAGAGTTAAATTGTGAATAAGTTACTATTTTCCTTTGGTAAAAGTCATTTAAGTTTATTTTTACCCACTTTTGCATAGTTTGGATTTTTTTCATGTGGTCTATACTATTAATAATGCTCTCTACAAGGTTGTTTTATGATAGGTTCCTTATAAATTGGGTAGCATTTTTATGATTTGGCATTGGTCTGCTTAATAGGTATGTGTTTCAAGACTAGCATATAGGATAGGATTCATTCCTTCATGCATCTTTGAATTATCCTTACCAATTTCGTCATGCCTTAGGATCCTCCCTATGGAATTGCAACATTAGCCATTCTCCAATAAAAGTCATAATTTTCATGGTAGAACCTACCAAACATGGGTGCCCTAGCTTAGAAACTCTATTGTTGTTTTTTTGGTTCCCATGCCGCATTTGGTCTTATAAGCTCAAGAGTCCATTTTATCCATACCATGACCTCATATCAAAGTCACATATCTTCTTCCCAATCTTATTCTGGCCATTCCCTATTAGGGACTCTCAACCCTTTTTTTAATTTGTATTGTTGCATTGCATATTGTTGCTTGTGCTTTTGAGTTTAATGCACCTTGTAGTTTACCATTAGTCACTTATAACATATTCATTATCCTAGTTGTTCACCTTTGTTTCTTATTGCAGACACATTTTGAAACCCTTATTGGAGAAGACATGCCGAATGATTGTCCAAATCCTGCACATCTCATTTTATTTTTTATTATGTATATGTATAGGTATAACCATTGGAAGAAAGTCATGTCACCCTTGAACAAAGCATTAGATTTGAGTCTTCTCTGCAAATTGGGTTCTTGTATGACCTTAGGATTTGAACCATGGTCCCATATTTTATTCTCATCTAGTTGGTTACTCTTCAAATCATATGGAGAATATGTTAATGTCTCATACATTAAATATTTATATCGTTGTTCCATTTGCGTCAATTGTTTCCCAAGTCACTATTATGCCGTGATGAATGTTCAAGGGTTTCATAACCTATGTCATCCATTCCTCAATTGCCTTGACTTTGCATGTTGCCTTTCCCTGTTGTCGAGTTGTTCCCAGTATGCATCATTATAACCATTGTTTGTACTTGTGTTAGTTTGGAAGGTCCCCATTGACTTCTCACTAGCGAGTCATGTCTCATCAATGATGACTCCTTACTTTGATATTTTGACCTAGAGTAGTAGCACCCTAGGCCTATCTACATCATTGGTAGGTTACCTTGTACTCACCAAATGACATCTCATCATTAGTCGTTGACTGAGTGACTTCCCAAATGTTCAACGTCAAGACATTTGTTCACATTTTGGGATTCATGTTGTACCTTGGATTCCACTTTCCTCATTGGTAGAATTCCTCACCTCTGTCAATAGCTTCCATTATTGGTTGCTCAAAGGGCCTCTTTTGTGTGCTATTCACATCGAGTGCATGAAAGAAACGTACTCGGTGGTATGTCTCAATAAAAAATTTCTAATTCATTTTCCCAGTCTAATCAGTTCTTAATACTTCCTCGTGTTGGTTGATGGAGGATTCCCTAATGCCTCCCTTCCAACAGATCTCTTCCCATCGAATTCAACACATCTTGCTCTGGGAATGGGATTTAAAGAGTATATAGTACCTAAGGGCTTGTCGTCATTAGTGGAAATTTCCCTCGCTATTGGCAGTGGGAATACATCATTGTCTCCTACTTTATAGATTCTACAAGTGTTCAACTCCAAGACCTTTATTTAAACTTGAAATAATGTACTAGGTATCTTGGAACCCATTATCATTATCAATGGGTCGTCTCGCATTTGTTAATGGTTCACATCAATGGCTTGTAATCAAATGTTGTCCTCCATGTTCGACATCAAATCATCTATTCACACGGTTATGACTCATACCTTTCAACAGTTTGGATGGAAGACATTGGACCAATAGTAGCACTTCTTCATTTTTCTATTATCCGAGTTGCGCAAGACTATTTCATACACTATCTTGCATTGATACTACTTGGAGAACCAGTTTATCCTCATTACAGTTACAATTATACTGAGACATAGATCCAATATAGTGTATATGTTCATGGCTATGATCTCTTTCGACATGGATTCATTGTGTATCATTGTCATGTCCATGATCCCACATTCTATATTTATTCCATGGATCCATTGTGTACTATTTTCGTGGCCATGATTTTCATCTTATATATGTCAAGGATCCGCAATGTATTTGATTTGGAGGCCATGTTTGATTACATTTGAGCATGGGTATGCCCACCTCATGGAAGAGAAATTTCTGACACCTTCATTTATGTTGTAGGTACATTTTCGACCCAGTGTCTGGGATCCTCCGCCTTGATACCACTTGGCTTCCCTCCCTGGGAATTATAATGTATTACGGCCATTGGTTACCCTTCTGACCTCACACATTAGGGGGCATATGTTATAACACAAATTGGCACTTCCACATTTGTGATTATGATCTCCCAATATGACACATAAGCGTCCAAGAACAATTATTAACATGAATTATCATCATGTAAGCCCTAACTTGATCCTATACGATGGTCTAAACCCTCAAAAGACAATCCAATTATTTTCCAGTTGAAATCATTGAGTTTCAAGTCAAACTGAGGCCCCACAAACCTTTCCCTTCTGTAGGGTGAGTGGCCACGCACCTTTCCTTTGAGAACGTGGGCCATGAAAAGTGCAAAAAAATATAAAATTCACGAAATAAAGTAGTTTCAAGGTGGTTGGCCTCAATTGCAACTCTGAAAACTACTTGGTAAACATTCTAACTATCTCAAACACTCATTCAAAAGGGATATGATGAACCAAGTGAAGAGGGAACACCCTATTAATGTTATGCTGGATGAATTCTTCTACTCTTTTAAGCCCATTTGTCCCATTTTACCTCAATGAACCTTGTCCATGATTATTCTTTCATTTGATGTTGAAGTTGTCTCCCTTATATGACTTCTCCCTTATACACCCTTGGAAGATAAAGAATTTGGAAGTTGGAGTACAAGTGGTTCGAGTGCATAGGGACCCAATCAAAGGTTTCAAAAAGAGTTGAGACGATGAAGAGGTAACTTGTATATAATTTCTTCATGTCTATTAATGGAAATTTCGTATATTTTCTTCCCCCAGATTCATGTCTAAATCTCGAATTGCTTAGTCTTTATTTGTTAAAGAGTAATAGTCATTTCAATAACTTAAATCAATTCTAGTTGTGATTATATCAATGCTTTTGATTTGATTCATATATTTATTGAAGCCATAAAACTTGTGAGGAAGGTTATTTCTCTCTTTTGCAAGTCTCTGAATCATTGGACTAGAGCAGGAGCACATCAAATCTGAAGGACAAGAACAACAAGAGTTGAAGCTTCGAAAAGAGGTTCCCCTTCCTCTCTTATCTCTCTCCAATGTTTGTTTTCTTGCTTGCTGGTTGATGTAATATCTCGAGGGTATCTGGAATGTTAATGTAGAGAACATTAAGTCAAACTTCCCCCATTTTAATATGTTGGTGGTCATCCCTAGCCATTAGGAAAATTTTATTCACATCACTCTCTATAGCAAAAAGTATAAGAGAGGATATGTCAAAAAGAAATCACCCAAGATAACTCTCCATAAAAATAAAGTATCCTTAAAAGGAAAAGCAATGTAATACACATAAAATATGTATAAAAATATTATTTAATAATAATAATTATTATTATTATTATTGACCACTAAGAACCATAATGTGTAATATCATGGTGTAATCCATCAATATCTCTATTTACCATCATATGAATTATTATCATTATTATTCAATAAAATATTACTTAATAATAATAATAACAATTAATATTACTTAATAATAATAATAATAACAATTAATATTACTTAATAATAATAACAATAATATTACTTAATAATAATAATCAATCATTAAAAATCATAATTTTAATCCATCAATATCTCTATTTACCATCATAAAAATTATTATCAAATATTATCATTATTCAATAAAATATTACTTACTCGTAATAACAATAATTAATCACTAAAAATCATAATATGTGAACCGTAATTCATTCATATCTCTATTTACCATCACATAAATTATTACAAAACATTATTTATTATTCAATATATTGTTATAAATTACACATATTCATATTTATGCTATCATAATCTCACAAAATATTATTATAAATTACACATATGCATGTTTATGCTATTATTGCACAATAGACATCCACATATCATTATAATTATAATGTTTGTTATTTTAAAAAAATCACAATACCAACCAAAGAGCACAATATCATAATAATATTCCTATTTAGAAAAACAGCCACAATAACAACCAAAGAGCAAAATAAAGACCATTTCAAAAAGGCAATTTATTTTCAAACCAAAATCTTGTAGTTACATCATATCCAAAGTGAATTGAGTTGTTTGCCCTATGTTTGAATATTAGGAATCAAGATTCTCCATAATGTCACAATTAACAACAAACAACAATTGGTATTCAATTGTATCAACATCTTGAACAGTTATTCTCTCCTGTTTTAACTGTATTAACATCTTCAATAGTTATTCTCTCCTGTTTGATTGTTGAGCAATTAGCTCATTCTTTGTTGCGTGTTTCCAACTTCTTGTGGGCTTTTGACTGGAGGCTTATTTGATTCCTTTGGGTACAAGTACAAATAATTCTTTTCTTTGGATAAGTTTGTTTGGATGGGTTGGCTATTGACGTTTCCTTCCACTTTTGTGGCCAGTAATATAATCCCTGCTCTGAATTTCCCAATTATTCTGGAGTACTTTAGCGGCCTTGTTGAAGGGATTCTCTGTACAGAGAATTCTGTACAAACTGCTCTCTATGAATACCAATTTCATATCAATTACTTTGAACTTTAATAGTCATTGCCTTAGTGTAGAATCTCTTTCCACTTTTTCAGAGAATTATGTCCAAAGTGCTCTTTATCAATTCCATCTTCATACCAATCATTCTGAACTTTAATAACCATTGCCTTAATGTACGAACTCATTCCACTTTTTCAGAGAATCCTGTAGAAACTGCCTCTCTATCAGTTCCAAGTTTCCAACTACATTTTATTTAACCGTTTGATTGAATAGCCCTTCGTCTATTTACATTGGACTCACAAATGCCAATGTCCTTAAAGCTTTCAAGGAGGCAACCAGATCATTATTAAAAAATTAACAGACATATAAGCACTTTCAACGCCATATTGGACTTACAGCTGCCAATGTCCTTAAAGCTATCCAGGAGACAACCAGATCACCATTAAAAGAATTAATAGACATATAAGCACTTCCAATGCCATGAGGAATATTTGAGTGACACCTGAGTGTCTAATGAACATGGAGAGGAGGCAACCAGATCACTATTAAAAGAATTAACAGACATATAAGCACTTCCAATGCCATGAGGAATATTTGGGTGACTCCTAGGTGTCTAATGAATATGGAGATATGTTTTAGCCATGAGCTTTGCCATTTTAGGGAGACTAGTAAAATTTAATATATAGCAAAGACAAAAAGTCTATATGCATAGGACACATAATTTGCAAGAATAGTTGGATCAGGTGCAGGTTTTAAACAATTTTTTTTAGAGATACTTCTTATATTTACAGTAGTACTCATTCAGAGATTTGAATGCAGATCGTAATTTTAAACAACTTTTTTAGAGATGCTTTTTATATTTACAAGGTCATATTTACAATCATACACACTCACCTCACTACTTGCCAATAAACCACATCCTTGTAGATGCTTTCGAACATAATTCCATATATGATTCCACATTTAAGGTAATTCCATTTATGATGCCCACATTTCACCTAACTGTGATTAGACACCCACCTATGTTCTCATCCTGGCTTGGGAGAGGAGGTCTCACCCTGGCTTGCAATGGGATGGAGGTCCACAATAGCCAGTTATGAATTTTTCTATCATCAATCATTGAGCTTGGGATTTGGCTCAAATAAGTCCCAAAGAACCAATGGATGCAGCTAATTAATGGGTTCATAGCTATTTAACTGAATAAATTTGAAAAATTCCAAGGCTGATGCACTAAGACTGGACTTTTTAGCAATAACCCAGCCAGATACCTTGAAATTCAAACTTACCAGAGGTGAAACATGCATTTTCGGTCTGCAATACACAAGTTCGAGTCTGATTGCGTTCAGGGTTGAGGTCTGAGCACCCACTAAGAACATCCCATGTCATGTCTGCCTCCAAAACTGGCAGATTGTTCAACCAATTCTCATCCTCCTCCTCCTCCCATATAAATCTCTCAACTTTGGCATGAGAGGATTCATGGCTGCTAGAGCTTTCAGGTTTGCATTCCTCTGAACTAGCGGTATTGCCAACTGGATCACCATTATGTGCAGTTATCCGAACTGGTTCACTCTTACATACATTTATCTGAACTGGGTCGCCGTTGTTTGCAATTACTCGAACTGGGTCACCCTTATATACATTTATATGAACTGGGTCGCCGTTATATGCATATTTCTGATCGGACTTTTCAGTTGAAAGGCGAGGAATCCTGCCATTGGTGGAACTTGGATAGGAATCCTGATCGTTTTTTGAGAAGAAATGAGGGAAATTAAGCCGAGCGCACTCACCTCGCCATCTGTAAGCAGCTCGGTCATATGCTAGAGCTGCTGCTTCTGCGGTTTCAAAGGTGCCGAGCCAGAGGCGCGTTCGATTCCGGGGAAGGCGAATCTCGGCTACCCATTTGCCCCATTGCCTCTGCCGAACTCCTCGGTAGTGTTTTCTCATGGGGTGGCCAGTTGCAACTGAACTCTTATGTTGCATTTCCATGCTTTCACCGGTGCTTGAAAACGAGAATGGTGTATGGCTATAAATGCTATCGATCCACATTTAATGCTACAGTTGGGGGTTAAGTAACTCGTACATAGAGTTAAAAGTTTGGTGCATAGAGTTGAAAAGTTAGGTTTGAGCAAATTGGGTAGGAAAATATCTTTTTCTTAATTACAAATTTGATAAGCTTGTAGTAGAGTTATTGTCAAGTGGCCAAAGAAGTTGTTTGATTTTCAGATTCTCTCCTCGATACATTGGTGCTCAAGGGAGAGACCATGAACCAAGGGCATCTAAGCCGTCAAAATCATTCGGGGATCGCACTCGGCCTGGACCGCACCAACCCTTAGCATGGTTGGATTTTAGTATCTGTGGGGTTTCGAACCGGCGACCTTTCCGCTTAGGGGTGTCTTAACCATCACCCGCCACTGACTGTTCTACATCTCACGGATAGCACAATGAGGCAGTTGACAAACTTTTCAAAGTTGTTTCTAGGGAAGCGGGGGGTGTTTTACATATTGAAGAATATATGGAGGGCAGTGTCTCCTTCAAAGACTCAGTTTTATGTTTGAAGAGTAGTTAGCAAACTTTTCAAAGTTGTTTTTAGGGAAGTAGGGGGTGTTTTACATATTGAAGAATATATGGAGGGCAGTCTCTCCTTCAAAGACTCTGTTTTCTTTTTTAAAAGTAGTTGACAAACTTTTCAAAGTTGTTTTTAGGGAAGTGCGGGGTGTTTTACATATTGAAGAATATATGGAGGGCAATCTCTCTTTCAAAGACACTCTTTTCTTTTTGAATTAGACAATCTGTTATCATTTTTGGTAGTCGTCCTTATGTTAAATGTTGGACACTTTCTAGATGTGTGTTGGACACTTTCTAGATCTGTTTTGGTTCTGTACTCGCTGATGGTTGTTTGGTATCAGTCTTTTTGTTGATAGTTTGTTGCTTGTATTTGAAGAAAGAACAATTTTGATGAATCCTTTTTGAAAGAATTCAATAGACATGGTTTATTGACATTTATTGTTTGTATTTAAAGAAAGAGCAATTTTGATGATTGTTTGTTTGAAGAAAGAGCAATTTTGATGATTCTTCTTTGAAAGAATTCAAAAGACTTGGATGGTTTTTCTACTCTTTGTTTCTTAGGAATAGTAAGAAAGTTTTTTTTTTTTTGAAAAAAAAGTTAAATTTTATGTATGGCAAAATTATGTTCTTTAGTACATTTGCATAGAAAATAATTTATTTAAAATTTTGATTATAATTATAATTTAATATAAAGTTAAGTCAATTTTTTATAATGAATTTCAATAATTGAAAAAAGAAATTTAGGGAAGATTATAAACTATGTATTTCAAAAATTCCATATAATTTTAAGAAATTACAAAATTAAGTGAAAATAAGTTTGGAATCCGATGTGTCATTATTTTTAAGATTTTTAAATTATAGTTTTAATATTTTGAAAAGAAAAAAAAAATTATATATATATTTTTATGTTGTTTGTATATTTTATATTGAAATTAAATAGTTTTATTGATATATTTTAATTTTATGAGTTAATTGTTTTTAATTGGCTAAGAGTTTGTCTTCTTTGGACGTGAGGAATTAGGTTAATCACCCAAGGCTCAAGTGGTGTCTCTCTCAAATTCAGTTTAAGGTGGATACCATCCTTGAAATAAGAGGAAGTGCCAAGCATATTTTCCCTAAATATATATTTTGAGTAAAAAAAATATTCTAACTTTATGTAAAACTAATTTTGGTAAGCATATTTCCCCTCAAGTGGTGTCCCTCTCAAACCATGTTTAAGATGGATACCATCTTTGAAATAAGAGGAAGTGCCGAGCATAATTTTCTTAAATATATATTTGAAGTAAAAATAAAATTTCTAACTTTATATATAAAAAATTTGATACGCATATTTCCCCAAACTATATATTTTGAGTTAAAAAGGAGATTTTAACTTTATGTAAAACTACTTTTAGTAAACTAATTATAAGGAGATTTTAACTTTATGTAAAACTACTTTTAGTAAACTAATTATAGCACATTTTAGCTTAGGTTGTTAGAGAGTTAAGGGCCTCCAAGTGATTTGGTAAGAATAGAACTCTCATTAGATGTCGTCCATATGAATACCATGATTATAATGTGGACAAGATTGAGCTTGTTGGAAGGGCTTTGTAAACAATACTTTGTTGTTAAGTTGGCACTAATCTAGTTATCATTTTTCTTGTTTGATTTTTTTTAAAGAAGAAAGAAGAATATAACTTTATAAGGCACAAGGATTAGTCTAATCGATTAAACCATCCATCTAAGGCATGTTGTTAATTGGGAAACCATAGGTTATAGGTTCAAATCTGATTAAGTCCCTTGGGGTTACCAAAAGGTATTGTGTCCACGGTTGAATTTCCTTCCATCCAAATATTTAAGAGAAGAGGGGAAGTTGGTATTGTGGTCGAGAGTAAGAGTTTGAGGGGTCAATGACTTGATTGGTAGGGAGGTACGTTTCACACTCTCCCCACTCGGGTCCAAATCCCCAATGAGACATTAACTCATTGTGATAAGGCTAGAAGGATGCATGCCCCCTGGGATAGTGGTCCACATAGGTGTGCCTCAAGATATCTCAACCTTTTTCCAAGTCACAAGTTATTCATATATATGGCTTGTGAGTTATTGGATATATTCTTGGGTTATAATGGCAACTAGTCGGATTTGAACCTAGACCTTGCCTAGTTGATTCCATCCAATTGCCAATTCCCGTGGTTTAAAAAAAAAAGAATTGTCATTGCTAGCTCCATTATTTACCTCATCAAACCATCATCAAACAATATTTCTGCCATTACCATGATAGTGATCATCAAATGCCTCGATCATCAAATTTTAACACTCATATAAATTATTTTATAATCAAATTTTCTATTTTTTATTTGTGTATGAAAGCAGTTTACAAGAGGTGTCAATTTGAATTTCTCTCCTTTCTATTAAAATGAGTCTTTTCCTATCCAAATTATGCTCAAAAGCGTACTTTGAATAACTATAATAAATGCATAAAGTTAATAAGTAGATAAATTCATTTTTTTTTAATGAATGTTTTCACTCAAATATCAAAAAAATTGTTGAAAATCATAATTCTACTTAAATTGATGAAGACTTCCACTATAAAATTTTGTATTTAATGATTTTGATCTACTTTTTATATTCAATTTTATCCTTAAATACAAAAAATTAATAAACAAACAAACTCATAAAAATTTTCATTCAAATCTAAATTTATTGTAAATCATAATTATATATAAATTTATGAAAATTTCAACTATAAAATTCAAAGATTTTGATTTTTCAAAAAACTTAAATCATTAAAAATTTAAAAAAAAACAAATTATATAACTCATTACAAGTTTTAAATTTCTCCACTTATTAATACCTTCTATAATAAATTTCTAAAATCTTGATTTATATAAATATAAAAAAACACCCTTACTGAAATACCATTATTCTATTCCAAGAGAATGACTTCTATGACATATGGTAAGTGGGTTTGTGATATTTAATAGTTTTATGGAATCTTATGAGTGGGTGTGGCCAAAGAGGATCTCTTCAATAATTTAGGTTGAATTTGTTTTCTTTCGAGTGGCCAAAGCACAAGATTGAAACGCAACTCATGTATGGTGTGAGGGGGTTTTTAATAATTGGAGGCAACTAATATTCTAATACATCCATTCAAAGGATATATGGCAAATTTTCAATATTTTCAAAGTGGTTTTTGCCAATAAGAAAAGTTTGACATTTTGTCATTTTATATGTAGATATAGTTGAAGGGAATCTTCTTAATAATTTAGTAGAATTTTTTTAATTTGAATTCAAGCTGAAATCTGAAATCTATGTTTGTATAATTTAATATAAATTATAACAAATATACTCATGTGTTTTAAATTATTTGTCCTTTCAATAGCTTGCCTTTCATGAATTCAATAAACTTTAAAAAGATAATAAACTTTTGAAGAGTTCAAAACATAAAAGCCAATAAACCTTTGAAGAGTTCAAAGTGTAAAAAGGCCTTTTGAACCTAATCCAAAGACAACAAAGATATGTAAGATGCAACATATCCCATTCACTCTCCATAACCCCTTTCTAATAGTTAGTTTTTTCGTTTCAAACTCTTAAAAAATAAATCTTTAACTTTGGTCTTGAATCAAGAAACCCTTTCAATGGCTACACACAAAGAGGTAGATCACCTTTCAAGCAATTGATGAGCAAAACCCCCTTGCATGCCCATACTCAAAAGTCTTCCCATCACTATACAATGACATATGATTGAGGACACTGGTGATCTTAAATTGATCCAAGGGAGCACAACATAAAAGGTGGATATTGTACAATACCTTGCAACATATATTATGATAATGCATTTGGCAATTATTGGTATGAAAAAACCATAAATTGATTCAAAGGAGTACAACATAAAAGGTGGAGATTGTACAATACCTTGCAATATATTATGATAATGTAGACGGCAATTATTGGTATGAAAAAATATAAGAGCAATTTTGAATTTCAATGAAGAGTTATATATCATATATAATTATTTATTTATGTATATATTTATTTAAATAATTTTATTTATTAAAATTAATTTTAAATTTTAATGAAGGGTTATATATAATTATTTGTTTATTTGTATATCTAATTAAATGGTTATATATATATAGGCATTTTTAAGTTGTAATGAAAGGTCAAGGTCATATATAGTTACAGTTATTTATGTATTTATATATTTAATATTCTTTATATATATAGAAAGAGGTATGTTTTGAAAATGATTTAGAAGGTATTAAATTATTTTAAAAAATGGAATTAAAAAATATTTAAAAGTATTAAAGTTATTAAAAATTTAATGGACTTTTTATTTGTGTGATTTTTTAATAAAAGGATTAGATCATTTTGTTTGATAAGTTATCCATGTTATTTATCAAGGGGATTCAATCCACTAGAGAGGGATGAGGAATTTTTCATTCGTGGCTTGATCTCTGAGCTTGCCATGGGAGAACCTAGATGTAGTTGTTGAATATGTGATACATCCGTTGCACTTCCACACACACATAAGTCGATCAAAGGTCACCATCGTGTTATCCCTAGTAGCAAAAAATTAAAAATCATGATGAGGGAGTAGAGATCCTTTTGTAATGTCATTGGGACTCATCCACCCATATTAGGAACCACATTCATGAGTGGCGATGACAAAGGAGATTTTGCAATATCAAGCTCAATGACCAAATTTTCATAGTTTGGTTCTCGAAATCCTTACTCCCTACTATAGTTAAATATGTGGCTTCAAAACGTCTACAAACTAAAGAGGAATCTATCCTCAAAGCTCAGCAGTATGACCTCATCTATGCCCACTTCGGTTACCTTTACATGATCATATTCGATGCTCCCCGTAATGACTCCACTCATCGAGATTAGACGGGGGCATACTAGTATGTGGATGATGTGATTGGTATCGTGGAAACTAATCAAAATCTATACCCCTACTTCCCTCCCATTCCAAACAATTATTCATAGAGTAATACCTCGAGTGTTGAGCACCATAATCCAAGACCACCCTCATCACCTTGTTTTCCCCTTACCCTCTGCGCTCATACTCCTAAATAAGAACGAGTACCTCTTACTCGACTCCTCCTTCATCCCCCCATGTTTTTCCTTCGTGTAGTGGTACTATGTGTGGCGGTGCTTCTACCAGATATGAGGCTTCTTTGGCCATCGACCCTTATTACCCATTCCCTATCCCTCCAGTAAGACCACACCCTGCGGCTCCCCCTTTTCCTCAAGGGAAAGTCTACGTCCAACAACATATGACTTCCCAACCTGTGTCCTATAAATGTAACACTTATACTAGTGATGGTGTTAGTTTAATAAACAATTGTTATAACTGTGTACTTCTAACAGTGAAGATTTATGTATATTTTTTGCAAAACTGAAATTATGAGCATGTTTCTTTGTTGTTTGAAATTCATAACATGTACAAGTTTCTAAATTATATATTATGTCTCACAACATGCTCACTGTATTACAGCATGTTCATTATGTTAAATAAGCAGTAATAATCCAATTAATGAGTAATAAATAGAAGAATACATTTAAGTCTAGTCGAAAGAGCTTTACGTCACTCCAACTCAGCCTCGTAGTCCTATAGTGTTGCCCAAGATGGGATTATTCCTCCCATCTAACTAGCATGTAGACTACTAGATCCTAGAAACTGATGGGGTTTCATGGCCCTCTGTTCCCACGACCCAAATAACCACAATAGCAACCCCCATCAAGCCAAGTAATCCAATCCAATAACTAGTCAAGTCTAATTTCAATACACAGAGAATGCAACAATTTTGTATTATTTTGCTCCCCCCTCTTCACCTTCCTCATCCTCCCAAGAAAATAATCATCCCCTTCACATACTTCAAAATTTCCTTTTATTTTTCCCCTTCCACTACGTTCCTTCCCCCTCCACTCTTGAAGGGTCCAGGAAGGTCCCATCATGCATCCTACCAACCACCTACCACTTTACGGTTCTCACAACCACCCCTTACAAGGCAAGTCTCAACATAACTCAACTAGTAATGGCCCAGTCGGTGGCTAAAAAATCTGCCTCCAATATGGAAGTATAAGATTCTAATATCTAGGAGGCCTCCCTTGGAAAGATACCAATAGAAGAATCTTTTGAACCTCGAAGGGACGCTACCTAGAGAGGTCGACATCAAAAATAGTTTTTGAAATGTTAAACATCTTTAAATAATAAAATATGTATGTTTATTTATTGTTTGACAATTCATTAACTTTCACCTCTTCGTTCATTTGGTAAGTACTAATTGACCCATCAACATAACATTTCAATTAAATATTTTATGCATTTTAATTAAAATTAAACAAATGTAATGAGATCGTTTAATTAAATGTATTTACTAATGAGAATTAAAATGGATGGCAACAAATGCAATTAATGAATTTACAACGAAATGAGATCAATGTAACCTAATGTAAATGAACCTAATACTAAGGAAGTTAATCAATGCAAAATAAATTTACATAGTAAGTTAATGATATAAATAATATTATATTTTAATAATATTACACCCATCAACCACCATACACAATTACACAAGCAATCACATGTATATATTTTTATATGGATTTACATTGTAACTAATACTAGTGTTTGCAAGAAGGTGTGCGTGTGTGGCCAATGTACACATATCTTGTGCATGTACTATAGGAAACCATCATCACCTCTAATGCGTAGTCCTTGACTGACAAGACAACAATGACCACACATACAAGACAGGGTACCACACATGCAAAACAATAATATGACACCCACAACATCAAGAAATTTTATTAACTAAGTTACAACACATCAACACTAAACAATGCTATATTTAGATTTACCTTAGTGAATTAACCTAGGATTTACAAGTGAAAGGATCCCCTTACCCGAAACATTACTAGCATATCAACCTTCCTCCCTAACCTACTTTCAACTTCCTCTTCCTATCCATTTCTCTGTTGGAATATCTTGGAGTGTTGACCAAATCAACCTAACTTCCCAATAGGAAACTAGTAATCGTCATCACACAACTTGGGGAGAGCAACTCGCACAACCCTCCTACGACTCCAAGTTTTGGAGGATACACGGTGGAAAATACCTCCACCCCTCTTAATGGAACTAGAGTCAGCACCCTATCAAAAATCACATGGTGTTGCTATTGTGGTTCTTGAATTTTCATCATCGAATGACCAATTTGGAAACCTAGTTTCCTGCATACACCTGCGCTAGCCCATACATCATAACTAGTATATGGTTATCGCTTAACCCCTCTAACTCGTGGGTTAGTATTATCCAAAACATATGATCAGAAACATTCTTTCATTGGTTCCATGTTGATTACCAATTTATCAACCATCAATTAATATAAGCAAGTTAACAATTTATCAACCATCATGAGCATGGCATCCATTCATTCATTAATGGTAATGTACATTTGGATCCACGTACCCTATCATTTATTAAATTGTACATACTAAAAGTAAATCACGTCATTGTTCACATTAATAAGATAAATGATAACTTAAAACATAACCGATGCATATAAGAATGTTCATAAATTCACACACATAGTTTACTCGATCAAGCTGAGTTCAACAGATAATAAGCAAAGAAATATAATACAAGTCCAAATGTTTTTAATGGTCCCATAAAGATGTGGAGCGTTATAATAACCAACAAGCGCAACCCAATCCTAACAAGAAGAAAAATAAGGGGAAGAACCAGGGTAACAACCAATATCATGAGGGTGGAGGTCAACCCCCCAATCCTCCTGCTAACACTAGAGGAAACCCAAACTCCACAAATAAGGATCTAAACAAACCCCCCAAGCAGGGTAAAAACCCATAATTATGGACTAACCACCTTTTTTCCTCTCGTGGAGTCTACTAACATTACACTCACCATTTTCTACACCTTGCTAAGACTTGCCAACTGTGGGATGAGGCAAAAAAACTAGCACTCCACCCCCTCATCCTACAACACCTCAACAGATAGTCCTGCAAAATACCTTCCCATCTCAAGCAATGGTCACAGCACAGCCTACAATTCCTTACCCTTCACAATTGTCTACATCAGGTCACCCAAATAATCCTTCTTTCCACAACATCTACATGACCTCCATTGATGTCAACCTCCAGACTGTGTAATAAATACGATCCCTCGGCAGAATCTCTAAATTGAGGTTGTTAAATACATTATTTTATGTTCTGTCAAAAGTATGTCGAGAGGGTACTCATTAGATGTGAAATTTAATTATGCATCCAACGAGTTCTCACACTCGAAATTTGAGTAAAGCTACAAGGAGATAAGTTGAAAATACGATAGAAAAAGAGTATATTTTTCTCTTTTCCCTCCAAAACTGTTGACATCATTATCTTGAATCCTATTGGTTCTTATTAAGTTGATTTTCAATGTATATTTTTTTAGGCCCATTTTTAAACTCAAAATTCCTCCAATGCTCAAGTCCATTATGGGGAAAGATGACCTTTTGGACTCCTTTGGGGAGCTCAACTTTGATAATCTCCAATATAGTTCTATTGTAGTAAGTGACTTGTTGGTTGTGGAGCCAGATCTTCTAGTCTCATATATGATATTGTATTAGCCGTGTTTGTACCCCAGTTCTATATGATGTGTAGGTGGACTGTACACTCACCCCAGCGGGGGGGTGTGGGGGGGCATCGCCCCCCCACGGGGTTCCAGGGGGGCCCATCCCCCCTGGCTGGGGGGTCTGGGGGCCAGCGGTCCCCCGGCAGGGGTTCGGGGGCAGCGCCCCCGAGAAATGGGGGTTCGGGGGCAACGCCCCCGAAGGAAATTTTTAGGGCTGTTTTCGCCAGCTGTTTTGCGGGCCCATGGTTTTGGGTATCCCGTGGTATTTTCCCATTGTATTTCCCTTATAAAAGAAAGACATTGTAATACGGCTAGGGTTGTTGATGTATTAGGTTTTATGCATTGTAAAGATCTTTGAGATCTGGAGAGAGACTGTGAAACAGAGAAGAGGAAGTGCAGCGGTTGTGCTGCAGGTTGTATCCCTTCATCTTGCTGGACGGTAATAATAATAAGGACTGGCAAATTCAGTGTGGACGTAGCCCAAGTTGGGTGAACCACGATATATCTGTGTCTCTCTTGTAATGTGTATGTGTGATTATATTTGCATTTCTGTTTATTGTTATTGCTCTGCGATCCTGTTTTTCTAACATGACTTAATGCAACAATTTCGTTGAAGGAAATAAGAGGAGGCACTCTAGTATGAGTCCAATTTGGATAGATGTTGGAAGATCTAATTAGGGATTGGGATCTAACAAACATTGTTCCAATAAAAGGGAAGTATACGTGGACAAATAGAGGAATTGGGCCTAGGCACATAGCAGCGATATTTGACAAGTTTTTGGTGCATCTAGTTTCTTTTTGGAGGATATGTGGATATCCTAAAAAAATTGCCCTCTACTGTTAGGAACCCATGTCTTTACTTTGTTAGTATGTTGTTGTTGGACGCATATGCTTTGTAAGTCGTCCCGTAGTATTTGTTGATCAATAGTTTGTGTTATTGTTGTTGGCGCATATGCTTTGTAAGTCGTCCGTAGTATTGTTGATCCATAGTTTGTAGTAGCCCATGGTTTTGACCCATAGTATTGGCGCCTAGACTTAGTATATAAGTGTGTGTTGAGACCTATGAAGACACGGTGAAGTTATTTGTATTGATCTTGCTCATAGGAGGTTGCCCCCTCGAAGTGGCCTATGATCAATATAAAAAGTGATTCTGAGTTCTGTCATTTTAGCTATTTCGCATATTCGTATTAATTAATTGTTGCAGGTGCATCACATCTGGTATCAGAGCACTTTCTTGGGCTCGCTGGGTGAAATTTCTGCCAAATTTTTTTTCGCATCTATTGCAGGTTCGGATTTGGGAATAACCCCTATCCGCTTAACTGTGGGAAGTACTTGGGCATAAGCCCTAAAACTCATTGTGAAGAGTACCACAGGAACCCCGAAGTAGCTGGCCCATTGAGAGGACCTGCCAGCGAAAAGGGCAACGACCCCTACCTGATTGACTAGTTCCCACCCGTGAGGTAAACCAAGAGCTATCGTTTGTGGCAAAGCGGTTATCAGTTTTACCTGAGCCATGGAGTGAGGGTACTGCCCCAATACGCAAGCCGTCAGACAGCATTGGTGGCCGTGTGAAACCCCTGAACTGTTAGGAAGCCGCACATACCTGGGGTCCATATCTACTTTCAACTGAACTATTGTCGATCACTACTGCGCCGTTTCAGATCCATTTTGCAAGCCGTTCCAGATCCAGCCGTTTTCAATCCATTCGGCGCTGTTCCAGATCCCTTCCGAGCCGTAGCCGCTCCAGTCTGATAAAAAAAAAAAAGAGTATAAGATTCAGTTTTTTGTCCATATCTCCCTTGTTTCCCTTGAAATTTTTGGGGAACCCCTGTCATCCCATTCTACATATTTCATTCCTGAGGAACCTATCCCCAATTCCCCTTCCCAAAGCCCGAAAGCCCACATTTGTCTATTTTTAGGGTTTGCCATAACTTCCTCAGATTTCACCCAATCACCTTCAAATTTTACCACAGAGTTCATTTCTGAATTCTGCTTCCTTGTCCCCCTCTACCAAATTTTCCCATTCTTTCACCCCGCTTCTGAAATCCTCATTTTTGCTTCCCTGTCTAGTCGACAGTGTCCAACACCTCGTCAAACCCCAATTACCCTTCAGATTTTTTCCCAAGTCCAGATTTTCCCTTACTGAAGCAGTTTCTGTTTTTGTTTTCCTACCCAGTCAAAAAAAAACTCCTGGTTATGGTTGTCACCCGTGCAGGAGCAAAAACCATGGAAGAAGCACTTGCAGCCATCCAAGCCAAACTCCAGGATCTGGATGAAAAATTTCTCGGCCTCCATCTTGAACATTCAGCTATGAACAACAAACGGCAGTCCGAGTCTTCATCAGACAATGGGTTCTCTTCTTCCAGCAATTTCCGTGGTCCGAAGCTTGATTTTCCTCGCTTCAATGGTACTAATCCAACTAGATGGATCTATCGTGCAGAACAGTATTTCAGTCTGCATAATACTTTTGATGTCAACAAAGTTCCGCTGGCATCCTTTCATTTGGAACAGGAAGCTCTTCAATGGTACCGTTGGTACATCAAGGCTCATCCAGAGTCCAAATGGTCAAACTTTTGCCAGCTCCTTTTGCAACGATTTGGTCCTAGTGCTTTTGATGACTTCACAGGAGCCCTCACTAAACTTCGCCAAATTGGCACTGTGAGAGAGTATCAAACCGAATTTGAGAACCTAGCCAACCACACCGAAGGACTGTCTGATGACTTTTACCGGAGTTGTTTTATCAGTGGTCTAAAGGATGCCATCCGCTCTGAGGTCAAAATGTTCTGTCCCACCACAATGATGGAAGCCCTAGGGTTGGCTAAGTTGGCAGAAGACAAGATTGCAGCCCAACAACGCTCCAAGCCCACTTTTGTTCCCTTCCAAAATATGGGTTCTCAGCAACCACCTATACCGCAGGCTCCTCGACCGACTCCTATCAAGCATTTGTCTGAAACAGAGATGCAAGCACGCAGAGAAAAGGGGCTTTGCTATAATTGTGATGAGAAATTCACTCGGGGACATAGATGTGTTCAGCAAAAGCTCTATCTCTTGGATGTGGAGTCTCCGCCTGCCTCTGAAATTGGTGACGAAGATCCAGAAACACTGGATGCTCCGGTCGACATTCAGGAACCGCCTATTGACCCTCCGTCTCAGGATGACCAGCCAGAGATATCTCTCCATGCTTTAGGTGGAATCACCACCCCCCAAACAATGCGGGTCAGGGGTTACTTCAAGAAGCTTCCTCTTACAATACTCATTGATTCTGGTAGCACTCATAATTTCATTGACCCTCGGATCGCCAAACAAGCTGATTGTTTTATCCATCCTTGCTCCAACTTTGAAGTCATGGTTGCCAATGGGGGAACCTTACCTTGCAAAGGGAAGTGTCGAAATGTGCGTATCTCTATGGGAGATTATACCTTGCGCTCTGACATGTTTTCCTTTCCCTTAGGCGGATGTGATGTGGTTTTGGGCGCTCAATGGCTACACACACTTGGCCCTATCCTATGGGATTTTGCTGAACTTTGGATGCAGTTTTCCCTCAATGGACAAAAACACACATTGACATGATTACAACCAGGTTCTCTCAGCATCATCAGTTCACATCGCATGGAAAAACTCCTCAAGAAGAATTCACATGGTGTCATCGCTCAGATCCATTCCATTCAGATGCAACCATCAGCGGTCTCCACTACTCCTTTGGATCTACAACAAATTATGGATCGATATACAGGTGTCTTTGCTTAACCATTGGGATTGCCACCTTCCAGGCCAGAAGACGATCGTATTCATCTCCTTCCTGGCAGCGTTCCTCCCAACATCAGGCCCTATCGCTACCCATTTCACCAAAAAACAGAGATTGAAATGCTCGTTCAGGACTTATTGAAGCAAGGTATTATTCGCCCAAGCACTAGTTCCTTTTCTTCTCCAGTTATTCTTGTCCACAAAAAAGATGGGTCATGGCGCCTCTGCATTAACTTTCGAGCACTTAATCACCTCACCATCAAGGATAAGTTTCCAATTCCTGTTGTTGATGAGCTTCTTGATGAGCTTCATGGGCCTCACTTTTTCTCCAAGTTGGATCTTCGTTCTGGGTATCATCAAATTCGGGTTCATGAGGATGATATCCCTAAAACAGCTTTCCGCACACATAATGGCCATTATGAGTTTTTGGTCATGCCCTTTGGCCTCACTAATGCTCCTTCCACATTCCAGGCCTTAATGAATAAAATATTTCGACCCTACTTGCGGAAATTCATTCTGGTCTTCTTTGATGATATCCTCATCTACAGTAAAACATGGGATGAACATCTCCAGCATCTGGATCTTGTCATGCAACTTTTCTCTGACCATCATCTCGATGCCAAGCAGTCTAAATGTGTTTTTGGACAGAAGGAAGTTGAGTATCTCGGGCACATTATCTCAGCACAAGGGGTTCGCGTGGATCCGGCCAAAATCGATGCCATGAACAATTGGCCGCATCCTCAGACACTCAAGAGCCTTCGTAGTTTTTTGGGGTTGACTGGATACTATCGCAAGTTTGTCAAGGATTATGGGAAGATTGCAGCTCCATTAACTGCTCTATTGAAAAACGATGCGTTTACATGGACACCTGCTGCTCAGTGTGCATTTGACAAACTAAAACAAGCTATGTGTACTACACCTGTGCTAGCTATGCCCGATTTTTCCAAGCCCTTCACTATTGAGAGTGATGCTTGCGGAAATGGACTTGGTGCTGTTCTCCTTCAAGATGAACACCCCATTGCGTTCACCAGCAAAGCCCTTTCAAGTAAGAATTTAGCTACCTCTACCTATGAGAAGGAAATGATGGCTATTTTGCATGCAGTACAGAAGTGGCGCCCATACCTATTAGGGAATCATTTCTGCATCAAGACTGATCACCAAAGTCTGAAATATTTCTTGGACCAGCGTGTCTCCTCTCCGGCACAACAGAAATGGGTTATCAAACTCATGGGTTATGACTATGAGATCACTTACAAGAAGGGTAAAGACAATATTGTGGCAGATGCTCTTTCTCGCACATTTGATGCCCAAGGTTCTCTTTCAGCTATTTCTATGCCTGTTCCAAATTGGTTGCAATCTGTTCAACAGGGTTATGTCAATGACTCTTCCTTATCTCAAATCATCCAACGCTTGACCAACAACCCTTCTGCTGTACCACATTACTCTTGGGATGGTGCTTCTCTGCGATACAAGGGTCGTATGGTGCTTCCCCAGAGCACAGATCTTCAAAAGGCTGTCTTCTATGAACTCCATGCTTCTCCATCGGCAGGGCACTCTGGGTTCCTCAAAATGTATGACCGAGCACGGCGTAACTTCTTTTGGCAGGGCATGAAAAGGACAATTCAACAGATGGTGGCCGAATGTGATACCTACCAGCGCAATAAGGGTGAAACAACACTCCTTCCAGGATTACCCTTGCCCATACCTACACGGATTTGGACAGATATTTCTATGGATTTCATTGAAGGGCTCCCTAAATCTGGCGGGAAGACAGTGATTCTCATTGTGGTTGATCGCCTCTCCAAATATAGTCATTTTTGTGCTCTCAGCCATCCCTATACAGCCTCCTCCGTCGCTCAAATTTTCCTGGACCAGATCTTTCGTCTTCATGGCATCCCTTCTTCCATTGTCTCGGACCGTGATGCGACTTTCACCAGTCATTTTTGGATAGAACTATTTCGCCACACTGACACCAAACTGAAGATGAGTTCAGGGTATCACCCACAAATAGATGGTCAGACTGAAATTATCAATAAATGCTTGGAAACTTATCTTCGTTGCTTCACCTTGGAACAACAACATCAGTGGGCAAAGTGGCTCCCTCTCGCTGAATGGTGGTAGAATACCTCTTACCACACTGCCTCTAAAATGACCCCATATGAAGCAGTCTATGGTCAGGCACCTCCAGCTCTTCTTCCATACACCCCCACCAATTCACCAGTTCAGGAAATTGACACGGTCCTTCAAAACCGCGATCAGATTCTTCGCATTTTGCGGGACAATCTTCACATGGCAAGAAATCGCATGAAGCAACAAGCTGATCAGCACTGTTCTGAGCGCACTTTTCAAGTCAGCGATATGGTTTTTCTTCGTCTCCAGCAGTACAAACAATCCTCCTTGAAACTCAAAGGGCGTCATAAGCTCGCTCCAAATTTCTATGGGCCATATCGAATTCTTCAGAAGATTGGGTCCGTTGCTTATAAATTGGAACTTCCTCCTTCTTCCTGCATTCATCCAGTCTTTAATGTCTCTTGTCTGAAGAAAGTTCTTGGCACCAACATCAGTGGACAAACAATTTTACCCGAACTGGATAATGAAGGATCCATCCTTTTGGAGCCAGAGGCCATCCTTGTTAGGAATTATGATCCAAAAATGTAGTAAATAGAAGTTTAGTTTAATAAATGTAAAAGGGCATCTACACACTCACGTGATTATGTGAGGTGTCCCTTAGTTAGTTTTGGTAACGGTAAATTAGTTGTTACTCTTTGGATATTTAAATCCATCGAGTTTTCTATGTGAGGTAATCTTTCGGGATTTAGCCCTCACATCTCTGTGATGTAATTTTCCTTCTTCATTAATAAAGTTATGTGTCTGAGGACACTTTGTCAAAGTGGTATCAGAGCACGCGGTTGAAAAGCGGTTGAAGCTTGGTCTGATTGGAACCTGGTTGGAAGGTGCTAAAGGTTGTTTGAAGAAGGTGACTTTCAAGGTTTTGGAATAGCGAAATTTTAACCGTAAGTTAATGCTTCCTATTCTTTTGGGCTAAAAATAAAAAATAAAAAAAAATAAAGGATCTCTGCAGAATTTTTTACTTGGAGAGAGTAAAATATTATATTTTAAGGCAAGGTTATATAAAAATTTTGTGGTGAGAGAGATAGCATGTCGACCTTGCTGCTGCACTATATTTTTTTTTAAGTGAAGATATCATGTCTAAAGAATATAGAAGATCGTCCAGTGCATTTTCTGGAAATGTCCATATTTTCTCTTCTGATTCCTAGTCACAGATTGGCAGGCTTTCTTTACTTTCTCATTACAAGTGCTTGGAATAACAATCTGGTTTTTATTTATTAAATATATCTGCACAACAAAGCAATTTTTTTTGAGTCTGTGGACTTTCATAGAAGCCGAAGTTGAGTAGTCCGTTGAGGCCCGAACAGTGGTAGATTTTGATGCTATGCGCCTACGTTGATACAGTATGAAAGTTCTTTTAGCGCCCACGTTGATACAGTATGAAAGTTCTGCTATAAAAGAGAGTACTAACTAACCTGTTGGATCTCTGCTACGGATATACTCCAGGGTTGCGAGTTACTAGAACTGACAGGCCTCTATGTAACAGGAGAAGATTACATTCAAAAGGATGAACAATAGCCACAGATTTTATAGCTATGAACGTTGAGAACTTATGATCTAGCGACCAGCGTATGAGATAGTTACATCAAGACGTATCATCTTATCGAAACAGTTTTTGGTAGCTTTAGCAGCTACAGGGTATGCTGAAATGATTTTGCTTAGTGGCAGCTACAGCCTCTGTCACGCTATGCTCCCCATGGTGAAGAGATAACAGAGAACAGTAAGAAGTCGAGGCAGTAGAACGGAGTTAGAGAAGCTTTTCATGGTTTTTTGAAGCCAGAAAGCGCATATGTAAGCGCATATGTGCTCCGCTGATGCAGCATAAATCGACGATGCCCTCCACCTATGTCGAAGAACATCAAATTCGTTGGATGTCAATTAATGTTTGGTAACAATATTTGATTTTTCTTCTCTGCGAGAAGATACTAATTGAGCATTCCATTTGAGGACATAAAAGATCAATTACAGCCAAGATCAATTACAGCCAGATTCATATAGAGAAATTGCTGAGAGCGAAGAAGCCACCAAGTGTAAGATTGAAGATTGCACCCATTGCCAGAATTTGAATCGGGGTTATTTTTTTTTAATTCAATGTTTATGTAATATTTTGAAAAGTGAATAATTACTATTCATTTTTATTTTTGGAGTTTTTTTTTTTTTATTAAAACAAAACAAAGGTGGAGAGAAATAATCTTAAAAAAATTTTGAAGTTGATGGGACTGGATCTTGTGACCTCCCACTCCATAATATTGTATCTCTCCAATTCCTCTATAAAGATTTGTTATCTTTTGGAGTGATAAGGTGTAATTTTTATTGGGCATTGGAGTAATAAGGAGCATTGTTGTCGGTGTCATAAGGAGTACTTGTATTTTCAATCAAGGTTTGATGAGAGCAAAGTGAAGCTCTATCAAATTCTTTTCTTGAGGCTATAAGTGGGTCAAGGCCAAGCCCCTATAGCTTTCTTTTGCATGGTGTGTGGTGTTTCTTGCAGCATTTCTTTCATGGTGACTCTTGTTGATGAGTAATTTTCTTTTCATATTGGTGGTGATATTTTTGCATAAAATCTTCCATTGATGATATAAGGCGATTGTTTACTTCTTCTGGTGATATAAGGTGCTTTCTTTAATGCTTGGAGTTATAAGATTTGCATAATACACATCTTCTGGAGTTATAAGGTGTTTTTACAATGTCTAAAGTTATAAGTCTTTTTAATGAATCTGACAAGTTGGAAGGATCCAAAAATTATAAAGTTTGGAGTCGTCATATTCAAAGCACTCTTATTTACAATGAATTGTGGAAGGGTTTCTGTAATGCTAAACCTATCAAACCAACTAATCATGATCAGCTTGCAAAATGGGAAGTAAAAGATGAGAAGGCCTTAGCATTGATTCACAGTACTGTTTCTGATGATATTTATGTGCATATTGAAAATAGTCCTGATGCATGGTCAGCTTGGAAGACATTGAAAGATTTATTTGATTCTCAAAGTGAAGCTAAGAAAATTGATCTTCAATTGAAGTTGTTTCAACAAAAATTGTCTTCAGGAGGTGATGTCATGGAGTACATTTCTAGATTAAAAAATATCAAACAAGAAATTTCAAGAGCTGGTTTTGATAAAATTGAAGACAGCATGATGGTGACCATTTTGATCGCAGGATTGCCTGAGACATATAAGCATTTTTTGGAAACTTTACAAATTACAAATAAATTGGATACCGTTTCTTTTGATGAACTAAGTGAATTACTTGCCACACATGAAAAGATTTTTGGTAAAACAAAGCAAGCAGGAGAAGATGTTTTGGTTGCAAGTACTAGCAAACAATCTCCAGGTAATCATCAAAGAGGCCATGATCAGAAAGTTTTTCAAAATTCAAATAGAGGTCGTGGTCAGGGTTTTGGAAGAGGAAGAGGCCGCGGAAGAGGAAGAGGAAGAAATCAAGGAAGAGGTTCTGAAAGTACACAGTCACAGTTTTCTGGAAGAGGAAGAGGTTCAGGTAATCAACAGGTCTCTGGAAGAGGAAGAGCTAATAAACAGGTCACATGTTTTCGTTGTAATAGAGTTGGACATTATGCTTCAGACTGTAGAGTTCCATTTGACAAAATTCTCAAAGAAAGAGAATCTAAAGGATCTTCATCAGCGGCACATTATGCTCATGCAGACGATAGTGAAAATTGTGAATATGTATTTACAGCACTTGGACAATCAGAAATGGATTTTGTTCAAGTTCATCAGTTGGAATCAGTGAATTTTGTTCAGTCTTCTTCTTGTTTCAAAAATGATTTTGAAGATGCTTGGATTATGGATACAGGGGCTACTCAGCATATGACATATAGGAAAGATTTCTTTTGGAGTTATGAAGATTGTCATTTAAATTCAATTTTTCTTGCAGATGATTCTATTCATTTACCACAAGGAAAAGGAACAGTTAAGGTTGATTTGCCTGGAATTGGAGAAAGATTGATTTCTAATGTTTGGTATGTGCCTACATTTAAGAAAAATTTGTTGTCTTTAGTTGTCATTCGTCAATTAGGACATCAAGTTGTCATGGAAGGTGGTATCCTTTTTGTTAATTCAACAAAGGATGCATACAAAACAGTTATGACAGGTTATGAAGACGGAAAGCTTCTTAGGATGAAGGGAACAGTCATTCCTAGGTCACAGGAACATTTGAAGGAATTTGCAGGTTTAGTTGAAACTGATGTTTCACCTATCCGCTTGTGGCACATTCGTTTTGGGCACTTGAATGTTGATAGTCTTGTACAGCTTCAAAAACAAGGAATGGTAAAGGGGTTGCCTACTTTTCGGAAGGAAAATGCAAAGTGTGAAGCTTGCATTTATGGCAAACAGAGAAGGATAGCTTTTTCAAAAAGCACTTGGAGAGCAACAAGGAGATTACAGCTTATTCATAGTGATGTTTGTGGTCCTTTGGAAACTTCACTTGGTGGTTGTAAATATTTTTTGTTGTTTATTGATGATTTTAGCAGAATGGTTTGGGTGTATTTTTTGAAGGAAAAATCAGAAGTGTTTGAAAAGTTTCAGTCATTTCAAAATTTGGTTGAAACAGCAACAAAGGAAAAGATTGCTACTTTGAGAACTGATAATGGTGGTGAGTTTACATCAAATCATTTTTTGACTTATTGTCGGGAAAAAGGGATTAAAAGACAGTTGACAAATTTTTATACTCCACAGCAAAATGGAGTATCTGAAAGGATGAATCAGACTTTATTGGGCATGGCTAGAGCAATGTTATTTTTCAAAGGGTTGAAATCATGTTATTGGGCAGAAGCAGTTCATACAGCAGTTTATTTGAGGAATAGATCTCCTTCATCATCACTTGATGGAATAAGTCCTTTTGAGGCTTGGTATGGATTCAAACCTATGGTCAAACATTTGAGAGTTTTTGGTTCAGTTTGTTATGCACTTGTCCCAAAAGAAAAACGAAAGAAGTTAGAATCTAGAAGTGTTAAGTGCATACTGATTGGTTATTCTCATGAAAAAAAGGGGTATAGGCTTCTGTCAGATGGAAAGTTTATTGTCAGCAGGGATGTGATTTTTGATGAAACTGAAAGTTTAAGTGTAGAAGAGGTTGATAAACAACTTAGTCACTTAGAGGAAAAAGTAACTAAGGAACAATTAAGGATGCAACACTTAAATAAGACAAGGAATGAACAATGGTTTGATCTCACTTCAGAAGTACAGGATGATGAACAGGTTGAAGATACTTTGAATTCTTCACAAGTTAACTTGGATGATTCAAATCAAGTTAACATTGAAAAGAAGCAACCAAAATGGGCAACTAAGTTACTTCAGGATGTTAAGTATGATGAAAAAGGCAAAACAGGTACACGGAGTTCTCATACAGGTTCAGAAAATTTTGCTCTTTCAGTTGTTGAACCAACTACTTTTAATGAAGCAGTTGAGTATGATGAATGGAAAATGGCCATGCAAAGTGAGTATGATGCAGTAATGAAGAATCAAACTTGGAAAATAGTTGATTGTCCACATGATGTTAAACCCATTGGTTGTAAGTGGGTTTACAGAATTAAGTACAAAGCAAATGGAGATATTGATAAATATAAGGCAAGATTGGTGGCAAAGGGTTTTGCTCAGAAAGAAGGGATTGATTATGAAGAAACTTTTGCTCCAACAGCGAAATGGAATACTATCAGGATTGTGCTAGCTTTAGCTGCACAAAATGGATGGAAAGTGCATCAAATGGATGTAAAAAGTGCATTTTTAAACGGTGATCTACAAGAGGATGTTTATATGACTCAACCTCCTGGTTTTGAGGTTCCAGGGAAAGAAAATCAAGTTTGTAAACTAGTTAAGGCATTGTATGGATTGAAACAGGCTCCCAGAGCTTGGTATGCAAAAATGGATGCCTACCTACAGAAAGTTGGTTTTCTTCGTAGTGAGTCAGATGATACGTTGTATGTTCGAATCCAGGAAAACAACTTAGTCATCTTGGTTATGTATGTTGATGATTTGCTCATAACAGGTAACAATAATGATCATATATTTCAGGTTAAGAAAGAACTTCAAACAGGTTTTGAAATGACAGACTTGGGTTTACTTCATTACTATCTTGGAGTTGAAGTAAAGCAGCAGGAAGGAAGTATATTTATTTCTCAAGCTAAGTACATATCTGGTTTATTGAAGAAGTTTGGAATGGAGGAATGTAAACCAGCAATTACTCCCATGGAGCAAAATTTAAAACTTTCTAAGTTTGAAGGGGGGGAACTTGTAAATTGTACTGGATATAGACAGTTAATTGGATGTTTGATTTACTTGATGAATACTCGTCCTGATCTATCTTATGCAGTTAGCATACTTTCCAGATATATGCAGGAACCTAGAGAAAGTCATTGGAATGCAGCAAAAAGGGTGTTAAGGTATCTTCAAGGAACAAAGGATTTTGGACTTGAGTTTAAAAGAAACAAAAATTTCAAACTTGTTGGCTATTCAGATGCGGATTTTGCTAGAGATGTTGATGACAGGGCATCTACTTCAGGTTACTTAATGAATATGGGATCAGCTGCAGTGGCATGGAGTTGTAAAAAGCAGGATACAATTGCAAATTCTACAGCAGAAGCAGAATATATTTCAGCTTGGGAAGCTGCTTGTGAGATAGTTTGGTTAAGAAGGATTTTGCAAGATCTCAAAGTTGATCAGAAAGAAGCAACTTCATTATTTATTGATAATCAGTCAGCAATCAAGTTAGCCAAAAATCCTGTTTTTCATTCAAAAACTAAGCATGTGGATACTAAGTATCATTACATTCGGGCTCTCGTCGTCAAACAAATCATCAAGCCAAAGTATTGTCCATCAGAAGATCAAACTGCAGATATTTTTACAAAATCTCTTGGAAGGGTCAAATTTGATAAGTTTAGAAATGAACTTGGTATTTGTTCAAAAGAATTTTTGGATCAAAGGGGGGATTGTTAGGAATTATGATCCAAAAATGTAGTAAATAGAAGTTTAGTTTAATAAATGTAAAAGGGCATCTACACACTCACGTGATTATGTGAGGTGTCCCTTAGTTAGTTTTGGTAACGGTAAATTAGTTGTTACTCTTTGGATATTTAAATCCATCGAGTTTTCTATGTGAGGTAATCTTTCGGGATTTAGCCCTCACATCTCTGTGATGTAATTTTCCTTCTTCATTAATAAAGTTATGTGTCTGAGGACACTTTGTCAATCCTCAATCGGCACATGCGTCAGCTTCGCTCTCGCTCTATCACAGAGGTCTTAATTCAGTGGCACGGCATGCAACTAGAGGATGCTACATGGGAACCACTCCTTCAGATTCAACAACAATTTCCACATCAAAATCTTTGAGGACAAAGCTTTTTTTAAGGGGGAGGGGATGTTAGGAACCCATGTCTTTACTTTGTTAGTATGTTGTTGTTGGACGCATATGCTTTGTAAGTCGTCCCGTAGTATTTGTTGATCAATAGTTTGTGTTATTGTTGCTGGCGCATATGCTTTGTAAGTCGCCCGTAGTATTGTTGATCCATAGTTTGTAGTGGCCGATCGTTTTGACCCATAGTATTGGCGCCTAGACTTAGTATATAAGTGTGTGTTGAGACCTTTGAAGACACGGTGAAGTTATTTGTATTGAGCTTGCTCATAGGAGGTTGCCCCCTCGAAGTGGCCTATGATCAATATAAAAGTGATTCTGAGTTCTGTCATTTCTGCTATTTCGCATATTCGTATTAATTAATTGTTGCAGGTGCATCACATCTACTTTCTCTAATCATAAACCCATTATTTGGATTCTACAAAACCTTTTATACTTAACCCTCTTTGTTTGCATGGGGTAGAGGTTATGGATTTAATTAAAAGTATATGGTGGTAGATGTCAAGGGATCCCCTACTTATGTGTGGGAATCAAAGCTAAAAATGGTCAAATTTGCATTAGAATTGGGCAAGGAACTCATACAAATCCCCAAAGATTGAAAAGGAGGAGTTAGATAAACAAATTGAAGGGCTTTAGAGTGTAATGGAAATCCAAAAAGTCACAAAAGACCATCTTTTGGAAAAACAAAACTAAATGTCAAGGGGCATCAACTAAATAGAAAGAAGGAAGAGATGTGGAGGCTTAAATCAAGAAGCCTCTGGCTGTAAGCAAGGGATCAAAATACAATGTTCTTCCATACGCAAGCAAAAGGGAGAGAACACAAAATTTGTGTTAAATAAATAATGAACTCCTAGGGGAAGCAAATAACAACTTGTGAGAGCATCAAAAAGCAATCCCATGAGTATTTTAAACTTCTTTATACAAAAAAGGTCCTATTGATATGACAACACATGTTGAAATGCTTAAAAACATTCCATGTCTCAGTGAGGAAAATAGATCCTTAGAAAAAATAGAATAATATGAAGTTGTGGATGTCATTTGGAACTTAAACACTGACAAGGCCTAGGACTTGGATTCGTTTTCAATCCACTTCTTCAAGTCCTATTGGTTTATCATTAAAAAAATACCTTTGTTGAATGCTTAATTGGACTTGGAGACTAGATAAAATTGGAGGAGCAACTAATTATTCCTTCTTGGAATTAATTCCAAATGAGAATTGACCCACATCATTTTCCAAATTCCGACAGAAATCTCTATGCAACTAAACTTACAAGATTTAGTAGTGAGAAGGAGTTGCATTAGTCAATTTGAAACTCGACGCTTCGATCCCTACTCTGGGATCATCATCAAGCCTCTCATTAGTAAAATAATCTCAACAAATAAAGTAGGGTTTATAGAAAAAAAGGAAATCGCTAATAATAATATTATCTTATTTCAAGAAGCCATCCATTCCAATCAATCACGTGGGGACAAAGCCATGGTTATCAAAATCAATATTGCAAATGTTTTTTAACGAAACAAGGCATGGATTTTTTTGCTATGTTATGACAAAGATGGGTTTTTCAGAAGGCTAAAATGTATAAAAGACTAGATTGGAAATCTGTAGATCTCCTTTAGTCAATAATGGGCCAACCAAATTCTTCAAATGTTCCAAAGGAATCTGGCAAGGTTGTATCATCATTATTGAGTCCTTAAGTCAGAAGTTATAGTATGAACGAATAAAGGGAGAATTTGATGGTATGCAAATAGAAAGGGGTGTAAGACCAATTAGCCATGTACAATTTGCAGATGATACCCTATTGTTAGAAGGAGCCTCCATAGCTATAGCTCAAATATTTAGAAAATTTTGGATCATTTCATAGATTCAGAGGGGTAGATCACAATGGGATAAGTCAGATGTATGGATGTAACCTTTCAGTTGCCCTAATCCAAAGAATATCTCACGTCACCATATTTCATGGCAACATAAATTGGTCTCCCTTTAAGTATTTGGCAATTCCCATTGCTAAGAAAAATCCCAAAGCAATTGATTGGGATCCTATCCTTCTCAAACTTAAATTGCAAATTCAAGTGTGGGGGCATCTTGGCTCAACCCCGCTGGTAAGATTATTCTTGTTAAATTTGTGTTATCCTCCTTGACTATTTTTCAATGTTCATATATGTTGGCACCTCTTTATTTAATGAATAAATAAGCAAATAATTATGAAGATTTATCTGGTGGGGACGTAAATCCAATTCCAAAAAGTTCCATTTAGTTAAATGGGAAATAGTTCAAGCTAACCAAGAAAAAGGAGGATTGGAAATAAGAGAGCCATAGTTGTTGAATTTGACCTTGGGAGCAAAAATATTATGGAGACTAATCTCCGAAGATCAAGAATGGTGAAAGATAGCAATCAAGAAAAAATATTTCAAACTTTCCAGGAATTGGTTCCTTAACCAAGATCTTAAGGAGATAAAAGGCTCAAGCATTTGGAGCTTATATAAAGCCTTAGAAAGTCTCATAAGAAATGAGCTTACTTGGCTCACGAGAAATGGAAAGAAATTCAAATTTTGAGAGGATGGTATAATGGGATGATCTCCCCTTGCTTTAAGAGCATACCTACAGGACATAGGGCAATGGGTATAAATATATGTTTGGCATTTTGAATTAAAACTCAACTAGCAAATGTACAGGTTGGAAATCCATCAATCTTCTTGAGCAATTCTTCAAACTCAAGAAACTTCTACGGGGCACAACACCAATCTATGAGATTATGAGATTAGAGAGGATGGGGACCCAAATTGGGTAAATATTCAACGAAAGAGGGCTACAAATTTTTATTGGAAAAAATGTTGTCCCCAACTTCCATGATGTGGAAGAATATATGGCAACTTGATGGTCTTTCTCAAGTGAATGTGTTCTATTCAACATTAGCACATACTCTCTTCTTTGAGTGCTCATACTCTCAACAAGCTGGGAAAACATCTATTGCTAGCTTGGGCAATGAATTTCGGCACCCAACTTCGTGGAGTGAAATTTTGATTCATAGTAAATCCTTCTACCCTAGAACTTTGCACAAGAAACAAGTTTATAGTCGAGTATGGAAAGCCCTACCTAAATAGATATGTTGGAAGATTTGGTTGTCCAGGATCAAACCAATCTTCAGAAGGGAATTCCAAGCACCAAGGAAAATAGCTCAATTGCAAATATTTGATGATAGAAGCCTTCTCTCATCGATCTATAAGCCATCTGAATTCTAGAAAAGAGAAGATCTTGGTCATAGATCTTCTTCAAGATAGCCCCCTTCATTCCAAAAGTATTTACAAAAACACCTATTCCAGGACAACAGTGGAAGATCAAATTGGAAAATGAATAATTCTAGAGCTAGTTAAGGACACTAAAGCAATTTATAATCTTCTTTGATGGAGCTTCAAAAGGGAGCCCAAGGGTGGTAGGTGTGGGAGGGTCATCCTTGACCCTAGAGGAAATGAAGAAGTTAAGTTTGCAAGGGGACTTGGGAGATTGACGAATAACCAAACAAAGATTCATGCCCTTCATCTTGGCCTCTAGCTCTTAATTTCCAGAAACCAAGACCACTATCATTATCAGAGATTCCTCTTTAATTATAGGACTAAACAAAAAAAGCATCAAAATGACAATATAATTCTTGGGTAAATAAAATGAGAATCCAAATTAGGGGAATTTTGAGGTCTAGAATGGGCTTCCTAAGGGATATAATAAAATATTATGAGTTAGACATTTTGTGAGAGAGATGTATTCACAACTCACCTCTTACACTATAATCAATGTAACTATGGTTAAGTTTAATTAAAAAGATGTTTAAAATAAAAATCAATAAAAAAACTTCTTTGATGTGACTAAAAGTAGGAGTACTTTTGAATACATAAATTGCTTTTGAATATAATATGATGAATGTACTTATAAATTAATGTATTCATAAAATAAAATAAAGTATATTAGTTTTGAATTTTGGAATTAACTTATTCAATATTTAAAATATGTTTACTTAAGCTTCCAAGTCCAAGACCGAAGTAGTCAAGGTTGGAGGTTCAAATCTTTGAGTCCTTCAGGGTTAGGCTCCTAAACCTGGAGCCAACAAAGTGAGGCCCCTTCGGTTGGGCCTCCTGAGAATTATTACCATGGATGTAGCGAGCCCTCCATCTTCCGGTGTTGTGAACCACATGAAAAAAAATATATATATGTTTATAAAATCATGTATGGAGTAGTATGTATATCTCCACCTCAACGTATTAAATTCCCCACAAGAATAACCAAACACAGATTCATGCCCTCCATCTTGGCCTCTCCCTCTTAATTTCCAGAAACCAAGACCGCTATTGATTTCCAAAAACCAAGACCGCTATCATTATCAGAGATTCCTCTTTAATTATAGGACTAAACAAAAAAAGCATCAAAATGACAATATAATTCTTGGGTAAATAAAATGAAAATCCAAATTAGGGGAATTTTGAGGTCTAGAATGGGCTTCCTAAGAGATATAAAAAAATATTATGAGTTAGACATTTTGTGAGAGAGATGTATTCACAACTCACCTCTTACACTATAATCAATATAACTATGGTTAAGTTTAATTAAAAAGATGTTTAAAATAAAAATCAATAAAAAAACTTCTTTGATGTGACTAAAAGTAGGAGTACTTTTGAATACATAAATTGCTTTTGAATATAATATGATGAATGTACTTATAAATTAATGTATTCATAAAATAAAATAAAGTATATTAGTTTTGAATTTTGGAATTAACTTATTCAATATTTAAAATATGTTTATTTAAGCTTCTAAGTCCAAGACCGAAGTAGTCAAGGTTGGAGGTTCAAATCTTTGGGTCTTCCAGGGTTAGGCTCCTGAACCTGGAGCCGACAGAGTGAGGCCCCTTCGGGTAGGTCTCCTGAGAATTATTACCGTGGATGTAGCGAACCCTCCATCTTTCGGTGCTGTGAATCACATGAAAAAAAATATATATATGTTTATAAAATCATGTATGAAGTAGTATGTATATCTCCACCTCAACATATTAAATTCCCCACAAGTCAATGAATAAAATTATGTCCTTTTAATATTAAAAATGAATATTTATAATATATTATATATGGGTTTTTAGTTGGATAGTGCCTATTTCAATATATAAAATTTAAAATTATATATTATATATTGAAACATACTTTCCTAATTTTGATTTTGAATAGAGATTTCAAATTTTTGGTATTCATATTTTATTATTTAAAAATATATATTGTATATTGAAAAGTAATTACATAGTTTTGATTGATTTTGAACAAAGCATGTATTTGTAATTTATTTTATATTGAAATATAAATAATATTTTTCTTTGTAAGTATTTTGACAATGCTTTAGTACATTTATATTATATTTAAAAGTAATCTATGAGTACTCTTTTCATTTTGAGTACTTTACTTACAACATTGCTAGGTTAACTATGGGTTTCCATTCATCCCTTAGAATTTGACTAATAAGCATATTTAATTCAACTAATGCCGCCACCACCGTTATGGATGATGGCATCCTCTAAAATGTGATTGGTTATTTTAAACTTGATTGTTGTCATCTAATGAGCATGCTTGATTCCTTGAAATTATTTCAATTGCTCCACACTCATAGGAATAACAATAGTAGAGTGGATATGCTCACAAATCAAGCTACAAGGTAATATTGATCTAAAGGACAACTAGTGGAAATGGGGAAGCCCCAAAATTGTTTTTATTACCATAAGACCTCATGAGCCAAGCCACTAACCAAGGTATGATATCCACATTACCACTACATGGAAAGCAAATCACATGCATGGATAGGTGTACAAGGACAACACTAAACAGAGGCATAAATGTTAATGCCTCGCATGTAGGCTCTTACCCAAAGCCATATCCACCTCTAATGGTGGATTCAATCTTAAACTCTGCATTGAATATCACACGGCTAGCATCTGAGATATGATTTTCTTTGTTGTTGTTATGGAATGTGGGAATGAGATGATTTTGGAGGAAATTGGGATCAAACAAGGGCCTAAATTGAAGCATAACGGCTGCAATGGAAATCTCATGGGTAAGTATTCCCTTCCTAGGACCTTGTAGTTCATAATCATTGAAAAAGCATTGGAATTGGGGGAAAACCTCGCTCGCCAAGTCCTAGGTTGCATTCAGGTTAATCTGCATTTGAATCATGTTTGGGGTCTCAACGTGAGTATCTCCTAGAATTTACAACAAACCTGCTTTATGCTTAGAGCCTTGCTTGTTTTTTCAACATATCTCAGCCCATCAAAATAGCTAATGACAGTATTCATGGAATCAAGAAGATCCTTAGACAAATTATTTATAAAGTTGAGGGCATGAAACAAGCCATAGAATACTTTAGTATTCATATGGAAAAGCAAGAAACGAAGCAAGGCAATATGGAAACTAAGTGGCAAGAATTGAAGATTAATAATGATAAACTTGCTTAAGGCTTAGGAATGCACTACAGTATCACACTAGGCTTTGGTAGAGGTTCACAATCAGTTACAAGTTTTCCTAGTGTTTCAATCACCTCAATGAAGGGGCATTTTATCAATGAAGACATCGTTCAACAAACTTTTTATGAGCACAACAGGAATCAAGAGGACCAGGGACAAATCAAAGAAGAGCAGCAAATGGAAGAAGCCCATAGCAACAATAATCTTGGTTCTTATACTCCTATATGCAATTTACTTGTCCTTTTTACTATGCCTATATGTAAAGTAGTATAGATGAAATGAATAGGGTAGTCCCTGCAAGAAAACAAAAGCTTCATGGACAGTTAGCATTTTTGTTGAAAAGCTCTGCAGGAGAATATTGCAATAATTTTGAATTTTTTGTACTCTTTACATTGGTTGGTTCACCATTAGCCTTTTTATAAATATATAACTACCCACTCTTGTGTAAAAATAACACATTGCAAAGCCAACAAAGAAGGGGCACAATAAAGTGGACAAGGCAAGGCACATGGTTGAGGCATTTTGGCATTTGAAACACAAATGGGGCCAAGTTATAAACAAACTAAACTTGAACAAGAAACGCGGTAGCATAACATTGTTAACAAAGGTATGCAAGGAAAGAACTACAAAGGCGGCAGCGTAACATTGTTAACAAAGGTATGCAAGGAAAGAACTACAAAGGCCTTCACGCAAAGGTGAAGACGTTGAACCAAACACCAACTATGATTCCATCTAAAAGGAACAATTCAAATGAAACCCAAAAGCTAGAATTGAAAGCAAACACCCAAAATTCCAATATAATAACCCAAGTAAACATTGCAGCAAAGATATCCATTCAAAGTGTGAGGAAACTAAAATAAATAAGCAATTTCACGAATAACAACATTTACCAAGAACATGCATACTTAGAACATAGAATAATGGTTGCAACCCAATTACCAACCCAAAAAAAAGTGAAAGAGAGAGAAGTGAAATAACCCCAACCTTGGTCTCTCGACAATTGAAATAACAAAGGGCAAGCTCCCAACTCCAACAACAAGAAGATAATCCTTAAATACCAGATCTACCAATGATTCCAACCACAACACTAGGGAAAAGCCACATGTCAATAATAATCAAGAAAAGCTCAATGGTGGAGGGCCAAAAACAAGACCAAGCAAGTGAAAATTTTAAAGAGTCAAAGAGTGAATTTTAAGTGACAAAAGAAAATAAGAGAGCACAAGAGAGTCAATGGGCAAGTAAAACATAACTATACCCTAAATATCATCAATGACTAGCCTATATCAAAGCAGGTGTGTACATGCACATAGAAGAATTGAAAACCCTAATTCACAAAATCACAACAAAACCCAATGACAACACATCAAATCCACACCCCAATTTTACCCACACAATTTCCAAAGTTCCAAATCCATCACCAATTCAATGCTCATCACAATGGGGTTACCAAATATTAAACTTCAACCATCAAGCGTTAGAGACATGCCACATGTGCCTAGGTGTTAGGCTACAACACTAATGATAGTGTGAAACAAAGGCATATGGCAAAGCAAGGATCAAACCAAAAGTATGCCACATGCACGAGGAGCCTCACAACAAAACAATATATTTATTACAATATATATTCTCATGAAATATTGATGTAGATATTTGGCAATGCTAGGATTCAGTTTTTAATGCATATTGGGCATGTTCTATTGGAGATGATTGTAATTTTAATTAGATAGTGGCAACAAAACTACATTGGTTGTTTCCATTTATTTATTTAGCATATGGTGAACATCCAAGTCTTGACATGTTCATTCATGCTACATGTTATACAATATTGTTCAATTGAGAGATGGATGTTCTATTAATTGTGGGTCCTTTGGTTTATCATTGCAACATGTAGCATGTTCATTCATGCTACATGTTATACAAATTGTTCAATTGAAAGATGGATGTTATATTAAGTGTGGGTCCTTTGTGTTTATCATTGCAACATGTAGCACTCATGCACATATTGCACATGATTCAATATATTGTCTTTAGTTTTCCAAGTAGTGTGCTTTATGGTTAAGTTGAGGATTGGGAGCCTACTTTTGTGATTTGGTTGCAAGGTCCTACTTTTATCACCTTGTTTAATTAAAAGCTTCCTTGATTCTTGCCTAGTTAGTTGTATGTGTTTTGGTGTGAGCCTCCTCGTGCATGTGGCATACTTATCTTGGTTTCATCCTTGCTTTGCCATACACCTTCTTTGTTTCACACCATCATTGGTGTTGTAGCCTAACACATAGGCATCGGTGGCATGTCTCTAAGGCTTGATGATTGAAATTTAATATTTATCTGGCATTGGTGTTGGACCTTGGTATGGTGGCATATGATAGGTTTGAGATTAATCTATGTAGCAATTGGTAACCCCATTGTCATGAGCATTCAATTGGTGACAATATATGTTAATCATGGGCATTATGTGCATCAACGCTACAATTTGCAATGATAAACATAAAGGACACACAATTAATATAAATCCATCTATCAATTGAACAATGTTGCATAACATGTAGCATGAAATGAACATGTCAAAACTTGGATGTTCACCATATGATAAACAAATAAATGGAAACAACCAATATTGTTTTGTTGGCAATATCTAATGAAAAATACAATAATCTCCGGTTGAACATGTCCAATACATTAAAAACTGAATCTATTATATATTCTCACCCATATTACATAACAAATAAACCACCACCTCGAACCCTTTATGGTTGTTGGCCATGTGTTGTACTCTTTGGAGGCACCTAGAGCAAGGGGATTCAAGGGGGTTGATTAGACCCTAGCTAAGGGAGCATGCAGCTAAGGGAGCATGCAGCTAAGGAGGCGTGAGGGGCTATCAAGCCCCCTATCGACAGTAACAGCTACAAAAGAAATTTTTGGATTTGTTTTTTGTTTTTGTATGTCTTTGAGTTATTTCCGGCCACAATTTTGCAAGTCATTGTAAACTAATTTCAAATAAGGAATTAAGGTTGTAACATAATCCAATGTAATGGATTATGGTTTCTAATGTTATAATATTGTATTGTAAACAAAAAAGATAATACAATGAGATTGAGTGGAAAACCTCTCAAGAATGAGCAGCTCAAGTTGTAAAGATGAGAAGTTGTAATTAGTTGTAAATGGAAGGTCACATGTTCGAATCCCCCCAATCTTACCCGTACACCATGGTTCGGGCCCTATGGATGCACCTAGAGGTATAGTGGTAGCAAGATTGGATCCATGGACCCCTTGTCACACGAGTACCAACCCAACTCCAGTGGTTGATACCCAAAACAAAAAAACTCTCGAAAATGTTGGTTTTCCCAATTTTGGGTTTCCAAGATAAATATCTATATAATGTGTGAATGGAGGCAATGCTCTATTTTGTATCAATTTTTGTGAGAAAATTTTGGATCAGTTTTTGCTTTGTTTTATGTTGTTTTGGGCCCATGGCTATGTGGCTCATTATAAATTAATTCCAATTAAAGAATTAAGGTTGTAATATAATCTGGGTCAATGGATTAGAGCTTTGGATGCTATAATATTGTATTGTAAATCGAAAAAATAATACAATGGGATAGACTGTAGAAACTCTCAAGAATGTTGGTTTCCCGATTCTGGGTTTCCAAGGTAAATATCTATGTAATTTGAATGTGAACCATTATTAATTTGTGTGTTTTAGATTATGTTTGGTTTCATTTTTCTTGCACAAGTTTATCAAAACTCTTCAATGGCAACATAGTGTTGCATAACATGTCGTGGTGTTATTGCCAATCATACAAACACTCGTACCTCCCAGCGACTAGGTGGTGGACCCCTTTTTCAGTTTTCAGCCCGAGTCAGTGAGCAACGAGAGATCAAATGCATAGACAACACAATAACAATAAGTTCAGGAGAGGTGACGCTACATTAGCATGGCTTATGTCAAAAAAAAATAGGTTAGAAGTACCTAGACATTTGTGATTCAATATCATTGACTGAAAATGAACTCAAAATGACCTAAAGTGTCATTCCATTTTTGTTATGAGTACTAATAGGACTAAATTATGACAGACCTCTGGACGAGAATTCAGTGATTCTGACCAACAGCCAAAACAACTAACGTGTGAATCCTTGAAACAATCAAAGGAGTGCCTTTCCAGATCTATATGTTCTTAAGAGAATACATTGAATGAAGAGCTAAACATACAATTACAACTAAACAATCATTGAGAAGCACTGAAAATGCAGGTACCACTGAGCAATCATCGAGATTATAGGTTTGTGTTGTGACTTCTAAATGGGGAAATACGATATGGGATAGTTTAATTTGAAAATAAACATATCATGCGCAGTTATTTTCGCCAAAGAATTACAATATTACTATCAAATGTATTTTAACACTATTCTCCCTTAACATCACATTTTAACGTAAATTTCATTCTTTAACCCTCATGTACTGCACCATGGAAAGTGCCTGACAGTGACTTTCTTTTAAGAGGATCCTTGCACAGGAGTACCAGATTTATATACATGCAGAATGTCCACTAAGATCAACTAATGAAAACATAAAAATTAAAATATTCAAAACATGTCTACTGTGTATGTCAAATTGCAACTTTGTGTGCATAAGAATATCGTACTCAATAAACTCAACATAACAGCAACAGGAACATAGATTCCAGATTATGTAGATTAATAAGTCTTAAAGATAATAAAATTCTCGTCCAGTAACCTGTACCCTCCAAAATGCGACATCCTGTGGGATGATTTATTGTCTATTCTCTACTCACAAGACATGCCCACCTTGCAAATATTTTTGCCTCTGCGAGTTGATGCTTTCATCATCTATCGTCTGTGATAGCATAGGTTCAAAAACGTTTATTTTTCAACCATTTTAATCATATTTTATAATATATATTACTATCACTCCCAACCTGCCGTTTCCTGCAATTTGGGTGAAGCTTCTATCTGTACCAGCTACTTGTACCCATGTTCAAGAAACTTGTGTAACATAAGTCACTACAGACTCTGCTAGAAAGAATGGCCAAGGTTAATCTATTACACATGGAAACAAAAACACTTATTTGTCTTGTGGGAATAATCCTTGAGGAATCAAACTTCGATATTAAGAATTTATAATTTAGCTAACAATGTTTGAAACATGATACTTCCAGAAATTTGGGGTGAACATCAAAATACATTTTATGCGTGAAAACAGGTGAATATCTTTAGTGCACATTTTCAAGATTTCGGAATGTTAATTGAAAACTTTGTCACATAGCCAATGGCAAATACTAACCCTCAAGTTTTCCATACTCAAAAGCGACTATCCATAAGCAGTATAGTTCTTGAGGGATCAATCTTAGAAATGAAGAATTTATAATTTAAATACCAATGTTTGAAACTAAATACTTTTAGAAATTTGGGGTGAACATCAAAATACTTGATATTTTATGCATAAAGAATGGTGAATATTTCTAGTGCGCATCTTCAAGATTTAAGAATGTTTATCCCAAACTTTGTCAATGTATAGCCAACGGCAAAAACTAACCCTCAAGTTTTCCATACTTAAAAGTGATTCCAGCTAAAAGTACCTAAATATCAGCAGTATAGTTGGCAGTGTTAATAAGAAGATTTTAGTTGGGTGTTTAAATTCAATTTAGTATGAAATGTGCAAAATAGCGCCTAGATATCAAGGAAGATTTTTATGTCTGCCTTTAAGATATGTCAGGACCAAATCTAAAGGCCAATTTTAAATATTCATGCATAAAGTCTCTTAGGAAATTAAAAGTACCCCTACAGACCAACACCAAAAAGATAACCAGGGAAGAAAAGTTGCTTGCACTTGAGCAGGAAAAGCATTCCAATACCTAGAACAAAGGACTCAGATTAATATATTGTAATTCAAGGCACTAATTATAAGCATTATATTTGGGAATGTGTGAGTTTTTTCAGGTATAAGATTGTCATTCAAAGCAAAGTAAATGGCAAAGCTGACCATTTAAGCAATGACATAAAAATAAAACCTGCTACTTGGAATCATTCTCCAGCCAGATATTGGTGCCTCTGTTATCTGCCAAGGCCAAATTCAACATGAGTTTCTGGTACCCCACTTAGAGGGCCCTGCATAAAAACTTTTGTAATAATACTGCATGCACTCTGATGAAGGAACGGATACTATTTTACTTGAAAGGACTGACTAAGATTATGCTACCTGAAATAATAATAATGGTACTATTTTGTCATTCAACCTCAGAGAACCAAGCATAGATGATAAGCCAGAGGTCTAAAATATAAAATCTCAGACAATAACATAGGGTGCAGATATAAAACTTTAATCACATTTCAAATGGCTCCAACATGTCACAATCAAATCAAACCATTCAAAATTTGAATCAAGGGAATTTATATATATGGACGCTATGCTGAATATTATGCTCACAATTCTATTTACCATTTGCCATGCCAACAGCATCCCTCTTCCAAGCAGCCGATTAATCCAATGTTTCCAGAATGAGCACATGGATAATGACAGCATAAATACATTTTGTCAGCTGCCCTAGAGAGTAAAGTTTCTGTTGCAGACACGAGCCTAAATAAATTGTATCAGTACAAAATTGCAACTAGAAAAATATAATCTATATGGTTCTATACAAATTCAAATTTATATACTGACAGCACAGAAAATTGTGCCATGTTTTTAATGATTGCCAACTACACTGACACTGTGCTATGGCAAAAATTTACATTTCAAGAATCATATATCCTCACTGAGTTCCGTACATTCTGTCTGCATACAGGACATTTTGGATTGGAGTCACGCTCCACTAGCTGAGCGCACCTTGAACAGCAAACATGATGCCCACAAGGAATAAAAGCAGATCTTCTCCGTCTCATCAGACAAACAACACATAATTCCCCATCTGGCACATTCCCAGATTCATCCTCAGCTGCATTTGACACAGGTGGATCATCTCTTGCTTGCTGAGCCTGCCTCTGGCGTCTCCACTCTTTCCATCTATGCCAATTCCTGAAGAAGACAGAAAAAAACTATCTTTTGACACAATATCTTTATGCAAATTTCATTTAGTTAAATTTTGGAATCATTTTTAACTGAAATAATGGCAACAGTCTATGGAACATGATCTGGAACATTATTTTCATGTTTTGTCAATAACTAATCAGATTGTGCAGGCCTGTAGGAAGGTCCAAATCCTAGAACTACATATCAAATAAAGGGATACCCATGGACACTAATCAGTAAACCAAGAATAAAGTATCTGCATACTGCTGGGTTATTAAGACATGTTTCTTCAACCAACTATGACATGTAAGTTTCGTTGAAGAGAGAGCAGCTTTGTGAGTATCCAGACAGAACTAATATCATGAATGCCAAGGATGACTTTTTTATAGGTATGAGTCGTATGACTGCACATTCATGTAATAGAATCTGTATAAGAGAACCTAGAACAACCATCTGAGTTTCATCCACATTTATTTGGTTCAAGGGTCTCTTACCCATTTTGCAAGAGTTGGCCAAATGACAGTGGTTTCAAACTTTGAGGCCCTGGAAGTATCACAATTGATTTGAATTGGTCAAGTTCCCATGCTTATAAGTTTATAATATTTAGCATGCATTGATTATAATGTTTTTGATTCAAGTGTCCTTGTTGTTACTATCTCTGATACTTCAGGCTAAGGACCATACTAAGGCATCCTAGTATTCACTTTGTTTATGATGGGAGATCACTCTCCATAAATATCTACCCTGCAAAAATCATGGTGCTTTATCAAATCATCCATGTACTCGGGTTCAATAATTAAATGCACTGTCCTATTTCAGCCAAAACTAGCATCTGCTGATTATGCACGAATGGTCCCTTGCATACAACATTGAAAAGAATCTTAATCCTTAGCAGGTTTCAGGTATGCACCAGAAGTGGTCAGTGGAATCTCAACTGTATAATTCAACACATTCAAGATAAGAACTCAATTAAGTTGAAATATCAGCACAACCCACCAGAAAATACATACTGTTTCAAAGATATTGTTTTAGTACAAAGATCAAAAACCAGCAGACTGCACTCCACAATTGCTTTTTCTTCTGTGCATTATTTAGCATCTAGGAGACTAAATGAATTACTTAAATTGCTTTCGACTTTTCATTTTGCAAACATCACACATTTTGTAAAGCATATCTCATTAGTGTTTGAGGAAAGAACATTCAATTTCAAAATTTGTTGTAGCGTGTACCATAATGAAAAAAAACTTGGAACTGATTCTAGGCCAGCTACAACAAAATGTCCCAACTGATATACCTGACAGCTGCGTAACTTAGAACCACAACTGCTGCAGTGCTAAGGACAATGCCACTCCAAAATAGAACTGTTTTTCCAATGGTTATATCTTCTACCAGTTGATCTTTCGTAAGGTCGGACCTGGACAAAGACAGACAATTATAGCCTGACCCAAAAAAACAACTGATGGGCCAACAAAGCATTGCTGATCATCCTATAACATAACACAGCCAGCTTCATCACAGAGAACATGGTAATTACAATCTCAGGCATTCCTTTAAGGACAAGCAAGATTTAAGGACCTAGTGATATTAAAATAACTTATTCTAGAATAAAAGCCATTCAATCCTGGCACTCAAAATTTCAAATACTCACAGGAAATATGGTAGCCACTTGCATGACTTAATAGCAGGATGTCCATCATGTGATAAATATAATTGGCCAGTTGCAGTGATCTCTTTGCCAGGTGGTAAGATCTTTTCTTCGTCTAACAGGCCAACCTTGACTCAACATAGTGTTCAAAATAGTCAGAAGCCATGGAAAAGGAAAAGGAAATAGAAGAATAAGTTTTTACCAGTGGGTGAATTTACTTGACTACCCACCAAATATAAGTTGCAGGATTCCCAAAAAATATGCTTGGTAATTTCAGTAACAAAAAAATACCAGGTGAATCTTAATGTTCCACAAAAACAACATACCGGATAACCACGGCCAAAAATGGCTTGAAAAACTGTATATGGAGATGCTTGGACTGGGTGCAAATGATGATAAACTGTTATAAGTGGCAATTTGTGCCTTGACTCGTCCAAGTTAATGTGCACAAAGTTAAGATTCTGCAGCCTGTCATTTTCTATTAAAACAAAAGGGACCTGTAACAAAACAACATAAGTTACTGTACAGTGTATGGTTTCTCTTAAGATTCTTTCCATCATAAAAGAGCAAGGATGCATTCTAATGTTCCACTTTTAAACCACAATACAAGTAGACAAACAAAAGGACAAAATCATGAACCCACATAATAATACTTTGTTCTTTTCTGTCAAAAATAGAAAGAGTAATAACAATATAATTAAGCACATGTTATAAAATCCATCTAAATGAACATTTGGAACTGTGTTTAGCAGTTTGCAAAGCTCACCAATTATTCGGTATGTCAATCATAGAAGGACTAATCAGCTGAAAATATTGCATATTTTTTACAGTTCTCAAGTGAATTGGGTGATTTTTAACACACTTATGAAAAAAACTATAGCAGCAGCAGATTCCTCACTTCATTTTTCTTTTCCGGTTGCTGATTTTGTGTCAAGGGAGAACTCTGAATCAGCTTGTTCATGTTTTTTAAGTTTATATTTTAATTTAATTGAAAAGAAATGACATTTTGTGCACTTTTAATCACTCAGGTGATTTTCTGCTGAGTTATCCATAATCAACATTTTTGGACCCTTTCTGATCTCTTGCCAAGTCCAAGTTCTGCAAAACTAATGATTAGTACCTCTCTCCCTTGAATCAAACTTGACTGAATCGGGGATTGATGTAATAACTTGGGTGAAGTGAAAGAACAGTGACTACCACAAACATTTGATTATAAATCTCATCATTCCTGAAGAAAGGCAATGAACAAATGAGATAGTATATAAGAAAGAACATTGAAGGAAAAAAGAATGTAAACATTAAGGGTAGAGGATCCATTCACAGAAGCAGGTGCTGTTACACCTAAAATCTTACCACTAACAGATTTAGTGTATTCCCTGAAGTTCCCTTGGCTAAGTCATTTACCTGGAAGGGACATCATTGTGCTTATGCTGGGTTTTGAGAGGTCATCGCAGGCTGCACTCATGCAACCTGCGACGTCACACCTTGCTCCATTACAGGATGTGACGAAGTCAGTTAATGTGCAAAAATAGCTTCTTCGAGCTCAGTCTCGAAGATTGCTGACTTGGATCCCTATCCATAAACTGTTGGGGGAGCTGGCCTTCGGTTCCTAACCTCTTGGGAGGATCCCCTATCTCTCTCCTACCATACCTCAACCTATCCTATCCATACCCTATCCACTTAGTCCTATATAAGTGAAGCTCTACCCCTCTCCAAAGGGAGGAAGTCTATAGTGTCTACACGCTGGTGAAATTATCCTCAAGAGATCTCTATTCATCTGTTGGGAGACTCTTACTTCCTTGGGAGGATATGGCAAATGGCTTGGATGGAGAAGGGCTGCAGCGTTAAGCCTTGGTTGTAGTTCTATGTCTCTACCATGTATTTCCCTATTTACAGTAATACAAATGCTTTCCACCAATATTGTTGATGTGTAATGATATTGAGTAGTTCACTTGCTTAACTGTTTACTTAGATGTCTTATTGTATAGATGCCCTTTACTTGCTCGTGTTTGTTCTTGTGTCTTGACAGGTTTTGCAGCTGAGATCTGACGACCGTGGAACGTGGAGCAGCATTCAGGAGAAAGGATAGCGAAGTAAAAAGTAAGACATCTAGTACTTGATCCTTAAGTAGATCTAGGAAATCCATTTGTAGTCTATTCTATTTGTTCTAGACTCACATTGAACTAGGGAGATCCGGCTCGCGTCCGCTCGAGTGGATTGTCCGATAACAGGTGCTCCAAGGAGAAGATGAAGAGGAAGAGATTTTGCTTTCAACATTATCCTTATGAGAAGCCCTGAATGGCTGTTGCCTGTTGGTTAATGATCAGATTTCTTTGGATTTTGTTTCTTGTTTACATGAATAATGATGGTTTTGACAATTGTTTTTTATTAGAAGACATTAATGAGATCCAACAAAGAGAAGGACGAAGGAGCTTTTGAGGTGGCTCTGCTAAGGTTTACCTTAGGAGAGACTGGAAATGTGATTTTGGGAGATTGAGTGTACAGGCCATCTAATTGGCATTATGGCCACAATTTATAACTTTTAATGCTGTGATCTGGCCAGCACGGCCTAACTCAACTGTCATAAAGCTCGTGGGGGCAAAATGCCCACCTTACAGCTTGGCATTACTCTGCAAGCATTTTCTGCTGGAGATGCTGTCATGAAAGCAATGGTGTTAGAAAGGTCCTCACAAGTTTCTTCAGATACTGAAATCCCTCCAAATGTAATTGCTATTGACATTCATGTTAATGATTATGTTGTTTGTGATGGCCTTAAAAGGCCAAATCCTGTTAGGTTACTTTTTAGGTAGAGTTCCTCAAAGTCTATCATTCAAGCATGGGTAAGGAAAGCTTGGGAGCCCTACAAATGGATTGGTCAAAATATCCATGTGATTTTATGTAAGTAGTATCAAAGATTATCGGCTGATAAAGATACTCAATTCTATTGTCCCATCTAGGTTGGATTCCCCCCCACAATGCAATTTTGCGATTACCTTGGAAGCATTTCAACTCCCCTCAGGCAGTTTATTTGTTGTTGAGAATGGTGTAATCTTCGCATTTGGCTATAGTGAACTAATATTGTGTCATTAATGCATTTGGTTAAGCATTAATGTAATCTTTTATTATAATCCTTGGTTATGGTTAAGGCCGACCTAATCCACTTATATGTAAGCCTATAACCCCTCCTAGGGACGAGGTGTACCCCTACACATTCAAGAGTCATTTGTAAATCATTATCTTGTGATCTTCTTAACCATCCTTTAACCTACAATCATCATCCTTTTAGAGTGCTTTATGCCTAAGGGCACCATATACCATTGCGCCCTCTTGCTTTCTTGGTGTGATATTTATGCTTGATTATCTCTCTACAGCACTCTTATGGTGCCTTACTCTTAGGACACCTATGGTTCAGCTCTAGTTCACTTTCTCACATGTTATTAAGTGTTGTTTTCTCCTTTTTATTGCAGGTTTTAGGGTTTGTTTGTGGTTCCATTCGATCCTTGCTTTCTCTTGTGATCTCAACATGGAATCAAAGCAGGTGTGAGCCTCCCTTACCCATTTTCACTATTGGTTAGGGTTTCTTCTTGGCTATTGCAGCGATCAGATTTTGCAGCAGAAGTTGGGCACATAACTTTGGGTTGTTTAAGCCCAGTTATTTGTGTTATTTTTTAGATCTCTTGGACAAGATTTCAGCACCCAGCATTAAGGCCTACCTGCTGATTTATTTCAGCCATCTTTACTTGAGCGGATCTGCGGTTATGGGCTGGTGGGATCATTATTTTTTGTGACTACGGAACCATGGTTTTGTACCATCATTTTTATTTTCACAAACAGTCTAGAGATTTTTGGCTAATGGCATTACCCTAAACACGAGAGAACTAGCATTTCCAGATCTGATTTTTTCATTGGCTGATCAAAGTATGACTTCATCAGTTTTGCATTTTAGGTTTTTTGGATCAAGTACATGGACCCATATTCTGATATATTGTCTATATGATCCTTCTAGTACAAATGTTATCTTTTGTGAAGTTTTTATTCAAGATCCACTAGGATCATTTCCACTATTTCTTACTAAAGATTCTTCTATAAATGATTCTTAACAGATTACAATGGAACTTTCTCTATCACAATTTGATGTCTCTCCTATTATTGTACCTTATGCACAGACTGGACTACATTGTTGTTGAATCCGAAGGGTGCTTGTTACCTAAGTTGCGCGGAAGCGCTCTCCCCCCTCTCGCCCCCGCTCCGGAAGCTAGCTTCCGGCCGAAGCTAGGCGGAAGCTAAGCAGAAGCGCGCTTCGCTTTCGCTTCCGTGCGGAATCGATTTTGAGAAGCGCGCTTCGCTTCCGCTTCCGGGCGGAATCGATTTTGAGAAGCGCGCTTCGGGAAAAAAAAAATCGCTCCCTGCCACTGTGTGAGAGCGTTCAGGAATCGATCCGAAGCGTCGCTTCCGGATCGATTCCTCTTCGCTTCCGTTTCGCTTCCGACTCGCTTCCTTCATCGATTCTGGTTTTTAAAAAACGATTCGGTCGCTTCCCGAAATCGATTCTCAGCGCTTCCTCGGACGATTCGCCTAAACCCGCGATCTTTTGCTTGAGTTGGAGCTCGTGGGGTCCACGCTTGGGGTTTTGGAGGGGGGAATAGGGCTTTGAGGTATAAAGCCCTCCTCCACACTCCATTTTGTCACTTTCATTTGAGAAGAGAAGAGAAGAGAGGAGAGGAGAGGAGAAGAGAAGAGAAGAGGAGAAAGAGGAGAAGAGAAGAGGAGAAGGTGCCATTGGAGATTGAAGAAGGTTGGAATCTTGGATGCTTGGAGCCTTGGCAAGTTGGCACACTCACTACCATTGGAGTCTTGGACATCCAAATAGGTAGGCTCTAAACCCTTTCTTGTTGATTTGCTTTGTGTTTGAAGTTTGAACTTGAAGTTTTGATGCTTGAGACTTGAATTTTTTAAGCTTGAAATTTGACTAGAATCTAGAATGTCATTGTAAATGTTCCTCTCCTACTCTTTCCCATGCTTTCTCCATCATTTCTATTGCAGGGCAACAGGTTAAACTCTAGTTCCACTTCCAACTTCCAAGTCCAACAAACATGATGATGGGTTTATGGTTTCTTTTGTTGGTTCCATTTGTTGTTTTGATGATGTTCATTGAAAACCGGAGGAGGAATGAGGGAGAGGGAGATGATGAAGAAGTGGGTAGTGGCACATACCGTGGAGAGGAGGAGGGAGGGGAAGAGGAGGAGGAGGAGGAGGAGGGAAACCGAATGAAAACCAAGGAAAACACAACACCCTTATGGAAATATGTCACCAAGCAGGGAGGAAGCAAGGGGGGTGGAACCGCCAAATTTGGTTGCCCCCATTGTAAAAAGACTTACACGGGTTCATATACCCGTCTGAGAAGACATCTATGTGGGAACATGCCATGTGATGAAAACAAAACTGTAGGAGTTTGTGTTTGCAAAAGTGTGACATCAACACAAAGAGCCATGTATAAGAAGGAAGAATTTGAAGCACAAAACAAATCAAAAGCAAGGTTTGACCATGACCCCTCAATGAACTCACCGATAGCTAGAGGCCCATCCACCCAAGGTAGTGGATTCTCACCCCCTGGGTCACGCAGGACAATATCAGATTTCCTTGACACCAACGGTAGGGATGATGTGGATGCAAGAGTGTTCCGGTTTCTCTATGCATGCGGCATACCGTTCAATGTCCTTCGCTCACCCTATTGGCATGAAATGGTAGATGCCATTCGCACTGCTCCAGCAGGATACAAGAGCCCAGGGTATGACAAAGCTAGAACTGTGGGGCTTGACAAGGAAAGAGGCAAGATCCAAAATGCTTTGGGGCAATTCACAAATGCTTGGAATGAGTATGGGGTATCAATTGTATCAGATGGATGGACAAATGTAAAAGGCAAGCCATTGATAAATGTTCTTGGTGTGTCTGCTACTGGTGCAGTCTTCCTTTCAGCCCATGACTACTCAGATAAATTCAAGACTGGCATAAACATTGCAGAACTCCTACTCAAAACCATTGAATCTATTGGTCCATACAATGTCATCCAAGTCATAACCGACAATGCTGCTAATTGTAAGGCAGCGGGAGCAATCATTGAAGATAAATACCCCAACATATTTTGGTCTGGGTGTTTGGTTCACACAATGAACCTTTTGATGCACGACATCATTAAGTTGAAGGAAAATCAATACAAATGGATTGGTGAATTGTACAAAAAGGGCAAGAAGATGATAAGATTTATAACCAACCATAGCAATGCCCATGGCATTTTCCGCAGTCACTCAAAGTTGGAGCTATTGAAGATAGCAAAGACTAGATTTGCTAGTTACTACCTCACTTTCAGGCGCCTTTTGAAGGTAAGAGAGGCATTAGCTAGCATGGTATCAAGTGAGTCATGGCAGGTCTTGAAAGATAGGTGTACATCCGCATCTGAAAGGCTTGATTTTCAGGAGGTGGAAGAAACAGTTCTTGATGCGGGATTTTGGGCAAGTGTCAAGTATGTTTTGCAGTTCACAAAGCCCATATATAACATGATTCGGTTTGCAGATACAGATAAGCCGGTGATTGGGGAGGTGTATGAGCAGATGGATAGCATGCTGGGTCAAATTAAAGATATTGTTGAACAGAAAGATCCCATCTTGTATGACCATATTCATGAACATGTGGTCAAAAGGTGGGAACATCTCAATGTTCCACTGCATGCCTTAGCGTATGTATTAACACCAGAATATTATTCTCCATCTTGGTTGGCCAAACCAGCACCTGGGGGTGGGGTTAGGAGAAAGCCCCACACAGATCCAGAGGTACATCTTGCGTACATGACTGCTATAGACAAGTTGGTCCCTGATTTAGAGGAATGTGACATATTGCGCAGTGAATTAAGCAAATACCTCAGTGAAGTTGGTCCATTTGGTACTTTGCATGCAATCAGAGATCGAGATAGGGCGCCTCCTATCGAATGGTGGAACATGTATGGCTCAACATGCCAACGCTTGTATAGATTGGCTGTTAGAGTGCTTTCACATGTGGTTAACAGTTCCTCTGCAGAAAGGTGTTGGAGCACCTATAGCTTCATCCACTCAGTGAAAAGAAATTGATTAAATGAAAACCGAGCAGAAAGCTTGGTTTATGTACATTACAACTTGAGGTTGTTGACTCATTATTGTGAACGTGCCAAAACTGATAGATCATATGTCACTTGGGACAACAATCCGGAGGAGCATAACTTGGAGGACGGAGCCATAGCTTTGGAGCGCTTGGAGGAAGAGCTTTTGGGCGATGAGGATGACGCATATGCAGTACCACTACCAATGGCGCCGCCATCTTCTTCCTCGTTTCCAGATGCACCATCTTTGCCTAGAGGTTCACGACCTCCATCTGCATCAGTGAGGGGGGGTCGTGCAGGATCGAGTCTTGGACGTGGCTCAGCAGTGGTGGCTGCTGGGGATGATAATCCCACTCCCATTGTTCAGAGACCACGAGAAAAGAAAATGGAAATTTCTCGTGGCAAGAGGAAACATCCATGATTCCATAAAATCTACTTTTCTTGTATTTTCTTGTTTACAGTACTTTCAAGTTTCGGCACTATTGACTCTTTTATATTTATTATCATATATTTTGTAAACATTACATGGCATTTCAAGTTTGAAGTTTTATGTTGAACCTACGGTCTACCTTTGAATTTGAAGCTTTAAGGTTGAATCTTGATGTTATAACTTATGGAATCATGGATATTGGACCTATGGTTGATGAAATCATGAATTCACTAGTAAATGATTAATGATGATTAATGAATGATGTTATATGGTATTATTGTTTATTTCATGCTTTTCAATGATTAATGATGTTATATGATGTTATCTGATGATTGATGAACTTCTACTTGCATTTGTTGACATATATGCATCAAAATATATAAAAAATATATATTATATAAAAAACGCTTCCGGAACGCTTCCTAACCGGAAGCTTTTGAAAATTTCGCTTCTCGCTCCCGCTCCCGCTCCCAAGTAACCTTGCTTGTTACAATGCACATTTGGCGGTGTATTTTACCTATTGGGCCTTACCTGTTGCAAGATGTGATCAACCCCACCGCATTTGGGGAAATTCTGTAAGTTCCCAAAGTTGGTGGTTTTACAGTGGATGCTTCTGTTTATTGTGATGCAAGGCCTAATTCTCAAGAATTGATTCATACTGACATTTGTGGGCCTATGGCCACTTGTTCTTGTGGGGGGGATAAGTACTTCTTCACCTTCCATAATGCATTTTTTACATTTAGGCCCATAGAATTTGTCCCACTTTTTATATAAATGATTCTACAGATGACTCTCACCATATTTCAGTGGATCGTTCTACAACTCTACCAGAAGCCATCTTCACCAACTTGTGGTACCGTGCTAGTGTGGAAGATATGGCATTCGAAGGGGACTAGCTATTTGGCTCCCATTCAAGTTAAAAAGGTATGTAGCTTGTGATAGAATGTCTTCTCTCTATGGCCTCCTATTCAAACTAAGAAGAGATGTTGAACGCAGGAATGTCATCTTTGTTTTCAACCATGGTTGACCTTGTATTGAGTTGGGTATTTATCAACCCACTATCATTTGTATTAAGTTGGGTATTTATCAACCCACTCTCATTTGTATTGAGTTGGCTACTCAAACACGCTTTCACTTGTATCAAGGTGGTTATTCATAAACCCACTCTCATCTGTATGTTGACTACAATTGACATTTCTCGAGTTGGGTATTCACATAAACCCACTCCTATTTCCGGCTACAACCAAACCCTATATTGAGTTGGGTATCCAAAACCCAACTCTCATTTGCATTTCATCATTTCTCTTAATAGCCCTCTAATAAATGTGTCAAGGGGTGTTGAAAATGGTGCAATCCTCAATATTGGTTACAACTAACTCATATTGTGTCATCAATGCATTTCACTATATATTAATGTAATCTTTTAATATAATACTACATTATGGAAAAAGTTGACCTAGTCAACTTTTATGTGGGCCCATAACCCTTGGAGGACACCCTACCTCTTGAGTTGTGTATAAATACACACTCAAGTGTCATTTGTAAATATCATCCTATGAACTTCTTGATCATTCTTTAGCCTATGAGCATCTATACTTTAAAAGCTTTACGCCTAAGAGCACCATATGCTCCCTTTCATAGTCTTAGTGTGATCTTTGTGCTTGGTTATCTATTTATAGTGCTCGTATGGTCTCTTACTCCGACGCACTTATGGTTTAGTTATAGTGCACTTGCTCAATCTTTATCAAGTGTTGTTTTCTCCTTATTGAAAGTTTTAGGGTTTGTTGGTGGTTGTATTCGATCCTTGCTTTCCTTGTGATCTCAACATTTCCCACGAGCTACAACATTGTTTTAACTCTCACTAGTAGTCAAGTCAACTTATCCTAAGACCTTCTAGAACAAGTTTTTATCCAAGTCAACTTGAAAGTTACCATTACGTATATTAACCCACTATCATTTGTGTTAAGTTGGGTATTTATCAACCCACTCTCATTTGTATTGAGTTGGCTACTCATAATCACACTTTCACTTGTATCAAGGTGGTTATTCATAAACCCACTCTCATCTGTATGTTGACTACAATTGACATTTCTCGAGTTGGGTATTCACATAAACCCACTCCTATTTTTGGCTACAACCAAACCCTATATTGAGTTGGGTATCCAAAACCCCACTCTCATTTGCATTTCATCATTTCTCTCTATAGCCCTCTAATAAATGTGTCAAGAGGTGTTGAAAATGGTGCAATCCTCAATATTGGTTACAACTAACTCATATTGTGTCAGCAATGCATTTCACCATATATTAATGTAATCTTTTAATATAATACTACATTATGGGAAAAGTTGACCTAGTCAACTTTTATGTGGGCCCATAACCCTTGGAGGACACCCTACCTCTTGAGTTGTGTATAAATACACACTCAAGTGTCATTTGTAAATATCATCCTATGAACTTCTTGATCATTCTTTAGCCTACGAGAATCTATTCTTTAAATTTTGTATGCCTAAGAGCACCATATGCTCCCTTTCATAGTCTTAGTGTGATCTTTGTGCTCGGTTATCTATTTATAGTGCTCGTATGGTCCCTTACCCGACGCACCTATGGTTTAGTTATAGTGCACTTGCTCAATCTTTATCAAGTGTTGTTTTCTCCTTATTGAAATTTTTAGGGTTTGTTGGTGGTTGTATTCAATCCTTGCTTTCCTTGTGATCTCAACATTTCCCACGAGCTACAACATTGTTTTAACTCTCACTAGTAGTCAAGTCAACTTATCCTAAGACCTTCTAGAACAAGTTTTTATCCAAGTCAACTTGAAAGTTATCCAATAAGCCATTACATATATTAACCTTTCAAATTAATATTTATGTTCCTTAGAAGCAAGTTTGTATTCAAGTCAACCAATCCCAAAACCTTTGAGAACAAGTGTTTATCCAAGTCATTCTGAAATTTATCTCAAGCCATTAGGTATATTAATCTTTCAATACCTATTTTTGTTCCTAATCCTTGACCATAAGATTAGGGATTTCCCTTGTTGGCTTAAGTCCACTCCACTAGCTCGCCCTCAACTACTCCCCTTTGTGATCAAGCCCAAGAAACTTCAACCTTTGCTAATGCCAAAGGTCGGTTTCATATGGTCATGATGGAAATAAAGGAAATGTCGCTTCCAAGGCACTTCCTAAGAGCGGAATCGATTTTGGGCCAACTCAATCAAAGCTTGCAGATAACATCACAAGTAAGCACCCCACTAGCTCTTCTCAAGTTGCTTCCTCCCATAGGCAATTAGTCGAAGGGATCATAAGGCTAGATGGGAAGGCCACTAATGATGGTAAATAGATATGTAGAGAAGGACAAAGAAAAATTCCCTTGATGTGTGGTTAACACATGCACTTGAAAATAGAAATATTGACCTCAAACCTTTACCAAAGTTCAATGGATAAGGTCAGAGACGAGATCAATGTTTTATTGCGAGGTTCTCGATGATTTTTGTATCATGGAATGCAAGGGATCTTACAAATCTAGTCAAGAAGATCCTGGTTCTTAGAATTCGTCCAATAATTCAAAGGTCAATTATCATGTGTTTGTAAAGAGTGAAAGTAATTGATTTTTCTTTGAACACAGCATTGCACTATATTTGGCTTGGTGCAGCTTTGTTTCATTCTTTGCATGAGGAAGGTAAAGCGGTGATGGCCACCCTATCTCGCCTAAATTCTTGAGTTGTATTGTTGAACATGATTGACCCATTCAAAAAAGTGGTGTGGATACTTTTGAAGCTAAATGGTAGGGTCCTCTATCTTGCTAACCTTTACGCCCTAATGAAGCAAAGGAGAGAGTAGCATTATGGGATCGGTTAGTTGAATACTTGTTGAAAGTTGATTGGCTTGTAAGTGAAACTCATAATGAATCCCAAGATGGCGAGATTGGCCTTAACCTTATCTGTGTGCCTTAAAGGAAGCGAACATGCTAGAAATTGGAATGACCTTAAGAATAGACTTGGCATCTATTCTTCTAAGTTTTGGTTCACTCGGTCTAATATTAGGGTCGACTCTAAAGGAACTATGAAGCATCTTGACAAGGCCATGTTGTAGAATAAAATACCTTACTTTTAGTGTATGGAGGGGGTAGACCAATGCAAGTGTTAGGGGAAGATTTTGTTTCATACCATCAACCCACTGTGTTCTCTATATCTTAGGGAAAGGCCAAGATGCAAATACCAAAGTTCGGATGATTGCTCAATGTCTCTGATTTGGAAAACCCAACGTGTATCCAAAGTTCAAACAATTATACGGATTTGGAACTTGTTACCTAGGCCACAAGGGGAGAAGGGTTGGATAGTGTGGTGGAATGATGCCATTGGTTGACTTATAATATTCAAGCAAGGGCTTGGATGGTAGGTAGTAGTCCTGCAAAGTTTGCACCATAAAGCAACCAAGAAGAGTTTGAAGATGTTTCTAGATAGTTGCAATTCACTTCATAGGAAGAAGCAATGCAAGTGAGAGTTGCTAAGCTAAGATAATTCTTGAAGGTGGATCAAATTCAACAAGCCCTAGGCACCCATATTCTTTCTTAACCCTATTGGATTAAATCCAAGCACCAACCCACAAAATATTTATTCAAAGCTCTTCCATAAAAGAGGATTCTAAAATAATAACAACCCATGAAACTTTAGACGGACATATAACAATCGAGAGGGCATTGAGTGGAAATTTGTTAGCCACTATCATATTGTTTTCAATCTCAAGGAACCACTGACAACCATTGGGTGGCCATGCAAACATTCATTAATGTTGTCCCTTGTAAGGTGTCCCCAAAGCAAGAAAGAATATGCAACTGGGATTTGACTTTGTTGGAGTTTATAGAAGCCCCGATGGTGATGGCCAATGATAAGTCACCTAGCCTAGATAGGTGCCCATGTGAATTTTTATTACCATTTGAAATCTTGTTGGCCCAATATTCTCAATGTTTGCCAGGAAGCAATTCACAATAAGCCTTTAAGGCAACCCATTAACAAAGGCTTCATAAAGTTTATTCCTAAAGTTGGAGACCCAAAGCTAATTACCAACTAGAGGTCAATAACTTTTCCCAATGTTTCTTACAACTACAAGATTTTGGCCAAAGCACGTTCTGATTTGCTATATCTTGCCACACATCATTCAACTATAGCAAACTGGTTTCATTATATGATGATACACTGTACAATGTTATGGCCATATGGGAAGGGATGGAGAGGGCCAATAGCATCGTTGGGGGAGGGGGGGTGAAGGCACCTATCATCAAGCTTTACTTTGAAAACACCTATGACCGCGAGGAGTGACCTTTAATCTTGGCCATGCTTCGTGTTATAGGGTTTGGCACTTCTTTGTTCAAGTCATTGAGACTCTCCTTTCTAAGGCTTCAACTTGCTAGTTTGTTAACTAGGATAAGTCAGAGGAAGTTATCCTATTTAGATCAATTAGGCAAGGTTGCATGCTGGTTCTAACAGTTTATGCTATGGCAGTATAGGCCCTAGGGTATCTTCTGCACCACCAAACTGCTTGGGGACTCATCAAGGGCATCCCACTTCCTGAACCTAGATCTAGGCAAAATGTCAGCGTCATTTTACAAAGAATTCTATTCTTGCCATCCTGGAGGTGAAGAAATTGATGGATTCTAAACTCAACACAAAGGCTATCCTCCATAAACATTTTCTTCCAGCAATTGACAAAACACTTCCCAGCATAATGGATGACTCCCAAATCTGTCTGAATATTCGTAATAAAATCAGCACCCACTTCAATGTTTGTCTGTCCCAATTCTGTCCTTTCGCACTTTGACAATCTTATTTGCCTAATGCAAGGGTTTCGCTTTCCATAAGCATGAAAATGAACAAGGAATACTTTCTGCAATATATTTCTCTTCTCCGGACAGCATATAAATTCTCCAAGCAACGTTTTTTAATTATTACCCACTAAAGACCGTTATTCTCCTGCTGGCAATCTGGTAGCTCTATTCTCATCACAAGGCTGTGATGTCACTGCTTGCCTCTCCCAGTGGGACCAGTTTTGTTGATGGGCTGTGTTGTCCTCTGAAATGGCATGTGTGTCGTTTTAAAAGCCCAAAATGCAACACACCAGCCGGAATGACAACTCTCTCAGGAGAGAGGCCAATGTCACCACACTCCTCTCCTCTTCGCTTCAGGTTGGCTCTTCTCCAACACTAGGGGGGTATCCCTAAAATAGGATCGCTAAGGTAGGTACAGTAACGGGCAAGGTGAATGGAAGAGGCTGCCTTAGAGAAACGGATGTAACAAAAGATAGTTTTTAAATGGGTGATGGAAAAGAAGGGAAAATCAATCCTCAGGGAAAGACCAGTGCCAGTACCAGAAGGGGAAATGGAGTCAAAAGAGGGCTCATGGAGGCTTTATGTTTCATAAAAAGTGAGACGAATCTAGAATGCATAAACAATCAAATCTTAATCAACATTTCGTACAACCGAATACTGATATCCATTTAGAAACTAATTGTTCAAGCATAATTAACCAACTTAATCCTAAATGGATAATCTATTGTGCTTGATAAAGCCCTCACAAGCTAGATTCATTCTACAATTTGAAATACATCACACAAGCACATGAAGAATGCTCCATCTGTCTACAAAACCCAGCTGATATTTTCATTAAGCTTGAAAGGGAGTGAAACCCCAGAAATTTTCCATCCGGTTACAATGAGGAGTCTGGCTCCTTTTATAGGCCAAAAGGCTCTCCTAAAAATTTAAACAATAAAGGGAAAAATAAAAAATAATAATAAAATAGTGAAAAAGTGGATCCTAGATCCACCTTTTTCTCCATCGAATCCCAAAAAGCCTCTTTAAATCCCACTAATTGCTCTTACCCACATAAAGGGCAAATCAGCATTAAAAACCAAAGAACTAAGACATCCACGTAACAGTGAAGAGTGAAGACACCCCCACGCAGCTGAAGAAACCGAAAATGCATTGGCCGCCAAGTGAAAACCTCCAGATAGCAAAAATAATGTGATCCATGAACTCGTGTCATCTCGGGCTGTTGACAGAGTGACCTCTGATGATTCTAAAAACTGTTGTGTGTTGTTTGATCTTCCTGTCCGCGCTCCGAGCCAATCGGCTAATAGAAAATGGAAACTACGTGACCTCCGATGAAGAAAATCCGCAGCGTGCTGATCATTTAGTTGAAGCCCGAGTTCTAGCATTAATCGTGGAGTTAACCCGATATTCGGCTGCCAGGTATTGAAGACGTGAGCTCTGCTGCTACTAAATGTGAACCGGCGTTGGCATTCGGCTGCTAATGAGGAAACGCGTGGATTCGAAAGTGACGTGAAGGACTGTTGCCAAATGCCAAGCTCATCGAATCTAACTCGGCTGCTAAGTCTAGCATCCCTGTTGAAACACTTAAAAAAGTAAATCATGCAATCGACTGTCAAATGCTCGAGCCGGCGTGATTGACGGAGAACCCCCACGAAAACTAGAGAAATGGTAGTCAAATAAGTGATATCGGCTACCTTATCTGCTCCATAACTCCACGACTCGATGGCAGAAGAAAAAAACGGGTCACTCAAACGCAAACAACTGTCAGGGAGAGTGCAACTCCAACTTCACGACTCGGCACAGTATTACTCCCTGTGGCGGTTCAATTGAATGACTTTCCAAACTCGCCGGCAGTATGATACGAGTTGTAAGCAACCCCCTCTATTTTTTACTGCTTGCCATGGCGCTAATCCTCCAGTCAGGGCTGAAATCGCGGCGAAATTCCTGTGTGTAATCGTGATTTCACAATGCCCCGCGGCCTTCTTCAACAGCGTTTGACGAGTTTCTTTACCAGTTTGTTTGAAAAGAACTAAAAACCCCACTTTATAAATCGCAATGGAAGGCGATTCTCATGTTTTAATTGCTGAGGCTGATCCGAGCTCCACGTTTCAGTGAATCAATGCGAGAGATTTGAAAACTCATTTGACCACGTCCAAATGGGGCCATTGATTTATGACGCGTTTTTAGCACCTGATGTGGATGATCCGCAAAATCGCATGGTAGACTGGTTTATTTGATTAAAGACATGCTTCTAGATGGCGTCTCGTAATGCTGGATTCGGGCGGCTCCACCTTATTGCAGAAGCAACCAATGCAGATGCAGCATTTTCTTTTATAACAGGAAGAAGTACAGCACCATTTGATTCCCTGAAGAATTGTTGCACCCAGTAGCTTGGAGTTCCATATTGCTGCCAACAAACTACTGTGTCCAGCATCTGTCCCAGCAACAGCATATTCACTAACAAATGCCTTCGGGCCACTTTGTTGTGTATTATCAAATTTATGAGCCATAGAAAAAATATGGCTTGCAGATGTATAAGTATGGTAATCATACATGTCTGCAGGATGATCCAGTGGAGTAGAAGATTCGTCATAGTTGGAGATAATTTGGATATCAGGATAAGCCGTTTTCATGACAAACAGCAGTAGATCAAACAAACATCACTTTGTCAACAGAAGAGACAAAAGCTCCTTCAGTCTCACCAAAACCTGCCATGTCATGAACCAGATCTGAAGGTGCTCCGGCTCAAAAAACCCTGTTTGAATAATCCGAAAGTAGAGACAACCGGATCAGCTGTCTCATACTTCCTTAACTCTGTTTTAAATGAGATGTCACGGTCTGCAAATACAAAAACCTGCCCTACAAGGCATCACCCTGCTGAAAGATGCGAGAGGACCCTCACATGTGGACACCCCTGTCAAATGGGGAGGTAACAGGCTGCCTCCTCCACAATTGAGTCTAAGCCTCGACTGATGTGGGTTTTAGAAATATTTAAAAAATTCTAACACCCACAAGAGACCCAGGAAATATGTCATTATAAGTTTGATGCTCACGTCTGTTCCAGAAATATCAACCTGCTAAAAATTATCTGTGTGTTGTCAGATGTGCTGTCAACATTTGATTCCAGCGGCACATAAATGTGCAAAATATACTATTTTTGGACGAACTCATGCAAACTGCAATCTTGCCCAACCACACGTCCATGCCTGCCCAATCTTCCTGATGTATCATATCAAAACACTCTTGTTCAATATCAGATTCCACACTTCAACAAAGCTGACATATTTCAGATCCCAGAATTCAACAAGATTATTAATATTAATGCAGACTAAAAATTTAACTTCATTTTACATCTCCTATGTCTGATGCCCACTAATAATAATAATAATAATCTAACTTTAAAGTCACGGCCAAGCCAGACACCAAATTGGTGTATGAAACCCCCTTGTTTGTGGGAAATGGGACCCCCTTCACAAAGCAATTTGACTGCTAAAGTCTATGGAGGTGTACAAACCGTACACCCCTCCAGATCTGAACCTATGACATCCTGGGGGGGAATATATGTTCTTAACCGTTGGGCCCACAAAAGCTGTACACTGATGACATGAACAAAAAAGTGTTCACACTCATTGAAAAACTAATGGTTGCCTCTCCCATTGAAAAACTGCCCAATACCTGATGCTGACCTACTTTCTCATTTCTGACAGCTCTGACCTGCACAACACATGACCGCCTTCATCTATTTTCGACATAGAATAACATGTTTCTTTCTCCCAGAGTCTGACCAGCAACATAAAATCTTGGCAAACCTAAGTAATGTTCGAGTCTAAAAATTCGGACTGTCTACCAATTGCTCCCATATTCCTAAACGAAGCTCTGATACCATATAAGATTTTATAAATGCATACGTACATAATGAATACAAGATCTGGTGGAGAGAATAATAAATTACATATTACTAATAATGCTACAGAAATACACCACAGGGTTTGCCCATGGTAGGGCTAATCATGTAACAAAATACATGTACCACTTTCTCACCTACCCCATTGCACATTACATCATTTATAGCCCTAAGATGGTTATGGTGGTTGAACCACCTAACTAACCTTGGCATCATTTATTACAAATTATATCATGGCCATATAATTATATGATATATTTAATACAAACATTAACATTGGAGCTCACTATTGCTCCTCCAACAGCCTTGATCCAGTTTCAAAGGTATGGAGATTGGATTGCTATCTCTACATCAAAGAAGATACTGATGGGGATACTAAATTGGTAAAACCTCCTTTGATGAAATTTCAAAAAATAGTCAACTCCTCCCACTTCAATTTTTGAAGGGGAATTTTTGTTCTCAATAATGAGCACTCAAGGCTTGACAATGTAGGTGGATTTACAAAGTCAAATAAATAACCATGAAATGTGTGTTTTAATTTTGATTTTGACTTATAGCAAAAAACCCTAGCGCTTTGATCCTGGCTCTGCACCACGCGGAGTACCTCCCTGCGTCCGTCTGCGGGCTCCCCCCTGAGCCGCAGCCATGGATCCGTCCCCGGAGAAACGCAGACGTCTTCTAGACGCAGCCTTCCACTCCCTTGTATACTCTACCCCCCCACCTCCGGTTCTCGCTAATCACTCGGATGCCTACATAAAACATGCAGCCGCCCCTCGAATCCAGATCTTGTCGATAGCTTCAAAGCTGAAGGCTCTCGCGCTGAGTGAACAAGGTCTGATAGGACAATTTACCGGAATTTGGCCATCCCCCAAGTCTATGGACGCATGGATCAACAAAAATTGGATGCCTTTGATCACCGGTGGCTTACAACACTGCTTCTGTGGTAAGGGTTACTTCATTTTTCTCTTTGAAAACAAATCTGATAAGGATCTCATTTTCCGAAACGGCCCCTATTTCATGGGTCCGCGAGGCCTTTATCTAAACCGTTGGAACCTCTCCTTCGATCCTAAAAAAGACGTTCCCTCCGCCGTCCCTGTTTGGGTCCGTCTCCCTCACTTGCCTCTGCATTGCTGGGATGATGATACCCTGCTTGCCATTGGAAATGCTCTCGGGAAATACATTGATAAAGCAGAACCTAAGGGTCCCCTATTCGCCTGTGCTAGAATCTGTGTAGAGGTAAATCTGGAGAAAGGTCTACCCGAAGAAGTAAATCTACAAATGGATGGATGGGAGCATATGCAAAAAGTTGACTACGAACAGCTACCTTTTAAATGCAAAAAATGTCACAAATATGGACATTTTGTTAAAAACTGCCCCAAGAATGTACAAGAAAAATCCAGAACAAACTCAGGAAGAAGGATGGCAGCAGGTCAAAAAGGGCAAAAAACCCATGACTGCACCACAAACTATCAAAAGTTCCCAACCCCCCCTGCCAAAGGAAAATCCTTGGAAGCTAAGATGGCCATAAATGTCAATAGCTTTCAAGAATTACAGGTTGAAGAGGGAGAAATTGATACTTCTGAGGAAAACCAAGTAGATCTGAGCAAAGAAGAAGCAGTAATCCCTATCCCTGAAAAGGAGTCAAATGATGATAAGCAGGGGGGAACATCCAACCCAGGAGGATCGTGGGCAGACAAGGTAAAAAGCAAGTTCGTGCCATCATCTTCATCCCTCAAAATCTCTGTTGATTACCACGAGGAGGAGGATTTGGTGCAACCCCCAAACACCAGAGGAAGAAAATCTCACAGGTATCACAAAAAACTAGAAGCAGAAAGAGAAATAGAGTTGGGAAGACAAAAAAGCTTAGAAGACATGAAGGTATTACAGCAACCAAAATCTCAAAGTGGAGCAAAAGAAGGCAAGTCCCGAGCAGGACCTAACCCTGCTAAGAAATAATGTTAGCGGTCTCTTGGAATTGTAGGGGTCTCGGTGGGCCGAACAAAGTATAAGCTCTTAAAAATATGATAAAAAAATGAAAAACCGGACCTTGTTTTACTCCAAGAGACTAAGATGCAGAGTGCAGATTTCTTAGCTATCTCAAGCTCTATTTGGGCAGGAAGTCAGGGGGCTGCAGTAAATGCCAGAGGTGCCTCGGGGGGTATAGCAACCACTGTCTCCCCAAAATACTCCATCCTATCTTCCATAGAAAATAACCACTGGATAATTTCTGAAACAAAAGCTAAGGACAGTAATAACCCCATTTTTGTTTGCAACGTGTATGGGCCCATCCATCACAAGGATAAAATCAAGTTCTGGGAAGACCTCAACAATCTTAAAGAAAGCATGCATGGAGAAAAAAAATTCATTGCCGGCGATTTTAATGTTACAAAATCCCATCAGGAGAAGCGAGGCGGCAGCATCGTTCGTGACCCCTTTGGGGAAAAGCTTGAGGATCTTCTGGTGGACTTGGACCTTATTGATATCCCTCTAAAAAATGCTAAGTACACTTGGAGCAACAGAAGGAGCGACGTTGGACATATAGCGGCCAGGCTGGATCGTTTTCTGGTAAGTTCCTCCTTCTTTCAATCTAACCTTTTAATCAGTGCCTACTCCATCCCTTGTGCCTCCTCTGATCATAAGCCTATTGGCCTCTCCATCTCTCCTCCCGAAAATCTTGGACCTATTCCCTTTTGCTTCAACCACCTTTGGATCAACACCCCCGGCTTCCTTGATGTTGTTATGCTCGCTTGGAACACTAACTTCTCTGGTTCCCCCAGTTATATTTGGGAGTCCAAACTCGGAGCTGTAAAAATCGGGCTTAAAAAATGGGCCAAAACTTCCTTCAAAAATCCTTGCAACTCAAGATTTATCCTCCAGTCCAAGCTGAGCTCCCTCCATCAAAGAATGGATTCAAAGGAAATCACGACCTCTCTCCTAAATCAAGAAAAAACCCTTGAGCTTGATATTCTTAAAGCAGCTAAACATGAGGAAGAAACCTGGAGAATCAAGTCCAGGCAGCTTTGGCTTAGAGGAAGTGATAGTAACACCAAGTATTTCCACAACCAAACCAAAACTCGACGTAGCCAAAATGCTATCAGGGAATTAAAAAATAGCAATGGCGAAAGGATCAACGGCCAAGAAAATCTTAAACTCCTCGCCTTCAATCACTTCAAAGAGCTCTTCTCGGACACTGGAGAGGCTGACCTGAATGAGCAAGCGGATCTATTAGAGAGCATCCCCAATCTTGTCACTAAAAATGCAAACAGAGATCTTGCAAAACCAATCCTGGAACATGAAATTGAAAAAGCCATTTGGTCTCTCCAAATTGACAAGGCACCTGGCCCTGATGGCTTCACAATAAACTTCTAACGGGCTGCATGGGAGATTATCAAAGAGGATCTGAAGCGAATGCTAAACTGGACTAGGAAAAAAGATAGAATCGGAGGAGCCACCAACTCCTCTTTCCTCGCCCTAATCCCTAAAGAAAAAGCCCCTTGCTCCATCAATCGCTTCAGGGCAATCTCCCTCTGCAACACCTCTTACAAAATCCTCACCAAGATTCTTGCCACCAGGATGAAAAAAGTCATGGGAAAACTCATCTCCGAAGCACAAGGGGGATTCATAGCGGGTCGCCAAATCTTGGATAACATTGTCATTGTACAGGAAGCTATCCACACCAACATGGAAAAAAATCATCAAGGAATGGCTATTAAATTAGATATGGCTAATCCCTTTGACAGAGTAAACCACAGCTTTCTCTTCGCCATCATGGGAAAATTTGGTTTCTCCCCCAGGTTTGTTAGGTGGATAAAAGCTTGCATCAACTCCCCCTAGATTGCCCCTCTTGTCAACGGTAGACCTGCCAATTTCTTCCTGGCTACTCATGGTTTGCGCCAAGGTTGCCCTCTGTCCCCGTTTTTGTATCTCCTAGTAGCGAAATCGTTGAGTTGAAAACTTCACTCCATGCAAGACTCCGGAGAACTTAAGGGTATCAAAATTGTTAGAGGTGTGCGTCCTGTAAATCACTCCCAGTTTGCAAATGATACTATCCTCCTTGGAGGAGCCTCTGTCACCATTGCTAATAAGTTCAATCTTGTTCTCACGTCCTTCCTCAAGGCCTCGGATGGCAAAGTGAACTTTGAAAAATCCAAAATTTAGAGCTGGAATTGCCCTCACAGGACCCTCGCAAGAATTGCTAGAACTTTTCGATTTGAAGGATTAAGAGACTGGAGTTCTTTCACCTATCTTGGTGTGCCAATTTTCAAAAGCAGGAAAAAAGTGGCCGACTGGCAGCGACTTGTGGTCAAAATTAAGAACAAGATCAATACTTGGGGCTCTCGTTGGCTAAACTTTGCAAGCAAGCTAGTGCTCATCCATTCCATCCTTTTTGCCTACCCTCTCTACTTTTGCTCCATCTCCCTCGCCCCCAAGACTGTGATCTCTGAAATTTCCAAAGCTCTTCGGAACTTCCTTTGGCAAGGTGGGAAAACCAATGGCACGAAAAAGTTTCACCTCATCAGTTGGGATACAGTGTGCAGGCCTAAAGAGTATGGTGGGGCTAGGATAAAAGACCTCTCCTATATGAATCTGGCCCTTGGTGCCAAAATCCTCTGGAGGATCATCTTTGGAAAGAACGCTTGGTGGAAAGAAATCCTCTATAAAAAATACATGCAGGGAAGCAGAAGCAGGTGTTTGGAAAAAATCGACCAAGAGAGAAAAGGAACTGCGATTTGGAATCTCTGCAAAAAATCTGCCTTCATCATCCAAAACAATCTTTCATGGGCCTGAGGCAACGGTAAGAAAATCAAAATTTGGAAAGAAAATCTCGAACCCCGCTCTCCTGCCAATTCTCTCATCTTCTTCCGGGATTTGAAATGCTGGATGGAGCAAGCCAATATAACCACTCTTTATGACTTATCCTCGTGGTCTTCCCAAGGAAAATGGACGGGATGGCAAAGTCTCGACCTCCCGGATCACCTACAGTCTGAGTACAATGCACTCCTCTCCCGGCTACATGGTGCGATCCCCATACACCAATCACTGCGAGACAAGCGCAGATGGGGAAATAGTGGCCACTACAGTGTTAAAGAAGGATACAACTACTTGGATACTCTAAACAATCGAGGTAGCAAGGATAAAAAATGGAAGAAAGTATGGGACAGAGACGGGATTCCTAAAGTGAATGTCTTCAACTGGGCCCTTGCTCATAAAAAGATTCTCACTGCAGAAAATCTCAAGAAGAGAGGGATTGAAGGACCGGCTAGATGCATTCTCTATAAAAAAGAGGAGACAATCACTCATCTCTTCCTTGAATGTGAGTTTTCCCAAGAAGTGTGGCATAAAGCTTTTCAAGACATCCACCCTAACCTTGTCCTCCCCACCATCTGGTCTGACCTCTTTGCAAATTGGCACTTATATTATCCCAACTCCTTCTCCAGGAAATCGAACTTCAAAAGAGCCTAGACCGCCTTCCCAAAAATCCTGTGTTGGAAACTCTGGACTACAAGGAACCACGAAATTTTCGATGGTCTTAAAGCTTCCCCGAGAAAAATCATCTCCTCTGCCAAAGACCTGTGGATTGACTCCCTCTCTTCTAGAAGTGTGAAAAATCTCAACAAGGAACCCCTAACTGTTGAAGAAAAAATCTGGGTAGCTGACCTACTCTCTTTTCCCCTTCCCACTCTGTTGCCCAAATCCATAGAAACAAAAAACCTCAGAGCTGGCATATCAGAAAGGATCCTGAAGACCTCCAAATCTGGATTCGTACTCTGGGAAGCAACATACTCTTCTTCGATGGTGCCTCCAAAGGCAATCCTGGGTTGGCAGGTGCGGGGGGGGGTTCTTCGTGACTCCGACGAAAACAAAATGGATGATTTTGCTTGGGGAATTGGGAAAAGAACCAACAACGATGCTGAATGGTTAGCTGTGATAAAAGGGATGGACATTGCCAGAAGCAAAGATATCAATGATCTAGTGGTTTTTGGAGACTCTATGTTGGTGATCAGAGAAGCCAGGGACATAGCCAATCTGCGTCGAAGCCTATCTCCACGATGCAACAACATTTCTTCTATTTGGCCAAGGATTTCCACTCATTATCCTTCCTTCACATCCTTAGGCATTGCAACAAATGCACCGACACTATGGCAAATATCGGTGCAAGTTTGAATTGTGGACATGCTATGCTCAATGGTCTCCCCAAGGTGGATGTTTGGGTGCCCTAAGCATTTCCCTATGTTTCGCCCCCCACCCCTCTCCATACCTCTCCACTTGATGGCCTCATTAATTCTTCAAATCTCTCCGAGATCCTCCTGCTCACATCAAAGGTCTCCTCGACGATTTTAGCGGTCACCCCTGGCAGACACCACCTGTCTCGCATGCGGGGTTTTAATGTGGACGATCCCCAAGGTGGTGTGGAGCTATTTCATGCAGGGTGGTGGAGGTCACAACACCCTGCATTCTCTTTTGAACTCCTATCTCTCGCTCTATGTTCCTTCCTGTGTCTTCCCTTGCAGGGTGGTGTAGGTCACAGCACCCTGCGTTCTCTTTTGAACTCCTGTCTCTCGCTCTATGATCCTTCCTGTGTCTTCCCTTGCAGTGTTGATTTCGGAAGTCTTTTGTTTCAATCCTTACAGTTGTATCAGGCATAATGCCATTTTGAGCTACAGAGGCTGGAAAACTAAGAATCTGTCCTGACAGTTCTGGTATTTTGGGATCAGCCTCCCCTACTCTATGTAATTTGCTCCACCCTTTTAATATAAAGCCTGTTACCCGTTTGTGTAAAAAAAAAAAATTGATTTTGAAATGTGTGTTGAGTATCACTGCCTTGTTGTGATGCCTAGTGCCCAGATGAGGGATTTGCTCAGTGTTTAACAATTTGTTGACTTGATCAATTATCTTTAATTTTTTGTTCTTGAAATTACTTCCTTCTTCTAGGGGACAATGAGTGAGGGAAGAGGATTTCATCAATATTGGATAAGCATGCCAGCAACATGGAGGATCCAGGAGACAGCTGCACAAAGGTTGAGGGGCAAGATTCAGAGCCTCTGGTAGAGTATTTGTGTCACAACCTTCGGCTTCAAGTAAGACTTGGGCTTGCGAAGAGGATGTGTCGCGCAAGACATGGCAAGTCTGCACCAACCGATATTTGCTAGTCTTGATGGCCAACACGTGTGTGGCAGATGTGAGTTGGTTAAGATGGCGTACTATCATAAGCTAGGAGGACCAAGGGATGGCATGCCGAGCGAGGACGGGTAATCAACGGGGTCTTGAAGTCAAGACTCGATGGAGGACAATGCGATTGGCAATGTGTTGGATGATGTGTCGCCCATGCTAGGACAAGCACATTGCGATGTGGATCGAGGGGGTATGCAAACGCCTCATGTTGGGAGGGGCATGACCTTCGAGCATCGTCAAGTGTTGGGCTAGATGGATGGCAGCATCATTGTGCATTGGGTGGTCGGTTGTTCGAGTGTGCTAGCTCAAGGGAAGGTGTAACAAGGTAGTTTGTGGTTTTGGGTGGCGATGGCATAGCATCACCTACGGTGAAACGAGCACATTCATATTCCGCAAGTATAATGTACGCCTAGCTTGGGTTCGACCAAGATGTGTCAATTAGGCGCAATCCACGTGATACACGCCGGTTGTTGGTCATGCCCAACTAGCAAGGTCACAATGGTGTCGAACGACGATTAGACTTCCTGAGTGGTATGGGACACTCAAGGCGAACGATGAGTCTAGCCCTGTTACATATGGTATCAGAGCCATGTTCGAATGTGGGACTTGTGGAAGTGTCTCTTCGCTACCAACATCCCTTCCATTTGGATGTTCTGATGGCAACACGTTGACGATGACGTCAATAGGTTTAAGTGGGGGAGAATGTCGCAACCCTGGGCTTCAAGGAAGACTTGGGATTGTGAACCCTTGCTTGCGAAGAGGATGTATTGGGCAAGACATAGCAAGTCTGCATGGCCAGCAGATATTTGGTAGCCTTAGTGCCAACTTGTGTGTGGCATACGCGAATTGGTTAGGATGGCGTACTGGCATAAGCTAGGAGGACAAAGGGATGGCTTGCCAAGTGAGGGCAGGCAACCGATGAGGCCTTGAAGCCAAGACACAATGAGGACAACGCAATTGGCAATGTGCTAGATGGTGTGTCACCCATTCTAGGACAAGCACATTGCAATGTGGACCAAGAGTATGCGAATGCCTCATGCTAAGAGGGGCATGAACTACAGGCATCATCAAGTGTTGGGCTAGATGGATGGCAGCATCATCATACATTGGGTGGTCAATTGTTCGATTGTGCATGTGATTGGGTAGTGATGGGGTTGCATTGCCTAAGGTGTAACAAGGTAGCATGTGATTGGGTGGTGATGGCATTGCATTGCCTATGGTGAAACAAGCATGTTCATATTCTGCAAGTCTAATGTACACCTAGCTTGGGGTCAGTCAGGATGTGTCGATGAGGCGTAGTCCACGTGATACAAGCCGATTGTTGGTCATACCCAACTAGCAAGGTCACAGTGGTGGCAGACGGCGGCTAGACTTCTTGAGTGGTATGGACACTCAAGGCGAACGATAAGTCTAGCCCCGTTACAATTTGGCTTTTCTCTTGAAGGTTTTGATGTTATACGATGGCATGTTGTGTTACAAGGTTTAGTTGGTGGCAGTGGCCCTTTGGACATGCAAACTGCAGTTCATGCTTTTCGAGGCCCATGTTCATCTTCACTGGTAGAAGGTGGCATAACCAAGAGATAAGGATTCGTTGTGCAGACTTCATCATTTGCTACAAAAAGACAGGACACTGGCTGTGGAAGTCACAGCAGCAACCTTTATTTGTTCCAGGCGGGTGGGTTTGCATGAAGTCTGTTTTTTGTGAGTGGTGAGATGCCAGATTGCAGGCTGATGGAAGTTAGTCCCTTTCACGCTGGATCTGCAGCTTCTCCTCTGTAAGAAGCAATAAAACGTGTCTTTTTTTGCATGTTTGTGGCTCCAGGAGAGTGCTTTCCACATCACACCATCGTGGATTTCTGAGGTTCAGATTTAGTGACACATTTTTAGCTTGATAGCCATTTTGGGGTCACACTGCCCCCCTTGCATGCACCCTGTATTTTGCAAAGAGGAGATCTGGTTGCTGTGGTTGTTTTTACTTCTGAGAACATGTTGCTACCCTGCATAGATCTCTGCATTTTGTTGACTAGGACTATTAAAACCCACTGCATTACTTGACCTTCTAAAGTAAAATCATAATGGTTGACTAGGCTAACCAACCATGGAGGACTGTTCATTAAGCATTCAGATCAGGCCTCACTGATGATTCCAGAGTCCAGATCCTCGATAATAATGCAAATGTATAGGTTAAAATAACGATCTTAGTGATTTTAATAATCCCAAATATCGAGAACATATGTTTCAAGAAAGCTGAACTGATTGATTCCTCAGAAAACTCTTTCCAGTACACAATCTCCAATAATTCTACTTCCTAGATATATAAATTGACCTAACACTACCACTCTTGAAGCAAAAAAACTTTCTTGCATTTTTCACAGTTGTCATCCTATTCCAACAACAACAAAATTCAGAGAGAACTTATCAATGGATCAGAACTTTTACCGTGTATGTAGGAAAATGCTTGTGGCTTAGGCATATTTGTTGTGTTTTATTAAAGAGGACATGCAAACCACAGCTCAACTGAATGATGTGTGTCCCTAAACACATAAACACAATTCTATACATCATACCTGCACTGGCCCTAAATGCCAAAATAGAGTACCTATCCTAGTTTAGACGCAGAGATAACATCCTTATTTAAAGTACCTACTCTAGCAATAAAATGACCTTGACATTAGTATAATTTGTGATTGGGAATAGTCTGAAACCAGCATCTGTTATCAAGGCTGTTGCTAGCAGGGAGCAGGAGCTGGAAGCAGGAACAAGAGCAAGAGCAGGAAGCACAATTTTTAAAGCTTCCAGGAGCGGAGCTTTTTGGGAGCATTTTTATATAATATATATTTTGATATATTTTGATACATATACATTCAAAAAAACATGCAGAATGTCGAATTAGTTGCAGAAAACATGAAAACAAAACATAGATTTCATTTAACAACTGGAATAATGATGATCATTAAAGCATCAACCATTTGGTACTCATATAACATCAATCATCTAGCCATTATAACAATGTCTTCAAATGATCAACGATAACATCAACCTTCAAGTTCCCACATATAACAATTGTCATCAACAAATGTAACAGATAACATCAACCATGAAATGAAACAGAGCATCATATTCATTACCAAATAGTTGTAATATGCAGTCAACAGTTAAAAGTTCAAGTTTAGCATATAACGTTTACAAAATAGGCCATATTTGTTAACACTGAATTTACCCTTGGAGAATTCAAGTGTTACCTTCATTGTTGTTCATAAGCACATTCCAGGTCAGATTGGACTTCTCCTTAGTCCATCCTGGTTGTTCGACATCAATGATTCGTGAACACATTCTCAGTCAGTTCTATGGCCATGACCCTTTACACCAGAGCTGTTAGATTTCAATTCCAGGGTTTCAGTTACATTACAGAGTTTGAATTTAAGAGATCAGTGTTTCCAGGGGGATGGTACAGGATTGTGCTATTTTTAGCAGGTTTTCAGTGGTTCTGTATATATTTGGTCATGGTGGCCAACTTCAGTTTTCCTCATTCCTATATTTGTGGAGGTCACTGCTATTTTAAACAGGTAACATGTGGCAGAAGAGCATGGTGACATTTGGCATCTTTTGATGGTTTAGTGGACTTCTCTTTGGTTTGGTGCAGTTCTGTTTGCTGGAGTCCTGAAAACTGTTAAGTCTGCTGAATTTTAGATGGATGTGAAATTCTATTTTCCTCAAATGAAGTCTGATGAGGTTGGAACCTATCTCAAAGATACTGAAACAATTAATGATATTATAAAAAATTTAAGTTGAAAGATAGACCATTTGGTCTACCCCTTTATTTTAAGAAAGTTATATTGTCATTCTGGAAACTCTCAGAAAGCACCCAAGAGCGCCTCAAAAACCCTGGGAGAGAAGACAAATCCAGAAGTGCACTCCCAAGGTACTCCTGGAATGCTTCCTCTTGCAGCGTGCTTCAGGAGCTATGCCTTTGGTGTGTTGGAGGGGAAGGAGTGGGGAAGGGGGCAATCTCCTGCAGATTAGATTGTTATAGAAATGAAGTATTATAATGACAGGTTTTGCTTAATCAGCTCATTCTTAAATCAAAGATCTCAAGCTTCCTTGCAAGCAGAATACTTGAATTAGTACACTGTCTACATTTCAGTCACTTCAAGCAAATGTTGATCAAATACTTGAAAGATAAAACACAATTTCCAGGCTTCCAGAACTATAGATACGCTTCCCAAGAGGTGAAGTCTCTCACAACAAATCCTATATTCACTACAAAGGATATCGATAAGGGTGAAAATCATTCATGATAGTTTCAATGTTTATTGAAAATGGAAATACAGTTTTTAAATTTGATCAACATGATAATCCCAAATCAGATGCATCATTTAAAAATTAAAATTTAAAATATAACAATTACAGTTTACTCTGTCTAGCACTAATTGATGCTTTAGGGCTTAGAGGGTGCCAAAGAGGCATATTTGTACAGTTATGACTGGAAGAGATCAAGGTTCCAGGTGGATCCAGTTGACCATTAGTGAGTGATGACACAGTGTACCTATGGGAATCAGATATAGCTACAGCTTTCATGGGGAGTATCCTGCAACATATGCCTAATAATTCCATTTTAATGCCTTGAATAAACTGACTTTTGACACAATGAAGAAAAACACAGTTTTTACTTGAAAGCTGGTACCTTTCTCACAGAAGTTGTGACTTGTTCTTTCAATGATCCTCCAAACAGTGCTCGCCAATCAGCACTCCACCCAAAGAGACCCCTCCATTCGTTGTATAAGCACTGAAAAATAAATGGGAAACATGTTAGTTATTTTCCATGTTCAACTCTGATGACAAGGTCATTCAATCAAGTTTTTGTGACTTACATGTAATATCAAAAAGTTCATTTAAAAGTCAAATTTTAAACTCAATACTTCTTGATAATTTTATAAAACGAGAAAAATCAGAAGGCCTTGTTTTCTACTGACAAATTGAGCTTAGTATTAAGAGTCTGAAAACAGTTTTCTTTCAAGCAATATTATGTTAAATACTTAAAAATTGGATTAGCTACTATTGTCTAGACCTCACTGGGATAAAAAATCCTTCTGTAAGGGAAAACTTATCCTTTTACAGTTTTATGCAATGCAATGATCAAATCTCATGTCCATACCTCTAATCATAGTAGCAAAACTCAGCAGTATTGGGAGTTTCTGTAGAGGAATTCATTTGGAATTCAAAATTCAACGAATATTTGACATAGTATGGATAAAGTACAGTAAAGTTGACTAAATGCTTAAATATATTTACAATTTTCATATTTTAAAGATTCACTAAATGTTACTATTAAAATCTACTTGTTAAGATAAAAGTGGAATTTCTACTGGAATAACTGTAGATACATATATTGTTTTTCTTATAATAACATAAACTCAAATCACATAAAAAAATTGCAAAGCAAAACAAAGTAAAATCTGGACACACAAAACAAACTTGTGAATATTATTCCACGTAATATTTTAAATAAATGTGGAAGTAATACACATTAATTAATCGATATTAAAAAAAATTAAGATATGTTGCAAGTTACTTACACCGAAGAATGAATATTACTCTCAAATTTTGAATGACCATGTATGTTTTTAAATTTAAAAAATGCATGTTTTCGTATTTATAAGATATCTACTTCCGTATTTTACTCATATTATAATTTTTTTTACGTATTTTTTCCCCATATCAAATCGTATTCGTATTCGTACTCAAATATTGCTACTATGCTCTAAAGTTCTAAACCACAGTCACAGACTCGCAATATATGCTCTGAATGCCTGTCAACCAAAACATATGGCAAGAGTACTGCATTTTCTATCAAATATGAAAAAATCCATTAGAAAAAGCAGTAGTATACAAATTTCAAAATATTTAAAATCAAAATAACATGCATGACACTGGAAGAAAAGCATATATCCATAATCCAACTATGCAAAGTCTACCCACTACCTAGTTTCCCCCAACCCCATTGTGCATTGAAAATTGAAATAGTAAATCATGGTAAGCCAGCACAATTTTACAAACAAAAAATGAGCATAGCAGCCATGTTTAGAAAAGTGAGAAAAAAACAGCACAAAAAGTTCAAGAAAACAGTACATACCAATAACTGGATCAGAAGCCAACAGGTAAAACATTTTCAAAGAAGATTCTACAAAGAAAGTGACCTACAGAGGAGAATTGTTCCAAAACTCATGGAAAACATGGCTTTTTTATCATGCACAGACCAAATAGGATGATTCAAACAACCATGTTAGAGTGGTTTTGGAAGCAATCTTTCGTTAAGATTATATTAATATTGTTTTGTAATCTTTTAGAATAGTGGCCACCAGATCAGTGGCTGATGCTAATTACAACTGTCAAATAAATGAATATTAAAAATAAATTTTTGATCAGTTACAAAAGGTTTAATTGCAGTGTTTTTAAATTAACCCACTGGAGCTCAAATAAATCCAAAAACAATACAGAAAGTCTAAATGCTGGTTTGGACTTTTTTCTTTTCTAATCTTTAGTAAAAGAAAATACTCAAAATAGCAACAGTTAATCAAACTTAGTAAAAAAAAGCAGACCAAAGGCACAGTATCCTGTCTTCTTAAATGTTCTAATAACAATTCTTTACTCTTCACATGCTTTAGATCCAGTCATTTTTTCCCTGCATCTAGTTCTCCATCCTGCTTTGCTGACCTATCCAACCTGTTGAGCAGGGGCCTCAAGACGGCCCATGTCCTGGACGCTGCTGATACTCCAGCAACCAAAGAGAATAATAGCACCAAAGAAAGAGCAAAAGTTTGTGCCAAAATTTTCTCACAAAGTCATGGTTCTGGTCCTGTTTCTGACCCCCCTGTTCAAATTTCTGTTGTTGAATATAAAGAAGCTTGGTCTAACTTTTGACTGTAGTCAGCAGGCCCTCGTAGGTTAGTTTGAGAGTGAAATCCCCTCTTAAATTATGATTTGGGCATGGGTTGGAGATTCATGGGAGCCTTTGGCTGGCATATTAAAATTCAAGAGTATTTGAAATATGACCAAGGTTTTTTTCATGGTCGCATTTAAGGAGGCCTCTCAACCTGCAAAGCACCTTAGGCTCTATCCAAAGTTTAAAACTTCAAACACTATGGTAGTGTTTTCTAACTGGATTGCGAACTTTTCAGCAGAGATATCTGCTGAGGTAATTCTCTGGTCTGGGAGAATTCACCAGGTTGCCAGTGCAGCAGCTCTAACATTTCCTGGAAAAGCTAGCCCAGTCCATATCCATCTGTTTGTCATAAACCTGAGAAGGCATCTTGATTCTTAGCCAATGCCCAAGACCCAATAGCGCATTTGTATGCAAATCAATTCAGGTCGAGGATTCAACATTATGAATACTTGTTTCCACTGCCAGAGTCTTGATACTGCTGAGTTAATTGTCTGGTCTGGGAGAATTCACCAGGTTGCCAGTGCAGCTCTAACATTTCCTGGAAAAGCTAGCTCAGTCCATATCCATCTGTTTGTCATAAACCTGAGAAGGCATCTTGATTCTTAGCCAAGGCCCAAGACCCAATAGCGCATTTGTATGCAAGTCGATTTGTCAAAGGATATGAGTTTAGGGACATTCAGGTCAAGGATTCTCATTCAACATTATGATTACTTGTTTCCACTGCCAGAGTCTTGATACTGCTGCCCCCTTATGGCTACCAGTGCCACAGATGCAGTTGACACCCAGGCCCCCAGAAGAAACAAGCTCATCCAACGACTCCAACCCTGATTAGCATTGGTAGCCCAGATCCACCTAAGGGTGCAACCCTGGTTGCAGATCTCTCAGACTCATGCTAAGTCATAACACAGGTAGGCCAGGGCCATCATCAACTATGTTAGCCATGCATGTAGGGGCTAAAATGCATAAAGGCAAGGTGTCATCTGGTAAATGGAAGACGTTGAACATATTTTCTCTCCCTTGCAGACTGCAGCCTTTAATTCTCAGGATACATGATGGGATGGATACCAAATATGGTGTCAATGGTGGGGTTTGTGTTTCCCTTTCACCCCCAAATGAATCCTTCTCATGGAATGTTTGGGGTCTTTCAGACCCTGATAGAAAGGGCATAGTCTATTGATTATGCTGGTTTGTTCAGAGCCTAGATGTAGTCTATCTGCAAGAGATGAAAGTGACAGAACTTTTGCAAAAGACTTCACTTAATTTCATCAGGCTTACACATCTGAGCACATGAAGGGAAAGGTGCTCTAGCAATGTTGTTGTCACCCACAATCGCTGCCTGCATTACATACTGGGCAACATATCCTACCTAAAGATTGGTCAAGGTTTTGTAACACTGTGATGGACATATGTTAGAGGTTGCCAACATCTATGCTTCAAATGATGCTTTGAAATGTGCAATATTTTGGCATTGGATGATTGAAGAGCTGTCCGAGGCCAAATGGCTGATTTGTAGGGACTTCAACATGGTTGAGCCAAAACGACAAGGGCAGCCTTCTTACTCACCATTAGAGCCCCAAACAATTGGAGGCTTGGTTCAGTCTCTGGTCCAGCTTAGGTATATATAATCACAATGTCCCTATAAGGAATGATTCCTTTTATTTGTGTCCAAAAAGAGCATTAAAGGAGCACAATTGGGTCCATGCTCTCGACACCAAAATGTCTTCGTTTTTTACTGTCAAGGCTTCATGTCTGTTCAGCTGTTGACCAAAGCTACTTTGTCTGACTACTGACATTTTTTGGCATCATTTAGGTGGGTTGTAAGTCGTGTATGTCGAGATCACACTAACTTCTCAATGTGTATCACCTTGAAAACCGTAGTTGTCTGTGATGGTATCCATCTCTTTATTTACCAACCCTACTTTGATATTTGGTTTTGAGTACTTCAAAGGGAATTAGTTTTTACCCCTTTAGTGCGGTGACCTGTCCTGTGACTCCTGTCGATTGTTACCGTACCCCTTTTTGTAATATGCTCGTTGTATATATGTTATATTAATAGAAATCCAAAGCATGTTGAACAACAACAACAAAAAGCAGACCTAAAATTCTGGCTGCTCAAGCTTTCAAACACAGAAATCCCCTAAAACACACCGATTCAACGTGTAATGTTTAATAAAAATCCCCCCAAAAAAAACATTCAAGCTTCAATGTGACCAGACAGATGTCAGATAGCATCAATTCGAACCACCCAAATTTTCATTGAAAATTACAGACATATATCAATTCAGCCACAGTGAAGACATGGATTGAATTTCTGACACCAAACTCCCCGTAGCCAACCACCTTCTCGGCTCTGATCATACACGAGACATCAGCGGTTCAAACTCTGGGAACAGAATCATCAAGCAAACCAGGCTTATACGCCCTATTTTGATTCGAATTGGGGTTTCCACAGTGCCAGCGAGAGGTCAAAGAGTCGAATCCCAAAGTATAACCTTAAATTCAGTTTGAATTTAAGGAATTAAGCAAATGGACAAAATAACGTACTCACACAAAATTTACCGTCTGTGTCTTCTCAAATATCACGGCCTTGTCTCCCGAATTGTGCGTCATCAGCACGCCCTCGCTCTCATTATTCCCGCTGCTCTCCACAGAGGCCGTGGGCTGAACCTTCCCTCTGACTATAACCAAGGGATGGGCCTGCACCGGGTCGTGGGTTCGATTCCCGCTATCACCACCATAGTCCTGCGGAGGGGGGAGGAGTGACCTCAAGTCTGCTATGTGCGAGACGGGTGTGTGCTGTATGCTTTGAAGGGCTTTGGAGTGTGAGTGGAATTTAAACCATGTTCTCACGGCGATTACTGCGAGACCGAGGCCCAGCACGGCGCCGTCCCCTGCGAGGGCTATGCGAGTTATTGCCTGAGAGATTTCGCGGTCATGGGACGCCATTGTTCATTCTTACTGTACCAGTGCCCTATCCTACTTTTGAATATGGCACTGTTGAAGATGGCACTGCTGCTTTACAAGGCATTCCCCGGACTAAAACCCTGGACTCCCAGCACGAAAAGCTTTGAGAATTAAAAATTTGGTTTGCAAGTTTCATAGGATATACAATTTGTTGCAAGATGCTTTAAACCCAACTATGATTGAGATGTGGTAACGCTTGCACCTACAGTAGAGTAGTGTAGCCAGATATTTTAAATCCGAGTATGATGGAGATGTTGTAATGCTTAAGCTTGTGTAATTGCATAGAGAGGAGCAATTACACAGAGAGGAGCGAGGTGCTCTACATCTCAATGTGGGGAGATGGGACATGAGATGTGGTCTAATACATAACGTAACACTTCATTACCAAAACTCTCTCGGAAAAAAACACTTCATTATCAAAAATAAATAAAAATAAAAATAAAATATATTTAGGCTCATAAAATAAATAAATAAAATTATGAAAAGTAATTTAAAAAATCCATGTTTATGTATAAAATTAAAAATTAAAAAAAAAATTGCACCTCAAAAAATTGGATCCCTCTTGGTGCTTGATAGATCTGGGTTTAAGATGGATCTATGCTAGTACTATGTAACATTGCTCTACACTCGAGTATAATGGAGATGTTGTAACACTTAAGGTTGTGTAATGTTATGTAACATGTATTCCCATTAAAAAAAATAGAAATAAAAATGCAAATGATGTCGACTTAAACTAAAATAAATAAATTATATTGATTTCATCATATTAAGAAATTGGATCCCTCTCAATGCTTGATAAATCCGAGTTTAACATGGATTTATGTAGTAGATAGGCCATGTCTTAGAGAGTAGGAGGGGTTAGCTAAATCCATTGTCATGTCATTAATGTTATTAGGCTTTGACCAAATATGTGTGAAAAGTGCATCCCTTGGGTTTCTCCATGATAACATGGCTTTCAATCTTACTTTGGGATGAAGCATTCATACCTATTATGAGGATCTTCTTGGCTTCATTAGCTAAGGGTTGATAAGGATCTTTTTTACTTCATTAGCTTGTGAGGATCTTCTTGGCTTCATTCCCTGAGGGTGGATAAGGATCATATTGCCTTCATTCACTAAGGGTTGATAAGGATTTTCTTGGCTTCAATGGAGAGTCAACATTTAGTTATTTATTAACCCTTGACCATGAGAGGATGACTTAATCTAGTGAATAAGTGTTAAAGTGTCAAATTGATATCAATTTAAAGCAATTTGGTTTGTCGAACATGTGTTAAGCCCTTTTGATTATGAAGGGAAACCAACTCTGTGAAGTCAAACATCGTACCTCAAACACATCCACAAGGGTTCTATGTCATGTCCCAAAATTTTGCATTGGGTCACAATGGCCTAAGCCCCTTGGCCATACTCATGAGAATTGTCAAATTGATGCTAAGGGTCAAATAAATGCCAAGAATGAAGTCCAAATTAGTAATAATGTGAAATTAGATCCAAATGGACAAGGTGGGTCACATTAAGAGAAATTCTCAATTCAAAGTTGTAATATACGCATCCAAATGAACTGCCATGGAGGAAAATTACTAGTTCCTTAGGTTGGGGTGGAAGCTTTGGGATTTGAAATAAGGGGGATAATAAATGATGTTTGAACATTAGAATGGCATAAATATTTAATAAAGGAGCTAAATAAATAAATACAAGGTAAAATCAAAGTGGCAATTGATCATGAAGACACATGGAGGATGTGGGACCCACACAAGCTAGATTTTCTATGCCACGTGGCATCCTCCTCTTGTCATTTCGAATCCATAAGAAGCCCAAGGTTCTTGGGATGAGTTGGAAGGTCAATATACCTGGCAAGAATCAATTAAGGTCGAATTGGAGTGGAAGAGTAACTCCCATGGAAGAGGAAGAGGCATTTTGGAGCTAGTGAGACACTTGGACTAGATTCCCTAGCTCTGTGACAACAATGATGAAGATTCTATGACACCTATGACACAAATCAGACCTGAAGGCTGACATCTGACATAAATGACATGTCAAGGCTAAAAATAGCCTCCAAGAGGGCGTTCAAGTGAGTTAGGGCAGCCAAAGAGACACCAATTCGAATTTGGAGAAGGAGAGGGCTAGAATTGGAAGGACAAGTATCATACTTGGGAATATCTTCCCAACTTGAGTTGGCATGAAGCTCTTGGGAGGAATTCGACCCATGGAGGACCTTAGAAGTTTATAAAAGACAATAACAAAGAATGATGGTACCTTTTGATCATTTTAGAATTTGCATTTTGCGTTTGGAGAGGAGAGCTAGTGGAGTGCTACTCTACTTGCCTTAGCACCAATTTTGAGGGTGAAAGATTCTCATCCTAGTTGGTAATTGAAAAGGCCATTCAGACATTTCATTGGGAGCTCTAATGGAGTCTTTTGTTACAGGTTGAATCTACAGGGCAGCTCATGGTCACATATCTTTCAGCTTGCTTCTACAACCATTATTCTATTTCTTTGCATATTCATGATCCTCGAGGGAAGGCTCACTTGGTGAGCTATTGTACTCTTTGGGGGAGATTCTAATGCCCCATTTCTTTTGTAATATGATGAAAATGCTCTGTTATTCACCTTCATAAAGTTTCAGGTCGAGATTCCAAGTGGAAATGTATAAATCTGATCATTAATGAGAAAATGGTGCCTTTTCCCCACTATGTTGATGTTTTCCAATGTTGTGATGATAATTTCGAATGAATAAGTGAACCACTGATAGAATAATGACATATGGACTGTTAATAATGTGTATTATAAGTTTCATGTTCAGTGCATAAGCTTTTGGAGTCATTTGGTTAAGTTTATTTGGAGAATTTTGCCTATCATTTCCCCCAAGGTCGAAACTAGTATTTTTGTAGTTGATTGGAGAGGGTTGTAACAGACTTAATAACTTGAATGGAGATGCATATTAACCTATATTGATGTCCCTTAGATTTCCCCTTCCTTTGTTCAGAAATTCGAGAGGGTCCCGTAGCACTTGGAGAGTCGTTTCTAGCATCTACCCAAGGGGGATTTGAACCCCAAATTGCTAGTCAAACTCCCTACTTTGGCCAAAACTTAAAGAAGAGTTGCAGAAGCATTTTGAAGTCTATAAAGCATCCATAAACATCATATTCATGTTCTAATATCACCCATACACCTTCTGTAACAATTTGGGAGCATTTGGAGACCAAGAGACCAATACTAGTCAAAGAGAAATTGCTAGTCAAACTCCCTACTTTGGCCAAAACTTAAAGGAGAGTTGCAGAAGCCTTTTGAAGTCTATAAAGCATCCGTACACCTCATATTCATGTCTCAATACCATCCATACACCTTCTATAACAATTTGGGAGCATTTGGAGTCATTTGGAGACCAAGAGACCAATACTAGTCAAAGGTCGAACTAGTGGAAAAAGTTGAAAATTTCACCATTTTTATAAAAATTAAAAAAGGGACATTACAGTGGTATCAGAGCATGATCTTGGCACCTGATGTGGTGTGATATTCATGAGGAAAAGAAGTCAAGGACCACCATTAGATATTGAAACCAAAAGTGTTTTTGTTGAAAAGGAAAATGTAGTAAAAGAAGAGCATTTTTTTTAGGAAACTATGACTAGGGATGAAAAAGGAACCTCGGATGATGGTGAGAAGCTTAGGAAACTCATGAAACCAATCTTTGAAGACATTACAAGTGGTATCAGAGACATGAACAAACAAATGATGAAAGGATTTGAATTGATGGCTATCCAACTTGGGAGCAAAGGAGTAATAGGAGGCAACAACAGTTCTCATTGTGAGGAAAAGAAGGTAATGGGTGAGCATATCTTCTCACGCACAAGACCCCATAATAGAGCTAATGAATTTCAGAA